>CM039678.1:376317882-378717882 GCA_022496015.1 Hordeum marinum | reverse complement strand
ATGTCCCTAGTATGCCTCTAATAGACTAGCTCGTTGATCAAAAGATGGTTAAGGTTTCCTAGCCATGGACATGAGATGTCGTTTGATAACGGGATCACATCATTAGGAGAATGATGTGATGGACAAGACCCAAACTATAAACGTAGCATATGATCATGTCAGTTTATTGCTACTGTTTTCTGCATGTCAAGTATGTGTTCCTATGACCATGAGATCATGCAACTCACAGATATCGGAGGAGTGCCTTGTGTGTATCAAACGTCGCAACGTAACTGGGTGACTATAAAGGTGCTCTACAGGTATCTCCGATGGTGTCTGTTGAGTTGGCATGGATCGAGACTGGGATTTGTTACTCCGTGTGACGGAGAGGTATCTCGGGGCCCACTCGGTAATGCAACATCACAATAAGCCTTGCAAGCAATGTGACTAATTGTTAGTTGTGGGATCTTGTATTACGGAACGAGTAAAGAGACTTGCCGGTAACGAGGTTGAACTAGGTATGGAGATACCGACGATCGAATCTCGGGCAAGTAACATACCGAAGAACAAAGGGAACGTTATACGGGATTAACTGAATCCTTGACATAGAGGTTCGACCGATAAAGATCTTCGTAGAATATGTAGGAACCAATGTGGAAGTCCAGGTCCCGCCATTGGCTATTGACCGTAGAGGTGTCTCGGTCATGTCTACATAGTTCTCGAACCCGCAGGGTCTGCACACTTAAGGTTTGGTGACGTTTTGGTAGTGTAGAGTTATGTATGGTGGTGACCGAAGGTTTTTCGGAGTCTCGGATGAGATCCCGGACGTCACGAGGAGCTCCGTAATGGTCAGGAGGTAAAGATTCATATATAGTAAGTCCCAGTTTGGTTTCCGGAAAAGTTTCGGGCTCATCGGTAGTGTACCGGGAGTGCCGGTAGTGTACCGGGAGTGCCGGTAGTGTACCGGGAGGCCTCCGGGAGGGGTATTTCGACCCCAAGAGGTCCATGGGCTGTGTGAGAATAATAACCAGCCCTTAGTGGGCTGGGAAAATAGCCACAAAGTCCCATGGCGCAGGAGAGAAAGTCCTAAAGCAAAAAGTGGAAAATCAGCCAATAGGAGGCAATCCTACTCCAACTAGGATTGGAGGTGAAGTAGGATTGCTTCCCACCTCCTATTTCGGCCAACCCAAAGGCCTTGTCTGCCTCTCCTCTCCTCTCCTCCTATATATACTAGTGGATCGGGTGGTTTTTGGACAGAATTTCCGGCCACGTGCTACCCGTTACTCCGTGTGACTTGCCGGTAACGAGGTTGAACTAGGTATGGAGATACCGACGATCGAATCTCGAGCAAGTAACATACCGAAGAACAAAGGGAACGTTATACGGGATTAACTGAATCCTTGACATAGAGGTTCGACCGATAAAGATCTTCGTAGAATATGTAGGAACCAATTTGGACGTCCAGGTCCCGCCATTGGTTATTGACCGTAGAGGTGTCTCGGTCATGTCTACATAGTTCTCGAACCCGCAGGGTCTGCACACTTAAGGTTTGGTGATGTTTTGGTAGTGTAGAGTTATGTATGGTGGTGACCGAAGGTTGTTCGGAGTCCTGGATGAGATCCTGGACGTCACGAGGAGCTCCAGAATGGTCCGGAGGTAAAGATTCATATATAGGAAGTCCCAGTTTGGTTTCCGGAAAAGTTTCGGGCTCATCGGTAGTGTACTGGGAGTGCCGGTAGTGTACCGGGAGTGCCGGTAGTGTACTGGGAGGCCTCCGGGAGGGGTATTTCGACCCCAAGAGGTCATTGGGCTGTGGGAGAATAATAACCAGCCCTTAGTGGGCTGGGAAAACAGCCACAAAGGCTCATGGCGCAGGAGAGAAAGTCCTAAAGCAAAAAGTGGAAAATCAGCCAATAGGAGGCAATCCTACTCCAACTAGGATTGGAGGTGAAGTAGGATTGCTTCCCACCTCCTATTTCGTCCGAACCAAAGGCCTTGGCTGCCTCTCCTCTACTATCCTCCTATATATACTAGTGGATTGGGTGGTTTTTGGACAGAATTTCCGACCACGTGTTACCCGTTACACCGGTGCATAGTTTCTCCTCTAGATTGGTTTTCTGCAGCGCTTAGGCGAAGCCCTGCCGGAATTGCTCCACCACCATCACCGGAGCGCCGCCACGCTGCTGGTGAACTCTCTCTCCTCTCCACCTCCTCTTGCTGGATCGAGACGGTGGAGATCGTCATCAAGCTACACGTGTGCTGAACGCGGAGGTGTCGTCCGTTCGGCGCTAGATCGGAAGGACCGTGATCGAGATCGCGAGACGGTTTGTGATGTGATCACGGAACGGATCGTGATGAGTTCGCGGGACAGATCGTGATCAAGATCGTGAGACGGATCGTGATGAGTTCGAGGGACGGATCATGATGTGTTCGCGGGACGGTTCGTGATTGGATCGCGGGACGCTCGGCGATTTGGATCGCGAAGAAGTTCGACTACACCAACCGCGTTTCTTAATGATTCCCGCTTAGCGATCTACAAGGGTACGTAGATCCACTCTCCCTCTCGTAGATGCTCATCACCATGGATAGGTTTGCGTGTCCTCATTGCTGCACAGAAGGCTTATGTCCTTAATGCACCGCTCGGTGCGCCACCCCCTTTAGCGTCGTCTATAGATGTTGTGAACATCTAACAGGCACGTTTCGATGACTACTTGATAGTTTAGTGCGTCATGCATTATGGCTTACAATTGAGGCTCTGAAACGTTTTGAACGTCACAGAACATATGAGATGTTCTAGGAGCAGATATTGTGATCTCAGGCTCATGCCTGTGTTGCAAGATATGAGATCTCCAACAAGATTCTTTGCCTGTAAGATGAAGGAGAATAGCTCAATCGTTGAGCATGTACTCAGATTGTCTGGGTACTACAATCGCTTGAATCAAGTGGGAGTTGATCTTCCAGATAAGATAGTGATTGATATAGTTCTCCAAGTCACTGTCACTAAAGCTACTAGAACTTAGTGATGAACTATAATACACCAGGGATAGAAGTATTGATCCCTGAGCTGTTCGCGATGTTTGACACCGCGAAGGTAGAAATCAAGAAGGAGCGTCAAGTTTTGATGGTTAATCAAACCACTAGTTTCGAAAAGGGCAAGAGCAAGGAGGGAAACTTCATGGATAGCAAGTCAGTTGCTGCTCCAGTGAAGCAACCCAAAGTTGAACTCAAACCCGAGACTAAGTGCTTCTATTATGAGGTGAGAGGTCGCTGAAGCGGAACAACCCTAGATACTTGGTAGATAAGAAGGCTGGCAACATCGACAGAAGTATATTTGATATACGAGTTATTGATGTACCTTGCTAGTACTCCTAGTAGCACCTGGGTATTGGATACCGGTTCGGTTGCTAAATGTTAGTAACTCGAAATAAAAGCTACGGAATAAACGGAGAACTAGCTAAGGGTGAGGTGACGATGTGTGTTGGAAATGTTTCCAAGGTTGATGTGATCAACATCGCACGCTCTCTCTACCTTCAGGATTAGTGATGAACCTAAATAAATGTTATTTGGTGTTTTGCGTTGAGCATGAACATGATTAGATCATGTTTGTTGCAATACGGTTATTTATTTAAGTCAGAGAATAATAGTTATTCTGTTTACATGAATAATACCTTCAATGGTCATGCACCCAGTGAGAATGGTTTGTTGAAATCTTGATCGTAGTAATACACATGTTCATAACATTGATGTCAAAAGATACAAAGTTAAATAATGATAGTACCACATACTTGTGGCACTGCCGCAAAATGTCATATTGGTATAAAGCGCATGAAGAAACTCCATGGTGATGGATATTTGGACTCGTTCGATTTCGAATCGGTTGAGACATGCGAACCATGCCTCTTGGGCAAGATGACTAAAGGACCCCGTTGGATGGAGCGGGCAAGTGATTCATTGGAAATGATACATGTTGATGTATGCAATCTAGTGAGTCTTGTAGCGTGCAGTGGATATCGTTATTTTCTTACCTTCACTGATGAATTGAGTAGATATAGTGTATATTTACTTAATGAAGCACAAGTCTAAATCGTTTGAAAGGTTCAAGCAAATTCAGAGTGAAGTTTAAAGATCATCGTGACAAGAAGATAAAAATGACTGCCATATGATCGTGGAGGTGAATATCTGAGTCACGAGTTTGGCATACAACTTAAGACAATGTGAAAGTTGTTTCACAACTAAACGCCACCTGGAACACCATAGTGTGATGGTGTGTCTGAACATCATAGTTATGCTCTATTGGACATGGTGCGTGCTATGATGTCTCTTGTCGTTTTACTACTATAATTTTGGGGTTATGCATTAGAGACAACTACATTCACTTTAAATAGGGCACCATCTAAATATGTTGAGATGACACCATGTGAATTATGGTTTGATAGAAACCTAAGCTATCATTTCTTAATACTTGGGGCTGCGACACTTGTGTGGAAAATGTTTTCACCTAATGAGGTCGAACCCAAGGCGGACAAATGCATCTTCATAGAATACCCTAAGATCAGTTGGGTGAACCTTCTATCTCAGATCCAAGTGCAAAGTGTTTGTTACTAAAACGGATCCTTTCTCGAGGAAAAGTTTCTCTCGAAAGAATTAAGTGGGAGGAAGATAGAACTTGATGAGGTTGTTTAAACTTTCTTCAACCAGAGAGTAGCGTAGCGCAGGATGTTGTTTCTGTGAAGCCTACGTTAGTTGAAGAGGAAGTTAATGATGATGATCATGAAGCTTCAGGATCAAGTTACTATCAAACTTCGTAGGTCAACAAGGATGTGTACTGCTCCTAAGCGGTACGACAACCCTGTCTTGGAGGTCATGTTGTTGGACAACGATGAACCTACGAGCTATGGAGAAGCGATGATGGGACCGGATTCCGACAAATGGTTGGAGGCCATGAAATCCGAGATAGGATCCATGTATGAAAACCAAGTATAGACTTTGGTAGACTTGCTCGTTGGATGGCAGGTCGTTGAGTACAAATGGATCTTTAAAATGAAGACAGACGCTGATGGTAATTGTCACCATTTGTAAAGCTCAACTTGTTGCAAAGTTGTTTGTGACAAGTTCAAGGAGTTGACTGCGATGAGACTTTCTCACTCGTAGCGATGCTAAAGTCTGTTGGAATTGTGTTAGCAGTTGCTGCGTTTTCAATTATGAAATCTGGCAGATGGATGTCAAAACATCGTTTCCTTAACGGTTTACTTGAGGAAAGGTTGTATGTGATACAACCAGAAGGTTTTGTCAGTCCTAAGGATGCTAAAAGGTGTGCAAGCTTTAGTGATCCTGCTATGGACTGAAGCAAGCATCTCGGAGTTGGAATATACACTTTGATGAGGTGATCAAAGTTTTGATGTTTATACAAAGTTTACGAGAAACTTGTATTTGCAATAAAGTGAGTGGGAGCACTATAGAATTTCTGATAAGTATATGTGGATGACATATTGTTGATCAGAAGTAATGTAGAATTTCTAGAAAGCATAAATGGTTGTTTGAAAAGTGATTTTCAAAGAAAGACCTGGATAAAGCTATCTAATTGTTGAGCTTCAACATCTATAGAGATAGATCAAGATGCTTGATGAGACTTTCAATAAGTACATACCTTGACAAGATTTTGAAAGAGTTCAAAATGGATCAGTCTGAGAAAGAGTTCTCGCCTGATTCGTAAGGTGTGAAGTTGAGTGAGACTCAAAGCTCGACAACGGCAGAAGAAAGAGAAAGGACGAACGTCGTCCCCTATGCCTTAGCCATAGGCTCTATATTATGCCATGCTGTGTACTGCACCTGTGTGTGCCTTGCCATGAGTCCGTCAGGGGGTACAAGAGTGGTCCAGGAGTGGATCACTGGACAGCGGTTGAAATTATCCTTAGTGACTAGAGGACTAAGGAAATGTTTCTTGATTATGGAGGTGATAAAGAGTTCGTCGTAAGGAGTTACGTCGATGCAAGCTTTAACACTAATCTGGATGACTCATAATAGCAATCTAGATACGTATAGTGGAGCAGCCATTTGGAATAGTACCAAGTGGAGTGTGGTAGCAGTGTTTACAGTTTGACATAGAGATTTGCAAAGTACATACGGATCTAATTATCACAGACCCGTTGACTATAATACCTCTCTCACATGCAAAGCATGATCGAGCCCCAGAACTCATTGGGTGTTAGATTCATAACAATGCGAATCACATGGTGATGTGAACTAGATTATTGACTCTAGTGCAAGTGGGAGACTGTTGGAAATATGCCCTAGAGGCAATAATAAATTGGTTATTGTCATATTTCCTTTTTCATGATAATCGTTTATTATCCATGCTAAAATTGTATTGATCGGAGACTTAAATGCATGTGTGGATACATAGACAAAACCATGTCCCTGGTATGCCTCTAATAGACTAGCTTGTTGATCAAAAGATGGTTAAGGTTTCCTAGCCATGGACATGAGATGTCATTTGATAACGGGATCACATCATTAGGAGAATGATGTGATGGACAAGACCCAAACTACAGACGTAGCATATGATCGTGTCAGTTTATTGCTACTGTTTTCTGCATGTCAACTATGTGTTCCTATGACCATGAGATCATGCAACTCACAGATATCGGAGGAGTGCCTTGTGTGTATCAAACGTCGCAACGTAACTGGGTGACTATAAAGGTGCTCTACAGGTATCTCCGGTGGTGTCTGTTGAGTTGGCATGGATCGAGACTGGGATTTGTTACTCCGTGTGACGGAGAGGTATCTCGGGGCCCACTCGGTAATGCAACATCACAATAAGCCTTGCAAGCAATGTGACTAATTGTTAGTTGTGGGATCTTGTATTACGGAACGAGTAAAGAGACTTGCCGGTAACGAGGTTGAACTAGGTATGGAGATACCGACGATCGAATCTCGGGCAAGTAACATACCGAAGAACAAAGGGAACGTTATACGGGATTAACTGAATCCTTGACATAGAGGTTCGACCGATAAAGATCTTCGTAGAATATGTAGGAACCAATGTGGAAGTCCAGGTCCCGCCATTGGCTATTGACCGTAGAGGTGTCTCGGTCATGTCTACATAGTTCTCGAACCCGCAGGGTCTGCACACTTAAGGTTTGGTGACGTTTTGGTAGTGTAGAGTTATGTATGGTGGTGACCGAAGGTTTTTCGGAGTCTCGGATGAGATCCCGGACGTCACGAGGAGCTCCGTAATGGTCAGGAGGTAAAGATTCATATATAGTAAGTCCCAGTTTGGTTTCCGGAAAAGTTTCGGGCTCATCGGTAGTGTACCGGGAGTGCCGGTAGTGTACCGGGAGTGCCGGTAGTGTACCGGGAGGCCTCCGGGAGGGGTATTTCGACCCCAAGAGGTCCATGGGCTGTGTGAGAATAATAACCAGCCCTTAGTGGGCTGGGAAAACAGCCACAAAGTCCCATGGCGCAGGAGAGAAAGTCCTAAAGCAAAAAGTGGAAAATCAGCCAATAGGAGGCAATCCTACTCCAACTAGGATTGGAGGTGAAGTAGGATTGCTTCCCACCTCCTATTTCGGCCAACCCAAAGGCCTTGTCTGCCTCTCCTCTCCTCTCCTCCTATATATACTAGTGGATCGGGTGGTTTTTGGACAGAATTTCCGGCCACGTGCTACCCGTTACACCGGTGCATAGTTTTTCCTCTAGATCGGTTTTCTGCAGCGCTTAGGCGAAGCCCTGCCGGAATTGCTCCACCACCATCACCGGAGCACCGTCACTCTGCCAGTGAACTCTCTATCCTCTCCACCTCCTCTCGCTGGATCGAGACGGTGGAGATCGTCATCAAGCTGCACGTGTGCTGAACGCGGAGGTGCCGTCCGTTCGGCGCTAGATCGGAAGGACCGTGATCGAGATCGCGAGACGGTTCGTGATGTGATCACGGAACGGATCATGATGAGTTCGCGGGACAGATCATGATCAAGATCGTGAGACGGATCATGATGAGTTCGCGGGATGGATCATGATGTGTTCGCGGGACGGTTCGTGATTGGATCGCGGGACGCTCGGCGATTTGGATCGCGAAGAAGTTCGACTACACCAACCGCGTTTCTTAACGCTTCCCGCTTAGCGATCTACAAGGGTACATAGATCCACTCTCCCTCTCGTAGATGCTCATCACCATGGATAGGTTTGCGTGTGCGTAGGAAATTTTTTGTTTCCCATGCGACGTTCCCCAACACTCACAACCTAGGAGAGTATGGCGTCTAGTGAGGGAAATTATGACCGTAGAGTTTCGTACTTTGATGGCACAAATTTTGCTAGTTCGAAGCACAAAATGAAAATGCATTATCTTGGTCATAACCCCGCCATTTAGGTTGTTGTTCGTATTGGTATGCAAGGTGAATTATTTGCAGAAGGAAGGGAACCCGATCGCGAAGTGACGGCGGATGAATTGAAGATGTTGGAACTCAATGCTCAAGCATGTGACATTCTCTTGAACTGCCTATGCCCCAAAGAATTCAACAAAATCAGCCGTCTTGAGAATGCAAAAGAGATTTGAGATACTTTGATTGATATGCATGAAGGTACAGAATCTGTGAGAGAAACCAAGTTGGATGTTCTTCAAAGTCAACTTGACAAGTTCAAGATGAAGGATGGTGAAGGAGTCATAGAAATGTACTCTAGGCTAGCTCCCATCACCAATGAGATTGCCGGCTTAGGAAGCAAAGAAATGACTGACAAATTCATCATCAAGAAGATACTTAGAGATTTGGATGATCAATATGACACCGTTTGCACATTGATCCAAATTATGCCCAACTACAAAGATCTCAAGCCAACGGAAGTGATTGTAGGATTGTTGCTCATGAGATGACACTCAAAGACAAGGAAGAGCTTCACCACAAGTCTAGCGGTGCTTACAAATCCATAAGTGATGCTCCTGCTACCTCAAGCAACAACCTTGTCACAAATGAAGAGATAAGCCTCATGGTCAAGAAATTCAACAAGTTCTACAAGAATAGAAGCAAAGATCGAAGCTCCAACTCAATATATGAAGAGAAGCATTCGTCAAGTCGTGACCGAAACTGCTACAATTGTGGGAAGCCCGGAAACTACTCCAATTAGTGCAAGACTCCTTACAGAAGGAAAGAAGAGTTACCAAGAAGATGAATCTCAAGAGACGAGTCACCTTGAATAGAGAGAAGGAGTAGACATGATCGTTATGAACGGAGACCCTCACTGAGAAGCAGGGACTCAGAGAAGAAGGACAAGTACACCAAGAGCTACTCAAGAAGAAGACATCAAGATCATGTTGGTGAATGGGTTTCTGGCTCCGAATCCGACAACCACTCCGAGAGAAGCTATCACTCCAACTCCAACTATAGTGAAGATGAAGGTGTTGCCGGACTTGCACTAGTGAAAACCGACCCCTACGACATATTTGATTCACCAAATGAAGGGACTGGATGTTGCTTCATGGCTAAAGGTCGCAAGGTATCACACCCTAAGTATCTTGATTTCAATAGTGATGAAGATTACTTGTTAATTCAAGATGACTTGCTATTTGACAAATCTAGTAATGATAGTGTAAGGGCATATTTCTCCCTAAGTAGTTTTGGTGATTGATGACAATGCCTTTGCGGACTAATCGTGTGCATTGAGCATTTCAGATATCTCAGGTCTAGGCACAAGACGATTCAGTACCCCTCGGAACCTCTCGAAGACGGTTGTTCTCTACGTGTCCTTTCGGTGGATTTGAGTCATAGGAAAGTCGTACTATTAAGAGGGGGTCTGCTTCGGAAAGGTCTAGGTGGAATCAACACGTACACATCTATTCCTTTGCACCACATTTCTCTCTCTTCAATGGAGCCCCAACTCGTTTTCCTTCACTGTGCAAAAGGAAAGCCTGCTGGGTGTTTGTGTTCAGTGGTCTGCGGTAGTACCGCTCAAAGGAGCGGTAGTACCGCACGTGCCAGCGGTAGTACTGCTCGGTGGAGCGGTAGTACCGCTGTCTCCTGCCCTCGCCCCTACACCTGCGGTAGTAGGCGCAGATGTAATTTTTTACATCCGCCCTACTACGGTAGTACCGTGATTCACGTCCGGTACTACCATGCCGGACTTTTTCCCAGTGTTTCCCTCTGTGGAGGGAGGCACAGAAGTAATTTTTTACTTCCATGCACCTCCAGTGCCTGCCTCTGCCGACCGTGCGGTAGTATCGCACGGGCTCGCGGTAGTACCGCTCCGGCGGTTCTACCGCTTGTTGTCTTGTGCAAACGGCCAGAGCCAGTTACTCACG
Source organism: Hordeum marinum (assembly GCA_022496015.1). Classification (NCBI taxonomy): domain Eukaryota; kingdom Viridiplantae; phylum Streptophyta; class Magnoliopsida; order Poales; family Poaceae; genus Hordeum; species Hordeum marinum. The sequence continues at coordinate 378,707,615 of CM039678.1, read as the reverse complement.
TGCGAGCGGTAGTACCGCATGAGGCTGCGGTAGTACCGCAAGCCGTCACGGTAGTACCGTGGTTGTTGCGGTAGTACAGCGACGCGTGGGGCTGAGGGAGTGGATAATGGTTGGATCTTGTCCCCCACTATAAAAGGGAGGTGTTCTTCCCCAAGAAGCTTACCTCTTCCTTCCCAAACTCCATTGTTGCTCTAAGCTCCATTTTAGCCCGATCTCTCTCCCTAGCCAATCAAACTTGTTGATTTCCTAGGGATAGGTTGAGAAGGCCCCAATCTACACTTCCACCAAGAGAAATTTGATTCCCCCACTAATCCCTTGCGGATCTTGTTACTCTTGGGTGTTTGAGCACCCTAGACGGTTGAGGTCACCTTGAGGCCACATTCCATTGTGGTGAAGCCTCGTGGTGTCATTGGGAGCCTCCAATTCGGTTGTGGAGATTGCCCCAACCTTGTTTCTAAAGGTTCGGTCGCCACCTTCAAGGGCACCAATAGTGGAATCACGACATCTCGCATTGTGTGAGGGCATGAGGAGAATACGGTGGCCCTAGTGCTTTCTTGGGGAGCATTGTGCCTCCACACTGCTACAACGGAGACGTACTTCCTCAAAAGGGAAGGAACTCCGGTAACACATCCTCATCTCCACCGGCTCCACTTTTGGTTATCTCGCACCTTTACTTCTTGCAAGATTTTATTGCGTTATATCCCTTGCTTGCTTGCATACTTGTTGTTGTTAGCATCATATAGGTTATTCATCTAGTTGCACATCTAGCCAACTTATTTGATGCTAAGCCTAAATTGTTAAGGAAAAGTTAAAAAGTGTTAGTTGCCTATTCACCCCCCCTCTAGTCAACCATATCGATCCTTTCAATTGGTCTCAGAGCCAGGTTTCTTTATTAAGGGTTTCACCACCCGAAGAGTATGGTTGGCGATGGGGAACATGTGGGAGAACTTCTCGAGGCCATGGGAGTGAACACGGTCTCACGCAAGGATTTGAATGAGGCCTTGTCCTTACTCAAATCCTCCATGGTGACCGAGGTTCAATCCATGTTTAAAGATTTCCTAAGTACTCTTAAAATGTCTACCGATGCGGTGCAAGTGGTCAAACCCACTAACTCGACATCGGATGTCAACTCCGGTAAGGAGAGGGCTAGTGCCGACAAAGATAATCATTCTCAAGGAGTTAATGGGTCGGGGAGCTTTGCCTATGTTCCTCCGCCCGTGGTCTACGGAGGACTGGTGCACCCACCTCATATAGTTAATCTTGGTCCTCCTCCTAAACTTGTTAAGAATGATTTTGCTAACTGGGTTTGCAATATCAAGTCTCATTTAGATCACAGTTCAATTCATCTCATGAGAGTTATTGAAGAAGGATACTATCCTCATGATCCACGCAATCTTACTCCAAGAGAACAAGCAGATAAACAGCTAAATTCTTCAGCCTTGTTCATACTTCAAGCTGATATTCCTACTGAAGACCTACCTCACCTGCGGCCCTTCACTGTTGCTAAAGAGTGTTGGGAACACATCATCTCCATGTACAAGGGCAGATCAAGCATTCAACGGTCAAACTATGAAGTTGTCCTTGATTAGTCAGATGAGTTTGTGATGATAGAGGATGAGGAACCGCGTGAGCTCTATAGAAGGGTGACCGCTCTCGCTGTTTCTCTCAAGGATCACAGCAACAAGGATGTGGATGATACTTGGATCAAGCGTAAGTTCCTGAAGGCCATAATGCCCTTCAACAAGGCCATGTCCGCTGTCATCCGTCAAAGGCCAGACTTTCACACCTTATCCCCTGGTGATGTGTTGGATGAATTCATTGCAATGAACATCCTGAACATGACAACTGACAATGCTCTTGCTCGTGTTCAAAGGTTAAGGAAGTCCTCTCCCAATCTTGCATTGAAGGCCAAGGTCAGTCAAGAGGAACAAGAAGAAGAAGAAGAGGTTTGCCCCGAGGACACCAAATATGCTTATCATGAGCACATGGCTCTTGTGTCCAGACAATTTTGGGGCAACAAGAGAAACACAAGGCCCAACTTCTCCAAGAACAACTCAAATGGGTCAAAGGGAAAGCAATGTGTGAGAACTTGCTACAACTATGGTAATGTAAGTCACTTTGTGGTGGATTGTCCATATGAGAAGAGGGAAGGCAATGGTGGCAAGCTCATCCGCAAAGATAAAGCCAAGTCATTCCCCAACAAAACAAACTTTATCAAGAAGGCTCCTCACAAAGTATTGGTGGCTCAAGAAGAGTATGCCTCAGATGATGATGTTGATGACGAAGACACAACCGGTGAAGGAATGGCAATGGCATCCATGGCAATTGCCTCTTCTACCCTGACAAAGGTGTCACTCTTTGACGCCCCCAATGAGAACATCGTCGCGAGGTGCCTCATGGCTAAACATATCACTAAGGTAACCTCCAACGTCATAACCTCAAACATTAAGACTTCCATTTCTTCCACTTCATCCTTAGATTGTGTGGATGAACTTGAGGAGGCGAAAGAGGATAAAAATGAGTTTTACAAATTCATGTGTAAACTCGAGGGGGAGTCCAAGAAGCACTTCGTTGCTCTCTTGGAACAACTTGGTGAGGCCCATGATACTATTGAGTCTCAAGAAGAGTGTCTTGAGGAACTAAGAGGTCATAGTCGTGATTATGCCGACAAGATAGCGGATCTATCTATTGCTCTTGAGGAAGAGCGAGGTCTTCGTATGACTCTTGAGGAGTCACAAAATGTTGACCTTGCTAAATTACGTAAAGATTATGATCATGCTATTATTCTTAACCGTGTTCTCAAGTCTGAGAAGGTTGCACTTGGGGTGGATAATGATCGTCTCAAAGTTGAGCTTGAAACACTTGACAATGCTCACAAGGCATTGACGTGTGCTCATGCCTCTCTTAAGGAGTCGCATGATCAACTCCAAGTGAAACTCACTAAGGAAATTGCCACATGTCCTCCTTTTGTTCTAATTGATAATGCATCTGCTACTAACCAATGTTGTGAGCATGCACACCTCGTGGAGGAAAATGCCAAGCTAAAAGAGCAGCTTAAAAAGGGGTTGGTGACGTGTATCCGAGGTGAGAAGACACTCAATGACCTTCTGAGTACTCAGAAGGAAGTTGTGGCAAAAGAAGGAGTGGGGTTTGTACCCAAAACTAATGAGAAGAAGAAGGTGGACACCAAGGAAGTTCCATCGCTCAAGCAAACCTTTGTAAGAGCTGGAGAAGGTCCTCATGAGAAGAAGAAATACAAATTTATGTTGGAGAATGCCAAGAAGGGCAAGAACAAGAACATCCAACCCAACAAGACCGGCGACTTTAACCCCTCTTATGTTTTATGTCGTGCTAGTGATGGGCATGTTTATGCCAAATATGTTGGTTCTTCTTATGAGTACATTGAATGGTGTATTTGTGTTCCTAAGACCCTTGTTGCTAACATGAAAGGACCCATTAAAGAATGGGTACCTAAAGCCAAACATTGATCTCTTGTAGGGGTTTGCTTCTGGAGGAACATCATGGTTGCTCGATAGTGGAGCGACAAATCATATGACCGGAAGCAAGGACTTGGTGGTGGACGTTCATCCTAACACATTTGTGTCCACCCAAGTCTCATTTGGCGATGATGCAATTTCAAAGGTATTGGGTCTTGGCAAGGTGATAATCTCTCCGGAACTCACCATAGAGAACGTCATGCTTGTTGAGACCCTCGCATACAATTTACTTTCAGTTCATCAACTTGCAACCATGGGTTTTAGTACCTTCTTTGGTATTGACTCTGTGACCCTTTTGTGGAGCAAGCTCTTAAAGTAGCTTTTGTTGGGCATGTCGAGAATGGTCCCTATGTGGTAAACTTCTCGGAGCAACCCACTAAGACCGTGACTTGCTGAATGGCTAAAGTTGATGTGGGATGGCTCTGGCATCGCCGGCTAGCCCATGTTAATATGAGATCTTTGCAAAGTCTCCACAAAGGGGATCACATCCTTGGACTAACAAATGTGAGTTTTGCCAAAGATCATGCTTGCAGTGCTTGTATCGAAGGAAAGCTACATGAGAAGGCTCATCGTCCAACCACTACAATATACTCTAAGAGGACCTGAGAGCTCCTTCACATGGATCTCTTCAGTCCTGCATCTTTTGATAGTCTTGGTGGAAGAAAATATTGCTTGGAGATTGTGGATGATTACTCAAGATATACTTGGGTTTATTTCTTCAAGAAGAAGAGTGAGACCCAACAGACCATCATCGACTTTACAAATGAAGTCCAACGTCAACATGATGCAAAGATTTTGATGATTAGAAGTGACAACGGCACTGAGTTCAAGAATTACACCCTAAATGAGTTTCTCATTGATGAAGGGATTAAGCACCAATATTCCACACCTTACACCCCTCAACAAAACGGTGTTGCTAAGAGGAAGAACCGGATGTTGATTGATGCGGCAAGAACCATGATGGCGGAGTTTAAATCTCTGTACAAATTTTGGGCCGAAGCCATCAACATAGCGTGTCATGCATCTAATCGGCTCTATCTCCACAAAGGTTTGAACAAGACTCCTTATGAGATTCTTACCGAGAACAATCCCAACCTCACATAATTCCGGGTGTTCGGTTGTAAGTGTTTCATTCTCAAGAAAGGTGCTCGTCTGTCTAAATTTGAATCTAGAGCCCATGAGGGCATATTTGTTGGTTATGCTGCAAACTTTCATGCTTACCGTGTCCTCAACAAGTCCACAGGACTCATTGAGGAGACCAGTAACATAGAGTTTGATGAAAATAATGGCTCCCAAGTGGAGCAAAGTGTTCTTTGTGATGTAGGTGATGAAATTCCTCCCCAAGACAGAAGAATAATGGGTGCTGGATACTTCCTACCCATTGAGGAACCCCCTTGTGGCCGAAGGAGAGGACAATGTTCCACTCAAGTGGAACCATCACCGACGCAAGACCTACATGCTTCCGAAGAACAAACTGAAGGTCCTCTACCACATGAACAAGATCAAGGGCAAGATCAATCCACTGATGGTGGTGTCTCACCAAGTGATGCCCAAGATCAAGTTCCTGTCTCTGAGCAATCTCAAGATCAAGATCTTCTTCAAGATCAAGATAAAGCTCAAGAAGGCGCTCAAGATCATCAAGATGATGACTCACAGAATGTTGTCTCTCAACCTTCCATGGAAGAAATCTTAGAGAGACAAGCTGCCAAGAAAGTCGCCAAGAATGCTGCCAAGCTCAAAGTTAGACAACATCTATTGGAGAATGTCTACGGTGACTTGCAAAAAGGGGTAACCACTCGTAAATAATTTACAAACTTTTGTGAACATCACGCGTTGCATTGAGCCCCATAAGGTTCAAGATGCGCTCGAGGATATGGAGTGGGTTGAAGCTATGCATGATGAACTCAACAACTTCGAGCGCAACCAAGTGTGGCGACTGGTGCCAATACCTAAGGAGAATCACAATGTCATTGGAACGAAATGGATCTTCGAAAACAAGCAAGATGCGAATGGTATTGTCATTCACAACAAGGCAAGATTGGTGGCACAAGGATACTCCCAAGTCGAGGGTATCGACTACGGTGAAACTTTTGCTCCTGTTGCTCACCTTGAATCTATTTGCATGTTACTTGCATATGCCTCTCATCATAATTTTAAATTATATCAAATGGATGTCAAGAGTGCTTTTCTTAATGGCTCTCTTAAGGAGTTGGTATATGTCAAGCAACCCCCGGGGTTCGAGGATCCCAAGTTCCCCAATCATGTATACATTCTCGATAAGGCTCTCTATGGACTTAAACAAGCCCCATGTGCGTGGTATGAGCACCTTACCGAGATGTTGCAAGACCGTGGGTTTGAAATTGGGAAAATCGACCCCACTCTTTTTACAAAGAGGGTCAACGGGAACTTGTTCATATGCCAACTATATGTTGATGATATTATTTTTGGTTCTCCTAACAAAGCTTTCAATGAAGAGTTTGCCACTTTGATGACAAACAAGTTTGAGATGTCCATGATGGGAGAGTTTAAGTTCTTCCTTGGTTTCGAAGTCAAGCAACAAAGTCAAGGTACCTTCATCAATCAAGCCAAATACACTCAAGACATGATCAAGAGGTTCAAGATGGATGAGCTCAATCCTCCCAAGGCCAACACTCCCATGCCACTCAAATGCCATCTTGACAACGATCCCAATGGTAAAGCGGTGGATCAAAAGGTATATCACTCCATGATTGGATCCTTGCTTTACCTTTGTGCATCTAGACCGGATATCATGTTAAGTGTGGGTATTTGTGCATGATTTCAATCCGCACCTAAGGAGAGTCACCATGTGGCTGTCAAGCGAATCTTTCGATATTTGGCTCATACCCCAAACTTTGGCTTATGGTATCCCAAGGGAGCTTTGTTTGATCTCGTTGGATATACTGACTCGGATTGGGCGGGAGACCGCGTGGATAGAAAGTCCACCTCCGGAGGCTGCCAATTCCTTGGTCGGTCTTTGGTAAGTTGGTCTTCAAAGACACAAAATTGTGTTTCTCTCTCGTCCACCGAGGCCGAGTATGTAGCTGCTGCCAGTTGTTGTGCTCAGATTCTATGGATGAGGCAAACTTTAAAGGATTACAGTGTCAATTGTGACAAAGTGCCTCTTTACTATGATAATGAAAATGCCATTATGATCTCCAGCAACCCAGTTCAACATTGCAAGACGAAGCATATTGATATTCGTCATCACTTTCTTCGGGAACACATCAAGCGTGGAGACATCAATCTTATTCATCTGAGCACTAACGAACAACTTGCAGATATTTTTACGAAGCCATTAGATGAAGCAAGATTTTGCGAGTTAAGGCATGAGCTAAATATCATTGATTCGAGCAATGTGGATTGACTTAGTGCACACCTCCCCACACTCATCGTTATGTCTTGTCTAGGTGTAGGCATGGATTTAGGGGGAGTCTAGTTCTCTCAATGAACTATCCCTCCTCCTATTATGCATAAACTAATCAAAGTCTTTCACACTTGCCATTTTTTGATGGTTATCTTCAAAAGACGAGTCTTGGTCATGGGCCCAAGGATAATTCTTTGCGGTACCATACCATCTGACTCAAACATAGGTGGCTTTAGGGCCACCGCCCTCTCTTCATGTGAAGTAGACTCACTATTTGGTCCTATTTTATTCTCTCTACTCCGGTGGACCATGCTTGTGTTTTTGTCTTGCATCGTAGTTTATCTTGTCTCTTGTTTTTGTGCGGCAATCTCTCTCTCTCTCTCATTTTTTCGAAAATTTGCACTGAGAGGGCAGCACGGTACTACCATGGAGGACCACGGTACTGCTGCTTGGAGCGGTACTACCGCTTAGAGCGCGGAAGTAAAAAAATTACTTCCGCCCGTTGAGCGGTACTACCGCGATGACCGCGGTACTACCGTAAACTCGAGTGGGCGTGGGGGTTAAGAGCCGGGGGGTTTCCAATCTTCCCCATACCCCATTTTTTCTCTTCCCCTCACGTCTCTCTCTCTCCTCCTCTCAACCGGTGCCGGAGCACCTCGCCGGATCTCCGTCTCCGGCCACCCTCTTCCTATTTCCTCCGATGGGATCGTTCCCCACCTCGTCCTCTTGCAATGGACCCCGGTATTTCCCGATCCCTTCTTGTTTTGCTTCTCTATTTTTGAATCTAGGTTTTGGGGAAATATGAGATGGTCTAGCTTTGTTTGATCCAATCTGTGCATGAGGACATGTTTTGAGGGTGTTATTGCAGTAGAAGTGTGTATTGATAGGATAAAACAGGATAATTTTCAATCTACGGTAGTACCAATATGATCTGTTGATCTGTGTTCATGCGAAATCCGCCCTGTGCGGTACTACCGCACCGTGTGCGGTACTACCGCTCGTAGGGCGGAAGTAAAATTTTACTTCCGCTAACGCCACGGTACTACCGCTCCCGCGGTACTACCGCATGCGTCGTTGGCGGTAGTAATTTTTTACTTCTGCTCGCTGGGCAGCAGTAAAATCTTACTACCGCTCCAGCCACAGTACTACCGCTCCCAGCGGTACTACCGCGTCTGTTGCGGTAGTGATTTTTTACTTCCGCAGACTGGGCGGTAGTAACACTTTACTTCCGCTCCAGCCATGGTACTACCGCTCCCAGCGATACTACCGCATCTCGAGCGGTAGTAAGTTTTTACTTCCACAAGAATTGCCGGTACTACCGCTTGATCCAAAACTACCTCGTTTTGTCCTGTCTATTCTCCCTTCTACATGGTTTTCGTGTCTGCTTTCGTCCTTGCCTTACTTTTTCCATTTGTCCATTGTGTTTGCGTTGTGTGACATAGGTGGTGGCTCTGGTTCCAGCTCTACTCTAAGACGCTCCAATCCCTCTCGTGACACAAGCTCCAAGCGTCTCCGCAATCCCGATGCTCCCGAGGGATCCAATGATCCACCCCGCAATTTCAAGAGAACCGCATCCAAGCTCAAGCCACCAGTTGAGAACTATGAGGACATGCCCCAAGCTGAGTTTTTGGCTCGACGGTTGATCGATCCCTACGTCAAGCCAAGGGAAGTTTCTAGGGCCAATGAGTTGTTTTGGACCAAGCGGCGGTATCTTTACACATTCATGTGATCAAGGGCAAGAAAAATCTCTATGTTCATGTCCAATACATTGATCTGGAACACATGAGGAAGCATCCGACCTACTTCGGTGAGGCTATGGAGTTGGTGCAGCAGTTTGCTATCGCAGACATCATCTCATTCCACCTTGACTTTGATCCCGAGATAGTGGGTCAGTTCTATTCCTCTGTCCACTTTCACTCTGCTGAGCAGCGGACCATGACGTGGATGACCCATGGCGAGCGACTGTCTGCCACCTAGAAGGACTTCATGGATTTTCTGCATGTTCCTGATTCTGGGCTTGATGTGCCAATTGGACTGCACCCTCATGGCAACCCTCAGCCAGCACGTAAGGAGTAGCTCGTTCCTTTCTACACTCTGAAGACTTTACGATCTGGTGAGCAAATTTCTGTGATCAACACATTCCTTGATGTCATGCACTGGATCTTCCGCAACTCTCTGTTTCCTCGCATGGGAGACAAGGACAAGGTACACTCCTATCTAGTGGATATGTTGCTGCTATGTGAGAAAGGAAGAAATGAAGAACTTGGCATCCTAGATGTGTCTCACATTATGTGGACTAAGCTTCTTACTGTTGTGTTTCATCGTAAGGTCCCCATTTATGGGCCCTACTTGTTTCACCTGATTCACGCTACTTGGGACAAGACCTTTCTGAGTCAGAACATGCCGGAGCACTTGTTTCTTCATGAGCCCATTCGTTTGCGTATGAAGGACAAGTGGGCCAACACCACCACTAAGCCAACTTCTGCTCGTATGGAGGTTGATGAGGATGAGATCGAAGAGGAGGAAGATAACAGTTCAGAGTCCTATGCGCCACCTTCTTCTGATCCATCTTGGGCCAACAAACTCTCTCATAAGATGAGGACATTGTTCTGCACGCAGGCCAAGGGTCAGTATCAAGCTCACGTTGCTCAGAAGGAGAGTTGCCAGCGTGACAAGCGTATTCTGAGGAAGCTTGGCGAGACCATCTCGAGTGGGTCTGAGAAGGACATCACTCCTGAGGCCACTTGGATGGCGAAGCAGCAGTTCCAGTGGGCTGATTCAGATGCGGAGTCCATCCCCGACGCTTTAGAGGAGGAGCCAGATGACTGATCTTTCTTCATGGGAGCTACCACTTATATGTTAGGTGTCCTTTCTGCCTTTTTGGCGTCTTGATGCCAAAGGGGGAGAGAGTGTAGGATTTGCAAGTATTTGCGTTTCGTCGTCTCTTTCGTCGTCTCTTTGGTTTCGTTGAACTTTGGTTTATATCATGTGTGTGTGACTTGGAGACTTCCTCTATCATATGGTGTGAGACATATGCTATCACTACTACCTTATTATTGTCTAGTATGATTCGTAGCTTGTGAGTCTGTCTATTACGTACCCTTATCTTAATGCTCACATGCTATGCCTAGTTTCCATACTTAGTTCTGTTCATTCTGTTGCAAAGATTGCATTGCCTATAAAATATAGGGGGAGTGTTGATCCTAGTGTGTGTGCCTTGCAGTCCAAAGCATATCTAGAGTATGCACACATCTAGGGGGAGCTCATCTATATTTTGTAGGTTTTGGGTTTGCATATGCTTATTTTATATCCTTATGTGCAAATCCCGTATTGTCATCAATCCACCAAAAAGGGGGAGATTGTAAGGGCATATTTCTCCCTAAGTGGTTTTGGTGATTGATGACAATGCCTTTGCGGACTAATCGTGTGCATTGAGCATTTCAGATATCTCAGGTCTAGGCACAAGATGATTCAGTGCCCCTCGGAACCTCTCAAAGACGGTTGTTCTCTATGTTTCCTTTCGGGGGATTTGAGTCATAGGAAAGCCGTACTATTAAGAGGGGTCTGCTTCAGAAAGGTCTGGGTGGAATCAACACGTACACATCTATTCCTTTGCACCACCTTTCCCTCTCTTCAGTGGGGCCCCAACTCATCTTCCTTCACTATGCAAAAGGAAAGCTTGCTAGGTGTTTGTGTTTAGTTGTTTGCGGTAGTACCGCTCAAAGGAGCGGTAGTACCGCAGGTGCCAACGGTAATACCGCTCGGTGGAGCGGTAGTATCGTTGTCTCCTGCCCTGGCCCCTACACCTACGGTAGTAGGCGCGGATGTAATTTTTTACATCTGCCCTACTACGGTAGTACCGTGATTCACGTCCGGTACTACCGTGCCAGACTTTTTCGCAGTGTTTCCCTCTGCAGAGGCAGGCACAGAAGGAATTTTTTACTTCCGTGCACCTCCAGTGTCTACCCCTGCTGACCATGCGGTAGTACCGCACGGGATCGCGGTAGTACCGCTCCGGAGGTTCTACCGCTTGTTGTCTTGTGCAAACGGCCAAAGCCAGTTACTCCCGTGCAAGCGGTAGTACCGCATGAGGCTGCGGTAGTATCGCAAGCCGTCACGGTAGTACCATGGCTGTTGCGGTAGTACCGCGACGCGCGGGGCTGAGGGAGTGGATAACGGTTGGATCTTGTCCCCCACTATAAAAGGGAGGTCTTCTTCCCCAAGAAGCTTACCTCTTCCTTCCCAAACTCCATTTTTGCTCTAAGCTCCATTTTAGCCCGATCTCTCTCCCTATCCAATCAAACTTGTTGATTTCCTAGGGATAGGTTGAGAAGGCCGCGATCTACACTTCCACCAAGAGAAATTTGATTCCCCCCACTAATCCTTTGCGGATCTTGTTACTCTTGGGTGTTTGAGCACCCTAGACGGTTAATGTCACCTCGAGGCCACATTCCATTGTGGTGAAGCTTTGTGGTGTCGTTGGGAGCCTCCAATTCAGTTGTGGAGATTGCCCCAACCTTGTTTGTAAAGGTTCGGTTGCCACCTTCAAGGGCACCAATAGTGGAATCACGGCATCTCGCATTGTGTGAGGGCGTGAGGAGAATACGGTGGCCCTAGTGGCTTCTTAGGGGGCCTTGTGCCTCCACACCGCTCCAACGGAGACGTACTTCCTCACAAGGGAAGGAACTCCGGTAACACAGCCCCGTCTCCACCGGCTCCACTTTTGGTTATCTAGCACCTTTACTTCTTGCAAGATTTTATTGCATTATATCCCTTGCTTGCTTGCATACTTGTTGTTTTTAGCATCATATAGGTTATTCATCTAGTTGCACATCTAGCCAACTTATTTGATGCTAAGCCTAAATTGTTAAGGGAAAGTTAAAAAAATGTTAGTTGCCTATTCACCCCCCCCCCCTCTAGTCAACCATATCGATCCTTTCAGATAGTCCATATCGGAACCACGGGAAAAATCATCGTGTCACCAATTGTGTTTGATCTTCCTACCCTTCCTTTATTTACATGCTTGTCTTTACTTTCCACTGCTATACTCGTAGGCATGCATGTGTAGAGTGTACTTGACATACTATGAATGCTAAAATCTGCCAAGAATTAAAATTGGTAAATAGTAGATTTTTATTTGGTCAAGTAGTCTAATCACCCCCCCCCCTCTAGCACTACTTTCGATCCTACAACCGGTACACACCGGCCACGAAATGCTTGGAACCAGACAGAACCCTGCTCTTGGCGGAGAACTTCCTGATAGAGGATTTCTCTTGCTGAATGCTCACAGCGTCATCATTCGTACGTGCTGGAGAGAGGGGAAGGTCTTGAATCCCATAAGTAGAAGGAGAGATTGGCCGAGCTGGGATGTTGGAGCAGATGCCCGAGACCGGCGTTCCAACAGGCGCATTCTTTCCCAGGTCACCACGTGGCAAGCCCTCCCCACCAGCCATTGGCACCTCGGATGCCTCTTTCTTGGAATCACCCATTGGGGCATTCTTATTGCATAGATCATGGACCCCCGACTCCAAAGCATCCCACTCAGATCGCGTGAAGTGCAGATTGGACCCTCCACTCGGGTTCTGGCCACCAACAGAGCCGTCCCCAGGCTTATCAGGCTTCGAAGCATTAGAGGGAGGAGGGGGCATGGGAGCATGAAGAACCTCAACGCCCTTGATACGTCTCCGTCATATCTATAATTTTTTATTGTTTCATGCCAATATTATACAACTTTCACATACTTTTGGCAACAATTTATATGATTCATTGGACTAACCTATTGATCCAGTGACCAGTGCCAGTTCTGTTTTTTGTGTGTTTTTTGTTTTGCAGAAATTCCATATCAAACAAAGTCCAAACGCGATAAAAATTTACGGATACTTTTTTGGAATATTTATGAATTTTCAGAAGTGGAATCAACGCAAACGGAGTCCCATAGGCTCCATCCTCTACCAAGGCACGGGCCAGGGCCCAAACGTGGCCCGGTGGACCGTTCCCACCTCATATGTTGGTTGGAGCTCTCCTTCAGGCTCAAGAAAGCTAATTTGTGGATAAAATCCCCTCAAAATTTCAGCCCGATCGGAGTTACGGATCTCCGGGAATATAAGAAACGGTTTTCGGACAGAAACAGGAACGCGAAACAGAAGAGAACAGAGAGGGAGATCCAATCTCGGAGGGTCTCCCACCCCTCCACCTCCATGGATGCCATGGACCAGAGGGGGAACTCTCCTCCCATATAGGGGGGAGGCCAAGGAAGAAGAAGGAGGGGGCGTTGTACCCCTCCCTCCCGGCTGTGCCGGAGCGTCGCATGGGCAAGCATCGTGACGGCGATCTACATCAACAATCTTACCGCCATCAACACCAACTCTCTCCCCCTCTTGCAGCAGTGTAACACCTCTCTTCCCCGCTGTAATCTCTACTTAAACATGATGCTCAACTCCATATATTATTTCACAATGATATTTGGCTATCCTATGATGTCTGAGTAGATCTCTTTTGTCTTGTGGGTTAATTGTGGTATGATGTTATGGATGTGAGTTGTATGTTGATATGGTGTTGTCCTATGGTGCCCTCCGTGTCACGCAAACGTGAGGATCCACGGTGTAGGGTGTTGTAATATGTTCATGATTTGCCTATAGTGGGTTGCTTGAGTGACATAAGCATAAACCCGAGTAGGTGGGTTGTTGCGTATGGGAGTAAAGAGGACTTGATACTTAATGCTATGGTTGGGTTTTACCTACATGATCTTTAGTAGTTCCTGATGCTTGCTAGAGTTCCAATCATAAGTGCAGATGATCCAAGTAGAGAAAGTATGTTAGCTCATGCCTCTCCCTCATTGCATATAACAAGTATCTATCGTATCATATTCAATTGACTAGGGAAAATCTTTCTCTTGTGTTACAAAAAGCTTGCTACTGCACTACTAAGTTTATTTTCTTGCAAAGTACTCATAGTTTTATTCTTGCAAAGTAGTTTCATTCTTGTTCTAGATAAACCAAACGTTAAGTGTGCGTAGAGTTGTATCGGTGGTCGATAGAACTTGAGAGAATATTTGTTCTACCTTTATCTCCTCGTTGGGATTCGACACTCTTAATTATCGAAAAAGGCTACAAACGACCCCCTACACTTGTGGGTTATCAGATATCGACCCACACATGCAGCCGAATACCATCAGAAGAGGGGAACAGATCCACCATCCCATGCGGGCACAACGGATCCACACACCACACTCTGATGCGGGCTAGGCCAAGCTTATCTAGAGAATCACGATCCACTTCAATTGGCTTGCCAAGAAGAACACCAAAGGCCATCAGGAAGTGCTCAGATATGAGGCCCACAAGAACATCATCAATCAAACCCATACATCCGAGAGAGGCCCCACCGATTTGGAACCGCTGGCCGCGGCCTTGACAGAAACCACAAGCTGATTGTGCGGCACGATGAAGCTAGTGCATGAAGAGATCATCCTGAGACACTCTTTGGATGAGAACACCGCAACAAATTCCAATTCAGACATCTGATGCACCTGCAAGTCCCAACACTCCTCATCCCAAATCTGAAGGCCTTCCAGTAGCACCCGGGGAGTAATCTTTTTCCCTTCCACAGTGATGATGGCGACATTGGAGATAGAATGGGCAGCAACCACCATCGGCACCTCACTATCGAGGGCGAATAAGGACCAGCCAGGGAGCCCGAGCCCGTAATGCACAAAGACTGGGGGCTTGACCTGATTCTTGTAGTCAACAATGGAGTGGCCCTCGGCCCGACAAATGAGACAAAACGGGGGGTTGCAGCATCTGGATTGAAAATGGCCCGGTTGGTGGCAAGCGAAGCAAGTGAGAGTGGAGGGAGGGTTGGGCATGGATGAGGAGTGGCGTGGCGGAGGAGGCAGGGGGGGAGGATGCCATCCCCGGGGCCAGAGGAGGAGGCTCTCGGAGCAGAAGAGGGGAAACGATGGGCCTTGGAGATCTAAGGAGGGGGGCCAAAGTTGGAGTGCTGAGGAAAGCGATCGCCGGCACCAGATCCAGGCGCACGGATAGGTTTGCGGGGGGGGCACCGGACCCCGGGAAGGAGGAGGCGGGGGGTTGGACAAAGCCGAGCCCGCCACGCCACCGGTCGCCGCCACCTCCCAGGGATCCAGCACCGGTGCCGCCCCATCGCCATATCCCGTAGCCCCAGATCCGAAACCGCCCAGCGACCACGCCCGCTCGTCCCGCTGGAGCCACTCCAGTCCCGCAGCCCAGGCCGCATGGTCGCGAGCCACCTGCTCACGAGCCGCCTGGTTAGCCTCGAGCCTAGGTCGGACGGAAGCCTCATACTCCAGATCCACGCCCTCCGCCAGTGAATCCTCACGACGGCACTTGCTACCGGAGACGGCCTCACTTGAGGAACCCTTAGACTTGTCCATGGTGAGGATCTTCGCGAAGGAGAAGGAGAGAGGAGGGGTGGAGCAGATCGGGAAGAAGCGAATGGGCATGCGGCGCCGTCACAGGCCAGCAGAAGAGGTCGGAAACCCTAGGAAAGGGGGAGAGAACTCTTGTGCACCCATAAGTACCCCGAGCAAGCCGTGCCTGAGGCGGGTGCGTGGGACAAACGGGCCAAGGTGGGGTGTGATTGGGGGAGAGTGGGAGCGGTCGGCCTAGGGCCCAGTGTGAGGAGAGAAGGGAAGATAGAAAAAGAAGAGAGGGGGGTCGGAGGTGGCCCAACCGAGGGCGGCCCAGCAACCAGATGTTCTGTAGGCCCACTAGCCACCAAGAGGGGAACCAGATCTAGGGTTCACGGATCCGTCGTCTCCCCGACCCCGGACCTGCATCGAGCCGCCGACGACGATAGCACAACCGGAGATAGGGAAGGAGAGGTCGGGCCGGAAGCGCACGACGGGGAAGGGGAGCGCCCAGGGAGACCGCGGCCACGCCCACGCCGGCGCTGGGAGCCACCCCAAGAACACTACGAGGCGGAGAAGGAGCCGTAAACTTACCAGATCTACCGTTCCGACGAACCACTCGGGACCAACCGTGCCCATCCGACGAGGAGGCCACCGGACGGCCCCTGCCGCCCAGGGCGAACTTCCTAGCACGGGGTCTGGCCTTCCTCATCATATTGCATAGTATCATAGAACAGTATCATAGATGATCTTATTTATGATCATGTATGACACAAAATAATATAGCATTTATTATGTTACTCCAACTTTTCTTTTTAATTCTCCATCATATCAGCATCTTTGCTATTTTCGAATACACAATACCGCTTAAAACATCCGTACTATGAACAGCCTAATACTCCGTAACTTGGATTTTGGGAATCTGACCCGTAGCTGTAGCAAAGGTCCCTCTCCATTCTCCAGTGGTTTGGAGATGTTCAGGCAACCACGGCACGCATGCATTAGGGCATGGTTAATAGTATAGCCAACTGCTGGCTATATAATGTTGTCATATCATATATAGTCATCATATATAGTCACTCATACAATAAGGTTAGCTATAAGGTTGGCTATAAGAGTAGTACTTTCTTTTACTTTCTCTCTATCTCTTTTTTCATATTTATTGTATTTGTCTAGAAGTACGCATATAGGTAGGCTCTTGCATGAAAGTCCACTCTTACCGGTTTTTTCATCTCTCTCTTCTCTACATAAGCAAAAATGCCATGTAGACGGACTATAAGCCTACTATTGTACTTGCTCTTACAATACGTTCACTAAATCCATAGCCCGAGGAGTTTCCAAAACTCGAAATACCCGGCAATACGTACAATGCAAGCAGGACAGGATGCATGCGTGTCGAGTCTTCAACCTCGTAGGTTGCCCGGTGTATATCTTGATTGGTGATTTCTTGACGCCTGTGTAACATTGCCCCCTTCAGCTGGAAATTCAGAGGACTGTTCTTGTCTTGCTAGCTTTGACCCGGCCTTAATCTTGACCTTTCTTATCTATGCTTGACCAGTATACTACTTCTGTTGTCCTTTCTTGACTTTGTCAGCATATATGTTTAACCTATATAAAACTCCTCCCAACGTGCATATATGCGAATACCCAGTCACACACAAATACACAACAGACATACGTATCAAGATAAGCTGCAACCTGCAAAGATACCCCAAGAAAAAATAGGCTGCAAGATGGCAGCTCTAGCTCTAGTGCTGCTCTGCGCAGCCACGATCATGGTGGCGCCGGCGGCTGCGGACGTGGAGTCCCATAGCTTCCCCGTCTTTAACGCCACCACGGCCGAGAGCCTCTGGGTCGCCACGAACACGTCCATCATCATGCCGGCAGCGCTCCTCTTCGGGCCCGAACAGTCGTTTCCCGAGGGGTTTCTGCTGCTCCCCAAGAGGGTCGACGTCTGGCGCGCCGTCGCCGGCGGGTTGCCGACACGCGAGGCGTCCTTCAACACGAGCTTCGCGGTGGAAAGCTCTGCCCCTCCAATCTCGTTCGTCGTCCTCCTCGACAGGTTCCCGACGCTCAACAACCCCTTGGGCCTCCGTGGCGCTAACGACTCGACCACCGGCGCCGTGCCCAACGGCACGGACGGCCTCGCCGCAGTCGAGGTCGGCACGGTGAGGTCGTACGCGCCAGAGTCTCCGAACGTCGGCCTCAACGTCACCATCACGCCCAACGGCACAGCGGCGCCTGGCCGCCGCGCCGTGTGGGTCGAGTACAACGCCATCGCGCACCTCCTGCGCGTGTACGTCGCCGCCGGTGGGGAAACGAGGCCAGCCAGAGCGCTCCTCGACACACGGCTTTCCCTCGCTGGCCAACGCACCACGCAAACCGCGTTCGTTGGCTTCTTCGCCGCCACGGTCCGCGATGTCTTCCTCGGTGTCCGTGATTGGGACCTCACGGTGGACAGGCTCGACACCGACGGCAAGAAGAAGGGAACGTCGTGGTGGGTGATACTGATCGCGGTGCTCGGGTCCGTGGCCGCCACCGCCGCCATCGTATCTCTGGTAGTATGCTCCTTTGTATCGAGGCGCCGCGCGCGCGACATGGAACCCAAGCAATAGTCTATGCACACCTGTCATGTGCGTGTAGACGTCTGTCTGTAAACTACTCTGTTTATGTCACTTGTGAAATTCAAATTTAACGAGTGAAGAGCAGCGTACAACACTTCTCACCTCCTATCTCTACCTAATCTATATCTATACTCTCCGAAAATGCTCTTTGAAGGACATGCTCCATGGAGCTCGTTTTTTTTGAAAAAATCGAAAATAATTTTTTTTAAGTTTTAAAAAATTCTGAAAAATCATACACGTTCATATGGATGTATCATACATGTGTGTGCAATCTGACGATGAAATACATTAGGGTGAGAGCTACACAAAAAAAATCGTGTTTTTTGAAAGGGTGAACAGTACATTCACTGTTCATAAAAAAATGAAGGAATTTGTTTCTTTTGTCCAGCTCGCACCATAATATATTTTATCATCAGATTTTACACACATGTAAAACACATCCATATGAATGTGTATGATTTTTTTTAAATGAAACTTAAAAATATGATTTTTGAATTTTTTTTAAACAAGCTCCATGGAACTCGTCCTCCAAAACGCCCCTCTCTATACTCTCTCTCTCTCTATATATATACTTACTAATAAATCAAGATCATATATTTGGTCTCGTCCCAATTAGTTGATTCTATTAGTCTTTCTTATATGTATATATATATATATATATATATATATATGTATATATATATATGTATGTATATAATATATATAGGGATCGACTATTCGTCACCCTGGGTGAGGAATAGTTATTCTTCACCCCTCTATTTTCACATCAATGCATCGTAATTTTACGTTCCGTAAATTTTATCGTATTCCATATGTAAAAAGAGACCGTAAAAAAATATAGTCACCGTAAAAAATACTTATGTCATGTAAATTTACAAACATAAAAACATAGTGTAAAATATACATAAATGTGATTTTTCTGGTCTTATGACTTATATTTTTATTTTTTTATGTCAAACTTTACGTAGTGAATCAATATATATGTAACTATTTGTATTTGAAATGTAATTTATTTATGAATCGATCGTAATATTACCTCGAGTGAAGAATAACTTATTCCAGACCCTGGGTGATGAATAGACTTTATATATATATATATTATTCTGATCACGGGTTGAACTTACTGAGTTACAAAAACACGAACTTTCCCTTATAGGAACCCGACCTTCGGGCTATCTTCGCCCCGCGTGAATTTTTCTTGTCAGTCGTATTCTTAACGATATAACTGTAACCAGGAAACAATTTTTAAGAACTAAATGCCTGCTTAAAATAGGAATCTCGCTCGTTGACGGATTTGCTCACTTGATGATAATAATATTTCTGATAACTACCTGACTCGTCCCAGCAATAGCACTTGAACTTCCCCGAGTGCTAGGTTGAACTTCCGGCAAAGTGCCTAAATGGGTCTTGCAATATACCGTTTGAAAGCTATGGACACCAGTATAACAGCCTAGGTTGAATTTTTGGCAAAATGTAAACGGTTTAAGAGCAGTTTTGAAAACCCTTTTTTTATACAAAAAAACGTGAATCGTATTTTCGACGCTATTTCTAAGACGTTCATCGGAATGAGGCAAATCAGATGGCATTGGATAGCTTCTGCAAATCCTCTCATTTCATATGTTGAACATTTTTCCAAATTCCCTACGGATTAAGAGAAATTTCAAAAATGGCGAAATATTGGAAACCGAACAACCGGATTCGTATGTCGGGGTTAATTTGAAAACGGCTAGTCCTATCGACGCATATGATATGGCGTTGGAAAGATTATGAAAATGCGCATCTTTCCATATAAAATTTTTATTCTAACTATGGACAGTTTAAAAGTAATTTGGAAAAATGGCCGAATTTATACTGAGTTAGTATTTTCACGTTTTTTTCCTCAACGGTTTGCCGGAATGAGGCAAATAACATGGCGTTGGAAAGCTTGAAGAAATGTGAATCTTTTATATGTAGATCGTTTCTTTCAATTCTTTACGGTTTTAAGTCAATTTTGAAAATGGCTCAAAATGTATTTTCGTCGTAATTTGTACAAACTTTATCGAATGGTGCAAATATTATATCGTTAAATAACTACGGAAAATGCGAAACGTTTTCATGTTTATGGTTGTCTCTGATTCCTAACCGTTTTCAAGCAATTTCGAAAACGGCGAGATGACGCATTCTGCCTTTTATTGCGAAACAGGGTCTTCGAAAATGTACCACCGTAAGAACTTGAACTTCATCGGCACGTCTACCTGAACTTCACTCTGTTTATTCACATACTATTTTTTGCTCGTAGCTCTCTATCCACTCACCGGAATTAAGCAAGTGATATACCGATGGAAAGCTGCTGTAAACACGTAACTTTTCCGTCTTGATCATTTTTTTCATACTCGCGACGGTTTAAAAGATTTTCATCTAAAATTCATTTAGTGTAGTAGTTACACTTCCTACTACTTCCACGTTGAAATTTTGTCGCGTATTTTCGTTTGTAATTTCTCACCCATTCATCGATGTTACACAAATGATATTTCTTTTTGTACAAACCTCTCTTACAATATTTTTCTAACTTTCTCCGACCGAGGACTTGAACTTATAACAAAATAAAATAGAATTGGATCTTGTCTTTTTATTCATTTTTCTCATATTAGCCACACACCGTGTAGTACGTGAACTTTTTTTCGTTTTTTATAATTTGAATTTTTGATTTTCTTTTTGAAATCGAATTGCTTTCAAATAATAACTGAACTTCTTTGTGGATTGACAGAGTTATTTTAAAACATAAAACATTTTTTTGTATTTTTGAACATGGAAATGCAAGGTGAATCTCTCTTGCAAGAATTTTTGAACTTCTCCGGACAGAGCGCGTGAACTTCTTTCAACAAATCTTTTAAGCTTTTATTTTTCTATTCTTTTATTCTTACCTGAAACGCATTCGTTGTAGTAATTGAACTTCTCGTTGTTTTCACTATGAACTTCTGTCACGTTTTTGTTTGAAGTTCTCTCTTTTCATAATTTAGTAAAGAAAAAAATCTGGGTTGCTTTACACGTCGAACTACTTCATTATTTTAATTTGAACTTCTGAGCCTTTTTATTTTGAACTTATATGTATTTATTTTATAAATAGGGAAAATAAAACTGATCTGTTTTCCGTATAAGGAATTTCACGAGTTTAATTTGAACTTCTTAGATTTTTTTATTTGAACTTCTTCATTTTACTCTTTAGTAACGAGAAAAAAAATCCGAGTTTTTCATAAACTTTGAACTTCTCTGCTATTTTAATTTGAACTTCTCAGCCTTTTTTATTTTGAACTTCTTCGTTTTATTCTTTAGTAACGGGAAAAAAATCTGAGTTTTTCACAAATTTGAACTTCTGCTATTTTATTCTTTAACACTGAAGATCCTTTATATGAATATTGTACTGCTCTATTGTTCTGCACAAAACAACTGAACACTTGAACATCAAACAAGACGAGTAGCTTGCGATTTCTTCTTCTTTTCTGAACTGTCTTTTTGTACTGAGAATTAAAAAATGCTAGAAGAAGTTGAACCGCACTCCATCTTCTTTTTGAACTTTTGCCTGTAGATATAACTTTGCCCATGTTTGTTTTTCCTTCATTGACAGTCACACACAAGCAGGCGACATGGAACGTGGGGAGGTTAGCAGCGGCGGAGGCCGTGACCTGACTAAAGGCAGTGCATGCCACGGTTGCTTCTCGGATCCAGCAAGAAAATCCAGATGCGAACCAAATTCTGAAACAAAACAAAACAATGACCACGGTGCAAAGGCCAATGCTGCTCAGCAAACTGTCCAAAGAACATGAACAGGAGAGAAGGAAGAACAGTGATGCCAGGGAAGGTCGGATTCGACCGTCGCTGCAGTCCATGCGCGACCGCGGCGACCAGGTATGCGACGGCAGTTGGCCGGCGGTGGGGAAGGAGCTCGCGTAGGGGCGCACGAACTTGGGAGAGGGGAGGTGTTGTGGCATGAGCCCCGCAGTCCGGCGAGGTGTGGCTCAGGGGCAGGGCTGCTCGGGGGAGCTCGGGGAAGAGGGGAAGCGCGGGCGACGAGGTAGTGTGGTCTGCTGCGGGGTGTAGGGGTCCCGGCGGCGCACCAGGGAGCTGAGGTTCCAGCGGTGATGGAGCAGGCAAGCCAGGACCCCGGCGGCGGCGACGCATGGGGATCCATGGCCCGGCAAACAGCACGCGAGGTTCCGGGGTCTGCGGTGGCTGGATCCGACGGAGGCGGTGGGAGGAGGCTCGCCAGTCATGGCGGAGGAGGTGCCCCGGTCGGTTGGAAGGAGGCACGCCGGCCGTTGGGGAGGAAGGTAGATGGCCACGCGGGAGGTGGCGCGCCAGCTGCGGGGAAGGAGGGACGCCGGCCGCGCGTGAGGAGGCTCTCCAGCCACGGGTGTGGTGGTGCGCAGGCCGTGAAGGAGGGGCGCCGAACGCGCGGGAGGTGTGGCGGCGATTTGGGAGAGGATGTCGGGAAGGCCGGGATACCGGAGGTTTGGGATAGCTGTGTTTTTTTTCTTCGGTCGACCGGTTCAGGAACATGTCAATCGCGTCTATATAGAACGCGCCGTGATCAAATAGTTATTCTAATCATGAAATTAGAATAGTGCTACTAACAAATTTCATGATTAGAATAGTTACTATGATCACAGTTAGCCCTATAAAGACGTGACGGGACGTCCCTGAACTTTCAAAACGGTCCGTGGGCCTTTGCCAGCTGCATGTATTAACAGTCTAGTCATACATGCATCGGACAAGAAATGATCGTATGCAAAGCAGTTTCGCTTCCGAAACCACGGGCGCAACCTGGGGCAGGACCAGGTGCCGATGAAACCGGGGCCCTGATCCCAATCCCGATCCCCTGCCCCTCTCTTCCCGTCCGCCGCCACCTCCCCTGCCACTCTCCTTCCGTCCGCCGCCACCTACCGTCCAACCGACGGCACGAGGGAGACCGCGAGGGAGCGACGATGCACGCCGGCGAGAGAGATCCCGCGACGGCTGGAGGCGGCGAAGCCGCCAGAGCCCGCGCCATGGACCACCTGACCGCCGCGCGCCTCCATCTTCCGGCATCCGCGCGCCTCCACCTCCCGGTAGCCGCGCGCGTCGACCCCCCGACCGCCGCGCGCCTCGATCCCCGACTGCTGGCACGCCTCCACCTCCTACAGGTCGCCATGGACCTCCATCACCGGCGGCGGGCGACCTACCTCCACCACGCGCTGGCCTCCTCGGCCCCACTGCGCCACTGCCCCCTCTGTCTCAACAGGTGGCACCGCATCCCCACCTCCTCCGCCTCACCGTGTCGCCCCCAAGCGTGACGCCGTCGACGCAATTGCAGGCCCAACTTGCCGCTGACCACACATTCTTCCTCAAGGAGCTCGTATCCAACGAGACTTTAAGGAACTACTCGAGTTTTGAACTTATTATTCAGTCATGCTAGTACTTAGCAAAAATGTACTGAGATGTATTGCAGTTTATCTCTCTGAGACCCTGACAATTATTCTGTCCACGCCGCCACACAGTCCAACTGCATCCGCCATTTCAGTGCGACCTCTCCTACCTTTGCAACCCGTGTCCTGTGCAGTACAACATCGCCCCTATACGAGGTTCAAAGACATTGTAGAGAGAAGGAAAGCAGATGTTAAGGTCGGCATCTTCCTCGTCTCCATCCCGGTATGGTGTGTGTCCTGTGTTCATCCCCTGCCATTGATTTTACTAACTAGCGGCAACATAACCTCCGCCTGCACATTTTTTTGGAAGTTCTAGAATTCCTAGAGCTTCAGTCCAACTATGTAGCTTCTGCGATTATACGTGCACAAAAAATCACACTGAATATTGTTTTGTTCTCTGAACCTAAACGCATTTTTTCTTCGAGCTTAAATACATTTATTATCTGAACTTAAATAGGTTGGTTCTCTGAACTTAAGTGTGTGTGTGTTCTGTGCGTATTGGAACATTACATATATTCAGTTTCGGCGCAGGTCCTGGCTTTCCTGAGGCGCGCCTTCCACTGCTTCTCCTCGCTGGACTAGTCGACCTGCAAGAGATGAATGGAAACAAAAAGAACTCAAGGTGGACTTAAGTTGAACTAGTGATGGTGTTAGAAACTGTATGTTTGAAACTGGTCAAGGTTTTTGAAAGCTAAAAAGTTCAACTTTTAGTTGATTTTCTATTATTCGAACTATATAAAGAGTTCAACTTTTAGTTGATTTTCAGTTCAGATTTTGCATTCTTCTCAGTACATCAACTTTAATGTGCTGAACATCATGGAAATCCTGAAAAATTATATGTGCACTCTATGTATTTTCTTATGCTTACAAGAATTCAGTACACATACGAGGACTTCTGCACTCATACAAGAATTGCTGCCTGGCTATCGTCCATCTATATATGCATCTATGGTGCGTTGCCAGTGGCATCTACCTTGACCAGCACACCAAGCTGACCGACTTTCTACTACTAATGCCCATTGCATTTTACCCAAAAAGATGGAAATGCAGGAAGGCGCAAGTTTGTGTGGAGCTCATGCACACCATATTTCTTTGGAAAAATTCGTGGTACAAATAACGGTAAGCTTGCGCGTGTATTTGCACGGTACAAATAAAATGTACATGGGCTGCCAAACAACCTCAAGTTCTTAGGTGCATGTTCTTCGGTCCAAGTTCTCCGGCGAGGTCGTCTCTGGTTTCGTTTTCCTTAACACTCGGTAAGGGAAAGTTCCTGATATTTACTTTTTCTAATAACAAAAAAATGACGTCCGACCTTCAATTACATGCAATTCGATGTATAAGCAAAAACATGACAGAAGGTCTTAGTGAAAACAACGAGAAGTTCAAGTATTACAAGGAATGTGTTTCAGGTGAGAATAAAAGAATAGAAAAATAAAAGCTTGAAATGTTTGTTGAAAGAAGTTCACGTGCTCTGTGCCTGGGAAAGTTTGGTGTGTATAAGAAACTCAAATTATATAACTGACGGTCCAATATTTCTTAAATAAATGATTTTTAAGTAAACATCAAAGTACTTTCAAAAAATGGAACTTCTCTATTTAAAACAAAATAACATATAAATTCGAAGTATATAAACTACTCAGATTTTACTCGTTGCTAAATAATAAAATGAAGAAGTTCAAATTAAAACGGCAGAGAAGTTCGAAGTTTATGGAAAACTCAGTTTTTTTCTCGTTGCTAGAATTCTTTACTCAAAAATAGAAAACATGAAGTTCAAATTAAAATAGCACAAAATTTCAAAGTGAAAACAGCCAGAAGTTCACGTGTTGCATGGTGTGTGTTTTCATATGAGAAAAAGGAATAAAAAGACAAAGTATACAATATTTGTTGCTAGAAGTTCAGGTGCTCGACACAGGAAGGTTCAAAACTTCTTGTGAATGTGGTTCACTATGTATTTTTCACCCATTCTTGTGAGTGAGAAAAATGAATAAAAAGGCAAGGTCCAATTTTTTTCTTGCTATAAGTTCAAGTTCACGGTCGAAGAAAGTTAGAAAAATATTGTGAGAGAGGTTTGTAAAAAAAGGGATATCATTTGTGTAACACTGACGAATGGGTGAGAAATTAGAAACAAAAATGCGCGACAAAAGTTCAACGTGGAAACAGCAGGAGGTTCAACCACTACGCTAAATGAATTTCGGATGAAAATCTTTTAAACCGTTGCGGTTATGAAAAAAATGATCAAGACGGAAAAGTTACATGTTTACAACAGCTTTACATTGGTATATAACTTGCTCAATTCCAATGAGTGGATGGAGAGCTATGAGAAAAATAGCACGTAAAGAAACAGAGTGAAGTTCAGCTAGATGTGTTGACGAAAACGAAAATCACTTCATAGATAATACGAGGTGTGCATGGAGAAAAAATAATATTCTTCCCGTTTCTACAAAAAAAATGTTTAGGAAAAATTGTTTGATGTTCATTTCAGAAGAGTATTTAAAAATAAACTAAGAAGTTCAAATTAAAATAGCTGAGAAGTTTAAAGTTTATGAAAAACTCTGTTTTTTTATCATTACTAAAGAATAAAATAAAGAAGTTCAAATAAAAAGCCTAGAAGTTCAAATTAAAATGACACCAAAGTTTAAAGTATGTACATAACTCAGATTTTTCTCGTCACTAAACAATAAAATGAAGAAATTCAAATATGAAGGGTGAGAAGTTCCAATTAAAATAGCAGAGAAGTTCGAAGTTTATGAAAAACTCAGATTTTTTTTCTCGTTACTAGAATTCTTTACTCAAAAATAGAAAACGTGAATTTTAAATTAAAATAGCACAGAAGTTCAAAGTGAAAACAACCAGAAGTTCACGTGTTGCATAGTGTGTGTTTCCATATGAGAAAACGGAATAAAAAGACAAATATACAAAATTTGTTGCTAGAAGTTCAGTTGCTCGACACGGGAAGGTTCAAACTTCTTGTGAGTGTGGTTCACTATGTATTTCTCACCCATTCTTGTGAGTGAGAAAAATGAATAAAAAGGCAAGGTCCAAATTTTTTCTTGCTATAAGTTCAAGTTCACGATTGGAGAAAGTTGGAAAAATATTGTGAGAGAGGTTTGTACAAAAAGGAATATCATTTGTGTAACACCCACGAATGGGTGAGAATTACAAACGAAAATACGCGACAAAAGTTCACGGTGGAAACAACACGAAGTTCAACCACTGCGCTAAATGAATTTCGGATGAAAATCTTTTAAACCTCCGCGAGTATGAAAAAAATGATCAAGACGGAAAAGTAACGTGTTTACAGCAGCTTTCCATCGGTATATCACTTGCTCAATTCTGGTGAGGGGATGGAGAGCTATGGGAAAAATAGCACGTGAAGAAACAAAGTGAAGTTCAGGTAGACATGTTGACGAAGTTCAATTTATTCACGCGGTGCATTTTCGAAGACTCTGTTTCGCGATAAAAGGCAGAACGCATGATCTCGCCATTTTGAAAATTTCTTGAAAATGGCTAGGAATCAGAGAAAACATCTACATAAAAAGTTGCGCATTTTCCGTAGCTTTTCAACGGTATATTATTTGCCACATGCCGATAAAATTTCTAGAAATTACGGCCAAAATACGTTTTCAGCCATTTTCGAAATTTACTTAAAACCGTAAAGAATTGGAAAAAACAATCTACATATAGAAGTTTCACATTTCTTCAAGATTTCCAACGCCATATCACTTGCCTCATTCCGACAAACAGTTGAGCAAATAACGTGAAAATACGCACTCAGTATAGTTTCGGCCATTTTCTAAATTACTTTTGAACCGTTCATAGTTAGAACAAACTTTTTTATGGAACGATGCACATTTTCATAAGTTTTCCAACGCCATATCATATGCGGCGATACGACTAGCTGTTTTGAAATTAACCCCGAAATACAAACCCGACTGTTCGATTTCAGAAATTCCACCATTTTTTAAATTCCTCTTTAACGTATGGAATTTGGAAAAACGTTCAACATGTGAAATGAGCGGATTTGCAGCAGCTATGCAATGCCATCTCATTTGCCTCATTTCGATGAACGGTTTAGAAATAGCGTCGAAAATACGGTTCACGTTTTTTGTATGAAGAAAAACAGTTTTCAAAACTGCTCTTAAACCGTGTATATTTTGCCAAAAATTCAACCTAGGTTTTTATACTGGTGTCCATAGCTTTCAAACGGTATATTGCAAGACCCATTTGGACACTTTGCCGAAAGTTCAACCTAGCACTCGGGGAAGTTCAAGTGTTACTGCTTGGAAGAGTCAGTAGTTATCCGAAATATTATTCTCATCTCATGAGCAAATCCGCCAACGAGCGAGATTCTTATTTTAAATAGGCATTTAGTTGCTAAAAACTGTTTCCTGGTTACACTTACATCACTAAGAACACGACTGGACACAATAATTCACTCGGGGAGACACGGTTGCGAAGATAGCCAGAAGGGCGGGTTCCTACAGAGGGAAGTTCAGGTTGTGTAACCCAGGAAGTTCAACCCATTATCAGAATAATATTCTGATCCTGTGATCAGAATATTGTTTATATATATACATACATACAGAGAGAGAGAGAGAGAGATTTAAGGGTGTTGCGTCTCGCTTGGCTGGGCCAAGCCTCGGCTGCTCACGAAAGACTCCCGACCCAAACCGTGTCCCTCTCCAAGGGCCAACACGCTGCCCAATCATTCTCCGGTCGCCACCTCCGCGTGCAATCCATGCCGCGTAGCCCTGCTCCTCACTCCTACGAGTACTCCCCACCCCCTCCCCCGCTCTCCTCGCCATCCAGGTGTCCGAGCTCGAGGCGACCATGGCGTCTCGTGACGCCAAGTCCGAATCGCTCTCTGACCGGAAGGCAGAGATCTCCGTGCTCCAGGATAAGGTTGCCGCCCTCGAGGCTAGGCTGGGCACGCATTGACCTGTCCTTGCCAAGCTACCAGAAGGTTTCATGGATGATGCAGCTACTGCCACTGCATGGTTATGTTTCCAACAATGCTGTCGTCGCGTATCCAGACGAATATGACTTGGCAAAAGTTCTGGCCTTGGGTCGGTAGTACTTGGCACAAGGTTGAGGGCCCATGGCCGTGGAGCAGCAACGCGGCTTCGATGGACTTGGAGGTTTTACTAGAGGGCATGACACACGGGCAGTCGTTGTCGCTAACTCGTGGTGATGGCTGGAGCAACAGCAAGGTGGAGGGAAGCAACAAGCAGAGGCGGTAGGAGACTCATGGGAGAGGCTGGTCGTAGTGGAGGCCTCGGGTAGGAAGATTCGAGGTGATCTCGGACGTGGAAATATGAATTAGGAATAGGACCAGCGTCCATGGGGGACACAAGAGAAGGGAGGAAGTATGCTTCTCTTGTGTCCCTGCCATCTTAGTAAACTGCTCATGATTCAAGGTATCGTACAACTCGAACAACTAAAGCTTGGCATTTGGTTCTTCGTTGGCAGTCATTTGCGCCACAAGTTGATCATCAGAGAGCGCATAGTGCAGCGGGCCATGGTACATGAGATCAGCGTGTGCCAACATGAATCCTCGCAGCCACATAGGGCACAAGCATCTTGGATGGACATGTTTCGTTGGTGCAGAACATCCGTAGTCGGGATCGAGTGCCTAGCCAGCTTCCATATGAAAACCTTGACTTTAGATGGCACTTAAAACCCCACAACGATGTCCAGGACTTGCTTTCCGCTTCTTCATTTGATGCTCCACTTCTGCCTTCAAGATAATTCTCACGTTCAAGTTTGGTTTTGGCCATAAATTTATATGTTGAACTCATTGAAAATATGCCCTTCTTGTCGGGTGCCCACGCCCAAAAATCTTCAGTGTTGCTAGTGCACAGTGGGATTCGCAAAATTCCGTATGTATCAATTGTTAGAAATATTGAGCGAATAAGTCTGACATTCCAAGATGCATTTGATGGCAGGAGTAGGTCAGAAACCCTTGCGGGAGGGTTTAGTATTAGAGACGTAATTGGCCTCGGTACTGTCTCTTTAGGAATCTAGTTATCCTCCCAAATGTTAGTGCTTCTACCATTCCCAATTATGTGTATGACTCCCTGCTTAAGCAAGTCTCTTCCTTTAAGAATGGCTCTCCAAATCTGAGACGGTCTTGTTCCAAGTTCTGCTTCAAGTATTGAGCTATCAGGGAAGTATGATGCCTTGAGAATTATTGCACTAAGAGACAAGGGTTCTTGCAGCAACCTTC
Source organism: Hordeum marinum (assembly GCA_022496015.1). Lineage (NCBI taxonomy): Eukaryota > Viridiplantae > Streptophyta > Magnoliopsida > Poales > Poaceae > Hordeum > Hordeum marinum. The sequence continues at coordinate 378,678,059 of CM039678.1, read as the reverse complement.
ATGCTTGCCTTGCTAGAAACGCAATGTTAAACATCTCTAGGTCCCTAAAGCCAAGACCCCCCCCCCCAGTATTTTGGACGTGTCATGACTTCCCAAGAGACCCAAGCTGGTTTTCGCTCTCCTTGCTTGTATACCCACCAGAAATTCCATAAGATTGATTTGATGTGGTCACATAATCCTCTAGGGAGTTTGAAACAGGACATTGAATATACTAGGATAGCTTGTGCCACGGATTTTATAAGAACCTCCTTGCCTCCCATTGACAAGCATTTGCTCATCCATCCCTTGACTTGTCCCTCACTCGATCACTCAAATACTTGAAGGTACCTTTCTTGGAATGCCCCACATCCGTTGGCATCCCTAGATAGCATCTTTAACAACCGGTTGGGTTTTCTTACTGAAAAAGATTGATGATTTCTCTTTGTTAATCCTTTGCCGTGAAGCTCTGCAATATGTATCCAGTAGGTGTGACACCTCCTCGGCTCCATTAATACTTGCCCTAAAAAACAGCAGGCTATCATCCGCAGATAAAAGATGGTTCACCTCTGGAGCCGTCGGTGCCACCTTAATGTCGTCATGTTGGGATGACTGATTGTGAAAAATTAACAGGCACGAAAGGCCCTCTGCTGCCAACAAGAAAAAATATGGAGAGATGGGATCTCCCTAACGAATACCCCTTGTGGGTACAAACTCCTCTAGCTTGCTACCATTAATCATCATTGAAAAGGAGACTGTGCTCACCATGTTCATGATTACGAACACCCATGGTGTTGCAAATCCCAGTTTCTCCATTATTACTTTTAGATAGCTCAACTCCACTCTGTCATAGGCCTTCATCATGTCCATCTTTAGTGCACAAAAGTTGTTGTTTTTGGATCTATTTCGCTTCATAAAATGCAAACACTCATATGCTGAAATTATGTTACCAGTAATAAGTTTGCTTGGAACAAAGGCCGACTGCTCATCTGATATGATCTCAGGTAAGATAACCTTCAAATGATTTGCAAGCACTTTCGAGGCGATCTTATAGAAGACATTGCAAGAGCTATTGGACGAAATTGTGATAGAAGAGTGAGATTTGCTACCTTCGGTATTAGAACCAGTAAAGTATCATTCAAACATTTCAGACTCTCCTCTCCATGGACAGTTCCCAGCACCGCCTTTGTGAGTACTTCACCACATACATCCCAGTGCCTCTGGAATAATTGCGCGGGAAAACCATCGAGACCTGGACCCTTGGTGGGGAACATTTGGAAGATTGCCATTTTTACTTCCTTTGCATCATACAGAGCCAGGAGTTGCTCGTTCATAGAGGCCGAGACTTTTACGGGAACATGTTGAAGAACCTCCTCCACACCCTGAATCCCTTCGGATGTGTATAGAGTTTTATAGTAATCACGCGCTAGCTGCTGCATCTCTATAACATCCTCGGTTACCTGTCCATCTGGATTTTGGAGAGCCTTGATTAGATTCTTACGTCTTCACAAGTGGGAGAATTATGAGTGCAAGTGGGTTAGAAAAACACAAAACAGTGTGCCAAATATAGTCATCGTGTGTGTGCCGCTTGCTACGGAGGCTCCCTGACATCTGCCACGTGTAGTAATTTTTGAGCAATCGATATTTTTCTACTTCATTGTTCCTACACCATATTTTGCAAACAATACATCTATTTTTGGTCATGATATGGTAGAATAAAACAAAGCTATTTTGACGTGCTCAAGTTGACATCTTGCTTGGTCATCACATAGACATGATATAATAATTTAATTTATCTAATTTAATTCATAACTTAAAATATAACTTCAATTTGACAATATATTTGGAGTGGTATCTAATGTCCAATTCGATGTGTTAGTTTTTTAATAGGATATTGCAAACAGGTAATGCTTTAGAGGACATATGTGGAGTTGGTATTGCTAACCAACAAAGAAAGTACATCTTGATTGTAGCATGACTGCCTAGCAAAGCATGCCAATTGGAAGCTACAACTCAATAGTGCATTATGGAAGATACACTCTCAAATACCACACAAAGCATTAAATTATTATTTTATACCAATTACAACGCGTGGGTCCTTTTGCTAGTAATAAACTAATACTAAAGCACTGACTCTTTCTGATTGTCCGTCGCACCATTTTGCAAATAAACCTCTCATTTTTTGTAAATTAACCCGCAGTACACGTTTAAGTCACATCGAACCATTTTTTGCATTTTATCAAAAAAACTGAAGTTTTAGATAATCACCCCGCCGTCCATACTTAAGTCAGCCGAACTTTTTTTCCGTTTTAACAGAAAACCCCTTGAAATTTTGGTTAATAAATCTGTAGTTTATGTAAAACAAAATTATTTATATCTTCTAAATGCAACTCCAATTTAACATGTTATATATGAATTATAAGAAAAATGTGTAGAATCTAAATATGTTGTTACTTTTAGCTGTCAAATATTTCTAAATATTATTTTTTGTGCAAACTTAATCTGTAGTGCATGGTCTGTTTTTCTTTCATACCGTTGCCGATCCGAATTACAAATAAACACCCATTAAAATCAGATTGAGAGAAAAAACATCAAGAAGCATGTATGCACACACTACAAGAAATATGTCAACTTGTGACCTTCTAGCAGTGACCCTGAAAGAAATGGTCATAAATCTACGACCATTTGAGACCACTTGGTTGTAAGCTGTCCGAAGGGGTCCTAACCCTAAAAACTAATGACTATTTTCATTAGAAAGGTCATAATTTCCTTACTGGAAATGGTCCATAAAGCGGACAACACCGGTCCACTGCCTTATTTCTAGCTAATAATGATATAAATAGTCATTACAGTTGAGTTCAAATGAATTAGAATGATTAGACAACCACCTCGGCAACCTCGCGTATGTGTCATTGTTTAGGTGCCATTTTTGCTTACATGTCTATATTCAACACACAGGCAGGACCCATTTGACAGAAGGTGAGCACACACTGACACGCAGGGCAGAGTGCTTAATTCCCTCAAAAAACATGCGCGGGCGGGGACTCGAACCCACGATTGAGCGTTGTGCTCGCTTGTTTGCTACTGCTGGGCTAGAGAGGGATTGTTGTTCCTGTATTGGTATTTGCCTACATAGTATATAAAACCGCGGCTCTCTCCTATCATTGACAAGTGGGGCCTTAGCATCGAACGACAGGGGCGAGCCAACACTTCGCGATTTTCCGACAGGGGCGAGCCAACACTTAGCGATTTCTAGGCCTTCCGACAGGGGCAGCGACCAACGAGCGCGGAGGCAACCGGCGGGGACAGGAGCGGCGATCGGAGGTGGTGTTGCCGGTGCCATGGCCACCTCGCCCACCGGCAGCGGTGGTGGTGCCGACACCACGACCACCTTGCCCACCGGCAGTAGCGTTAGTGGTGTCGCTCGCCTCGCCCACGGCAGCAACAGCAACCTCGCCCACACATGGGGGACTCGCCGCCTCCGAGCATGAGGGACTCGCCGCCACCACAAGCATACCTCCCGGTATGCACCACTCTCCTCTCCCCCCTCTCCTCTCCCCCTCTTCTCTTTGTTGATGCTGTAGATGAGACAGCTGCAAGCAGACCCGCGTTGTCACAAGGAGACTGTCGTGGATTTGTCACGACAGATGTCCGGGTGAACGGACTTAGGTTCGAGGCGAGACGCAACTACGTGGCGGCTTGAAGGGGTTGATCGGAATCGAGAAGACACGTAGTTTTACCCAGGTTCGGCCCCTCCGATGGAGGTAAAAGCCTACGTCCTGCTTGTTTGGTATTGATGACGATGAAGATCTCTTGGTTACAAGGGTGCTAATCGCTACCTCTAATCACGAGAACCTCTAATCTGTCTATCTCTAATCTCTTGTGTTGTCTAAACTTGTAGACTTGTGTCTCTTGAGAACTTGTCCCTCTAGGGGTGCTCTACCCCTCCTTATATAAGTGGAGAGGGTAGGTTTACAAATAGAGTCCTACTAGGAGTAGGATTAGGACTAGTCTCTCACGAATCCTACTCCGGGTCTTATTTCCTTTAATGGAATCCTTATCTCTTGTGGGCCTTCTCCTGTGGGCCTTCTTTTGTGAGCTGCCTGGCGCCGGCTCACCCGCCGGGTCTTGGGCTTGGTCATCCTGTGACTCGCCTGCCGGGTCTTAAATAAGAATGCCATGCCTTGGGCCGGGTCTCTTGTGAGTCGCCAGGCCGGGTCATACCATGGGGTATATCCCCGTCATTAGCCCCCAGGTTAGCTTGAATTTATTCATGGTAAGCTCCTGAAATAAGAGTAACAAATATGTTAAGTGGCTGGCCTGCTCCTTTGGCCGGCTTTATAAAGTGGCTTCTCGGAAATCCGGGTCTTTTCTCCATATGAATGAGTCGTCTTGATAATCATCTTGCTTGTCAATGTCTTTTTAAAAAAAATATTGAGAATAGAACACCCATATGCCATTGAGTCGGCTTCCGATACTCTTGGCGGGTCATCTCCGTCGGGTCATAATCATTGATGATGCCGGGTCATTATCGTTGGTGACTCCGGGTTTAAATAACTAGAATCCTACTGACTTGATAAATATTGGGATGAAAATCCATCTGATGTAGAACTGGACTTCCATTGTTGTGAAGCAGGGCGGCTTATATAAACTCTGGCGGGTTATGATCTTTTGATAACACCGGGTCATAAGTGTTTGGTGACGCCGGGTCTAACAACTCAACTCCATATTTAATATCTTGAAAATTCTCCTCAAAGTTTTTGATATGTCCATATTACTTGTAGCCCCCAAGCTCCGAGATTATCCATGATAACGTGGTGCTTTGTAAATAACATTTTGGACTGTGTAGCCCCCAAGTGTCGGGTTGTCCTGCCTGCAGCAACCTGGGACTTATAATTGCCTTATATCTTATAATGCTTCGGCGGGTGTAGCCCCCAAGGGTCGGCTCATCAGAAAGCTTCCGCGGATGTAGCCCCCAAGGGTCGGCTCATCAGAAAGCTTCGGCGGGTGTAGCCCCCAAGGGTCGGCTCATCAGAATATGATGCGCCGGGTCTTCAATTTGACTCTCTTAATCTGCTGGAGCAACTGAATACTGTAGCCCCAAAGTGCCGGGTTGCACGCCTGCGGTGACTTGGGACTTTTTAGAAAGTTTGATCTGAGTGGTGTAGTCCCCAAGTGCCGGGTCAGTAAGAATTTACTGGGCTGGGACTTATAAAAATATAGAAAGGCCGGCTCATCTTCTTGAGAAAATATAGAAGGGCCGGGTCATCTGCTTGAGATAATAGGGTCTTGCTGACAATATAATAATTTGAGCGCCGGCTTGCATTAGCCCCCAAGTGCCGTGGTGCATGCTTGCAGTGACATGGGACTTGCATAATTCATATAAACTTGGATTTGAATAATGTAGCCCCCAAGTGCCGGGTTGTCTTCCTGCGGCGACTCGGGACTATATGAGAATAATATGACTCACCACAATTTGTTTGAATGAATCTTTGACCGTGGTTGTAATATAACCTGGAATGAATATCCTGGAATAATTCCTTTGTCTTTGACATGAAATCCTGCTCGTGGTTGCGGTGCAACCCGGCAAATATAAGTTTGAGAAATCCGTGAGTGTTGTAGATTACTACAGAGCACAATTAAAGAAATCCAAGAACCGGCCAATTAGATGACACAACATTATATCTAATAAGGCGGCTCTTGAAAGATAATAATTTCTCCGAGCTGGTTTGGAAAAATCCCAATCATTTATTACTGGTTATGACAAACCATGAAGATCCAGCCATGTTGGCTATTAAAAAATCCATTTGCTTTTGCAAAATATTTTAAAGGCGGCTCATCTTAAGAGATAAAACCTGCAAAAAGTGATAAGACAGAATATATTCTGCATTGTTGTGAGGGCGGCTTAAAGAAACTCAACCCGGAGATGTATACCTTTCATAACATTGCTCATTTCTCATAATCTTGCTCTGATCCGGCTTGATAAGCCGGCGTGTTATCTGGAGGTGGGAAGCTCCCTTGAATAATCCACGGCTAACATGCCAACCGGAATGGCATAAAGCCGGCTGTATGACGGGTAATGTAAGCTATACCCGAAGGTAAGAAGCCTCCTTTTAACAGCAAATTTTGCACCTTTGTATGCGAACACCGGTTGTCGATGGGCGATGTAAGCTATACCTTGAGGCAAGAAGCCTCCATCGACAGCCGCGGCTAATGATTAGCCTGAGACGGCATAAAGCCGGCTGTTTGAAAGGAGATGTAAGCTATACCCGAAGGCAAGAAGCCTCTTTCAATAGCTATAGTTGATAAGCAACTGAGTTTTGGCGTAAACGCCGGTTGTTAGGGTGATATAAGCGAACCCGTCGGTAAGAAGCCCCCTTCGACAACCACGGTTAATAAGTAACCAGAAGTGGCATAAAGCCGGCCATTAGGATGAGATAAGCGATACTCGTCGGTAAGAAGCCCCCTTCGATGGCCGCAGTTGATAAGCAACTGGAATTTGGTGTACACGCTGTTGTCTTAGGGTACTGTAAGTTGTACCAAAGGTAAGAAGCCTCCATCAACAACAGCGCTTAATGTAACCAAACTATGATTCGATGCTTGAATTCATACCAGTTCAGGGTCTCTAGGCGAGATTGGCCGTCAGTTTCTTGAACCGTCTCAGGGTCTCTAGGCGAGATTGGCCGTCAATTTCTTGAACCGGCTCAGGGTCTCTAAGCGAGATTGACTGGTAAGAGTTCAGCGGGTCACCTCAATCTTAGCCGGTTCAGGATCTCTAGGCAAGATTGGCCGTCAATTCTTTGAACCGGCTTAGGGTCTCTAGGCGAGATTAACCGGTAAGGCAGGCAGGTCACATAGCGGAGCAGTATCAATCTTTAAGCCGCCATCTTGTATGAAGAAACGATAGAACCTCCAAGTGTCTTTATGATGATCCAATGATCCGGGCACCCATGTTTGAATGGTGCATCACGGTGGTCCGTCCTCTTGGGCAACTTTTAATCATCCGCCAATAATGTAGTAGCCCCCAGGATTGGGTTAACTTTGCCATGACCCGGGGTTCTCGTTGAAAACGACCAAATGTGTCTTGCCATGTCTGTAGCCCCCGAGTCTTAAGTTGACTCGAAGAGGCGGCTTGAGAATCTCCATTGAAAGTTGAGGTTGGCCGTGGCGGGTTATAAATGATCCCGTATGAATTGCTTCAATGATCCGGTCGATGGTTTGTTCCGGCTGTTTTTTTGAAGTGAACCAAACTGTAGTGGTGGCGACTTGTGCGCCTGTCCGTCGGGCGGCTCATACCGGCGAGCACTGCATTGATAGGTTGATGTAGGCATAGAAACCAACCGCAGTATTGTAAGCCGACCCTGTTTGTGAAATATGCCACGGCGTATATAAGCCAGTGCGGATAATGAGAGACGGCCATGGTATTTGTAAGCCGGTGCGGGCGGCGAGAATTGGCTACGGCGTTGTAAGCCGATCGCTGATGGCGAGAGACGTCCACGGCCTTGTAAACCGGTGCTGTCGCGGGAGGTAACCACGGTGTTGTAAGCTGGTGCAGCCACGACACAGACGAATACCAATACAGAATGATGCTGACGTGTGCTCTGTCTCTGCGGTATAATGCCCCTTTTGGCAGTGAATAATGGCCCTGCGTAAAAACAACACTAACCAAAGTAATCGTTCTCATAGAAAAGTTAATATATATGATAAAACACATATGATAGACATCACATGTTTTGTTTGAATGACAGATGTTCTGTAATCGACGTCTTGCCGGATGCCCTTTCAAAGCGGTAGTAGCACCCACATGGCCTTCCTTCATTTTTTTTTCTTTTGTTTTGACCGGCCGGGGAAATTACTCCCTTGGTAGCCTATGTAATTCCAGTTTCTGGAGAGCCAGCAACAAATGAAAATCAGAGTTGTTGGGAGACTAATTGAATTGTGGATATGAACAAATTAAACAGAGAGTGGTCATCCAAACAAACGCAGGTCGGCAAGAAGATGAGTGGCTCCCATTAGGCCCTGTAATCCCAATTTGTGGACAACCAGCAAAATATCCAAATCAGAGTTGTACCGTGGCAGACCAAATTGTATGGTGCAAACCAAGAAACCAAATTAGGAGGGATTGATATATATTATCCAAACGCAGTCGTGTATTCCAGCCTCCACCCCTTCATCTATTATCACCTCTCCAGAACTGAAAGCAAGCTATATCAGTCGGTACGGCAAGAATCCATGAGGGTCTCGAGTCCACCTCGTACGTATTAACTGATCGGGAACAAAGAACCGCAAGACCGCACGGGCGACGGCCGCTCAATTCAATCAATTCAATTCGATTCAAATCTGAAATCTCCGACGAACGCGGGCAGGTGACGGAACCAGGAACCGATCTGACCGAGCACGAGAGACTGACCTTGCTTCGGCCCTCGGCCTCCGGGCACCCGAAATCGGACGCGGACGCAGAACCAGAACCAAACAGCTCGATGGAACCCGCCATCGATGGCGGCGACGAGTGCGGGAGTGGCAAAATCAAACGCGACTCGAAACGAATCGAGATTTTGATGGACGGGGGGAAGGAAACAGTCGTGGAGACGCGAGGAGGCGATCGATCGAGGGCGGAACGAAAGCTCCGGAGCGCTCGTCACTTTGGCGAGCCGAGGGAGCTGGCTCGAGGTGAGGGGAGGACGAACCGCGATGGCTTGAAGCGAAGGGTGTGGCAAACCGGTGGACTGGACATAGCTGGGCGCGTGGAGGTCAGCCAGGCACGTAGGCCGGCTCGAGGGTGAACAGCATGCGGGAGCGACTCGGAGGAAGCGAACTCGGCGGCGGCTCGGAGTCGGACCGCAAGCAGACCTCGGCGGCGGCTCGCTGGAGTAGAGGTGGCTCATGGCAGAGGCGACGATGGTGGCAGGTGGCTCGGGACCAGGTCGCGTCGGGGCGGCTCGAGACGGAGACTGGTGAGCCACGGCAGCGGCTTGGCGCGGCTCTGGCAGAGGAGGTGACTCGAGGTCGGAGTCGAGGCTGGGACGCGAGACAGAGGTGGCGAAGGACTCTAGCAAGGCAGAGCGAGGTCGAGGTAGAAGAGGTTGGCGTCCCAGAACAAGCAGAGGCGGCGAGTCAGGCAGCTTGCTGCCAGCGAGGTGAGTCATGGCAGTGGTCGGCGCCTCGACAATGGCGGACGCGGCCCGGAGACTACGTGAGACGGAGGTGGTCCCATGCGAGGCTGCGGCAGCCACTTGGTGCACCGGCAGAGACACAGCGGAGCCGGCACGGACGGCACGGCGGCTGAACCGGCTCTGGCGCCACAACGGTAGGCGGAGACCGAGTCCACGATGGGCTTCTCATCGTTTTGTTTTTCCTTTTGACCCATGTGGCCCCTTGAATATGGACAAGGATCACGTCCTTGTGGTTGTAGATATCCAGCACAACTCCAAGGTTACATCGGTTCCAAACGTTGCTTTGATTGGATTCTGCAACAACAGAATTTGATCTCCGGTATAGTGTTAACATCGGGTCCCTGGTATGGTGAGTTGCTGTCGTTTGCTGGTGTTGATTTGACCAAGATTGAACCCATCGAAATCTTCTACACCCATAGATCCTTTCTAAGCCAGATTTTCTTTATCTGACGATCCACGATCTTCTCGATTCCTTGGAGATCTCCCTCCAAGAACACAAACCACCGTACGTTCGCCCCACGGTGGGCGTCAACTGTCGTGGATTTGTCACGACAGATGTCCGGGTGAACGGATTTAGGTTTGGAGCGAGACGCAACTACGTGGCGGCTTGAAGGGGTTGATCGGAATCGAGAAGACACGGAGTTTTACCCAGGTTCGACCCCTCCGATGGAGGTAAAAGCCTACGTCCTGCTTGTTTGGTATTGATGATGATGAAGATCTCTCGGTTACAAGGGTGCTAATCGCTATCTCTAATCACGAGAACCTCTAATCTGTCTATCTCTAATCTCTTGTGTTGTCTAAACTTGTAGACTTGTGTCTCTTGAGAACTTGTCCCTCTAGGGGTGCTCTACCCCTCCTTATATAAGTGGAGAGGGTAGGTTTACAAATAGAGTCCTACTAGGAGTAGGATTAGGACTAGTCTCTCACGAATCCTACTCCGGGTCTTATTTCCTTTAATGGAATCCTTCTCTCTTGTGGGTCTTCTCCTGTGGGCCTTCTTTTGTGAGCCGTCTGGCGCCGGCTCACCCGCCGGGTCTTGGGCTTGGTCATCCTGTGACTCGCCTGCCGGGTCTTAAATAAGAATGTCATGCCTTCGGTTGGGTCTCTTGTGAGTCGCCAGGCCGGGTCATACCATGGGGTATATCCCCGTCAGAGACTGCCGCAAGCAGACCCACGCCACCACAAGTAGACCGTCGCCTCTTCTCTCCTCAAATCTGTTGATGTAGATTTGATACAAATTTGTTGTAAACTTGGAAAAATCTCATTGATGTAGATTTGATGCAAACTTGGAAATCTCATTGATGTAGATTTGATGAATTTGGTAGAAACTCCATAGATGAAAGTGTTAGGATAATTGTTGTTGATGAAATTGTTAATAATTGTTTTGGAATTCAGTCAATTGCTAGGGGTGAATTATGTTGCCAGCAATCAATATAATAGAGCTCAGGTTAGACATATTTATGCCATGGGTAAATAATGTATGCTAATTTATTTTGTCCAGCAAGTTGGTCTTTCCCTAAAACAGGATCCTTCTAAATCCTCGGGGGTATTAAAGGTTTGGTTTGATTTAGCCTTCTCTATAAACTAAATCCATGCCAATTTCAATGTTGGTTTGATTTACAGTTTTGTTTGCTTCAATGTTGTGGTTAGGCAATTAGCATATAATTTTTGTTGGATTTTTAGCTGCCATTACTGCCATCCATTTTTATCAATTAATGTTGAAGCACTTAGATTGATTTGCTAAGTTGCAACAATTTGTTGTGTTTGCCAGATGCACAGAAGCTGCATTAGAAAAGGAGTTAGAAGGTTTTCGAAAGAACATATGAAAGGAGTTGATGAATTCATGCAATTTGTTCGGGCAAATTTTGCCAAGGATGCTGTCATTCTTTGCCCATGCTGCGATTGTTGGAAATATGCCCTAGAGGCAATAATAAATTAGTTTTTTTATCATATTTCCTTGTTCATGATAATCGCTTATTATCAATGATATAATTGTGTTGATCGGAAACTCAGATACATGCGTGGATACATAGACAACACCATGTCCCTAGTATGACTCTAATAGACTAGCTCGTTGATCAAAGATGGATATGGTTTCCTAGTCATGGACATGAGATGTCATTTGGTAATGGGATCACATCATTAGGAGAATGATGTGATGGACAAGACCCAAACTACAAACGTAGCATATGATCGTGTCGGTTTATTGCTACTGTTTTCTGCATGTCAAGTATGTGTTCCTATGACCATGAGATCATGCAACTCACTGACTCCGGAGGAGTACCTTGTGTGTATCAAACGTCGCAACGTAACTGGGTGACTATAAAGGTGCTCTACAGGTATCTCCGAGGGTGTCTGTCGGGTTGGCATGGATCAAGACTGGGATTTGTTACTCCATGTGACGGAGAGGTATCTCAGCGCCCACTCGGTAATACAACATCACAATAAGCCTTGCAAGCAATGTGACTAAGTGTTAGCCACGGGATCTTGTATTATGGAACGAATAAAGAGACTTGCCGGTAACAAGGTTGAACTAGGTATGGAGATACCGAAGATCGAATCTCGGGCAAGTAACATACCGAAGAACAAAAGGAACATCATACGGGATTAACTGAATCCTTGACACAGAGGTTCGACCGATAAAGATCTTCGTACAATATGTAGGAACCAATATGGGCATCTACGTCCTCCTATTGGTTATTGACCGTAGAGGTGTCTCGGTCATGTCTACATAGTTCTCGAACCCACATGGTCTGCACACTTAAGGTTCGGTGACGTTTCGGTAGTATAGAGTTATGCATGGTGGTGACCGAAGGTTGTTCGGAGTCCCAGATGATATCCCGGACGTCATGAGGAGATACGAAATGGTCCATAGGTAAAGATTGATATATAGGAAGTCCTATTTTGGTCGCCGGAAAAGTTTCGGGCTCATCGGTAGTGTACCGGGAGTGCCGGTAGGGTACCGGGAGACCATCGGGAGGGGTATTTCGACCCAAGAGGCTACATGGGCTGTGGGAGAGTGAATACTAGCCCTTAGTGGGCTGGTGGAAGTCCCACACAAGGCCCAGGCGGCTGGAAAGAAAAACCCAAAAAGAAAAAGGTGGAAAAAGGCAAAAAGGCCAAAATAAGGAAGAGTCCTAGTCCTACTAGGATTGGAGGAGGATTCCTCCTCTCCTCCCACTTCGGCAGAAGCCTACAGGGCTTTGCCCTTGCGCCAAGTCTCCTCCTCTCTTCCTCTTATATATACTAGAGGTTTTAGGGGTTTTGCACTAGATTTTCAGCCACGTGCTACCCGTTCCTCTAATTCATAGTTTCTCCTCTAGATCGGTTTTCTGAAGTGCTTAGGCGAAGCCCTGCCGGAATTGCTCCACCACCATCGCCGAGGCGCCGTCACGCTACCAGAGAACTCGTCTACCTCTCTACTCCCTCTTGTTGGATCAAGAAGGAAGAGATCGTCATCGAGTTGTACGTGTGCTGAACGCGGAGGTGCCACCCGTTCGCCGCTAGATCGGAAGGACCGTGATCAAGATCACGATACGGAACGTGATGAGATCACGGACGGATCATGATGAGTTCGTGGGATGGATCGTGATTGGATCACGGGACGGACGTGATGAGATCGCGAGATGCTCGGCGATTTGGATCGTGAAGACGTTCGACTACACCAACCGCGTTTCTTAACGCTTCCCGCTTAGCGATCTACAAGGGTATGTAGATCCACTCTCCCTCTCGTAGATGCTCATCACCATGGATAGATCTTGTGTGTGCATAGGAATTTTTTTTGTTTCCCATGAAACGTTCCCCAACAACGATTGCCCCAACTGTTCAAGAAAAGCTCAAGGAATAGTGGAAGATTATCTGCTTCTTAATGGGATGGCCAACACATATGATAGATGGATATATCATGGAGAACCTGTAGACAGACAACTTCAACATATAGAAGTTGATACAGAGGCCCCTCATATGATGGGTGGTGGTGATGCTGGCATTGATTTTATGGAAAAGATTTTGTGATAAAATGTTGGTTTGGAGGAAGAGGATGGGCATGAAGATGATGGGATTCCTGATCTATTGAAGGATCTGTATGATGCTGAAGATCGTGCTAAAATGGACAGAAGTCGATGTTTGCTGAGGTGTTAGAGGAGGTGAAGCACACAGTTCATGAAGGAGGTAATTTTTCAAGATTTACCTTCACCGTGAAGTTACTCCACATCAAGTCTTTCTACCAGATTAGCAATGCTGCATTCAATGCAATACTCTGCCTTTTGACCTTGCAATTCCCTGCTAGTTGTGTTCCCAAGTCTTATGATGAAGCATTGATCATAATCCGCAGACTGGGGCTAGGTTATGTTTCAATACATGTGTGCCCAAATAACCGTGTCTTGTTTTGGAAGGATTATGCCAAACATGACAACTGCCCAAAATGCGAAGCCTCTAGGTGGAAATATGCTAATGGGAAGAAGTAAATACCGAATATGGTACTGAGGCACTTTCCATTGATACCAAGGCTGTAGCAGATGTTTATCTCGAAGAAATCATCGCTGGAGGTACAATGGCACAAGCTGAAGCGGCAACCTGCTACTTCTCGAGCATGCGTTGGTTTCCCGTGAAGAGGAACGGTTTGATGCTACAAAGTAGAGAAGTATTTCCCTCAGTTTTTGAGAACCAAGGTATCAGTCCAGTAGGAGATACAAGCGAGCCACCAATAGATATACCTGCACAAGGAATCAAACTCTTGCATCCAACGCTATAAAGGGGTTGTCAATCCCTTCACACAAGGATGAGATCTAGTAGAGATAGATATAATAGGATGCTTGAACGGAAAGTAAAACTAAAAGTGAAAATAGAACAAAAAGTATTTTTGGTGTTTTTGGTTTTAGATTAGAAAGTATAATATGGAAAATAGACCTGGGGGCCATAGGTTTCACTAGATGGCTTCTCTCATGATGGCAAGTATTACGGTGGGTGAAAAAATTACTGTCGAGCAATTGATAGAAAAGCGAATAATTATGAAGATATCCAAGGCAATGATTATGCATATAGGAATCACGTCCATGACAAGTAGACCGAAACGATTCTGCATCTACTACTATTACTCCACACATCGACCGACTCATGCCTGCATCTAGAGTATTAAGTTCATGAAGAACAGAGTAACGTATTAAGTAAGATGACATGATGTAGAGGGATAAACTCAAGCAATATGATGAAACCCCCATCTTTTTACCCTTGATGGCAACAATACAATACGTGCCTTGCTACCCCTACTTTGTCACTGGGTAAGGACACCGCAAGATTGAACCCAAAACTAAGCACTTGTCCTATTGCAAGAATTACCAATCTAGTTGGCCAAACCAAAGAAATAACTCGAAGAGACTTGCAAAGATATAAAAGCATGCATATAAGAATTCAGAAAAGACTCAAATAATATTCATGGATAATTTGAACATAAATTCACAATTCGTCGGATCTCAACAAACACACCGCAAAAGAGTATTACATCGGATAGATCTTCATGAAGATCATGAAGAACATGGTATTGAGAAGCAAAGAGAGAGAAGAAGCCATCTAGCTACTAGCTATGGACCCGTAGGTCTGTGGTGAACTACTCATGCACCATCGAAGGGGCAATGGAGTTGATGAAGATGCCCTCCGTGATTGAATCCCCCTCCAGCAGATTACCGAAAAAGGCTCCAATATTGGATCTCTCGGGAACGGAAGCTTCTGGCGATGAAAAAGTGTTTTCGTGGCTCGTTCTGATAATGATGGAATATTTGGGTATTTGTAGGCCAAATATTAGGGTTAGGGGAGTTGCCAGGGGCTCGCAAGCCTGCCCGGCGCGGGTGGCCCCCTGGCCGCGACAAGCGGGCTTGTGGCCCCGTGGCAGCTCCTCCGCCTTGGTTCTCAAGTCTCGTGGCTTCCATATTTTCCAGAAAAATCATTCTGGAGGTTTTATTCCGTTTGGACTCCGTTTCATATTCTTTATCTGCGAAACTCAAAAACAAGGAAAAACAGAAACTGGAACTAGGCTCTAGATTAATAGGTTAGTCCCAAAAATAATATAAAATAGCATATTAATGCATATAAAACATCCAAAACAGATAATATAATAGCATGGAACAATCAAAAATTATAGATACGTTGGAGACATATCACAACCTATGGACAATGAGCTGAGCCATCCAACGGAGGGAGAGGCATGGAAAGAATTTGATAGTATTCATATAGATTTTCCTGCAGATCCAAGGAACATAAAAATTGGCATTGCCACCAATGGATTTAATCCATTTGGGAACATGAGCACCTCTTATAGCATGTGGCCTGTTTTTGTGGTGTCGTGCAACCTCCCACCATGGGCATGCATGGATCAGTCCAACTTCATGATGTCGTTGCTTATCCCGGGTCCAGAGTCTCCAGGAAAGGATTTCGATGTCTTTATGGAGCCCCACATAGAAGAACTGCTCTAGCTCTGGAATGGTGTACTTACATACGATGCCTCGACTCTAGAAGAAAGTTTAATCTACCTGCTGCAATCATATGGTCCATCCATGATTTCTCGGTGCTGCACACTCTATTTGGGAGGATCACAGCGGGTTATCACGCCCGCGTGCATTGTGACAAAGACCCTTGGTCGAAGATAATAAGGAACAAGATCTGCTATATTGGGCACTGGTGTTTTCTTTCCCGAAACTATCGCTGGAGAGGAAGCAAAGATTTTAATGGTGAGACTGAAACCCGTGACAAGCCAGCGGAATTCACTAAGGAAGAGTTGGAGCAGCAACTTGAGAAGGTGAAGGATGTGAGACCAGGAAAGCTTGCAAAGAAAACAAAGCACGAGGACGATCAATGTTGGGACCGAAGGTCTTGTTTGTGGGACCTGCCATACTAGGCTGATCTGAAATTGAGGCATAATCTCGATGTAATGCACATTGAGAAAAACATATGCGAGAATCTGCTAGGGACGTTCCTAAAATTTTAAGGAAAGACAAAGGACACATTTAGTTCTAGGCTTGATTTGGAAGACATGGGCATAAGAGAAGATTTGCATCTACAGCGTGATGAAGATGAAGATTCATTTGAAATGCCACGAGCATGGTATACAATGAGTAAAGAACAAAAGTTTGCATTCTGTGAATTCATAAGAGCGGTGAGATTTCCAGATGGGTATGCTGCTAACCTAGCAAAGTGTGTTAGCTCTAATGGATTCAAGCTTCAAGGACTGAAAAACCATGATTGTAACATCCTCCTCCAAAGGATTTTACCGGCAGGCCTCCGAGGAATCATGGACAAGGATATATATGAAGCGGTTGCTAATCCGGGAAATTTCTTTAGAGAACTGTGCTGCAAAGCACTCAAGTTAACTGTCCCGGAAAGGCTTGACAAAGAAATCCCAATTATTCTTTGCAAGCTTGAGAAGATTTTTCCTCCAGCTTTCTTCACTGTGATGGTCCATTTGGCGGTGCATTTACCAAAGGAGGCAAGGCTTAGAGGCCATGTGCAATACGGTTGGATGTACCCAATCGAAAGAAGTCTGCTTACTTGTAAGTTCTATGTGCGAAACACGGCAAGACCTGAAGGTTCGATTGCTGAAGCATATGTCATTGATGAGTGCTTGACATTTTGCTCTAGATACTTTGAAGATGTGGAAATGAGATGGAATCGGCCAGGCCAAAATAGACACCAGTCTGATTCGCAAAGTGGTGATGTCTCGGTTTTGAACCATGGTGTGAAATTTCTTGGAGCCTCACAATACTTGGAGGCTGATGATGAGTATGACAAGATGGTTTGGTATGTGCTTAAAAATTGCGCTAAGGTTCTACCATATATCGAGCACGTTATATCCTATTCACTCATTATATTTTCTTGCTTGGGTTGGCACCAGCCTAGTGTTTTAATTCACTTGTTTTGTTGGCATTGCAAGAAATGCAAGGAGGAGATGAATCAGGAAGCAAGCCACATCCATGTCGATAAAAGGGTTGTCAAGGGATTTGCTAAATGGTTTAAGAATCATGTGAGATCTTTAGCCACGTCTTTTATGTTTTATTTGTTATTCACCAACTGTTAAATACCATTGTTGCTAAATGGTTTATTTTGTGCAGATTGGAAAGTTGCATCAAGAGAAGAAGGTCAGTGATGGTTTATTTGCTTTGGCATGCGGACCGAATTATCGAGTGAGACTGTATTTAACATGCATTGCTCATGGGTGTCTGGTTCCACACCATTGACCACGAGGAAAAAAGAAAGACATAGAATAGTGGAATCGTCACTGAGGGGTCACATGATGGTGAGAACATTGACTTCTATGGTCAGCTGGGAAGCATCGTTAAGTTACAGTACAACTCTAGCGGAGTCATCCATCGCTCAGTTGTCTTATTTCGCTATGACTGGTTTGATCTTGGTGGCAAGAACAAGGGAGGAGTCAAATATGATGGCCACTTCACAAGCGTCAACACTGCAAGGTGTTGGTATAAAAGTGATCCCTTTATTCTAATAGCACAAGCAACAATGGTGTTCTATCTGCCATACACTCTTTTGCACGGAAAATGGCGAGTTGTGCAAAAGTTTGAGCACACTTGTGGAGTGTGACTGAAACTGAAGTGGAAAAGGGCCCTGGTGGTAGTGGACTAACATACCAAGATGATGACTCTACGAAAGTTCCGTTGCAAGCTGATGATGACTTTATGGAAGTCCCAGAGCAAACCAAAGTGCGAAGGGACTGGGAACATATGCTCGTTGATGCTGCAATTGTTGAAGGTATCAAGAACACAAGAAAGGTGGTAGCGGATGGACATGAAAGCGAGGATGATGAAAACATGACTGATCATACTATGCTGCAATATTGTAGTGACGATGAGGAAAATAGGAGTGGGCATAGAGTTCCTTGTTTTGGTATCGACGACGATGAGTAGCGAATGGACATGAAGGTAAATACTATTACTGCATGTTCTTTGTTTTGGTATCTATGGGAATGGTGACCTGATGTGATCCTGATGTGATCAATCTTTTCTCCGAGTAGAAAAATGCTTGAAGATTCTAGGAGCAAAATGATGTGATCCCGATGGCTGTAGCAAAATGATGATCCTGATGGCTGTAGAAATAGTGATGATCCTGATGGCTATAGCAAAATGATGATCCTGATGGCTGTAGCAATAGTGATGTAGTTATCCTGATTCACAGTGCTTGAAGATTCCAGCAGCGAAATGTAGTTTTTGTAATATGGAGCAAAATGTAGTTTTTGTAGTTTTTATGCTTGTTTCATGAATTTTTTTTGAACTGAATTGAGATGTTGTGTTCTGATGGCATAAAGTTTTCATGAAGTTTCGAATTTGTAGCATGGAGCTGATGGCCATAGTTTTATACTGATGGAGAAAAATATTGTTTTATTTTGTTTCAGAGCTAATGACTGTAATTTTGATGGAGCAAAATGTTGTTTCAGAGTTTTTTGTCAGTCGACATTTTGATGTTGTTTTCATCAATTTTGATGTTGTAAAAAAGTTGCACGAGCGGGGACTCGAACCCACGACCGAGCGCTTGTTTCAACATGTTCATTACCACTGAGCCAGGAAGAGACTGTTGGTCATGTACCCGAACAAAACTATATATGTTTGAGCGAGTGTCTGTCTCTCAAACAAGTGGAACCTCCTCTCCCGCAACTGACAAGTGGAACCTCCTCCTGTCGTTTGCCCATTCTTTTCCTTCCTCTCCTCATTGGATTTGAATCACCGCCGCCGCCACAGCTGGGCGATAGGACCATGTCAATTGGGGAAGAGGAGTACATCCCATAGCCTAGCCCCAGGCCAATTCTAGGGCTTCGCCGCTCTAAGCGCATCAGGACAATGAAGGAGAAGGAGAAGAAGAAGGAGTGAATATCTTAATAAAATCAAGTCGATGTTAAGTATGTTAGGTCATGTTAATCTGAACATGTCAATGTTAAGTATGTAGGGTCATGTTAATCTGAATATGTCAATGTTAAGTATGTCAGGTTTAATCATTTTAGTGTAAACCTTTTAAGTATGATAGTGTTGAACTGCTACTACACTTTCTTAATTATGTGTGTCCATCTCCATTACCTTCCAAGCTCAGTTTGGTAATTGATGGGAATTAAAATTTTGTGCATGATCATGGATGCTCATGGATGAAAGATAAAATTATTTGTTTTTGTGCTTGCTTATGGATGCTCATTCGTTGAATAGTTTGTGTTAATATGCCCAAATTTTGCGCATGCCTCCATCTTGTGATGGAAAACAATGTTGCCAAAGAGAGGTTCCATTTTGTTTCACAAAAAAATCATTTTTCATTTTTTGAATGCCAAAAACATGTGTTTTTCGTGAAGTGGGTATAAAGAGAGTCATTCTAAATGGCGCCATTCCATGGCTATCTCAAAGTAGACCGTAGTTTATAGACGGTCACCAAAAATCATGCATTTCCGAGCGTCATAGCTACTCCCGGCCATTCGGACAACCATCAGCCGATTCAGCTGGAACTGGCTGGAATTTGAACTGCAGGTGCTCCATGGCATGCCCATTATTTTTACTAAAAATCATTTTTAGATTCACAGGTAGACATTTCATCATAGAATCACCAACACCTTTGCATGATCCAACCCCTAGCCATGGACGACCGACGTGACAAGTTCAAGCGGTTTTTGAAAACACCGTAAAAATTCAAAAAAATGGGAAACCTACGTGTCACATCATCACATGTGACCTACCAACTAGCAAAAATATAAAACTTGGAGTACCGATGTTTTCTTGAAAAAGTGTTCTCAAAAACGACCTACCATGAATGAAGGTTCATGGCTTTCAAGCCAAACGATCAATGATATGGTAACATTGGTTGAATATTTTGTGTTAATATGCCCAAACTTGGCACATGCCTCCATCTTGTGATGGAAAAAAATGCTGCCAAAGAGATGTTCCAACTTGTTTCACAAAAAAACCATTTTTCATTCTTTGAATGCCCAAAACACGCGTTTTCGTGAGGCAACTACAAGGAGAGTCATCCTAAACAGCGACATTCCATGGTTATCTCAAAGTAGACCGTATTTTACGGACGGTCGCCAAAATTCATGCATTTCCGAGCCTCGTAGATACTCCCGGCCATTCAGACAACCATCGACCGATTCAGCTTGAACTAGCTGGTATTTGAACTACTGGCGCTCCATGGCATGCCTTTTATTTTTACTAGAAATCATTTTGAGATTCATAGGTAGGCATTTCATCATAGAATCACCAACACCTTTGCATGATCCAACCCCTAGCCACAGACGGGCGACGTGAGAAGTTTGACTGGTTTTTGAAATCACCGTAAAAAAATGGGAAACCTCCGCGTCTTATCATCACATGTGATCTACCAACTAGCAAAAATATAAAACTTGGAATACCGATGTTTTCTTGAAAAAGTGTTCTCAAAAACGACCTACCATGAACGAGGATTCATGGCTTTCAAGCCAAACGAGCAATGATATGGACACATTCGTTGAATAGTTTGTGTTAATATGCCCAAATTTGGCACATGCCTCCATCTTGTGATGGAAAACAATGTTTCTAAAGAGAGGTTCCAACTTTTTTCACAAAAAAACACTTTTCATTTTCTAAATGCCCAACACACGTGTTTTTCATGAAGTGGCTACAAGGAGAGTCATCCTAAATGGCGCCATTCCATGGCTATTTCAAAGTAGACCGTATGTTACGGAGAGTCATCAAAAAAATATGCATTTCCGGGCCTCGTAGCTACTCCCGGACATTCACACTACCATCGACCGATTCAGTCGAAACTGACTGGAATTTGAACTGCGGGTGCTCCATAGTATGCTCGTTATTTTTACTAAAAATCATTTTTAGATTCACATGTAGGCATTTCATCATAGAATCACCAACACCTTTGCATGATCCAATCCCTAGCCACGGCTGGCCGACGCGACAAGTTCGACCGGTTTTTGAAAACACCATAAAAAATTCAAAAAAAATCAAAAAATGGGAAAACTCTACGTCACATCATCACATGTGACCTACCAACTAGCAAAAATATAAAACTTGGAGTATCGATGTTTTCTTGAACTATTCGACATGATTCTAAACATTATTTGCAAAGTTTACAAAAAAACCTAAGAAATTATGCCTTCAAACTAAAAAAAGCTGTTGAAATTTTCCCTCCCATCACCAAAATTTCCCTCCAGCGCCCCCAAAATTTTCCCTCCTCTCCCTCTCCTACCACTACGCGGGACCCACCACTCCCTCTCACACCACCACGCAGGATAGGGCTCCCCTCCCCTCCTAGCCCCGCAACCCTAGCCCCGCCCCGCCCCTCCATTCCCTCCCCGCCCCATAACCCTAGCCTCGCCCTCCTCCTCTGCTCCTCCCCACTCCGCTCCGCTCCCCGACGACAAATCTCCGCTTCGCTCTGCTCTGCCCCACCCCGCTCTACTCCTCTACATCAATGACGGCGGGTACATGCGACGACCATGACGGGAGGGTAGGCGTGAGCGATGACTACGACAGGAGCCACCGCTGCATCATCTACAACATGACGACAGGTACTCCCCTTGATGTTCTAGGGTTAGGGTTAGGACTGGTCGATCTCCCCTCAATCTTCATGGTAGATCCCCCTATAGTTAGGATCTTCTTGTGGTTCGGTGGATCTCATGGGTTAGCATCTTCTAGGGTTGGGATCTCCTGATGGTTAGGGTTAGGATCTCCTGGTGGTTAGGGTTCTTCTTCATGGGGATGGATCGATGGGGATGGGGATGGATTCACGGGGTTAGGGTTCATGGGATGATATCCATCTTGTTCATGGGGTTAGGGTTCATGGGCTACCCTAGTTTGAGGTACCTCTGCTTGCTTTGCGTACATGCAACACATGCATAGTACCTTAATAGAACTATCAAGTGGAAACATTTTTCTTTTTGTTTGAATGTTTTTATGTCATTGGTAATCTGATTTTGAGATGGGGATGGATTCATGGGGTTAGGGTCTTGTGGGGAGGTGGTTCTTTGTTCTAGATTTTGTATGCTCTATTTTGATTGTTCATCCCTGTCAATGAGTCGGACATGTTGCTTTACCTACATATCTGAGGATATTAAAACACTACCATCCAATTGAATTATTTTCTGTGCTTAGTTGTATCTACAACCATTTTGGTATTGTTAGTTATGGGTTATTTGATTCTGTTCATATAAGTCATCTGCTGCTTTTGTGCATAAAATTCCAGGATCTTTGCATGTAAGTTCTGGCTGTAGTGTGCTCTCACGTTGTACATGCCCCTATGTTTAGTAAGATTAAATTGCTACTCTTAATGATGAATGGCCCTGGCTATAGTGTCCACACATTTGATATCTTGGTAGTCTCTCAGTTTTTATATGATTGTTGTATAGGTTTGATCGGTTACGTTTGTCATCATGTTAGTTTGCTAGCTCCCCTGTAGGCGCACGAGCCTGCATTTCAGTTTGGGTTTGGGTTTGAGGTGCTTGGTTATCTTATCTGATATCTATTTTTTTTCAAACAAAGCAAACAAACTAAAATAACTGAATTGTTGTTCATGGAGATGGGGATGGGGTTAGGGTTAGGGTTCATGGGGTTCACGTTGCTCATGGGGATATGGATGGGGTTTGGGTTCTTGATGTTTTACGTTTTCATGTGGATGTCGTGTGGTAGCTCACCTATGGCCTTGTTTGTCCTGCAGGTTATTGAGCAGCATCAGGAGGAGGATCTCAAGCACGTCTACCACGACGCACCACCACAGAAGCAGGTAGCACGTCCATCTCCATCTCCCTCTCCCTCTGTTGCCAATCCTATTATGTGTTCTTGATTATGGTCACCACTAAATCTGAAGTTGTGTAGTTGTTGTTCCCATGCTATCTAGGGTTTGTAGGTTTCCATTCATGTTTGGTTTCTATCTTGTGAGTTCCTGCCATGCTTTGGTTTACATATGATGATCTAGTTCCATAGCTATGTTCCTGGGTTTGCTAAATTGATCAATGATAGTGCTGATCTCTCATTGCTTCCTATGGGACTCTGTTGTGCGTATAGAAAGCTTCCTGCTCACTGCACTACTAGAGTAGTTCATGTAGGTGTGATATATGCTCTCTAGGTTGGTCTAGTTAATTCATGGTGTTCATTACTAAATGATTAAGTCCATCTGCCATTTCTGTGAGCTTTATTCTATTGATCGAATGGCTGTTAGTTTGTTACTTTGTGCTACTTTTATGTAATGACACCAATTAACTTAGTTAAGTTACATACATTGCTACCCCCTGCTTGATGTAGTCAAGATTTTAAGGGATGCTTCATATCTTTCATGTGTACATGCATGCTTATTTAGTGCACTTACATGTTTTCTTAATTTATTTAACTACATCACTATATTGTTGATCCAACAAGTTTGCTTCACATGTATTATTACTGATGCATTGCTACACATGTGTGTGCATGCTGGTTCAAGTGCTTTCCTTTATTGATACAGGTGCATCATTCTACTTTGTACCTGTTGTATCTCATTCTTGTTTATTCTATTTTGCAAGCTATTAGAGAAATGTTCCAACCACCTCAAGATCATCCATGGCAAGGATGACAAGGTCAAAAATGAGGCCGACCGTTGGTATGCAACTTGCTCCTTGTGGTTATACTATCAGTTTTATGAAAGATTTGTCTTAATATGTTAAGTGAAATGTATTGTTGTAATCTGAATAAGATGGCTTAATTGTGCCCGTGTCTTGTTAGTCCATGCATTCCAACTAGGATTAAATGATAGTAACTAGGATTAAATGATAATAAAATTTCATAACATATGTTTGGCTGTTTGTCGATGCATTCCAACCATTCACCTAATAATTATGTTCTCTTTATCATGCAAAGAAGAGCCTCTCTCCGAGTACGAGAAGGTTAGGGCTAGAAATATGCTGAGGAACAATCGGATATTATAGTCCCTTAGCATCGGTGCAATAGCATCAATGATTTGGAAAACAAATAATGTACAAGAAGGTATAACTAATGAGGTTCCAGAAGGTAGTGGAGTTATCAATGATGACCCAGAGTACAATCCTAAGGAGGATCAAGTTATTGATGGAGAGGAAGTGGATGATGTTGTAGTGAAGAAGACTGTTAAGGTGCAATCATTGTCTTGTTGAGAGGGCTGGGAGTACTTGTATGGTTTTGTGTTTCCTTGTGCTTACATATTTGTCTTGTGATCTAATGCTTTTTTCCATGTTATTTACATGAGGCACTGACGGAATCTAGGAGGAAGAGGCCTGGTGTTAAGAAGATAGTCAACAAGAAGAGGAAGAGCTCAGAAACATCTGTTGTAATGCCTCCAGGAAGGGTGATGGTTGTACCTCTAGGACAAACAAAGAGGATCCTGGAACCTGATGAACCTGCCCCTGTTAGAGTCACAAGGCAAAAAGCAAAGATGGTGGCTGCAACGGACCATCAGGAAAATCTATAGCGCATGGTCTCTGAGAGCTCGCTACAAATGAGTGATGAGTTTCTACCCATGGATGAAGAAAGCACTCCCTGCATGGATGAAAGAGGCACTGACTCCCTATATGAACGAGGAACTATCTGCATAGATGAAACGGGCACTGTCCCCACAAACCTCAGCCCTGTTACACCTTATGTGGATAGGAATGCTGTCAGCACTGAAGAAGAACATCAACTTATGCTTCAATCAGGCAAGTTCACCTTTGCACTCCTCTCTTTTACTAGTGCATTTTCCAAATAGAAGCAATCATGTAAGCTTACCTGTTTGGCAGAACCATTCCTGCATTTGTCGATTTCTCTTATAATTTATGAGTTCAATTTCATTTTCAGATGTAATGTCTACCAAGCCTAAAAATAGAAAGTGCACAGGGCTAGAGAGGGTCACCAAGGCGCTTGGTACCAAGGTGCCAATCCAAATTGCCGAAGGGATGAAGCGTCCAGAGAAGCCTTTGCAGGCTGCAAAGCTTGCTTCTGAGTGTGGACTAGTTGCAAGAAGCCATCTGCCGGTTCTTCCTCACTTCAAGACATAGAAAAAAACGCTAATCTATTGGAGGAATACATTGGAAAAGTTGTTGTGAGTTACTTGTTTCGTTACTAATGTGCTATATATTTTCCGTTACACCTATGTATGATCACTAATCTTGTTCCTACCTTGTTTGTTGTCTTAGTAGGCAAATTTTGAGATGAACACGGACTCGGAGACCATTAAGACTGCGTGCAAAGATATTCTGCAAAAAAATTCAAAGAACAGGCACCACCAGATCAAGAAGAAATATTTTGATACGGTACCAACAAACAAAGTCAGCATCAAGTCTCTGTTGCCAGATATGACGGACGATGAATCGCAAGCACTAGAGCAGATGTGGTCTACCCCAAGAAACAAGGTTTGTATCTCTTGTTGTGGCATCTTTTATACATGTAGCTACTGGTTTATCTTATGCACATGATATGTTAGTGCTACATCATGCTGACAGTATGTTTTTTGTAGGAAACCTGTGTGTCGAACAAGAGGAATCGAGAAAAAGTTGTGTACCAATAGAGAACTGGTTCCAGGCACTACACAACACACGTATTGGCCACTATAAGAACTTTTGTCTAGAGAGTTTACCGTTTGATCCATGTTGAATGACATTTTTGATTTTTGCTGAATAACATTTTGATTTTTGTTGAAAAAGATTTCAGAAAGAAGAACGTAAAGGAGAAGGGTTGTTTGTGATTGACTTGTTCAAGGCCACCCACAACAGCGAGAAGCGCAGGTTTTCGGAGCCAGTCAAGATTGCTATAGTAGGTCATTCCGTGTTTTATCCAGCCAGTTAAGAGCATGAGGTTTTACGCTTTGCTGATGCTGATGTATGTTCCATGCTTTGATGTTGTTTGCTAGAGCTTTAGATAGGTTTGGTATGTTCCGTGCTTTGATGATGATGTTGTATGTTCCATGCTTTGATGCTGCTGTATTTTCCTCTGCTGGTATTTTGTTGGAAATTCTGCTTCGACCATGTATTGGAAACTGTCTTATTTTCTTTGCATGGAAATTTTGCTTGGGCATTTTTTATCATGTTTGATGTTGTCTTTCACAATCTTTTATCCATGCCATACCATTATCCCAACAAATACAACCATTAAATATGAATTGTTCTAATAGTCTTTGTAGCTATTTGGTAGATAGTTCTTAGCAAAGATATTAGAATTTGATGTAGCTATTTGTTGCATTTCTTCTGATATGATGAAAATTGATCTGAATGCCGTTTCCTTTGATGATCGGCTCACTTGGGAAGCCATCTTATATAGAACCACCATTCTAGGCTTATTGAAGTCGTCATATTCTTCCATAAGCACTAACTATAATGAATCTCACAGCTGTGTTAGTATTTAAATATCTATTGTTGATAATATATACATGCATATTCAAATAATGCTTTCATGTTACTAATGTCTATCATTTTCTTCTTCTGTTTGAGTTTGAGTAAAATATCTACCTTTAGATTTTGTGTGTTGGTTTGGTTACTTCAAATAATTCATTTTGTGGCATTCTTGTTTGGTTTCTCTTGCTTGCTAGTATGCAAAATGTGAAATAGATCTGCTACTAATGTATTATAACTTTCCTCCATATGCTAGCTTGAGATGGAAAAAAGGAAGGACGCGCCGATACCAGAAGGTGAAGAGCCAAAGTCTCCTCCTAAAATTGTTGAGGAAGTGCTCAAGACCTAAGTCAAGCAAAGCACATTCCTGAGGAATGTTGGGCTCCAGTCATCTGGGAAGAACTCCAGCAAAGCAAGTGCTGTTGTGGCTACTTATATGCGTGATCTTGAGCAGAAGCTGGAGAGGTGGAGCTTCAAGCTGAAGTGGTGAAATAAGAATTACCAGCAATCCAGATGAAGTCCGAAGAAGCTGAAGCTGCACGTGATAAAGAATTTGAGCTGCTGCACAAGAAGTCTAAAGAGCAGGATGAGAAGTTAGCCCACTTGGTGGCTCTCTTTGGCGCTAAAGAAGTTTGATGGTTGTGCAGTTTGTCTTTGAACCTGTGAAGTTATGTCGTAGTAGGTCGTGAACCGGGTTGTCTTTGAACCTATGAAGTTATGCAGTTTGTTGCATTTTGCACTTGTGAAACCTGGGAGCACTTGTGAACTTGGTAGTGTTTTGCACTTGTGAACCTGGTAGTGCTTTGCACTTGTAAACCTGGTAGTGTTTATAGTTATGCGGATCTTGCTGTTTGAAGTTATGCATTTTCTAAAGTAATGCAAAATATGAACCTGGGCTCTAAAAGGGTCGATGCCCAAACAAGAATTATGCTAAAAGGGCTTGGGCCTAAAAGAAGAGCCGACTTAAAAAAATCTAGTCTATATAAGCTTGCATTTCAGAAAATAAAAAGGCCAAGGCCCAAACAAGAACTAGAATAAAAAGGTTGTGGCCCAAAAAAACATGACTATAATAAAAAAAACTGGTGAGTAAAAGGCTCCAAACCAGAAAATAAAAGGCCAAATTGTTGGGCCAGACCCATGCAGCTAAGAAAAAATAAAGAGAAAGAAGACATTTTAAATGAGCTTAATTATTGGGCTTGGCCCATATAGAGGCCGAATTGGACCGGGCTGAATCTAATCTACGACCTTTTCATTTGGTCGCAAATCTGCCACGTCAGCTTGCCACGATGGATCAGACGTGGTGTGTGTGCAGACTTCTAATGACCAAAATGATTGGTCGTAGAACCTATGACCTTCCATTTTGGTCGTAAATGTCTATGTCCATTCCATAAGAAAGGTCGGTAAGTTCCATTAAAGACGGCCACCTTTTGACCAACAATTTTTGGTCACAAAAAGGTCATAAATGAAAATCAATGACCATTCAGTGACCAATATTTATGGTCGCAAATTAACATATTTCTTATAGTTACACCTATGAAAAACCTCACGGGGAAAACAACATATTTCTCATCTTATTCCGAACGTGCGTGCGTGCATGAGAGAGAGAGTGAGTGAGAGAGAGAGAGGAAGCTTAGGACTGACCACATTCAAACGTATTTTCGTTGTGCGAGCACTAAGGCCACTGTCGACAGCGATATGTGAAACTAAAATATGTGGGCCTATTAAGATCTTGAGTCATGATTATTGGGTTAAGAGCGTGTGTTATTTTTCCTCCTGTTGTAGCGCACGATCTCTTTTGCTAGTCCTACTTAAAAAATGCATAATGTTCTGCCATCCACTGGTTTTTTTCTATTCCCTCTCATCGTATTACTTATCACTCAGACTGATGTACTACCTTGTCTGAGTGTAGACTTTGTGGACAATCACATTTTCTTTCTTCACTCCCGAGTAGTCGCCCATGTGTTACCAGCTCATCACCCACGCTATATACTCAATCTCACCGTTGTGCCAGATAAACATGATGAATGTCTCTCTCCAACCTATATGCCGGCCATCAACCTTGTGCGGGACTAAATTGACAACCTTGCGCCATACCACACCAATACCTGGATCCGGCTCTAACCTACAATGCTTCATTGGCCCATAGTCACACGCCTTGGAGCGAACATAGAAAAAATATTTGCTCAAGCCATTTGTTTTTACACCTAGATACAATGGCGGAGCCAGCTCACTCATATATCCCTCGCATGAGCACAAAGGCATCAGACCGACGGCCATTTTCCCATAGAAAGTGGTGTAATTTCTGTGGTGACTCCTGAGTGGAGCCCGGGCGGCTGCCCGGGGTCGCTGGGAGGTGGCTCTGCCACTGCCTACACAAGACACAATCACAAACGTGAAAATGATAACACCGGCTGGAAGTAAACAATATTTATATGCGCGTGACCTGGAAAATTCCGATGATCGGTATAGCATACACATTTTCCGATCTCTATGTGTTGGAAATATGCCCTAGAGGCAATAATAACTTAGTTATTATCATATTTCCTTGTTCATGATAATTGTTTATTATACATGCTATAATTGTATTGATCGGAGACTTAGATGCATGTGTGGATACATAGACATAACCATGTCCCTAGTATGCCTCTAATAGACTATCTCGTTGATCAAAGATGGCTATGGTTTCCTAGTCATGGACATGAGATGTCATTTGGTAATGGGATCACATCATTAGGATAATGATGTGATTGACAAGACCCAAACTACAAACGTAGCATATGATCGTGTCAGTTTATTGCTACTGTTTTCTGCATGTCAAGTATATGTTCCTATGACCATGAGATCATGCAACTCACTGACACCGAAGGAGTACCTTGTGTGTATCAAACGTCGCAACGTAACTGGGTGACTATAAAGGTGCTCTACAGGTATCTCCGAGAGTGTCTGTTGGGTTTGTTGGGGAACGCGACAGAAAACAAAAATTTCCGGTATAGCGAGTATGCCCAGGACCACTATGGAGACTGCATACAAGGTTTGATCTGATCCGTACCGACTCGAAGCGCAGCGGAAGTAGAGTCGATGACGAACGGCGGTGTAGATCCCCGCAGCTAGGATTTTACAACCTCCCAACCGCGAGGATGTATACCCTCATCTGCCCTGCGGACAGCCCTCCGGGAGGCGGTCGCATAGCCCCCCAGACGGTGTCGCGGACAGCCCTTCGGGAGGACCTCCGAAACTCGGACTGTCACTCGGACAGCCCTTCGGGAGGACCTCCAAAACTTGGACGGTCACACAGACAGCCCTTCGGGAGGCACTCTCGAACTAAGACCGAAACTACGATCTCTCTACAGAGTTGCACACATACGGTGTCATCTATCCGGCAGGGCTTCGCCGTCCAGAACTAGTTCCTGCCGGAACCCAGACAGCCTTTCGGCTCTACGAAACTATTTCGCTGGGAGGGAGAGAGAGAGCTTGCAAAGCAAAGCATGTGTATGAGAGCACAAGGATCAGGATTTTGGGCTGCCTCCTCACCCCTATTTATAGGATGAGAGACTATGGTAAAAATACCAAAATGCCCTCAGATATTTTCACTATTCATAATAGTGATTCCACTATTCATAAATAGTGTTTCCCACTATTCACAATAGTGTTTTCCACTATTTCGTAATAGTGTTTTCACTAGTCATCAGATATTTTCTCCCAATAGTGTTTCCCACTATTCATAATAGTGTTTCCACTATTCACGAATAGTGTTTCCGCTATTCACAAAATAGTGTTTCCAATAAAGTAATCCAAAAAGCACTTTCACTATTCATGACGATATTTTTCAGCGTCCGTTCGAACTAAAAATATTTATGTGGGCTTAGAACATTTCCAGTACCCACTAAAATAATTTTCAATACGATCCGGAACAATTCCGGAATAGTGATTTTCATCTGTGAAAAGCATCTGAAGCGGTTCCGGCAGCTCCGGAACATTTCCGGTTATTCTTCCGGAAAATTCCCAGAAGTTTCCAGAATGATTCTGGCACCCTCCAAGAATTATCAGGCATGTGCCAAAACCAATTTGACTTTATGGTATCCTCTGAAACAACTTTTCAGTTTCACCGAAACTATTCCGGTGACCTGTGTGCGGAACATTTCCGCTGTCCGAAACTTTTCCGGTGTCTGAAACTTTTCGGTGATTTTCTCTCAGACTCCCTGTCTAGTATTCAACAGATAGATGACCCTTAAGCGTGTGACCCTATAGGTTCGGTGAAGCATAGACATGACCCGGAACCCCTTCCGATCAATGATCAACATCGGAGCCGTGGACACCCATATCGATCCCTATACCCACACGAATAAATATTCGAGTGAACCTCCAGTTGCCGTGTGCTATTCCTGTTGCTTCGCGATATGTTACAAATACCCGAGGTGAGACATGTTGGCATCCCCATGGATCAACAACTTGTCCACTATGCCAGTTACCTCGTTATCGGTATTGTTCTCTTTTCTCGTTCCCGTGTTCCGGCATCCCCGTGATCAAATCGCAAAGTGTCTGGCCAGACGATGATGGATACCATAACACCGAGAGGGCCCAGAGATATCTCTCCATCGTCGGAGGAGCAAATCCCAACCTTGAGCTATCAAGTTACTTCACTTACTTTTCCATGAACCCGTAAGCCGCCGTAATAGCCACCCATTTACGGATGACGTTTAACAAACCCCAAAGTTCATGAAGCAAGCATGAAGAAACTCGATACTCTCATGGTCTAAGGAATTATGCAAACATTAACTTCTCTGTGTTATTAACCATTAACTTATGACAAATGTATCTCATAGCATAACATTAATTTGGGTCGATTCAACACAAATGTTCTTCTAACATTGTGCCCTCAAAATTGCCGGCATAGCCATGCCCATGATCAGGAAAACAGGATCATCATGCAATACTTGAGCCAGTCTTAGAGGCCAGACTAGGAATACATTTTACCATTTATTATCCCACACGTGCACATGAGTCTTCCTTCAAGCCTCGTGGTTATTGTAGACTCAAGAACCATAGCAGTTATAGCATGGAACATAAACCTAATTATGAACAGGGAGATAATCAATAACATTTATTATTGCCTCTAGGGCATATCTCCTACAGACTCCCACTTGCACTAGAGTCAATAATCTAGTCAATGCTAATGTACTTTACACCTATGGCATACTGGTGTAAAATATGCTTTGCTTGTTGTATAGCCTGATGTCCAACGGATCTGACAACTTCAGCTCCGTGTGTAACTCTACATATCCTCGCGTTTTCACACTATCACAAAATTCGTATTTTGTGTGAACTTGGCTTTGCATATGTGTGAATCATTGGTCGAAACCTGATTCCTCAGACTGAGCTATGGAGCAACTATCTGCAATAGTGTCTCATAGACCAAAGCCATCTTGGAACCATACTAAGTTCATGAATGAACTATATGATTCAACAACTTCTTTGTCGCTTCCAAAGCGTCAACATACTTAGCCTTTGTTATAGAATTCGCCACAGTATCTTGTTTGGAACAATTTCCAACTACCGTCACCATATTGTGTATTACACAAAACCCTTAACTTAAATCGAAAATCGCATGGAGCATCGATGAAGACTGTATCGATGTAATTACTTACAACGAGCACTTCATAATCTCTTCTTGCGAGAAACCATGTCATCGGTACTACTCTAGCACTTAATGACATCTTTCACTGTTGTCCTATGATCAGTACTTTGATACTTTGGTATCCATACTCGCAACAACTTTGGAGTATCGGACATATCTGGTTGTTTTACATACCATGGAATACATGATTAATCCAAACATAAGAGTGTGTGGAATCTCCATCATGTATTTTACTCATAGGTGTTTTAGGACACTGAGTCTTGCAAAAACTCTTTCCATGTGACTTCGGCAAGAATCACTCCTTGGCGTTTTAAATGCTAAAAAGTTTTAGCATCTTGTCAATATGTATTCATAGCTTAGCCCCATTAGGTAAATCTATCTGCATAGATCATCATGCCTAATATTGAGGCTATTTAGCCTAAGGACTTCATCAAAAAACTATTTTCAAATGAAGTCTTAATTTGTGTCAAGAAATTTATTTCCAATTAACAATGTGTCAATTACACAAGGTTTTTAGAAATAGTATTATGCTCTCACTTACTTTCTTGAATCACAAGCATCTTCGATACCCATTTGATGAAGTCAAACCCCTTTGACCATTCCATCAAAAACGAAGATTCCAACTCCACTTTGCTCTCTTCTGTCCATCGCTGGAACTCTGAAGTTTGCATACTTACTAGCATCCTCTGGATCGACAAATTACTTTGGACTGTATCACATACAAGTCCTGGGTTTCATTTACATCAGATGGAAATCCTTTTGTCATCCATGTTTCATATCTCATGATTGATATATGTATTAATTGCTAGTTCAACCCGAACCGACCTTAAGCATCGCTACGATGAAACAACCTCATCGTAGCCAACTCCTTGAACTTGTTATTTCAACAAGTCGAGCTTTATGGATAAAACATTTTTATCTGTATCAGTTTTTAGTTCCATAAATATTCGTTAGACTCTAAGTCCTCTGAAAGGTGTATCAAGGTTTTAATCTTGAATCACATATATGGAAACTATCTCAGATTGTATTGGCATTTAGCCAATCCCGGAGTCAGGGCCCATCAATGCTTCCTTGTGTATTGTAGGTATACTGTTGTCCAACAACAATATCTCCTTTGCGCACCTGATAGGTTTGCACGAGCTTTGCCTACGTGGTTCAGCTGCACGTTCGACCGAAGTCCATACATTTTATTGTAGAGACTTACGTATCAGTCGTAGTAGGAAACAACGGAATCACTTCCAGGGTTTCTTTCCTTTGAACCGATGACGAAGATACTGGTTATCTCATCGAGTTGCACTGTCCTCCCACTCAACTTTTGTAAGAATTATTCTCTTTAAAAACATACCGTTTTGTGGCAAAACCCTTTGCCTCGGTATAGTGGTGGGGGAATACCCAATGACTTGGGATAACCATACAAAATAGTACTTGTCTGATTTGGAATAGGTTTGTAACCTTTTACACAAGCCCCATATTCCAAATGTTAAGAAAAGATATAACATGGTTGGGCATACCATACCATGGCGTCATTTCAACAGACCTAATGGATCTCTTTTCAGTGTAAAAGCCGCAGTCTCTAAAGCATCACTCTATAAAATGGATAATGGCAAATCTATTTATGTCATCTTTGATCTTACCATGTCATAAATGGTTCGATTACATCTTCACGGACTTTCCACTTTGGAGTAGTGTTCGGGGAGGTGCAAGTTATGAAACTCTTTTCACAACTCATCAGACATTCGCTAAACTTGTAACTCAAATATTCCTTTCCGCAATCAAATTGCAGAAACATAATTTTCTTGGTACAATAACTTCTACTTCAATTTTTAAAACCTTTCGAATGATTTCAAAAGATCCAGACTTACGTCTCATCAAGTAAATATCCATATATCTACTTGAGTCATTTTTGAAGGTAGACAAATCCACTGTTTGCAACAACATTTATCGGACTACATACATCAAATGTATGATCACTGATAAGTTCTTTGCTCGTTCCTTATTGCCTGTGAACGGTATTTCAGTCACTTCACCGTTTGGAGGAAAGTTGCAAGTGTCATATGATTCAAAATCAAACGACTTCAAAATACATCATAATGGAATTTTTCATGCGGGTTTCTCCAATGTGACCAAATGCAGTGCCACGCATATGTGGTATTCTTTTAGTCTTGCGACATTTAGCGTCAGTGTTATGGATGTATCATATTTCCATCAGTATTCATAACATACATCCCATTAGGATGGAAGCATGGCCCTTCATGTTATTCATAATACTGAACAACAATTGTTGTTTTTATGAACAAATCTTTTGCAACAAACATTGCGCAATGGGCTAGAGTGTATGCAACTCTAAAATGAACTATGAAAATAAACCCAGAAGTAATGTATTATTATCAATATTCATAACATACGTCTCATTCATAATGAAAATATGGCCCTTATGTTATTCATAACACCGAACATGAAAAGTTCTCTTATGAACAACCTTCTTGCAAGATACCTTATGCAAAGGGCTAGAGTGTGAAACTCTAAAATGAATTATGAAACTTAATACATAGGGAATACACCGATGGAAGGCATAGTAACATTTACTATGTTCCCTGCGTGTATCTAAGCCTCATATTTCTGGCTAGTCTTTCAGGCCATAGTAGTTCTTACATCGAGTTGCAACAGAATGCAATCGAGCAGGTATCTTTGTGACCAACTCACATTACTCAAGAATTAATGATTAACATGTTTAACCATAATTCCCAAGAACTATATCTTTGACCAGCCTTCTATACATCAAAAACTTGTATGACATTCATACATGAGCTGGATATTCCATTCTTCTTTCCTTTTGCCATTATACTTCTAATAGTTTAACTTTCAGTATTTCTCCTACTCTCAGAAGAAGCACCCAACTTAAGAGTGGCGTTAGCCCCGGACTTCCTAGGCGTGAAAGTCTCACTAACACCCTTCGGTCACTTCCTTTCTCTTTAAGTTGTTGTTTTATTCACCTTTCATCATATGACAGGCGTTCTCCTGGATCCCTCTCTTATCAGTCTAATGCATAGTAAACTCCTTTACTAATAGTTTGCAAACAAACATTGCTTTGGATATCTTATATCCTTTTAGCCTTTGTCTGTCTCTGAAAATGATTTTCAGATTCCATGAATATCACATAACTATCCAAACTTTCGAAGTTCGGGTCTCATGGAAGCAAACATATTTCACTTGACTGAAATGGAATTTTAGCTTTTGGATCGAAGGACGGGAGTCATATCATCCATAGCATTAGCGGGAGAATACCGAAAGCATGCGATAGGACAAGTCTTTCTCGGCACTCTTGAGGACAATCCTCACATTACGTTACCAACCGTAAAGTTTTAACCAGATATTTAACAACTTATTCAATTTTAATAGGGAAGGTGGAAACGCGAGCCATTATCCTACAACTATTATGCAAATCACACTTAGACATTGGTCAAAATTAATTGCACTGAGAATTAAAACAAGTTAATTCTACAGTGAGCTCCCACTCAAATCAATATCTCTCATAATTGATTGTGGGTGATTCAAGATCCAAATTACAATTCAACGCCAAGGATGTATCCATCTCAAGTGACGAGAATTGCAATCGGTAGGCCAACTTGCCAATCACATCTCTATGTGACTCTTGTTCATCTTTCGATGCATGTGTTCCGAGCTCATGACTTTCATGCCTGAACGTCAAGACAACCAAGTGATCTCGCTGCGAGGTCTCAACTCACCCGCCTCACACTTCTCTAATCGTTCGTACCCATGTAACCATGTGATACCCCGAAGAGATAGGTGCCGTGACGGTGCTACACTTGGGAGAACACTAACTACTTGATATTTTGTGAGAGATCACCCTAATAAAAAGCGACTACCGCGCAATCAAGAAGGGTGCATCAAGAGGGATAAACATCTCAGGCAATTCATAATAGCATGATATGGTATAGCCCTTTCTGACGGAGAAGTCTTTCATTCCTTCGTCTTCGGCATTCGCGTCGGTGTTCACCTTTGCGAAGATTGCCACCACCTTGTTGATGCACCAAATAATATTGCTATCTCTATAGCTTAATAAAATAAGTGCATTACATAAGGTTGACACGCAGGTCATTAAAGTGCAATCATATGGCTCCAACCATCATGCCGAATCATGACACACAGGTCATGTTAATCAATTTACATCATATAGTCATCTCATACATAATCAAATTATTATGAACACTGCTATACCACATCACATGCACATGCAAACCATCCTGCAAAACCAAGTTAGACGCCTCTAATCGGTCCATGCAAAAACTTGTTTTACGTGGCTTCTAAGGTTTCGAAACAAACCGAATCTACCAACGTCCATCATCAAGTATGATAATTCAAGTTGCTAGATTAACTTTCCAGGGTGTATGAAACACGAGATAATAAAATCTCGAGCCCCATACTAAACTTCGTCATACGCGTGACCCCCGTGCAGATCACATCTGCATTGCCCTTTCGTCTGCAAAACATCCATATTTCTTTTGACTATGGTGGAACCCAAAGAACTGTTAGCACTTCGTTGATCTGTCAATCAGCATACTCAGGAGCAGCATGAAAGGATCGCGGATTGTCAGAACTTTGTAAGATTCCACCATTCCGTCAAGATATGGACTACGCAAATTCACGGGAAGCAATAGGAACATCGGGTAACAGATTTCATCTGCTACCCGCACAAATAATTTTCAGCAATAGATCTCATCTACTACAAAATTATACTATGCAATACCCATACATATCATGTATTCTAGATCATAAAATGCATCTACTCATAGCCTGGCTCTTGATGCCACTGTTGGGGAACGCGACAGAAAACAAAAATTTCCGGTATAGCGAGTATGCCCAGGACCACTATGGAGACTGCATACAAGGTTTGATCTGATCCGTACCGACTTGAAGCGCAGCGGAAGTAGAGTCGATGACGAACGGCGGTGCAGATCCCCGCAGCTAGGATTTTAAAACCTCCCAACCGCGAGGATGTATACCCTCATCTGCCCTACGGACAGCCCTCCGGGAGGCGGTCGCATAGCCCCCCAGACGGTGTCGCGGACAGCCCTTCGGGAGGACCTCCGAAACTCGGACTGTCACTCGGACAACCCTTCGAGAGGACCTCCAAAACTTGGACGGTCACACAGACAGCCCTTCGGGAGGCACTCTCGAACTAAGACCGAAACTACGATCTCTCTACAGAGTTGCACACATACGGTGTCATCTATCCGGCAGGGCTTCGCCGTCCAGAACTAGTTCCTGCCGGAACCCAGACAGCCTTTCGGCTCTACGAAACTATTTCGCTGGGAGGGAGAGAGAGAGCTTGCAAAGCAAAGCATGTGTATGAGAGCACAAGGATCAGGATTTTGGGCTGCCTCCTCACCCCTATTTATAGGATGAGAGACTATGGTAAAAATACCAAAATGCCCTCAGATATTTTCACTATTCATAATAGTGATTCCACTATTCATAAATAGTGTTTCCCACTATTCACAATAGTGTTTTCCACTATTTTCGTAATAGTGTTTTCACTAGTCATCAGATATTTTCTCCCAATAGTGTTTCCCACTATTCATAATAGTGTTTCCACTATTCACGAATAGTGTTTCCGCTATTCACAAAATAGTGTTTCCAATAAAGTAATCCAAAAAGCACTTTCACTATTCATGACGATATTTTTCAGCGTCCGTTCGAACTAAAAATATTTATGTGGGCTTAGAACATTTCCAGTACCCACTAAAATAATTTTCAATACGATCCGGAACAATTCCGGAATAGTGATTTTCATCTGTGAAAAGCATCTGAAGCGGTTCCGGCAGCTCCGGAACATTTCCGGTTATTCTTCCGGAAAATTCCCAGAAGTTTCCAGAATGATTCTGGCACCCTCCAAGAATTATCAGGCATGTGCCAAAACCAATTTGACTTTATGGTATCCTCTGAAACAACTTTTCAGTTTCACCGAAACTGTTCCGGTGACCTGTCTGCGGAACATTTCCGCTGTCCGAAACTTTTCCGGTGTCCGAAAATTTTCGGTGATTTTCTCTCAGACTCCCTGTCTAGTATTCAACAGATAGATGACCCTTAAGCGTGTGACCCTATAGGTTCGGTGAAGCATAGACATGACCCGGAACCCCTTCCGATCAATGATCAACATCGGAGCTGTGGACACCCATATCGATCCCTATACCCACACGAATAAATATTCGAGTGAACCTCCAGTTGCCGTGTGCTATTCCTGTTGCTTCGCGATATGTTACAAATACCCGAGGTGAGACATGTTGGCATCCCCATGGATCAACAACTTGTCCACTATGCCAGTTACCTCGTTATCGGTATTGTTCTCTTTTCTCGTTCCCATGTTCCGGCATCCCCGTGATCAAATCGCAAAGTGTCTGGCCAGACGATGATGGATACCGTAACACCGAGAGGGCCCAGAGATATCTCTCCATCGTCGGAGGAGCAAATCCCAATCTTGAGCTATCAAGTTAGTTCACTTACTTTTCCATGAACCCGTAAGCCGTCGTAATAGCCACCCATTTACGGATGACGTTTAACAAACCCCAAAGTTCATGAAGCAAGCATGAAGAAACTCGATACTCTCATGGTCTAAGGAATTATGCAAACATTAACTTCTCTGTGTTATTAACCATTAACTTATGACGAATGTATCTCATAGCATAACATTAATTTGGGTCGATTCAACACAAATGTTCTTCTAACATTGTGCCCTCAAAATTGCCGGCATAGCCATGCCCATGATCAGGAAAACAGGATCATCATGCAATACTTGAGCCAGTCTTAGAGGCCAGACTAGGAATACATTTTACCATTTATTATCCCACACGTGCACATGAGTCTTCCTTCAAGCCTCGTGGTTATTGTAGACTCAAGAACCATAGCAGTTATAGCATGGAACATAAACCTAATTATGAACAGGGAGATAATCAATAACATTTATTATTGCCTCTAGGGCATATCTCCTACAGGGTTGGCATGGATCAAGACTGGGATTTGTTACTTCGTGTGACGGAGAGGTATCTCAGGGCCCACTTGGTAATACAACATCACAATAAGCCTTGCAAGCAATGTGACTAAGTGTTAGTCATGGGATCTTGTGTTACGGAACGAGTAAAGAGACTTTCCGGTAATGAGGTTGAACTAGGTATGGAGATACCGACGATCGAATCTTGGGCAAGTAACATACCGAAGAACAAAGGGAACATCATACGAGATTAAATGAATCCTTGACATAGAGGTTCGACCGATAAAGATCTTTGTAGAATATGTAGGAACCAATATGGGCATCCAGGTCCCGCTATTGGTTATTGACCGTAGAGGTGTCTTGGTCATGTTTACATAGTTCTCGAACCCGCAGGGTCTGCACACTTAAGGTTCGGTGACGTTTCAGTAGTATAGAGTTATGTATGGTGGTGACCAAAGGTTGTTCGGAGTCCCGGATGAGATCCCGGACGTCACGATGAGCTCTGGAATGGTCCGAAGGTAAATATTGATATATAGGAAGTCCTATTTTGGTCGTCGGAAAAGTTTCGGGCTCATCGGTAATGTACCGGGAGTGCCGGTAGTGTATCGGGAGACCATCAGGAGGGGTATTTCGACCCAAGAGACTACATGGGCTGTGGGAGATTGAATACCAGCCCTTAGTGGTCTGGTGGAAGTCCCACACAAGGCCCATGCGGCTGGGAAGAAAATCCCAAAGAGAAAAAGGTGGAAAAAGGCAAAAAGGCAAAAATAAGGAGGAGTCCTAGTCCTACTAGGATTGGAGGAGGAATCCTCCTCTCCTCCTCTGATCGGCTGACCCAAGGGCTGTCTCCTTGGGAGCCAAGCCACCTCCTCCTCTCCTCCTATATATACTAGAGGATTTTAGGGTTTTGGCACAGATTTTCAGCCACGTGCTACCCGTTCCTCTAGTGCATAGTTTCTCCTCTAGATCGATTTTCTGTAGTGCTTAGGCGAAGCCCTGTCGGAAGTGCTCCACCACCATCGCCGCGGCATCGTCACGCTAACGGGGAATTCGTCTACCTCTCCGCTCCCTCTTGCTGGATCAAGAAGGAGGAGATCGTCATCAAGCTGTATGTGTGCTGAACGCGGAGGTGCCGTCCGTTCGGCGCTAGATCGGAAGGACCGTGATCAAGATCGCGAGATGGATCGTGATGAGATCGCGGGACGGATCGTGATGAGTTTGCAGGACGGATCGTGATTGGATCGCGGGACGGATCGTGATGAGATCACGGGACACTCGGCGATTTGGATCGCGAAGACGTTCGACTACACCAACCGCGTTTCTTAACGCTTCCCGCGTGGCGATCTACAAGGGTATGTTGATCCACTCTCCCTCTCGTAGATGCTCATCACCATGGATAGGTCTTGCATGAACGTAGGAAATTTTTTGTTTCCCATGCAACGTTCTCCAACAGTGGCATCATGAGCTAGGTCTATGTGTAGATGAGATCTCGAGTAGAACACAAAGTTACTATGTGTAGATGAGATCTCGAGTAGAACACAAAGTTACTAGTTCTTCGAGTCACTATAACTAAGTTACTAGAACTTCGTGATGAACTGTAATTATGCGAGGGATGGAAATGATTATCCCTGAGCTGTTCGCGATGTTTGACAATGCGAAGGTAGAAATCAAGAAGGAGCATCAAGTGTTGATGGTTAGTAAAACCACTAGTTTCGAGAAGGGCAAGGGCAAGGAGGGAAACTTCATGGATGGCAAGTCAGCTGTTGCTGCAGTGAAGCAACCCAAAGTTGAACCCAAACCCGAGACTAAGTGCTTCGATTATAAGGAGAGCGGACGCTGAAGCGGAACAACCCTAAATACTTGGTAGATAAGAAGTGGAACAACCCTAAATTTCAAGATGAATTGTGTTCTCCCCGAGTGTGCACCGTTGCGAAAGTTCGACGTGTCAGGACACCACGTGATGATCGGGTGTGATAGACTCTACTTCACATACAACGGGTGCAAGCCAGTGTTGCACAAGCAGAACACTCGGGTTAAACTTGATGAGTTTGCGGGACAGATCATGATGAGATCGCGGGATGGATCATGATGAGTTCGCGGGACGGATCGTGCTTGGATCACGGGACGAATCGTGATGAGATAGCGGGACACTCGGCGATTTGGATCGCGAAGATGTTCGACTACACAAACCGCGTTTCTTAACGCTTCCCGCTTAGAGATCCACAAGGGTATGTAGATCCACTCTCCCTCTTGTAGATGCTCATCACCATGGATAGATCTTGCGTGTGCATAGGAAATTTTTTGTTTCCCATGCAACGTTCCCCAACAGTGGCATCATGAGATAGGTCTATGTGTAGATGAGATCTCGAGTAGAACACAAAGAGTTTGTGGGCGTTGATGCTTAGATTGCTTCCTCCCTTGGTCGTGTTTTGGTTCAGCGGTATTGTGGGATGAAGTGGCCCGGACCAACCTTACTCGTACGCTTACGAGAGACCGGTTACATCGACTGACGTGTAACTTCGTTGCACAAAGATGGCTGGCGGGTGTCTGTTTCTCCTACTTTAGTTGGATCGGATTCGACAAAGGCGGTCCTTGAGAAGGTTGAAAAGCAACTAGTGTATCACCGTTGTGGTTTTTGCGTAGATGAGAATTGTTCTTGCTAGATACCCGTAGCAGCCACGTAAAACATGCAACAACAATTAGAGGATGTCTAACTTGTTTTTGCAGGGTATGTTGTGATATGATATGGCCAATTACATGATGTGATATATGTGATGTACGAGATGATCATGTTTTGTATAGAATATCACGACTTGCATGTCGATGAGTACGGCAACCGACAGGAGCCATAGGGTTGTCTTTAATTATTGTATGACTTGCGTGTCAATCATTAAGCGCTATGTAATGCTTTACTTTATCGCTAAAGGGTAGAAATAGTAGTAGAAGCATGTTGGGCGCGACAACCTCGATGGCGACACGTTGATGGAGATCATGGTGTCTTGCCGGTGACGATGGAGATCATGTCGGTGCTTTCAAGATGGAGATCAAAAGCACAAGTTCATGGCCATATCATGTCACTTATGATTTGCATGTGATGTTAATCCTTTTATGCACCTTGTTTTGCTTAGGACGACGGTAGCATTATAAAGTGATCCGTCACTTAAATTTCAAGATGAATTGTGTTCTCCCCGAGTGTGCACCGTTGCGAAAGTTCATCGTGTTGAGACACCACGTGATGATCAGGTGTGATAGGCTCTACGTTCACATACAACGGGTGCAAGCCAGTGTTGCACATGCAGAACACTCGGGTTAAACTTGACGAGCCTAACATGTACAGACTTGGCCTCGGAACACAAGAGACTAAAAGGTCGAACATGAGTCAATAGCAGATATGATCAACATGATGATGTTCACCATTGAAACCACCTCAACTCACGTGATGATCAGACTTGAGTTGGTGAATTTGGATCATGTATCACTCGAATGACCGGAGGGATGTCAATTTGAGTGGGAGTTCTTAAGTAATATGATTAATTGAACTCATTATCATGAACATAGTCAGTAGTGTCTTTGCAAATTATGTTGTAGATTACTTGCTCGCGTTGTAGCTCCCTTGAATTTTTATATGTTCCTAGAGAAATAGAGTTGAAAGATGATGGTAGCAATATTGCGGACTGGCTCCGTGATCTGAGGATTGTCCTCGTTGCTGCACAGAAGGCTTATGTCCTTAATGCACCACTCGGTGCGCCAACCCCTCTAGCGTCGTCTGTAGATGTTGTGAACATCTAACAGGCACATTCTGATGACTACTTGATAGTTTAGTGTGTCATGCTTTACGGCTTCGAATTGAGGCTCTGAAACATTTTGAACGTCATGGAACATATGGGATGTTCTAAGAGCTGAAATTGGGATCTCAGGCTCGTGCCCGTGTTGCGAGATATGAGATCTCCAACAAGATTCTTTGCCTGTGAGATGAAGGAGAATAGGTCAATCGTTGAGCATGTGCTTAGATTGTCTGGGTGCTACAATCGCTTGAATCGAGTGGGAGTTCATCTTCTAGATAAGATAGTGATTGATATTGTTCTCCAAGTCACTGTCACTAAGCTACTAGAACTTGGTGATGAACTATAAACGCCAGGGATAGAAATAATGATCCGTGAGCTATTCGTGATGTTTGACACCGCGAAGGTAGAAATCAAGAAGGAGCATCAAGTGTTGATGGTTAGTAAAACCACTAATTTCGAGAAGGGCAAGGGCAAGGAGGGAAACTTCATGGATAGCAAGTCAGTTGCTGCTCTAGTGAAGCAACCCAAAGTTGAACCCAAACTCGAGACTAAGTGCTTCGATCATGAGGAGAGCGGTCGCTGAAGCGGAACAACCCTAGATACTTGGTAGATAAGAAGGCTGGCAACGTCGACAGAAGTATATTTGATATACATGTTATTGATGTGTACCTTGCTAGTACTCCTAGTAGCTCCTGGGTATTGGATACCGGTTCGGTTGCTAAATGTTAGTAACTCGAAATAAAAGCTACGGAATAAACGGAGAACTAGCTAAGGGTGAGGTGACGATTTGTGTTGAAAATGTTTCCAAGGTTGATGTGATCAACATCGCACGCTCTCTCTACCTTCGGGATTAGTGACAAACCCAAATAAATGTTATTTGGTGTTTTGCGTTGAGCATGAACGTGATTAGATCGTGTTTATTGCAACACGGTTATTCATTTAAGTTAGAGAATAATGGTTATTCTGTTTACATGAATAATACCTTCAATGGTCATGCACCTAGTGAGAATGGTTTGTTGAATCTTGATCATAGTAATACACATGTTCATAACATTGATGCCAAAAGATACAAAAGTTAATAATGATAGTACCACATACTTGTGGCATTGCCGCTGAATGTCATGTTGGTATAAAACGCATGAAGAAACTCCATGCTGATGGATCTTTGGACTCATTCGATTTCGAATCGGTTGAGACATGAAAACCATGCCTCTTGGGCAAGATGACTAAGGACCCTGTTTCAAGATGGATGGAGCGGGCAAGTGATTTATTGGAAATGATACATGTTGATGTGTGCAAATCCAATGAGTCTTGTAGCGTGCGGTGGATATCGTTATTTTCTTACCTTCACTGATGATTTGAGTAGATATAGTGTATATTTACTTAATGAAACACAACTTTGAATCATTTGACAAGTTCAAGCAAATTCAGAGCGAAGTTTAAGATCATCATGACAAGAAGATAAAATGTCCACGATATGATCGTGGAAGTTAATATCTAAGTTACGAGTTTGGTATACAACTTAAGACAATGTGAAAGTTGTTTCACAACTCACGCCACCTAGAACACCATAGTGTGATGGTGTGTCCGAACGTCATAGTCATGCTCTATTGGATATGATGCGAATTATGATGTCTCTTATCCTTTTACCACTATCGGTTTGGGGTTATGCATTAGAGACAACTACATTCACTTTAGATAGGGCACCATCTAAATCCGTTGAG
Source organism: Hordeum marinum (assembly GCA_022496015.1). NCBI lineage: Eukaryota > Viridiplantae > Streptophyta > Magnoliopsida > Poales > Poaceae > Hordeum > Hordeum marinum. The sequence continues at coordinate 378,633,425 of CM039678.1, read as the reverse complement.
ATGACACCGTGTGAATTATGGTTTGATAGAAACCTAAGCTGTCATTTCTTAATGTTTGGGACTGCAACACTTATGTGAAAAAGGGTTTTCACCTAATGATCTCAAACCCAAAGCGAACAAATGCATCTTCATAGAATACCCTAAAAACAGTTGGGTAAACCTTCTATCTCAGATCCAAGCATAAAATGTTTGTTGCTAAAACTGGGTCCTTTCTCGAGAAAGAGTTTCTCTCGAAAGAATTGAGTGGGAGGAAGATATAACTTGATGAGGTCGTTGAACCTTTGTTCAACCAGAGAGTAGCGCAGCGCAGGGGTTTGTTTCTGTGAAGCCTACGTTAGTTGAAGAGGAAGTTAATGATGATGATCATGAAGCTTTGGATCAAGTTACTATCAAACCTCGTAGGTCGACAAGGATGTGTACTGCTCCTGAGCAGTACGATAACCCTGTCTTGGAGGTCATGTTGTTGGACAACGATGAACCTACGAGATGTGGTGAAGCGATGATTGGCCCGGATTCCGACAAATGGTTAGAGGCCATGAAATCCGAGAAAGGATCCATGTATGAAAACCAAGTATAGACTTTGGTGGACTTGCTCGTTGGATGGCAAGTCGTCGAGTACAAATGGACCTTTAAAATGAAGACAGGCGCTGATGGTATATGTCACCATCTATAAAGCTCGACTTGTTGCAAAGAAGTTTCCGGCAAGTTCAAGGAGTTGACTAAGATGAGACTTTCTCACTCGTAGCGATGCTAAAGTCTGTTGGAATTATGTTAGCAGTTGCTGCATTTTTCAATTATGAAATGTGGCAGATGGATGCCAAAACATCGTTTCCTTCCTTAAGGAAAGGTTGTATGAGATACAACCAGAAGGTTTTGTCAGCCCAAAGAATGCTAAAAGGTGTGCAAGCTCAGTGATACTTCTATGAATTGAAGCAAGCATCTCGGAGTTGGAATATACACTTTGATGAGGTGATCAAAGTTTTTGAGTCTATACAAAGTTTATGAGAAACTTGTATTTGCAATAAAGTGAGTGGGAGCACTATAGAGTTTCTGATAAGTATATGTGGATGACATATTGTTGATCGGAAATAATGTAGAATTTCTGGAAAGCATGAATGGTTGTTTGAAAAGTGATTGAGAGGAAGGCCTGGATAAAGCTACCTAATTGTTGAACATCAAGATCTATAGAGATAGATCAAGATGCTAGATGAGACTTTCAATGAGTACATACCTTGACAAGATTTTGAAAGGGTTCAAAATGGATTAGTCAGAGAGAAGTGTTCTAGCCTGCTTTGTAAGGTGTGAAGTTGAGTGAGACTCAAAGCTCGACCACGGCAGAAGAAAGAGAAAGGACGAATGTCGTCCCCTATGCCTAAGACATAGGCTCTGTATAGTATGCCATGCTATGTACCGCACCCGTGTGTGCCTTGCCATGAGTCCGTCAAGGGGTACAAGAGTGATCCAGGAGTGGATCACTAGACAGAGGTCAAGATTATCCTTAGTAACTAAAAAACTAAGGAGATGTTTTCTCGATCATGGAGGTGATAAAGGGTTCATCATAAAGAGTTACGTTGATGCAAGCTTTAACACTAATCCGGATGACTCTTAGTAGCAATTCGGATACGTATAGTGGAGCAACCATTTGCAATAGTTCCAAGTGCAGTGTGGTAGCAGTGTTTGGAGTATGACATAGAGATTCACAAAGTACACAGGGATCTGAATGTCGCAGACCAGTTAACTAAAAGACCTCTCTCACATGCAAAGCATGATCGAGCCCCAAAACTCAGTGGGTGTTAGATTCATAACAATGCGAATGACATGGTGATGTGAACTAGATTATTGACTCTAGTGCAAGTGGGAGACTGTTGGAAATATGCCCTAGAGGCAATAATAAGTTAGTTATTATCATATTTCCTTGTTCATGATAATCGTTTATTATCCATGCTATAAGTGTGTTGATCAAAAACTCAGATACATGTGTGGATACATAGACAACACCATGTCCCTAGTATGCCTCTAATAGACTAGCTCGTTGATCAAAGATGGCTATGGTTTCCTAGTCACAGACATGAGATGTCATTTGATAACGGGATCACATCATTAGTAGAATGATGTGATGGACAAGACCCAAACTGTAAACGTAGCATATGATCGTGTCAGTTTATTGCTACTATTTTCTGCATGTCAAGTATGTGTTCCTATGACCATGAGATCATGCAACTCACTGACATCGGAGGAGTACCTTGTGCGTATCAAACGTCGCAACGTAGCTGGGTGACTAGAAAGGTGCTCTACAGGTATCTCCGAGGGTGTCTGTTGAGTTCGCATGGATCAAGACTGGGATTTGTTACTCCGTGTGACGGAGAGGTATCTCAGGGCCCACTCGGTAATACAACATCACAACAAGCCTTGCAGGCAATGTGACTAAGTGTTAGTCATGGGATCTTGTGTTACGTAACGAGTAAAGATAGTTTCCAGTAATGAGGTTGAACTAGGTATGGAGATACCGACGATCGAATCTCGGGCAAGTAAACATACCGAAGAACAAAGGGAACATCATATGGGATTAATTGAATCCTTGACATAGAGGTTCGACCGATAAAGATCTTCATAGAATATGTAGGAATAAATATGGGAATCCAGGTCCCGCTATTGGTTATTGATCGTAGAGGTGTCTCGGTCATGTCTACATAGTTCTCAAACCTGCAGGGTCTGCACACAAGGTTTGGTGACGTTTCGGTAGTACAGAGTTATGCATGGTGGTGACCGAAGGTTGTTCGGAGTCCCGGATGAGATCCTGGACGTCACGAGGAGCTCCGGAATGGTCCATAGGTAAAGATTGATATATAGGAAGTCTCGTTTTGGTCACCGGAAAAGTTTCAGGCTCATCGATAGTGTACCGGGAGTGCCGGTAGTGTACCGGGAGACCACCGGGAGGGGTATTTCGACCCAAGAGGCTTCATGGGCTGTGGGAGAGGAAATACCAGCCTTTTGTGGGCTGGTGGAAGTCCCACACAAGGCCCGTGCGGCTTGGAGAAAAATCCCAAAGGGTAAAAGGTGGAAAAAAGCCAAAAAAGGAGGAATCCTAGTCCTACTAGGATTGGAGGAGGAGTCCTCCTCTCCTCCCCACTTTGGCCGACCCAAGGGCTGGATTTTTGGCAGCCAAGCCTCCTCCTCCTCCTATCATCCTATATATATATACTAGAGGATTTTAGGGTTTTGGCACAGAATTTTCAGCCACGTGCTACCCGTTCCTCTAGTGCATAGTTTCTCCTTTAGATCGGTTTTCTACACTGCTTAGGCGAAGCCCTGCCGGAATAGTTCCACCACCATCGCCGGAGCATCGTCACGCTTCCGAAGAACTCTTCTTCCTCTCTGCTCCCTCTTCCTGGATCAAGACGGCGGAGATCGTCATCAAGCTGTACGTGTGCTGAACGCGGAGGTGTCGTCCGTTTGGCGCTAGATCGGAAGGACCGTGATCAAGATTGCGAGACGGATCATGACGAGATCGTGGGACGGATCGTGATGAGATCGCGGGACGGATCGTGATGAGTTAGCGGGATGGATCGTGCTTGGATCGCGGGACGGATCGTGATGAGATCGCGAGACGCTCGGCGATTTGGATCGCGAAGACGTTCGACTACACCATCCGCGTTTCTTAACGCTTCCCTCTTAGCGATCTACAAGGGTACGTAGATCCACTCTCCCTCTCGTAGATGTTCATCACCATGGATAGATCTTGCGTGCGCGTAGGAATTTTTTTGTTTCCCATGCAACGTTCCCCAACAATAATGATCTCTGAGCTGTTCACGATGTTTGACACCGCGAAGGTAGAAATCAAGAAGGAGCATCAAGTGTTGATGGTTATTCAAACCACAAGTTTCAAGAAGGGTAGAAGCAAGGAGGGAAACTTCATGGATAGCAAGTCAGTTGCTGCTCTAGTGAAGCAACCCAAAGTTGAACCCAAACTCGAGACTAAGTGCTTCGATTATGAGGAGAGCGGTCGCTGAAGCGGAACAACCCTAGATACTTGGTAGATAAGAAGGCCGGCAACATCAACAGAAGTATATTTGATATACATGTTATTGATGTGTACCTCGCTAGTACTCCAGGTAGCACCTGGGTATTGGATACAGGTTCAGTTGCTAAATGTTAGTAACTCAAAATAAAAGCTACAAAATAAACGGAGAACTAGCTAAGGGTGAGGTGACGATGTGTGTTGGAAATGTTTCCAAGGTTGATATGATCAACATCGCACGCTCTCTCTACTTTCGGGATTAGTGACAAACCTAAATAAATGTTATTTGGTGTTTGCGTTGAGCATGAACATGATTAGATCATGTTTGTTGCAATACGATTATTAATTTAAGTCAGAGAATAATGGTTAGTCTGATTACATGAATAATACCTTCAATGGTCATACACCCAGTGAGAATGGTTTGTTGAATCTTAATCGTAGTAATATACATGTTCATAACATTGATGCCAAAAGATACAAAGTTAATAATGATAGCACCACATACTTGTGGCACTGCCGCTAAATGTCATATTGGTATAAAGCGCATGAAGAAACTCCATGATGATGGATATTTGGACTCATTCGATTTCGAATCGGTTGAGACATGCGAACCATGCCTCTTAGGCAAGATGACTAAGGACCCCGTTTTCTGGTTTGATGGAGCAGGCAAGTGATTTATTGGAAATGATACATGTTGATGTATGCAATCTGATGAGTCTTGTAGCGTGCGGTGGATATCGTTATTTTCTTACCTTCACTGATGATTTGAGTAGATATAGTGTATATTTACTTAATGAAACACAAGTCTGAATCATTTGAAAGGTTCAAGCAAATTCAGAGTGAAGTTTAAAGATCATCGTGACAAGAAGATGTATGCGATATGATCGTGGAGGTGAATATCTGAGTTACGAGTTTGGCATACAACTTTAGACAATGTGAAAGTTGTTTCACAACTCACGCCACCTGGAACACCATATTGTGATGGTGTGTCCTAATATCATAGTCGTGCTCTATTGGATATGGTGCGTGCTATGATGTCTCTTATCGTTTTTCTATTATAATTTTGGGGTTATGCATTAGAGACAACTACATTCACTTTAAATAGGGCACCATCTAAATCCGTTGAGATGACACCATGTGAATTATGGTTTGATAGAAACCTAAGCTGTCATTTCTTAATATTTGGGGCTGCGGCGCTTGTGTGGAAAAATGTTTTCACCTAATGAGCTCGAACCCAAAGCGGACGAATGCATCTTCATAGATTGCCCTAAGAACAGTTGGGTGAACCTTCTATCTCAGATCCAAGCATAAAGTGTTTGTTGCTAAAACAGGTCCTTTCCCGAGAAAATTTTTCTCTCGAAAGAATTGAGTGGGAGGAAGATAGAACTTGATGAGGTTGTTGAACCTTTGTTTCAACCAGAGAGTAGCGCAGCGCAGAAAGATGTTTCTATGGAACCTACATCAGTTGAAGAGGAAGTAAATGATGATGATCATGAAGCTTCGGATCAAGTTACTATCAAACCTCGTAGGTCGACAAGGATGTGTACTACTTGTGAGTGGTACGACAACCCTATCTTGGAGGTCATGTTGTTGGACAACGATGAACCTATGAGCTGTGGAGAAGCGATGATGGGCCCAAATTCTGACAAATGGTTAGAGGTCATGAAATCCAAGGAAGGATCCATGTATGAAAACCAAGTATAGACTTTGGTAGACTTGCTCGTTGGACGACAGGTCATCGAGTACAAATGGAGCTTTGAGATGATGACAGACGCTGATGGTAAATGTTACCATTTATAGAGCTCGACTTGTCGCAAAGAAGTTTCCGACAAGTTCAAGGAGTTGACTGCGATGAGACTTGCTCACACGTAGCGATGCTAAAGTCTGTTAGAATTATGTTAGCAGTTGCTGCATTTTTCAAATATGAAATCCGGCAGATGGATGACAAAACATTGTTTCCTTAACAATTTACTTGAGGAAAGGTTGTATGTGATACAACCAGAGGGTTTTGTCAGTCCTAAGGATGCTAAAAGGTGTGCGAGCTCCAGCAATCCATCTAAGGACTGAAGCAAGCATCTCGGAGTTGGAATATACACTTTGATGAGGTGATCAAAGTTTTGTAGTTTATACAAAGTTTAAGAGAAACTTGTATTTACAATAAAGTGAGTGGGAGCACTATAGAATTTCTGATAAGTATATGTGGATGCCATATTATTGATTGGAAATAATGTAGAATTTCTAGAAAGCATAAACGGTTGTTTGAAAAGTGATTTTCCAAGGAAGACCTGGATAAAGCTACCTAATTGTTGAGCATCAAGATCTATAGAGATAGATCAAGATGTTTAATGAGACTTTCAATGAATACATACCTTGACAAGATTTTGAAAGAGTTCAAAATGGATCAGTCAGAGAAAGAATTCTTGCCTGATTTGTAAGGTGTGAAGTTGAGTGAGACTCAAAGCTCGACAACGAAAGAAGAAAGAGAAAGGACGAACGTCGTCCCCTGTGCGTTAGCCATAGGCTCTATATTATGACATGTTGTGTACCGCACCTAGTGTGTGCCTTGCCATGGGTTTGTCAAGGGGTACAAAAGTGATCCAGAGTGGATCACTGGACAGCGATCAAGATTATCCTTAGTAACTTAAAGACTAAGGAAATGTTTCTCGATTATGGAGGTGATGAAGAGTTCGTCGTATACGTCGATGCAAGCTTTCACACCAATCCGGATGACTCATAGTAGCAATCTGGATACGTATAGTGGAGCAACCATTTGGAATAATACCAAGTGGAGTATGGTAGCAGTGTTTACGGTTTGACATAGAGATTTGCAAAGTACACACGGATCTGAATGTCGCAGACCCATTGACTATAAGACCTCTCTCACATGCAAAGCATGATCGAGCCCCAGAACTCATTGGGTGTTAGATTCATAACAATACGAATCACATGGTGATGTGAACTAGATTATTGACTCTAGTGCAAGTGGGAGACTGTTGGAAATATGCCCTGGAGGCAATAATAAATTAGTTATTATCATATTTCCTTGTTCATGATAATCCTTTATTATCCATGCTATAACTTTATGGATCGGAGACTTAGATGCATGTGTGGATGCATAGACAAAACCATGTCTCTAGTATGCCTCTAATAGACTAGCTCGTTGATCAAAGATGGCTATGGTTTCCTAGTCATGGACATGAGATGTCATTTGGTAACGGGATCACATCATTAGGAGAAGATGTGATGGACAAGACCCAAACTACAAACGTAGCATATGATCGTGTCAGTTTATTGCTACTGTTTTCTGCATGTCAAGTATATGTTCCTATGACCATGAGATCACGCAACTCACTGACACCGGAGGACTACCTTTTATGTATCAAACGTCGCAACGTAACTGGGTGACTATAAAGGTGCTCTACAGGTATCTCCGAGGGTGTCTGTTGGGTTGGCATGGATCAAGACTGGGATTTGTTACTCCGTGTGATGGAGAGGTATCTCAGGGCCCACTTGGTAATACAACATCACAATAAACCTTGCAAGCAATGTGACTAAGTGTTAGTCATGGGATCTTGTGTTACGGAAGGAGTAAAGAGACTTGCCGGTAACGGGGTTGAACTAGGTATGGAGATACCGACGATCGAATCTCGGGCAAGTAACATACCGAAGAACAAAGGAAACATCATACGGGATTAACTGAATCCTTGACATAGAGGTTCGACCGATAAAGATCTTCGTAGAATATGTAGGAACCAATATGGGCATCTAGGTCCCGCTATTGGTTATTGATCGTAGAGGTGTTTCGGTCATGTCTACATAGTTCTCGAACCCGCAAGGTCTCCACACTTAAGGTTCGGTGACGTTTCGATAGTATAGAGTTATGTATGGTGGTGACCGAAGGTTGTTTGGAGTCCCGGTTGAGATCCCGGACATCACGAGGAGCTCCGGAATGGTCCAAAGGTAAAGATTGATATATAGGAAGTCCTATTTTGGTCGCCGGAAAAGTTTCGGCCTCATCGGTAATGTACCGGGAGTGCCGGTAGTGTACCGGGAGACCATCGGGAGGGGTATTTCGACCCAAGAGACTACATGGGCTATGGGAGAGTGAATACCAGCCGTTAGTGGGCTGGTGGAAGTCCCACACAAGGCCCATGCGGCTGGGAAGAAAAGCCCAAAGAGAAAAAGGTGAAAAAGGCAAAAATAAGGAGGAGTCTTAGTCCTACTAGGATTGGAGGAGGAATCCTCCTCTCCTCCTTGGTTCGGCTGACCCAAGGGCTGGCTCCTTAGGAGACAAGCCTCCTTCTCATCTCCTCCTATATATACTAGAGGATTTTAGGGTTTTGGCACAGATTTTCAGCCACGTGCTACCCGTTCCTCTAGTGCATAGTTTCTCCTCTAGATCGGTTTTTTTGCGGTGCTTAGGCGAAGCCCTACCGGAATTGGTCCACCACCATCGTCGCGGCATCGTCACGCTGCCGAAGAACTCGTCTACCTCTCCGCTCCCTCTTGCTGGATCAAGAAGGCGGAGATTGTCATCAAGCCGTACGTGTGCTGAACGCGGAGGTGCTGTCCGTTCGGCGCTAGATCGGAAGGACCATGATCAAGATCGCGAGACAGATCGTGATGAGATTGCGGGACGGATCGTGATTGGATCGCGAGACGGATCATGATGAGATCGCGGGACGCTCAGCGATTTGGATCGCGAAGACGTTCGACTACACCAACCGCGTTTCTTAACGCTTCCCTCTTAGCGATCTACAAGGGTATGTAGATCCACTCTCCCTCTCGTAGATGCTCATAACCATGGATAGGTCTTGCGTGAACGTAGGAATTTTTTTGTTTCCCATGCGACGTTCTCCAACACTATGGTTGGTATGAAATGATCTATTAGAGGGTGACATATCTCCCTTTCACCCCCAACTATGAGCTCAAGGTGTTCCATCAACTCCTTGTATGTCGGATCGAACCTGAAGCTAACCCGTAGTAGCATTGAACAACCCTTGCACTACACATAGGCTACATGAATTATGAAGCTGATGGGTGCATTGGATCCGTGCATGTAACCAAGACAATGCACACCCCATCTTAGATCAAGAGAAGCTAAGAAGTCGAAAGAACAGCCAAATCAACTGGAATGATCATAAGGCTCCCACTTTTATCTCAAGAACATTTACTTGGTTGGGTAAGTCAACAGTTTCTTCATCCATGGTGTTTGCTTGGTATATTTTAAGACCTAGTCCCTTCAGCTTATTCCTTCGAGCAAGATCCGCAAAGTAACCATGCAAATAAGGTATGCCATCGATCATGGCGAGCTTTTTTAGTGAGCAAAAGCCCAACATCATAGCTTACCTTACACACGTCCAAAATGCGAAGCTTGACTGACGTAGGAGCATTTCTATCGCAAGGTAAGCTTTTCCATGAGGGGAAGGAGAGTGTGCTTAGGCTGGTCGTAATGGGGGAGTATCATATACTAGTATCAAGCGTATGATATTACATCTGAGTATCATATGTTAGTATCATAGGATAGTTCATTTATTGCCATGCATGACACATAGTAACACACCATTTAATATGATATGGTATCATGATATGATACCTAACCCTCTTTTTTCATTTAATACTATGCCACCTCAATAAAATTGCCTAGTTGACATGCATCATACTACCCATGATACTTCCACTACAACCAGCCTTATTACATCGTAACCTTATCTCGAGCAGTTCACCTCTTGATTCATACACGAAAGCCTATCATGCTTTGAAACGGGCAATAACTCTTCTCGTTTCCCATGGTGAAACTCTCTCTATTCCTCTCCCTCTCCCTCCCCCCCTCTCTCTCTTCAGGCAACTATGAGTCGGCCGACCAAGCTTCCGGCCTGGACAATGGACAAATCGACCATGCTAGTCGGACATGCATGTGGCGCCCCCGCCGGATTACCACTATAGCCAAACGGTCGCCACAAATACCAGCCCAGGAAATCACTCTGGCATGCGCGTTTACAACAAGTATCATAAACACATGCATTTCTATTAATGGATATATGAGTCTTACTTGTGGTATATTGCAAAAGTGATGGTAGCGGAAAGGCTCTATCTAGGGCAGCATGGTCTTGGTGTGGCTCCAATCCAGAGGGATGTGACTAGGTTACTCTTCCAGCCTGCGAACGCTCAGGCTCCTGGTCGACGGACGACGAATCCTTATGTGAACCTGGCCACATTGAAGGCCGCTGGGTACTTTTGAATATACTCGCAAGCAAACCAAACTAACATATATACCAAGCAAAGCAATCCATGGCATTCAAGCATGCATTTGTTCTTAGAACATTATTAATTATCATGGCATAGCATACCTATCTAGCAGGATTAAATATCATGATATAACAGGATTATCCAGCAAGATAACTTCTAAAGCAAATACGATAAGGTAAAGCATAATGAGTAAATAATCGATACTCCGAATATTCTCATGATCCAATCTGAATCTGATCCAAATCCCATCCAAAACATGTGGTCATCCGACCACTCATCTCATGGACATCCCATGGCTAACATATCATATTCCTGACATCCCCCGATGTCCAAGCATCTGCAATATAAGTCTGACAAGCTTACTCTCTTCTGGGTTGCCTCACAACCAGCAGAATACTCACGATCCATTGAGTACTTTCGATTTCCACTGTTACGGCTGACCACCTAGTGATGTCTGGACGGGTTGTCCAATACCGTGGAAGCGACTATTCGAATAGGTTTTTCACTCTATAGAGGTTACACACTTTACCCACACCATGAAGCACCTGGCCCCGTGATCCCATTCGGGTGGACTAGCGTTGCTTCAACAAAACCTGCCTGACCCGTGACTCTTTTAATGTACCACCGGCACTCATCCTCCCTCGAAGGTCTGCCCTAGGTGGCCCATGTGTCCTCATGACACATGTGTCCTCGACACCTGCCACCATCGTGGCCAAACTAAACCGTCCCAAACGGGGACCGAACTATCCCAAACGGGGACCGCGCGCAAACAAACAACAACTGGCTCACAAAGTTATCGCCACCTACCGGGCCAGGGTATCGTGCATGCATAACCTTCCCTCTATGGTGGTACCGATAAAAGAACACGCGATCAGACCAAGTCAAGGACGTCCCATACCGGCAAATGTGGTTGCACTGTTAAGCCCGGACAGGTAACTCCAGATCAACCGGCTAAGTTTCATTAAATACGCTTGTGGTTCACCACAACAACTCATGAGGCAGTAATAGGCATTTAAATTACTTACTATGAATTAGTATATAGCAAGTGAATGAAAGTAATGTAAACAGTAAGTGCAATCTAACAGAAGTTCAATTATTTCTATCACATGCATAATCATTAATTAAACATGCAAGAATAACACAGAGCAATGCTTTAGGCATATATCAGCTGGTCGGCTTGCCTGGGATCGAAGAGTACTCTGGAAAGAAGTGCAGAGAGTTCGCGGAAAGGGTCGTCGGAAAGTGTTCTCTCTTGAAGGGGCTAATAGAAGGGCAAGGACAAAATGGTCGTTTTCACAGTGTGAAAACATTATAAAAGTGATGCCAAAAGGACGGGCTCGACGAGACGAAGATGTGAGCATAGGTTTCACCTCGATCGGAGTTAAGGTTAAAAAGTTAGGGCTGTTCGTTCGTTAGTCGGAAAAACAAATAAAAACTAAGCTTTTCTGCTACTAATGAGTGAACGTCCGCTATTTAACCCTTTCGGCCGGCGGCTGGGATTTGAAAGCGTACTTATCAGGAATACGGTTTCGGAGTAGGGAAAGCGCACTTATTGTAGGGCGCCTCCACTTATCCACGCTGCAGCTCTTCTCTCGCCGACAAGTGGGGTCCGCGGGGGAGGTGGCACCCAGGGCGGGGTTAACGACTGGTGGCTTCCATGCGGGGTCCGCGGGGTGGTGGGGCCCGCCGGCTGTGTCTCCTTCTTCCTCTCGCGCTCGCCCGAAGATCAGAAGAGGCCGCGCACTCCGGCGACGAGCCCCGGCGGCACGGGCCACCTACTGCGAGGATCCGGCCACCGGAGTGCTCACCTCTGAGCGGCGCGTCGGTCAGACGCACTAGTAGCGGCAGGGGAGGGCCGCAGGGCACCTAGCACTGGCCGGAGCGGACGGCGGTGGCGGGCTCCGGCGAGATTTGCCGGTGGCCCCGGCCGTATCCCACAGCACTCGGCCTACCGGCGAGATCGGTAAGCCGAGCCGTATCCATCCCCGCACCGCACGGACACCGAGGACGACCAGTGCGACGGTGGCTTGGGCGTCCGCGGCGGGGGCCGTCGGTCGTTTTTAAATCCACGCCTATGGCCACTCCGGGGGGAAAAGAGGACATGGGGAGGCTCACTGGAGCTCGGGGAAGAGGTTGGTGATGTCAGAAGGAGGAGGGAGGGCCAGCAGTGCTCGAATTCGAACTGGCCGAGGCGGGCGTGGCAGCAATGGGCGGCGAGGAGAGGCTCTCGAATTCAGGTGAGAAGATGGGGAGGACGCTAGGAGGGAGGAGAGACTTCTGGGGGTGGTGAGGTGCTCGGGGAGGGGCTCGGCCGTGGCTTTTATAGCCGGCCGAGGCGAGGCGATAACCACGGCTGCCGTGGCGTCCTTAGCCGGATACTGGAGCTCCGGCGAGCTGGCGAGCGGGGAGAGGTTGCCTACCTGACGACGCCAGAGAGGAGGGACGGCTCGGGGAGGAAGGAGCCAAGGGGAGAGGAAGACGACGACGCTCACGGACGGGACAGTGCCGCGGCGGCGACTGCCGTGGCGTGAGGAGGAGGAAATAGGAGGGGAAGAAGGGTCCAGAGAGGGGACGTGGGGGCTGCGGAGACGATGGACATGACCGGACGGGCGAAGACCAACCAGAGGGGACCGACCGTAGTGGACAGTGCACAGAGCGCCTATTTGGCTTGACCACTGGGTGGTCATCACGGTGCCGGTGTCCAGGGCGTTTACGAGGGGTCAAACAATGTCTGGGAAGATCTGCACATTTCTCTGAATTGACCTGAGAGGGTTTGGAAGGAAGTGGAGGCAAGAGTTAACTGATTGGAGATGACCTAGATTCTGATCAGCAGGTGTTTGGCATGTGGTGTGGTCATCACAGTGCTCACCCTGAAAAAACATTAGGCAGGGGTTAATTATTCACCAAGTTGAACATGATTACAAAGTTTCAGAACCGATGTCAATTCTAGATAGTACTTCCTTTGTAACCATGTATTCTGGTCAAAAATGCAAAAGAGGGTGCTGGGGAAAATTAATTAGATGAAAACAGTTGTAATTTGGTGGATACCAATGATTTGATGATCTTAAGATTCTGTAAAAGTTTCATGCCATTTGGAAGTACCAAAATGGTACTTGCTTCACAGATCTTTCAAATGGACAGAAACTTGTGAAAATTGCTGTGGATGAATGGATAGACGAATTGAGCTGATAGTTGGTTTTCATGGGTGATTTATCAATGTTAGACATCATGAAAAGTTTCAGCTAAAATAGATCAATGAATATAGTACTTCCTTTGCAATTTTCCCAATTGGACAAAATTTTCAAATGGATGTGATGCTCAAAATGTGAACTATGGAACTTGGGTTATTGATGGAAATGGGTAATATATGGATATGAGAAGCTCCACAAAATATTTGGGATTTTTCCTGGCTACCAAAATGGTAGTTACTTTAGAAAGTGCCCAAAATGCAATATTGGCATTAAATAGGAAAAGGCAATTTCCCTTTTTTAATTATGGCCAATATTTTTGTGGGAGCTCAGTATGATCACAAAGAATATGTCCACAAGTTTTCATGAACTTTGGAGATGGGTAGATATTTTCCTGGATTTAATTCCTCTCACTGGCAGAAAAATGAATTAATTATAAATGAAAAATATTGCAAATGACTTGGCAATATTTTTGCATTTCCAGGGTTTATAGATGGGATATGATCCCTTGGAAAAGTTTGGGAGGAAACAGATCAAAGGAAATTGAGGTTCCTTTGTAACTGGAAGGATTTGGGTTTCCCTTCTGGCAACTCGGAAGGTAGGGTTTTGACAGCAAACCCCCGAGCAAAGATCTTGGGTGGTGAGGTTGGAATAGAGAGAATCTCTGGTTGGATAGCGAAGGCAAGGCCAGATGACCATCTTCACATACCCAAGAGTGAAAGAAAATCCAATAACACCGGGGAAAAAGACAGAAGTCAAATCCCTTAAAGGAAAAAAATAGGAGCGAAAACCAGGGTGTTACAATGCAGTAGTCCTCTGTGTCAGATCCACACCATACGTTGTCACTGTGATCACTGACATATGCACGGGATCTCAGCGCATGGGAGGGTCCCTCTATTTTAAGCGGAACTCCCTTCTACACACCGAGACGTCAAATACACCCGCCCCACACTTGGACCATCACCAGCTAGCCTTTGGAAGGGATAGCTCGGTGTGATCCATGAACGACATCATCTCAACGGTGTGTATCCCACCCAAACACAATGCTTGACCAAAGGGCTAGTCTGTTGGGTTCTACCGTAGGTGCATCGCATGCGAATTAAAATTTTCCTACGCGCAGAACATCCAAGAACATGCTATGGAGGTGGATCACGGATCGTTACCACTAGACGCACAGTGCCATGCAGTAGAAGTAGAGGTGGGGCAGCGCGTCCGCGTGGTCCGTCTCCTCCTCGTCTGTTCTCCCTCGAGCAGCCGGACCGATCTCCCTCGAACAGCCGGTCCGCCGGATCCTGCGTACAGGTTTGTCAGAGCGGCGCAAGTGCACGACAAACTGCTAGGTCCGATCACACAGTTGGCGGCGAGTGGAGGTGGCTATTCGCAACACATGCAAACCCTAATGACGGCGCCGAAGCGATCAACCGGATGGGTGTGCCGCACCTCCACTATATATAGGCATCCGGCGCGGGCTCAACTCTTGGGCCTTGCACGGATCCTAAAGCCCACGTGTTCCTTCCCTTAAGCATGCGACCCCTTAGGTTCTCGTTCACTTGGTCTCGAGTCAAATCACATCCGACTCGACCAGTCGGTAGCGGCCTCTAGCAAAACATGTCGACTCCAAGTGTCCGATGAAGCTGGTTAGGCGAACCTGTACTTCACACTTCTGTTCGCTTTGCCACACGATATATGTTGCCGTGCACAAGGCGACATGGTCATCCTTGTTGCAGCACGACCTCTTTCTTGTTCCGATGAATCTGACCAACACTTCGGATTATCTCATAATCCTCATTGCATGGCCATGCTTATCCAGGTCGGATTACCCGAGGGGCCCAGAGTATATCTCTCCTGATCGGAGGGGCAAATCCCATCTTGCTCGACCATGTCTCGCAGCATGGGTCTGGACAAGCCCGAAACCTACCTTTGTAACTACCCAGTCACGGAGTAGCATTTGGTCGTCCCAAAGCAAGTCTGTCACCATCCTGAGTACATGCGCCAGCTCAGGTCTTAGGACATAGAACGTATGTTGTACTAGAGACTCACAGATGACCTATCGCTGCGTCTCATAGTTGAGTCTATCCAACTCAGACCTTATCTCGACTCGGATCCAACTATGTCAAATCCAACCAGACCTTTCTGAGTCCATATTATCCGGCTAGCATCTAATGCTATATGGTTAGTGAGACCGAACCATCCACCATGTCATATGCTAGTCTGATTAGTTGTTCGTCCACACAACCCTTTGGACTAGGGACGATTTAAGACAGTTATCATACAATGCATAGTCTCACAAACAAGTCACGTACTTGTTAATACACATCAATGATAATGTCCAAGGACTATCTTTATTCATAAACAAATAGGAAATATCATCATACATGATTTCCTCTAGGGCATATCTCCAACAGTCTCCCACTTGCACTAGAGTCAATCAAGTAGACAACGAATGCCCATAGCTCTAACATGCCCCTCATGCTTGGGTTGTGGAAGCGGCTTAGTCAATGGATCTGCAACATTTGCATCCATATGAATCTTGCATAAATTGGTATCACCTTTCTCTACGAGCTTTTGTATCAAGTGATATTTTTGGTCTATGTGCCTGGTCTTGTGGTGTTGCCTCGGCTCCTTGGTGTACGATCACTAGAAGAGTGTCTAGAGGGGGGGGGGGGTGAATAGACTACTAGAAGGAATTTAAAACCTAACATTTTCCCAAGTTAATTGGTTGGCAGATTTTAACAGTTTTAGCAAGTCTAGCAAGTCTAACAACCCTACACATGCATGTCTACATATATGGCAGCAGAAAGTAAATACATTGCACGTGAAGTAAAGAGATGAGATAGGAAGATCAAACACAATAGGAGACGCAAAGATTTTTCCCGTGGTTCCGATAGGTGGTGCTATCGTACGCCCACGTTTATGGAGTCTTCAACCCATGGAGGGTAACGGTCGTGAGAGTCCATGGAGGGCCCCACCCATAAGGGTCCACGAAGTAGCAACCTTGACTATTCCATATGGCTTCCGTCCATGAAGGACTAGCCTCACTATGGGTAGATCTTCACGAAGTAGGCAATCTCCTTGCCCTTACAAACTTCTTGGTTCACTCCACAACACGAAGTAGGAGGCTCCCAAGCGACACCTAACCAATCTAGGAGGCACCACCCTCCAAAAGGTAATAGGCTCGGTAATGACGATGAAATCCTTGCTCTTGTGCTTCAAGATGATAGACTCCTCAACACACAATCACTCTCTCACAGATTTGGCTTGGTAGAAGAGATGGGATTGGTGGAAAGCAACTTTGGGAGGCTAGAAATCGAGATCCATATGGTTGGAGTGGAAGATCTTGATCTCAACACAAGTGTAGGTGGTTCTCTCTCAGAAAATCTGATAGGATAGTTTTGGAATAGTTTTGAGTGCTTCTTTTTCGAGTAGGTGGTGGTCGAGGGGTATATATAGGCATCCCCAAAAATCCAACCGTTACACACAAAATGACCAACTTGGTGACACCGATGTGTTAATCTCGGTGGTACTGAAGTGATCAAAAGGTGGCAACTTTTGAATCTCGGTGAGACCGATATAGGAATCTCGGTTGCACCGATAAGGTGACCAACGGTCAGATTTTCAATCTCAATGAAGTCGATCCAACAATCTCGGTGGTACCGAAAATGTGAATTTGCGTAACAAAAAGTTGGCAACCTAAACTCGGTGGCACCGGTATGGAATTGGTTCCACTGACGTGGCTAGGGTTTGGCTGAGTCTGTCTAGGTTCTGGAATCGGTGGCACCGGGATAGGAATGTTGGTTGCATCGATTTTGAATGTTTGGCTATAGAAAAACTTTGGTGGGAGAGCTTGTGGGTGTTTTTGGTGACTATCACTTTTGCACATATGAGCATTTTGTTCACCAACAAAACCTGACCCCCTTTTAATAGTATTGGCTTTCCTATGGACTCAAAGTGATTTCTCACAAATGTAAATTGTAGAGTCCTCTTGCTTGAAGCTTGACCAACCTATTTCCTTGCATCTTGGGGTTATTCCACAATCTCCACAATCCTTTTGCCAACCCAACTCTCTATGGACTATTATCTGAAATACACTAGATAGAGGTGTTAGTCCAAGAGATAATGTGTGTTGTCATGAATTATCAAAACCACCAAGGGAGCATGTTGTGCTTTCAATCTCCCCCCTTTTGGTAATTGATGACAACATACATTCAAAGCTTCAAATAAAGATATGCATGGATGTAATGAAGACTTTGAGAAACACATGACTTAGATTTGCTCCCCCTAAATGTGTGCAGTCCTTTAAAGGGTAGTTGCTTTGGAATGCATGGACACACAAATTGTAGAAGGTATATGAAAGGTCATGTGTATCTTGGCTATTTGCATCAAATGTATATGAATGAGGTGTATCCTCGATCAAGACTTCACTCTTGCAAACAATATGTGCAAGAAGCAAGAGATCATATTGATCAAAGATATGATGCATATACTTACCTTGAGTTCTTGAGCATTCTAGTAGTAGAGACACACTTGAGAAAACAATGTTAGGAAACACAAGAGTATTCTACTAAAAAAGCAATAGAACTCAATGGATACCAAGATATGGAGAACATATAAAATATGATAATCCTTAAGATTGATATGTCTCCTCCTTTAGCATTAGTCTTTTATATCTTTTCTCCCCTTAGTTATGAAAGTGGTAGTTCATCCTCTCCCCCCTGAATCTCAGCATGTAGATATTGGGATTGGATAGGGTGAGAAAAAGTCTAAAGTGAACAGTCAAATAAGATAAAATAGTCTGCAAATTTTTCTCCAAAATATATTTTCTCCCCCTACATTGTTCTCACCTTGTATAAGTATAAAATTTCGATATTTTCCTCTCCCCCTAATTCATATCTTTCCCTGTGCATAAGCATGTAACACTCCCTTGAGCATGAAGCTTTGGAGTAGTGTCAGGGATCATTGACTAGGAAGGGATCCTCAAGAACAAGGGCCATTGAAAGTAGGGTTCATAGAATAGAACTAAGGGAATCATTGAATGTATCTTCTCTCCCTTTGCCAAAATTTTAGTCTTCTTCTCCTTGGAGCTAGGGATCCTTGAATGAAGAATCCCCCCCTAAGACTAGCTTGTTATTCTCTCCTTTTTTTAATAATAAAGAGGTCATCGAAGGAACAAAAACATCACAAAAACAGATACAAAAAAACGTTTAAGAAACACAGATTTAGAAAAGAAGGAAAATCGGTGACTCCGGGATAAATAAATCGATGGTACCGAGATTGTGTAGTGCAGCTCATCTGCAATTTTGGTAGAACCGAGTTATTTATATCGATGGCTCCGAATGAGAGACCACGTTTCTGTTTTCATAGAGACAAAATAAATAGTTTCGAAAACGGAATGCGATTTTTTTACAAAGGACATCAATTAGATAAGATTTGAGTGGTTACGAGAGATCATGCAAATAGATAGAAAACCACACAAGATTCTTAACTAGATGATGGGCGGTGACTAGGTCACCTATATTAGAGTATATTGACTTAGGAGCCAAGCAAGATTACTTGATCATAGGTCATACTCTATGTTAAGCTCAAAATGGGGTTACCATTTTTTGATTAAGCATTTTAATGTCTTCATATCACTTGAGTTGCTTTAGCCCATGACGTGGAGTAAATCCTTTTCAAGGATATGAGTACATACCTTTGAGTGATGTTGATGACATTGCTCGTAGGTGAACTTATTGAGGATGCTCGAGGTTGATGAAGATCTTCTTGAATTGGGAGCAATCCTTATCGTTCTAGTACACTAGTCACCTACAAAGGTTAGTCATGCAAGGAAGAACAATGGATATATCCAATTGACATGATACCACTTAAGATTTTGCAACTAAGATCAAGTATATGTCAAGTATATCTTTTTGTTGTCTTCTTCCTTCCATCATCAAGAGGGGTTGTGGATACTTGGTAATGACAAGATTGCTTATGATTGGAGTTGATGGAAATCTTGTGGAATGAAGTTCTTCCAAGTACCTACAAAAGGTTAGATGCAATACAAGGGAGCATAGAATTCCATGGCATATGATAACGAGTTACATGAACATGGAAATAACAAGAAAGCTCATGTCCTTGCTTGCAACCGAGTGAGTCTAGCTGAAGTTTAGAGCATCAATGATGTTCAACTCACTCCTCAAGTGACAAAATGTTTTCTCATCAAGTGGCTTGGTAAAGATATCAGCTAATTTCTTGTTAGTGTGAACATGATTAAGATTAATATCTCCTTTGGCAACATGATCACGAATGAAATGATGTCGAACTTGAATATGCTTAGTTCGAGAATGTTGCACAAGATTATGACCAATTTTAATAGCACTTTAATTGTCACAAAGTAATGGAACATTTTTAACATAAATTCCATAGTCCTTAAGCATTTGTGTCATCCATAGTAATTGCGCACAACAAGATCCAGTAGCAATATACTCAGCTTCGGTAGTAGATAGAGATACTGAGTTTTGTTTCTTGGAGGACCAAGACACAAGAGATCTACCTAAAAATTGACAAGTACCCGAGGTGGACTTTCTATCAACCATGTCACCGGCATAGTCCGAATCGGAATAGCCAACAAGATTAAAAGAAGATCCCTTGGGATACCAAATGCCAAAGTTTGGTGGTTGTATCAAGTATCTCACAATAAGTTTCACATCCAAAAGATGACACTCTTTAGGTGCAGCTTAATATCTAGCACACATGCAAACACTAAGCATAATATCGGGACGAGATGCACATAGATATAGCAATGAACCAATCATAGATCGATAAACCTTTTGATCAACCGGTTCATCCTCCCTGGTAAGATCAATGTGTCCACTAGTGGGCATGGGAGGTTTCATACCTTTGCACTCCTGCATGTTGAACTTTTTGATCAAGTCCTTGGTATACTTAGTTTGAGAGATGAAAGTTCCTTCTCTTGATTGCTTGACTTGCAACCCAAGAAAGAATCTCAGCTCACGCATCATAGACATCTCATACTTCTCGGACATCAACCTTCCAAATCTTTCACTAAATTGAGGGTTAGTGGAACCAAAGATAATATCATCCACATAGATTTGGCACACGAATAATTCACCATTAACTCTCTTAGTGAACAAGGTTGCATCAATTTACCAATTTCAAAACCTTTTTCAATGAGAAACTTTGTTAAACATTTATACCAAGCACGAGGGGCTTGCTTAAGACCATAAAGAGCTTTACGAAGCTTGTAAACATGATTAGGTTTCTTAGGATTCACAAAACCAGGTGGTTGCTTAAAATAAACCTCTTCTTTAATTTCACCATTTAAAAATGTACTTTTGATATCCATTTGATAAAGCGTGATATCATGGTGATTAGCATAAGCAAGAAGAATACGAATAGCTTCAAGTCTAGTGACGGGGGCATAAGTCTCACCGTAGTCCATACCTTTGACTTGCGTATATCCTTGGGCTACAAGACGAGCCTTGTTGTGCACGACTTGACCGCCTTCGTCTTGTTTGTTCCGAAACACCCATTTGTTCGGATAATGTTTTGTTCTTCCTCGGGCTTCTCCACAAGTGTCCACACTTCGTTCCTCTCTGTAACATCCCATTTTTTTAAATTTGGAATGTTAATAGGAGCATTCATTTGCATAATGATCTCAATGCATATTTGAAATTTTCTAAGTATTCAAAGTGTTTTCCATCTCAAGGCAAAATATTTGGAGAGGATTTACTTTTAGGAGTTTTTGAAACTCACATTTATTTTATAGTTTGTTTTAAATGATTTTTATTGTCTCCTATTGCATATAATAATTTTATAGACTTTATTTGGGTTATAAAATGTGTATTGTTTTATAAAACTTCTATAATATTTGTTTACTCCATTTTTTATTCTATTTTTAGGAAGCCATAGGGTATTTTATTTTAGCCAAGATATACTTCCATTCGAAGTTAATTGTTTTAACCGCTTCACTGTTCACTTTAGGCCAGACACGCACAATAGCAAGAGGCCGGCCCATTTCCGCACAGAGTAGCCCACCGACAGCAATGCTTATTGTTTTTTTCCTCTAAGCCACTGACTATAGGTCTCACCCTGTCATCCCTTTCCTCCAGTGTGTTCATCATGGACACCATCTTCTCGATCAAAATTCGGGTTGATTCGGCCTAGATTTTGTCCCTTGACCACTCCTGATTGCTCATAAATGATTTCCACTTCGTCCTCTACCAATTTTTGGCAAAATCAAAAGCTCCCGTGCCCTGGAACAACCCTCGATCTCACCGGAGTTATGCCTCCTCCTGAATCATTCGCCGGTCGATTTCGACAACGTCGGAGGTCCCCACCTTTCTCCTCCATGTCGATAGCCTCGGCTTCCTCCCTCTTCTTGAGTCCTAATCTCACGCAGGGGAGCACCGTACCTAGCCCTGCGACCTCGACCCAAAGGAGAACTCCGCTGCCATCAGTAGAGGGCACCCCGCTTTGCCCTGCCTCAATCTCACGTCCACGACGATCGCCATGATCACCCACGTGCTTTCCCCACCGATCCGCATCTCCCAGCCACTCTGCCTTCATGGGAGACCTCTACAACTGCCGTCCGCGTCACCACCGACACACGCGCCGCCGTTGTATTTGTTTCGCCACCGCGGTAAAGTCCCAGTCGCTCTCCATTGTTCAATCTATTCTATACGGCCCTGATTAGGTCTCTGTTGTTTTTTCCTTCTGAACCGGTATGCTCTAAGCCCCGCATGTCCATTAGTTAGCCAAAGCAGTGGACACCCTGGGGCCATTCATGTCGCACCGTGTGGCAATGCCACAGTAGCCGCAACAACAGTTCCAACATTTTTTTTCCAGATTTTAGCATAATTTTCATTTAGCTATAACTTGAGATCTGTAAATTGAAATTCAATGATTTTATTTCCCGTGCACTCATATTTGTTGGAAATATGCCCTAGAGATAATAATAAATTAGTTATTATCATATTTCCTTGTTCATGATAATCGTTTATTATCCATGCTATAATTGTATTGATCGAAAACTTAGATGCATGTGTGGATACATAGACAAAACCATGTCCCTAGTATGCCTCAAATAGACTAGCTCGTTGATCAAAGATGGCTATGGTTTCCTAGTCATGGACATGAGATGTCATTTGGTAACGGGATCACATCATTAGGAGAAAGATGTGATGGACAAGACCCAAACTACAAACATAGCATATGATCGTGTCAGTTTATTGCTACTGTTTTCTGCATGTCAAGTATATGTTCCTATAACCATGACATCATGCAACTCACTGACACCGGAGGAGTACCTTGTGTGTATCAAATGTCACAACGTAACTGGGTGACTATAAAGGTGCTCTACAGGTATCTCCGAGGGTGTCTGTTGGGTTGGTATGGATCAAGACTGGGATTTGTTACTCCGTGTGACGGAGAGGTATCTCAGGGCCCACTCGGTAATAGAACATCACAATAAGCCTTGCAAGAAATGTGACTAAGTGTTAGTTACGGAACGAGTAAAGAGACTTGCCAGTAACGAGGTTGAACTAGGTATGGAGATACCGACAATCGAATCTCGGGCAAGTAACATACCCAAGAACAAAGGGAACATCATACGGGATTAACTGAATCCTTGACATAGAGGTTCGACCGATAAAGATCTTCGTAGAATATGTAGGAACCAATATGGGCATCCAGGTCCCGCTATTGGTTATTGACCGTAGAGGTGTCTCGGTCATGTCTACATAGTTCTTGAACCCGCAGGGTCTGCACACTTAAGGTTCGGTGACGTTTCGGTAGTATAGAGTTATGTATGGTGGTGACCGAAGGTTGTTCAAAGTCCCGGATGAGACCCCGGACGTCACAAAGAGCTCCAGAATGGTCCAAAGGTAACCTTTGATATATCGAAAGTCCTATTTTTGTCGTCAGAAAAGTTTTGGGTTCATCGGTAATGTATCGGGAGTGCCGGTAGTGTACTGGGAGACCATCGGGAGGGGTATTTCGACACAAGAGGCTACATGGGCTGTGGAAGAGTGAATACAAGCCTTTAGTGGGCTGTTGGAAGTCCCACACAAGGCCCATGCGGCTAGGAAGAAAAGCCCAAAGAGAAAAACATGGAAAAAATGCAAAAAGGCAAAAATAAGGAGGAGTCCTAGTCCTACTAGGATTGGAGGAGGAATCCTCCAATCCTCCTTGGTTTGGCCGACCCAAGGGCTGGATCCTTGGGAGCCAAGCCTCCTCCTCCTGTCCTCCTATATATACTAGAGGGTTTTCGGGTTTTGGCACTAGTTTTTCAGCCACGTGCTACCCGTTCCTCTAGTGCATAGTTTCTCCTCTAGATCGGTTTTCTACAATGCTTGGCGAACAGCTGCCGGAATTGCTCCACCACCATCACCACAGCACCGTCACGCTGCCGGAGAACTCGTCTATCTCTCTGCTCCCTCTAGCTGGATCAAGAAGGCGGAGATCGTCATCGAGCTGTACGTGTGCTGAACACCGAGGTGCCGTCCGTTCGGCGCTAGATCGGAAGGACCGTGATCAAGATCGCGAGACAGATCGTGATGAGTTCGCGGGATGGATCATGATTGGATCGTGGGACAGATCATGATGAGATCGTGGGACGCTCGGTGATTTGGATCGTGAAGATGTTCGACTACACCAACCGCGTTTCTTAACGCTTCCCGCTTAGCGATCTACAAGGGTATGTAGATCCACTCTCCCACTCGTAGATGCTCATCACCATGGATAGGTCTTGCGTGAACGTAGGAATTTTTTTGTTTCCCATGCGAAGTTCCCCAACAATATTTGTTAGTAGAATCCTGTAGAACCAAATTTTCACACTTTTGCATTGTTTAAATTCGGATTCATTCAAATTTGAATTCAATCTTCCGGGGGCCATATCTTTCAAACCGTTCACTCAATTTAGTTGATTATTTTTGCACTATGATCCCACTAGCATGTAGACAATGAATACCTATTGATATTTTTATGTTATTAGATTTTTTATTTGAATTATGTGTTGTTGACTTTAGTTGACATTATGTGAGTATGGTTTATTTATCGATGTCTGTTTAAACATATAGATTGTTCGGAGTGTGAAGTGAATCATAATTAAGCGTTATAGTATCTCAACACCATTCCAGGCAAGTTTGTATTTTTGATTATGCTCATCTACTTCTGCTATGCATGTGTTGTTTGTATGCTTTGACATATGCTTGGATTGTTATGGTAGATGTGGTTGGGTGTTGAGTTATTCGTGGAAGTGGTGAGCCTATGTGTTTATAGCTGTAGGTTCAGGGCTTTTGCTTGAGTGAATGCGTTATTGGCTGAGCGCTCTATTGTCCCTAGATAATGCGTCGTGACTGAGCGAACTTGAGTTGTCAGGATTGAAATCAGGTGAATGCGTCATTGGCTGAGCACGCTATTGTCCCTAGAGAATGCTCCATGACTGAGAACACTTGAGACTTCTTGAAGATCTTTGTCATCTCATCGTAAGATTGTGATTTTTCTTCTGCGGGTTAACTGATTGTGCTGTGTGAACCCTGATCAGTTAGTGGAGGTAGTTGAAGACATTCTCCTACAAACCAATTTGAGTGTTTTGTTTGTCATACCTTGCTTGTGGATGTAGGTTTGCTATATATCATTATGTGTGATTTGCCAATGAACTCAATGTATTGACCCTTTGTGGCTGCAACTTATCATGTTGCAGGATTTTTAGATGATCATTGAGATATAGTAGGGTCGCGAGTCTTTACTCAACATTTTCACAAGTGGGCATTGATGGAATTCATCGTTTGTTTATGCTACTTTTCTGCTGTCAATATTTAATAAGCTAGCTATGTGCTATGATATTGCAATACTTTACAAATTTTGGATCATACGTTGTTGTAAATGATGCACATGTTATTTGATATTCATATGTACTGTGTGTGCTGGCGAATCGATCCAGGGACTAGCACAGTAAGCACAGAGACATCGAATCTTATCAGGTTCGGGTCATTACAGATGGTATCAGAGCAATGTGTTGACTATAGGTCGTGACCCTAGAAAATGGAGTAGTAAAAGCCACAGGAGTGGAAACTTATTTTGCAACCTTACTCCAGTTGTTAGTTTTTACTCTCATACTCTTACCTTGTATTTTCAAGTGTAGATGATCCTTGTAGTTACCTTAGTATTATCCGACAAGTTTTATTTAGCAGACCACCACTAGTATGTTGAGTTTTAGAAATGATTCATTCATAGTAGGGTGAGATCATATCTCTTGTGGATATGACCTTACATGTAGGTTCTGCTTGTGTTTGTGTGGTTTGATTGATCATATGTGCTCTTTTGATGTGACTACCTTAGGATTGTTTTGGTGATTTGTCTGAATTCATTGTTGTGGTTTTGATTTGGTGTTTTATTGCCAATATGAGAATATGGGTAGTGATTTTCCCTTTGGCCTAGTTCTGTCTATATCTCATCTATGCTTACCCACCAGATGTCATCGAGACGTAATACTAGAGCTAGTGGTTCTGGAGGCAACAACAACGATGTACCACCGTACATGCAACAACTTCTTCAAGGACATGCTTAGTTGATCCAGCTACTCACTAAGAACATGGGGAACAACAACAACAATCCACTGCCACCACCACCCCCAGTTGATGCACATACTCGGTTTTTGAGGTTGAATCCTCAGAGGTTTTCCAGCACACCCGAACCTATCATGGCTGATGATTGGCTTCATTCAGTTAATAGGAATTTGGAGACTTCTGGTTGCACTGATGCCGAGAGAGTGAGGTTTGCCTCACATTTGTTAGAAGGACCAACAACTGCATGGTGGGACAATTAGTTGGTCACTTACCCAATTGAAACTATCACCTGGGCACACTTCCAGGCAGGTTTTCACGCCGCACATGTGTCTGCTGGCGCCATGAATCTAAAGAACGAATTTTGCAGCTTGCGTCAAGGAGGTTGCACTGTTAATGAGTATGTAGAGGAATTCAATAGACTTGCGCGTTATACCCCTAATGATGTTAACACTGATGCAGTTAGACAAGAGAAGTTTCTAGAAGGTCTGAATGATGAGTTGGGTGCTCAGTTGACTGTGGCAACGTTCAACAACTGTCAGGAGCATATTGATAAGGCTATTGTACTTGAAGGAAAATTTCAAGAGGTGGAGAACCACAAAAGGAAGGCAAGTGACATCGAGTTCAACTCTGGAGGTCAGCAGAAGCACTATAAATCATCGACATCTTCTGAGTACTATGATTCTAAAGCGGACATGTATAATGGTCATAACCACGATGCACATAATCATCACAATGGCATTGGGCACAACCACAATGGACAGAGGAATGAGAACAACAACCACGACCCTCTGACGCCCACCAAGAAGGATATAAGTCAGTTACCTTGTTATAGGTGCAGAAACCTAGGGCATTATCCAAACAAATGTCCTACGTTGAGGGACATAAATTATGACAATGGGAGTTCTAGACAAGAGGGGTTTGATCACGTTGAAAGGGGACATGTGAACCACACGATGGCAGGAAGAGCTAATAATGCACTAGTCTTTGGTAAGATTTGAATTAAGTTCCAATATCATGACCGTTCTATCAATGTTGGTGCATCATATTCATGCATGCCAAGGGATTTTTGGATATATGGAGTGACTAAGCCTAGAAACCTTGGAATATGGATTATACAAAGTTCCCATCTTAAACCTTTGCTAGCCAACTTGAATCTCGAGGCCGAGATTTATTTTAAGGGAGGGGGGTAGATTTGTAACATCCCATTTTTTTTTAAATTTGGAATGTTAATAGGAGCATTCATTTGCATAATGATTTCAATGCATATTTGGAATTTTCTAAGTATTCAAAGTGTTTTCCATCTCAAGGCAAAATATTTGGAGAGGATTTACTTTTAGGAGTTTTTGAAACTCACATTTATTTTATTGTTTGTTTTAAATGATTTTTATTGTCTCCTATTGCATATAATAATTTAATAGATTTTATTTGGGTTATAAAAATGTGTACTGTTTTAAAAAACTTCTATAATATTTTTTTACTGTGTTTTTTTTCTATTTTTAGGAAGCCATAGGGTATTTTGTTTTAGCCAAGCTATACTTCCATTCGAAGTTAATTGTTTTAACTGCTTCACTGTTCACTTTGGGCTAGACACGCATAACAGCAAGAGGCCGGCGCATTTCCGCACAGAGTATCCCACCCAGAGCAATGCTTATTGTTTTTTCCTCTGTGCCACTAACTATAGGTCCCACCGTGTCATCCCTTTGCTCCAATGTGTTCGTCATGGACACCATCTTCCCGATCCAAATCCGGGTCGATTCGGCCTGGATTTTGCCCCTTGACCACTCCCGATTGCTCATAAATATTTTCCACTTCATCCTCTACCAATTTTTGGCAAAATCAAAAGCTCTCGTGCCCTGGAACAACCCCCGATCTCACCGGAGTTGTGCCTCCGCTTGAAGCATTCGCTGGTCGATTTCGACAACGTCGGAGGTCCCCACATTTCTCCTCCATGTCCATAGCCTCAGCTTCCTCCCTCTTCCCGACTCCTAATCTCACGCAGGGGAGCACCGTACCCAGCCCTGCGACCTTGACCTGAAGCAGAACTCCGCTGCCATCAGCAGAGGGCGCCCCGCTTCGCCCTGCCTCAACCTCACGTCCACGACGATCGCCATGATCACCCACGTGCTTTCCCCGCCGATCCGCATGTCCCGAGCCACTCTCCCTTCATGGGAGACCTTTGCAACTGCAGTCCGCATCACCACCGACACCCGCACCGCCATTGTCTTCATTCCACCGCCGCAGTGAAGTCCAGTCGCTTTCCATTGTTCAATCTATTCTCTACGGCCCTGATTAGGTCTCTGCTGTTTTTTCCTTCTGAACCGGTATGCTCTAAGCCCCGCATGTCCATTAGTTAGCCAAAGTAGCGGACACCCTGGGGCCATTCATGTCGCGCCATGTGGCAACGCCACAGTAGCCGCAACAACAGTTCCAATAGTTTTTTTTCCAGATTTCAGCAAAATTTTCATTTAGCTATAACTTGAGATCCGTAAATCAAAATTCATTGATTCGTTTTCTTGTGCACTCATATTAATTAGTAGAATCCCGTAGAACCAAATTTTCACACTTTTGCATTGTTTAAATTTGGATTCATTCAAATTTGAATTCAATCTTTTGGGGGCCATATCTTTCAAACCGTCCACTCAACTTAGTTGATTCTTTTTGCACTATGATTCCACTAGCATGTAGACAATGAATACCTATTGATGTTTTTCTGTTAGTAGATTTTTATTTGAATAATGTGCTGTTGACTTTAGTTGACGTTATGTGAGTACGGTTTATTTATCGATGCCTATTTAAACATATAGATTATTCGGAGTGTGAAGCAAATCAGAATTAAGCTTTAGAGTACCTCAGCACCGTTCCAGGCAAGTTTGCACTTTTGATTATGCTCATCTACTTCTACTATGCATGTGTTGTTTGTATGCTTTGACATATGCTTGGATTGTTATGGTAGATGTGGTTGGGTGTTGAGTTTTTAGTGGAAGTGGTGAGCCTATGTGTTTATAGCTGTAGGTTCGGGGCTTTTGCTTGAGTGAATGCGTTACTGGCTGAGCGCTCTATTGTCCCTAGAGAATGCGTCGTGACTGAGCACACTTGAGTTGTCAGGATTGAAATCAGGTGAATGCGTCATTGGCTGAGTGCACTATTGTCCCTAGAGAATGCTCCATGACTGATTGCACTTGAGACTTCTTGAAGATCTTTGTCATCTCATCGTAAGATTGTGATTTGTCTTCTGTGGGTTAACTGGTTGTGGTGTGTGAACCCTGATCAGTTAGTGGAGGTAGGTGAAGACATTCTCCTACAAACCAGTTTGAGTGTTTTGTTTGTCATACCTTGCTTGTAGATGTAGGTTTGCTATATATCATTATGTGTGATTTGCCAATGAATTCAATGTATTGACCCTTTGTGGCTGCAACTTATCATGTAGCAGGATTTTCAGATGATCATTGAGATATAGTAGGGTCACGAGTCTTCACTCAACATTTTCGCAAGTGGGCATTGATGGAATTCATCGTTTGTTTATGCTACTTTTCCGCTGTCAATATTTAATAAGATAGCTATGTGCTACGATATTGCAATACTTTACAAATTTTGGATGATACGTTGTTGTAAATGATGCACTTGTTATTTGATATTCTTATGTATTGTGTGTGCTAGTGAATCAATCCAGGGACTAGCACAGTAAGCATAGAGACATCAAATCTTATCAGGTTCGGGTCGTTACACTCTCGAAGTTGTGTAGCTCTTCATGCATGGCGTTCACCCAATCCGCGTTGTCAAGTGCTTTTTCTACCTTTATTGGCTCAATGCTAGAGGTGAAATAATAATGCTCACAAAAGTTAGCTAGATGGGTTTTAGAGCAAGTGATTCTCCCTGTTTGTATATCACCAAAGATTTGGTTTAGGGGATGGTTCTTGGTCACTTGTGCTCGAACTCGGGTCAGCTTCCAATTGTTGGATGGTGGAGCTTCTTCTTCTTCATCATCATCTCCTTCATCTTCGTTGTTGTTGAAGGTGTCATTCCCTTGAGGTGGTGGTGAAGGTAGTTGTGGTGAATCTTCATGATGCACTTCCTCCTCTTCATCATCTAGTCATGTACCACTTGTGGATGCCTCCATGTCGTGTTGAGGTTCACCTTGATGTGAAGCAGGGGCTTCCACTTGAGTTGATGAAGTACTTTCCTTCACCTCCACGGGACGAATCTTGCTGATGGGCAAGTCTTGGATAGCTTCGGAAGGATCTTTGTCACCTACATCATTTGGTAATTGTTCGACTTGCAAACCATTAGATTCATCAAACTTCACATCTATCGTCTCTTCAACTTTTCGAGTGAAGTTGTTGTAGACACAGTAAGTGTGAGAGTTCGATCCGTAACCAAGTAGGAATCCTTCATGAGATTTAGGAGCAAATTTAGTATGACGATGCTTATCAAGAATGTAGCACTTTGAGCCAAATACCCGAAAGTATCTGACTTGGGGTTTGTTACCGGTGAGTAGCTCGTATGTCGTTTTACCGAGAATCTTGTGCAAGTAAAGTCGGTTTGTGGCATAACATGATGTTTCAACGGCTTCTGCCCAAAAGTGTCTTGGCATCTTATTCATCAAGCATCGTTCTTGCCATCTCAATGAGCGTCCAGTTCTTCCTCTCAACAACTCCATTTTGTTGAGGTGTGTACGTAGCCGAGAACTCATGTGAGACACCTTCTTCGTCAACAAAGGTATCCACATGGGTGTTCTCGAACTCTGATCCGTTATCGCTCCGAACCTTCTTGATCTTCACTTCAAACTGATTTTGTGCTTTGCGAGCGAAGTTCTTGAAGATCTTTTTAACCCGCGACTTATCATCAAGAAAGAATACCCACATAAATCTAGAAAAATCATCAACTATAACTAGACCATAGAAATTTCCACCGAGACTCTTGTAAGCATAAGGACCAAAAAGATCCATGTGAAGTAACTCGAGTCGTCTCCTAGTAGTCATGATATTCTTAACGGGATGACTTCCACCTACTTGCTTTCCAGCTTGACAAGCACCACAAAGTCTATCTTTGTCAAAGATAACATCTTTAACACCAAGTACATGATCACCTTTGATAAGCTTATCTAAATTACGCATGCCAACATGTCCCAGTCTTCTATGCCAAAGCCACCCTTTAGAAGATTTTGCAATAAGACAAGTATGAGGTTTGGATCTCTTAGAGAAATCAACAATGTATAGATCACCTCTACGGAAACCAGAAAAGACCATTTTATGATTATCTTGACGAAACACTTGGCAATCTACTTTCGTGAATAACACATTGAAACCGAAGTCGACAAGTCTAGATACGACAAGAAGATTGTAGCCAAGAGATTCAACAAGCATAACATATTGAATAGAGCTATCATGGGATATGGCCACCTTACCAAGTCCAAGTACATTACCTTTGGAGTTATCTCCAAACGTTATGTACCTTTGTGGTCCATGGTTTGGTGTGATCTATTCGAACATCTCTCTATCTCCGGTCATATGATCGGTACATCCACTTTCGAGAATCCAATCTTTTCCTCCGGACATGTAATCCTTGAAGTTTGCCATAAGACTCAGATTCTTCATGATCTTTTCATGCTCAATGTTGAACAACTCATCTTCACCAAAGTAGTCATGTTCCACATTGTCATCATCAAGTGGGAAATCCTCGTCATAAAGAACAATAGATTTGTTAGAATTGTGATCATGACAATGTTCAAGTTTATGAATGCAAATGGCTTCAAAGATAATGGTTGATAGTGGTGACATCTCCTTTAGCACGCATAAGATCACAGAGCTCAAATAGGCATTTATCAAGGTTTGGATCACTGGGATTCATTTGGTGAAAAGCAATGGTTTTATGAAGAATTTCATCAAGATTTCCTAATGAAAGATTCGGATAACGTTTCTCCAAATCGGTCCACAAGGTATAAGCACATGCAAAGTTGTTCAATTGAGAAAGCACGAATCTTGGTAAGCCTCTAACAATAAGATTGACAGTCCTAAGGTTACCAAGCATGTTAATTTCCTCTTCATGTGTGGGATGCAATTCATCAATGGGGAGCACATAGGGATCTTCAATATGTTTTTTTTTCAAATGGAATTTATCAAATATATCAATCATGGAATTTTTCCATTGACTATAGTACTCTCCATCAATAATGGGCACTCTACAACTGAAACTCTCTACACTACACGCATCCATCTTCCTCCACGGTGATTAAACCGAAGCAATGGAGACCAATGCTCTAATACCACTTGTAGGATCTCTAGAAGAGTGTCTAGAGGGGGGGGGGGGTGAATAGACGAATAGCAGGAATTTGAAACCTAACCTTTTCCCAAGTTAATTGGTTGGCACATTTTAACAATTTTAGCAAGTCTAACAGCCCTACACATGGATGTCTACATATATGGCAACGGAAAGTAAAGACATTGCACATGAAGTAAAGAGATGAGATAGGAAGATCAAACGCAATAGGAGACGCAAAGATTTTTCCCGTGGTTCCTATAGGTGGTGCTATCGTATGTCCACGTTTATGGAGTCTTCAACCCACGGAGGGAAACAGTTGCGAGATCCCATGGAGGGCTCCACCCATAAGGGTCCACAAAGTAGCAACCTTGACTATTCCATATGGCTTCCGTCCACGAAGGACTAGCCTCACTATGAGTAGATCTTCACGAAGTAAGCGATTTGCTTGCCCTTACAAACTTCTTGGTTCACTCCACAACATGAAGTAGGAGGCTCCCAAGCAACATCTAACCAATCTAGGAGGCACCACCCTCGAAAAGTAATAGGCTCGGTAATGATGATGAACTCCTTGCTCTTGTGCTTCAAGATGATAGACTCCTCAACACATAATCACCCTGTCATAGATTTGGCTTGGTAGAAGAGATGGGATTGGTGGAAAGCAACTTGGGGAGGCTAGAAATCAAGATCCATATGGTTGGAGTGGAAGATCTTGATCTCAACACAAGGCTAGGTGATTCTATCTCTCAGAAAATCTGATAGGATAGCTATGGAATAGTTCTGAGTGCTTCTTTTTTGAGTAGGTGGTGGTGGTGGGGTATATACAGGCATCCCCAAAAATCCAACCATTACACACAAAATGACAAACTCGGTGACACCGATGTGTTAATATTGGTGGTACTGAAGTGATCAAAAGGTCGCAACTTTTGAATCTCGGTGAGACCGATATAGGAATCTCGGTTGCATCGATAAGGTGACCAACGGTCAGATTTCCAATCTCAGTGAAGCTGACCCAACAATCTCGGTGGTATCGAAAATGTGAATTTTCTTAACAGAAAGTTGGCAACCTAAACTCGGTGGCACCGGTATGGAATCGGTTGCGCCGGAGTGGCTAGGGTTTGGCTGAGTCTGTCTAGGTTCTGGAATCGGTGGCACCGGGATAAGAATGTTGGTTGCACCGATTTTGAATGTTTGTCTATAGACAGACTTTGGTGGGAGAGCTTGTGGATGTTTTTGGTGACTATCACTTGTGCACGTATGAGCATTTTGTTCAGCAACAAAACCTTACCCCCTTTTAATAGTATTGGCTTTCCTATGGACTCAAAGTGATTTCTCACAAATGTAAAATGTAGAGTACTCTTGCTTGAAGCTTGGCCAACCTATTTCCTTGCATCTTGGGGTTATTCCACAATCTCCACAATCCTTTTGCCAACCCAACTCTCCATGGACTATTATCTGTAATACACTAGATAGAGGTGTTAGTCCAAGAGACAATGTATGTTGTCATGAATTATTAAAACCACCAAGGGAGCATGTTGTGCTTTCACTTGGCCTATGCGATGGCACTTGAATTACCGCAATAAAGGTCCATCGGTTTTGACCAGCCCGGGAACACACCAACATCTTCCAGGAAATTTTGAATCCAAACACCTTCCATTGCGGCTTCACAAGCCGCAATGTATTCAACCTCTGTTGTGGAATCGGCCACCGTATCTTGCTTGGAACTCATCCAACTCACTGCTCCTTCATTCATGACATACACGAATCCAATTTGCGATCAACAATCATCCCTGACAGTTTGGAAGCTAGCATCAGCGTAACCCTTTACACAGAGCTCCTCATCACCTCCGTAACTAGGAACATCTCTTTTGTCCTTTTCAGGTATTTCAACATAGTTTTCACCGCTGCCCAGTGACTCTCACCTGGGTCGGCCTGGTATCTGCTTGTTAAGCTTATTGCGTAGGCAACATGAGGCCGTGTACATAGCATGGCATACATGATGGATCCAATTACCGAGGCATATGGAATCCTACTCATCCGATTTCTCTCATCAGAAGTCGTAGGAATTCGAGTCTTGCTTAGCCTTACACCATGTGAGATGGGCAAGAACCCTTTCTTGGCCTCACTCATGTTGAACCTCTTCAACACTTTGTCTACGTACGTGCTCTAGGGTAAGCCGAGCAGCCTCCTCGATCTATCTCTATAGATCTTGATGCCTAAAATGTACACTGCCTCTCCAAGGTCTTTCATCGAAAACTTGCCATTCAATGATTCCTTGACTGACTTCAGCATCAAAACATCATTTCCGATCAGCAATATGTCATCCACATACAAGATAAAAAATACTACCGAGCTCCCACTAGACTTCTTGTATAAACAATAGTCCTCTGCGTTCTTGATGAAACCAAGGTCAACGATGACTTCATCAAAACGAATGTTCCAACTCCGAGCTGCTTGCCTCAATCC
Source organism: Hordeum marinum (assembly GCA_022496015.1). Lineage (NCBI taxonomy): Eukaryota > Viridiplantae > Streptophyta > Magnoliopsida > Poales > Poaceae > Hordeum > Hordeum marinum. The sequence goes on along the minus strand of CM039678.1, from coordinate 378,598,680 downwards.
ATAAATGGATCTCTTGAGCTTGCATTTTTACCAACGTTAGTTGGACCGACAAAACCTTCGGGTTGTATCATGTATACATCCTGTTTTAAATTTCCATGAAGGAAAGCCGTTTTGACATCCATCTGCCATATCTCATAATCGAAATATGCAGCTATAGCTAGTATGATCCTCACCGACTTTAGCATCGCTACCGGTGAGTAGGTCTCATCATAGTCAATTCCTTGAACTTGTCCATAACCTTTAGCGACAAGCCGAGCTTTGTGGATCTGAACATTTCCATCCACATCGGTTTTCTTCTTAAAGACCCATTTACAACCAATGGCTACTATGCCAGGTGGTGGATCAACCAAGTCCAGACTTGATTGTCATCCATGGACTTTAACTCGGATCTCATGGCCTCGAGCCATGCCTCGGAATCTGGGCTCACCATTGCTTCCACATACGTGGTTGGCTCGTTTCTTTCCAGCAACAATACATCGCGCACTCGGCGCAATCTTTCCGACCTTCATGGCTCTGGTGCCGACTCCACTACGGGTTCCCTGATCAACTACGGCATGATCTCATCACCAGCCGAGTTGTCCCTGAGTGGCTCTCAAATTTCTTCAAGTCGCACTGTTCTCCCATTGGCCTCCCGATTGAGAAACTCTTTCTCTAGGAAACCCCCGTTCCGAGCAACAAACACTTTGTTCTCTTCTCGGTTGTAGAAACTATATCCCAAGGTTTCCCTCGGGTAGCCCACAAATATGCATTTATCTGACTTGGGTGTAAGTTTGTCTAACATGAGTCACTTAACAAATGCTTCACAACCCCAAATCTTTAGAGAAGACAAACTAGGAGTCTTCCCAGTCCACATCTCATGTGGTGTCTTGTCAACGGATTTTGATGGTACCCTATTAAGTGTGCAAGCTGCAGTTTCTAGAGCGTATCCCCAAAATGACAAGGGTAAATTGGATTTGCTCATCATCGACTGGACCATGTCCAACAAGGTTCGATTTCTCCATTGTGACACACTAGTTCTCTGCGGCGTACCCGGAGGTATGAGCTGAGGTACTATACCTCGGCTTTTTAGATGGTTATCAAACTCCTGGCTCATGTACTCACCTCCACGGTCTGATCATAGAAGTTTAATTGTCTTGCCGTGCTGATTTTCAACCTCGTTCTGAAACTCTTTGAACTTTTCAAAAGTTTCCGACTTGTGCCTCATCAAATACATATATCCATATCTACTCAAGTCGTCGGTAAAAGTCACAAAGTACTGATAGCCACCTCTGGACGTTGTGCTCATTGGACCACACACATCACTCTGTATAAGCTCTAACAACTTGGACGCCCTCTCGCAAGTCTTTGCAAAAGGAGACCTAGTCATCTTGCCTAGCAAGCATGATTCGCATGGCTCGAACAACCTGAAGTCGGACGAAGTTAGGAGTCCATCATCATGGAGCTTCTTCATGCGTTTCAGACTAATGTGTCCAAGCCGTATATGCCAGAAGTATGTTGGATTTATCTCATCAAGCTTATGCCTCTTGACATTCACATTATAGACTGGCTCCGTTTCTAGATTCAAAATAAATAACCCATCTACAATGGGTGCATAGCCATGGAACATTCCATTCAAATAAAATGAACAACCATTATCCTTTATATTGAGTTCATAACCTTGACTCATCAAGCATGAGGCAGAAATAATGTTCTGACTAAGTGCGGGAATGTAATAACAATTATTCAATTCCAAAATAAATCAAGGAAGTTTGAGCTGCATCTGTCGACCTCCAACGCAGCAACTCTTGCTTTGTTGCCGACCCTGATGTCAATCTCCCCTTGTGCCACATGCCTAGTTCTTACTAGCCCCTGCTTCGAGTTGCAAATATGAACAACCAATCTGGTATCAAATACCCAAGAGCCACTAGGTATGTCAGCAAGGTAAATGTCTATAACATATGTAATAAGTGTACCTTTGCCTGAAGAAGCATCTCCGGCCTTCTTGCCATGCTCAGCAAGCCACTTGCTACAGTTTCTCTTCCAGTGACCAGCTTCCTTGCAGTGAAAGCAAATGGTCTTTGAGTTCGGTACAGACTTTGGCTCAGCGGCGGAGACAACCTTCTCCGTGCCCTTTGCCTTACCGTTTTTCTTGGAGCAACTCTTCTTGATCTTTGCCGAGTTATGCACCATCAACACCTAATGCGTGCTTTTCTTAATATCCTGCTCTGCCACCTTGAGCATCCCATGCAATTCAGTGAGCTTCTTATCCATGCCGTGAATATGATAGTTTGAGATGAACGTCCCATAGCTAGCTGGAAGAGAACCCAGAACTGCATCAGTTGCTAGCTCATCCAAGAGCGGGAAACCCAACCGATCCAAAGCTTGCACGTATCTGATCATTTTGATCACATGTGGGCTCAGTGGATCACCTTCCTTTAGCTTACAATCCATCAAGGATCGCCAGACGTTGAACCTTTCGGTCCTAGCTTGCACCTGAAACATGCTCTTGAGACCCTCGATCGTATCGAAAGCCGCAATGTGTTCGAAATGATGTTGCAAGTCGGGCTCCATACAAGCCAACATGAGGCAGCTGATCTCGTTCGATTCATCAACGAGTTATTGGTAGGCATTCTTGGTTGTGGCATTAGCATTATCGGCAGGTGCCTCTGGAAGTGGATCCTCTAGAACATGTTCCTTTTTATCGTGCTTGAGAACAATTCTCAGATTTCTATACCAGGTGGTAAAGTTTGTTCCATTCAGTTTATCCTTTTCCATAATTGATTTCAATGCAAAGTTTTGAGTAGGTGGTGCCATTGATCTACAACAGAAAAATATGCAATCACTAAGTAATGTGTTTATGTAGAGTAATTCAAGCCTTAAATAGAACTACTCCCACTGAAGTCAGCATCCCTCCGCAAACTCTCAGTGATTTAGGACCCGTTTAGCACGAGCGACTAGTGAGATTTAGCATCACTGCTAGCCAACTTGCCTATTCGGTAAGCAACTCCTTGCTAATCGTATCTTTATACGACTCCTATCAGTCGGGTTGGTATCTTATACCCCGGCTCCCAACCTTCTTTGCCACAAGGCCCATAACTGTTTTGATAGCCTTGTCAAGTTAACTTGATGCAGTGCATGTCCGTGTACGACATGAACCGTCTAGTTCAAGGACACCCACTAGCACCTCAATTTTATGAGCCCACCAATAGACGTACTTGACGTGCGAAGGTGCAACATCCGAAATGGCAATGTGCTTGATATTAATGAGGGATCTTTCTACCATACTAACATGCATAGAAACAAGAAGCAATATCAATCACATATAAACATAAATATGTGAAATAGTATGGATCCTTCATGGACATCCTTCCAGGTCGGCTCCAACTCCGATGACCAAGGTGGAACTCCATCTTGTCTGTCTCGCCAGGACGCCAAAGCCTTGAACTTGATCTCTGTCCTCCAACTACTACAACTAGTAATGAATTTACAGAGAATCACAAGTCGACACGCAAATCGTTATACAATATAATGACAACACTTTGGCTCCTGCCGGCTGATAATCATGACACGCAGGTCATGTTAAATTACACACATGCATCACATACATAAGAGCCATACTATTCACATCAAACCCGCAAAACAAACTTATGCATAGAATTGCATTCTACCGGTGTGTGTGATCGTGTATGAAATACAAGGCACTACGCACACGGTGGTCCCACTAGCCGTTTAGCGAGCGGGGTTCGAAGGGGCAGCGCCCGACGTTTTCGAAATCATAGATCGTATTTGTACTCCGATCATGCCGATTTTTTTGATCTGACCAATCTCATCGATCATCACAAAAACAATTCGGATTTACGTTTCACGGTTAACCTCGATGGTGGATACCGACCAACAGGGGTAGGTTGTGTCACGACCTCATCGATTCCGATTGATAGAAACATAGCCTCAATCTATCCCGATGTGCAATTGATCTCATCAACCGTGCACATACGTGATCTCATGAACGACAATAGACCACATCTGCCGCCATCACATATCACATATGCTACCGATCTGAAACCAAAACTTATAGCAGAGGCTCTGATACCACTGTTGGGTTCTACCGTAGGTGCATCGCATGCGAATTAAAAAAAATTCTACACGCAAAACATCCAAGAACATGCTATGGAGGTGGATTACATATTGTTACCACTAGATGCGCAGTGCCGTGCAGCGGAAGTAGAGGTGGGGCAGCGTGTCCGCGTGGCTCGTCTCCTCCTAGTCCATTCTCCCTCGAGCAGCCGGTCCGATCTCCCTCGAACAACCGGTCCGCCGGATCCCGCCGGATCCAATGCTACATGCTCAGTGAGACCAAACCATCCACCGTGTCATATGCTAGTCTAATTAGTTGTTCGTCCACACAACCCTTTGGACTAGGGAGCATTTAGGACAGTTATCATACAATGCATAGTCTCACAAACAGTCATGTACTTGTTAATACACATCAATGATAATGTCCAAGTACTATCTTTATTCATAAACACATAGGAAATATCATCATACATGATTTCCTCTAGGGCATATCTCCAACACAGTCGTCATGGTCAAAACCAACGATGGAACCAAAAAACTCTATTCTCGAACCAACAATAGCATCCCCAATATAGCTCTAGATGAATCACACAACACCCACCGAGCCATGCATTGCCATTGAAATTACAATTTTTTGAAAAATCTAACAAATGGCAGTTTAACACAAGTATAATAACCCTACGGGTAGCATGTCTAATAAGTTTTGGTTTTATTAATAATACCCAAAGGCCATTAGCATCAATACGAACACACACGAGAAAAAATAAATTATCCTCGTGCCATCAAAGTTCATATTACCTGAGTCGGCCTGTCCATTGGTACGTGTAATGTCATCAAGCTTTGTTCAAGCTCGTGGGTACACGCTTGTTCGAGCAACTATAGCTCAACCACCCATTCCTATGTCCGGGGTAGTCCTTCCAGTTCGGGCAATCGACTAACCACCCTTTGTAGGCAAACAAAATGACAAAGGTGAGCATCGTGAAAGTGGGCTAGCCTTGAACTTTGTTCATGCTCATGAAAACTTTATGAACGTTGAATCACAGAAACTTCTCAATAAAATAATTACCCTGTTGTATAAACCATCATACCATAAAAATAACCCAAATTATAAGTGCCACACGTGTGTCATGAAGTAACACCGCCCTGAAGTTTTTAAAACTAAAGTTGGCATAAAAATATATCCAAAAAGCTAAAACTTATCACCGAAATAGAAAGTTGCCATGCCATCAAAAAATTTAAAGAGAGAATTGCTTCGTGCCACACATGTAGCACTTATTAGGGTCCAAAAATAAAGTGCCAAGGTTTGCCTTTGGTATGTTTCAATTTGCAAGTTTGATTCAACATGTATAAACAAACTAAATATACATATGTATGGACATGACCATTTGTGCATCATCGTTGGACCAACATAGATCACTATTTCCTAGGTCCGTTTTACTGCAATTGATCAAAACGTCCGACACCACGACGGTTCTTAACTGGCATGTACTATGTGAGATGCACGAGTTACAACCTTATCATCTTTAGATGGTGTCGCATCATCAACTATCTTTTAGTCTTTAGATGAATATTAACAGAAAGGAGTATATTTTTATAAGAAACAATCATTTTCAAACCAAAAAACCTTCAAATATTGCATTCCTCGTTGAATCCATCTATCAACCCTAATCAAATGCATTGGAGACACCTCTTCAGACTTTTTGGCATGCAATCATATTGAATTCAATCTACTTGCACTCAATGGGGAACTGTGCTTTCTGCATGCTTCGTAAAAAAACTCCTTCTAGTCACGCAACCGAGGGAACCTAAATTTCCTCCCTACATCAGGATGAAAGCGTCCCTTAACATCATGACCGGAATCGGTAGGACAACCAGTGACCGCTTACAAACAACAACTCCTAACAGGGCACCTAAAAAGACAGTAGCCGATACACACAAATTGTAGAAGCCCCACAAAAAAAGCTAATGCTACACAAAGAGTTCATGGTTTAGTGTATATCTATGCATAAGCAATAGAGAAAGCAAACATAGTTTAGCAAGTAAGAAAACCACTGCAATGAAATCATACTGTACCAACCGAACCCATGATGTTAACCTGTGACAAGGTAGGTTGCTTTTGTGTGCCGGACAAAAAAGGGACCGAGCGACCACAACCCATCTAAGAACGAATCACATGGACAATAAAGTACATCGTGACCCACAAGTATAGGGGATCGAACAATCTTTGATGGTAGTGTTTCACCCAAATTTACTGATTTGACACAAGAGGAGCTAAAGATATTTTTAAGCCTTAGCTGTTGAGTTGTTAGTTCGACCACAACTGAGAACTAAACTCCTCGTAGAAATTTCTTAGTTAACACAATAATAGGATAATAGTGATAGCGGTGGTAATAGTAGTATAGGTAATAGTAGCAACAAATTTGTAGCAAGTGTAACAATAGTAGTAGTAACTTGATCAAAGCCTTATGAAAGCTTAGGCATGGAGTAGATATGGATATTTGGATGAAATTCATTATGCAATAGTCAAAACCTAGAGAAATGATAACCCACAAGTATAGGGGATCGCAACAGTCATCGCGGGTAGTATTACACCCCGATTTATTGATTCGACACAAGGAATGCCAAAGAATATTTATTAGTCTTAGCAGTGGAGTTGTCAGTTCAACACACCTTGGATATCTCTCTGCATCAAAGGTTTTAGTAGCACAACAAAATAGTAGTAGTAATGGTAATGGTAAGAACAAGTGTTTGTAGTGATTGTAATAGTAGTAACAACAATAGTAACTTAGCAAGATTCAGTATAGGAAAAGCGTAGGCACGTGGACTGGTGATGGATAATGATTTAGTTAACATTTATCATGTAATAATTACAGGCTAGAGCGAGACAGAACTAGCTCTAATTCATCAATATAATGTAGGCATGTATTCTGTATATAGTCATACGTGCTTGCGATAAGAACTTGCATGCTATCTTTTGTCCTACCCTCCCGTGGCAACATGGTCCATAAGGAAACTAGGGGATATTAAAGCCTCTTTTTAATAGAGGACCGGAACAAAAGCATTAACACATAGTGAATACATGAGCTCCTAAAACTATGGCAATTACCGGAAAGAATCCCAATTATTGTTACCTTGGGGTATGCGGATCATGACTCATAATAGATGCATATAACTTGCAATATAGGATCCAAAAAACTCTCGTATTGATAGAAACATAATAGGTTCGGATCTGAAATCATAGTACTCGGGCCCTAGTGACAAGCATTAAGCATAGCAAAGTAATAGCAATATCAATTTCAGAACACAGTGGATACTAGGGATCAAGCCCTATCAAAATAACTCAATTACATGATCAATCTCATCCAATCCCATCACCATCCAGCAAGCCTACAAAGGAGTTACTCACTATCGATGGTGATCATCATGGAATTGTTGATGGAGAAGGGTTGGTGACGATGACGACGATGATGAATCCCCCTCTCTAGGGCCCCAAATGGACTCCAGATTAGCCCCCCAAGGAAGAACATGAGGTGGCGGTGGCTCCGTCTTGTAAAACGTGATGAAAACTTCTCTCCTATTTTCCCTCTGGAATTAGGCATTTTTAGGAGTGGAATTAGGGTCATAGGAGCCACGAGGTGGCACCAAGCCATTAGGGCACGCCTAGGGTGGTGGGCGCGCTCTGTTGTCTTGGCACCGACAGGTGGTCCCATTCTGGTGGGTCTTCGCCCCATTATTTTTTTTATATTCCGGAAAAAATCCACAAAAAGTTTCTTCCGATTCCAAGAACTTTTATTTGTGCACAAAAACCGCAACATGACAGTTCTGCTGAAAACAATGTCAGTCCGGGTTAGTTTCATTCAAATCATGCAAATTAGAGTCCAAAACAAGAGGAAAATTATTTGGAAAAGTTTATACGTTTGGGAAGTATCAACTCACCCAAGGTTAACTCATTGCTTGTCCTCAAGAAATTCAGTTGATAAAGTAAAAGTGATAAAGAAAACTTTTACGAACTATTTTGTACGTGTTGCCATATATATGCTTCGCTAATGTTTAGGTTTTCAGCATAAATCATAAATAACCATATCCATGATAACAATTAAACATCATATTCACTCATGGCAATGACATAACCAACTAGCGAGTAATAATAAAACATGTCACGTGCCAACAATTTTTCAAAAAAATCATGATATAATATGATGATATGGTATCTCGCTACCCTTTCTCAGACCGCAAAACATAAATGCAGAACACCTCTGAGATTCAAGCAACGACTAAACATTGTAATTCAGAGTAGGGAAGATCCAGTCATGCTCACATCCAACATTAACTAGTCTCGGTGCATAATATTGACAATGGTGCTCTTCGGTATGGTGATTTTAGTAAGAAGATGTTGACTCAAATAAAAGAAAATAACATAAAAGTAAATAAAAGGCCCTTTGCGGAGGGAAGCATTGATTTGCAGAGGTGTGAGAGCTCAGGGTTTAAAACTGATATGAAATTTGAATTTTGGGTGGTTGGCTTTTCCTGTCAACGTCACAATAGAGATTTCAGTATCTTCCATGCTAAACACAATATTGATGGTTCCCAAGCGGAAATATAAAGTTTACTCGCATCCACCATACATACACAAGCCATGGCTGACTGAATCCTCGGGTGCCCTCCAACATTTACAATGCCCGAGGAGTTTTATTTAATTATTTTTGATTATGCAGGACTGGGCATCCTTTTTACTAGACTCTCTCGTGCAATGATAGGCGAATAAATGCCCATCTTGAGAATAAACCGATTAGCCTGGAAGATACCGACCCCCCGTTGCTCCATGAGTGGTAAAAGCACACAAAACAAATGTTTATTTGAATGTTTTGAGGTGGAACATGCAAATTTACTTGGAACAAGAGGGTAATACCACATATAGGTAGGTATGGCGGACTCAATTGGCACAACTTGGGTTTAGGAGTTTGGATGCACAACCAGTATTCCCGCTTAGTATAGGTGAAGACTAGCAATAGATTAAGAAGCGACCAGCTAGAGAGCAAAAACGGTCGTAATCATACATTAAGAATAATTAACATTGAACATTAGCATGAGTAGGATAATAATGCTTCGAATTTAAATATCATGAAGGCTGCATTGGTTTTGAATCAACTACATGTTTGCACATGGGACAAGTCAAGCCGCTTGAATTACTTAGAGGGAAATACCATACTACCATACCACATCATAACCATTTTATGCATGTTGACACATAAGATAAATCATTATCCACTCCTAGATATTTAAGCATGGCATTAGAAACTATAATATTTAATTTTCATAATAAGCATGTTTACTCATAATATGTTGAATAAAGATCGAAGAAGCTAAACATATTTACAAAAAACCAAAAAACAAAAAACAAGAAGAGTTCATACCAACATCCTTTACCATGATCACTTCATCAAATATCATCATTATTTCCTTTCACTTGCACGGCCAAATGATGTGAATATAATAATAGTTCAAGTGTGTCATGAACTAAGTTGGGATCTGCAAAACAATTTATAATAAGGAAAAGACAAGGTAATATTGGCTCTTTTGTTAGATCAACAATAATGCATATGAGATCCACTCAATATTTTCATCGTGGTCTTCTCCTTTTAACGACTCAATAAAAGGGAAAGAAATTCAGAGAAACACACTGAAATATTTTGGAGTTTTTTTTCGGACGAAAGAAAATAAGCAAAGAAAAAAAAGAACAAGAAAAACTATTTACACGTGAAAGCTCCCAACGAGCAAGATAAATCTTTTTGAGTTTTGTTTTAATACTACAAACTAACTAAACAAGAAAGAAAACCAAAAAGAAGCACGGACTATTTTGGGATTTTTCTACACATTTTAAGCACACCAAAAGAAGGCAAAAATATAACATGCATATACCATGAAAGAGGATGAACACCAACAGTTGATATGAAATTTGTGAATACGAATCTCATGTCGATGAGAAATACGGTCTCCCCCAAGCTTAGGCTTTTGTCCTAGCTTGGGGATCACCATTCGTAGTAGCCATCTGGTCTAGGAGGAGCGTAGTTGGGTTGAGGAACTTGGACATCCCAATCCTGAGCAGCGACCTCAACCTCGGTCAACTCATTCCGGTAAGCAATTGTATCTGATGGCATGACGACATATTCGTTCCTGGCATGATAGTTAAACAAAGAAGGTGCAAGCAACAAAATAACATCACGAGTCTTCTCACTAAATACTATGTTATAGCGGTAGTGGTGTAGAGGCTCAATCACGTCGATAAAATTATGTCCCATTGTAGAATGGTGATCTAAATAAACCTTAGGTAGCAAGTAATTAGTAGGGCGTATAATGATATTAAAATGATTTGCTAAGCGAGTGGCATAAATACCACCGTGGACCTTTCCCATGCTCTGGTTACCATGTAGGAGGTGTGCAATGATAACTCCTAAGCTGAATGTATTATCATCAGATAATACACAACGCAAGATAGTGAGCGTAGGGGCACTAAGATGGCCACCCTGCTCCATAACAATTAAACATTTTCCTATAAATAAAGCAAAGTTGTGCACAACAGGAAAATACAAACTGATGGCTCTGGTGTTTGATACACCCCTAGTTTCTCCCACAGTTAAGGTAAGGATGAAGTCCTCCAACTCCTCCGGTTTAGGCTCACGTAATCCCCTATTAGAGGGAATCAAGCATATTATGCAGAACTAGGTGAATGGTACTTCAAAATTTTCCGCATATAAATTGTATCACCACTAGTATCATGCTACAATGATCAGCATAATTAAGCTAAGTTATCTTGGTTAACTAGTCTTAATCATCTTTATCCATATCTCATTTCAAATTCCACTTTGAAATCAAATTCAAATTATAAGTGAAATTAAGAATTTCACAAACATAAAAACAAAAATGTTCAAATTGTTGCAACTAATCCCTGGATAATTGTCATGGCGAATCCAATATTTAATAACATATTTAATTGCCCTAAAAAAATTAAAATAGGGGGACAAAACAATATTTAATTGCTTTTTAAATTAGAAAATTTTCCAATATATTTTATTTAAATGCCAAACTTTTTGTGACAGTGACCTAATTTATAATATAATTATGTTGCAAGTTTCACATTTTATAAAACGTATTTACTTTTGGAAAATAAAGAAAAAAATGGAAATAAAAAGAAAAACACAAAAATAGACAAAAGAAAAAAGAAAAGGCCTGAAGCTAGTGTGCAAGTGGGCTTCGGTTGCATAGTGCCCCGACTCAACCCGCAAAGCCGGCCAACATACATGCCCGCACCCTTCCTCTGTTCATCAGGGGGGCGTGGGCACCGCTCATGACCATCATGGCCTCGGCCGTCGCCGTGGCGTCCATCCGCTGTTTCCCCTCAGTCTTTAAGGTAGCCCTTGCACCCTCTCACTCTCCCCTGAAACCCTAGCCCCCAGAACTCTTCCCTTGCTTGGTCCCCTTGCTCCAGTCGAACCCGAGGGTAGCCATTGTCGTCACCATGTCCATCGACTGCCCCTCACCGCGTCGTTGTGTCCTCGAGATCCACTGCCATCTCCTACCTCGCCTAAGGCCAACAGTTGTAGCTCAATGCCTCGGCATCGAGCTCCTTGTCGCCATCTTCAACCTCTGCCTCGCCGAACCTCGCTGCTCGATTTGCCGCCTCTAGTGCTCCCCCGGGCTTGCTGACCTCCCATGCCTCACCACTATGAGCCAACCCCCTTCCCATCTCTCTGGCTCAATCTATAGCCATCGCTTGCTGTTGCTATTACTGCTTCTCCCACCGCCGCTGTAGAGCATGCTGCCATAGCCACTGCGTACCCCAAGCCAACCGAGCACATCAGTGTGCTTAGGGCTTTGCGGCCATGTTGTCCATGCCCTCGGGTCAGTTTCTCTAGCGCCACAACATTGAATCTGACCTACCCGTGTTTCGACCGTCGCCGTAGCTCACCACCGGCACTGATTCTGACCTCCACAGCTCGCGCGGTTGTCTCCATTAGATGCGCTGCATCACACTCGTCATTTGGGTGGTCGTGCGCGACTATTTGGTCACATGTGCATCATTTCCGACTGACGTTGCCCTCTTTGGTGCATTCTGGAGCTACGCTGACGTGGGCCATCGATTTAACTCTGGTGGTCCTGCGTGTCAGCTCGTTAGTAGCTAAACCCCAGCCCTAACCGTCACTGACAAGTGGACCAACTACTGTAGCGATTAACTTAAGCTAACTAACCCCCGTCAATTAGTATAGACACTGAGAGGCCGGCCCCATATGCTAATAAACCTAATTATGATTAATTAAACCCGTTCTTAGAAGTTGTATCACTGCTCAGTGGGTTCCACTGGACCTAGTTGGCCAGTCAACCTGCTGACTAGGCTAGCCTAGTCAATGACAAGTGGGTCTCCGTTGACCCACTTGACGAGTCAACTCGTGAATAGTTAACTTGCTGACTAAGCAGGCTGGTCCCACATGTTAGCCACACGTGCACATCTCTGGGTACACTTTATGTGTACCCATAGCAATTTAATATTAATTTATTTTTGATTTAAATTAATTCCAAAAATTAAAAATCATTTAAAACTTTGAAAAATCATACAAAATTAACCATAGCTCAGATGAAAACTATTTATATATGTAAGTTTCTCAGAACAATATAACGAGTCCGAATATGCTATCCATTCATTTGTCACATGCCTCTAGCATGTTGAACATGGTACCTTCCCATTCGGATCGTCTGTCTGATAACTACCTAAGACCAGGGAAATATCCACAAATATTTCCGTGCCCCTCTATAACATGCAGCTTTGCGTTCAGTCACCACAAACACTGCATATTGCCATGTAATGCATAGTGATGCATTTGTTTGCTTTATATTTATTGTTTCTCCCCCTCTTCTCTCTGGTAGACCTTGATACTAGTGTTGCTCTATTGGACCGAAAGTATGTCTAGAGGGGGGGGGGTGATTAGACTACTTGACCAATTAAAAGTTTTGCCTGTACCAACTTTTAGGGTTGACAGTTTTTAGCATTTCATGGCAAGTCAAGTACACCCTACACATGCAAGTCTAAGAGTATATAGCAGCGGAAAGTAACAACAAGCATGTATAGAAGGGATAGGGTAGGAAGATCAAACGCAGTTGTAGACTCGATGATTTTTCCTGTGGTTCCGAAAGGTCGCGCTATCGTACATCCACGTTTATGGAGTCTTCAACCCACGGAGGGTAACAGTCGCGAGAGTCCATGGAGGGCTCCACCCAAAAGGGTCCACGAAGTAGCAACCTTGACTATTCCATACGACTTCCATCCACAAAGGAATAGCCTCACTATGGGTAGATCTTCACGAAGTAGGCAATCTCCTTGCCCTTACAAACGTCTTGGTTCACTCCACAACAAGAAGTAGGAGGCTCCCAAGCGACACCTAACCAATTTAGGAGGCACCACCCTCCAAAATGAAATAGGCTCGGTAATGACGATGAACTCCTTGCTCTTATGCTTCAAGATGATAGACTCCTCAGCACCCAATCACTCTCTCATAGATTTGGCATGGTGGAAGAGATGGGATTGGTGGAAAGCTACATGGGGAGGCTAGAAGTCAAGATCCATATGATTGGAGTGGAAGATCTTGATCTCAACACAAGGGTAGGTTGTTCTCTCTCAGAAAATCTGATAGGATAGGTATGGAATAGTTCTGAGTGCTTCTCTTTCGAGTAGGTGGTGGTGAAGGGGTATATATAGGCATCCCCAAAAATCCAACCATTACACACAAAATGACCAACTCGGTGACACCGATGTGTTAAACTCGGTGGTACCGAAGTGACCAAAAGGTGGCAACTTTTGAATCTCAGTAAAGCCAACATAGGAAACTCGGTTGCATCGATAAGGTGACCAATGTTCAGATTTCCAATCTCGGTGACGCCGATCCAACATTCTTGGTGGGACCAAAAATGTGAATTTGCGTAACAGAAAGTTGGCAACCTAAACTCGGTGGCACCGGTATGGAATTGGTTGCACCGAAGTGGCTAGGGTTTGGCTTGAGTCTGTCTTGGTTCTGGAATCGGTGGCACCGAAGTGGGAAAGTTTGTTGCACCGATTCTGAGTGTTAGGTATAGAACAAACTTTGGTGGGAGGGTTTGTGGATGTTTTTGACGACTATCACTTGTGCACGTTTGAGTATATTGTTCACCAACAAAACCTTACCCCCTTTTAATAGTATTGGCTTTCCTATAGACTCAAAGTGATTTCTCACAAATATAAAATGTAGAGTCCTTTTGCTTGAAGCTTGGCCAACCTATTTCCTTGCATCTTGGGGTTTGTCCACAATCTCCTTTTGCCAATCCTATCATTGAACATTTCCTGAAATATACTTGGTGGAGACATTAGTTCAATGACTTATATGTTGTTATTAATTACCAAAACCACCAAGGGAGCAATTGTGCTTTCAATCTCCCCCTTTTTGGTAATTGATGACAACATATAGATCAAAGCTTCGACATATGATAAATTCAATGAATACAATCGTTACTTTGAGACGTATGTGATAAGCAAGAGCTCCCCCTAAATTTGTGCATTATTTTGAATTTGTGTTTGAATGCAAATGCGCAATCGATTAGGTATATGGGGTACTTCTTCCATGTCACATACAACTTGTTGGTGTGCGAGAATAATTTAGAATGAATAACAACACACAACACAATCAAGCAAAGGTGAATGATCATCTCATAAGCATTAAGATGATAGGAAATAGTTGCATCACACATAACAACGTATGATCACACATGTATCTCACATCAAATCAAAAGAGCCAAATGTTTTGAAAAGCAATAAACCCAAACGCTCTCTCGCTCGAAGCCTAAAGATCTATATACACTTCTCCCCCTTTGGCAACAAGTTACCAAAAAGTTCAAAGGCATACATCTAAACGTTGTTGGGCATATCTCCTCTGGTTGTTGATGAAGGAGTCGAGATGACAGCATCGGCAAAGATCTCAGCAGATGTCGTGGATGGAGCCGGAGTGGTCACTGATGGATTTGATGGAGATGATGGAGCTGATGGAGCTGGCACAGTGGATGATCTGGCCTGAGTGGTGAACTGAGTGCCTGGCCCTAGAGGTGATTCATCCTCATCCTCATCCTCATCCTCATCTGAAGTAGAAGAGACCCAAGGGATGTGCATGGAGTCTACTTCATGTTGAAGCTCTGTGACTGTCTTAGTCAGCCCGTCCACCTTATCACTAAGGGTCTTGATTCTGGTCTCAAAGTTCCTGACAAGACTGTTCTGGTTGTCTAGAATCCCCTTAATGTCCTTCTGCATTCTCTAAACAGATGATATCAACAGATCCATTTGCTCATTCCTGGATCTAGGGACCTAAGCACTAGTGGCTCTAACTACCTCTGCTTCCTCCTGAGCTGCAGCTTAAGTGGGATGATCAACATCCATCACCACGACATTGTCCTCGAGATCTGGCTGTAGGGGCAAATGTGGACGATCTAGAGCAAAAATGTGCTCTCCAGTCTTGAGTTGATGAGCATCTGGATGTAGGGTGCATAACAGCATGAGCGCTTCTGGTCAGCAGCAACCCTCTTGATTGTCTCGACAATCAAATCCATGACTCTGATCCTGGTGTGACTATCAAGGTGGATCAACATGTTTCTAGAGTGGCCTCGAATCATCTTGTCATCTCCGTACTTGGGCATCAAGGTATGCCTCAGAATGGTGTTGATAGTGCGGAGGCCAGCCTAGAGAAAGTAGATTGATCTTGGCCTGTGAGACCTCACATTTGCAGCAAGGATCTCCTTGTACATGTTGGCCATAGCATTGTGGCTAGCCTTGGATTCTGAGTAGACATCCAAGTCAGCATCCTATGCTTTAGGAACTCCTAAGATATCAGCCCATTCTTCAACAGTTGATTCGTACCTTGCACCTTCAGTCATCCACATAATTCTACCATCTCCGTAGAAGTGTGCAGTGGAGTAGAATTGCATCATCATTTCATCGTTCCATGCAGTGAACTCTGTGCCAACGAACTCATCCAGACCTATGCAATGGAAGTTGTCCTGGACATTAGGAAAGTAGTCCTCATTCTCCTTGATGAACTTCCAATCAACGTACTGCATATCACTGACAGCTGGACTCTTGTCAAAGAGCACAGTCTCATAGAAATCCTGTTGCTCTCTGGTATAGAATCTGTAGTCCACAACAGTCTTCTTCCTCTGGGCATATGGATCAGTAGCTCTCCATGCCCTCAATCCCGAGTCCTTCCTCTTCTTCATGTCCTCAGCTAGTGGGTAGCTGGCATTGTGTACTGGAAGGTGTGGCCTGAGTTTCATCAATGTCGTCAAGTCATCCACATCTTCAACTCTGGAAGCAGTTCCTTAGTTCTTCTTAGAATCTAGAATCTGCCTAGTTGTCCTCTTAGGCTTCTCAGCAGCCTTCTTGGATGTGCTGGTCTTAGGCATAGCATCAGGCATAAGTTTCTTTGCCTTCTTCTTGGGAGGAGCCTTTGTAGCTGGCTCATCCTCCTCTTCCTCAATAGCAGCACCAGATGCTTCCTCTGGATCCTCATACATGGAGGTAGGCCTGCCAGTCACATGAATGATCCTTTTCCTGGACTTTTTCTCCCCTGCCTTCTTAGACATAGCTCTCTTGGGGACCTCAACTGACATTGTTGCTCTAGCAGTCTCTTGAGCCTTGAAGGTAGAAGCTGGTGCATAAATCTTGCTGACAACTCTTCGAGAGGAAGTAGCTTTAGTTGCTGACTTCTTGGCAGCCTTCTTTTGCTTCTTTGCAAGAATCTCTTCTGGAACAAAGTCTGAATCTTCTTCATCTGAGTTCAACTTCTTCCTAGTTCTGGTGGCAGCCTTGGGCAACCCATGAGAGCTGGGGGTGCCTGGATCTGAGAAAGAACTGGCTTCTGGGCTTGTTCCAGAACTCATATCAACCCCCTGCTCTGGCACATTCTGACTATCTTCTGAGCCTGACATGCTAACCCTATGAATAGAGTGTAGATGAGCAGAAGTAGATGAGTTATCACAAAATGAGGCTGGTTTTTGAAATTTGAGCAATGAGTTTTCAAAAAGTTTTGCAATCTGTCACATACATATCGGTGTAGCCGAAAAGAAATTTTCGGTGGGGCCGAGACAGACCAACTCGTTAACAGGAACTTGGCAGCCTTTTCGGTAGGACCAAAAAGAGCCACTCGGTTCCACCGAGTCAGTTCTCAACCACACCGAAAAGCATATCAGTGAGACCGATATTTTCATTTCAGTTCCACCGAGATATATCGGGAGGACGACAAAACCCTAGAAAATCCATCTAACTCGTGATTTTGCAGATTTATGTGGATGGATATATGAGCAAAGGGTGTAAAGATGATAATGAAGTATCTAATGCGCAAGAATCGGATGGGGAGTGCACTAGAGATTGAATCCGTACCCTAGCTTGGCACACATCCTTTATGGCGGCGACGATGGAGTAGATTTCGTCTATGGCGGCGATTCCCAGTGACGGAGGGGCTCGGGAAGACAAGGGCAACGACCAGGGGTCTCAAGGCGGCAGCTTAGGGTTCTGAGGCGCGACGTTGAAGATTTAATTTCAAAGCATCGGGGTCCACAGCATATATACCCTTCACTGTCGGTGATACCGATTTTATGTTTTTGGTGTCACCGAGTTCCACAACTATCAGCTGACAGGGAAACTTGATGTAACCGAGAATATGAAATCGGTGTTACTGAGATTGAAAACCAGATCAACCCTAGGAAATCGGTGAGACCGAAATTGTGGTGTTGGTTCGACCGAGTTGCACTTGGGAGGTTTTAATGGTCAGTCCTTGTCGATACGGAACTCCAAGTGCTCCACACACAGAGGGATCGAAAAGTACTTGTTCAAATTTTGTGATGCAACATGAATGGAATATGAGGTGAGAAATCATAGATAGCTAAAGAGTGGTCCTAGGCATTCTTGTCCATCCAATTGGCAAAATATAAATCAAAAGCCAAATAGCAACAATTGGATGTCCTCAAATGAGAAAATAAATGCAGACCAACATGCTCACACAATAATATGTCAAGAGAAATCATGACAAACATGCACAAACACTCTAGCATCTAACAAGCACTTGGGCGATGACGGAGTCATCTATATATATATGAGTATTTGACTTAGGAGCCGGGTAAGAGTACTTGATCATAGGTCATACTCATCGTTTAAGCACAAGTGGGGTTACCACTTTTTCATAAAGCATTTAATGTTGTCACACACTAAGAGATGCTTTGACTCAAGTCTTAGAGTAAAGCCCCCCCTTAATGTGACACCCCCCATAAGAGGGATAAACTAACCTTGGGTTTTGTCAATGAAGACTTCATGATGGTGAGGTAGTTGTGGATGCTCAATCTTGATGAAGATCACCAAGAGTTGGGAGCATCCATGTTGTTTCCTTTCTCTTCTCACCTACATGGGTTAGTCCCAACACACAAGAGACAAATACAAGGATATCTATGGACATGGAGTGCAAAGCATATGTTATGATGTCCATTGATTAGTTGATTACCTTGTCCCTTGCTTACCTTTGAGGGAATGTGTGACTCCTTGAACTATTGCATTGAGTTGATGTTGAGTGCAAAAAGTTCTTACCAATAATGAATGTGAGTCAATTTGATTGGCGGAGTCACCCCTCAAGAACCTTCTAGTTCTTCTTCTTGGGGATCCACATCAAATTGATGGGGATCCTTGGTGTTGAGGTGGCCTTAGTAGTAGTTGATCTTGAAGTAGCCTTAGGAACCCACTCCACCAAAGCTAGGGGTTCATCTTCATATGAGTCAATGTCCTCTCGAAGCTTGTTCTTGCCCTTGAGCTTGTGGTCTTGTGGTGGAAGGTCATCTTGAGTGTTTGTCCCCTTGGTAAGAGTATTTTCATACTTCTACTTTTGAGGAACAAACTTGGGATTGGGATATTGACCTTATTCCCACTCAACTCCATTAGCGTTGAAGTAGCCAACACCACGATTCTTCCAGTATCCTCCGTGCTTGCGTACAATTTCCTCAAATTGCTTACATCCGGCAAGACTCTTGTAGATACCCTTTTCTATAATTCCTTTCAATAAAGCATTTTATTTATCAAGTGTAACATGGCTAAGAGAATCATCATTAGTGGAATCAATAGAACTACTAGAAGCAACATCATTGGGTTTAGCATTTTTATTATTGCTACTAGATGAAGAACCTTTCTTGCCTTTGTTACTAGATTGCTTAATTTTAACTTGTGGCATGAAAGTAGACAAGAGTAGTCGTTTAGCTAGATAAGATGAGGTCTTGTTTTGGAGATCGTCATTGATGGCTTTGACAAACTCATGCTCTTGCTCCAAGTTGAGCTTCTCGAAGCGTAGCTTCTCATGAGTTCTCACAAGCTCTCTATGATCTTCGAGAGTAGATTCATGAGCTAACTTAAGAGTGTTTAGTTCTTTAGTTAGCTGTTCTATTTTCATCTTATCATCATCAAATGACTTATCTTGACTAGCATGAGAATTATAAAGTTCAGTTTGATCAACATTACTAGTTTTATCACAAAGAAAGTCATCATCACAAAGCAAATCATCTTCATCACTATCAAAATCAAGATACTCGGGGTGTGATACCTTGGGGCCTTTAGCCATGAAGCAACTTCCACTCCCTTCATTTGGTGAATTAAATAGATCGTAGGAGTTGGTAGTCACTAGAGCAATTCCGGCAACACCATCATCTTGGCTATGGTCGGAGTTAGAGTGATAGCTTCTCTCAGAGTTGTTGTCAGAGTCGGAGCCGGAAACCCATTCACCAACATGAGCTTGATGTTTTCTTCTTGTGTAGCTCTTGGTGTACTTGTCCTTCTTCTTCGAATCTCTACTTCAACTTGAGTGTCTTTGTTCATAATGATCATCTCTACTCCTTCTCTCTCTTTGTGGTGATTCATTTCTTGAGCTTCGTCTTCGAGGTGACTCTTCTCTTCTTTTGTAGGGAGCCGTGCACTCATTTGAGTAGTGTCCGAGCTTCCCACAATTGTAGCAATTGCAGTCACGACTTGACGAACGCTTTTCTTCATATCTTGAGTTGGAGTTTCTTTCTTTGCCTCTTTTCTTGTAGAACTTGTTGAATTTCTTGACCATGAGGCTTATCTCTTCATTGGTGACAAGGTTGTTTCTTGAAGTTGCGGGAGCATCACTTGTGGCTTTGTAAGCACCGCTAGACTTGTGATGAAGTTCTTCCTTATCTTTGAGTGTCATCTCATGAGAAACAATCCTTCCAATGACTTCCGTAGGCTTGAGATCTTTGTAGTTTGTCATCATTTGGATTAATGTGCACACGGTGTCGTATCTCTCATCCAAAGCTCTAAGTATCTTCTTGATGATGAATTTGTCGGTCATTTCTTCGCTTCCTAAGCCGACAATCTCATTGGTGATGAGATCTAGCCTAGATTACATCTCTGCGGCTCCTTCACCATCTTTCATCTTGAACTTGTAAAACTGACCTTGAATAACATCTAACTTGGATTCTCTCACGGACTCGGTTCCTTCGTGCATATCAACCAAAGTATCCCAAATCTCTTTTCCATTCTCAAGACGGCTGATTTTGTTGAATTCTTCGGGGCATAAGCAGTTGAAGAGAATGTCGCATGCTTGAGCATTGAGTTGCAACATCTTCAATTCATCCGCGGTCGCTGCACGATCCGGTTCCCGTCCATCCGCAAAGAACTCACCTTGCAAGCCAACACGAACAACAACCCAAACGGCGGGGTTATGACCAAGAATATGCATTTTCATTTTGTGCTTCCAACTAGCAAAATTAGTGCCATCAAAGTACAGACCTCTACGGTGATAACTTCCCTCACTAGACGCCATACTTCTCCTAGGTTATGAGACCTAAGCAATGGAGACCAAAGCTCTGATACCACTTGTAGGACCGAAAGTATGTCTAGAGGGGGGGGGGATTAGATTACTTGACCAATTAAATTTTTTGCCTATAGCAAGTTTTAGGGTTGACAATTTTTAGCATTTCATGGCAAGTCAAGTACACCCTACACAAGCAAGTCTAAGAGTATATAGCAGTGATAGGGTAGGAATATCAAACGCAGTTGTAGACACGATGATTTTCCCGTGGTTCCGATAGGTGGCGCTATCGTACATTCACGTTTATGGAGTCTTCAACCCACAGCGGGTAATGGTCGCGAGAGTCCACGGAGGGCTCTACCCAAAAGGGTCCACGAAGTAGCAACCTTGACTATTCCATACAACTTCCGTCCACGAAGGACTAGCCTCACTAAGGGTAGATCTTCACGAAGTAGGCGATCTCCTTGCCCTTACAAACTTCTTGGTTCACTCCACAACACGAAGTAGGAGGCTCCCAAGCGACACCTAACCAATCTAGGAGGCACCACCCTCCAAAATGTAATAGGCTCGGTAATGACGATGAACTCCTTGCTCTTGTGCTTCAAGATGATAGACTCCTCAGCACCCAATCACTCTCTCATAGATTTGGCATGGTGGAAGAGATGGGATTGGTGGAAAGCTACTTGGGGAGGCTAGAAATCAAGATCCATATGATTGGAGTGGAAGATCTTGATCTCAACACAAGGGTAGGTGGTTCTCTCTCAGAAAATCTGATAGGATAGGTATGGCATAGTTCCGAGTGCTTCTCTTTCGAGTAGGTGGTGGTGAAGGGGTACATCTAGGCATCCCCAAAAATCCAACCATTACACACAAAATGACCAACTCGGTGACACCGATGTGTTGAACTCGGTGGTACCGAAGTGACCAAAAGATGGCAAATTTTGAATCTTGGTAAAGCCGATATAGGAAACTCGGTTGCATCGATAAGGTGATCAATAGTCAGATTTCCAATCTCAGTGACGCCGATCCAACATTCTCAGTGGGACCGAAAATGTGAATTTGCGTAACAAAAAGTTGGCAACCTAAACTTGGTATGGAATCGGTTGCACCGAAGTGGCTAGGGTTTGGCTTGAGTCTGTCTAGGTTCTGGAATCGGTGGCCCCGAAGTGGGAAAGTTGGTTGCATCGATTTTGAGTGTTAGGTATAGAACAGACTTTGGTGGGAGAGTTTGTGGATGTTTTTTGTGACTATCACTTGTGCACGTTTGAGCATATTGTTCACCAACAAAACCTTACCCCCTTTTAATAGTATTGGCTTTCCTATAGACTCAAAGTGATTTCTCACAAAGATAAAATGTAGACTCCTTTTGCTTGAAGCTTGTCCAACCTATTTCCTTGCATCTTAGGGTTTCTCCACAATCTCCTTTTGCCAATCCTATCATTGAGCATTTCCTGAAATATACTTGGTGGAAACATTAGTTCAATCCCTTATATGTTGTTATTAATTACCAAAACCACCAAGGGAGCAAATGTGCTTTCATGCTCCCGATTAAGACTATACTTCTGACGTCTAGCTACTTTCAGCATAATTTCCAGGCAAGCAAACCCCCCTTGATCATTCCTACATCGCCCATTCTTTCCCTCTCATGCTTGCATTAGATTTTGCTATTGTTGTCGATATCTCCTATTCTGATGCATAGCCTGCTTTTGTCACATGTTGTTGTACATTACCTGTTATCATGTATGCTTAGTATAGGTTGGTTAGTGATCCACCAGTGACCCCTCACCTTGTCACTATTGCCCCCGCTTCTTCATCGATGACTCGGTCAACATGATCGACATCATGATCCCGACACATCACCTCATCACCCCTTAGTTGTACGACTCTGTAGAGCTACTATTGAGTGCCGATGGTGGTACCTCATAACACACTCCTGATGTTAACTCTGTAGTGAAGCTAGTCGGTCACGGATTATGAAGGGTGATTACTCCTTCACCACTAACAATAATGACTCAGTCGTGCAACACCTCAAGTGTGAATCCTCGAGGGTGATTCCTCCCAGGTCACCTTAACGGATACATCAAGCGGAATCCAAAGAGGGTGATTCCTCGGATTCCCACTTGATGTTATGGACACACTATTACTTTGACCTTACCCCAAAACCATGTGAAATATGGGTCGGCCCCGAGGGGTACCCGTGAGATAAATGTGAAAAAAGGATCGACCCTGAGGGGTACTCACAAGTGATGTGGAGTCAGGTTAACCTGGAGGGTACCCGCGAGGTAATTACGCGAGACGGCCGGGCATTCTTAGCCCTTGTCGTAAGTCCATGAGATTGGGCAACGGGACCATAGATCATGGATCATTGATTGTCTCCATGCGCTCTCTAGATACTAATGGGTTTGGATATGTGATTTGAGTAGGCCTCTGACCTTGTTGCACTGACTACCACACGGGAATAAGTTTGGGCACTCTATGGCATTTTTCCCTCAAGTGGATGACCTATGGTTTATCAATCCATGGGAGGTATAGGATGAAGATGGTCTTTCTCAAACAACCTTGCAATCAAATACAAGAAATCTCTTGTGTCCTCAACACACCCAACACAACGACAAATTGTATAGGTGCACTAATTCGGTGAAGAGATGGTGATACAAGTGTAATATGGATGGTAGATATAGGTTTTTGTAATATTAAAATATAAAAAACAGCAAGGCCTAGGCCCCGAGGGTGAACTACTCCCTCCACGCCATGGAGACCGTCGGGATGATGAAGATGGCCATGTTGGAAATATGACCTAGAGGCAATAATAAATTGGTTATTATCATATTTCCTTGTTCATGATAATCGTTTATTATCCATGCTATAATTGTATTGATCGGAAACTCAGATACATGTGTGGATACATGGACAAGACCTTGTCCCTAGTATGCCTCTAATAGACTAGCTCATTGATAAAATATGGCCAAGGTTTCCTAGCCATGGACATGAGATGTCATTTGATAACGGGATCAAATCAGTAGGAGAATGATGTGATAGACAAGACCCAAACTGTAAACGTAGCATATGATCGTGTCAGTTTATTGCTACAGTTACCCGCATGTTAAGTATCTGTTCCTAAGACCATGAGATCATGCAACTCACTGACATCCGAGGAGTACCTTGTGTGGATGACTATAAAGGTGCTCTACAGGTATCTCTGAGGGTGTCTGTTGGGTTGGCATGGAACAAGACTGGGATTTGTTACTCCGTGTGACGGAGAGGTATCTCAGGACCCACTTGGTAATACAACATCACAACAAGCCTTGCCAGAAATGTGACTAAGTGTTAGCCACGGGATCTTGTATTACAGAATGAGTAAAGAGACTTGTCGTTAATGAGATTGAACTAGGTATAGAGATACCGACGATCCAATCTCGGGCAAGTAACATACCGAAGAACAAAGGGAACAACGTACGGGATTAACTGAATCATTGACATAGAGGTTCAACCGATAAAGATCTTTGTAGAATATGTAGGAACCAATATGGGCATCCAGGTCCCGCTATTGATTATTGACTGTAGAGGTGTCGCCATCATGTCTACATAGTTCTCGAACCCGCAGGGTCTGCACACTTAAGGTTCGATGACGTTTCAGTAGTATCGAGTTATGTATGTTGGTGACCGAAGGTTGTTTGGAGTCCCGGATGAGATCCCAAACGTCATGAGAAGCTCCAGAATGGTCTTGAGGTAAAGACTGATATATAGGAAAGAGGTATTTGGGTTCCGAAAAAGTTTTGGGCACTACCGGTAGTGTACCGGGAGTGACGAATGGGTTTCGGGGGCCATCGGGAGGGTCCCACCCACCCCGGGGGGACACATGGGGCCAAGAGGTGGCGCACCAGCCCCTAGTGGGCTAGGAAGCCAGCCCCATAAGGCCCATGCGCTGAAAGAGGAGGAAAAGGTGGAGGTGGGAGGAGTCCCTGTTGGACTAGGACTCCTCCCGGCGCCCGACCTCTTTTAGGAGGTGGACTCCACCACCCTGGACGTCTGCCAAGTCCTAGGGGAAACCCTACGGCGCCTCCTCCCAGCCCTTCCTCCTATATATATACTAGAGGTTTGAGGGCAGCCCAACACACGAAAAGCCACGTGCTGCGCAATTCCCTCTAGATCGTAGTTTCTCCTCTAGATCGTTCCGACGGTGCTTGGCAAAGCCCTGCCGGAATAGTTCCACCACCATCGCCGCCATGCGATCATGCTGCCAGAGAACTCATCTACCTATCCCCTCCCTCTTGCTGGATCAAGAAGTTGAAGATCGTCATCGAGCTGTACGTGTGCTGAACGTGGAGGTGTCGTCCGTTCGACACTAGATTGGAAGGACCGTGATCAAGATCGCGAGACAATTCATGATGGTATCGCGGGACAGATGGTGATGGGATTGTAGGACGGATCGTGATTGGATCGGGAGATGGATCATGATGGGATCGCGGGATACTCGACGATTTGGATCGCGAAGACGTTTGACTACATCAACCACGTTTCTTAACGCTTCTCGCTTAGCGATCTACAAGGGTATGTAGATCCACTCTCCCTCTCGTAGATGCTCATCACCATGGATAGATATTGCGTGTGTGTAGGAATTTTTTTGTTTCCCATTCAACGTTCCCCAACGGTGCTATCAGAACTAGGTCTATGTGTAGATGAGATCTCGAGTAGAACACAAAGGAGTTTGTGGGCGTTGATGCTTAGATTGCTTCCTCCCTTGGTCGTGTTTTGGTCAGCGGTATTGTGGGATGAAGCGGCCCGGACCAACCTTAATCGTATGCTTACGAGAGACCGGTTCCATCGACTGACTTGAAACTTCGTTGCACAAAGATAGCTGGCGGGTGCCTGTTTGTCCTACTTTAGTTGGATCGGATTCGACAAAGGCGGTACTTGAGAAGGTTGAAAAGCAACTTATGTATCACCGCTGTGGTTTTTGCGTAGGTGAGAATTGTTCATGCTAGATACCCGTAGTAGCCACGTAAAACTTGCTACAACAATTAGAGGACGTCTAACTTGTTTTTGCAGGGTATGTTGTGATGTATTATGGCCAATTACATGATGACATATATGTGATGTATGAGATGATCATGTATTGTATAGAATATCATGACTTGCATGTCGATGAGTACGGCAATCGGTAGGAGCCATAGGGTTGACTTCAATTATTGTATGACCCGCGTGTCAATCATTAAGTGCTATGTAATGGTTTACTTTATCGCTAAGCGGTAGCAATAGTAGCAAAAGCATGGTGGGCACGACAACCTCGATGATGACACGTTGATGGAGATCAAGATGATGGAGATCATGGTGTCATGCCAGTGATGATGGAGATCATGCCGATGCTTTAAGGATGGAGATCAAAAGCACAAGTTCATGGCCATATCATGTCAGTTATGATTTGCATCTGATGTTAATGCTTTTATGCACCTTTTTTTTCTTAGGACGACAGTAGCATTATAAGCTGACCCCTCACTAAAATTTAAAGATCAATTGTGTTCTCCCCGAGTGTGCACCGTTGCGAAAGTTCGTCATGTCGAGACACCACGTGATGATCGGATGTGATAGACTCTACGTTCACATACAACGGGTGCAAGCCAGTATTGCACGTGCAGAACACTCGGGTTAAACTTGACGAGCCTAGCATGTACACACATGGCCTCGGAACACAAGAGACCGAAAGGTCGAACAAGAGTCATATAGTAGATATGATCAACATGATGGTGTTCACCATTGAAACCACCTCAATTCACGGGATGATCAAACTTGAGTTGGTGAATTTGGATCATGTATCACTCGAATGACCAGAGGGATGTCAATTTGGGTGGGAGTTCTTAAGTAATATGATTAATTGAACTCATTATCATGAACATAGTCAGTAGTGTCTTTGCAAATTATGTTGTAGCTCACGCTGTAGCTCCCTTGAATTTTTATATGTTCCTAGAGAAATAGAGTTGAAATATGATGGTAGCAATATTACGGACTGGGTCCGTGATCTAAGGATTGTCCTCATTGCTGCACAGAAGGCTTATGTCCTTAATGCACCGCTCGGTGCGCCACCCCCTCTAGCGTCGTCTATAGATGTCGTGAACATCTGATAGGCACGTTCCGATGACTACTTGATAGTTTAGTGCGTCATGCATAATGTCTTAGAATTGAGGCTCCAAAACGTTTTGAATGTCATGGAACATATGAGATGTTCTAAGAGCTAAAATTGGGATCTCAGGCTTGTGCCCGTGTTGTGAGATATGAGATCTCCAACAAGATTATTTGCAAGACGAAGGAGAATAGCTCAATCGTTGAGCATGTGCTCAGATTGTCTGGGTGCTACAATCGCTTGAATCGAGTGGGAGTTGATCTTCCAGATAAGATAGTGAGTGATATAGTTCTCCAAATCACTATCAATAAGCTACTAGAACTTCGTGATGAACTATAATTATGCCAGGGATGGAAATGATGATCCCTGAGCTATTCACAATGTTTGACACCGCGAAGGTAGATATCAAGAAGGAGCATGAAGTGTTGATGGTTAGTAAAACCACTAGTTTCTAAAAGGGAAAGGGTAAGGAGGGAAAATTCATGGATGGCAAGTCAGTTGCTACTCTAGTGAAGCAACCCAAAGTTGAACCCAAACCCGAGACTAAGTGCTTCTATTATGAGGAGAGTGGTCGCTGAAGCGGAACAATCCTAGATACCTGGTAGTTAACAAGGCTGGCAATGTTGACAGAAGTATATTTGATATATGTGTTATTGATGTGTACCTTGCTAGTACTCCTAGTAGCACCTGGGTATTGGATACTGTTTCGATTGCTAAATGTTAGTAACTCGAAATAAAATCTACAGAATGAACGGAGACTAGCTAAGGGTAAGGTGACGATGTGTGTTGGAAATGTTTCCAAGGTTGATGTGATCAACCTCGCACGCTCTCACTACCTTCGAGATTAGTGACGAACCTAAATAAATGTTATTTGGTGTTTGTGTTGAGCATGAACGTGATTGGATCGTGTTTATTGAAATGCGGTTATTCATTTAAGTCAGAGAATAATGGTTATTCTGCTTACATGAATAATACCTTCAATGGTCATGCACCCAATGAATAGTTTGCTAAATCTTGATCGTAGTAATACACATGTTCATAACATAGATGCCAAAAGATACAATGTTAATAATGATAGTACCACATACTTGTGGCACTGCCGCTAAATGTCATATTGGTGTAAAGAGCATGAATAAACTCCATGCTGATGGGTCTTTGGATTCATTCGATTTTGAATCGGTTGAGACATGCAGACCATGCCTCTTGGGCAAGATGACTAAAACCATGTTTTCCGGCTTGATGGAACGGGCAAGTGACTTGTTGGAAATGATACATGTTGATGTGTACGGTCCAATGAGTGTTGTAGCATGTGGTGGATATCGTTATTTTCTTACCTTCACTAATGATTTGAGTAGATATAGTGTATATTTACTTAATGAAACACAAGTCTGAATCATGTGAAAAGTTCAAGCAAAATCAGGGTGAAGTTTGAGATCATCGTGACGAGAAGATAAAATGTCTACGATATGATCGTGGAGGCGAATATCTAAGTTATGAGTTTGGTATACAAGTTAAGACAAAGTGAAAAGTTGTTTCACAACTCACACGACCTGTAACACCATAGTGTGATGGTGTATCCATACGTCGTAGTCGTGCTCTATTGGATATGGTGTGAATTATGATGTCTCTTATCGTTTTGCCACTATCATTTTGGGGTTATGCATTAGAGATAACGAAATTCACTTTAAATAGGGCACCATCTAAATCCGTTGAGATGACACCATATGGTTTGGCAGAAAGATAAGTTGTCATTTCTTAGAGTTTGGGAATGCGACATTTATATTTGATAAGCTCGAACCCAAAGCGGAAAACTGCATCTTCATAGAATGCCCTTAGAACAGTTGGGTATACCTTCTATCTCAGATCCGAGTACAAAGTGTTTGTTTCTAAAACTAGGCCCTTTCTCGAGAAAGAGTTTCTCTTGAAAGAATTGAGTGGGAGGAAGATAGAACTTGATGAGGTTTTTGAACCTTTGTTTCAGGCATAGAGTAGCGCAACACAGAAAGATGTCTCTATGGAGCCTACGCCAGATGAAGAGGAAGTTTATGATGATGATCATGAAGCTTCAGATCAAGTTACTATCAAACCTCGTAGGTCAACAAGGATGCATACTACTCCTGAGTGGTACGACAACCCTGTCTTAGAGGTCATGTTGTTGGACAGTGATGAACCTACGAACTATGGAGAAGCGATGATGGGCCTGGATTTCGACAAATGGTTAGAGGCCATGAAATCCGAGAAAGGATCCATGTATGAAAACCAAGTATAGACTTTGGTAGACTTGCTCGTTGGACGGCAGGTCGTTCAGTACAAATGGAGCTGTAAGATGAAGACAGACGCTGATGGTAAATGTCACCATTATAAAGCTTGACTTGTCGCAAATAAGTTTCCGCCAATTTCAAGGAGTAGACTACGATGAGACTTTCTCACTCTTAGCAATGCTAAAGTCTGTTGGAATTATGTTAGTAGTTGCTGCATTTTTCAATCATGAAATCTGGCAGATGGATGACAAAACATCGTTTCCTTCCTTGAGGAAAGTTTGTATGAGATACAACCAAAAGGTTTTGTCAGTCCTAAGGATGCTAAAAGGTGTGCAAGCTTCAGTGATCCTTCTATGGACTGAAGCAAGCATCTCGGAGTTGGAATATACGCTTTGATGAGGTGATCAAAGTTTTTGAGTCTATACAATGTTTATGAGAAACTTGTATTTACAATAAAGTGAGTGGAAGCACTATAGAGTTTCTGATAAGCATATGTGGATGACATATTGTTGATCAGAAATGATGTAGAATTTTTGGAAAGCATAAAGGGTTGTTTGAAAAGAGTTTTTCAAAGGAATACCTGGATAAACCTACCTCATTGTTGGGCATCAAGATATATAGAGATAGATCAAGATGCTTGATGAGACTTTCAATGAGTACATACCTAGGCAAGATTTTGAAAGAGTTCAAAATGGATCAGTCAAAGAAAGAGTTTTTGCCTGATTTGTGAGGTGTGGAGTTGAGTGAGACTCAAAGCTCGACCACGACAGAAGAAAGAGAAAGCACGAAGGTCGTCCCCTATGCCTTATCCATAGGCTCTCTATAGTATGCCATGTTGTGTACCGCACATGTGTGTGCCTTGCCATGAGTCTGTCAAGGGGTACAAGAGTGATCCAGGATTGGATCACTAGACAGTGGTCAAGATTATCCTTAGTAACTAGAGGACTAAGGAAACATTTGTCAATTATGGAGGTGATAAAGAGTTCGTCGTAAAGGGTTACGTCGATGCAAGCTTTAAAACAAATCCGGATGACTCTTAGTAGCAATCCGAATACCTATAGTGGCATTTGGAATAGTTCCAAGTGCAGTGTGGTAGCAGTGTTTGGAGTATGACATAGAGATTCACAAAGTACACAGGGATCTGAATGTCGCAGACCAGTTAACTAAAAGACCTCTCTCACATGCAAAGCATGATCGAACCCCGGAACTCATTGGGTGTTAGATTCATAACAATGTAAATCACATGGTGATGTGAGCCAGATTATTGACTCTAGTGCAAGTGGGAGACTATTGGAAATATGCCCTAGAGGCAATAATTAATTGGTTATTATCATATTTCCTTGTTCATGATAATCGTTTATTATCCATGCTATAATTGTATTGATGGAAACTCAAATACATATGTGGATACATATACAACACCATGTCCCTAGTATGCCTCTAATAGACTAGCTCGTTGATCAAATATGGGCAAGGTTTCCTAGCCATGGACATGAGATGTCATTTGATAACGGGATCACATCGTTAGGAGAATGATGTGATGGACAAGACCCAAACAGTAAACGTAGCATATGATCGTGTCAGTTTATTGCTATAGTTTCATGCATGTAAAGTATTTGTTCCTATGACCATGAGATGATGCCACTCACTGACACCGGACAAGTACCTTGTGTGTATCAAATGTCGCAACGTAACTAGGTGACTATAAAGGTGCTCTACAGGTATCTCCGGGGGTGTCTGTTGGGTTGGATGGATCAAGACTGGGATTTGTTACTCCGTGTGACGGAGAGGTATCTCAGGGCCCACTCGGTAACACCAAAGTGTGACTAAGTGTTAGCCATAGGATCTTGTATTGCAAAACGAGTAAAGAGACTTGCCGGTAACGATATGGAACTTGGTATAGAGATACCGAAGATCCAATCTCGGGCAAGTAACATACCGAAGAACAAAGGGAACAACGTACGGGATTAACTGAATCCTTGACATAGAGATTCAACCGATAAAGATCTTCGTAGAATATGTAGGAACCAATATGGGCATCTAGGTCCCGCAATTGGTTATTGAGCGTAGAGGTGTCTCGGTCATGTCTACATAGTTCTCGAACCCACAGGGTCTGCACACTTAAGGTTCGGTGATGTTTTGGTAGTATTGAGTTATGTATGTTGGTGACCGAAGGTTGTTCGGAGTCCCAAATGAGATCCAGACATCGTGAGGAGCTTTGAAATGGTCCGGAGGTAAAGATTGATATATATGAAAGAGGTATTTGGGTGCGGAAAAGTTTCGGGCACTACCGATAGTGTACCGGGAGTGACGAATGGGTTCTGGGGGTCCACCAGGAGGTCCCACCCACCCTGGGGGGCCACATGGGTACAAGATGTGGCGCACCAGCCCCTAGTGGGCTGGGCAGACAGCCCCATAAGGTCCATGCACCCAAAGAGGAGGAAAAGGTGGATGTGGGAGAGTCCCTGTTGGACGAGGACTCCTCCCGGCGCCCCACCTCTTGTAGGAGGTGGACTCCACCACCCTGGACGGCGGCCAAGTCCTACGGGAAACCCTAGGGCGCCTCCTCCCACTCCTTCCTCCTATATATATACTAGAGGTTTGAGGGCAGCCCAACACACGAAAAGCCACGTGCTGCCCTATTCCATCTAGATCGTAGTTTCTCCTCTAGATCGTTCCGACGGTGCTTGGCGAAGCCCTGCCGGAATAGTTCCACCACCATCACTGCCACACCGTTGCGCTGCCGGAGAACTCATCTACCTCTCCGCTCCATCTTCTTGGATCAAGAAGGCGGAGATCATCATCGAGTCGTACGTGTGCTAAACGCGGAGGTGCCGTCTGTTCGACACTAGATCGGAAGGACCGCGATCAAGATCGTGAGACAATTCATGATGTGATCACGGGACGGATCGTGATGGGATCGCGAGACGGATCATGATCAGATCATGAGATGGATAGTGATGGGATCACGGGACGCTCGGCGATTTGGATCGCGAAGACGTTCGACTACATCAACCGCGTTCTTAACGCTTCCCGCTTAGCAATCTACAAGGGTATGTAGATCCAGTCTCCCTCTCGTAGATGCTCATCACCATGGATATATATTGCGTGTGCATAGGATTTTTTTTGTTTCCCATGCAACGTTCTCCAACGGGCCATCGGTGATGGTTTCCCTCTCTGGTAGGGTGCCGGAACGGGCTCCCGATTGGTTTTTCATGGCGTTGGAGGCTTGCGGCGGCGGAACTCCTGATCTAGGTTTCTTTTCTGAGGTTTGGGTATTTATAGGAGTATTTGACGTTGGTCCCACATCCAGAAGGTTCCCGAGGAGGTCACAAGCTAGCTAGGCACGGCTAGGGGGTGGCCATGCCCTGGTGGCTTGTGACTCCCTCGGGACTCTTCTTCGGTATCTTTTCGCTCCAGTATTTTTTATATTTTCCAAAACTATTCTCTGTAAATTTTCAGCCCATTCCGAGAACTTTTATTTTTGCACAAAAAAGACACCACGGTAGTTCTGCTGAAAACAACATCAGTCCGGGTTAGTTCTAATAAAATAATACCAAAATCATATAGAATTATAGCAAACATGGCATGAATACTTCATTAATTATAGATACATTGGAGACGTATCAGCATCCCCAACCTTAATTCCTGCTCATCCTTAGTAGGTAAATGATAAAAGAAATAATTTATGAAGTGTGAATGCTAGCAGGCGCAAAGTTTGATAGAAGATAATTCCAATCACTTTTTTCTAGAATCATTATAAATCATAAAAAGTAGATCATCTCATAAAACTTCTCATGATGAAGTAACAAGCTATTCACAAGTTAAAGTATAGACCATAAAGTTTCTTGAAAACTAACAAACTATGCTCTCAGTCACCAAACAATTGCAATTCATCTTATTTTCAGGAAGGGTCTATGTAAGAGCTTTGATTTAGCAAATTCCACATACTCAACCATCATATAGTCTTCCATGATTGCTAATACTCAAAGCATATGTTTAGAGCAAATGGCATCCGTCGAACACGGAGAAAGATAGGGGCTTAAAGTTTCGCCTCCCAACTTATATATCATATAGATAATTGTCAACAATAATAATTCATGATCACATATATTTGAATGGCCATATATGCTTGGATCCTTCCCCACCACATGATGCTTTCCAAGAGAAAAAGGCGAAATATAGGAAGTGGTGAAGATCACCATGACTCTTGTATAAAGGTAAGTACTAGAAAGTAAAAGATAGGACCTTCTTAGAGGGAAGCATTGATTTGCAGAGGTGCCAGAGCTCGGGTTTTTAAAACAGAAATGAAAAATAATTTGAGTTGTATGCTTTCATCGCCAACATAACAACCGAGAGATCTCGGTATCTTCCATGCTAGATACATAGTAGGCGGTCCCCAAAGAGAATGGTAAAGTCTTTACTCCCCCTCCACCAATCAATCACACTCCACGGCGAGCCGCGTCCACGGGTACAGTCCATACAAACAACTATCCTGGGGAATTTTGTTTCATTATATTTTGGTTTGATTTTTGAGCATGGAACTGGGCATCTCGAATACCATCCACTTTCTCGTGAATGATAGTGAATCAACACATATCGTGAGAACAACCAACCTAGCATGGAAGATACTAACATCCCCTAGTCACTGTATTAGCGATTTGGGGAAACAAAACAGAATATTATTTGAAGGTTTAGAGTTTGGCACATGCAAATTTACTAGGAACAATAGGTAAATACCGCAATAGGTAGGTATGGTGGACTCATATGGAACAACTTTGGGTTTAAGGATGTTTGGATGCACAAGTAGTATTTATACTTGGTGCGGAAGTTTTGGCTAGTATTTGGAGGAAGCAAGCACCACATGTTGGAGGATCCATAACAATATAACTTCTATACAAATATACCCAAACATAACTCATTACGTTGTCTTCCTTGTCCAACTTCAACTAATTTTCTCAAGTTTGAAAATAATTAATGGGTATTTACAATCATAGAATATGTCCAAGATAGTATATTTATAGGTGAAATCTCTCTTCCTTCAAAATTCTTTCATGAATTTTTCAAGTAACCAATGCGGTGTTTGCTAACTTTCAATAAATTTTACCACCTATACTTCTTATATGTGAAGTAATTACTCCCCATGGGATAATCATATAAAACATATATAATTTCAGATTTATTATATTCAATTCATTCAACCATTTACTCATAGGATATAAGTGAAGCGCGAGAGTAAATGACAAAACTACTCCAAAACATATAAGTGAAGATCAATGAGTAGTCAAACAATTAAGTAGCTATGTGAGGACATCCTATCTCTCTCTCAATAAAGATTTTCATATCTGATTATTTTATTCAAATCTCAAGAAAAAGAAAAATAGCGCTCCATGAATAGCGCATATCATGTGGACAAATAAAAATTTAGGCTCAACATAGGCTAATCGATAATTGTTATTCAAGAGAGGTGGGATGCGTAGCATCCCAAAGCTTAGACGCTAGATAATTCTTGAAATATTTACTTGGGTTTCCTTGGGAATACCCAATCTTGAGATTTTTTTATCTCTTTCAATCCTATCATATCATGGTTTCACCTATTCTCAAAAACTTCATCCACACAAAACTCGAAAAGAACTCATGAGATTGGTTAGTACACATAATAATAAATCAACTCTTTATGTACTGCCAAGACAAGTTTTGCAATAATTATAAAACATTAGATACTGTATACTCTCATTTCCACAATTTATATTTACCAATACATGCTATGGAAACTATAGGATAAGTAGATAACAAAACTATGACATCAATCTATCCAAACAGAACAGTCTGTAGCAATTTATGAAAACAGAGTACTTATGTAACTCAAAAAATTATGAAAATTTAGGACATGATAAATAATTTATATAAAAATACTGTGTAAACATTTCAGAAATTTTCCACATTCATTAAAATATGAAAATTCAAACACTACATCAGAAGTTTCTGTTTTTACACAACACACATCAAACATGCAATTCAAGCATCCTAAAGGCAATTCTTGGAAATTTTTATTGAAAAACAAGATTATAACTAAAAACTAACAGATAAGAACAAAATAAAATGATTCTCCAAGAAAAACTCATATTATGTGACAAAAAAAATATAGCTCCAAGTTAGATATACCGATAGTGTTGAAGACGAAAGAGGGGATGCCTTTCGGGGCATCCCCAAGATTAGAATCTTGAGTATTACTTGAATATTTCCTTAGGGTGTCTGGGGAATACCCAAGATTAGGTTCTTGTCACTCCTTATTCTCCTCATATCGGTATCTCACCCAAAACTTGAAAACTTCAATCGCACAGAACATAACAGAACTTTGTGAGAACGGTTAGTGTAATAAAGATAGAACATTCACTTACGTACCATCAAGACAAGATTCATAATTGTTCTCACATAATAAATAATGTATTCCATCATTCACACAATTTATATTACTTAATATAAGCTAGAGGAACACTTGAAACAAGCAAACTATGCATGCAAAACAGAATCTGTCAAAAACAGAACAGTTTGTGAAGATTTGTATGATCAGCATACTTACATGACTCTAAAAATTCTAAGATATTAGGAAAACCCAAGAAATTTGCATAGAAATGTCATGTGAAAATTTCAGAATTTTTTTGACTCTCCGGTAAAATCATATAACTCATATGCTAGATGCAAAACTTTATGTTTTTGCACAGAATCAAACAAGCAAGTATCCACACTATCCCAAAGGTTTTACTTGGTACTTTATTGAAATAAAAGAAACAGAAAATGATTATTACAGAAACTTAATCATGTGAACACATAAAAAAAAGAAGGTAGAAGTGTTGGGTTGTCTCCCAACAAGTGCTTTTCTTTAATGCCTTTAAGCTAGGCATGATGATTTCAATGATGCTTGTATAACAAATAGTATTTGAGACATGCAAAAGAGCATCATGAATCACATGACAAGCACATTTAAATCTGGCTCAGTTCCTATGAATAGGGATTTTGTGAGAAAACAATTCGTGAGAATGAGAATCAACTTGCATAAGAAGGCAAAACAAGAATATCTTTGAAAATTTGAACACATCGAGAGGAAACTTGATATTATTGCAATTCCTACAAGAATATATTCCTCCCTCATAATAATTTTCAGTAGCATCCTGAAGTAATTCCACAATATAACCAGCACATAAAGCATTCTCTTCATGATCTATAAGCATAGAAATTTTACTACTCTCCACACAAGCAAAGTCCTTTTCATTCATAATAGTGGGAGCAAACTCAACGAAATAACTATCATGATATACTTGATTAACACAACCACTTTGAATATTAAAATCATGATGACAAACTTCATATTTATTATCACTCTTAATAGCATACATGTCATCATCATAATCATTATATATAGGAGGCCTGCCATCATCATCATAATCATCATATATAGGAGGCATGCCATCATCATATATAGGAGGCAACCACTTTTGCGTTCGGTCACCACAAACACTGCATATTGCCATGTAATGCATAGTGATGCATTTGTTTGCTTTATATTTATTGTTTCTCCCCCTCTTCTCTCTCGTAGACCTCACGACCGGTGCTGCTACCGATTAATACTACACTTCTGACGTCCAGCCGCTTTCAACAGAGTTTCCAGGCAAGCAAACCACCCTTGATCATTCCTATATTGCCCATTCTTTCCTCTCATGCTTGCATTATATTTTGCTATTTTTGTCTATATCTCCTATTCTGATGCATAGCATGCTTTTGTAACATGCTGTTGTACATTACCTGTTATCATGTATGCTTAGTATAGGTTGGTTAGTGATATAAGTGAAGATCAATGAGTAGTCAAAAAATTAAGTAGCTATGTGAGGAATTTCTCTCTCTCTAAATAAATAAAGATATTCAGATGTGAGTATTTTATTCAAACAGCAAGCAAAAGAAAAATAGCACTCCAAGAATAGCGCATATCATGTGGACAAATAATTATTTTGGCTCAACATGGGCTAACCGATAATTGTTGATGAAGAGAGGTGGGATGCATAGCATCCCCAAGCTTAGATGCTTGAGAATTCATAAAATACTTACTTGGGGTGCCTTGGGCATCCCCAAGCTTGAGCTTTTGTATCTCGTCCAATCCTCTCATATCATGGTTTCACCTATTCTCAAAAACTTTATCCACACAAAACTCGAAAAGAACTCATGAGATAGGTTAGTACACATAATAATAAATCAACTCTTTATATACTGCCAAGACAAGTTGCACAATAATTTTCAAAATTAGGTACTGCATACTATCATTTCCACAATTTATATTTACCAATATAGGCTATGTAAACTATAGGATAAGTAGATAACAAAACTATGAGAACAATTTGTCCAAACAGAACAGTCCGTAGCAATTTATGAAAACAGAGTACTTATGTAACTCAAAAATTTATGAAATGTTAGTAAATGATAAATAATTTATATTAAAATACTATGTAAAATTTTCATAAACTTTACACGTTTAAGTAAAATATGAAAATTCAAACACTACAGCAGAAGTTTCTGTTTTTACACATCACACATCAAACATGCAATTCAAGCATCCTAAAGGCAATTCTTGAAACTTTTTTTTAAAAAGATTATAAATAACACCTAGCAGAGAAGAACAAAATAAAATGCCTTCTGGGGCATCCCCAAGCTTAGACACTTGAGTCTTACTTGAATATTTCCTTGGGGTGCCTTGGGCATCCCCAAGCTTAGGTTCTTGTCACTCCTTATTCTCCTCATATCGGTGTCTCACTCAGAACTTGAAAACTTCAATCACACAAAACGTAACGGAACTTCATGAGAAGGGTTAGTGTAATAATGATAGATCATTCACTTAGGTACAGTCAAGACAAGTTTCATAATTGTTCTCACATAATACCTACTGTATTCCATCATTCCAACAATTTATATAACTCAATATAAGCTATAGGAACACTTGAAACAAGCAAACTATGCATGCAAAACAGAATTTGTCAAAAACAGAATAGTCTGTGAAGATCTGTATGATCACCATACTTCCCTCACTCTAAAAATTCTGAACAATTAGGAAAACTCAAGGAATTTGCATAGAAATGTCGTGTGAAAATGTCAGAATTTTTTGACTCTCCAGTAAAATCATATAATTCATATACTGGACGCAAAACTTTATGTTTTTGCACAGAATCAAACAAGCAAGTATCCACACTATCCCAAAGGCTTTACTTGGAACTTTATTGAAATAAAAGACACAAAACATGATTACTACAACAGCTTAATCATGTGAACACATAAAAACAGAAGGTAAAAAGTGTTGGGTTGTCTCCCAACAAGCGCTTTTCTTTAATGTCTTTTAGCTAGGCATGATGATTTCAATGATGCTCGTATAAAAAATAGTATTTGAGACATGCAAAAGAGCATCATGAAGAACATGACAAGCACATTTAAGTCTAACCCACTTCCTATGCATAGGGGGTTTTGTGAGCAAACAATTCATGAGAACGAGAATCAACTTGCATAGGAAGGCAAAACAAGAATATCTTTGAAAATTTGAACACATAGAGAGGAAACTTGATATTATTGCAATTCCTACAGGCATATGTTCCTCCCTCATAATAATTTTTAGTAGAATCATGAAGGAATTCCAAAATATAACCAGCACATAAAGTATTATTTTCATTATCTACAAGCATAGAAATTTTACTACTCTCCACACAAGCAATTTTCTTTTGATTCATAATAGTGGGAGCAAACTCAATGAACTAACAGTCATGACATACACTTGATTGGCACAACCACTTTGAATATTAAAATCATGATGACAAGCTTTATGGTTATTATCACTCTTAATAGCATACATGTCATCATCATAATCATCATATATAGGGGGCATGCCATCATCATCATAATCATCATATATAGGAGGCATGCCATGATCATATATAGGAGGCAACCACTTTTGCCTCCGGTCACCACAAACACTACATATTGCCATTTAATGCATAGTGATGCATTTGTTTGCTTTATATTTATTTTTTCTCCCCCTCTTCCCTCCGGTAGACCTCGAGACTAGTGCTGCTCCTGATTAAGACTACACTTCTGACGTCCAGCAGCTTTTAGTAGAGTTTCCACGCAAGCAAACCCCCTTGATCATTCCTATATCGCCCATTCTTTCCCTCTCATGCTTTCATTAGATTTTGCTATTGTTGTCGATATCTCCTATTCTAATGCATAGGCTGCTTTTGTAACATGTTGTTGTACATTAGCTATTATCATGTATGCTTTGTATTGGTTGGTTAGGGATCCACCAGTGACCCCTCACCTTGTCACTGTTGCAACCGCTTCATCATCGATGACTCGATCAACGTGATCAACGTCATGAGCCCGACACCTCACCTCACACCCCCTTAGTATTATGACTCTGCAGAGCTACTATCGAGTGTTGATGGTGGTACCTCGTAACACAGTCCTAAGGTTAACTCTGTAGTGAAGCTAGTCGGTCGTGAATTACGAAGGGTGATTACTCCTTCACCACTACCGATAACGACTGAGTCGTGCAACACCTCAAGTGTGAATCCACAAGGGTGATTCGTCCCAGGTCACATTGACGGATACATCAAGTGGAATCCATCAAGGGTGATTCCTCGGATTCCCCGTTGATGTTATGGACACACTATTACTTTAACCTTACCCAAAAGCATGTGAAAGAGTAGGTAAATGATAAAAGAAATAATTTATGAAGTGTGAATGCTAGTAGGTGCACAAGTTTGATCAATGATAATTCCAATCACTTTTTCCTAGCATCATTATAAATCATAAACACTAGATCAGCTCATAAAAATTCTCATGATAAAGTAACAAGCTATTCACAAGTTAAAGTATAGACCATAAAGTTTCTTGAAAACTAACAAACTATGCTCTCAGTCACCAAACAATTGCAATTCATCTTATTTTCAGGAAGGGTCTATGTAAGAGCTTTGATTTAGAAAATTCCACATGGTCAACCATCATATAGTCTTCCATGATTGCTAACACTCAAAACATATTTTTAGAGCAAATGGCATCCATCGAACACAGAGAAAGATAGGGGCTTAAAGTTTCGCCTCCCAACTTATTTATCATATAGATAATTGTCAACAATAATAATTCATGATCACATATATTTGAATGGCCATATATTCTTGGATCCTTCCCCATCACATGATGCTTGCTAAGAGAAAAAGGCAAAATATTGGAAGTGGTGAAGTTGACCATGACTCTTGTATAAAGGTAAGTACTAGAAAGTAAAAGATAGGCCCTTCTTAGAGGGAAGCATTGATTTGCAGAGGTGCCAGATCTCGGGGTTTTAAAATACAGATGAAAAATATATTTTTATTTATGCCCTTCTTAAGGCAGACTTATTTATTTATGTCTGAACTCAGATATTGCTGCTTCTGCTGACTCGTTTGTATACGAGCTTAGGTATTCAAGCTGTCGAGGCCCCTGGCTTGTAATATAAAGCTTGTATGACTTTAATTTGTGTCTAGAGTTATGTTGTGATATCTTCCCGTGAGTCTCTGATCTTGATCATGCACATTTGCATGTATGATTTGCATACGATCAAGGCGGGGACGTGACATAAATCAAAGCATACCATGGGAAAATCAAGCCTATACAGGAAATAGAAATTTTGGACAAAGGAATTTGTGAGGAGGTAGCATTAATCACGCTCATCTCCAAGGAAATTGTTTAGCCCAATATTTGGAGTGAATTGCATGGACTCTTGGTAAAAACCCGCTTTGGTAATGAAAGGTGTATGTGGCTATTCGCACGGCATAACCTCCGTGTTGCGAAAGATGTTGATGGCTTGGTCCCGGGAACTCCCAACAACTCGCTTGGGACTTCAGCTCGAAGAACTACTCCTAAAGATATTCATTTTGCTATGCAAGATCATTTTCAGTAGCACCAAGTGGAGCAAAATATGGAAAATATAGTCCACTAAAGCAAAAAAACTAATTAGGGCAATGAGAGAGTCACATACCAAGGAGAAATCCCTAAAAATAGTTTTGGAAACGAATTTCCGAGCGAAGGCATCAAAAATCTCAGGTTTGTGAGCAAGAACACGAGAGAGAGAGAGAGAGCAACCATCCACACCATATCGACTAGCTTCTCTGACTCGTATTGCAGCTTGTCGTAGGCGCTCCGGGTGCTCATGGCTGCAGCGTCAGATCAAGCACGCTGTGGCAGTTCAAGCCGCGGTCGAGCAGATAGCCATATGTGATGCCGACGAGTCCATCCACTATCTTTTCCCGTCATCAGACGATGAGTCTTCTGGTGCGGCCAAGCACGAGAGTAGAGGGGACATTGCGGAGGACCTGATGGACGGCCCGACCTGAGATGCTCCTCCTCCTCCTCGGTATTTGCTACCTCTTGAGCATGCGTTGGTTTTCCCTTGAAGAGGAAAGGGTGATGCAGTGAAGTAGATAAGTATTTCACTCAGTTTTTGAGAACCATGGTATCAATCTATTAGGAGGAACAAGCAATTCACCAATGGATGCACCTACACAAATAATCAAACTCTTGCACCCAACTCTATAAAGGGGTTGTTAATCCCTTCACGGTTATTTGCAAGGATTAGATCTGATAGAGATGGTGTAACGAGTGCGGAAAGTAAAATGTAAATAATTGCAGCAAATATAGATCTAAAAATATATGATGGAAAATAGACCTGGGGGCCATAGGTTTCACTAGAGGCTTCTTTCCTGAAGGCAAATATCATGGTGGGTAAACAAATTACTGTCCAACAACTGATAGAAAAGCGAATAATCATGCTCTTATCCAAGGCAATGATCATGCATATAGGCATCACGTCCGTAACAAGTAGACCGAAACGATTCTGGATCTACTACTATTACTCCACACATCGACCAACTCCTACCTGCATCTAGAGTGTTAAGTTCATGAAGAACAGAGTAACGCATTCAGAAAGATGACATGATGTAGAGGGATAAACTCAAGCAATATGGTGAAAACCCCATCTTGTTAGCCTTGATGGTAACAATACAATACGTGCCTTGCTACCCCTACTTTGTCATTAGGTGAGGACACCATAAGATTGAATCCAAAACCAAGCACTTCTCCCATTGCAAGAATTACCAATCTAGTTGGCCAAACCAAACCAATAAGTCGAAGAGACTTGCAAGGATATGAACTCATGCATATAAGAAATCAGAGGAGATTCTAACAAGATTCATGGATAATCTGAACATAAACTCACAATTCATCAGATCTTGACAAACACACCACAAAAGAGGATTACATCGGATAGATCTCCATGAAGATCATGAAGAACGTGGTATTGAAGATCAAAGAGAGAGAAAAAGCCATCTAGCAACTAGATATGGACCCGTAGGTCTGTGGTGGACTACTCACACATCATCGGAGGGGCAATGGAGTTGATGTAGATGCCCTCCGTGATCGAACCCCGCTCCGGTAGATTACCAAAAAAGGCTCCAAGATTGGATCTCTCAAGAACGGAGGCTTACGGCGGCGAAAAAGTACTTGTGTGGCTCTTTTTGATGTTGCGGGAATATTTGGGTATTTATAGGCCAAGATTTAGGGTTAGGACACCTGCCATGAGGTGACAAGCTTGCTAGGCACGGCCAGGGGGACCTACGCCTAGCAGGCTTGTGGTGCCCTCGCACCTCTCGTGACGTGCACTCCAAGCTTGGATGGCTTGTTTCCTTACAGAAAAATTCCTTCTGCGGGTTTTATTCCATTTGGACTCCGTTTAATATGCCATATCTGCAAAACTCAAAAACAAGGAAAAAACAGAAACTAGCACTTGGCTCTAGATTAATAGGTTAGTCCCAAAAATAATAAAAAATATCATATTAATGCATATAAAATATCCGAAACAGATAATATAATAGCATGCCATCATAAAAAATTATAGATACATTGGAGACATATTAGTTTTCCACGGGAGATACCCATGACCAAGACGACGACTGCAACAACACTAACTCTTATAGTTACGCTCCCGGACCCCTCACTCGGGAGCAGTAGGAAGAAAGTAGGCGAATGAACGATCATGTTCTTCTCACTCCCATCCCGGGAACTACCCCAGACGAGTTGGCCCTGGAGGCTGCGCGCCTGGCCACCTTAGCGGAGCGCGAGCGACTCGAGCGGCTCCAACAATCACTTGATGAGCGTGTGGCAAGGGAGCTACCCAGTTCCAGTCGTAGTCACCATCATCTATTCACAAAGGATTGGCCATACACCATCGCGGTGATGTGCACCCCTTGTTGATTTTTTTTCCGCGACCACTTGGATTGCGGATTCAATCCAGCTGTCTGACTTGGCAGTTGGTTAGGGCATCCGGCAAATCCAGGACTTGCTGAAAACTGCCCTACAGCAAATCTCGGAGGTGTCATAGTCGCACCAACGCATTCACTATGCGCTCGCGCAAACACGATCCAGTCTGCTCATAGTCCTCTCGTGCCAAGGAAATACCCGTGAACTCCCCCTCTTCTGGGAGGTCCGCATGGAGGACGCGGGCACGATAATCACGATTTTAGTCGGACACCCCCCTCCGAGGGGCGGCCTGTGTGGCCAACGTCCATCTGATGGGGGCTACTTATTCCGATGGGACCGTGAGCGGAGCCCTTCTCGGCACAGAGGCTATGGTTCCAGATCCGACATCACTCAGCGAGTGGTTTATCGGAACAGATACAACAGAGACCGAGTGAGTGGCTGGGGTGCGTCCAGTCTCGGATGCTTTAGCGGATACATCCGGGTGGCCGAGATCCCCCCAATCCCCCAATTATCGTTTAAAAGGCAACGTTGTGCTCCCAAAGCATACTACTAGGGAATGTCGCCTGCTCAAGCAGGTGATGGGCAAAGAGTCCTTAGATGATAAATATGACACTGATGTAGAAGAGGGTTCTCCCGAGTACCCACTAGTCAACAAGGTCTTGGTGATCTTCGCTGACGTCTAGAGTAAGAGACGGTTGAAGTATGTCAATCAGGAAGTCAACATGGCAGTTCCGACTGCCTCCAAACACC
The DNA here is from genome assembly GCA_022496015.1 of Hordeum marinum. NCBI lineage: Eukaryota > Viridiplantae > Streptophyta > Magnoliopsida > Poales > Poaceae > Hordeum > Hordeum marinum. The sequence goes on along the minus strand of CM039678.1, from coordinate 378,554,308 downwards.
TCAACTATATGAAGACTCTGATAACTTTTGATCAGTCTAACCATCTGCCTCACATAGCCACCCCCGGGAGGCAGGCCCTAGTCGTTGATCCAGTTGTGAACGGCATCCGACTGTGTAAGGTCCGGATGGACGGAGGCAACGGGCTCAACATAATCTATGTCGACACGCTCAAGGCGATGGGCATCCCGATGTCCCAAATGAGCAAGAGCAACAAGCATTTCCATGGGATTGTCCCTGGGAACAAAGCAGAATCACTCGGTCAGATCTCTCTGGACATAGTGTTCAGAAGAAGCGAAAAGAATTTCAGGAAAGAGCGGTTGACCTTTGAGGTGGTGGATTTCCGCAACGCTTATCATGCCATCCCCGGCAGGCCTGCTTACGCACACTTAATGGACAAACCATGCTACATCTATCTCAAGTTAAGGATGCCATGGCCAAATGGCGTGATCACCATGACAGGCTACCGGGAGATAGCTGAGGAATGCCTCCAGTAGGGTTCCAAGATTGCCAACGAGCAGGTGCTCACTGTTGAGATCGAAGGATACAAGAAAGAGGTGGACGCAACTAACTTGCTTAGGTTGAAGCGGCCAGCTTCCGAGTCTGCTTTTTAGTCATTTGGCAAAACCAAGTACATCCATGTTCACCCGACTGATCCAAGCGCCGCACCGATGAACATCTCCACATTAATCGGAGAGAAATAGGAAGCTGAGCTCATCCAATTCCTGCATGAGAATTGGGACATCTTCACATGGAAGCTGTCTGACATGCCTGGTGTTCCCAAGGAACTGGCTGAGGAACATTTCCGAACATATCCTAATGTCAAGCAAGTCAAAGAGTACTTGTGTCGATCTTCTGTCAAGAAGTGCAAGGCGATTGGTGAGGAAATAGCTCGGCTCTTGTCTCACAAATTCATTCATGAGGTTTACCATTTCGAGTGGCTCGCGAATGTTGTTCTAGTGCCTAAGAAGGATAAATCACTCCGTATGTGTATTGACTTCAAACACCTCAATCGGGCATGCCCGAAAGGTCATTGTCCTTTACCACAGATAGATCAAATAGTGGACTCTACTACCAGATGCGAATGCCTGTCATTCCTGGATGCGTACTCCGGGTACCACGAGATCCGAATGTATGGCCCTGATGAAAGAAAAATGACCTTCATCACCCCATTCGGGTGTTTCTGCTACGTCACAATGCCATTTGACCTAAAATGCTAGCGCTACTTTCCAACGCATGATCCAGAAATGCTTGCAAAGGCAGATCAATCAGAACGTAGAAGCTTATATGGACAATATCGTGGTCAATTCTAGGAAAGGTTCTGACCTCTTGGTTGACCTCGTTGAAACCTTCGCGAAGCTACGGTGCATTGGAATAAAGTTGAATCCAGCCAAGTGCACATACGGAGTGTCTACGGGAAAGTTGGTCGGTGTCCTTGTTTCCGAACGTGGGATCAATGCTAATCGAGACAAAATTGGCGGCATAGTCCGAATGAAGCAACCAAAACGCCTACATAACTCGCAAATGTTGACAGGTTGCCTTATGACCCTAAGTAGATTCGTCTCATGACTCGGTGAAAAGGCTCTGCCTCTTTACCGACCGATGAAAAAGTCTGACAAGTTTGAGTGGACTACTAAAGCACAAGCTGCGTTTGAAGAACTCAAGTCATTGCTTTCCACCCAACTAGTGTTAGCTGCTCCGGGCAGCCAGGAACCCTTACTCCTATACATCGCAGCTACCAACCAAGTGGTGAGCTCCGTCCTTGAAGTAGAGTGCAAGGAGCCAGGAAAAACATGCAAAGTGCAAAGACCCATTTATTATATCTTGGAAGTGTTGACCCCCCTCCAATCAGAGATACCTGCATTATCAAAAGCTGGTCTATGATAGTTACCTAACCATAAAAAAGGTGGTTCATTACTTCCAAGATCACTCGATCACAGTCATCAGCAACGCTCCCTTATCGGAGATCCTACATAATCGAGATGCGGCGGGACGAGTGGAAAAATGGGAAATTGAGCTCCTTCCGTTGGAGAGCAAGTTTGAAGCCAAGAAAGCAATCAAGTCTCAAGCATTGGTTGATTTTATGGACGAGTGGACTGAGCAAGAGCAGTCAATTCCAAGTGTTCCCGAGCATTGGACTATGTTCTTTGACGGATCCAAGATGCTCAATGGCTCGAGGGCTGGCATTGTTCTCATTTCTCCCAAAGGAGACCACCTAAATTATGTCCTCCAAATCCACTTTGATTTATCAAACAATGAGGACAAGTACGAAGCCCTCCTGTACGGGCTCCTAATGGCCATATCACTCGCCATTCGTCGTTTGATGGTTTATGGTGATTTGGACCTCATTGCCAACCAAGTGATGAAGGAGTGGGACATTCAGAGTCCAGCTATGACTGGTTACTGCAATACAGTTAGAAAGCTAGCAAAGAATATTGAAGGTTTGGAGCTACATCACATTCCTCGCACAAAGAATCAGGCAGCAGACGACCTAGCTAAAATCGGATCCACTCGGCGGGCAGTTCCAAAGGACAAATTCCTCGAACATCTGCATGCCCCTACAATTGCAGAAGATCCTTTCACAGAGGAGCCCCCACAAGCAGTCAGTCCATCAAATCCGACAGGGGTTGATGCCCCAGCCGTGGTCGACTTAGTCCATGAAATGCTGGTAATCACTCCCGAGTGGACTCAACCTTATTTGGCATACTTGCTCCGGCAAGAACTACCTAAAGATGAAGAAGAGGCTCGCCGAATCGTTCATCGATCCAAATCATTTGAAGTCTTGGGATATCAAGTGTACAAGAAAAGCACCATAGGAGTCACTCGGAAATGCATCTCCCTAGAGGAAGGGCTGCAGATCCTACATGATATTCACTTGAAAACTTGTGGTCATCACGCATCCTCTTGGACATTGGTCTCCACGGCTTTCCGAGCGGGTTTCTATTAACCCCGAGCCAATGAAGCTACTAGAGATCTGGTTGATTTGTGCGTTGGGTGTCAATTCTACAAGAACAAGTCCCACAAGCCTGCATTCTCGTTAAAGACAATCCCACTCACTTGACCATTCGCCATGTGGGGCCTCGACATGGACGGACCCCTATGGACGGGAACGAGTGGATTCACCCACCTGCTTGTAGCAGTCGATAAGTTCACCAAATGGTTGAGGTGAAACCCATCAAGAGTTTGGATGCGAGCACTGCCGTCAGTTTCATTCCACAGACCATCTTCAGGTTTGGTGTACCACACGACATCATCACAGACAACAAGAAGAACTTTGATTCAGACGAGTTTCCCGAGTCCTGCTATTATCAGGGCACTCGGGTTAACTATGCCTTCGTGGCTCACCCACAATCGGATGGGCAAGCAGAACATGCAAATGGGATGATCCTCAAGGGACTTAAAACCTGACTGATGAGGGACCTGAAGTACGCTGCGGGATCTTGGGTCGAGGAGTTGCCATCTTTCCTATGGGGCATACAAAGAAATCCTAACCACTCTAAACAACACACTCCCTTCTTCATGGTGTACGGATCAGAAGCTGTGCTGCTGTGTGATCTCCAACACAATTTCCCCCGAGTGTAACAATACGATGAAGATGAGGCTGAAGAAGAATGCCAAGACGGTCTGGACCTCTTGGAGGAAGAGTGGGAGTTAGCCCTCATCAGATCTATGCTCTATCAGCAGGATTTGAGGCGTTACCATGACAAACAGGTCAAGGGCCAAGCTTTTCAGGAAGGAGATCTGGTTCTCCGACTGGATCAACAGAGACCCCATAAGCTGGCGCTCGTGGCAAGGGCCATTTGCGATCTGCAAAGTCATGCACAATGGAGCATTTCGACTGTACAACATCAAGGATGGTGTAGAAGAACCTCGAACTTGGAACGCGGATCTACTTCACAAGTTCTACACACAAGACACGTCGAGTGTAGTTTGTCATTCTCATAATAAATCCGAGTGATCTTGATGAATAAAGTTTTCTTCCGTTACATCTTTCCAATTTTTTTTTCCGCTCGGGTGAATTAATTTCCCCTATCACCCCAGTGGGTGCAAAATACTTAGTTGCAAACCTGATTTTGCCTAAGTACGAACTACTCCGAGTGAGGGTCTCGCCTACACTTGGGGGCTTAGCCGCGACCCCGCGCCGCCTAAGTTAAAAACGCTTCGAGTGGGACATCCTCCACACTCTAAGAACAAGATGGATATGACCATCATTGTTCGTCTAAGTACGAACTACTCCAAGTGAGGTTCTCACACACACTCGGGAACTTAGCCACGACCCCGCGTCGCCTAAGTTAAAAACGCTTCGGGTGGGACATTCTCTACACTCAAACGACAAGATGGACAAGACCATTATTGTTCATCTAAGTATGAACTACTTCGAGTGAGGGTCTCTCCCACACCCGGGAACTTAGCCGTGGCCCCGGTTCGCCTAAGTTAAAAACGCTGCGAATGGGACATCCTCCACACTCGAACAACAAAGATGGACATGACCATCATTGTTCGTCTAAGTACAAACTACTCCGAGTGACAGTCTCGCCCACACTCAGGGACTAAGCCGCGACCCCGCGTCGCCTAAGTTAAAAATGCTTCAAGTAGCACATTCTCCACACTCGAATGACAAGATGGACAGGACCATCATTGTTCATCTATATACGAACTACTCCGAGTGCTCTCCCACACTCAGGGACTTAGTCGCGGCCCCGCGTGACTGAGTTAAAAACACTTCGAGTGGGACATCCTCCACACTCGAACAAGATAGACAGGACCATCATTGTTCGTCTAAGTACGAACTACTTTGAGTGAGGGTCTCGCCCACACTCGGGGACTTAGTCGCGGCCCCGCGTCGCCTAAGTTAAAAGCGCTTCGAGTGGGACATTCTTCACACTCGGACGACAAGTTGAAGAGGACCATCATTGTTCGTATAAGTACGAACTACTCCGAGTGAGGGTCTCGCCCACACTCGGGGGCTTAGCCATGGCCCCATGTCGCCTAAGTTAAAAATGCTTTGAGTGGGACATCCTCCACACTCGAACAACAAGATGGGCAGGACCATCATTGTTTGTCTAAGTACGAACTCCTCCGAATGAGGGTCGCACCCACACTCGGGGGCTTAGCCACGGTCACGTGTCACCTAAGTTAAAAACACTCTGAGTGAGACATTTGGCACACTCGGACGACAAGATGAATAGGACCATCATTTTCCATCTAAGTACGAACAACTCCGAGTGAGGGTCTCGCCCACACTTGGGGGCTTAGCCGCGATCTCGCGTCACCTAAGTTAAAAACACTTCGAGTGAGATATTCCCCACACTCAGATGACAAGATGAACAAGACCATGATTGTTCGTCTAAATACGAACTACTCTGAGTGTGGATCTTGTCCATGCTCGGGGACTTAGGTCTGACCCTGTGTCGCCTAAGTTTAAACCCATTCCGAATGTGGATGTCATTCACACTCGGAAAATCATGCGCGATCCTGCAATTGCTTAAGTATAAACACTCAGAGATCAAAGATTGAATGAAGGTAAAGAAAATAAAAACTACCACTCGGCATTCGAAGGCAAAAGTTTAAAGAGTTTTTTGGCCCGACGATCACTCAGGGCGAGGGGGATCCACCGCTTCAATGAGTGTGTCTAGGTCGATGATGTCCATGATCCGAGTGGAAGCCTCCATGAACATCTCCATGTAGTCTTCAAGCTTGACATGTTTCCTATTGGCAACCTCCAAGGACTTCAACTTCTTCTCATCCACCCCCTTGTAGTGGAAACGGATGAGTGAGAGCGCAATGTCAGCTCTAGCTTGGGATGCTGAGTTCTTCCAAGTTTTCACCCGGCTCGGGACACCTCTCACTCGGGTGAGAACAATTTCTAGATCCTTTGAAGGTTCTTCATCAAGAAGGATTTCCTTCTCAATGTCTGAAACAGCAGTGTGGAGCCTCTTCATGTACGCAGCCACTTCATCGATGCGTTCTTCCAAGCGAAGAACGGCCTTGGCAGCGCTATCCTTGAGTAGCTCTCAGGACGGGTCCAACTCCTTCTCGGTCTTCTCAGTCTCCTCGACAACATCATTGCAGAACTCTGAATTTAGTCGAACGAAGAAGAGAATAAGAGGCAAACAAATTTCATTCGGCTAAACAAGGCTGCACAAGAGTCACTCATGAAGTTTACCTTTTACCTTTTCACTCGCACCATCGCCAAATTCTTTGACGAACTACTCCAGCTCGATTTTCTTGGCAGCAATCTGCTTGAGTTTGGCCTCCCACCCAGCGTGCGATTTCTTCAGCTCAGCGAGTTCCTCCTTGGACCTCTTCACAACAGCTTCCAGAGTTATCTTCTCCTCGTCCAGCTTCTGGACTGTCTTCAGCTTCTCCTCAGCCTCCTTGGCCTCCCGGCTAGCCTCCTTCTGGGCATCTGCTAGATCTTTTTCCATCTTCTCGAGGGTCGTCTTCACAGTTTCTAAAGAAATAGAATTCTTCAGCCTCTCGACAAGTTTATTTTCTCCACAGAGATCTGATGAAGTAGACTCAGTCGGACAGCGAGAAAGAGTAGTTACGGTGTCAGTTAGACAGGATGAGTATACCTTCAATTACCTTCTTCTCCTCCTCCAATCGGGCTTTCTTGGTTTTCTCGGCTTCAAGGTCAAGGAGCAGAGTCAGCACCTCCTTCTCTAGAGCATTTTAGTATCTTCCGAGCTCACAAACAGCCTACAAACGGGAAACAAAAGGAAAAATTAGTCGGACTTTGACTCAGACTTTAAGACTCCCCTGATTGTTCCAATCGACGGTAGTCTCGGGGACTACACCCAGTGGGTGTGCTCAGCTAAAAGCACAATGTGCTCCCTTGGTGGTTTTGATAATTCATGACAACATACATTGTCTCTTGGACTAATACTTTCGTCTGTGTATTTCAGATAAAGTCCATAGAGAGAGATGGTCTGGCAAAAAGGAGTGTGGAGAGTATCCCCATGAAGAAGAAGGAGAAGGAATAGCCATTGTCCAAGCTTCAAGCAAAGGACTCTACATTTTACCTTTTGTGAGAAATCATGAAAGCACAACATGCTCCCTTGGTGGTTTTGATAATTCATGACAACATACATTGTCTCTTGGGCTAATACTTTTATCTAGTGTATTTCACATAATAGTCCATTTAGAGTTGGGTTGGCAAAAGGATCGTGGAGAGTCCCCAAGATACAAGCGAATAGGTTGGCAAAGCTTAAAGCAAGAGGACTCTACATTTTATATTTGTGAGAAATCACATTGAGTCCATAGGAAAGCCAATACTATTAAAAGGGGGTAAGGTTTTGTTGGTGAATGAAATGCTCATATGTGCACAAGTGATAGTCACCAAAGACACCCACAAACTCTCCCACCAAAGTCTATCCAAAGCCAAACACTCAAAATCGATGCAACCAACATTCTACACTCGGTGCCACCTATTCCAAACCCTAGATAGACTCAGCCAAACCCTATCTTTTTGGTGCACCCGATACTGCATTCAGTCCCACCAAGTTAGGCTACCAACTTTCTATTACGCAAGTTCACAATTTTAGTCCCTCCGAGATTATTGGATAGGCGTCACCGAGATTGGGAATTCTAACCGTTGGTCACCTTATTGGTGCAACCGAGATTCCTATACTAGTCTCATCGAGATTCAAAGTTGCTAACTTTAAGTCACTTCGGTACAACCGAGATTCACATAGCGGTTCCATAGAGTCTGACTTATTGTGTGTAACAGTTGGATCTTTAGAGATGCCTATATATACCCCTCCACCACCAGCTACTCGAGAGAGAAGCACTCAGAACTATTCCATACCTATCCTATCAGTTTTCTGAGAGAGAACCACCTACCCTTGTGTTGAGGTCAAGATCTTCCACTCCAACCATATGGATCTTGATTTCTAGCCTCCCCAAGTTGCTTTCCACCAATCCCATCTCTTCTACCAAGCCAAATCTGTGAGAGAGTGATTGTATGTTGGGGATATAACCCCGCAATATGACCCACCCTTGAAGGCTCCGGGTCATGTTGATGGCTCGTGAGCTGGCCCAAGGGTAAGCCGTAAAGCCAACAGCCCATGAAGATAGACGGCTCATGGTGTGGGCCGCAATGTGGCCCGGACTGAGAAGACCCGGGCGTGCAAGCCGCTCGGAGATGTTTGGACAAAGAAGATAGAGTAAGACTCGGATAGACAATGAGACTCGGTTAGACAATTGTAAAGACCCGTGGTCCTGATCTCTTATATAAAGGTAGACCCGGGGCGGCTTAGGGATGAGGTGATCGAGAACTAGGTCAAGCTTTAGCTCCCTTGTAATCGATATAACAAGCAATACAAGCGCAAGCAGGACGTAGGCTATTACCTCGACTTGAGGGGCCGAACCTAGGTAAACCCGTGTCCTTCGTCCCAATTAACACCTTTGAGTCCATCACAGTAACAATGGCCTCGAATCCAAGTCCGTTCACCCAAACATCTGTTGTGATAAATCCACGACAGTTGGTGCCCACCGTGGGGCTTGCGCTTGGTCGTGTTGAGTTCTCAAAGGGATCTCTCCCAGGGCTCGAGGGATACGTGGTCGGAAGGATGAGCAAGAGTCGCCATGGCTGGTTCTACATCGACGATGCCGGCTGGGGGCTTGATGCTGAGTGCGTGGAGTATGGATTCCGGGTCCCGTTCGGCGAGATCCACGTCTTCATCGGAAAGGCTGATGGATGTACACCCGGGCCGGACGTCTGCACCAACATCATCGAGCCGGCTCGGCGTCTCCAATTTGCAAGTAACGTGCAGCCTGTTCGCGCCAATCCGGGTCAGAAGCATGTCTTCGTAGGCTTCACGCAAGGTAGGGATCTGAAAGCTTCCGGGTCACAGGAAACCCTTGTCTATTCACAAGATGAATCTTCAAGTGGAGAAACAGAATCAATGTACCAGCTCTGCAATGGTGGCCTTGGGGGTTGTGAAAATGCATACTCTGAGTCGGATGGTTTTGAGTCGGATGCTTTAAAACCTCCAGTTCGTGTAGCGGTGTTCATGGCAGGATCAGCCCCAGCCGCTGGTAGTACAGCCGCGGGAGCCGCCACTTTGGGTCATAGACCGCCGCCACCGGCTCAAGTTCTTGTGGAGCTGATGGATGAACTGGCGGCTCTCATGGCCACTGAAGTGACACTAGATAATCAAGCAGCTAAAAATATAGAGATTGCATGGATCAAGGGCCGGATGGCAGAGGAACGACAAAGGATGGCTGACCTGAAGGTCCAGATGGAAGAAGAACAGAACATATCAAGGCAGATGCTTTCCATCTAGGGCTGGAGCAAAGGTCAGCAGCGGCGGTACACAGGAGGAGGCATCAGTCCTGTCTACCAGAGCGTTATGAAGCAATGAACCTCTTTAATACCCCCGGTGCAGGGGGAGCCGTGGGCGCGCCCGAGAGCCGCCCAACGAAGCGGCCATCGACTCATCCAGCCCAACATAACCCAACTTCACCTGGGGGCTTTCCAACACCGGCGGGTCATTATTCTAAACCGGCCGAGAAGATGGTAGCAGCTGCCACCCGGCTTGAGATGATCCCTATCCCGGATGAAGCACCGTTTGCGGAGGATGTGCGGAACGCCATCGGGTACTTGCAAACGGTCATGGACCAGCAAGAGAGGTACGCTCACAGCCGGAGCCACATCCATTCAACCCCTCTTACGAGCCGTTGTTTTAGCCGGCGCTACGAGTCACCGGCAGGTTCTAGCAGTAACCATCACAGAGAAATTCCAACGGGTCACCGACCGCGAAGAGATACACAGGCACGTGTAGACCATGCGAGAAGCCCGCAAGAAGCGCTAGCTAGGCTGGCTTGCCAAGAGCCCAGGCCTTCCGTTTCCATAGAGGCAGGTGTAATCCCCAGGACGGGGGGGCTGCCGTGTCTATCGCCGGCTCTCCGGAGTGAGCGGTTGCCGAAAGACTTCAAAGGTCCCCGCAAGGTCCCAAATTACACCGCTGATCTACCCCAGAGGCCTGGGTGGAAAGCTATGAGCTAGCCATGGAGATGCTGGATGTTAGCGAGGCGGTTTGTGCCAAATATTTCATCATGATGCTTGAAGGCCTGGCTCGTACATGGTTAAAAGGGTTGCCACCTAATACCATCAATTCATGGGCGGAGCATAGGGCTTAGTTCATCAAAAACTTTCAAGGGACGTGCAAGCTGCCTATGACCATTGTGGATCTTGATCACTGTGTCCAACAGGAAAGCGAGTCGGCTCATCATTGGGTACGGCGGGTCTCGACAATTATCCACTCATCAGAGCAGATCATGGCGGCTCAAGCGGTGTTGATTTTAGAAAAGAATTGCCATTTTGTTCCTTTAAAGCAGAAACTTGGCCGGCTCAAGCGCACGTGTCAGGACATGGGAGAGCTCATGACGGCTCTCATGAAGTACGCCGACTCAGACAACACGAAGGATCCGGGTTTTGATGAGGAAAAGGCTAGTCAAGGCAAGAAGGGCAACCAAGGCAAGGGCACGGTGAACAATGGTAACCAGAGTAAACATAAGAATCCAGAGGCCAGGTCAGAGCTGGTGGCCAACACAAATGCCCAGCAAAATCACCCCAAGGGCAACAAGAGGTTTGGGCCGCCCTCGAGTAGGGATAATGTTTCCTCGAACATGGAAGAGATGCTTAAGCGACCTTGTCCGAATCACAGTTTGCCTGATAGACCGGCAAATCATACATGGGAGAGTTGTACTTTTATGCAGAGGTTCAAGCAATATGTCACATAGCCTAACCATCGCGGGGGCGGCCCGCCAGGCGGCCCAGGACGTGATGGGTCAGGAGTTGCATTTGGTTCTAGCGGGTCAGGAGCCAGTTTTGGCTCTGGCGGTTCTGCATCCGGTCATCCTGGTCAGGATAATCACGGAGGACAGCAGCTGCATACTGGTAATAATAATCAACAACAGCAGCAACAGCGAAATCAGTCCGGCTTTCAGAGTAATCCAAATCAGCTCAGCTCTGGGCAATACCACATCTTCACGACTAGCCTCAATAGACGGGACCAGAAGTTGCATAAATAGGCAGTCAATGCGGTTACGCCGGCTCTTCCACAGTATCTGAAGTGGTCTGAATATGACATAACATGGAGCCGTGAAGAGCACCCGCCACGCGTTGATGACCCGGGGTGGCTGGCTTTGGTTGTGCCCCCCCAAGTGGGTGGATATATGTTGAACAAGGTGGTCATGGATGGCGGCAGCAGCATAAACATCCTTTATTATGACACCTTTCGGCGGATGAAGTTGCTCAACAAGGACTTAAAACCTTCGTCCACTGTTTTTCATGGTGTGGTGCCGGGTAAGTCGGCGTAACCAGTGGGCAGGATTTCTTTGGAATTAGCTTTTGGCGATGAATACAACTACAGAGTGGAGTCCTTATGGTTTGAGGTGGTGAAGATCAAGAGCCCTTATCATGCCTTGTTTGGACGGCCGGCTTATGCTAAGTTCATGGCTCAGCCCTGCTATGTTTACTTGCAGCTCAAGATGCCCGGCTTAAATGGTACCGTCACCGTTCATGGTAACCGAAACACGGCTATGGAGTGTGAAGAAGGGGATGCAGCTTACGCAGAGTCTAGTTGCGCTCAGGAGGAGCTTAAGTTTTATAAGGAGAATGTTGATCCGGAGGATATGACCCCCCTGAAAAAGCCCACCACGGAGGTTGAGCCGCCCCTCAAATTTTCAGAGGATGATACCAAGGCAGTAGATTTCAATCCGGGCGACTCATCTAAGCAGTTCATCATTGGAGCTCATATGGATCGCAAATAGGAAAGCGCACTCATCGAATTCATCCGTGAGAATCGGGACATCTTTGCATGGAAACCTTCTGACATGCCGGGTGTACCGAGAGAATTCGCTGCGCACAACCTTAATGTAGATCCAAAGTTTAAACCGATCAAATAGTTCCCGGGGTGGTTCAATGAGGAAAGGCGCAAGGCTATTGGGGAAGAAGTTGCCCGGCTCTTGGCAGCTGGCTTTATTGTTGAAGTTTTTCACCCGGAATGGTTGGCTAACCTAGTGCTGGTGCTAAAAAAGAATGGCACCTGGCGTATGTGTGTGGACTACACGGACCTTAACAAGGCTTGTTCGGTTGATCCTTTTGCCCTCCCTCGAATTGATCAGATCATTGATGCTACAGCCGGATGTGAAAGTTTATGCTTCCTGGATGCTTACCCAGCTTATCATCTGATCAAGATGGCAGTGAAAGACCAGGAGAAGACATCGTTTATTACACCCTTTGGGGTGTTCTGTTATGTCTCTATGCCTTTCGGTCTCAAGAGTGCCCAGACAACTTATCAACGATGCATGCAGAACTGCCTTCACAGTCAAATTGGCAGTAATGTTCATGCTTATGTAGATGACATCGTGGTTAAATCCGGAAAGAAGGAGACTCTTTTGGAGGATCTAAGGGAAACCTTTGGCAATCTCCGGGTCTACAAGATGATGCTTAACCCGACCAAGTGTGTCTTTGGTGTTCCAGCAGGGAAGCTTTGGGGTTTCTTGGTCTCTGAGCGTGGCATCGAGGCTAACCCGGACAAAATCAAAGCTATTACTTCTCTGAGAGAGCCGACTTGCACTAACGACGTCCAACGCTTAGCAGGGCGGATTGCTGCATCGAGCCGGTTCATAAGCCGTCTTGGAGAGAAAGTTATCCCTTTATATCAGATGATGAAAAAGACAGACAAGTTTGCCTGGAGCAAGGCGGCGGGTGAAGCACTTGAGGCGCTTAAGAAATAGCTCACTGAGCCGCCAGTATTAGCCGCTCTGGCTGAGAAAGAACCGTTGCTCCTTTATGTGGCGGCTAACAATAGGGCCATCAGTGTCGCAATTATAGTCGAGCGCAAGGAGGCTGGGAAGGAGTATCCCATGCAAAGGCCGGTTTATTATAGCAGTGAGGTCCTGACAGAATCTAAACAGAGATGTCCACACTGGAAGAAGCTGGTATACGGGGTTTTTATGGCCAATCGCAAGTTAAAACACTACTTTCTAGGGCACCAGGTACTATGGTCAGTTCTGCTCCGTTGGGAGATATTATCCAGAACAGAGAAGCCACAGGGAGGATTGCCGAATGGGCCTTAGAGCTAGGACCTCTTAATGTAAAGTATGTTCCTTGCACGGCGATCAAATCCCAAGCTTTGGTGGATTTCATCAATGATTGGACAGAGTGCCAAGCTCCCGAAGAAAAGCCAGATAATACATACTGGACTATACACTTTGATGGATCCAAGCAGTTAGAGGGGTCCGGAGCAGGGGTTGTCCTGACATCCCCAAAGGGTGACAAGTTTTGTTATGTGCTCTGGCTGACGTTCCCTTGCACTAACAATGTGGCTGAGTGTAAGGTTTGCTTCATGGTCTTAGATTAGCCAAAGAGATTAATTTGAGCCGGGTGAGGTGTTTGGGTGACTCAGATCTAGTAGCTCAGCAGGTTTCTGGCACTTGGGACTCCAAAGACCCACAGATGGCGGCTTATAGGTAGGCGGTTGATATTATTGCGGGTCACTTCAAAGGGTATCAGGTAGATCACATTGATCGTCGCAAGAACGAGGCGGCCGATGCTTTATCATGGCTAGGTCCCCAACGAAAGCTGATGCCGCCTAATGTCGTTCTGGATGTCTTATATCATCCGACTGTCAAGATACCTTCAGAGGAGGATTTGGCTATTCCTGACCCGGAGGCAGAATTAGTGGCGGCTCTACATGTTATCCCAGATTGGACTATTCCATATTTAGACTATTTAACCCGGGGCGAGTTACCAGAGGATGAAGATCTGGCTAGAAAGATCACCCGCCGTTCTAAGTCCATGACGATAATTAATGGTGAGTTGCATAAATGCAGTGTAACAGGGGTTTTTCAACGTTGTGTTTCACCAGAGGAGGGCCAGCAGATCTTGAGTGAGATCCACGCTGGAGATTGTGGGCACCATGCCGGCTCAAAATCTTTGGTGGCCAAGGCTTTCTGGCACGGGTTCTTCTGGTTGACGGCTCACAAGGATGCAGAGGACTTAGTCCGTAAGTGCGATGGCTGTCAGAAATTTAGCCAGCGTGCTCATGTTCTGGTTCAAGAATTAAGGATCATACTAATCACTTAGCTGTTTGTGGTGTGGGGGCTGGACATGGTCGGGCCTTTCAAGAGGTCCAAGGACAAAAAACGCACCTCCTGGTGGCGGTTGATAAATTTACCAAGTGGGTAGAGGCAGAGCCGGTTAGCAAATGTGATGCAGCTACAGCAGTTCTGTTTATCAAAAAGCTAATTTACCGATTTGGTTACCCACACAACATCATCACTGATAATGGTACAAATCTATCCAAGGGGGCTATGAAGAAATTCTGTGATGAAGAACATATCCGGCTTGATATATCAGCCGTGGCACATCCACAGTCCACCGGTCAGGCGGAGCGCGCCAATCAGGAAATTCTAAGAGGAATTAAGCCGCGACTTATGGTTCCTTTGCAGCGCACGCCCGGGTGTTGGGTCGAAGAATTACCTTCCGTCTTATGGAGCATCAGAACCACCGCTAACAGGTCCACGGGTTTCACGCCCTTCTTTATGGTGTACAGCGCTGAGGCCGTTTTACCCAGCGACATCCAACATGACTCGCCAAGGGTGGTGGCTTACATTGAGACGGACAACGAGACAGCGCGCCGAGATGCATTGGATGCTTTAGAAGAGGCACGAGAGTTAGCAGTAGCCCGGTCGGCAATTTATCAACAAGACCTGTGCCGCTATCACAGCCGCAGGGTCAAGACCCGGACGTTCCAGGAGGGCGACTTGGTGCTCCAGCTGATTTAGGACCAGACAAATATGCATAAACTATCACCTCCATGGGAAGGACCTTTTGTGGTCTGTAGAAATCTCAACAACGGGTCATATTACCTCGTCGATGTCCAAGACGACTCAGATACAATGGGTCAGGAGACCCGTCGGCCATGGAACATCGCGCATCTCCGGCCCTATTTCACCTAAGGGTGTAAAGATCTACCGTTGTACACTATCATTGTACATACCACAGTTATATGAATAAACAAGGAAGCCTCTGCTATTTCATGCATCCTCGTACAAGAGAATATTAAGTAATATTCCGGTTGATGCATCGACCAAGATCGGCAAACGGCAGTAGATGCCTATTAGCCAGGCGTTATGCCACAAATCCGGCTCAAGACAATGAGTCGCGGCGAGGGTGGCTTCTCGCCTTCGGGTGCATCTTCTAACGACTATCCGCCGGCGCTTTGCGTCGTAT
This sequence comes from Hordeum marinum, assembly GCA_022496015.1. Lineage (NCBI taxonomy): Eukaryota > Viridiplantae > Streptophyta > Magnoliopsida > Poales > Poaceae > Hordeum > Hordeum marinum. The sequence goes on along the minus strand of CM039678.1, from coordinate 378,539,061 downwards.
TGCTGAATGGTGGTAGACACCTATTAAGCAGGCATTTCGCCACAAAAAAACCTGACTAAGGTAATTAGTCGTGGCGAGGGAGGCTTCTCGCCTTCGGGTGCAGCTTCTAACGCCTATTCGCCGGCGGGTTACGCCGTAATTGCTGAGGGGGCTTCTTACCGACGGGTATCGCTTCTAACACCCTATCAGCCGACTTTATGCCATCTCCGGCTAACCAGTTTTGCCGCGGTTATGAGAGGTTTTTTACCGACGGGTAGCTAACGTCTCATGACCCGTGAACGACAGCTTTCTGCCTCCGGGTAAAGCTTCTAATGCCTATTAGCCATCCTAAGGCCACGTAAAAACAGCTAAGGTAACTTAGCTGCGGTGAACGATGACTTCTTACCTTTAGGTACAGCTTCTAACACCTATTAATTGTTCTCATAAAAATCCGGCTAAGGAAAAATTAGCCGCAGCGAGGGCGGCTTCTTACCTTCGGGTACAGCTTCTAATGCTTATCCGCCGGCGTTTACGCCATATTGTTACCTCCGGGTGTATCTTCTAAATACCTTATCGGCCAGGCTTTATGCCATTTCCGGCTAACCAGATTGGCCGTAATTATCAAAGAGGGAGTCACCACCTCCGGGTGTGGCTTACCGAATCTTGGTTGCAGGTGTCTTGTATGATGACAAGGCAAGTGTAAATAACTCAAAGCATACAAAGACAAATGGCAGACCAAAAGCCGGATCATCTTATAGGACAAATTTTAGACAAGTTTTCATCTAGCTATTACACTCCCAGAGGAGATCAAAAATTTCAGATAAAGTTTTTTCAGCCGTCACACGGCGGGTTAAGCTGATACAAGATCTTACAGCAGCAGCTAGTTAGCTGGCGAGTCATCCTACGCCAGCTCTTCTGGGGCCTTGATCTGGAGGTTATCCAAATCCCAATTGTAGTTCGTTAGAGCCGCAAAAGAGCCCTCAAAAAAGGGTGACGGGTCAAGATCTGGAGCAAAGAGGTACTTACTCTGGGCAGGCGTCAAATCTTTGCACTCGTATAAAGGACCCCGGACTCTCTTTTGCTCCGGGTCATACGCTGCTTGATAAGTTGACAAATCAACCTCCTCCGCCAAGACAGAAGCTAACACCCGGGACTCTTTCATGCACCGGCTGTAGTCAGCATCAGTAAACTCCGAGCCGTCATCTTTTCTTGAAGGGAAGCCCTCCATCATCTCGGCGGCTGTGAGACCCGGAGCAAAGGCCAATGCCCGGCTGATGCCCGCAATGGCCCCTTGGCGTGCGGATGATTTCTTGAGTTCGGCGATCTGTTTTGTCATGGTGGAGAAGATCTCTAAGACACCCCTGAGAGTCGCCAGAATTTTCTCCTTATATTGCACGGCCTTGATAGTGCAGATTGCACCACAGTACAACTGCTCAGTCAAGGTATAGATGGCCTTCAACGGCAGCAGGCTATCAGAAGCCAACTGCCGGCTCCTAGGACCTGTATAAACCGGACAATTCAGATGAGTCGCCAGTCTAAGTAAAGATGAGACTATTTGAAACACAGAGTTGTCAGAAGTTTACCAAAGAGGGCGGCTGACATTTTACTTATGTGGCGCTTCAAGCCTTGGAGTTCATCTGCCACAACTATCAGCTGCTGATCGGCATCATCCGCCCGTTGGATCAAGGCGGTCTTCTCACATTCAGTTGACTCCTTAAGGGCAGCAAAAGCAGCCTTGATTGTGGCCATCTCTTCAGAGAGAAGCCGACACTTTCCATCGGCGACGCTGCGGGCTTCTTATTGAGCCGCCAAGTTGGTCTTGAGGTCCATCAATTGTGACCCGGCTTCGTTTAAAGCTTCTTGTGACACGTCAAAATACAGGATAAGTCGCTAGAATGGAAATCATATCAAATAATGAAGGTTAACACAAAATTATGCAAGTTTCAAGCAGATTGCAAGCAATATGTTTGACACTTGGGGGCTAATGTATATTTGATCTTCGAGGTTACAACACAGTTCTGGCTCATCTTCATCAAAGTTAATCCGGAACTTGGGGGCTACGATATGGCTCTTCAAAATTTTGCTTATAATGAAAGCTCCGACTCAAACGTTATCAAGTTTGAGTCCGCCCTTGGGGGCTACGATTGGCTGTTCACGTTATCTACAGTGAAGATCTGACTCCACTCTAACATGTTGAGCCGACCCTTGGGGACAAAGGCTTTGGATATTCTATAGAGGATCAGGAAAGACCCGGTTCACCTCTCAACTAGATTGAATCGGCCCTTGGGGGCTAAGTAAGGTTATAGCAGCAAGAGGAATACCTCATACTTTGTTTTCATCATGGTTACCAGCCGAAGCTCTAGATCCCGGCTGGTGGTAAGCCGGTTTATATACCCGGCGTGGAGTTCTTCGGCCGTCATGTTCTCAAACGAAGAGTCGAAATCCAGCTTTTTGGAGGCCTCGGCAAACTCTTTATGCCTGGTCAGCACATGAGCCGGAGGAGACTGGGGAGCAGAGCCGGTGATCACAACCCCCGGAGTTGCAGTGGCCTTGGCAGGACTTGGCGGCTTTGAAGGACCCCTTAGAGGGCTCTCCGGGATGATATCTTCAGCAGCTGGCTCAGTGGAAACAATTGGCAGATCTACATCTGGTTGTGGCTCCTCCGGTTGTTCTTGCTCCGGCTCAGGAGCGGCAGGACTGGGGGAGGGTTTGTTGGTCTTCCGACGCTTGGCTTGAGCACTGCAAGATAGAAAAGTGAGAATCCAAAGGATATTACTACCCTACAAAGAGCCAGATATTATAGTGGAAAACACTTACAGTGGGTTGATCCTCGGAGGCGGCAGAACGGTCACCGAAGAGTCGCCGGAGGAGGGCGACTTCTGAGATGAAATTCAAGAAGGATGAGACGGCACTAAGGTTATAAAGAAAAATGAATCAAATAGGAACACATACCTCAGCAGGGCGTTTCTTTGGAGCCGGCGAGTTCGGCAAGCCGAACATAAGCTCAGTAGAGCCGGCGCTCCATGTCTGGCGATGTTCAGCTTGTTGTTGCTTTTTCAAAAGAAAATTGGGAGCCAGGTAAGCGAGAGGATGAGAAAGAGGAACTTTTCTGGCAACCCGCCACGGCTTTCAGGGGACAAAATATTCTGAGCCGGAAGAGACATAGTTTACCTCGGGGGCATTGGCACGGCTGGTCTACACTTCATCCTGTGAGTAAAAAACAAGCATTGGTAAAACGGGAAGGCAAAAAATCAAGAAAAACAACTAAAATTTTACCTCTGAGCTGGATGGCTGTGGCGGGTCAAACCAGTCCTCTTGAGGGGCGTCTTTCTTTGGCTTCTTGGCTAGGGCCTTCTTCTTGAGCTTCTTTAGAGGAGGGACGTACTCCTTCTTCCAGAAATCAGAGTCGGCCTGCAAAAATAACCTGGAGAAGAATAATAGATCAGCAAGGTACAAGCAACATCCAAGAGACGGATGGGAAGAAATTAACTTACATTTGGAGCCGGATTGTTGGCGCTGAATGGCGCTAGGCCAATGGCGCTGCATGAGCCGGAGGCTTCATGGACAAGGCTCCGGATGACAGTGGTAATGTCATCCTCTGTCAAGGTTGATTTGCTGAAGCACAAGGAGCTGTCATACTTGCCTTCATATTCACAGATAAGCCGGCTTCTACGGCTAAGGGCATGATTCGCCATGAAATCCAGTAGTGAATCAAATCCAGTCCGGTCAAACCGTTTGCCATGAGTGCTTTGATCTTGGCATGAGCCGGCTCATACCTGGCACGCTCTGAAACTGAGAGCCGGCCAGGAACTCTGAATCTGCCCTGAGCCGGGAGGGATGATAACCCGGCAATGGGCGCTCATCTTCAGGAGAGGTGTCCTTGTAATAGAACCAAGTCTTATCCAATCCTTTGGATGACTCGGCATCTGCGCAGCCGGAAAAATGATGTCTCTGCGTCGTTGAATGGAAATACCGCCAAGTTCCAGACTCAGACCGCCTTTCATTTCAGTTTGGCGGTTGGCATAGAAGAACTCTCGAAACAACCCCATAGACGGTTTGGTTTGCAGGTAGGCTTCGCAGAGCACTTGGAAATTGCATATGATTGAAACGGAGTTGGGGGTCAAGTCTTGGGGGTGAAGCTTGTACAAATGGAGAATGTCATGGAAGAGTTTAGAGGCGGGCAGCATGAACCCTCGCTCGATATGGTCAGAGAAAACTACTACCTCTCCTTGTTGGGGAGAGGGCCGAGTCTCGTCACCTGGAACCCGCCAGTGAAGGACCTCCTTGGAAGGAAGAGTACCCGCGTCAACAAAATCCGTAAGTATTCTTCTGTGACTGAAGATCCGACCTAGTTGCAGTTGGAAGCACGGGACATGACGGCGGCTCAAAGACTGTGCAAAATTAAATATGCGGCGAGTTAAGAACAAGCAATATCTATGACGGATTACAATTTTAAGGGCTCTACAAATACTACACCATAGTCCAGCTGATGAAAGCCGGAGAGGTCTGGCAGTTCAACAAGGAAGGGAGGAGCGAAAATCGGCTAAGTCCTGAAAAACAAGTTTCGCAAACTACCGCTGCAATTATGGATCTACAAAAACAGGAAAATAGGTTCTTATTTCTAGACCTAGCGAAGAACAGGCAGAACAGAAAAGAATGAGACAAAGCCGCGACAGCCCACGCATTGCGCACGGCTGCGTTATGCGTGGCAGCACGGCGGAGACACGCGCTAAAGACGTCGACGGCGTCGGAATACCCTAACGGTGGCGATGGAGGAGCACGAGCGGTGGCGACGGAGCTTCCCGCAAACCCTGCTATGGCGGCGATGGATCTAGGGGGAGTTTGAACTTACCGATAATGGAGCGGCAGATGCGGAAGAGGCTCTGGTACGACTCAGGTTGATGCGCCGGCCTGGTTGACGGTGATGAGATGGCGGCGCTGGAGCAGGGAGCGCCGGAGCAGAGATGATGAAGGGAAGAAGATGAAGAGAGAGAGGGACAAGAAAAGATCCCCCCAGCAACAGGTCTTATTTAAAGAGAAGACATGGTAGGCGCGAAAATTTAGGCGACGGAAACCATTTGACCGAGGCGGACGCCTCGATTTTCGGGCTGACCATTAATAAAAGATTCGGTGATACGTCAGCATATCTCGTGACGTCACGCCGGGTCATCATCGGGCGACTCGCCAAAGAGCAGAAGATAAGGATGAAGTGAGCAAGCTCAATTCAACCTGGGGCCTAATGTTGGGGATATAACCCCGCAATATGACCCGCCCTTGAAGGCTCCGAGTCATGTTGATGGCTCGTGAGCCGGCCCAAGCATAAGCTGTAAAGCCAACATCCCATGAAGATAGACGGCTCATGGTGTGGGCCGCAAGGTGGCCCAGACTGAGAAGACCCGGGCGTGCAAGCCGCTCGGAGACAGTTTGGACAAACAAGATAGAGTAAGACTCGGATAGACAATCAGACTCGGTTAGACAATTGTAAAGACCCGTGGTCCTGACCTCTTATATAAAGGTAGACCCGGGGCGGCTTAGGGATGAGGTGATCGAGAACTAGGTCAAGCTTTAGCTCCCTTGTAATCGATACAACAAGCAATACAAGCGCAAGCAGGACGTAGGCTATTACCTTGACTTGAGGGGCCGAACCTGGGTAAACCCGTGCCCTTCGTCCCAATTAACCCCTCTGAGTCCATCACATTAACGATGGCCTCGAATCCAACTCCGTTCACCCGGACATCTGCTGTGATAAATCCATGACAGTCACCTTATTGGTGCAACCGAGATTCCTATACTGGTCTCATCGAGATTCAAAGTTGCTAACTTTAAGTCACTTCGGTACAACCGAGATTCACACAGCGGTTCCATAGAGTCTAACTTATTGTGTGTAACGGTTGGATCTTTAGAGATGCCTATATATACCCCTCCACCACCAGCTACTCGAGAGAGAAGCCTCAGAACTATTCCATTCCTATCCTATCAGTTTTCTGAGAGAGAACCACCTACCCTTGTGTTGAGGTCAAGATCTTCCACTCCAACCATAGGGATCTTGATTTCTAGCCTCCCCAAGTTGCTTTCCACCAATCCCATCTCTTCTACCAAGCCAAATCTGTGAGAGAGTGATTGTGTGTTGAGGAGTCTATCATCTTGAAGCATAAGAGCAAGGAGTTCATCGCATTACCGAGCCTATTACCTTTTGGAGGGTGGTGCCTCCTAGATTGGTTAGGTGTGGCTTGGGAGCCTCCTACTTCGTATTGTGGAGTGAACCAAGAAGGTTAGGTTTTAATTTCCTGCCAGTAGTCTATCCCCCCCCCCTCTAGACACTCTTCTGTTGATCCCTCAATTGGTATCAGAGCTTTGGTCTCCATTGCTTCGGTTTAATCACCGAGGAGGAAGATGGATGTGTCTAGTATAGGGATCTTGAGCTGTAGAGTACCTATTCTTGATGGAGAGTATTATAGTCAATGGAAAACCTTGATGCTTGAGCTGTTTAATGAATTTCATTTGAGAAAATATGGTGTGCGCCCCTATGAGCCTCCTATTGATCCCTTGCATCCCACACGCGAAGAGGAAATTGATATGCTATGCAATCTTAGAACTGTAAATCTTATTATTAGAGGCTTACCAAGATTCGTGCTTTCTCAATTGAAGAACTTTGCATGTGCTTATACTTTGTGGACTGATTTGGAGAAACAATATGCAAATCTTTCATTAAGTAATCTTGATGAAATTCTTCATAAAACTGTTGCCTTTCACAAAATGGCGCCTAGTGATCCTAAATTTCATAATTGTCTATTTGAGCTTAGAGACCTCATGTGCTGAAGGAGATGTCAAAACTATCAACAATATCATTATAGAGGTCCTTCGCATTCATAAACTTGAACATTTTCATGATCACCATCCTAACGAATCTCTTGTTCTTTATGACGAGGATTTCCCACTGGATGATGACAATGTGGAACATGGCTACTATGATGAAGATGAGTTGTTCGACATTGAGTATGAGAAGATCATGAAGAATCTAAGTCTCATGGCAAACTTCAAGGATTACATGTCCGGAGGAAAAGAGTGGATTCTCGATAGCGGATGCACATACCATATGACCGGAGATAGAGAAATGTTTGAAGAGATCACACCAAACCATGGATCGCGAAGGTATGTAATGTTTGGAGATAACTCCAAGGGTAAGGTACTTGGTCTTGGTAAGGTGGTCATATCCCATGATAGGTCTATTCAAAATGTTATGCTTGTTGAATCTCTTGGCTACAATCTTCTTTCCGTATCTAGACTTGCCGATTTTGGTTTCAATGTGTTATTCACGAAAGTTGATTGCCAAGTGTTTTGTCAAGATAATCATAAAATGGTCTTTACCGGTTTCCGTAGAGGTGATCTATACATTGTTGATTTCACTAAGAGATCCAAGCCTCACACTTCTTTAATTGCTAAATCTTCTAAATGTTGGCTTTAGCATAGAAGATTAGGACATGTTGGCATGCGTAATTTATACAAACTTGTCAAAGGTGATCATATACTTGCTGTTAAAGATGTTATCTTTGACAAAGATAGACTTTGTAGTGCTTGTCAAGCTGGAAAGCAAGTAGGTGGAAGTCATCCTGTTAAGAATATCATGACTACTAGGAGACCACTCGAGTTACTTCACATGGATCTTTTTGGTCCCAATGCTTACAAGAGTCTCGGTGGAAATTCCTATGGTCTAGTTATAGTTGATGATTTTTCTAGATTTACATGGGTATTTTTCCTTGATGATAAGTCGTAGGTTCAAAAGATCTTCAAGAACTTCATTTGCAAAGCACAAAATCGGTTTGAAGTTGAGATCAAGAAGGTTCGAAGCGATAACGGATCGGAATTCAAGAACACCCATGTGGATACCTTTCTTGGCGAAGAAGGTGTCTCACATGAGTTCTCAGCTATGTACACACCTCAACTAAATAGAGTTGTTGAGAGGAAGAACCAGACGCTTATTGAGATGGTTAGAACGATGCTTGACGAATACAAGATGCCAAGACACTTTTGGGTAGAAGCCGTGGAAACAGCATGTCATGCCACAAACTGACTTTACTTGCACAAGCTTCTTGGTAAAACGACATACGAGCTACTCACTGATAACAAACCCCAAGTTGGATACTTTCGAGTATTTACCTCAAAGTGATACATTCTTGACAAGCATTGTCGTACTAAATTTTCTCCTAAATCTCATATAAGATTCCTACTTGGTTACAGATCAAATTCTCACACTTATCGTATCTACAACAACTTCACGAAAAGTTGAAGAGACAGTAGACGTGAAGTTTGATGAATCTAATGGTTCGCAAGTCGAACAAATGCGAAATGATGTAGGTGATAAGGACCCTTGGAAGCTATCCTAGATTTACCCATCGGCAAGATTCATCCCATGGAGGTGAAGGAAAGTACTTCATCAACTCAAGTGGAAGCCCCTACTTCACAACAAGGTGAACCACAACATGACATGGATGCATCCACAAGCAGTACACGACAAGATGATGAAGAGGAGGAAGTACATTATGAAGATCCACTACAACGTCCTTCACCACCACCTCAAGGGAACGACACCATCAACAACAGTAAAGATGAAGGAGATGATGATGAATAAGTATAAGCTCCACCATCTAACAATCGAAAGCTGACCCGAGTTCGAGCACAAGTGACCAAGAACCATCCCCTAAACCAAATCTTTGGTGACATCCAAACCGAGAGAATCACTCGCTCTAAAGCTCGTCTAGCTAACTTTGGTGAGCATTATTCTTTCATCTCTAGCATTGAGCCTTTGAAGGTAGAACAAGCTCTTGAATATGCAGACTGGGTGAACGCTATGCATGAAGAGCTTCACAACTTCAAAAGGAATGAAGTGTGGACACTCGTGGAGAAGACCGAGGATGAGCACAACATCATCAGAACCAAATGGGTGTTCCGGAACAAGCAAGACGAAGATGGTCAATTCGCATGCAACAAGGCACATCTCGTGGCCCAAGGATATACTCAAGTCGAAGCTATGGACTATGGTGAGACCTATGCCCTCGTCGCTAGACTAGAAGCTATTCACATTCTTCTTGCCTATGCTAATCACCATGATATCACGGTTTATCAAATGGACATTAAAAGTGCCTTTTTAAATTGTGAAATTGAAGAAGAGGTTTATGTTAAGAAACCACCTGGTTTTGTGAATCCTAAGAAACCTAATCATGCTTACAATCTTTGTAAAGCCCTTTATGGTCTTAAGCAAGCCCCTCATGCTTGGTACAAATGCTTAACGAAGTTTCTCGCTGAAAAAGGTTTTGAAATTGGTAAAATAGATGCAACCTTGTTCACTAAGAGAGTTAATGGTGAATTATGTGTGTGCCAAATCTATGTGGATGATATTATGTTTGGTTCCACTAACCCCCAATTTAGTGAAATATTTGGAAGGTTGATGTCCGAGAAGTATGAGATGTCCATGATGTGTGAGCTGAAATTCTTTCTTGGATTGCAAATCAAGCAATCAAAATAAGGAACTTTCATCTCTCAAACTAACTATAACAAGGACTTGATCAAGAAGTTCAACATGCAGGAGTGCAACGGTATGAAAACCCCATGCCAACTAGTGGACATGTTGATCTTACCAAGGAGGGTGAATCGATTGATCAAAAGGTTTATCAATCTAGGATTGGTTCATTGATATATCTACGTGCATCTCGTCCCAATATTATGCTTAGTGTTTGCATGTGTACTAGATATCAAGCTACACCTAAGGAGTGTCATCTTTTGGCCGTGAAACGTGTTGTCAGATACTTGACACAACCACCAAACTTTGGCATTAGGTATCCCAAGGGATCTTCCTTTAACCTTGTTGGCTATTCTGATTCGGACTATGCCGGTGACAAGGTTGATAGAAAATCCACCTCGGATACTTCTAAATTTTTGGGTAGATCTCTTGTGTCTTGGTCCTCCAAGAAACAGAACTCAGTATCTCTATCTACTGCCAAAGCTGAGTATATTGCTGTTGGATCTTGTTGTGCGCAATTACTATGGATGACACACAAATGCTTAAGGATTATGGAATCCATGTTAAAACTGTTCCATTACTTTGTGACAATGAAAGTGCTATTAAGATTGGTCATAATCCTATGCAACATTCTCGAACCAAGCATATTCAAGTTCGACATCATTTCATTTGTGATCATGTTGCCAAAGGAGATATTAATCTTAAGCATGTTTGCACTAACAAGCAATTGTCCGATATCTTTACTAAGCCACTTGATGAGAATTTTTTTTGTCACTTGAGGAGTGAGTTGAACATTATTGATGCTTCAAACTTAACCTAGACTCACTTGGATGCTTGCAAGGGCATGAGCTTTGTTGATACTTCCATGATATTCCTAACATGTTATCTCATGCCATGGAATTATATTATCCCTTGTATTGCATCTCACCGTTTGTAGGTACTTGGAAGAACTTCATTCCACAAGATTGCAACCAACTCCAATCATAAGCAATCTTGTCTTGACCAAGTATCCACAACCCCTCTTGATGATGGAAGGATGAAGAGAACACAAACAGATCCTTGAGATATACTTGATTATTATTGCAAAATCTCAATTGGTATCATGTCAAATGGATATACCCATTGTTCTTCCTTGTATGACTAACCTTTGTAGGTAATGTTGGGGAATGTTGCATGGGAAACAAAAAAATTCCTATGCACACGCAAGATCTATCCATGGTGATGAGCATCTACGAGAAGGAGAGTGGATCTACAGACCCTTGTAGATTGCTAAGCGGGAAGCGTTAAGAAATGCAGTTGGTGTAGTCGAATGTCTTCTCGATCCAAATCACCAAGCATCCCGCGATCTCATCATGATCCATCCCGTGATCCAATCACGATCCGCCCCGCGAACTCATCACGATCCGTCCTGCGAACTCATCAAGATCCGTCTCGCGATCTTGATCACGGTCCTTCCGATCTAGCGCCGAACGGACAGCACCTCTGCATTCAGCACACGTACAGCTTGATGATGATCTCAACTTCTTGATCCAGCAAGAGGGAGCAGAGAGGTAGACGAGTTCTCCGGCAGCATGACGGCGCTCCGGTGATGGTGGTGGAGCTATTCTGGCAGGGCTTCGCCTAAGCACTACAGAAATCCGATCTAGAGGAGAAACTATGCACTGGAGGAACGGGTAGCACGTGGCTGGAAATCTAGTGCAAAAACCCTAAAACCACCAGCATATATAGGAGGAAGAGAGGAGGAGGCTTGGCCCTCAAGGGGCCAGCCATTGGTTCGGCCGAATCAAGGAGGAGAGGAGGACTCCTCCTCCAATCCAAGTAGAACTAGGATTCCTCCCTATTTTGCCTTTTTCCCACCTTTTCTCTTTGGGTTTTCTCTCCTAGCCACATGGGCCTTGTGTGGGACTTCCACCAGCCCACTAAGGGCTGGTATTCACTCTCCCACAGCCCATGTAGCCTCTTGGGTCGAAATACCCCTCCCAATGGTCTCCCGGTACACTACACACACTCCCGGTACACTACCGATTAGCCCAAAACTTTTCTGGTGACCAAAATAGGACTTCCTATATATCAATCTTTACCTCCGGACCATTCCGGAGCTCCTCGTGACGTCCGGGACTCCGAACAACCTTCGGTCACCACCATGCATAACTCTATACTACCGAAACGTCACCAAACCTTAAGTGTACAGACCCTGCGGGTTCGAGAACTATGTAGACATGACCGAGACACCTCCATGGTCAATAACCAATAGCGGGACCAGGATGCCCATATTGGTTCCTACATATTCTACGAAGATCTTTATCGGTCGAACCTCTATGTCAAGGATTCAGTTAATCCCATATGATGTTCCCTTTGTTCTTCGGTATGTTACTTGCCCGAGATTCGATCGTCGGTATCTCCTTACCTAGTTCAACCTCGTTACTGGCAAGTCTCTTTACTTCTTCCGTAATACAAGATCCTGTGACTAACACTTAGTCACATTGCTTGCAAGGCTTGTGATGTTGTATTATCGAGTGGGCCCTGAGATACCTCTCCATCACACGGAGTAACAAATCTCAGTCTTGATCCATGCCAACTCAACAGACACCTTCAGAGATACCTGTAGAGCACCTTTATAGTCACCCAATTACGTTGCGATGTTTGATACAGACAAGGCACTCTTCCGGTGTCTGTGAGTTACATGATCTCATGGTCATAGGAACATATACTTGACATGAAGAAAACCGTAGCAATAAACTGACATGATCATATGTTATGTTTGTAGTTTGGGTCTTGTCCATCACATCATTCTCCTAATGATGTGACCCGTTATCGAATGACATCACATGTCAATGGCTACGAAACCTTAACCATCTTTGATCAACGAGCTAGTCTATTAGAGGCATCCTAGGGACATGGTTTTGTCTATGTATCTACACATGCATCTAAGTCTCCGATCAATACAATTATAGCATGGATAATAAATGATTATCATGAACAAGGAAATATGATAATAACTAATTTAGTATTGCCTCTAGGGCATATTTCCAACAATCTCCCACTTGCACTGGAGTCAATAATCTAGTTCACATCACAATGTGATTCGCATTGTTATGAATCTAACACCCAATGAGTTCTGGGGCTCGATCATGCTTTGCATGTGAGAGAGTTCTTATAGTCAATGGGTCTGCGACATTCAGATCTGTGTGTACTTTGCAAATCTCTATGTCAAACCGTAAACACTGCTACCACACTCCATTTGGTACTATTCCAAATGGCTGCTCCACTATACGTATCCGGATTGCTACTATGAGTCATCCGGATTGGTGTTAAAGCTTGCATCGACGTAACTCTTTATGACAAACTCTTTATCACCTCCATAATCGAGAAACATCTCCTCAGACTTTTAGTTACTAAGGATAATCTTGACCGCTGTCCAGTGATCCACTCCTGGATCACTTTTGTACCCCTTGACAAACTCATGGCAAGGCACACACCAGGTGTGGTACACAGCATGGCATAATATAGAGCCTATGGCTAAGCCATAGGGGAGGACGTTCGTCCTTTCTCTTTCTTCTGCTGTTGTCGAGCTTTGAGTCTCACTCCACTTCACACCTTAGAAATTAGGCGAGAACTCTTTCTCTGACTAATCCATTTTGCACTCTTTCAAAATCTTGTCAAGGTATGTACTCATTGAAAGTCTTATCAAACAACTTGATCTATCTCTATAGATCTTGATGCTCAACAATTAGGTAGCTTTATCCAGGTCTTCCTGTGAAAATCACTTTTCGAACAGTCGTTTATGCTTTCCATAAATTCCACATTATTTCCGAATAGAAATATGTCATCCACTTATCAGAAACTCTATAGTGCTCCCACTCACTTTATTGCAAATACAAGTTTCTCATAAACTTTGTATAGACTCAACAACTTTGATCATCTCATCAAAGTGTATATTCCAACTCCGAGATGCTTGCTTCAGTTCATAGAAGGATCATTGAAGCTTGCACACCTTTTAGCATCCTTAGGACTGACAAAACCTTCTGGTTGTATCTCACACAACCTTTCCTTAAGGAAGGAAACGATGTTTTGGCATCCATCTGTCAGATTTCATAATTGAAAAATGCAGCAACTACTAACATAATTCAATAGACTTTAGCATCACTACAAGTGACAAAGTCTCATCGCAGTCAACTCCTTGAACTTGGCGGAGACTTCTTTGCGATAATTCGAGCTTTATAAATGGTGACATTTACCATCAGCGTCTGTCTTCATTTTAAAGGTCCATTTGTACTCAACGACCTGCCGTCCAACGAGTAAGTCTACCAAAGTCTATACTTGGTTTTTGTACATGGATCCTTTCTCAGATTTCATGGCCTCTAACCATTTGTTGGAATCCAGGCCCATCATCGCTTCTCCATATCTCGTAGGTTCATCGTTGTCCAACAACATGACCTCTAAGACAGGGTTGTCGCACCACTCAGGAGTAGTACATGTCCTTGTCAACCTATGAGGTTCGATAGTAACTTGATCCGGAGCTTCGTGATCATCATCATTAACTTCCCCTTCAACTAACGTAGGCTTCACAGAAACATCTTCCTGGGCTGCGCTACTCTCTCATTGAAACAAAGGTTCAATAACCTCAGCAAGTTCTATCTTCCGCCCACTCAATTCTTTCGAGAGAAACTTTTCTCGGGAAAGGACCCGTTTTAGCAACAAACAGTTTGCACTTGGATCTGAGATAGAAGATACACCCAACTATTCTTAGGGTATTCTATGAAGATGCATTTGTCCGCTTTGGGCTCGAGCTCATTAGGTGAAAACCTTTTTCCACGTAAGCGTCGCGGCCCCAAACAATAAGAAATGACAGCTTAGGTTTCTATCAAACCATAGTTCAGACTGTGTCATCTTAATGGATTTAGATGGTGCCCTATTTAAAGTGAATGTAGTTGTCTCTAATGCATAACCCCAAAACTATAGTAGCAAAATGATAAGAGACATCATAGACCACACCATATCCAATAGAGCATGACTATGGCGTTCAGACACACCATCACTTTATGGTGTTCCAGGTAGCGTGAGTTGTGAAACAACTCACATTGTCTAAAGTTGTATGCAAAACTCGTAACGCGGATATTCACCTCCATGATCATATCGCATACATTTTTATCTTTTTGTCACGATGATCTTAAACTTCACTCTAAATTTGCTTGAACCTTTCAAACATATCAGACTTGTGTTTCATTAAGCAAATATACACTATATCTACTCAAATCATCAGTGAAGGCAAGAAAATAACGATATCCACCGCACGCTACAAGACTCATTGGATTGCATACATCAACATGTATCATTTCCAATAAATCACTTGCCCGCTCCATCAATCCAGAAAACGGGGTCATTAGTCATCTTGCCCAAGAGGCATGGTTCGCATGTCTCAACCGATTCGAAATCGAATGAGTCCAAAGATCCATCAGCATGGAGTTTCTTCATGCGTTTTATACCAATATGACATTTAGCGCCAGTGCCACAAGTATGTGGTACTATCATTATTAACTTTGTATCTTTTTGCATCAATGTTATGAACATGTGTATTACTACGATCAAGATTCAACAAACCATTCTCACTGGGTGCATGACCATTGAAGGTATTATTCATGTAAACAGAATAACCATTATTCTCTAACTTAAATGAATAACCGTGTTGCAATAAACACGATCTAATCATGTTCATGCTCTACGCAAAACACCAAATAAAATTTATTTAGGTTCATCACTAATCCCGAAGGTAGAGAGAGCGTGCGATGTTGATCACATCAACCTTGGAAACATTTCCATCACACATCATCACCTCACCCTTAGCTAGATCTCCGTTTATTCCGTAGCTTTCATTTCGAGTTACTAACATTTAGCAACCGAACCGGTATCCAATACCCAGGTGCTACTAGGAGTACTCGCAAGGTACACATCATTAACACGTATATCAAATATACTTATGTCGATGTTGCCAGCCTTCTCATCTACCAAGTATCTAGGGTTGTTCCGCTTCAGCGACCGCTCTCCTCATAATCGAAGCACTTAGTCTCGGGTTTGGGTTCAACTTTGGGTTGCTTCACTAGAGCAGCAACTAACTTGCTATCCATGAAGTTTCCCTCCTTTCCCTTGCCCTTCTCGAAACTAGTGGCTTTTACTAACCATCAACACTTGACGCTCCTTCTTGATTTCTACCTTCGCGGTGTCAAACATCGCGAACAGCTCAGGGATCATTATTTCTATCCCTGGCATTTTATAGTTCATCACCAAGTTCTAGTATCTTAGTGATAGCGACTTGGAGAACTATATCAATCACTATCTTATCTTGAAGTGCAACTCCCACTCGATTCAAGAGATTGTAGCACCCAGACAATCTGAGCACATGCTCAATGATTGAGCAATTCTCCTTCATCTTGCAGGCAAAGAATCTTGTTGGATATCTCATATCTCGCAACACGGGCACAAGACTGAGATCCTAATTTCAGCTCTTAGAAAATCTCATATGTTCTGTGACGTTCAAAACGTTTCGGAGCCTTAATTCTAAGCCGTAACGCATGACACACTAAACTATCAAGTAGTCATTAGAACGTGCCTGTCAGATGTTGACAACATCTACAAACAACGCTAGAGGGGTTGGCGCACCGAGCGGTGCATTAAGGACATAAGCCTTCTCTGCAACAATGAGGACAATCCTCAGATCATAAACCCAGTCCGCAATATTTCTACCATCATCTTTCAACTCTATTTCTCTAGGAACATATAAAAGTTCAAGGGAGCTACAGCGTGAGCAAGTAATCTACAAACATAATTTGCAAAGACACAACTGACTATGTTCATGATAATGAGTTCAATTAATTATATTACTGAAGAACTCTCACTCAAATTGACATCCCTCCGGTCATTCGAGTGATACATGATCCAAATTTACCAAATCAAGTCTGATCATCACATGATTTGAGGTGGTTTCAATGGTGAACATCATCAAGTTGATCATATCTACTATATGACTCATGTTCGACCTTTTGGTCTCTTGTGTTCCGAGGCCATGTTTGGACATGCTAGGCTTGTCAAGTTTAACCCGAATGTTCTGCATGTGCAACACTGGCTTGCACCCATTGTATGTGAACGTAGAGTCTATCACACCCGATCATCACGTGGTGTCTCGACACGACAAACTTTCGCAATGGTGCACACTCGGGGAGAACACAATGTATCTGGAAATCAAGTAAGGGATCACCTTATAATGCTACTGTCGTCCTAAGCAAAACAAGGTGCATAAAAGGATTAACATCACATGCAAATCATATGTGACATGATATGGCCATGAACTTGTGCTTTTGATCTCCATCTTGAAAGCACCGGCATGATCTCCATCGTCACCGGCATGACACCATGATCTCCATCATCTTGATCTCCATCAACGTGTCGCCATCGGGGTTGTTGCACCCATCATGCTTGTACTACTATTGCTACCGTTTAGCGATAAAGTAAATCATTACATAGCGCTTAATGATTGACACGCAGGTCATACAATAATTAGACACAACCCTATGGCTCCTACCGGTTGCTGTACTCATCGACATGCAAGTCGTGATATTCTATACAACACATGATCATCTCATACATCACATATATCACATCATGTAATTGGTCATATCACATCACAACCCTTTGGCTCCTGCCGGTTGCCGTACTCATCGACATGCAAGTCGTGAAATTCTATACATCACATGATCATCTCATACATCACATATATCACATGTAATTGGCCATATCACATCACAACATACCCTGCAAAAACAAGTTAGACGCCCTCTAATTGTTTTTGCATGTTTTACGTGGCTGCTACGGGTATCTACCAAGAACAATTCTCACCTACGCATAAACCACAACGGTGATACATAAGTTGCTTTTCAACCTTCTCAAGGACCACCTTTGTCGAATCCGATCCAACTAAAGTAGGAGAAACTGCCACCCGCCAGCCATCTTTTGCAACAAGTTGCAGTTGAGGGAACCGGTCTCTCGTAAACGTACGAGTAATGTTGGTCCGGGCCGCTTCATCCCACAATACCGCTGAACCAAAACACGGCCATGGGAGGAAGCAATCTAAGCATCAACGCCCACAAACTCTTTGTGTTCTACTCGAGATCTCATCTACACATAGACGTAGCGCATGATGCCATTGTTGGGGAACGTTGCATGGGAAACAAAAAATTTCCTACGCACAGGCAAGATCTATCCATGGTGATGATCATCTATGAGAGGGAGAGTGGATTTACATACCCTTGTAGATCGCTAAGAAGGAAGCGTTAAGAAACGCGATTGGTGTAGTCGAATGTCTTCGTGATCCAAATCGCCGAGCATCCCACGATTTCATCACGATCCATCCCGCGATCCAATCACGATCTTTCCTGCGAACTCATCACGAGCCGTCCCGTGAACTCATCACGATCTGTCTTGCGATCTTGATCACGGTCCTTCCGATCTAGCGCCAAACCGACGACACCTCCGTGTTCAGCACACGTACAGCTTGACGATGATCTCCACCTTCTTGATCCAGCAAGAGGGAGCATAGAGGTAGACGAGTTCTCTGGCAGCGTGACGGTGCTCCGGCGATGGTGGTGGAGCTATTCCGGCAGGGCTTCGCCTAAGCACTGCAGAAATACGATCTAGAGGAGAAACTATGCACTGGAGGAACGGGTAGCACGTGGCTGAAAATCTAGTGCAAAAACCCTAAAACCTCCATTATATATAGGAGGAAGAGAGGAGGAGGCTTGGCCCTCAAGGGGCCAGCCCTTGGTTCAGCCGAATCAAGGAGGAGAGGAGGACTCCTCCTCCAATCCTAGTAGGACTAGGATTCCTCCCTATTTTGCCTTTTTCCACCTTTTCTCTTTGGGTTTTCTCTCATAGACGCATGGGCCTTGTGTGGGACTTCAACCAGCCCACTAAGGGCTGGTATTCACTCTCCCACTGCCCATGTAGCCTCTTGGGTAGAAATACCCCTCCCGATGGTCTCCCGGTACACTACCGACACTCCCAGTACAGTACCAATGAGCCCAAAACTTTTCCGGCAACCAAAATAGGACTTCCTATATATCAATCCTTACCTCCGGACCATTCCGGAGCTCCTTGTGACGTACGGGATCTCATCCGGGACTCCGAATAACCTTCGGTCACCACCATTCATAACTCTATACTACCAAAACGTTACCAAACCTTAAGTGTGCAGACCCTGCGGGTTCGAGAACTATGTAGACATGACCAAGACACCTCCACGGTCAATAACCAATAGCGGGACCTGGATGCCCATATTGGTTCCTACATATTCTACGAAGATCTTTATCGGTCGAACCTTTATGTCAAGGATTCAGTTAATCTCGTATGATGTTCCCTTTGTTCTTCGGTATGTTACTTGCCCGAGATTCGATCATCGGTATCTTAATACCTAGTTCAACCTCGTTACCGGCAAGTCTCTTTACTCATTTCGTAATACAAGATCCCATGACTAACACTTAGTCACATTGCTTGCAAGGCTTGTTGTGATGTTGTATTATCGAGTGGGCCCTGAGATACCTCTCCATCACACGGAGTAACAAATCCCAGTCTTGATTCTTGCCAACTCAACAGACACCTTTGGAGATACGTGTAGAGCACCTTTATAGTCACCCAGTTACGTTGCGACGTTTGATACACACAAGGCACTCTTCCGGTGTCCGTGAGTTACATGATCTCATGGTCATTGGGACATATACTTGACATGCAGAAAACAGTAGCAATAAACTGACACGATCATATGCTACGTTTGTAGTTTGGGTCTTGTCCATCACATCATTCTCCTAATGATGTGATTCCATTATAAAATGACATCACATGTCAATGGCTAGGAAACCTTAACCATCTTTGATCAACGAGCTAGTCTATTAGAGGCATACTAGGGACATGGTTTTGTCTATGTATCCACACATGCATCTAAGTCTCCGATCAATACAATTATAGCATGGATAATAAACGATTATCATGAACAAGGGAATATGATAATGACTAATTTATTATTGCCTCTAGGGCATATTTCCAACAGGTAACAAGTGTACTAGAACGAGAAGGACTGCTCCCAACTCAGGATGTTCTTCATCATCCTCGAGCATCCTCAACAAGTTCACCTACAAGCAATGTCATCAACATCACTCGAAGGTACGCACTCATATCCCTGAAAAGGCTTTACTCCAAGTCATGAGCTAAAGCAACTCAAGTGATATGAAGACATTAAAATGCTTAATCTAAAAATGGTAACCCCATTTTGAGCTTAACATAGAGTATGCCCTATGATCAAGTATTCTTACTTGGCTCCTAAGTCGATATACTCTAATATAGGTGACCTAGTCACTGCCCATCATCTAGTCAAAAATATTGTGTGGTTTGTTCTCTATTTGCATGTTCTCATGTAACCACTCAGATCTTCTCTAGATGATGTTTTTCTCTTTCCTTTGAAAATATTTTCTTTCGACTCTTAGAAAACAGAAACTTGGTCCCTTATTCCTTTCTTTCTGTTTTAGCCTTGGAGCCGCCAACTCAGATATCTCGATTCTACCAAAATTGCAGACAAGATGCACTACAAAATCTCGGTACCACCGATCTATCTGTCTCGGAGTCATCGATTTGTTTTTCTATTATCTGTTCTTCTTCTGTTACTTCGATGATCTCTTCTTAAAAAACTTAGGGGGAGAATAACAAGCAAAACTTAGGGGGAGAAATTCTTTATTCAAGGATCCCTAGACCAAAGGAGAAGACTACTATTTGCCACAAGGAGAGAAGTTACCTTCAATGATTCCCTCAATTCTTTTCTATGAACCCTACTTTCAATGACCCTTGTTCTCGAGGATCCCTTCCTTGTCAATGATCCATGTACCTACTCCTAAACTTGAAATTTTTGGAAATTAATGCCAAAGGGGGAGAATGAAAAATCTTCATGCTAAAGGGAGAGTTACATGCTTATGCAAAGGGGGAGATATGATTAAAGGGTAGAGCAGATATCAAATTTATGCTAAACAATGCAAAGTGGGAAAATAACAAAGCTTCATGCTAAACATGGTGAGAATACCAAAGTAGGGTAGAAGGATTTTCTCACTCTATCCAATCCCAATATCTACATGCTGAGATTCAGGGGGAGAGGACGATTCATCATTTTCATATCTAAAGGGGAGAAAGTTCTAAATGATCTTGGAGACATATTAATCTTAAGGATTATCATCTTTTATATGATCTCCATATCTTGGTACTTTTGAGTTCTATTGCCTTTGATTAGTAGAAAATACTCTTCTGTCTCCTAACATTGTTTTCTCAAGTGTGTTTCTACTACTAGAATGCTCAAGAACTCAAGGTAAGTATATGCGCCATATCATTGATCAAGATGATCTCTTGCTTCTTGCACATATTGTTTGCAAGAGTGAAGTCTTGAACAAGGATAATTCTCATTCACATACATTTGATGCATATATACAAGACATGACTCATGTTTATCCTTTCTACTACATCTGTGTCCATGCATTCCAAAGCAACTATCCTTTAAAGGACTGCACACATTTAGGGGGAGCAAATCTAAGTCATGTGTCTCTCAAAGTCTCAATTATATCGACACATATATTTATTTGAAGCTTTGATTGTATGTTGTCATCAATTACCAAAAAGGGGGAGATTGAAAGCACAACATGCTCCCTTGGTGGTTTTGATAATTCATGCAACATACATTGTCTCTTGGACTAATACTTTGATCTATTGTATTTCAAAGAATAGTCCATGGAGAGTTGGGTTGGAAAAAGGATCATGTAGATACCCCAAGATGCAAGTGAATAGGTTGGCAAAGCTTCAAGCAAGAGGAATCTACATTTTATATTTGTGAGAAATCACTTTGAGTCCATAGGAAAGCCAATACTATTAAAAGGGGGTAAGGTTTTCTTGGTGAACAAAATGCTCATACGTGCACAAGTGATAGTCACCAAACACACCCACAAACTCTCCCACCAAACTCTGTCCAAAGCCAAACACTCAAAATCGGTGCAACCAACATTCTACAATCGGTGCCACCAATTCCAAACCCTAGACAGACTCAGCCAAACCCTATCTTTTCAGTGCAGCCAATACTGCATTCGGTGCCACTGAGTTAGGCTGCACACTTTCTGTTATGCAAGTTCATAGTTTCAGTCCCTCCGAGATTGTTGTATCGGCGTCACCGAGATTGGGCATTTTGACCATTGGTCACCTTATTGGTGCAACAAAGATTCCTATATCGGTCTCATCGAGATTCAAAAGTTGCCAACTTTAAGTCACTTCGGTACATTCGAGATTCACACATCGGTTCCACCGGGTCTAACTTATTGTGTGTAATGGTTGGAATTTTGGAGATGCCTATATATACCCCCCACCAGCTTCTCGAGAGAGAAGCACTCAAAACTATTCCATACCTATCCTATCAGTTTTCTAAGAGAGAACCACCTACCCTTGTGTTGAGGTCAAGATCTTCCACTCCAACCATATGGATCTTGATTTATAGCCTCCCCAAGTTGCTTTCCACCAATCCCATCTCTTCTACCAAGCCAAATCTGTGAGAGAGTGATTGTGTGTTGAGGAGTCTATGATCTTGAGCACAAGAGCAAGGAGTTCATCGCATTACTGAGCCTATTACCTTTTGGAGGCTGGTGCATGCTAGATTGGTTAGGTGTTGCTTGGGAGCCTCCTACTTCGTGTTGTTGAGTGAACCAAGAAGTTTGTAAGGGCAAGGAGATCGCCTACTTTGTGAAGATCTATCCCGACTAAGGCTAGTCCTCCATGGACGTAGGCCATCACGGTATAGTCAAGGTTGCTTCTTCGTGGAACCCTCCATGCGTAGAGCCCTCCGTTAACTCTCGCGACTGTTACCCTCCGTGGGTTGAAGACTCCATGAACGTTGATGTATGATAGCGCCACCTATCGAAACCACGGGAAAAATCCTTGCGTCTCCAATTGCGTTTGATCTTCATATCTCAACTCTTTACTTCATGTGCAATGTCTTTACTTTCCGCTGCCATATTTCTTGACATGCATGTGTAGGGTATATAGACTTGCTAGCCTTGCTAAAACTGTTAAAATCTGCCAACCAATTAACTTGGGAAAAGGTTAGGTTTTAATTTCCTGCTAGTAGTCTATTCATCCCCCTCTAGACACGCTTCTAGTGATCCCTCAAATCACCTTGAGTCCATAGGAAAGACAATACTATTAAAAGGGGGTAAGGTTTTGTTGGTGAACAAAATGCTCATACGTGCACAAGTGATAGTCACCATGTACACCCACAAGATCTTCCACAAAAGTCTGTCCAAAGCCAAATATCTAAAATCGATGCAACCAACTCTTTCCAGTCGGTGCCACCGATTCCCAGACTCAGCCAAACCCTAGATTTTCGGTGCAACCGATTCCACTTTGGTGCCACCAAGTTTGGGTTGCCAATTTCCTATTACGCAAGTTTACAAAATCGATCCCGCCGAGTTTTGTGAATTGGCGTCTTGGCAATCTGACCGTTGGTCATCTTATCGGTGCAACCGAGTTTTATGTATCGGTCTCACTAAGATTCAAAAGTTCCTACCTTTGAGGCAACTCGGTACAACCAAGATTTACACATCAATTCCACTGATTCTGACTTATTAGGTGTAATGGTTGGATTTTTGGAGATGCCTATATAAACCCCTCCACCGCCACTCACTAGAGAGAGAAGCTCTTAGAATAGTTCCCCACTCATACCTACTAATTTTCTGAGAGAGAGCCACCTACTCATGTCTTGAGATCATGCCATTCCATTCCTACCATATGAATATTGATCTCTAGCCTCCCCAACTAGCTTTCCACCCAATTAATCTCTTCCACCAAGCCAAATCTATGAGAGAGTGATTATGTGTTGAGGAGTCTATCATCTTGAAGCACAAGAGCAAGGAGTTCATCGACATTATCGAGCCTATTACCTTTTGGAGGGTCGTGCCTCCTAGATTGGTGAGGTGTCGCTTGGGAGCCTCCTACTTCGTGTTGTTGAGTAAACCAAGAAGTTTGTAAGGGCCAGGAGATCGCCTACTTCATGAAGATCTACCCCGAGTTAGGCTAGTCCTCCGTGGACGTAGGCCATCATGGTATACTCAAGGTTGCTTCTTTGTGGAACCCTCCATGGGTAGACCCCTCTGTGGACTCTCCCGACCGTTACCCTCCGTGGGTTGAAGACTCCATGAACGTGGACGCATGATAGCACCACCTATCGGAACCACGGGAAAAATCTTCGTGTCCTTCATGCGTTTGATATTCCTATCTCTACTCCTTCCTTTCATGTGCAATGTCCTTACTTTCCGCTGCTATACTTGATGGCTTGCATATGTAGGGTGTTCTAGACTTGCAATATATGCTAAAATTGCCAACCCTTGAACATATGCTTGTGGTAGTTTTAAATTCCTACTAGTAGTCTATTCACCTCCCTCTAGACATACACTTCTAGTGATCCCGCATCAGCGCGCCCCCACTGAAGATCAAATGCAAGACATTTTATTCAAAGTCAATGATGGATCAAACACTAAATTCATCTAAAATCTTGGAATACCGCTGACTGCTTCGGTCCACAGCTGTCTCAGGGACTACACCCAGTGGGTGCGCTCAGCGCGCCCCGTGGAAGCTATAAGCACCCAGTGGGTGTGCCCAGACGCAAACCCACTCTCGATCAAAAGAAAAAACAAAAGGCACTAGGATCTGAATCCGAGTGAGTAAGGTACTTACGAGAGTACTTACTCGGACATTCTTCTGTAATGCCGCGCTCGCATCATACACAGTCTTCAGACTCTCTCTCATAACCTCCAGCTGGATCAATGCTTCTTTGCTTGCTCCCAACTGATCCTCCAGGACTCGGTGCAGCGCGAAGATGTTGGTCGTAGAAGGAATTGGCAAGGAGGATGGTGCATCAGTTCCGAGTGCAAGTCCGGCACCCGAGCTGGTTCCCCGTGCTAACACCAAGGCATCGTCTGACGATGGCTCTTGCATCACAACGTCTGCTTTGACAGAAGGGTTCGGCAGGTCAACCTTGTCATCCGCGTCAATGTCGATCACATCACGCGGGGTTGCAAGTGTTCATAAAGCACTCGGGAATAAGCAAAAAGGAAAACCATGGTGTGCGCTGGATAGAATTTGAAGTTTACCCTCTCATTCTCCAGAGTTTGGATCAGGCAAAGCAGTTGAAGAATCAGCTCTACAAAGGAAGCATTCAGAATGTTGCATCATTCGGTTGAATTTAAAATAATAGCTCTCGAAGTGAAAATACTTTCGTTGAAGCCTGATACGTCTCCAACGTATCTACTTTTCCTCACTCTTTTGCCCTTGTTTTGGACTCTAATTTGCATGATTTGAACGGAACTAACCCGGACTGACGTTGTTTTCAGCAGAACTGCCATGGTGTTGTTTTTGTACAGAAATAAAAGGTCTCGGAATGGATTAAAACTTTTGGGAGACTTATTTTAGAAAATATAAAAAATACTGGAGCCACAAACCACCGGAGAGGGGGCCCAGGGGGCGCGGCACCCACCAGGGGGCGCCATCCCACTCCCGGAGCGCCCTGGTTGGTGGTGGGCACCTCGGGGCCCCACTTGACCAATTTACGCCACTATAAATTCCTAAATTTGGAGAGAGAAAATAGGAGAGAAAGAATTATCGCGTTTCACGAGACGCAGCCGCCGCCACCTCCTGTTCTTCATCGGGAGGTCAGATCTAGAGCCCGTTTTGGGCTTTGGAGAGTGGAATCTTTGATCTTTGTCATCACGAACCTTTCTGCATCGCCAATTCCATGATGCTCCCCACCGGGAGTCAGTAATTCCTTCGTAGGCTTGCTGGTCGGTGAGGAGTTGGATGAGATTCATCATGTAATCGAGTTAGTTTTGTTAGGGCTTGATCCCTAGTATCCATTATGTTCTGAGATTGATGTTGCTATGACTTTGCCATGCTTAATGCTTGTCACTCGGGCCCGAGTACCATCATTTCAAATCTGAACCGTTTATGCTATCATCATTATATCTATGTTCTTGATCCGATCTTGCCTAGTCATATGCACCTATTACGTGTTATGATCAGTCAACCCCAAACTGACAATATTTGGGATACTTCACGGTGATGACCGTAGTTTGAGGAGTTCATGTATTTACTAAGTGATAATTCTTTGTTCCGGTTCTGTAACAACCCGGGACCGACGCTTTAGAAGATTCCTCTTTTATTTCCATTCTCGTCATGTGATTCGTTTGGTTGTCGCATTCATCATTGCATCATTCGCATCATCTTCATATCTTCGTCACTCATTTTCGAAATTGCATCCGCTAGTAGTTGCCGGTTCTCCCCGTCCACCGTTTCGAGACCAACCACACAAGCACGTGCCCGCGGCATAAAAAAAATATTGTTTTTAAGGCGCGCGAATAATATTCTCGGATTGGGTCAAAACTTGGCGTGTCGTCTTGTTATAGCATAGGTAGGCCACCTGTCAAATTTCGTCACAATCAGAGGTCATTTGGTACCCCAATGGTTATATATATAGCGGCACTAGCCAGTCAAATTATCGGACGTTTTCAGTTTATAAAACTCATGTCACGGGCCACAATTCTTTCTATCATCCCCACCTAGTCCAACTACACAGCCACCGCAGCCCACCTAGCCCCCCACTGCTTCCGGACCGTCGGATCGAGATCGTACGACCCAAAAATGGACGAAAACCCCTAACCCTACCCCCAAACTGCTATAAATAGACCCCAGCCTTCCATTATGAGCAACCCTAGCCATTTCCTTGAAATCCGCGCCCCCAATCCCCACCGCCGAAACAATTTCTTAGGAAGAGATATTGCACCCTCGAAATAATTTGGTAGGATTGAAAGAAAACAAGAATCTTCTGAGATATCTTCAGCCTCTAGAAAGAATAGAGATTTGAATAAGCAAGAGAGGCTTGGATAAGAATTCCAACATGGAGAGCAATTAGAGAATGAAAATGATATGATGAACACCGAGAGGTTGAATCGAATCCACCGTAGAATAATAACAACAAGAACAAAGAATATGATGATAGATCTTGAATTGAAACACCTGAGAATCTCACAAGAATTCACCGGATACAATACGGAAGAAATGAATGCGAAAGCATTGATGAAGAGAAAAGCACTTGGATGAGAATTTAATCATTGAAGAAAAAGGGTGGGAGGGTAGGGAAAACAAAGATAACTTGAAACATATGAGACAAACTCCAAAACAAAATATGAGGATTGATGTTGCAAATATTGAAGAGGATAGATTCACTTGAAGAGAGCACACCGGATGACAAGAATTGATATGACAACTTGATTGGCAAAAGAATTATCAAACCCACAGACATATGAGAACACTTAGGAAAGATATGAAATCCTCACTTGACATCGAAGCAACTCAGATTACCATATTCAAAAACAAATCAAAGGATGAGGCTTACGAAACAATCCAGAACAAATACATGATAGAGATTCCGCTCAATATTTTCGTGGTAAGGTTCGCACGGGCTCGATCGTACATTGGATTTTCATATTGAAATGATGCTCGAATATGCTCCCTAGGCGTAGCGAACTCCAAGGCTTGATGGAGCATATATGTTGACATATATCGAGACTGGCCTCTGTAAGAAAGACCATGAACAAACGAATCCACTAGATGTCAAACCCCAACCTCACATCATGATATGTTGGAAGATAGCCTAGGTAACTACTTGAATTCCCACCTAAGAACTGTTGGAAATATGCCCTAGAGGCAATAATAAATTAGTTATTATCATATTTCCTTGTTCATGATAATCATTTATTATCCATGCTATAATTGTATTGATCGGAGACTTAGATGCATGTGTGGATACATAGACAAAACCATGTCCCTAGTATGCCTCTAATAGACTAGCTCGTTGATCAAAGATGATTAAGGTTTCCTAGCCATGGACATGAGACGTCATTTGATAATGGGATCACATCATCAGGAGAATGATGTGATGGACAAAACCCAAACTACGAAAGTAGCATATGATCGTCTCAGTTTATTGCTACTGTTTTCTGCATGTCAAGTATATGTTCTTATGACCATGAGATCATGTAAATCACGGACACTGGAGGAGTGCCTTGTGTGTATCAAACTTCGCAACGTAACTAGGTGACTATAAAGGTGCTCTACAGGTATCTCTAAGGGTGTCTGTTGAGTTGGCATGGATCAAGACTGGAATTTGTTACTCCGTGTGACGGAGAGGTATCTCAGGGCCCACTTGGTAATACAACATCACAATAAGCCTTGCAAGCAATGTGACTAAGTGTTAGTCACGGGATCTTGTATTACGGAACGAGTAAAGAGACTTGCTGGTAACGAGGTTGAACTAGGTATGGAGATACCGAAGATCGAATCTCGGGCAAGTAACATATCGAAGAACAAAGGGAACATCATACGGGATTAACTAAATCCTTGACATAGAGGTTCGAACGATAAAGATCTTCGTAGAATATGTAGGAACCAATATGGGCATCCAGGTCCCGCTATTGGTTATTGACCGTAGAGGTGTCTCGGTCATGTCTACATATTTCTCGAACCGGCAGGGTCTGCACACTTAAGGTTTGGTGACATTTCAGTAGTATAGAGTTATGTATGGTGGTGACCGAAGGTCGTTCTGAGTCCTAGATGAGATCCCGGATGTCAAAAGGATCTCCGGAATGGTCCGGAGGTAAAGATTCATATATAGGAAGTCCTATTTTGGTCGCCGGAAAAGTTTCGGGCTAATCGGTAGTGTACCGGGAGTGCCGGTAGTGTACCGGGAGACCATCGGGAGGGGTATTTCGACCCAAGAGGCTACATGGGCTATGGGAGAGTAAATACCAGAACTTTGTGAGCTGGTGGAAGTCCCACACAAGGCCCATGTGGCTAGGATGAAAAGCCCAAAGGGAAAAGGGTGGAATAAGGCCAAAAAAAGGGAGGAATCCTAGTCCTACTAGAATTGGAGGAGGAGTCCTCCTCTCCTACCCTCTTCGGCCGACCCAAGGAGGCTTGGCCCTTGCGCCAAGTCCTCTCCTCCCTCCCTCTTATATATACTTGAGATTTTTGGGTTTTTGCACAGTTTTTTTCAGCCATGTGATGCCCGTTCCTCCGGTGCATAGTTTCTCCTCCAGATCGGATTTCTACGGTGCTTAGGCGAAGCCCTGCCGAAATTGCTCCACCACCATCGCCGCGGCGCCGTCACGCTTTTGGAGAACTCTTCTACCTCTCCGCTCCCTCTTGCTGTATCAAGAAGGCGGAGATCGTCATCGTGTTGTACGTGTGCTGAACGTGGAGGTGCCGTCCGTTCGGCGCTAGATCGGAAGGACCGTGATCAAGATTGCGAGACGGATCGTGATGAGTTCGCGGGATGGATCGTGATGAGTTTGCGGGACGGATCGTTTATTGGATTGCGGTACGGATCATGATGAGATCGCGGGACGCTCAGCGATTTGGATTGCGAATACATCCGACTACACCAACTACGTTTCTTAACGCTTCCCGCTTAGCGATCTACAAGGGTACGTAGATCCACTCTCCCTCTCGTAGATGCTCATCGCCATGGACAGATCTGCGTGTGCATAGGAAATTTTTTGTTTCCCATGCAACATTCCCCAATAGTGGCATCATGAGCTAGGTGTATGTGTAGATGAGATCTCGAGTAGAACACAAAGAGTTTGTGGGCGTTGATGCTTAGATTGCTTCCTCCCTTGGTCGTGTTTTGGTTTAGCGGTATTGTGAGATGAAGCGGCCCGGACCAACATTACTCTTACACTTACGAGAGACCGGTTCCCTCAACAGCAACTTGTTGCATAGATGGCTTGCAGGTGCCAGTTTCTCTCACTTTAGTTGGATCGGATTCGACAAAGGCGGTCCTTGAGAAGGTTGAAAAGCAACTAGTGTATCACCGTTGTGGGTTTTGCATAGTTGAGAATTGTTCTTGCTAGATACCCGTAGCAGCCACGTAAAACATGTAACAGCAATTAGAGGACGTCTAACTTGTTTTTGCAGGGTATGTTGTGATGTGATATGACCAAATACATGATGTGATATATGTGATGTATGAGATGATCATGTGTTGTATAGAATATCATGACTTGCATGTCAATGAGTACGGCAACCGGCAGGAGCCATGGGGTTGTCTTTAATTATTGTATGACCTGCGTTTCAATCATTAAGCACTATGTAATGCTTTACTTTTCGCTAAACGGTAGCAATAGTAGTACGAGCATAATGGGCGCGACAACCCCGATGGCGACACGTTTATGGAGATCAAGATGATGGAGATCATGGTGTCATGTCGGTGACGATGGAGATCATGCCGGTGCTTTCAAGATGGAGATCAAAAGCACAAGTTCATGGCCATATCATGTCACTTATGATTTGCATGTGATGTTAATCCTTTTATGCACCTTGTTTTGCTTAGGACGACGGTAGCATTATACGGTAATCCCTCACTTAAATTTCAAGATGAATTGTGTTCTCCCCGAGTGTGCACCGTTGCGAAAGTTCGTCGTGTAGAGACACCATGTGATGATCGGGTGTGATAGACTCTACGTTCACATACAACGTGTGCAAGCCAGTGTTGCACATGCAGAACACTCGGGTTAAACTTGACGAGCCTAGCGTGTACAGACATGGCCTCAGAACACATGAGACCGAAAGGTCGAACATGAGTCATATAGCAGATATGATCAACATGATGATGTTCACCATTGAAACCACCTCAACTCACGTGATGATCGGACTTGAGTCGGTGAATTTGGATCATGTATCACTCGAATGATCGGAGGGATGTCAATTTGAGTGGGAGTTCGTAATTAATATGATTAATTGAACTCATTATCATGAACATAGTCAGTAGTGTCTTTGCAAAATTATATTGTAGATTACTAGCTCACGCTATAGCTCCCTTGAATTTTTATATGTTCCTAGAGAAATAGAGTTTAAAAATGATGGTAGAAATATTGCGGACTGGGTCCGTGATCTAAGGATTGTCCTCATTGCTGCACAGAAGGCTTATGTCCTTAATGCACCGCTCAGTGCGCCAACCCCTCTAGCGTTGTCTGTACATGTTGTGAACATCTGACAGGCACGTTCTAATGACTACTTGATAGTTTAGTGCATCATGCATTACGGCTTAGAACTAAGGTTCCGAAACGTTTTGAACGTCACATAATATATGAGATGTTCTAAGAGCTGAAATTAGGATCTCAGGCACGTGCCCGTGTTGCGAGATATGAGATCTACAACAAGATTCTTTGCCTGCAAGATGAAAGAGAATAGCTCAATCGTTGAGCATGTGCTCAGATTGTCTGGGTGCTACAATCGCTTGAATCAAGTGGGAGATGCACTTCAAGATAAGATAGTGATTGATATAGTTCTCCAAGTCACTATCACTAAGATACTAGAACTTGGTGATGAACTATAAAATGCCAGGGATAGAAATAATGATCCCTGAGCTGTTCGCGATGTTTGACACCGCGAAGGTAGAAATCAAGAAGGAGCGTCAAGTGTTGATTGTTAGTAAAAGCCACTAGTTTCGAGAAGGGCAAGGGCAAGGAGGGAAACTTGATGGATAGCAAGTCAGTTGCTGCTCTAGTGAAGCAACCCAAAGTTGAACCCAAACCCAAGACTAAGTGCTTCGATTATGAGGAGAGTGGTCACTGAAGCGGAACAACCCTAGATACTTGGTAGATAAGAAGGCTGGCAACATCAACAGAAGTATATTTGATATATGTGTTAATAATGTGTACCTTGCAAGTACTCCTAGTAGCACCTGGGTATTGGATACCGGTTCGGTTGCTAAATGTTAGTAACTCGAAATAAAAGCTACGGAATAAACAGAGAACTAGCTAAGGGTGAGGTGATGATGTGTGTTGGAAATGTTTCCAAGGTTGATATGATCAACATCGCACGCTCTCTCTACCTTCGGGATTAGTACAAACCTAAATAAATGGTATTTGGTGTTTTGCGTTGAGCATGAACGTGACTAGATCATGTTTATTGCAACACGGTTATTCATTTAAGTTAGAGAATAATGGTTATTCTGTTTACATGAATAATACCTTCAATGGTCATGCACCCAGTGAGAATGGTTTGTTGAATCTTGATCGTAGTAATACACATGTTCATAAAATTGATGCCAAAAGATACAAAGTTAATAATGATAGTACCACATACTTGTGGCACTGCCGCTAAATGTCATATTGGTATAAAATGCATGAAGAAACTTTATGCTGATGGATCTTTGGACTCATTCGATTTCGAATTGGTTGATACATGAGAACCATGCCTCTTGCGCAAGATGACTAAGGAGCCCGTTTCCAGATGGACGGAGCGGGCAAGTGATTTATTGGAACTGATACATGTTGATGTATGCAATCCAATGAGTCTTGTAGCGTGCAGTGGATATCGTTATTTTCTTACCTTCAGTGATGATTTGAGTAGATATAGTGTATATTTAGTTAATGAAACACAAGTCTGAATCGTTTGAAAGGTTCAAACAAATTTAGAGTGAAGTTTAAGATCATTGTGACAAGAAGATAAAAATGTCTGCGATATGATCGTGGACGTGAATATCTGAGTTACGAGTTTGGCATACAACTTTAGACAATGTGCAAGTTGTTTCACAACTCACGCCACCTGGAACACCATAGTGTGATGGTGTGTTCGAACGTCATAGTCGTGCTCTATTGGAAATGGTGCTTGCTATGATGTCTCTTATCGTTTTGCTACTATAATTTTGGCGTTATGCATTGGAGACAACTACATTCACTTAGATAGGGCACCATCTAAATCCATTGAGATGACACCGTGTGAATTATGGTTTGATAGAAACCTAAGCTGTCATTTCTTAATGTTTGGGGCTGCAACACTTATGTCAAAAAGGTTTTCACCTAATGAGCTCGAACCTAAAGCGAACAAATGCATCTTCATAGAATACCCTAAAGACAGTTGGGTAAACCATCTATCTCAGATCCAAGCATAAAGTGTTTGTTGCTAAAACTGGGTCCTTTCTCGAGAAAGAGTTTCTCTCGAAAGAATTGAGTGGGAGGAAGATAGAACTTGATGAGGTTATTAAACCTTTGTTTCAACGAGAGAGTAGTGCAGCACAGGAAGATGTTTCTGTGAAGCCTACGTTAGTTGAAGAGGAAGTTAATGATGATGATCATGAATCTTCGGATCAAGTTACTATCGAACCTCGTAGATCGACAAGGATGTGTACTGATCTTGAGTGGTACGACAACCCTGTCTTAGAGGTCATGTTGTTGGACAACGATGAACCTACGAGCTGTGGAGAAGAAATGATGGGCCCGGATTCCGACAAATGCTTAGAGGCCATCAAATTCGAGAAAGGATCCATGTATGAAAACCAAGTATAGACTTTGGTAGAATTGCTCGTTGGACGTTAGGTCGTCGAGTACAAATGGACCTTTGAGATGAAGACAGACGCTGATGGTAAATGTCACCATTTATAAAGCTCGACTTGTCACAAAGAAGTTTCCAACAAGTTCAAAGAGTTGACTGTGATGAGACTTTCTCACTCGTAGCAATGCTAAAGTCTGTTGGAATTATGTTAGCAGTTGCTGCATTTTTCAAATATGAAATCTAGCAGATGGATGACAAAACATCGTTTCCTTAACAGTTTACTTGAGGAAAGGTTGTATGTGATACAACCAGAAGGTTTTGTGAGTCCTAAGGATGCTAAAAGGTGAGCAAGCTTCAATGATCCTTCTATGGACCGAAGCAAGCATCTCGGAGTTGGAATATGCACTTTGATGAGGTGATCAAAGTTTTTGAGTCTATACAAAGTTTACAAGAAACTTGTATTTACAATAAAGTGAGTAGGAGCACTATAGAGTTTTTGATAAGCATATGTGGTTGACATATTGTTGATCGGAAATGATGTAAAATTTCTGGAAAGCATAAAGGGTTGTTTGAAAGGAGTTTTTCAAAGGAAGACCTGGATAAAGCTACCTAATTGTTGAGCATCAAGATCTATAGAGATAGATCAAGATGCTTGATGAGACTTTGAATGTGTACATACCTTGACAAGATTTTGAAAGAGTTCAAAATGGATTAGTCAGAGAGAAGTGTTCTCGCCTGCTTTGTAAGGCGTGAAGTTGAGTGAGACTCAAAGCTCGACAACGGCAGAAGAAAGAGAAAGGACGAATGTCGTCCCCTATGCCTTAGTCATAGGCTCTGTATAGTACGCCATGCTGTGTACCGCACCTATGTGTGCCTTGCCATGAGTCCATCAAGGGGTACAAGAGTGATCCAGGAGTGGATCACTGCACAGCGGTCAATATTATCCTTAGTGACTAATAGACTAAGGAAACGTTTCTCGATTATGGAGGTGATAAAGGGTTCGTCGTAAAGAGTTACGTAGATGCAAGCTTTAACACTAATCCGGATGACTCTTAGTAGCAATCCGGATACGTATAGTGGAGCAGCCATTTGGAATAGTACAAAGTGGAGTGTGGTAGCAATGGTTACAGTTTGACATAGAGATTTGCAAAGTACATACAGATCTGAATGTCGCATACCCGTTGACTATAAGACCTCTCTCACATGCAAAGCATGATCGAGCCCCAGAACTCAGTGGGTGTTAGATTCATAACAATGTGAATCACATGGTGATGTGAACTACATTATTGACTCTAGTGCAAGTGGGAGACTGTTGGAAATATGCCCTAGAGGCAATAATAAATTAGTTATTATCATATTTCCTTGTTCATGATAATCGTTTATTATCCATGCTATAATTGTATTGATCGGACACTTAGATGCATGTGTGGATACATAGACAAAACCATGTCCCTAGTATGCCTCTAATAGACTAGCTCGTTGATCAAAGATGGTTAAGGTTTCCTAGCCATGGACATGAGATGTCATTTGATAACAGGATCACATCATTAGGAGAATGATGTGATGAACAAGACCCAAACTACGAATGTAGCATATGATCGTGTCAGTTTATTGCTACTGTTTTCTGCATGTCAAGTATATGTTCCTATGACCATGAGATCATGTAACTCATGGACACTGGAGGAGTGCCTTGTGTGTATCAAACGTCGCAACGTAACTGGGTGACTATAAAGGTGCTCTAAAGGTATCTCCGAGGGTGTCTGTTGAGTTGGCATGGATCAAGACTGGAATTTGTTACTCCGTGTGATGGAGAGGTATCTCAGGGCCCACTCGGTAATACAACATCACAATAAGCCTTGCAAGCAATGTGACTAAGTGTTAGTCACGGGATCTTGTATTACGGAATGAGTAAAGAGACTTGCTGGTAACTAGGTTGAACTAGGTATGGAGATACTGACGATCGAATCTCGGGCAAGTAACATACCGAAGAACAAAGGGGACATCATACGAGATTAACTGAATCCTTGATATAGAGGTTCGACCGATAAAGATCTTCGTAGAATATGTAGGAAACAATATATGCATCTAGGTCCCGCTATTGGTTATTGACCGTAGAGGTGTCTCGGTCATGTCTACATAGTTCTCGAACCCGCAAGGTCTGCACACTTAAGGTTTGGTGACGTTTCGGTAGTATAGAGTTATGTATGGTGGTGACCGAAGGTTGTTTGGAGTCCCGTATGAGATCCCGGATGTCATGAGGAGCTCTGAAATGGTCCGGAGGTAAAGATTGATATATAGGAAGTCCTATTTTGGTCGCCGGAAAAGTTTTGGGCTAATCGGTAGTGTACCGGGAGTGTCGGGAGTGTACCGGGAGACCATCGGGAGGGGTATTTCGACCCAAGAGGCTACATGGGCTGTGGGAGAGTAAATACCAGCCCATTGTGGGCTGGTGTAAGTCCCACACAAGGCCCATGCGGCTGGGAAGAAAAGCCCAAGGGGAAAAAGGTGGAAAAAAGGCCAAAAAAGGGAGGAATCCTAGTCCTGCTAGGATTGGAGGAGTCCTCCTCTCCTCCCCACTTCGGCTGACCCAAGGAGGCTTGGCCCTTGTGCCAAGTCCTCTCCTCCCTCCCTCTTATATATACTGGAGGTTTTAGGGTTTTTGCACAGTTTTTTCAGCCACGTGCTGCCTGTTCCTCCAGTGCATAGTTTCTCCTCTAGATTGGATTTCTGCAGTGCTTAGGCAAAGCCCTGCCGGAATTGCTCCACCACCATCGCCGCAGCGCCGTCACGCTGCTGGAGAACTCCTCTACCTCTCCGCTCCCTCTTGCTGGATCAAGAAGGCGGAGATCGTCATCGTGCTATACGTGTGCTGAACGCGGAGGTGTCGTCCGTTTGGCGCTAGATCGGAAGGACCATGATCAAGATCGCGAGACGGATCGTGATGAGTTCGCGGGACGGATCGTGACGAGTTCGCAGGACGGATCGTGATTGGATCGCGGGACGAATCGTGATGAGTTCGCGGGACGGATCATGATTGGATCGCGGGACGGATCGTGATGAGATCGTGGGACGCTTGGCGATTTGGATTGTAAAGACGTTCGACTACATCAACCGCGTTTCTTAACGCTTCCCGCTTAGTGATCTACACGGGTACGTAGATCCACTCTCCCGCTCATAGATGCTCATCACCATGGATAGATCTGCATGTGCGTAGGAAATTTTTTGTTTCCCATGCAACGTTCCCCAACAAGAACTCCCGAAACTTTCTTGGTTATGCAATCGGGTGTTGGGGATACAAGGGGGAAAATATCTCACACAACTAACAAGTCCTTAACCCCAACTCTATCCATCCTTCAACACATAGCCACAGGCTTCGGAACTCCATCTATCTCGGACCCTCGAAAACACAACGATACTAAGAATGGCAGTACATCTGAACCTCTCCACCAGTACTGGGGATGCCGGACTCCTCTCGCCACAACTAGTATTGAAGAAATTTTGAACATCCTCCGTCCTGAGATACTAAGGAAACCGAACGGTAACAATGTGCCAAGAATCCCTTAGAGCTCTACTCCTCGATAACAGGACGCACCAAGTACAAAACTCCGTCACATCGGCATCATATAGATTCCAAAATATCCGCGTGATCCTAAAATTTTTGAGTGAGAAGAGGGTAGAATCAAAATTCCTAAGTCGTAATTCCACACCAGAGTATAGAAGAGGAATAAAAGAATTGTACTCTCCGATATAACTAGACTCAAAATAGTTTTTCACTAGACTCGACTCGGCCAAGTTCGATCAATCAAAGGGGCTCCTAGGTCGATACAGGCTCTGATACCAACTTGTCACGCCCAAGATGCGATCCTATCCTTATTTTGGCACGAGGGCCTCGACAGGGATAGAAGTGCATCTCGTCATTTCGCAAGAATGGATATCATTACAAGTACATGTACAGAAGAGATTCCAGATTTGGCCCAATGTGTTTTTTTCTCTGCGCGAAGAATTTACCCATTTATCCACCGAATTACAGAATTTTAGAAAAAACCCTAAACTCATGCATTTAATAACTCGAGATCCGTGTATCATATGAGAAAACTTTATATATGAAAAGTGACTAGAATTTCATGTACATTCACAATAACCAAATCTCACACATGTTTAAAATGTTTAACTTGCTGTTTTCATGCAATTTGCATAAATGTCATGCTAAAATGAATTGTTTAATAACTTTTAAACAATAGCTCCGATGCAAATGTTTTATATATGTAACTTGACTAGAAAAATGTGTGGAATCACATGGTGACCTTTATTTTGCTGTTTAATAACTCTAAAATGTTGTTAGTTAAGATCTGGACCAAACTTAAAATATGCGTATGAGGTTGTTCCGGAATTGTTATTTGTTGCTTCCGGCCTCATTTAAAGTGCCTAGGTGATGTAGTTGTTGTGATTCACCTCTTGCCATGTTTAAAAACATTTAATATTGATGAGTACCTGAACAAGAGTGAACTAAATAATTCGATTGTGGAGTTTCGTCAATATGCCATTCGTTGCATATTGAAGTTCACTTAACGTGTAGTAGTTGCTTATTGTTCTTGTCATGCCATGCCATGCCTTGCGTATTAAACCGAACATGCATCATATTTGTTTGCGCATCATGTCATGCATATGTTGTGGTGTATCGTGTGTTGATTGTTTGTCCAGATTGTTCCTTCTCGATAGAGTTTCGAAAGCGTTTGGAGTGTGAGGATTCGTTCGACTACGTTGGATCGTCTTTTCATGGACTCTTTCTTCTTCCAAGCGGGATCTCAGGCAAGATGACACATTTCCCTGGATACCATTACTATCATTGCCATGCTAGATGTCTCGTTTTTCTATCGTATGTTGCACTACCTACCACTTGTTTGTCAAGCCTCCCAACATTGCCATGAAAAGCCTCTAACCCTCCACCTTCCCGGCAAACCTTTGTTTGGCTATGTTACCGCTTGCTCAGCCCTTCATATAGCTTTCTAGCTGCAGGTGCAATTGCTTCCATGTGACAACATGGACATTCTTTTGTTATCACAATACTATTGCTATTTAATTTAATGCACTTATACACTTGGTAATGGGTGGAAGGCTTGGCCTTTTGCTTGGTGTTTTGTTCCGCTCTTGCCGCCCTAGTTACTTGTGAACCAGTGGTATGTTCCATAATTGAGAGCTCCTAACATGCTCGGGGTTGTTATGGGAACCCCCTTGATTTTCATTTTCGGATAAAGCTTGTCTGGCAAGGCCCAACATTTGTACTACATTTGCCTACTAACTAATAAACCTGCATAGGGAGTAATTAACCCGAGGATCCTTAATCAACAACCTAGGCCAGTGCTCCTCATGAGTGTTGGTCCAAACTAGAGCACCATGCGGGGCCAACCCGGGGCAACTCGAGAGATGTCTATCAGGCCACCATACGCTTCGCTTATCTGTTGTGTCCTGAGAACGAGATATGCGGCTCCTATCGGGTTCGTCGATACGTTGGGCGGCCTTGCTGGATTTGTTTTAACTTTCTCGAACGTTTTGAGTGAGGAATTTCGATTATTCTTCGGCCTATCTCGAGGTGGTGGATTTCCTATGGAATTTCCTAGGAATATCACGAGATCCATGGTCGAGGTTATTCCCGCTGCATGTGGTTAATTTGTGATGGATGAGTTGGAGCACCCCTGCAGGGTTAAATCTTTCCGAAAGCCATGCTCGCGGTTATGTGGCAAACTTGGAAACTTTTATTAACACCTGGTCATAGTAAACTTGAAGTAAACTCAAATAAAATACACCAAATGTGTGCGTAATCGTGACTGTCTCTTCTCATGAGTCCTTATCCGAGAGAGAACACATTGGGGTCATGTCTGACGTAAGTAGGTGTTTAGGATCACTTAGTGATCATTACTAGTTCACGTCCGTTATGCGTAGACCACCATACTTTACTTTCTGTACTCGTAAGTTAGCCACTCAAATAAATGCTTAGTCGCTTGCTGCAGCCTCACCACTTAACCATACCCCACCTATTAAGCTTTAGTAGTCTTGATACCCTTGTAAATTAGATTGCTGAGTCCCTGTGGCTCACAGATTACTACAACAACAGTTGCAGGTACATGTAATGTGATGATTTGACATGAGGGCAATGCTTGTTTGATATGGAGTTCTTTTTCTTCATCATCAATCTAGGATGGCTTCCAGGCGGCAGCCTGGGATTGCAAGGATAGATGTCATTTTATCGTTTGGTTTCGTCCGTAGTCGGACCATGCTCTTATGCATGATGTTTGATATGTTGTTGTATTGATGTGATCTTGATGTAGCTTGTGGCGAGTGTAAGCAAATTCCGTATACTCATCTCTTCTGTACATGTACTTGTAATGATATCCATTCTTGCAAAATGATGAGATGCGCTTCTATCCTTGTCGAGGCCCTCGTGCCAAAATAAGGATAGGATCGCATTTTGGGCGTGACAGGTTCTCTGTTAAAAGGATGCCTTAATATCCTTTAGTTTCCTTATGGACCCCGCTGCCATGGGAGGGTAGGACAGAAGATGTCATGCAAGTTCTTTTCCATAAGCACGTATGACTATATAAGGAATACATGCCTACATTAAATTGATGAGCTGGAGCTAGTTCTGTATCGCCCTAGGTTATGAGTGTCACATGATGAATATCATCCAATGAATAATACGATCCAGTGCCTACCACTTATTGTTCTTGCTAAGTTACTACTACTGCTATTACTATTGCGCTTGCTAAAAACTATCACTGCTACTGTTACCTCTATTGTTACTGTTACTACAACTATCAACCTATCGTATTACTGTGCTACTGGTCACTTTGCTGTAGATATTTATCTCTAGGTGTGGTTGAATTGACAACTCAACTGCTAATACTCTCAAATATTCTTTGGCTCCCCTTGCGTCGAATCTATAAATTTGGGTTGAAATACTCTACCCTCGAAAACTGTTGCGATTCCCTATACTTGTGGGTTATCAAGACCTTTTTCTAGCATCGTTGCCGGGGAGAATAGCAATATTTGTTGAGTCACTTGGGATTTATATCAAGTTATCACTATGAAGAATCTAAAGGATACTAAGACCAAGATTTTTCCCTCTAAGATGAGGGGAGGTAAGCAACCGCCATCTAGCTCTACACTTGATTCACCTTCCGCAATGACTAAGCTTGCAACACCAGCACATGCAAGTAATCATGATATGTCGCAAGTTATTGATGATGCTACCTCTGCTATGAATGATGCTTATGATGATGCTAATGCCATGCTTGATGATAATGTGTCGCTAGGAGAATTTCTTGATGAAAAATTTTGCAGAGCTAAAGAGAATGAAATTTCCGAAACTAATGAAGCTTATGAAACTGATTATGATTATGAAACTCCTATTAGTCCTAGCTCTCCTCAGTTTGAAATGCCTAAGATACCTGAAGGTTATGTTATGGACGAAGAAATAAGTAGAGAAATTCCTTCTTGTAAGGAAAGAGATGATCTTAAGAAATTGCTATGCAAGTACAAGGAAAAACCTTGGAATGCTAGAATGAAATGTGATCCTAAGTTTGCTACTTCACCTATTTGTGTTACCGATAAGTATTATGAGTTCTCTGTCGACCCAGAGTTAGTTACTTTGGTTGAATCTGATCCTTTCCATGGCTATGAAACTGAAACTATGGTGGCACACCTTACTAAGCTGAATGATATAGCCACCCTCTTCACTCATGATGAGAAGATTTGTTACTATTATATCCTTAAGTTGTTTCCATTCTCATTAAAGGGTGATGCTAAGACATGGTACAATACTCTTGCTCCTGGTTGTGTCCGTAGTCCCCAAGATATGATCTACTACTTCTCTGAGAAATATTTTTCTGCTCATAAGAAATAAGCTGTATTACAAGAAATATTTAACTTTGTGCAAATTGAAGAAGAGAGTCTCCCACAAGCTTGGGGAGGCTTCTCCAGTTGCTTAATGGTTTGCCTGATCATCCTCTTAGGAAAAATGAAATACTTGATATCTTCTATAATGGAGTAACTGATGCTTCTAGGGACTTCCTAGATAGTTGCGTTGGTTGTGTTTTCAGGGAACGGACAGTTGAACAAGCTAAGGAATTATTGAATAATGTATTGAGGAATTATGATGATTGGACTCTTCCAGAAACACCACCTAAACCCACTCCGAAGAAGAGAGGTATCCTATTCCTCAGTCCTGAAGATATGTAAGAGGCAAAGAGATCTATGAAGGAAAATGTATTAAAGATAAGGATGTGAAGAATTTGCCACCGATTGAAGAAATACATGGTATTGACACACCACCACCTCCACAGGTGATATAGGTAAGTGGTTTATTATAGTTTAATAAAAGTGACATCCCTCACAATAAACCTCCTAGTAAGTGCTTGTATGAGTTTGATGAATATATTATGAAGCAAGATCATTTCAATGCCCATGTTCTGAAACAATTGAAATACAATTCTGATATGATTGCTCACTTGAGTGACTTGCTATTCAGAATCTATAATGATGTTAGAGGTGTAGGAAAGCAAGCCTCTATGGTTCAAACTCAATTAGAACAAGTTGCTACGGCTCAAAAGGATTTGCTTGATGAAATGAATAGTAATATGCATGATTTTGCTGCTAGAATAGTAACTAGAGGAGGTAGAATGACCCAAGAACCGCTTTATCCTGAGGGTCATCCTAAAAGAATTGAACAAGACTTTTAGAAAATTAATAGTGATGCACCTAGTCCTTCTAAGAAGAAAAACAAAAACAAAAATGATAGGACTATGCATGTTTCTCGTGAACCTGAGACACAAAAATCTCCTGATAGTAATGATGTCTCTATTTCTGATGCTGAAACTCTGTCTGGTAATGAACATCCACCTAGTGATAATGATAATGATAGAGATGATCATGAGGATACTCAACCTAGTAATGATAAAGAACCAGATAATGATGCAGAAATAGAACCTGATGTTGATCTTGATAACCCACAACCTAAAAATAAACGTTATGATAAAAAAGACTTTGTGGCTAGGAAACATGGTAAAGAATTAGAGCAACCAACACAGTGACCCATTTTGTCCGTTTGGGTCATTCAGACACAAAAGTTGGCCCAACGAGGCGACCCAAACGGACAAAGTGTCTACATGATGTCCATTAATTGTCCATCCCGACCAAAATTGAACCCAAATTTGAGTCACAAATGGGTCGGCGGCGGACAAAAACGAGCGCACCTGTCGTCCGCTCTCATCCGCTCGTATCCACCCCGGACCCACAAATCAGTGACTGCGTCGCTCCCTTGCCACTAGCAGCGCTGCTTCCTTGCCACCAGCCGGGTCGTCAGCCACTCCCTCACCACAGCCGGGTCGCTCCCTCGCCACCCGCCGTGCCGCTGGTTGCTCCCTTGCCACCAGCCGCTGTCGGTTACTCCCTCGCCACCAGCCATGCCACCGGGCGCTCCACCAGCCGGGCCGTTGGCCACTCCCTTGCCACCAGCCGCTGCCTCGGAGGGTCGTCCCCGCTTGCGCGTTTCCATGCTAGAGCTCATCGTGCCTCGCCTTGCCATGCTACCGATCAGGAGAAGTGTCTGAGCACATCGACATGGTCGCGCCCTTACGTGTGTGCATGCTAGCTGCTACACTAGCCACCCGCAGCTCGGGAGCTAGATGCTATGTGTGTGTGGGAGCTAGCTGCTATGCTAGGAAACCACAGCTCGCTAGCCCGTGGCCACAAGCGTGCATGCATGCACAAGCGCGTTCTAGCTGATGCTATGCTACCCAGGCGGCGCATGGGCGGGCGCGAGTGTGCGGAGCACCGGTAGGAGCTCGGAGCGAGACGGGAGTGTGGGACACAAGGCGTGGGGCGTCAGTGGGTGGGAGCTCGGGGCGGCGGCACAAGTGCGCAACGCAGGGCCTGGACAGCTCGGGGCGGTGGCGGAGTGTGTGACACAGGCGTGGACGAAAGCTCGGGGCATCGGCGCGAGTGCATGACGGGGGGCTTGGACAGCTCGGGGTGGCGGAGGAGTATGTGACGTGGGCGCAGACGAAAGCTCGGGGCGATGGCGCGAGTGCATGACACGGGGCCTAGACGGCTCGGGGCGGCGGAGGAGTGTGCGACGCGGGGCCTGGACGGCTCGGGGCAGCAGAGGAGTATGCGATGCGGGCGGGAACGGAAGCTCTGGGCGGCAGCACGAGAGCTCAAGACAGTTCAAAGAAATGCGCCCATCAGGTGTTTGATGAAATGCTGGGGCGGACATTCAAAAAACGCATTCGTCCCCCGTTGGGTGCATTGTCGGACCCAAATAAAAAAGCGGACATGGACGCACGGACACACGACCCAAACGGACAAACAGTGGACAAAATTGGTGTCCGTTTGGGTCTCCCTGTTGGAGTTGCCCTTAGAGCCATGGGTTCAGAAACTCGTGCCATTCCCACCTAAGACATCTAAGAAAAAGGATGATGAAGAATTTGAGCGCTTTGCTGAAATGATTAGGCCAGTCTTTTTGTGTACCCGTTTGACTGATATTTTGAAGATGGCCCCTTATGCAAAGTACATGAAAGACATCATAACTAATAAAAGAAAGATACCGGAGATGAAATCTCCACCATGCTTGCTAACTATTCCTTTAAGGATGGAGTACCTAAAATACTTGGATATTCGGGAATACCCACTATACCTTCCTCCATTAAAAGAAACTATGTCAAAACTGCTTTGTCTGATTTGGAAGCCTGTGTTAGTGTTATGCATTTATCCTTATATAAAAGACTCGATTTGAATAAACTCACACCTACTGAGATATCATTGCAAATGGCTGATAAATCAACATCCATATCTATTAGTATTTGTGAGGATGTGCCCATTGTTATTGCAAATGTTACTATCTTAATGGACTTTGTTATCCTTGAGATGCCCGAGGACGACAACATGTCGATTATCCTTGGTAGACCCTTTCGAAATAGTGATTTTTATCTCTATGCCCATGTTTCCTTAGTTGTACTCATTCATCCCCACGCTCTTAACTTTTGCTCATTTTTCCCCACTCCCTTGCGAGAAACCCTCAGAACAGGTTACAACGGACGTTGCCGTCGGGTCAATGCCTCTGATCGTTAACTCTAACGAGTGGGGCCACTCCCGCAGATGCAACGGACCGC
This sequence comes from Hordeum marinum, assembly GCA_022496015.1. NCBI lineage: Eukaryota > Viridiplantae > Streptophyta > Magnoliopsida > Poales > Poaceae > Hordeum > Hordeum marinum. The sequence continues at coordinate 378,494,955 of CM039678.1, read as the reverse complement.
GGTAGTGGATTAGCATGTGTCCATGGGACTTTCCCGAAACGTCCCATCATATAAATAGGGGGAACCACATCCCGGCGCATCGCCCCTACCATTTCCCCCAAATCCCCTCCTTGTCGCATCGTTTTCCTCTCTCCCACTGCGTCGTCTCGCTTTCCTCCACTACCTCCACCACACTGTCTTTCTCTCCCCCACTGCAACCTCTTCCTCACCTTTATCGCCTCCATCTGTTCGATGGTGGACGCTCATGGCAACGCCGGAGTAGCGGCCGGAGATCTAGTAGTGGAGCTACAGGGCGCGGTGGCCGCAGATGAAGTGAAGGATGTTGGCGGCATCCACGGCGCTGCGGGAAAACTCGCAACCATTGTGGATGTGGAGAAGGAGGTGGCGGGCTCCACCTTAGCACTGTCGGAGCTGAAGGTGAGGGCGTCGAGCGGCGCACTTTATCCCGATGCGCAACCTGGCGAGGAGTAGGAGGTATTTGTACTTGTTTGTTAGTTCCAATAATTAGCTTGTAGAGTTAGTTGCATTGGTTAGATTGTGATTCCTACGGTAGTACAGATGGTTGGAGTAGTTGGTTTGACAGATGGGCCGGGGTTTTCTATATGGGGGGATTGGGGTTTTTGTACTAGGTTTATTTGGATTACATTCTTTGCAAAAATGCTAGATATATCTGTATGAGAGATAGGGATCTCTATGCTTAAATGCTACACGGATGTATGCTTATCAGATTTTGTTTTTAATGCTACACAGATTGGGTTTTTTAATGCTACAGACATGTATGTTTATTGGGTCCCTATTAGATTTGCTTTTGTATGATACACAGATTGGGGTTTTGAATGTCATATGCCCAAATGGAATCCATTGATTAAGAATTTAGTATATATAAATTTTTCCACAATATGTAGTTATATTAGCTCTGTTTGTTCAATGTGTGTGCATGACAATGGAAAATGCAAATAGGATCATAGTATATTATCCATATGATCAATGTGTCATGTGTGCATATATAAATTTTCAATTGGCTTCTATATTTACTAGCTATGGATGTAATTTTATATTCAGGAGGATGATGGTTGGCGGAAAAGAGGAAGCTTGACCTTACTAGGTTCATGGACCCATACGATCCAGGGTATGGTGACGACGAAGAGTATGAGGTAAGCCTACTTGATATTTAGTTTGTTCATTTAGTTCCTTTGACATGGTGTATATGAATCTATAATGTATTAATGTAATTCATTCATTCGTGCAGTATGTCTCTAGAGAAGATGTGGATGTGGATGACGACAACTTCGCGTCCTTCAAAGCGAAGGAAGTGGAGAAGATCAGGGCCAAGGGAGATGGTTACTACTACAAAAGCAAGACCAACACTTGGCGCTGCCCCGACTGCACCACCAAGCCAAAGCCATGTCCGGTCGCTTCGCTCACCTTCTAGCTCATGCAAAAGATGTAGCCATCCACGGCAAGGACTACAAGATCAGGGGCAGCATGGTGCCCTCATGAAAGTCCTGACTCCCCTTCCCAAGTGATGTGATGATGTGTTTTACGTACTTTTGGTGAAATTTGTGTGTGAACTATCTATGGATACATGGTATGGTACGATGATGGTATGGCTATCTATATTGGGTATTTGTGTGTACCCTTTTAAATTTGTCTGCTATGATTTGTTTCAGTATTTATTTTCTGAGTTTAGGTGATGCAATGATCACACATGCTATGATGGTATGGCTATCTATATAGTCCATCATTTTATAAAATATTCCAATAATAGAGGAAAAAACAACATTTGATAGGACAGTATAAATTGAGGTGATTCGACAGGACAGTATAAATTGAGGTGATTCGACAGGACAGTATAAACAGCGCAAAAAACAACATTCGACACGACAGTATAAATTCAAAAAAATGCAAAAAAATTGAGGTGATTTAGAGCAGGTCAAAGAAATTCGAATTTGAGAAATGTGCTCCAAATGAGCTATTAGGGCCTACATCCCCATTTGCAATCAAGTTTGTTTGGACCTACTCTAAATGAGCCAAATGTTTTTTATTAACACCTATTCAATCTATATAGTGTAGATTCGAAGTCTCACTATTTTTTGAATTAATCTTCATATTTTTACATTTCTTTTGAAAAAATATGCTTTAATATAAAAAGTATTAAACATGTTTGAAATATGAAAATGGAAAACTAAGTTAAGATCCTACTTATTAACTTTGAAATAAAGCTTTGGTAATTTTTCTGATTTTTTTTATATTTTTCAAAAACAGAAGGTAGCCCTACCTTCTCTCCTTGAACTCTATGAAATGTTGTATGTGATAGCTCATATGTGCGAAGAGTTTTTCATGAAAATGACCATAGACCAAGTTTATGATATTTGGTTGGTAACATGTCACATAAGACAACACGATGCATAGTTTTTATATTTTTTTGATTTTTTAAATTAATGGTGCTCATTTGACCTCGATCGTGCCAGCTAGTTTTTTTTTGGAAAATGCTCGTATACCAAGTTTAGTATTTTTCCTATTTAGCGTGTCTTACAAAACGACGAACGACGAAGGTTTCATATTTTTTCGATTTTTTTAAAATTAGTTATGCTCGGTCAAAGCCTTGGAAACCCCGTCGACCAGCTCAAAACCCCTCTAAACCTCTCCTAACCCTAGCTCCGAACGTCAGCCGTCTGATCATATGGATGGCTCCGCATCATTGGATCATGGGGCGATCCGCGAGAGGCGATCCTATTGGTTGTGCTCGGTTGCTCACCCACCATTGATTCCGAGAAAAAACATAGTTATTGGGCCCAAAAGGAATCCAAGCTCTCGGTGGGCCGTCGAATTGCATCGTTTTTTTTTTATTTTTTAATCTGTTTTTAGTGAACGTGCTGACTCTGTTTTTTTGCATCGTTTGAAATTACACAAGAATTGACATTGCCTAGAAAATTTAGTTATATTTGTTCAATACAAATGCAAAATAACCAAATTTGTAAGGGCCAAAGTTATTTTTATCATGCAAAATGGCCACAAACTATTTAAAAATTGTCTCTTTTTGTTCATATAATATATATGACCACGGATTCCCACGCGTGTAATGAGCTTCTTTTTCTTCTTCTTTTCAAACAAAAGTTTCCCACGGGTGTACACTCCCGATGCCGCGGTGGGTGTGAAAACGGGACAGTTCACATTTGACAATGTTATTGCCACGACGAAATAACACGTAGCACTACGGCTATTTAGGCCACCCTCTGCCTCTGTCATCCCTCATCCATCCCCCATCCTCTGCCATTTGCCCTTCTTGCTCATCGACCCATTCTCCTTCTTCTACACATACCTCAGCCATGTAGTACACCGGACCAAACTACCGCTTCCCACCCACCGTGTCAAAGAGGCTCCACCCTATCGGCGTGTACGTTGTGCACACACTACGTGTGTGGGGGATATCAAGGTGGAGGATAGCAAGGAACATCACCGAGTTCTTCCTCGATGTCGGCTACCGCCACCTCCCGCGGGGATCTCCAACGATGTTCTGGGTCGAGGAGGTCATCCAAAACGGGGTGGTGGTTGCTCTCCTTGCCCACTTCACCAACACATTAGACGCCTTCTACCTCCTCGGCCGGGTGTTTTGGTGTGGCTGCGAGTTCATCGCTTTCACCACCCACAACAGGTATACGGAGTACACCAACATCTTCCCCACCGCGTCGCGCATGCACACTCTTCCGTACCCCATCGACAACGCCCCGGAGGAGCAGTGAAGGGTGCCCGGAGGAGGAGCGAGGTGGAGAAGGCGGCGGCTAGAGTTCTAAACCCTCTATCTTTTTTCTTTTTCTTTCGAATCTATGTTATGTTAATTAAGTTGTAATTGACCTATGTTGGAGATGCTATGGGCTTGTTGTCCCTTTTATTAAGTTTTCTATCTATTCTATTATTAAGTTCTTACTAGTTTGAACTATGTGATCGTGCTATGGGCTTGTTGGCCTTATCTACATATTTGTTGATTGTTTTCTTAGAGAGCTCGCTTTGTTAGTAACCACCTAGTGCATGCAGCCACAACGAACCCTTCTCTTTTTTACACAAGGAAAAAATATGTATCCACCTAGCTAGTGCACGCACCCATGAAAATATAAAAACATATTGTTCAATTTATTTGTCGTAGCAAAATGGGTGCAGATGCGAGTCGATCGAAAAGGCTGAAACTGATCATAAAAAACAATGCTCTAAATTGAGGAGACAAGCATGTGACAAAAGAGAAGGCAGCGGCACCGACCGCAACTGCATCCGTGGCGGCTGGTGTGCACGAAAGCAGCTCGGTCAGTGCATCATGGCGGCACGCATCGGCGCATGCAGGCTCGGTCGATGCATGCAGGCTCGGGCGGGCCGCATTGACCCATGCAGGCAGGCTTGCTGGGTGTATGCATAGCAGGCTTCTGTTGTGGCAACGCGCGCAGGCATTTAATGCAAGGGACGACCCAGCGAAACCACGACCCAATGGCCGAACACCGACACCGCCCAACGCCGCCCCACTTGTCAGGTCCAATGGGTGATACAGTCCAGGGCAGCTCCACTCGTCAGAGTTACCGGTCAAGCCATTGACCTGACGACAACGTCCGTTCTGACCTATTCTGAGGGTTTCGGGCAAGGGAATGGGGAAAACTGAGCATAAGTTAAGAGCGTGGGGATGTATGAGTAGAGCTAAGGAACCAGGGGCACAAATGTAAAAAAACCTTTTGAATACTGCAGGGGTTGTTATTGATTGCAATAAAAGCGAAGTCACTTTTCATATCAATGGTAATGAGCATACAATGCACCTTCCAAAGAAGCAATTCCAAGTGAATGGTGTTAATGTTATTGAAAATTCTCCGACACTCACTATTGGAAGGTTTCAATTACCTCTACCTACTGTCAAAAGGAAATATGGTATTATTGCCGTTGGGGATATGCCTATCCCCATTGAGGTAACCTAGTGTTTTACAAAAGTTCTTCGGTTTCATGCTAATCGGAAGTGGTTGTTAATAAGACTTGGTCAACCTTATTAATGAAGCATTTTCGAGAGGTATGAACTTGATGAATATTGTACACATAACTCTCTATATCCACTTTTAGTTTTCTGTTTTAGTTAGTAGAATAAAATAAAATACCATGTTTATCTCGTTTTCTGTTTTCTCCGTGCAATAAAAAATGACCCAAAAAAATTCTCTGAATGCCCTAAAAATTTAACACGATTTTTTTCTGATTATTTATGAATTTTGGGTGCAAATAACACATGAGGGGAGTGCACAGGGTGCTCAGCAACCAGCAGGGCGCGCCAACACCACCAGGCTCGCCCTGGTGGGTGGTGGCCCCCATGTAGGCCCCCTCACTTCTCCCTTTGGCCCACATTGTCCCCTACCTCCAGCAAAAAATCACCATAGACACCATTTTTGTATTTTTGCTCTCAAACCTGTGGATTTCGATCTCTTTGCTCGAAGCTCTGTTTCCAAAACTGTTTGGAGGGATTGCTACTTGGTATGTGCTCCTCCATTACACCAATTAATTTTTGTTCTAGTGAGTTATTTTCAGAGTAATTAGCTACTCTTGGTGTTGTTGTGGATCAGCTTGCATGTTGAATTCTTAGAGTTCTGAGTAGTTTTAATGCTCAATATGGTCTCTATGCATGCTTGGGAGTAGTTGCTAACAATCTTACAAAGTTTTGTTGAAAAAAAATCATGGACTAATTTTTCTTTAGAATTATTTATAGGAATAAAATGAGTATCTTTAGGAAGTTCTACTCCAAGAAATATGCCAAGGGGGTCATTGGGGAATCATCAGACAATGACCTCCACATTCCAAGAAAGGTGGAGTTGCGGCCGCGCGAATGGCCGCATGATGCCTTCCTAGAGGAGGCCGGGATCCACCAAGAGTTCGCTTAGTTTGTCGCAAACGCTGGGTTAACCGAGTTCCTCGCAGATAAGTGTGACCAATATCACATCCTAACAAATTCCTTTGCACAAAGTTTTAATTATCTAGGTAGAAAAAACCTCTTTAAGTAGAGTTCAATATTTATGCTAAACCTCACAGAATGTCACTAACCGACTTCTGTAACATATGCTCGATTCCTTCTGATGGGGACCTGAGAGAACCTAGGCCATCTGAGTTTGAGGATTTTCTCCTTGCATTAACCGTGGGTGAGGATAGAGGTGTATCAAAGGCCACTATTAGCTTACAGTTTCCCTCAGTACACTATTTCGCCTTAGTCATCACTAAGTGTTTAACCGCTAGGGAGAAGGTCAGCTCACCCGATGCTCCTGACCTCGCTATTTTATGTCATGCACTTTATGATGTTCACACCTTTATTATGGCGGCTATTACTGCCTGGCGCTTATAGATCAATAAAACTAAGGGAAATATACATGGTGGTATTTATGCTACTCGCTTAGCGAACCACTTTAGAATCCCCTTTCGCTCACTGGATTACCTCTTACCCCGAGTTTACCTAGATCATAAGACACTGCAGGCTCACCATTTTCTTGATGTAATTGACTCTCCACATGATATTCACTATAAGCTAGTATTTAGCAAGGAAACACGTGATGTTATCCCTTTGCATGCACCTGCTTGGTTTGACCCTATTGCCAGGAACGGATACAGGATTATGCCAGATGACATTATAGCTTACCAGAACAACCTAGCAGCTGCTGAGGAGGAGCACCAGGGGTGGGATGCTTAGGTGTCGCCTCCACCCCACTATGACCTAGGACCGGATGGCTACTGCGGATGGTGATTACCAAGCGAGGCCAAAATCCTAAGCTTGGGGGAGTACGTATTTCCATCGACATTACATTCATGTTCGCACATTTCATTCCAGATGTCGGTGTTCCCACTTTTTCATTGTAATATCCATGCTAGATTTGTTTTCTCGCTTTCTTCTTGTGTGTTTGAAAACCTTTGAGAAAACCCAAAAACATCTCCTAGTTCTTTTTAGTTTTTCTTTCTAGCTTAGTTTAATTGTAGCATTCGAAAGAAAACCCAAAACGATATCTCGCTTCTTCTTTTACTCGTTGGGAGCTATCCCGCGTATATAGTTTTCTCATTTTTGTTTTTCTTCTTGGTTTTCCTTCCTTAAATAAAAGCCAAAAACTCCAAAAATATTTCAGTGTGTTTCTCTGAAATTCTTTTCTTTTTTACTTGAGTCGTACCTCGGATAAGACCACGATGAAATTGTTGAGTGGTTCTCATGTGCACTATTCTTTACCTAACAAAGAACCCATATTACCTCGTCTTCTCCTCTTGAATAAAATGTTTACAGATTCTAGCTTAGTACACGACATTCTTGCACTATTATCTTCTTATCGTTCGGTCGTGCAAGTGAAAGGCAATAATGATGACACTTGATGAATTGAGTGTGCAGAGAAAGGCGGGTATGAACACAACTTGTTTTTGTTTTTGTACATATGTTTAACCTAGTATCGCTTGATTCAACTCATTATGATCAAACATGTTTAAAATGACCATTAGAGATTATATTTGTTCATGCCATGCTTAAGTGGCTAGGAGTGGATAATAATTTATCTTGGGTGTCAACATTCATTAAAATGGTTGTGATGCAGTATGATGATATGGTATCCTCCTATGAATGTTTCATGTGGCTTGACTTGGCGCATGTTCACGCATGTAGTTGAATCAAAACCAACATAGCCTTCATGATATTATGTTCATGGTTTCCATATACTACTCATGCTAGTATTAAATGCTGATTATATGTGATGCATGTTCATGACCGTCTTTGCTCTCTAGCTGGCCGCTTGTCAATCTAATTGCTAGCCTTCACCTATACTAAGCGGGAATACTGCTTTTGCATCAAAACCCCTAAGCCAAGTTATGCTAGATGACTCCACTATATCTTCCTAAATGCGGTATTACCCTGCCGTTCCAAAGTAAATTTGCATGTGCCACCTCTAAAAATTCAAATAAACATTTGTTTTGTGTGCTTGGACTGCTCATGAAGCGACAGGGGGCAGTCAATATCTTCCATGTTAAGCGGGTTATTCTCATGATGAGTGTTTATTCACTTGTCCTTACACAAGAGGGGCGGTAATATGGATTCCCAGTCTTGAAATCAAAAATCAAAAATAATTAAACAAAACTCCCCCGGGAATGTTGTTGGTTTAGACGGTACCCGTGGATGCGGCTCGCCGTTGAGTGTTATTGTTGGTGGAGGGGGAGTAAACCTTAACTTTTACAGCTTGGGAACCGCCGCTAATTTTTTTAGCATGGAAGATATTGATAACTCTTGGTCGTGACATTGACAAGAACGGTGTACCTCTCGAAATTATATCTATCCTTGTTTTAAAATCTAAGCTCTAGCACCACTTCAAATCCATGCTTCCCTCTACGAAGGGACTATCTATTTACTTTTATGTTGAGTCATCACCTTCTCACATAAGCGCTAGACCTGAGAGCACTATTGTCATGATCGTGCATTGTGTATAGTTGATGTTGGGTGCAGCATGATTGGATCTTTTCTACCATCAATTGCAATGTTTAGTCGCTGCTTGAACTTTGGAGGTGCTCTGTGTTTATGTTTTGCGGTCTCAGAAAGGGCTAGAAAGATACCACTATTGTCATATTTTACAACGATTGTTTTGACAAAATGTTGGTGCTTGAGATATCTTATTATTGCTCGCTAGTTGCTTATGTTATTGATATGAGTAAATATAATTCCTAAGAGTTATTGTTGACATGGTTAGTCATAATCTTCGCTCAAAACCTGGGTGCTACTTAAGCATATATATGTAAACAAGAACAAAAGAGTTCATATTTTTTTCTTTATCACTTTCAGTTTATCAACTGAATTGCTTGAGGACAAGCAAATGTTTAAGCTTGGGGGAGGTGATACGTCTCCGACGTATCTACTTTTCCTCACTCTTTTGCCCTTATTTGGACTCTAATTTGCATGATTTGAATGGAACAAACTCGGATTGGCATTGTTTTCAGCACAATTTCCATGGTGTTGTTTTTGTGCAGAAATAAAAGTTCTTAGAATGGAACGAAACTTTTGGGAGATTTACTTTGGAAAATATAAAAAATACTGCAGCCACAAACCACTGGAGAGGGGGCGCAGGGTGCACAACACCCACCAGGGCATGCCAGCCCCCTCCCGGCGTGCCCTGGTGAGTGGTGGGCACCTCGGGGGCCCACTTGACCTATTTTCGCCACTATGAATTCCTAAATTGGGAGAAAAAGTAGGAGAGAAATAATTCTTGCATTTCACGAGACGCAGCCGCCGCCACCTCCTGTTCTTCATCGGGAGGTCAGATCTGGAGCCCGTTTGGGGCTCCGGAGAGGGGAATCTTCGATGTTCGTCATCATCAACCTTTATCCATCGCCAATTCCATGATGTTCCCCACCAAGAGTGAGTAATTCCTTCATAGGCTTGTTGGTCGATGAGGAGTTGGATGAGATTCATCATGTAATTGTGTTACTTTTGTTAGGGCTTGATCCCTAGTATCCATTATGTTCTAAGATTGATGTTGCTATGACTTTACCATGCTTAATGCTTGCCACTAGGGACCGAGTGCCATGATTTCAAATCTGAACCGTTTATCTTATCAACATTATATCTATGTTCTTGATCCGATCTTGCCTAGTCATATGCACCTATTATGTGTTATGATCCGTCAACCCCATAGTGACAATATGTGGGATACATCGCGGTGATGACCGTGGTTTTACGAGTTCATGCACTAAGTGATAATGCTTTGTTGCAGTTCTGTATTAAAAGTAGGCCTTAATATCCCTTATTTTCCTTATGGACCCCGCTGCTACAGGAGGGTAGGACAAAAGATGTCATTCAAGTTCTTTTCCATAAGCATGTATGACTATATATAGAATACATGCCTACATTACATTGATGAACTGGAGCTAGTTCTGTATCACCCTAGGTTAATACTGTCACATGATGAATATCATCGAATGAATACTCCGATCCAAAGCCTGCGAGCTTTCCACTTATTGTTCTTGCTAATTTACTACTACTGCTATTACTATTGCACTTGCTACAAAACTATCACTGCTACTGTTATCGCTATTGGTACTTTTACTACTGCTATCAACCTATCGTATCATTGTGCTACTGATCACTTTGCTGCAGATATTTATCTCTAGGTGTGGTTGAATTGATGGCTCAACTACTAATAATCCAAAATATTCTTTGGCTCCCCTTGTGTCAAATATATAAATTTGGGTTGAATACTCTACCTTTGAAAACTTTTGCGATCCCCTATACTTGTGGGTTACCAAAGCCACGGGAATAGTCATCTTGATCTTCGGGATGGGGACTGCCTTCCGAGGTTTGGCCACGGTGACTTTGGCCCGTTTTGCTGCCTTCTCGGGCAGCGAAGCAAGTTCCCCCGGTCCGCGCTTCAAGATGTGAGTCGGGAGGGTGGTTTTAGTCAGCATAACGATGTTCGATGCCTTGGAGACGCTACCACGGACTCCCGGGTCTTGGAGCGCCTTGGAGCAGGACTCACACACTCGGTCGTCTGAGTGCGAAGATTCTGCTTCGTACTTGTCGTCCAAGTCATCCTCTCCATTGTCGCTCTCGTCGTCATCGTCTTCTTCCCTTTCTCCCGTTTCGGTCGAGTCCTCCGGGTGATCGGTCTCAATAGCTGAGGGAGTCCTGGATTAAGGGGTCCTCGGATTGCCGGCCTACTTCTTATGGACCGGACTCATGGGCCGCTTACTGAGCATAGGATTGATCTAAGGCCCTATCACCAGGGAGGAAGCCTCAATAGTCTTGGTGTGTTTCCCAAGTTTGGTATAGTAGATAGGCATGTTTTTCCCTTTGATGTGCAACTGGCCTACGACATCTTTATAAGCCAAGGGGTTTTAGATTGTAGGGCAGAGAAACTCATCTAGGGTTCTAGCTATTTGATCTCGAGGTAGATCAACTCTATAACCTTCATACCATCAATATAATCGAGTAGGACGTAGGGTTTTACCTCCATAGGAGGGATAGAACCTGGGTAAACATCATCTCTTTCATCCCTTGTTACCGTCGATCCTAGTCTCGCAGCTCGGGACCCCCTACCCAAGATCTGCCGGTTTTGACACCGACATTGGTGCTTTCATTGAGAGTTCCGCCATGATCGCCAAAGGAATCGATGGCTCACCTTCTCATAAGCGACGAGATCTGCAAACAGGATGTCCTCATCCCTGGTCAAATCTTCACAAGCGGTGACGTCTTGTCGCATGCCAACTCGACCGGCCATCTTGGCCAGATCAGAAGCTTCGCCCCCGATCAAGAAATCAAATTCGGAACCCTAGAGCTCATCGTTGATTCACGAGGAGAGCTTGTCTTGATGGAACCCTCAACTCTCATGGAGGAGCCCGCAAATCCTGACGCCTTGACGCCAAGGACATCGGACCCCACCTCTTAGGTGGCCTTCACCCTCAGGCTGTCTAGAACGCCCAATCTAGTCATTGTGCCTGAAACTGCTACGGCCGAACATGACCCAGATTCGCTGTCAAGCGACTCCGGAACCATGACGCCATAGATCGACCATGCGCGCTTCAGCGACACACGTCCTACTGACACCTCATCCCTAAACGAGATATTTGATCGGATTCAGACCATGCGTATGACTGACGACCAGACCCCGGTCTGTGACCGGATCGGGCTTAAACCCGACGATAGGGAGATTCGCACCCCCTCGGTCACACACTTAGTCCCCACCGTCGAGTGTCCGGCTGGGGGCTCGTCCCCCCAATGACCGGAATTCAAAACGGTTTATACCCCCAATTTCCAATCATTGAGACCTCGCTTGCAACCCAGACCCTGGAGTTCACTCTGGAGATAGATCGGGATTGGTCCTCGAATTTAGCACGCAACTCGGAACCCGTGATTCCGGACTCACATCGTGGTGCGGAACCAAAGTTTTTCCCACCCACCACCCAAGTCGAGCACTCAAGCATCACAGGGGAGTCCAAGTCTTCGGACATACGGGATGTTAAATAGTTACCAGGAGAGTCGGTTCAACATGTTTGGGCTAGACTCCTCCTCGCTAGAAAAAAGTGAGAGGTTCTAGTGACCAGGAGATAATGGCATCCTTTAGCCTCAATTGTAATGACGAAGGGATCCTCAATGCCTTGGCCCGTCGGCACATTCGCGACTTCACCGAGCTGTCGGACTCGGTGCAAAAATCCTACTCCATGGAGAGCACCTGGCAAGCCAAATGACTACTTTCAGAACCAACCTTCACTTAATACCCTAGAGGAGATCAGAAAAAGAGGATACCTCCAAAGCGGCTAGCCAAACTCGAACCCGCCAAAAATAAAAATAGACCCCTTACAGGGGTCAGAACTGTCCTTGACGGACTATTGGATAAACCATGCCCTATACATTCTGTAATGCTGAACACAAGCCCGACTCACAGCCTTAGAGCTTGCTGGGTCGTCAAGCAGGTCGCAAAAAGTGGTGAGGCCATCCTCGAGGCACTACCACTGAACAGGCGCTCCACATCTCCACCAGAACACAACGCTGAAGTCCTGACGAACTACGAATAGTTCCCTTCAAGGAACAGGAGGAAAAGAGCTCTTAGAGAACTCGAACAGGTCTATCATGTAGCAGCAACAAGTTCATGGGCAGACATACCCATCACCCTCGGAGATACTGACGAACCAGCCATCCGACTCGGTCACACACCGGCCGCACTAGTCTTAAACCACATCGTCGATGGCTTCAGGCTGTAGAAAGTGCTAATGGATGGCGGTAGTGGTTTAAACCTTATCTATGAAGATACCCTAGAAAAAATGTAGTCCGTCCGATCTCGCATCGATCATAGCAACAAAACATTCCGGGGGATCATTCCTAGGAAAGAGGTGCGTTGTTCAGGACATATTACCCTGGACGTAGTGTTCGGCATGCCTGAAAACTACTGATCTGAGGAACTTCTCTTCCATATCATACCCTTCCCCAGTGGCTATCATGCCCTGCTGGGGCGTGACGCCTTCACAAAATTCTAGGCTATACCACATTACAGGTATATGAAGCTCAAGATGTCACAACCAAACTGGGTAATCATAGTGTCCAGTGATCCGTATATTGCCCTCCGAGCTGAGAACAAAACAGCAGCACTCGCCCTCGAGGCACTAGCTGAGACCTTTGATGCACAGGAATTGACCGCACTCTGGTCAACAGTAGACAAGGACGATGTGATCCATAGCAAAAGGACCAAACCCACGTCCTCTAAACCTGCAGATAAAATCGTTAAATTTCAGGTACACCCAACGGACCCCAATAAGATAGCATCCATCGAGGCTCAACTGGACCCCATTGTGCACGAGGCACTGCGAGCATTCTTCCGAGAAATCTGGGACATCTTCGCCTGACATCCCTCCAATATGCCAGGAATCCCATGGCGGCTAGAAGAACATAGTCTGAACATAATCACATGCTTCAAGCCTGTTAAAAAGACTCTGCGCCACTTTTCTGAGCCCAAACGACAAGCTATGGGTGAAGAATAATCCAAATTGCTAGAGTCTAGATTCATACGGGAGATCAAGCACCCCGAATGGTTGGCAACCCTGGTGATGGTACCAAAGAAAGACAAATCCTGGTGGCAGTGCGTTGACTTTAAAGACCTCAACAAGGCTTGCCCTAAGGACCCTTTCCCCTTACCACACATAGACCAGATTATTGATGCCACAACCGGACACGACTCATTGTATTTCCTCGATGCTTATTCAGATACCATCAGATCAAAATGAAGGAATCTGATCAAGTCACAATCGCATTCATCACCCCTTGCGGGCCATTCTGCTTCAACACGATACCTTTTGGGCTAAAAAACACTAGGGCTATGTACCAGCGCATGATCCAGACTTGTCTCGCAAAACAGGTCGGTAAAACACACGAGGCATACGTGGACGTTGTGGTCATCAAAACCAAACACGTCAGCCAGTTGATTGATGACCTAAGGCAAACCTTTGCCAGCCTACGTGAATACGACATACGACTCAATCCGGAGAAATGTGTCTTCAAAGTTCCCGATGGCTTCTTGGCTGCGGAGTTGCCGTTTCCATTTCCCTGCTTGCTCTGGGGACACTCAGTAGCATAGTGCCCTATCTTCTGGCACTTGAAACAGGTGATGTGACTCAGATCCTTCTGAGTAGGAACGTGACGGTGCTGGTTGTTGTTCCCATTCCCATTGTCAGTCTGGAAATTGCCATGGTTGGGACGGGCATTCCCATTTCCTCCATGGTTGTGGCTTCCATGGTTGTGCACAGCATGAGTGTGCCTTCCAAACTTACCGGTCCCTGATACGGTATTCCCTGAGTACGGGGAGTAGCGGGGCTTATGATGAGCTCCAGAGTTAAACTTCCCCTAAGTGTACTTCCTCTTGCGGTTCTCAATTTGCTGCTGTTTACCCTCCAAGATGAGGGCCTTGTCCACCAGCTCTTGGTAGTTGTTGAAATTAGCCACTACCAGTTGCATGCTCAACTCATCGTTGAGTCCTTCCAGAAATTTCTCTTGCTTGGCCGCATCATCGGCCACGTCTCCTGGTGCATAACGGGCCAACATGCTGAACTCTTCCACATATTGGGCCACGGAGCGATTACCCTGGCGCAAGTTGCGAAACTCGCGCTTCTTCAGACTCATGGCTCCAGCTGAAACATGTGCGGTGCGGAAAGCTTGCTGGAACTGCTCCCAAGTTACATCAGCAATAGGATATGTGGTGGTGTAGTTCTCCCACCATGAAGCTGCTGGTCCATCTAGTTGATGTGCGGCAAAACGCACCTTCTCAGCGTCAGTACATCCAGCGGTGACAAGTTCTCTCTCCATCTTACGGAGCCAGTCATCTGCCACAATGGGCTCAGTGCTGCTGGAGAAAGTTGGAGGATTCAACCTCAGAAAGCGGGTGAGATTGTCAGTCTGGGGTGGATGTTGGTGGTTGTTGTTGTTCTGGTTGTTGGTCTGATTTTGGATCAATAGTTGCATTAGTGCATTCTGCTGCTAAAGGAGTTGCGTGAGTTCCGGCGGGAAGGTGAAGTCGGACTCACGTCGTGGAGGCATCTTGCTGTTTTCAGAGGGGAGAGAATTAGAATAGAACAAGGGCCTAAAAGGAGAAATTCACTACCCATATGCAATGCAACAAACATATCACACCAAACACTCATTCATTTATTCAATCAATGTCAAACATCGGGAATACAAATCTCAATCAAACTACACATCGACCTACGCTCTTAACGTTGAAAATAAAAGATACAGGGAGGGCATAACTAAAGTTTTCCTCAGAAGTACATGGTGACTGAGTCTCCTCCAGTGGTGCTCTCCTCATAGTCATCATCGTCGCTGATGAAAGGAGCCAAGTCTCCCTCAGGATGAAGATTTTCACCCATGTCCATCTGTTCCTCCAAAGTGGCGATGCGAGTGTTCAGCTTGTCGATCCTCTCTAAGAAATCCTTCACCTCATACTCATGCTCGTACTCGGCTTCCCGTAAGTCAGCTTCAAGGTCAATCTCGCGGTTCATTAGATTCTTGATTGTCTTCGTATCAGCACGAACTCGAAGCTCTAGAGTCCTGATGTGAGTCTCCAGGGTCTGGATATATGACATGGTGGAGTCTCCAGTGGGAGGGGTTATGATGTTGCCATGGGCATCTCTGCGGCAAACCATGCTGAGTCCTGGTGAAATGGTTCCACCTCTGTATTCCTCCTGAATACATCCAAGGGCACGATGAATGGCCATGTCTCTTCCAAGTATCTAGCTGGGTGCCACGAACTTGAAGTCGATGGGTTTCTTCCGATTCCCAAAGGTCTTCCCTGGGATGTGCACCTCGATCCTGTAGCGTCCATCTTGTGGAAATGACATGATAGGAGTCCCGGTGATGCTCGGCAAAGAAATCCTCACGTCTTTGACGATCCTCATCAGCTCCTTACCAAAAGGCATCGTTGCGTCAGGCTGGCAAAACTCCGTGATCAACACTGGGATGAAGGTGGCCATCTATAAATTTTGAAATAATCGGAGAGGAGTCAGAAACGAGTAGATGAGAGTATAAGAATTTTCAAGACAAAGAGAAACAATCCTAAGGCTTTCCAGTCCTAGAGGTTACGTCCTACGGTCAGCGTGTGCTCTGATACCATTTCTGTAACGACCCGACCTGAAAGGTCAAGTCTCCGGTGTTTTCGTACCATCCCAAGATCATGCTGGTACACACACGGTACATCAATGTATATATCAAAGGGAAATCACACAGAAAATATATTAATCAAAATCTCATTTCGAGTCCTTTATTACAATAAAAATTACAATAAAGTGGCTAAAAGCCAACTCATGAGAATATCTAAATCTTGCGGAAGCGTCGAAGGTAGATGAGTCCATCTGACTCCAAGGGCATCTCACTGAGCATAGAACGTGTCCTCACTCCTGGTCGGAAAAGTACTCTGCAACATGATACGTTGCAGCCATGTAGGTCAGCATATGGAATATGCCGGCAAAGTCACAAGAGAGGGGTGAAAAGATAATCATCTAGTCTATATGCATATATGGCAGGTGGGGTGGTAAGTTTTTGCGTAAAGCCAATTTTTCCTACATCAAGAGAGGGATAAGAAAAAATATTACTAAGTTGGTTGATTAATGAGATGGTTCCACCAACCAATTCTCATTCCAAAATTATTAATACCCACATCCTCATTATTAATTGTGCTGAGAGTTCCGGAAGTTTCAGTTCCTTTGGCTCAAGTCGTCCATGACCGTGGACACGGCTAATCGATTAGGTTTGAGTACTCTGCAGAGTTTTGCACACGTTCCCCACAAGATTTGGTCGCCTCCGTTTGATTTCTCACACTTCAGGGTGTTTGAGAAACGGATGACCAAAACATGGTCTTCCAAAGGGTTTCCCTACGACTCTATCGGTGCCCATCCTTTCCTACCGTTCTTCTACCTCTCGTAGCACCGCCTGTCCAGGGTCACCACGATATCCAACCAAGCCAGAGCCCATAATGACTTGTGGTTGTGCAGGTAAGCCTTGGGTTTTAAAGCATCCATCCATCTCTTTGTGCCTGGGTGGACCTTTCCGCGTGAATACTGGCCATCTCTAGCATCACCTAGGCAAATCCACTGGTTTCTCCAGGGTGCCGTTCAACCATCATCCACCCATAGGTATGTTGAAAACTCGAAGTGTTAAATCTAGATCATTATGTAGGTCTTGAAATTATTAACTCTCTCAACTCTCATGAATCACACAACCAACCCCGTCTACTAATAGCATAGCAAAAAGTAAAACAACGTTTCCCGGGGCCAATGTGTCAAAGAGTTTGAGGGGGTACCTACCACATGATACTACGACAAAGTAACCAAGTTTCCAACTAACCTATCTTGCATGCAATTTGGGGAAATGGTAGAACTAATGCATATAAAACATGGGTAATCATGATCAAAGTGACTTGCCTGGTTGATGATCTTCGTACTCGTGGGACTCTAAGTAACAAGCTTCACACTCCGGATAATCTAACGAAGCAAACAAGCACTCAATAAGCATACAATAGAATATTGTAACCCACAAACATCAATCAAGAACTAGTAAACAGTCAAGACAAAACGATGCACAAATCACAAGTAAGGAAAAACACACAAAGTTTTGTTTACTAGGAGGTGATTGATAAAACACTACTATCATAATAAAATTATTTTTTAATAACAAAACAATTGTTGACAGCAAGGAACAATAAAATATGTTTGTTAATAAACAGAAGAAAATCAATTTAAGTTTGTTGGGAAAGCTTTTGTAAAGTTTGTAAAAAATTTGATAAACACTAAATGGAACAAATATAGTTTTACTAACAAGAGAGCAAAACCAAACTTATTATTTATTAGTAAAACATGTTCTTAACAGAAAAGAATTTACAAATAAACTTGTTTTAGAAAACAAAATTAAATTATATAAAACTTTATTAAAAGAATCTATTACTAAACTAGTTGTTTTAATCAAAATAAACCTATTTGAAAAGAAATTGTGATTCCTATATTAACCAAGAGATAACTAAACAATTTTATATTTTATTAACAATAGGTAAAACACTAAATGTTTAAATCAACAGAACCTACTAAACAAATTAAAACTAAATCTAAGTTAAACTAACTAAAACTAAGTAAATGAAACTATACTATAATACTAGGCAGATTCTATTTATAGCTAGAACACTAATCAAAATCATCCTAAAAATCCTCAAACTAAACATGGTGATAGTCCGAACCAATATCAAACAGTAGCAAAAAGATTCATAACAAAATCTATTTTCAAACTCTAGTTATTCAGATTTGAAGATTTTGAGCAAATTTGATTCAATTCAAATTTTATAGTTCAAATTTAAAATTTAAAATTACAGGGTGAAACTACATGAAAAATGTGAGCTAATGCAAAAAGAATCAACTCAAAACATTAAACAGGTTAAAAGATATAAGCAAAACAAAATTTGAATACACTCTCTTAACTAAAACAAAAACAGAAAAAGGGAAAAATCTACCGGACGGCCAGGGGCTACGTGGCACTGTCCTATTGGCTAGCTAGTGCGCGTGTTGGATGTTTTCGGGCGGGCGACCGGTCGGTAGGGGATACCGGTTCAGATATTTATCCGATCTAATCTCGGCCGTGGATTTTAGATCCGAGGGTTGGGAGTGCTCACGGGGTAAAGGGTTATTGGCGTGGGGATCTCCGGCGAGTCCGGAAGCGGCGAAGATGACGGCGAGGAGCTCCGGTGGTCGTGGGAGGTAGCGGAGTGGTCCGGGCGACGGAGCTGGATGTGCGGCGTCGATTGGTGGCAACGGTGGGGCGAGAGATGGACGGAGTCGATGGCTACGGTCGAAGGGAGCTTCGGTGGTCGGGGTTACTCCGGCGAGAGATTGGGCAGCCTTCCGACAAGATAGGAGGGGGATTTGGGGGGGGGGGAATGGATGCGGAGGGTGGCCGGCTTATATAGGGGCGCTGGGGAGTGAGGGGGAGTGATGGGAGGTGAGATCCGCGGGAGGGGAGAAACTGCCGGGGAGGTCCGGCGCGTGCGGGGGAGGAGAGGGATGACCGGTCGGTAGAAACGGTCGGTCGGGGTGGGGTCCAGTGTCACTGAGCGAGAGCGCTTTGAATGCGCGTCGGTCGGCCGGCCTTTGATCCATTCGCGAGTAACTGCCCGTGGGCCGGCCCGTTTAATACAGTAACCGTTACCAGTTTCTGTTTAATGTTTTTCCAAAGCGTTTCAAAAACCTTTAAAGCATTCAAATGGTCTATAAATATAGGAGTATTATATATCAAAATTAACAGAATAATAAATTCTATTTAATGAACATTTTTACTCTGTCATTTGAATACTTTAAAAAAAATTATTTTTAGAAATTGCCTATTTGTTTTTAAAACCTTTTTGCAAATATTTTCAAAACAACTCCTGGTTACTTTTGTTCAAATAGATCACCAAAATGACCCTGGTGTGGAGTGTCATGTTACTCCCCTCTTATTTTGAACATTTAACCAAAATTTCAAATAGGTGAAAGCAAGTTAGGGAAAAATTGAAAGGGCTTTCAGAATTTTTAGAAAGAACATTTCGACAATACAGGTATTCAAACAATGATGATGATGGATGCATAGCTATATTTCATAACATTCCAAAATGAAATGTTGGGATGTTACAAGGCTTTACCGCTCTATAGGTTGCTGAAACAGACCAACAATTTTGAATGGACCGATGAAGCAGCGGCTGCGTTAGAAGAAATTAAAACACTGCTGGCAAGCAACCCCATACTCACATCACCAGGCGCTGGTGAACCAATGTTATTATACATATCGGACACCAACCAAGTCGGTAGTGTAGTGCTCATCGTCGAACGAGAGGAGGAGCGACACAAATTCTGGATACAAAAGCAGGTCTATTACGTGTTAGAAGTACTAACAGAGTGCAAGTCAACATACCCACATTACCATAAGATAGCCTATACAGTATTTATGGCATCACGAAAACTAAGACACTACTTTCAAGAGTGTTTGGTTACGGTGGCATCCGAAGTACCCCTAAACGATATAATCAACGACAGGGACGCCATGAGCCGCATAGCAAAATGGGCCATTGAGCTCCTTCCTTTTGAAATTGCCTACAAGCCACGACGAGCTATTAAATCTCAGGTGCTGGCAGATTTCCTCGCCGAATGGACAGAGGCCGAGCTCCCCAGGGAATGTAGTACATACTCCCATCGGACGATGTACTTCAACGGATCCAAAACATTGGCCGGACTAGGGTCTGGAGTTATTCTCACATCCCCCACAAGCGACAATGTCCGATACGTGTTGCAAATCATGTATGCCGATTCCAACAATGCAGTCGAATACGAAGCACTTTTGCATGATCTTCGGATGGCAGCTTCAATGGGAATACAACGGCTGGAGGTACGGGGAGACTCCAACTTGGCCATCTCCCAAATCAACGGCAAATTCGATGCCAAAAACCCGAAGATTGCAGCATATAGAAACGCCATCCTCAAGATATCCACACGGTTCGAGGGGCTAAAATTCCATCATGTTGCTAGAGACAACAACCAAGCCACTGACATACTGGCCCGCATGGGGGCCAAACGCGACCCTGTCCCAAAAACCACTTTCCTGGAACGGCTCTTTAAGCCATAAGTGGTTTGGCAGGACAATAATAAGGGCGCCAGTCTCAACAACACGGAAGAGGTCGTTCCCCCTATAAACGAACCAGACGACCAAATCATCGGTGGCTCCGTAATGGACGAAACGCCCTTGGGTCATGAGGTCATGGCAGTAATCGTGCCATGGACCGAGCCCCTCCTTGCCTACCTTCTTCGCAAAGAACTCCCCGACGGTTAGATAGAGGTGCGACGCATAATTCGGCGACCCAAGGCCGATAAAGTCCACGAGGGTGATTTATACAAGAAAAGCACCACTGTAGTACTACGGCGGTGCATATCTGAGGAAGATGGATGACAACTCTTAGCCAAAGTCCACGCAGGAATGGGCGGCTCCTACTTCTTGAGCTTGCGTTGGTTTTCCCTTGAAGAGGAAAGAGTGATGTAGCAAAGTAGATAAGTATTTCCCTCAGTTTTTGAGAACCAAGGTATCAATCCATTAGGAGTAACAAGCAAGGCCCCAATTTATGTACCTACACAAACAATCAAACACATGCACCCAACGCTATAAAGGGGTTGTCAATCCCTTCACGGTTACTTAAAAGGATGAGATCTGATAGAGAAAGATATAAAAGATTGCTAGAAGTAAAAAGTAAATAAAATTGCACCAAGGTAATTTTTTGTATTTTTGGTTTATAGATCTAGAAATATAATATGGAAAATAGACCCAGGTGCCATAGGTTTCACTAGAGGTTTCTCTCTTGAAGGGAAAAAATACGGTGGGTGAACAAATTACTGTCGAGCAATTAATAAAAAAGCTCATAGTTATGACGATATCCAAGGCAATGATTATGCATATAGGCATCACGTCCGTGTCAAGTAGACCAGAATGATTCTGCATTTACTACTATTACTCCACACATTGACCGACTCTTGCATGTATCTAGAGTATTGAGTTCATGAAGAACAGAGTAACGCATTAGGTAAGATGACACGATGTAGAGGGATAAACTCAAGCAATATGATGAAAACTCCATATTTTTATCCTTGATGGCAACAATACAAATATGTGCCTCGCTACTCCTACTATGTCACTTGGTGAGGAAACCGCAAGATTGAACCCAAAACTAAGCACTTCTCCAATTGCAAGAATTGCCAACTTAGTGGGACAAACCAAACCAATAACTCGAAGAGACTTGCAAAGATATGGAATCATGGATATAAGAATTTAGAAAAGACTAAAATGATATTCATAGATAATCTGATCATAAACCCACAATTCATCGGATCTCAACAAACGAACCGCAAAAGAGTATTACATCAGATAGATCCCCATGAAGATCATGGAGAACATGGTATTGAATAACATGGAGAGAGAATAAGCTCCGTGATCAAATCCCCCTCCAGCGGATTACTGAAAAAGGCTCCAAGATTGGATCTCTTGGGAACGGAGGCTTCCGGCGGCGGAAAAGTATTATTGTGGCTCTTTTTGGTATTGGGGGAATATTTCTTAATTTATAGGTCAAAGATTAGGGTTGACCCACAAGCTAGGGGCGCCCCCTGCCCGTGCGAGGGTGGCTTTTGGCCCACCCGTGGCTCTTCTGGCCTCTTCTCCAAGTCTACTAGGTTTCTTCTGGTCCAAGAAAAATCATCGTAGAATTTTATTCCGTTTGACTCCGTTTGATATTCCTTTTCTGCAATATTCAAAAACAAGGAAAAACAGAAACTGACACTAGGCACTAGGTTAATAGGTTAGTCCCAAAAATAATATAAAATAGCATATTAATGCATATAAAACATCCAAAACAGATAATATAATAGCATGGAACAATCAAAAATTATAGATACGTTCGAGACGTATAAGCACCCCCAAGCTTAATTCATGCTCGTCCTCGAGTAGGTAAATGATAAAAACAGTATTTTATGTGGAATGCTACCTAACATATTTATCCATGTAATATTCTTTATTGTGGCACAAATGTTCAGATCCATAAGACTCAAAACAAAAGCTTAATGTTGACATAAAAACAGTAATATTTCAAGCATACTAACAAAGCAATTGTGTCTATTCAAAATACCACGGCAAAAGAAAGTTATCCCTACAAAATCATATAGTCTGGCTGTGCTCCATCTTCCCCACACAAAGTATTTATATCATGCACAACCCCGATGACAAGTCAAGCAATTGTTTCATACCTTTTATGTTCTCAAACCTTTTCAACTCTCACGCAATACATGAGCGTGAGCCATGGATATAGCACTATAGGTGGAATAGAATATGGTGGAGGTTGTAAGGAAAAGGAGAAGATAGTCTCACAGCAATTAGGTGTATCAACGGGCTATGGAGATGCCCATTAATAGATATCAATGTGAGTGGGTAGGGATTGCCATGCAACGGATGCAGTGGAGCTATAAGTGTATGAAAGCTCAAAAAGAAACTAAGTGGGTGTGCATCCAACTCGCTTGCTCAAGAAGACCTAGGGCAATTTGAGGAATCCCATCATTGGAATATATAGGCCAAGTTATATAATGAAAAATTCCCACTAGTATATGAAAGTGACAAAATAGGAGACTCTCTATCATGAAGATCATGGTGCTACTTGGAAGCACAAGTGTGGAAAAAAGATAGTAGCATTGTCCCTTCTCTCTTTTATCTCTCCTTCTTTTTACTTTTCTATTTTGGTGGGCATCATTGGCCTGTTTTATTTATTTGGTCTTCATTGGCCTCCTTTATTTTTCATAAAATCCGGAGTCTCATCCCAACTTGTGAGGGAATCATAGTTTCCATCATTCTTTCCTCACAAGGGACAATGCTCCAATAATGATGATCATCACACTTTTATTTACTTATAACTCAAGAATTACAACTCGAAACTAGAAAAAAAATATGACTCTATATGAATGCCTCTGGCAGCGTAACGGGATGTGCAATGATCTATCATAGCAAATGACATAAAAAAATGGACAAGCCATGAGAACATCATGCTAGCTATCTTACGATCATGCAAAGCAATATGAAAATGATGGTGCATGTGACACTAAACGGAATGGTGGAAGTTGCATGGAAATATATCTCGGAATGGCTATGGAAATGCCATAATAGATAGGTACGGTGGCTGTTTTGAGGAAGGATATATGGTGGGTGTAATGCACCGGCGAAAGTTGCGTGGTAGTAGAGACGCTAGCAAAGGTGGAAGGGTGAGAGTGCATATAATCCATGGACTCACATTAGTCATAAAGAACTCACATACTTATTGCAAAAGTATTTTAGTCATTAAAGCAAAGTATTAGATGCATGCTCCTAAGGGAGAGGTTGGTAGGAGTTAACCATCGCGCGCTCCCAGCCTTCACACAAAGGATGACAATCAATAAACAAATCATGCTCCGACTTCAGTACATAATGGTTCACCATACGTGCATGCTAAGGGAATCACAAACCTTTACACAAGTATTTTTACCAATTCACAATTTCTCACTAGCATGACCCCAATATCACCATCTTTATATCTCAAAACTTTATGCAAGGAATCAAACTTCTCATAATATTCAATGCACTTTATACGAAAGTTTTTATTATATCCCTTTTGGATGCCCATTATATTAGGACTAAATTCGTAACCTAAACTAATTACCATGCTCTTTAAAAACCCTCAAAAAATATAATTGATGTACGAGAGTTCAAATATTTCAATAAAATAAAGCACCACTATGCTCTAAAAGGTATAAGTGAAGCACTAGAGCAAAATTGCCTAGCTCAAAAGATATAAGTAAAGCTCATAGAGTATTCTAATAAATTCATGATTCATGCGTGTATCTCTCAAAAGATGTGTGCAGCAAGGATGATTGTGGAACTAACAAGCAAATACTCATATCATACAAGACGCTCCAAGCAAAACACATATCATGTGGTGAATAAAAATATAGCCTCAAGTAAATTTACCAATGGATTGAAGACGAAAGAGGGGATGCCTTCCGGGGCATCCCCAAGATTAGGATCTATAGCATCCTTGATTCCTTGGGGTTACCTGGGCATCCCCAAGTTTAGGCTGTTTCCACTCCTTATTCCATAGTCCATCAAATCTATACCCAAAACTTGAAAACTTCACAACAGAAAACCCAACAGAAAACTCGTGAGATCCGTTAGTATAAGAAAAAGAAATCACCACTTTAATTACTGTTATGAACTAATTATTTATTTATATTGGTGTAATATCTACTGTATTCCAACTTTGCCATGGTTCATACCCCCTGATAGAACCCATAGATACATCAAAATAAGTAAACAACACAAAGAAAATAGAATGTGTCAAAAATAGAACAGTCTTTAGAAACTTGTAAACTTCAAATACTTCTGAAATCCAAACATTCTGAAAAATTAGTAAAAACTTGGAAATTTGTATATAAATCTTGTGTAAAAATTTCATACTCATTCCTCGCTCTGATAAATTTATAAAATTCCTAGTCTGGGCGCAAAAGTTTCTGTTTTTAGGCAGGATCAAATCAACAATCACCATAGACCATCCCAAAGGTCTTACTTGGCTCAAACACTAATAAAAACACCAAAACGCAATTACTACAGATGTAATAATTTGTGAAACACTCAAAAACAGAAGAAAAAACAAAAACATAAAAGTAAAATTGGGTTGCCTCCGAACAAGCGCTATTGTTTAACGCCCCTAGCTAGGCATAACACAATAGATCTAGGTATTGTCATCGTTGGTATGCAGTCCATAAGTATCTCTCATAATAGATTCATAAGGTAATCTTATTTTCTTTATAGGAAAGGGTTCCATGCCTTTCCTTAACGGAAATTGGAATCTAATGTTTCCTTCTTTCATATCAATAATTGCACCGATCGTTCTAAGGAAAGGTCTACCAAGAATGATAGGACATGTAGGATTGAAATCTATATCAAGAAGAATGAAATCTACAGGAAAATAATTCCTATTTGCAACAATTAGAACATCATTAATCCTTCCCATAGGTTTCTTAATAGTGGAATCCGCTAGATGCAAATTCAAAGAGCAATCATCAAATTTATAAAAACCTAGCACATCACATAAAGTTTTCGGAATTATGGAAACACTAGCACCCAAATCACACAAAGCATGGCACTCATAATATTTAATTTTAATCTTAATAGTAGGTTCCCACTCATCATAAATCTTTCTAGGGATAGAAACTTCCAACTCAAGTTTTTCTTCAAAAGATTTCATCATAGCATCAATGATATATTTAGTAAAAGCATTTTTTGATTATAAGCATACGGAGAATTCAACATCGGTTGCAACAAGGAAATACAATCAATCAAACAGCATCTATCATAATTAAAGTCCTTGACATCCAAAAGAGTGGGTTCATTGCTATTTAAAGTTTTGACCTCTTCAATCCCACTTTTATCAATTTTAGCATTAAGATCAATAAACTCCAAATCATTGGGACGAATTTTAACTAAATTTCACTTATCTACATTCACATATTTATCAATATTTATATTTGAAAACAAAGATTCAATAGTAGTCACATCAATCACTTTAAGATCATCATCGTTATTATCACGAGAACACACTTTTTAAAGCCATTCACGCTTAGCAAACATTCTCGCGGTTCTTTCCTTACACTCATCAAGAGAAGTTATCATAGCTTTTAAAGACTCATTAATATCAATATTTGGTGTAGTAGATCTAATTTTCAAAGAATCAATCTCAAGCGAAATTCGATCAATGTTCGTAGCCAAATCATCAATCTTGAGCAATTTTTCTTCAATCGAAGCATTGAAAACCTTTTGAGAACTAATAAGTTCTTTAATATTATTCTCAAAATTAGAGAGCATATTATTGTAATTTCCATAAGGATTGTTGTAGGAATTACAATAATTATTATAGGAATTACTAGGAAACAGCCTAGGGTTGAAATTACCTCTATACGTGTTATTACCAAAATTGTTCCTACCAACAAAATTCACATCCATAGATTCATTATTATTCCAAATCAAAGAAGACAAAGTCATAACATTAGGATCAATAGGACCACTCTTACTAGCAAACAATTTCATTAACTCATCCATCTTTTCACTAAAAGTATTTATTTCTTCAATATCATGCACTTTTTTACTAGTAGGAGATCTTTCGGTATGCCATTGAGAGTAATTTTCCATAATACCATCTAGGAGTTTAGTATCTTCTCCTAATGTGATTTCCATAAAAGTACCACCCACGGCTGAATCTAAAAGATTCCTAGCTTCAAAATTCAATCCCGCATAAAAAATTGCATAATCATCCATAAACTCAAACCATGTGCGGGGAAATTTCTAATCATTAATTTCATCCTCTCCCAAGATTGTGTAACATGCTCATGATCAAGTTGCTTAAAATTCATTATATCTTTCCTAAGGGAGATGATCTTAGAGGACAGAAAGTACTTGGAAATAAAAGCATCTTTACACTATATTCCATGAAGCAATACTATTTTTAGGCAAACATGAAAACCAAGTTTTAGCACAATATCATAGTGAGAATGGAAATAGCTTCAATTTAACAATATCATTATCCACATCTTTCTTCTTTTGCATGTCACACAACTCAATGAAAGTATTTAGATGGGATGCGGCGTCTTCACTAGGAAGGCTGGAATATTGTTCTTTCATAACAAGATTAAGCAAAGAAGCATTAATTTCATAGGATTCCGCACTAGTCGCGGGAGCAATTAGAGTAATAATAAAATCGTTATTATTAGTATTGGAGAAGTCAAAAAATTGGCTATTCTTGGACATCGTGACAAAGCAAGCAATCAAGCACACAAGCAAAAAAAAAGCAAACGAAAAGACGAATGGGAGAAGGAAGAATAAAAAGGTAAAACTTTTTTTCTAAAGATTGTTTTCGAAGTGGGGGAGAGGAAAACGAGAGGCAAATTGCAACTAATGAAAATGCAAGAGATGAGTTTGTGATGGGTACTATTACTTCGTGTCAAGTAGACTGAAACGATTCTGCATGGTCCCCGCTGCCATGCAAGTTTGTATCGCAAGCATGTATGACTATATATGGAATACATGCCTACATTACATTGATGGATTGGAGCTAGTTATGTGTCATTGTATTGTATAACTGTTACATGATAAACGTCATCTAAATCTTTATCCATCACTAGTCCACGTTCTTACTCTTTTCCTATATTGAATCTCATTAAGTTACTACTGTTGTTACTACTGTTACACTCACTACAAAACTTCTAATGTTACCATTACCGTTACTACTAGTAGTTTTTGTGCTACTAAAACTTTTGCTGCAGAGAGTTATCCTAGGTGCGGTTTAATTGACAACTCAACTGCTAAGAAAAATGAATATTCTTTGGCTCCCCTTGTGTCGAATCAATAAAATAGGGTGTAATACTACCCGTGAAGACTATTGTGTTCCCCTATACTTGCAAGTTATCAAGACTATTTTCTGGCGCCTTTGCCGGGAAGCATAGATCTATTTATTGTGTTAGCTTGAGGATATCCAATTGCCACTATGAAAATTCTGAAAGATACTAGAACGAAGATCGTACCCTCTAAGACGAGGGGAGGTAAGGAACTACCATCTAGCTCTACTTTTGATTCACCCATTGTTTTGAATGAGCTTATCACACCACCACTTGCTACCCATTTTGATATGTCACAATTACTTGATGATGCTACTTCTAAAACTTATGATGATTCTACAACCATGCTTGATAAAACTTAAACTGTGCTACTTGGTGAATTACTTGATGCTCGTATTGCTAGATCTATAGAATCTGAAAATGTCAAAATTGAACAAAATTATGATTCACCAATTATGCCTATCTCTCCTAATAAATATGAAATGCCTGATGTACCTAAGGGTTATGTTATGGATGGGGGGTATCTAGATACTTCCTTGCGTTCAATGATAGAGATGATTTGAAGAAACTACTATGCAAACTGAAAGAAAAATCTATGATGGAGAAAATAAAACTTTATCCCAAATTTGCTACTTCTCCTATATGTGTTATTGATAAGGATTATGAATTCTCTGTTGATCCCGAGTTAATCATTATAGTAGAATCTGATCATTTACATGGTTATGAAACTGAAACTGTTATGGCACACCTTACTAAATTGAACTATATTGCCACTTTGTTTGGTCATGAGGAAAAGATGCGTTATTACTATATCCTTAAGTTTTTTTCCCTTTTTTGTTAAATTGTGATAATAATAAATGGTTCCTCACTCTTTCTCCTGGTTGTGTGAGTAGCCCCCAGGATATGATGTATTACTTCACTGGAAAATGTTTTCCTGCTCATAAAAAACAAGCTGCCTTACCAGAAATATTTAACTTGTGCAAATTGAAGAAGAGAATCACCCTCAAGCTTGGGGGAGGCTTCTCCAGCTAGTTAAAGCTTTGCCTGATCATCCTTTTAAGAAACATGAAATACTTGATATCTTCTATAATGGACTAACCGATGCTTCTAGGGACTACCTAAATAGTTGTTCTAGTTGTGTTTTCAGGGAATGAACTATTGGATAAGGTATCTAACTATTAAATAATATATGGCAAAATGCTGATGATTGGACACTTCCTGAACCACCGCCAGAACCTATTCAAAAGAACAAGGGTATTCTATTCCTTAGTCCAAAAGATATGCAAGAAGTTGAGAGAACTATGAAAGAAAAAGGTATTAAATATGAAGATGCCAAGCATTTACCACCTATCGAAGAAACACATGGACTTAACATCCCTACAGAGGTAATAGAGGTAAATTCTCTCCATAGATTTGATGCAAGTGATATACCTTACGGTAAAACTCCTAGTCAAAGCATGGATGAATTTGATAACTACATTGTTAAGCAAGAACATTTTAAGAATTATGTTAAAGATCAATTACAAAAAAAATTATGATTGATCGCTTGAGTGACTTAATGTTTAGAATTGCTAATGGTGTTAAAGGTCTAGGTAAACATGCTTCCATGGTTTATACTCAACTATACCAAGTATCAAAGTCACAAAATTATTTGCTTTCTAAAATGAATAATATTATGAATGACCATGTTGTTGGAATAATGACTAGAGGAGGTAGAATGAGCCAGGACCCTTTTTATCCTAAAGGTCATCCTAAGAGAATTGAAAAGGATTCTCATAGAATTAATGTTGATGTGCCTAGTCCGTCTAAAAGGAAAAAGGAAAAGAAAAGTGATAGGACTATGCATTCTTCTAGTGAAACTGTTATAGGAAAAACTACTGAGAATCATAATGATGTTTCTATTTATGATGATGAGACAAAATATGGTAGTGAACATTCACTTAGTGATAATGAAAATGAAAATGAAAACAATTATATTCATATATATGCTCAACCAGATAGTAATAAAGAACCTGAAAATGATGTACAAATAGAACCTGCTCAAGACCTTGATAACCCACATCCGAAAAATAAATGTTATGAGAAGAAAGACTTTGTTGCTAGAAAACATGGTAGAGAAAGAGATCCATGGGTTCAAAAACCATGCCAATCCCCTGTATTCCTTCTAAGAGTAAGGACAAGGAGGTTTTTGAACGCTTTGCTAAAATTATTAGGCCTATCTTTTTGCGCACTCGCTTGATTGATATTTTGAAGATGCCTCCATATGCTAAGTACATGAAGGACATTATCAACAAAAAAACAAAGATAACTGAAACTAAAATTTCCACCATGCTTTCTAATTATTGTTTTGATGGTGGAGGGCCTAAGAAGTTGGGAGATCCGGGTATACCCACAATACCTTGCTCCATTAAACGAAGTTATGTTAAAATAACTTTATGTGATCTAGGATCCGGTGTTAGTGTTATGCCTTTCTCTTTATGCAAAAGACTTGATTTGAATAAGCTTGCACGTACTGAAATATCTTTGCAAATGGGTGATAAATCTACTTCTATACCTATTAAATTTGTGAGGTAGTTCCCTCTTGTGGTTGCAAATTTTACTGTCTTAATAGACTTTGTTATTCTTGAGATGCACGAGGACGACAACACATGTTGACCATCCTTGGTAGACCCTTTTTAAATACTACAGGGGCTGTTATTGATTGCAACAAAAGCAAAGTTACTTTTCATGTCAAAGGCAAACAACATACAATGCACTTTCCAAAGAAACAACCTTCGGTAAATAATATTAATGTCATTGAGCAAGTGGCCACAATCACTGTTGGAGGATTTAAATTTCATCTTCCTACTTCCAAGAAGAAATATGATATTCTTATTGTTGGGGATATGCAAATCCCAATTGAGGTAACTTAGTGTTATACGAAAATTCTTCGGTTTCATGTCAATTAGAAATGGTTATTAACAAGACTTGACCAACCTTATTAATGGATCCTTTTTGAAAGGCATGTGGTTGATGAATTTAGTAAGCACAACTTTATGTACCATTAGTTAAATCTTTGTTATCTTTAGTTAAATAAAATAAAATCCCATGATTATCCTGTTTGATGAATATCCTTGCAATGAAAAATGGACCAAAAATAAAAGTGCTTAGAATGTCACAAAAAAATTACATGAATTTTTCCAGAATATTAAAAAATACTGGTGTTGAAAACAACCCTGGGGTGCATCTGTCATTGCCAAGCCAACAAGACGCGCTCACCCCCCTGGGTGTGCCCTGATGGCTTGTGGGCCCCATAGGTAACTAGTAACCCACAAGTATAGGGGGTCGCGAGTCTTCACAGGTAGTATTTCACCCTAATTTATTGGTTCGACACAAGGGGAGCCAAAGAATATTTATTGGCCTTGATAGTTGAGTTGTAAATTCAACCGTACCTAGGATATCTCTCTGCAACAAAGGTTTAGTAGCACGGCAAATAGTAGTAGCAAGAGTAACAGTAGAAGTGACATCAATGATGTTGTAGCAGTTGTGACACTAGTAGTAGCAATAGGAACTTAGCAAGATTCAGTATATGTAAAGCGTAGGCACGTGGATAGGTAATGGATAATGATTTAGATGACATTGATCATATAACAGTTACACACAAGGGCGACACGGAACTAGCTCCAATTCATCAATATAATGTAGGCATGTACCGTATATAGTAATACGTGCGTGCGATAAGAACTCGCATGACATCTTCTGTCCTACTTTCCCATGGCAACTGGGTCCTATTGGAAACTAAGGGATATTAAGGCCTCCTTTTAATAGAGAACCAGAACAAAGCATTAACACATGGCAAATACATGAACTCCTCAAACTACGACAATCATCGGAAAGAATCCCAATTATTGTCACCTTGGGGTATGCGGATCATGACACATAATAGGTGCATACAACTTGCAAGATAGGATCCAATCAATGTTATATTTGCGAAAACATAACATGTTCAAATCTGAAATCATGGCACCCGGGCCCTAGTGACAAGCATTAAGCATAGCAAAGTCATAGCAACATCAATCTCGGAACATAGTGGATACAAGGGATCAAGCCCTATCAAACTTAACTTGATTACATGACCAATATCTTCAAATCCCACCACCATCTAGCAAGCCTACAAAGGAATTACTCACTCCCGGTGGTGAGCATTATGGCAGTGTTGATGA
This sequence comes from Hordeum marinum, assembly GCA_022496015.1. Lineage (NCBI taxonomy): Eukaryota > Viridiplantae > Streptophyta > Magnoliopsida > Poales > Poaceae > Hordeum > Hordeum marinum. Next base: position 378,462,799 of record CM039678.1, on the reverse strand, counting down.
AGCAGGGTTGGTGATGACGACGACAACGATTTCTCCTCTCTAGAGCCCAAAACAGGCTCTAGTTCAGCCCTCCGGAGGAACAACAGGAGGGGGCAACGACTCCGTCTCGTGAAACGTGATGAAAACTTCTCTCCTATTTCTTTCTCTAAAGATGTCCATTTATAGGACTGGAATTAGGGTATGAGGAGCCACGAGGGCCCGATGTGACATAGGAGGGACGCTCCCTGATGTGTGGTGGCCCCCGACATACGCCCTTCGGCAGTTCTTTGCTCGATAATTCATTATAAATCCTGGAAATAATTCATGAAAAGTTTCGTCCAATTCTGAAGACTTTTATTTCTGCACGAAAATAACACCAAGGTAGTTCTGCTGAAAACATCGTGACTCTTTTGTTCTCGTTCCTATACACATGCTTAGCTAGTGCTCATGTTTTAAGCATAAATCATAAATAAGCACATCCATGACAACAACTAAAAATTATGTTAACTCATGGCAATACATAACCAACTCGCAATCAATAATAATATATCTCACATGCCAACAATTTTTCAAAACAATCATAATATAATATGGTGACATGGTATTTCGCTAGCCCTTTCTGAGACCGTAAAACGTAAATGCATAGCACCTCTAAGAATCAACCAACGACTAAACATTATAATTTAGGGTACAAATTTGGTCATGCTCATATCCAACATTAACTAGACTAAATGCATAAAAGTGGCAATAGTTCTCTCCATTATGGTGCTTTTAATAAGAGGATGATGACTCGGCATAAAAATAAATAGATAGGCCCTTCGCAGAGGGAAGCATGGATTTGCAGAGGTGCCACAGCTCGAACCTTGAAACAAGAGTGGAGATATAATGTTTGGGTGGTGCATTTTTCTTGCCAACATTATGACAAAGGTTTGCAATATATTCCATGCTAAACTCATTATTGGTGGTTCCCAAACAGAATAGTAAAGTTTACTCCTATCGACTATCCATACACAAACCAAGGCTGACTGAATCCACGAGTGCCTGCCAACATACAACTATCCCAAAGAGTTTTGTTTAATTTATTTTGATTATGCAGATTTGGGCATCCTTTTTACTAGCCTCTCTCATGCAATGACAGCGAATAAACGACTGTCCTGAGAATAACTCACTTAGCACAGAAGATACTGACCGCCTCGTCGCTCCATGAGCGAGACAAGTGCACAAAATAGATGTTTATTTGAATATTTAGAGGTGGCACATACAGATTTACTTGGAACAACAGAGTCATACCGCATATAGGTAGGTATGGTGGACTCATGCATAATAACTTGGTTTAAGTGTTTTGGATGCACAAGCAGCATTCGCCCTTAGTACATGCAAAGTCTAGCAATAGATTTAGAAGCAACCAGCTAGAGAGCAACGATGATCATAAACATGCATTGTGAATAATTAATATTGGGCGTACATGAGTAGGATATGAACACTCTTAATTTAAATATCATGAAGGCTGCATTGGTTTTGAATCAACTACATGTTTGGTCACAGGCCAAGTCAAACTGCTCGAATTACTCAGAGGGAAATACCATACTACCATACCATATCATAACCATTTTAATGCATGTTGACACACAAGATAAATCATTATTAACTCCTAGCTATTTAAGCATGACATGAGAAGCTATAATCTCTAATTTTCATCGCAAACATGTTTACTCATGATATACTGAATCAAGATCGAACTGGCTAAACATACTTACAAAAACGAAAAACAAGAAGAGTTCATACCAGCTTTGTTTGCCACGATCACTTCATCAAATATCATCATTATTTCCTTTCACTTGCATGACCGAATGATAATAATAATAATAATAATAATAATAGTAATAATAAGAACAACAATAACAACAACAACAACAACAACAACAACAATAATAATAATAGTGCAAGAATGTCATGGACTAAGCTGAAATCTATAGGGCAGTTTAGACAAAGGAGAAGACTGGGTAAAATTGGCTCTCTGTTAGATTAAATAAAGAACAACATTTTCATCATGGTCCACTCCTTTCAAAGATTCAACAAACAGAAAAAAATCAGAGAAACACATTGGAATATTTTTGGAGTTTTTGTTTTTCTCAAGCAAGAAATTAACTAAGGGAAAACAAGAACGATAAAAACTATTTACACGAGAAAGGTCCCAACATCTAAGGACATCTTTTTTTTAATTTTAGTACTACAATTAAATAAATAAGGAAAGGAAAAACTGAAAAGAAGCGAGAAATATTTTTGGATTTTCAAAAAAATTCGAACACACAAGAAGAAAGCAGAAAAATAAAGTTAACATGGATATACAATGAAAGAGGATGAACACCAACAATTTATATGAAGTGTGCGAATATGAACATAATGTCGGTGAGAAATACGTACTCCCCCAAGCTTAGGCGTTTGCCTAGCTTGGTAATAACCAATGATGATCTGGGTAATAGTTGAGGTGATAGCTCGTGGAGGATCTCTTGGCCGCCGCCTCTGCCAATGGAGCAACCTCCACTACAGCCTTATACTCTCGCACCTCGGTTTCAAGGACATAATATCTTTGTCAAGCCTGAAAATCAAAGAGGAAAGGCGCAGGCAAAGTGACATGCGCAAGCATATATTTCTCAAATATCAAGTTGTACTCATAGCCTCTAGTACGGTTCACAAGAAATTCATGAGAACACATCGCTTCATAATCTAAATATCTATCGGGTAAAATGGGATCATTAGGTTGGGGCGACACTCTCAATTTTGCAGCTACACGAGAGGCATAAATGCCTCCATATAAATCACCATTACTAGAGTTGGAGTGCAACCTTCGGGCAACAATTGCACCAAGGTTAATTAAAGTGTTGTTTGCCAGTCATAGCAGTGTGAATAAGAATCAAGTCAGGGGCACATAATGCATTGTTGTCTTGTTTTCCTACTACACATTTTCCATTAAATAGTGCAAAGTAACAAATAGAGGGAAAATGAATGCTTTTTTTCTAGCATGCGTTACTCCCCTATCTTCTCCTATGCAATCTCGAGAAACATATTATAATCAATTGTCGACGGTTCTCGAGCAGACCCCAAGGTGGAGGTTTAAAGCAACCAAGAATTCTTCGAGAGTCATGCTAAAGGATTTATCATAAAGTTTAAATAATACTCTAGAAGCACGTGGTTGATAGTAAAATCCGTGCTTGAATGTACGGGTAAGGTTATAGTGTTGGACACACTTATCTGCAAGCAAGTTGGTGAGGCCGGTATTACCAACGAAATGATGAAATTCCTCCTTGATACCTGCACCTATAATGAACTCATTGCTTGTCCACTGGCATGACTTGGCATTATCCATGACTATCTGATTAGCCGGGGCTCAGTGTAGGCTTGTCGAATCGAGTTCTCGCCTGATGATTCACCCGACGAGTTCCTCCTTGAGGGGTTGCTCCTAATGAAATTCATCCTCCTAAGCATAAATTTCTGAAATTTTTGGGCCACAAATTCATGTCAATAACATATTGCAAGAATGATAGCAACTACTCATAAGGCTGCCTAGAGGCCATATCAAGCATTCATACTACTTAGAACTCAAAGAATTCAATATGCAAGCTCAATTTTTGTAGCACCAAATGCAGAAATTTATGCAAAATATAAATCACTAAATAAAAAACTAATTGGAGGAATGGGAGAGTCACATACCAAGGAACAATTCCTCAAAACAGTTTCAAAAATGAAGTTCCGAGCAAAGAGATCGAAAATTTTAGTTTTAGGTGAAAGAACATGAGAGAGAGAGATAGGACTTTTTTCCTGGAGGTAGGAGACAAGGTGAGATAAAGGGATAAGGCAGGGGGCCTATGGGCCCCACAAGCCATCAGGGGGTTGCCCAAGGGGGTCACGCCCTGTTGGCTTGTATCCCACCGATGCATCTCCTTGCTGTAATTTTTATGCCAAAAATTCTAATATATTCGAGAAAAATTTATGTCAAAAATTTGTGGCAATCTGAGACTTTTTATTTTTGTGTCATTTTTTATGAACGGGAAAAAACAAAAAATAGGAAATTCATGGCATTTTATTTTTATCTAACTAGGAAAAACATAGAATAAACTTGTGATAGAGAGAGTTGTGAATCTTCAATTCATCAATCACCTGCCCTTGGAAACGGATTCATTAATAAGGTTGATCCAGTCTTATTAAAAAACTTTTTTGACTAACATGAAATCGAAGAATTTTTGTATACCACTAGGTTACCTCAATGGGGATTTGCATTTCCCCAACAATGAGATTATAATATTTCTTCTTCGTGGTAGTAGGTACCTCAATGGGGATTTGCATTTCCCCAACAATGAGATTATAATATTTCTTCTTCGTGGTAGTAGGTAGAGGGATTATAAAATCTCCAATTATAATCGTGGGAATAGGACCAATGACATTAATATTATTAACCAAAGCTTGCTTCTTCGGAAAGTGCACAATATGTTGCTTGTCATTGACATGAAAAGTAACCTTGCTTTTATTGCAATCAATAATAGCCCCTGCATTATTTAGAATGGGTCTACCAAGGATGATCGACATATTGTCATCCTCGGACATATCAAGAATAACAAAGTCCGTTAAGATAGTAACATTTGCAACCACAAAGGGAACATCCTCGCAAATTCCAATAGGTAAAGCAGTGGACTTATCAGCCATTTGCAATGATATCTCAGTGGGTGTAAGCTTATTCAACTCAAGTATTTTATAAAGGGGGGAAAGACATAACACTAACACTAGCTCCTAAATCTCATAATGCAGTTTTAACATAATTTCTTTTAATAGAGCAAGGTATGGTGGGTATACCCGGATCTCCCAGCTTCTTAGGTACTCCACCATCAAAAGAATAATTAGCAAGCATAGTAGCGATTTCAGTTTCAGGTATTTTTCTTTTGTTGGTGATAATATCTTTCATATACTTAGCATATGGAGGCATTTTCAATATATCAGTCAAACGAGTACGCAAAAGGACAAGTCTAATCATTTCAGCAAAGAGCTCAAAATCTTCATCGTCCCTACTTTTAGAGGGCTTAGGAGGGAATGGAATGGGTTTTTGAACCCATGGATCCCTTTCCCTTCCATGTTTTCTAGCAACAATGTCTCTCTTATCGTAATGTTTATTTTTAGGAGGTGGGTTATCAAGATCTTAAGCGGGTTCAATTTCCACATCATTATCATTTTCTTTGTTATCATTTGGTTGAGCATCTATGTGAGCATCATCATTATTATCATTTTCATTGTCACTAGTTCTATGTTCACTATCAGATTGTGTCTTAGCATCATAAACAGAAACTTCATTATGTTTCTCAACAGGTTTTTCCATAACAGGTTCACTAGAAGCATGCAAGTTCCTATCGTCTTTCTTTTTCTTTTTCTTCTTAGATGAGGTAGGTGCTTCTTCATTAATTTTTTGAGAATCTTGTTCAATTCTTTTTGGGTGACCTTCAGGATAAAGAGGTTCTTGGGTCATTCTACCTCCTCTAGTCACTATTCTAACAATATGATCATTCATGTTATTATTCATTTTAGCAAGCAAATCATTTTGTGACTTAGCTACTCGTTCTAGTCGGGAGTGAACCATGGAAGCATGTTTAACTAGACCTTTCACATCATGTACAATTCTAAACATTAAGTCACTTAAGCGGTCTATCATCATGGCATTACATCTCAATTGATTATTAACATAGTTATTGAAGTGTTCTTGCTTAACAACGTAATTACCGAATCCATCCAAGCATTGTTCAGGAGTCTTAGTATAAGGTATATCACTTTCATTAAAGGAACGAAGAGAGTTTACCTCTACTACCTAAGCCGAGGTGTCAAGTCCATGTATTTCTTCAATAGGCGATAATTTCTTGACATCCTCGGTTTTAATACCTTTTTCTTTCATAGATACTTTCGCCTCTTCCATGTCTTCACGATTGAGGAATAGAATACCTCTTTTCTATTGAATAGGTTCCAGACGTGGTTCATGAAGTATCCAATCATCGGCATTTTCCAATATGTTATTCAATAATTCTTCCGCTTGTCCAACAATTATTTCCCTGAAAACACAACCAGCACAAATATCTAGGAAATCCCTAGAAGCATTAGTTAGTCCATTATAAAAGGTATAAAGAATTTCATTGTTCTTAAGAGGACAATTAGGCAAAGCTCTTAGTAACTCGAGAAGCCTCCCCCAAGTTTGGGGCAGATTCTCTTCTTCAATTTGAGCAAAGTTAAATATTTCCTCTAAGGTAGCTTGTTTATTATGAGCAGGAAAATATTTTTCAGAAAAGTAGTAAAGCATATCATAGGGATTACGCATACAACCAGGAGCAAGATAAAGGTACCATTCCTTGTCCTCGCCTTTTAGCAAGAAAGGAAAAAGCTTAAGGATATAATAGTAATGAATCTTTTCATCATTGGTAAACAGAGCATCAATGTCATTCAGTTTCATAAGGTGTTCGACAAAAATTCATTTTCATAACCATAAAAAGGATTAGACTCTACTATAGGAATTAACTCAGGATCTATAGAGAATTCATAATCCTTATCAGTAACAAATATAGGAGAAGTGGCAAATTTAGGGTCATGTTTCATTTTCTCCATCATAGAATTTTATTTTAGTTTGCATAGTAGTTTCTTCAAGTCATCTCTATCCTCACAAGCAAGAAAGTCCCTAGCTACCTCACCATCCATAACATAACCTTCAGGTACATAAGGCAATTCATATCTTGTCGGTGTACTAAAGTTTGGGTTGTTTAGTACCCCATACTTGTGCACGGGCAGTTGTAGCCACACCAGCAGCAAGGCCTACCAGGGGACTACTACAAGCGAATATGAAGACGCCAAGGAACATTCAAGTCAATCAAGCACAAGACCGAAGGCCAAAGGCTGGAACCCTGGCAAGATCATGTCGGTGGTGACCTATGGAGCCCTGGCAAGGAGTGCACCCAGCAAGGCCTCGCCACCCTGCCAGTGCAGAGTCCAGGTGTCGACCCACCAAGATACGTGTCGAGGTGCTGGCGATGGAGAGGCTAAGCGGTGCAGATGGGACAGGCTCCCGTCCCGTCCCATAGAAGGTCAGGGACGCCTGACGGAGCATTAAATGCATTTGTCCCACACCGCTAGTGTTAGGTATGATAACACAGTAGCATTGTGCACCTCATGCATGCACTGTACACCACTGTTGGGATCCCCTCGGTCGTATAAAAGGAGGCCCAAGGAGTTACGAGAGAGGACTTTTCCTTCCACCTTCTAGCTCACGCGTGTAGCAGCTGTTCATAGCGCTCTTGTAGCTGGAACCCTAAAAACACCCATAATACACCAAAGCAGGAGTAGGATTTTACGCTTCTTAGCGGCCCGAACATGGGTAAAAATCTCCCCTCACATCGTTCATTCGCTCTGCTCTTTGCGCATACCTTCTACCTGCCGAACCACAAAGTGATCCACTCGATCCCATAGGTGTCGTGCACCGACATCTTTGGCACGCCAGGTAGGGGCGAGGTTGTGTGAACCCGATCACACGATCGGTGCGCCAGTTCCTTCATCGTCTTCATCGCCATGGCCCCCAAGAAGAAGGGTTTCATGGCGGTTGACCCGTCCACGTCCTATGCACCCGTAGCCACTCATACGGGTGGCGGTGTGGATGCAGGAGGAGACCTCGAGCCTCCACGGCATTCTGGTGATCAAGGCCAAGCCAGCGGCACCGTTTGCAGTGACGATGGCAATCCACGCGCCGCGAGATCTCAAGATGAAGCCGTGTGGACTACGGGCGGTGTGGTGAACTCCAGAGATGGTAGGGCGCCTTCCAAGACACCTACGCCAGCGCATACGCCGCGGCCTTCTCAGGTCATGCGCGATGAGCAGTGTCGCGACGTCGGTGGTTCCAAGCACGCCCATGGAAAGGCCCCTGCGCATCACTCGCGAGATGCACGGGACCAACATGCGCACCAAAATGCCAATGGGGGTGGCGCACGGTCGCGGGACCACGATGGGGCTCCTTCTAACACAATTAGGAGTCAGAGCACCTCACGTTCATCTCACCTTCCGTTGCTAACCTCATCAGCAGAAGCATTGGCACGAGCGAAGCTGCTCCTGAATTTCACTCCTATGGCGGAGAAGCTTGATGAGTGGAGAGCTACTATCCAGAGCCTCGTCAGCTTGGCTGGTAGGGGTGCACCGCAGCAGGCGGAGCCCTCGCGGTAGCGGTCCGTCCAGTCATCATGCGCTAATGGCGACAAGGGTGGTGGTGGCACGACCACGATGCACTCTCCTCCGCGGCAACAACGGCGGTCACCGACTCGACTGGTAGGCGCCGGTGGTGATGACTCCATGGCATCGTCTGATCCGTGAACTCGCTGCGATCAGCATCAAGTTCTTCGGGAGCGTACCAAAGAGGACGCTCAAACCACCAATCCGATAAGAGCGCGGGGCCCAATGTAGACAAGCTTGTGACAGGGTATCCTATCGACCTGCCTTATGAGGTAGTCAAGCGTTTACCCGTGAGCTGCGGCGAGTCTAGTTGCCCAATTCCCGAATGTTCAAACCGGATGTCCTGGAGAAATACGATAGCAAGACCCACCCGTCGGAGTTCTTGAGCATCTACACCATTGCGGTGCAGGCTGTCGGGGTTCGCCAACTACTTCCCGTTGGTGCTCAAGCCCAATGTCACGTCGTGGTTGATGCATCTGCCGGAGAATTCCATTTGTTCCTGGGCAGACCTGTGCCACGAGTTTGTTGGCGCCTTTATCGGAGGCCACCAAGCTCCTAGTCAAGCAAGCGATTTGCATCTCATCCCCTAGAAGGAAAGCGAAACCTTGCACAAATACATTCAGAGATTCATTCGTATACATCACAACATCCTAGATGTTCATTATGTCACTATTATCAGCATGTTTCATTAGAACGTGCATAACCACAGGATGCGCGAAGAGCTGGCAATGAATAAAGTCAAGGATGTCGTCGAGCTCTACGCCCTGGATGATAGGTGTGCTCGAGCTAAAGAAGGGAGGAGACTCCCCGGCGAGGATGTCGGTGCTAGAGTCGACTCTGACGAGGACACTATCGCCCCGGCAAGGAAAGGCCGACGACGGAACAAGAAACGCAAGGACAAGGTCGTGCTTGCCGTCGAGGAATCCGGTGACCTTAGCGTCACCAAGAAGACAAAGGTTGACAACCCCGGCAAGGAGGTTGCCGGGTGTGCCTCTTGTCAGGCCTTGGCGACTGCTGACAAGTCGGGAGGTTCCGACAAGTAGTATTGCAAGATCCATCGCACCAAGGGCCACAATCTCCAAAACTGCCGACAAGTCGAGAAACTTGCCGAGAGGTAGAAAGCTGAGTACGTAAGGCGAGACAAGGAGAAGGCCCAAGAAGGTGCGGAGGGGTCCGGCAAGAAACGCAGTGGCCAAGGAGGTCACCGTGGCAAGACCAAGCAACAGGAGAGGCCTGCTCGAGGCCGCGACAAGGAAGAGGAGGAGGATGATGGCAATGAAGAGGACAATGAGTCCAGCGAGCATGAGTTTCAAAGAGCTAAAAATGTCATGTGCGTCGACGGAGGCGCCTCGTTGCATTCTTCGCACTGCCAACTCAAACAGTGGGCGCGCAAGATTAATGCGACAAAACCATCTATTCAAGCCTGAAAACATTTGAGATGGTCCCACACACCTATCATTTTCGATGCTGAGGATCACCCCGGTCGCACAACAGCAGTCGGGTGTCTGCTATTGTTGGTTTCACCAACGATTTGTAACCTCAAAGTGACGAAAATGTTAGTTGACGGTGGGGCCGGTCTAATATGATCTTGCCTGATGTGATCAAGAGATTGCAAATTCTTGACGGGGATCTTGAGGAGACAAGTACTTTTCAGGGGATCACTCCGGGAAGGACTCAGCCGAAGGGCAAGATCACATCGCCCGGTAACATTTGGCAGTGACATGAACTTCAGATCAAAGAAGATTGTTTTTTATGTCGTCAAGTTACCCTTGCCATATAATGGGATCCTTGGACGCCCGACGTTGGCTAAGTTCATGGCGGCATCACACTATGCTTACAATGTGTTGAAGATGCCCGGGCCGATCAGCGTCATCACGATCAACTCTGACAAGAAGGACACACTTATCTATGCCGACCGACTTTACCGGGAGGCAGTTGCAGCACCTGCCACCAAGGCACCTGCTCTTGCCACTAAAGCTCCCGGGGGGAGAAGACTGACAAGACCTCTGGTGCACATTCTGACAAGCGCGCCTCTTCAGAGTGATGCGCTCCCATCGACGATGTGCCAGAGAAATCCACCGACAAGAACAAGAAATCCAAGGCAGCTCCACCAGAAACCAAGAAGGTGCCCATCAAGGAGGATGGCATGGGAGGAACTTTCACCATAAGTTCCACCCTCGACGAAAAATAGGAAAGCACGCTCATTGCCTTCCTGCGGGCGAACGTTGATGTGTTTGCATGGCAACCATCTGATGTCCCCAGTGTTCCCAGGTAGGTAACTGAGCACCACCTTGCCATCTGTCCCCATGTGCGGCCCATCAAGTAGAAAGTTAGGAAGCAAACCTTGGAGCAGCAAGAATTTATCGGCAAAGAAATCAAGAAATTAGAAGCGTCAGGCTTGGTCAGAGGAGTGCTCCATCCAACATGGTTATCCAATCCAGTTGTAGTGCACAAGGCACATGGAAAATGGAGGCTATGCATTGATTATACAGATCTCAACAAAGCCTATCCAAAAGATCCTTTCCCCTTGCGCGCATCGACCAGATTGTGGACTCCACTGTAGGCTGTGATTTGCTGTCATTGCTCGGTGCTTATTCAGGATACCACCAAATCTTCATGTCCAAGGAGGACGAACAGAAGACCGCATTTATCACCCCATGTGGTACGTATTGCTTTGTATGTATGCCTTTCGGGTTGAAAAGTGCTGGTTCAACATTAGCAAGAGCAGTTCAAATTGGTTTTGAGCCTCGGGTACATAGAAATATGGAATCCTATATGGATGACATAGTGGTTAAAATCAAGGACAAAGCAACACTCATACAAGATTCGGAAGAGATATTTGCAAATCTGCGTAAGATCAACTTGAAGCTCAACCCTGAGAAGTGTGTGTTTGGTGTTCCGTCCGGCAAGCTTCTCGGGTTCTTTATGACTCGGTGCGGGATCGAGGCTAACCCCGACAAGATCAAAGCAATTGAGAAGATTGAAGCACCAGAACACATCAAGGATGTGTGTCGTCTTGTCGGCTACGTTGCAGCTCTGAGTAGGTTCATCTTAAAGTCTGCTGAGCGCGCACTACCCTTTTTCATAATCTTGAAGAAGGCGGGTCCAATGAAATGGACTCCGGAAGCGGAGGTAGCGCTGCAGGATTTGAAGAGATACCTCTCCTCTCCGCCAATACTAGTCGTGCCTAGGCCGCAAGAGCCGTTGTTGCTATACTTGGCGGCAACAAATCAAGTAGCTAGTGTTGTGTTGGTGGCGCAGAGAGAAGCTGATGAAGAAACAATGATAGGGGCAGGACTGCCAAGCGACGAACCAGGGACTTCCTCGACAAGGTCTGGTGTCGACAAGTCAGGACCCGCGTAGATGAACAAAGTGACATAGAAGAAGAAGATGGCGTAGCGCCGAGTGTACTTCGTTAGCTCCCTTTTGAAAGGGGCCAGGTCAAGGTACTCTGGCGTGCAAAAGTTACTTTTTGGCCTCCTCATGGCCTCAAGGACATAGCGCCATTATTTCCAAGCACATGAAATTACCCTCGTTACTCACTTTCCGCTGCAACGGATTTTGCGGAAACCAGACACGACCGACTTTGCGAAACCCAGACACGACCGATAGGATTGTGGAGTGGGCTTTGGAGTTGTCAAGCTTTGGCCTCAAGTTTGAAAGCACTTCAACCATCCAGAGCAAAGCCTTGGCAGAACTCATTGCAGAATGGACTCCAACGCCAGACGAAGAGATCCAAGAAACGACCCTCCCTGGCAAAGAAACAAGACAAGAATGGGTTATGTATTTTGATGGGGCTTTCTCCCTGCAGGGAGCCGACGCTGGCGTGCTGCTTGTTGCACCCACCGGAGAGCACCTCAAGTATGTAATTCAGATGCACTTTCCCTGGGAAAAGTCGACAAACAACACCGCAGAATATGAGGGGCTGCTAGCCGGTCTCAGGATTGCGGTAGACCTTGGGATCAAGAAGCTTATTGTCAGAGGAGATTCATAGCTTGTCGTCAAACAAGTCAACAAGGATTATCAACGCCCGTTGATGGAAGCTTACGTAGATGAAGTGAGGAAGTTGGAGGAGCGCTTTGATTGTCTGCAAACAGAGCATGTTCCTGGTGCAGAGAATAATGTTGCTGACGAACTGTCAAAGCATGCTGCCCTCAAGTTACGTGTGGAACCAGTGACTTTTGTGCTCCAACTGACTCAGCCATCCATATCGCCGCCGGCAAAGCAGAACAAGAGAAGGAAGTTGAATTCTGGCCAGTACTTCCCAGCAGAGCTCACAGAAGTTGCTGGCAAGGAAGTTGCCGGGATCAAAGCCAGTCTTGTCGGGGAGCAACAGGCTCCGGCAAGGTATCAAGCCCTTGTCATGGAGACAAGCGCCCCCGTGGCCGAAGATATGCCTTTAGTCCTTGTCATCGAGCCTCAGGCTCCAGCATGGGCACAACACATAGTTTGGTTCCTTCAAAGAGGAGAACTCCTAGAGGAACATGAAGAAGCGAAGAAAGTAGCCCATCAGTCTAGCATGTACCACTTCGTGGATGACATCCTGTACAGAAAGAGACCAAACAGTGTGAAATTGAAGTGCATCCCTCGAGAAGATGGACTAGAGCTGTTGGCAGAGATACATGGAAGCATATGTGGCTCCCACATAGGATCAAGAGCTCTTATAGGGAAGGCCTTCCGGCAAGGTTTCTTTTGGCCTACTGCTCTCCAGGATGCAACTGCACTAGTAACCAAGTGTGAAGCGTGCCAGTTCCATTCGAATAAGCTACATCAACCAGCCCAAGCTCTTTAGACAATCCCTCTTTCCTGGCCATTTTTGGTCTGGGGGCTCGACATCTTGGTCCCCTTTCCCCATGCTACCGGGGGCTTTGAGTACTTGTACGTTGCAATCGACAAGTTCACAAAGTGCCCGAAAGTGGAAGTGATGAGAAAGGTGACAGCGCAATCAGCCGTCAAGTTCTTCAAAGGACTAGTTTTCCATTTTGGTGTACCAAATAGGGTCATCACCGATAACGGCACGCAGTTCACACGCCGCACCTTCATGCAATATGTCCAAGACCTTGGCGGCAAGATCTTGTTTGCTTTTGTCGCTCATCCAAGGAGCAACGGCCAAGCGAAAAGGGCAAATGCTAGAGTGCTGCGAGGACTTAAGACAAGAACTTTTGACATGCTGCACAAGTGTGGAAGACGCTAGATTGATGAGCTATCGGCGGTTCTTTGGTCGATCAGAATGATGCCAAATCGAGCCACGGGCCAAACACCCTTCTCCCTGGTGTATGGGGCGGAGGCAGTTCTCCCCAGAGAACTCATACACGAGTCACCTCGAGTGCTCGCTTATGATGAGCTTGAGCAAGAGCAGTTGCGCCAAGACGACATGACGCTCCTTGAGGAAGATCGTCTTCGGGCTCTTGTGCGAGCTACACGCTACCAGCAAGCTTTGCACCGCTACCATAGCCGCAAAGTTCATGCCCGAAGTCTTGAGGATGGCGACCTTGTTCTTCGGTGTGTTCAGTCGGCCAAGAATTCAAACAAGTTGATGCCAAAGTGGGAAGTCCCTTATCGGTAGTACGAGTCAGCAGGCCTGGCGCAGTCCTCCTGGAGACCGAAGATGGCATCCTAGTGAGCAACTCCTGGAACATCGAACACCTTCGTAAGTTCTATCCATAAGGTGCGGTTGTCGGGCCCCCCGGCAACCACCTTTTGTACAAGTCTTGCTGGCAGGGCATGTCATCCTTTGTACAAAGCCAGGCGCAGACCTTGTAGATAGTTGAATAAGATCAGGCGTCTTGCAACTCTTGTCCATTCCCATGTTTCTTTACATGCATGCTTATCTGAGATGTTGCATTACGCTTAATCCCGGCAAGTGCTAACAAACCGCCAGGGTTCCATACCTCTATTTTCTCTTCTTTCTTTTTCTTAAAGGATAGAAGGTTCCTTCGCGTGCAAGTTTGCCGGGGGGATGAGATAGTGTGGACACCTACGGGTGACGTTCGAAGTTGGCACCTTGCGGAAAGGAGTATAACAACGAAAAGCTAAGTTACAAAACTCTAAGTAAACTTTTACTATGAGGTTATTTTTGCCCTTGGACGATTTAAACTTTTGTATGGGAAAGCTGCACGTGAGGGAACCTTGCCGTGATCGGTTGCGCTCTTGCTCTGTTTCGTGTCTGCGCAACAGTTTAAGTGGATGCACTGAAAACGTCAAGGTAACTTGTCATGATTGGTTGCGCCCTTACTCTGTTTCGAGTCCGCTCAACAGTTTAAGAGGCTGCACTAAAAATGTCAAGATATCTTGCCGGCAGCAGCACCGCCAGCAGGCTGCTAAGGATCCGCTCCTCAAAGCGCTCGCGATGGTGTTGCATGTGCTGGCAAGCTTCCGATAAAGCATAGGGGGCACACCATATAGAGGAAAATCAGACAAGAGGAGTAACATACATTCATTTAAAAGGAATGAAATTTACACGGGCTGAAGTCTTTTCCTAAGTACATCTTTATTTGACTTTGTCCCTTAGGGGCAGATTACAAGAAGAAAACTATAGGAAGAGGCCCCCGACAGAAGCCTAGCCTAACCCCTCCTGGACCAGCACTACGCGGAGGCCAGGGCTCCCAGAAGGGAGGACGAAGACGAAGTCCACGAGGCTGCTAGGAGATCCAGCTGGAAGATGAGGCAGCGCCCGGGACAAGTGCCCTCGACAAGGTCGCTCCGCCGGGAGGGGGAGAGGCGTGAGCTGACGATGATGGTGCGGCCGACGACTAGTCGAAGCTCAGGTCTTCGTATTCTGACTTGATGGCCTCAAGATCAGACCCGTCATCGTCGTCTTCACCGATACTGTCCTCCTCGTCACTGTCGCTCGACGAGGAGCTTTCGGCACTGCTCGAGCTTTCCTCACAGCAGCTAAGGCAGGCGCCTGAACGCCCGTAAATCTTGACGGAGAGCATGTCAGCCTCCATCATCTTGAAGCGGAGGACATGCCCATCCTGGAGGTTGTGGGCGTGGGCGAAGGTTTTCCAACCGTGCCTGAACAGCATGAGGCAGCTCTCCGGGTATTCGCCGTCCACCCGCCCAACGCCGCTGTAGCAACCAAACGCCCGCAACCACAAGGCGGGTGGCTTGTCAACCTGCATCGCCCTGGTGAAAGGGTGAGGGAGGCGCAGATGGCTCCGGAGGGAACCACGCAGCTTGATGACAAACTCCAGCGTTGTCCCCTCGGCGTGGGTCTCTTCGAGGAGGGGGTTCGGCGTTAGAGGGACGGGTAGAGCGGAGCCCTGCCTCCCTTGGACATGGCCTCCACGACGGCCCCGGCCCCTCGTATATCTTCCACCACACACGCTCGGGACGCCCTCCACTTCCACGATTGAAGCGGTGGCATGATTCCGACGGGAACTCCTCACCGGTCGGGCGGAGGACGGTGGCCACCCTCGCTGTCGGCCATACCTAAAGACAAAGACAACCCAAGATCGGGAAGGTATCGAAGGGTAGGCTTTGGAGGTTTGCACTCAAGGAGGAAGAAGGATGGATGAGCATTGCCCCTTGCTTCCCCCCAATTTATAGGGGGGAGTGCGGGGGCTGGCTCTCCTTCGCCCCAAGAGTCGCCGTCCATCTCCACCAATCTCGTCGCCCACGATCATGGGGCGAATAGGTAACCGCCTCATTGCTCCAATCCATGGCGCTGCGATTTCTGCCACGATCAAGACTTTAAGTCATGGACGCCCGTTGCCGCCCCCCTGCTATGCATGCGGCGCACATGGCAGAAACGGCCGCTCCGCGCACGTATCCCACGGCATGCACTTAACACGCATCATGGGGAGCTGCAGTAAGCGGAATAATTGCAACCACAGGGTCCTACCACGCGTGCCCATGCACTGTTTGGTCCTAGCCCAACAACGCCTCGCACCCGTGTGTGGCCCATGCCCGAGGGCTCCTGCCGGTGTACAAAAGTGTGGTCTTTTTAGTACCCCACACTTGTGCACGGGCAGTTGTGGCCACACTAGCAGCGAGGCCTACTAGGGGTCTGCTAGAAGCGAATATGAAGACGTCAAAGAACATTCAAGTCAATAAGCACAAAACCGAAGGCAAAAGGCTGGAACCCTGGAAATATCTTGCCGAGGGTGACCTACAGAGCCCTAGCAAGGAGTGCACCCGTCAAGGCCTCGCCACCCGACCAGCCCAGAGGCCAGGTGTCGACCCACCAAGATATGTGTCGAGGGGATGGTGATGGAGAGGCTAAGCGGTGCAGATGGGACGGGCTCCCGTCCCGTCCCGTAGAAGGTCAGGGACGCCTGATGGAGCATTAAATGCATTTGTCCCACACAGTCAATATTAGGTTTGATAACACTGTAGCACTGTGCACCTCGTGCACGCACTGTACGCCACTGTTGGGATCCCCTTAGTCGTATAAAAGGAGGCCCAAGGCGTTATGAGATAGGCCTTTTCTTCCACCTTCTGGCTCACACGCTTAGCAGCTATTCATAGCGCTCTTGTAACTAGAACCCTAAAAACACCCATAATACACTAAAGAAGGAGTAGGGTTTTATGCTTCTTAGCGGCCCGACCTGGGTAAAAATCTCCCATCGCATCGTTCGTTCGATCTGCTCTTTGCGCATACCTTCTCCCCGCCAAACCACAAAGGGATCCACGCGATCCCATAGGTGTCGTGCACCTACATATCTATTAGGTGAGCGAGGTGTAACGGGTGATTCAAAATCTTTATCAATTTCAACATTTTCAAGTTCTCTAGCTTTAGCAAGATGAGCATCAAGCAATTCATTCAGTGGCACAGTTTTAGTTTCAACATGTGTAGCAATAGTATCATCATTAATTTCAGAAGTAGCATCATCAAGTTCATGTGACATATCAGGACGATCAATAGGTGGTGGTGTAACAAGATGATTCAAAACAGTAGGTGAATCAAAGCAGGGCTAGATTGCAGTTCCTTACCTCCTCTCTTGCGAGAGGGGACGATGTTAGTTTGATTGTCTTTTAGGTTCTTCATAGTAGCAATTGGATATCCTTAGAGTTAACACAATAAATAAAGATATGCTCCCCGAAATGATGCGTGAAAAAGGTCTTGGTAACCCACAAGTATAGGGGACCACGACAGTCTTCACTGGTAGTATTTCACCCTAATTTATTGGTTCGGCACAAGGGGAGCCAAAGAAGAGGCTTATCATGGCAATGTTGGGAGGCTTGACAAACAAGTGGTAGGTAATGAGACATAACGATAAAAGCGGAACAACTAGCATAGCAAGATAGTAGTGGTATCCAGGGAAATGAGTCATCTTGCCTGAGATCCCGCTTGGAAGAAGAACGAGCCCATGAAGAAGACGATTCGTGAAGTAGACGAACGAATCCTCACACTCCAGACGATTTCGGAACTCTATCGAGAAGGAACAATCTGAAACAACAATCAACACATGACACACCACAACATATGCATGACATGATGCCCAAACAAATATGATGCATGTTCGGTTTAAATATGCAAGGCACGGCAAATCACATCAACAACTACTACACATTAAAATGAATCTCAATATGCAACGAGTTGCATATTAACGAAACTCCATGATCGATTATCTAGTTCACTCCCGTTTAGGTACACATCAATGTTAAATGTTGTTAGACATGGCAAGAGGTGAAGCAAGAACAACTATATCATCTAGGCATTTTAAATGGGCCCGGAAGCAACATATAACCCCTCCGAAACGACCTCATATGCAATTTATGATTTTGGTCTAGATCTGTCCTAAGCACATTTTAGAGTTGTTAAACAGCAAAATAAATGTCACCATGTGATTCTACACGTTTTCTAGACAAGTTTCATATATGGAACATTTTAAACTAAGCTACGGTTATTTAGTTATGCAATAAACCGTTTTTAACATGGCATTGATGCAAATTAATTCAAACAGCAAGTTTAAATATTTTATCATGTGTGAAAGTTGGATATTATGAATCTACATGAAACTCCAAGCATTTTTCATATATTATGTTTTTACATATGATGCACGGTTAATTTTATATGAGCATTCTTAAAACATGTGTTTTTTCTATAATTCTGAAATTCACTAGTTAATTAGAAAAAATTGCAGCAGGGAAAAAAATAGCATTGGGCCGAATCTGAACCGGGGTCCAGCAGAGGACATGGGTGCAACATATTAAATGGTGCACACGGGCGAGGGATAGGGCGGCTGGGCTAGCTCACCTAGCGGGCCAAGCCCATATCGGTGATGCGTGAGCTGGGCCTTGCGTGGTTGTGGGCTGAGGCGCAGCCCACGTGGCACTCATGCAGGCATCGGGAGGCTGGGACTTAGTCCCCGCAATAGAGCAACGGCGCAGCTCAACGATGGCGGCGGCGGCTAACGACTTCAAGGCGGGGGAGGACCAGAACCAGCACGGAGACGGCAAGGATGGACGGATCTGGCACCGGAGCTTCCATTCCATACTGTGAGGGGTCTCGCCGGCGCTTGGTTTATGAGATCTGACGAGGAGGAGTTCGGGTCTGGCCCCTTGCATGGCGGCTTGCTGGGTGGGCGCGATGGTCTGGCGGGGCGGCGCCTCGCCGGCTCCGACCTCCGACGGCGCTCTGATCGGCAGGTGAGGAGGTCCCCGAGGGCGCGGCTGAAGGGGCCCTGGCTTGTGGCTCAGGCACCATGGGAGGACGTGGGATGCGGGGATCCTGGCTTCGAGCGAGCGGCAGCGGCGTCTCGGGCCTGGACTGGCCTCTAGATGGGCTCGGCAGGGCTACGCGAGGTGGGAGGAGGAGCTGGCGGCTACGGGGTGGTGGGAGGCTGGCGGCGGCGCGGAAATCGAGGAAGAGGGTTAGGGTTGACCAATTAGGCTGGGGGGTTAAATAGGAAATGGGGCTAGGTTAGGGGGATTTTTGCGCCGTTTCGAGCCGTACGATCGAGATCGGACGGCTCCGGTCGCGGGAATAGGCTAGGTGGGTTAAGTGGGTTGTGTAGAGGGGTGTTGGGCTGAGAAGAGAGCGAGGTTTGTGGCCCGTGGCATGAGTTTTATGAACCGAAAACGCTCGACGAATTACCGATGACAGCACCGCTACGACTGACCGTTGGGGTATCAAACAAGCTCTGATTGCGACGAAATTTGGCAGGCGACCTATCTACAATATAACAAGACTGCACGCCAAGTTTCGACCCAATCCAAGAATGTTTTATACACACTTTAAAAACAATATTTTATCGATGTCGCGGGCACGTGCATGTGTGGTTGGACTCGAAACGATCAACGACACGAACGGAGAGAACTGGCAGCTACGAACGGATGCAAGTTTTCGAAAATGAGGGATGATGCCATGCAGATGATGCGAATGATGCAATGATGAATGGGACTACCAAACGAATCACACGACAACAATGGAATAAAAGGGGAATCTTCTGGAGCGTCGGATCTCGGGCTGTTACAACTAAGGAAATATTTCTCGATTATGAAGGTGATAAAGAGTTCGTCGTAAAGTGTTACGTCGATGCAAGCTATAACACCAATCTGGATGACTCTGAGTAGCAATCCAGATATGTATAGTGGAGTAGCCATTTGGAATAGCTTCAACTGGAGTGTGGTAGCCATGTCTACAGTATGACATAGAGATTTGCAAAGTACACACGGATCTGAATGTCGCATACCCATTGACTAAAACCTCTTTCACATGCAAAACATCATCGAACCCTAGAACTCATTGGGTGTGAGATTCATAACAAATCACATAGCGATGTGAGCTAGATTATTGACTCTAGTGAAAGTGGGAGACTGTTGGAAATATGCCCTAGAGGCAATAATAAATTAGTTATTATCATATTTCCTTGTTCATGATAATCGTTTATTATCCATGCTTTATTTATTTTGATTGGAAACTAAATACATGTGTGGGTATATAGACAACATTGTGTCCCTAGTATGCCTCTAGTAGAATAACTCGTTGATCAAAGATGGTCAAGGTTTCCTGGCCATGGACATGAGATGTCGTTTAATAATGAGATCACATCATTAGGAGAATGATGTGATGGACAAGACCCAAACTATAAACGTATCATATGATCGTGTCAGTTTATTTCTACAGTTTTCTGCATGTCAAGTATATGTTCCTATGACCATGAGATCATGCAACTCACTGACACCGGAGGAGTACCTTGTGTGTATCAAACATCGCAATGTAACTGGGTGACTATAAAGGTGCTCTACAGGTATCTCCGAGGGTGTCTGTTGGGTTGGCATGGATCAAGACTGGGATTTGTTACTCCGTGTGACTGAGAGATATCTCAGGGCCCACTCGGTAATACAACATCACTATAAGCCTTGCAAGAAATGTGACTAAAGAATTAGCCACGGTATCTTGTATTATGGAACGAGTAAAGAGACTTGCCAGTAACGAGATTGAACTAGGTATAGAGATACCGACGATCGAATCTCGGGCAAGTAACATACCAAAGAACAAAGGGAACATCATACGAGATTATCTGAATCCTTGACACAGAGGTTCGACCGATAAAGAGCTTCGTAGAATATGTAGGAACCAATATGGGCATCCAGGTCCTGCTATTGGTTATTGACCGTAGAGGTGTCTCGGTCATGTCTGCATAGTTCTCGAACCCGCAGGGTCTGCACACTTAAGGTTCAGTGACGTTTCGGTATAGTTGAGTTATGTATGTTGGTGACCAAAGGTTGTTAGGAGTCCCGAATGAGATCCCTGACGTCATGAGGAGCTCCATAATGGTCCAAAGGTAAAGATTGATATATAGGAAGTCCCGTTTTGGCCACCGGAAAAGTTTCGGGTATTTCCGGTAGTGTACCGGGAGTGCCGGAGGACCAACTGGAGGTGCCATCCATGCTGGGAGGCCACATGGGCTTGATGGATGTTGCACCAGCCCTTAGTGGGCTGGGAAAACCATCCCTACAAGGCCCATGCGGCTAGGAAAGAGTGGAAAATGAAAAACCCCAACAGGGAGAAGGAAAATCCAAATTAGGAAGGAGTCCTAATAGGATTCCACCTCCCTTGTGGGAGGTGGATTCCTCCCTTGTTTGGTTCGGTCAAACCTCCTTGGAGTAGGGGACAAGGACGCCTCCTCTCCCCTTCCTCCTATATATATTGAGGGATTTTGAGGGCAGCCCCTAACCCTAATAGCCACGTGATGCCCTCTTCTTCCTCTAGATCTGTTTCTCCTCTAGATTGATTCCATAGTGCTTGGCGAAGCCCTACCGGATCAGCTCCTCCATCACCGCCGCTGTGCCGTCACGCTGCCGGAGAACTCATCTACCTCTCCAACCCCTCTTGCTGGATCAAGAAGGTGGAGATAGTCATCGAGATGCACGTGTGCTAAACGCAGAGGTGTCATCCGTTCGGCGCTAGATCGGAAGGACCACGATAGGATCGCGGGACGGCTCGTGATGAGATCGCGGGACGACTCATGATTGGATCGCGAAGATATTCGACTACACCAACCGCGTTTCTTAACGCTTCCCGCTTAGCGATCTACAAGGGTATGTAGATCCATTCTCCCTCTCGTAGATGCTCATCACCATGGATAGATCTTGCGTGTGCGTAGGAAATTTTTTGTTTCCCATGCAACGTTCCCCAACATAATTACCCGTGGGGACGCGGGTAACTGTTAACCGGCCGATGGCCACTCCCTCCTAGTGCGCAACCAACGCAGCTACTGCTTTTCCCGGTGGCGAGGAGCAGGGGAGATTCGGTGTGGTCCTGGACAAGCAAGGGCCTTGGGAACCGACGAGGTGAAGGTAGAGCACCAAGGGGGCATCGCCGAACGAAGTCCTGGGTAACTTTGCTCACCGACGGCATGGCCGTGGTGGAGCTCGATGCAGGTGGGCTGAAGAGGTGGCCCTCGGGCAGACGAGGCGGATGCAGATGTGGCCCGAGGTCGATGACGCCCACCAGATCTGACGGTTTCTGGCGGAGGCGGGCTGCCTCCCCATGCATTGGTCGAGCAGAGACAACTATGTGTGTCGGCCAAGGAGTAGCAGGTCCCTGTGCTGGCCGAGCAGAAGCAGCTCCCTTGTGCCGATCGACCAACAATTGCCCCGCACCTCCCCTGCGCCCGACCGAGCACCATCCCCTGTGCCAACTGGCCAAGATCAACCTCGCGAACGGCTGCGCCCTACCCATGGACATGCGGGAATATGAGGGGGAAGGAATTGAGGCGGTGGTTGCATTGCCGATAATTTGCCGGAGGGAGGCCACAACGGTGGTCGTGGCGCGGGAGGTTGACTAGGGCGACGGGTGTGATTTTTCTTTTTTGAAAAAGTTGACCTTCTTCTCTTTTACTTCTTTACAATTTAGTCTGTGTTGTTTTGTCTATTTGCAACCCATTATTTGGTGCACCCTGTCCAACGGGTCCCACCTGTAATGATCGAGCTTAAAACGAGCGTAGCAGGCGACTAATGTTTTTTTTTGCAGAAAAATAGCCTCAAAATTAATATTTTTTATATTAAATTGTAAAAAATATGGTTTCTGCAAACCTAGCCTTCGATTCAATGTTCTTTGCAATTCACTTGATCTCGACGGTGTCGTGACTATCATCAGCGCCTCCTACGACTGACAACACCAATTGTTGAAGTGACGGCGAACCAACCTGTGATTGGATGGTTAGAGAGATAGTGATATCCCTAGCCCATCAGGGTTCAAGTCCTGATGCTCGCATTATTTCCGCATTTATTTCAGAATTTCCGACGATGCGTATTCAGTAGGAGGAGACGTTCCCGTCAATGATGAGGCGTCTACGGTAATTTTGTAAATCTAAAGATGATATGTCGGTTTAGTCTTTTAAAAATGTTTATTTATAGAGATAGGACATGTGTGTGTGCGTCTATAAAGATGAGTGTATACGCGTGTACACGAGCACATGTGTCTACTATGTTAAAAAAATATTGTTGGAACGACAGGGCACGACATGTGTCTACATGCGCAAAGAGAAGAAAAGATTGGCCGATTCATTTTTGAAGGAGTGTGGCGTGCGGGGTGACGTGAGCCTAATCTTGAGGCGCTTGAGTGGACCTATCCGGAGCTGGATCGGACGACCGAGGCTGAGTGGTCGCCATGATTTAGACGTACGGTGTCCAAACCTGATCTGGTACGGAATTCAGACACCGGCTACCGATCGAATCCATCGGAAATAAATACCAACGACATGCCATAAAAATAGATCGCACAACCCAATACTCGACAACTGATCGACTAATCGGCAGACACCAAACCGATGGCAGATCAAGCGATCACGGAGATGTCCGCCGAGGCGAAGCGAGCGGAATTCGAGTCTGGCACGGCGGCCGACCCGGGGAACGGTGAGCTGTGGCGCCGCTTCGTCATGTTCGAGCTGGAGGAGGGCGGCGGAATCGAGGCCGCCCGCGCCGTTTACGAGCGAATTCTCGACGCAATTCCCGACGGAAAGACGCACATGTCGGACTGGTTCTCTACGGAGCGCGAGTTCGGCGACGTCGACAGCCAGCGGCGAGTGCTCGAGCTGTGGGCAAGGTGGGCGCAGGCCCAGAGCGACGGCTTCTTTAGGTCCAAGTCAGGCTGGAGGGTCTGCATGGAGTTCGAGATCAACAACGGCGGCGGGGTGGAGCGCGTCCGGGCCGTCGGGGAGGCGCTCCTCGCCACCTTTCCCATGGATCCGCACGCGTACGTGATCTACATCAGGGCTCTGGCCGCTCTATCCCGGCACGTTGAAGCCGACGCCCTGGCACGCCGTGGCGTCAAGGAGCTGTCCTCCTGTCGTGGGTCTGATGGGTATATTAGGATGTTTATGCGCAGTTATTTGAAGAGGCTCAGGGAGAGGCGGAGCACCGCGTGGGAGGAAAATATGCTGAACGATTAGCTCTTTTTTATTGAGATACGTATCTCTATTGACAGATTGAAGCTATTAGTCAAGAATTATTATTTTTCCAACCTTCCACACCATGAAATATAACTCCATTTTTTATTTTTATTTTTTTGCGGGGGAAACATAACTCGATTTGATGCCATGTTTTGATCAGTATTGGCAATCAAACTTAACTCGGGTAATACTCGGCCAACCCAAGCAAGACCAAAGTTTGGGTCATGACAAAAAAACAATAGAATTCGTTTTGGTCATCAACCGAACATCCACTTTGCCATCGCTTGTTAGCCTCTTCACCCCCACCATAACAAGAAAAATGAAGTTGTATCTACTTGCTGCTCGTTCCAGAAGAAGGTTTGGCAGCATTTTGGCTAAATTTACGACATCACAGCTATTAAATGGCAATACAAAGCAGAATTATCACAACAGCATCAGACCGCCATTATTGGTTTGCTACAAGGATCAGACTTCCATAATTGGCTCAAACAAACCATGGATCGTGGATCCATGTCAAGAGTTGACTAGCACACTGTGTCGAAAACGAATGCCAATGCTTTTGGGAATGTTAGAGAACTGAGTGCCATTTTGCAAAGAGGTCATATTCTAGTGATATATTTAGAGAATAGCGAAGAAACAGCGGTGCGCCAATACCAATGCAATTTCCTGTAGAATTTTTCAGCACACACATATAAGGAAGGAAAACAGTGATACTGCATATTTGCAGCTGAAATCCACAACAAGAGTTATTTACATGTATAGAGTATATCGTCACGTGGCCAGCAACTCTCTGTGAAATGTCATATAATATCTGTTACTTTTTTTAGATGAAAATATAATATCTGTTACTACAGTCTACAGTTATTACTTCTCGTAGATAATATCATAATGCCCTGGTCTATTCAGTAGTGTCACAGTAGGAACCGAAGAATCTGGTGACTCGTAGATGATGAGGGTTTTGGGCTCAGTCGGTTTATCGTAAATGTAGACAACTTGGAGGGGCACCTGCAGGACACTCGTGAGTGCAAATAGATTGATGTGTTCTGCCTCTTCTTTCATTGGGATAACATTCGCCCTGCAGTACTGTCAATTCAAACAAAGATAAGGGATCTAACAGTGAGATATTGTATCAATTTTCGACAAACAGTTGTCCTTTCTGGTATAAGAAACATGATGTACTTTTTGCTCCAACTATGCGGTTGCATCGCACAAAAGGATAACTAGCAGATAAGAAAGTTTTTGATCTTCAGGACAGGGTTGCCGTATCACTCTGGTGCGGAACGTGTCCTGGTGGACCTTCGAATAGCAACTTGATCTAAAGTTTTAGGATCATCATCATTAACTTCCTCTCCAACCGGTGCAGGCTCCACAGAAACAACTTCCTGTGTTGCGCTACTCTCCGGTTCGAGTGGAGGTACAATTACCTCATCAAGTTCTATTTTCCTCCCACTTACTTCTTTCGAGAGAAACTCTTTCTCTAGAAAGGATCCATTCTTGGCAACAAAGACTTTGCCTTCGGGTCTGAGGTAGAAGGTATACCCAACAGTTTCTTTGGGGTATCCTATGAAGACGCACTTTTCCGATTTGCGTTCGAGCTTCTCAGGTTGAAGTTTCTTCACATAAGCATTGCATCCCCAAACTTTCAGAAACAACATCTTAGGTTTCTTTCCAAACCATAATTCATACGGTGTCGTCTCAACGGATTTAGACGGAGCCCTATTTAAAGTGAATGCGGTAGTCTCTAATGCATATCCCCAAAATGATAGCGGTAAGTCGGTAAGAGACATCATAGATCGCACCATATCCAATAGAGTGTGATTATGATGTTCAGACACACCGTTTCGCTGAGGTGTGCCAGGCAGCATGAGTTGTGAAACAATTCCACATTCCTTAGGTGCATGCCAAACTCGTGACTTAAATATTCTCCGCCACGATCAGATCGTAGGCACTTTATTTTCCTGTCACGTTGATTCTCTACCTCACTCTAAAATTCCTTGAACTTTTCAAAGGTTTCAGACTTGTGTTTCATTAAGTAGACATACACATATCTGCTTAAGTCATCAGTGAGGGTGAGAACATAACGGTAGCCACCGCGAGCCTCGACGCTCATTGGACCGCATACATCGATATGTATTATCTCCAACAAGTCAGTTGCTCGCTCCATTGTTTCGGAGAACGGAGTCTTGGTCATCTTGCCCATGAGGCATGGTTCGCACGTGTCAAATGAATCAAAATCAAGAGACTCCAAAAGTCCATCAGCATGGAGTTTCTTCATGCGTTTGACACCAATATGACCAAGGCGGCAGTGCCACATGTAAGTGGAACTATCGTTATCAACCTTACGTCTTTTGGTACTCACGCTATGGACATGTGTAACATCACGCTCGAGATTCATCAAAAATAAACCATTGACCAGCGGGGCATGACCATAAAACATTTCTCTCATATAAATAGAACAACCATTATTCTCAGATTTAAATGAGTAGCCATCTCGCATCAAGCGAGATCCAGATACAATGTACATGCTCAAAGCTGGTACTAAATAAAAATTATTAAGGTTTAAAACTAATCCCGAAGGTAGTTGTAGAGGTAGCATGACGACGGCGATCACATCGACCTTGGAACCATTCCCGATGCGCATCGTCACCTCGTCCTTTGCCAGTCTCCGCTTATTTTGCAGCTCCCGCTTGGAGTTACAAATGTGAGCAACTGCACCGGTATCAAATACCCAGGAGCTACTACGAGCGCTGGTAAGGTACACATCAATAACAAGTATATCACATATACCTTTAACGTTGTCGGCCTTCTTATCCGCTAAGTACTTGGGGCAGTTCCGCTTCCAGTGACCGGTACCCTTGCAATAAAAGCACTCAGTCTCAGGCTTGGGTCCATTCTTGTTCTTCTTCCCGGGAACTTGCTTACCGGGTGCGGCAACTGCTTTGTCATCCTTGTTGAAGTTCTTCTTAACCTTGCCATTCTTGAAACTAGTGGTCTTATTCACCATCAACACTTGATGCTTCTTTTTGATCTCGACCTCTGCTGATTTCAGCATCGAGTACAACTCAGGAATGGACTTCTCCATACCCTGCATGTTGTAGTTCATCACAAAGCTCTTGTAGCTAGGTGGGAGCGACTGGAGGATTCTATCAATAACCGAGTCATCCAGAAGATTAACTCCTAGCTGAGACAAGCAGTTGTGCAATCCAGGCATTTTGAGTATGTGCTCACTGACAGAACTATTCCCCTCCATCTTCTCCATCTTACAACTGAAGAACTTGTCGGAGACATCATATATCTTGACCCGGGCATGATCTTGGAAAAGCAATTTCAGCTCTTGGAACATCTCATATGCTCCATGTTGCTCAAAATGCTTTTGGAGCCCCGATTCTAAACTGTAAAGCATGCCTCACTTAGCCAGGGAGTAATCATCACAGCGCGACTACCAGGCGTTCATAACGTCCTGAGCCGCTAGGAAAATGGGTGCGTCAGCTAGCGGTGCATCAAGGACATATAATCTTTTGGAATCTATGAGGATGATCCTCAAGCCACGGACCCAGTCCGCACAGTTGCTTCCATCATCTTTCATGTTGGTTTTCTCTAGGAACGCATTGAAGTTGAGGGCAACATTAGCGTTGGCCATTAGATCTACAATATAGATTGTAAAGACAATTTTAGACTAAGTTCATGATAATTAAGTTCACATAATCAAATTATTGAATAAACTCCCACTTAGATAGATATCTCTCTAGTCATCCAAGTGACACATGATCCACATCAACTAGCCCGTGTCTGGTCATCACGTGAGACGGACTAGTCATCCATGGTGAACATCTCCATGTTGATCGTATCTTTATACGACTCATGTTCGACCTTTCGGTCTTTCGTGCTCCGAGGCCATGTCTGTACATGCTAGGCTTGTCAAGTCAACCTAAGTGTATTGCGTGTGTAAATCTGGCTTACATCCCTTGTATGCGAACGTTAGAACATATCACACCCGATCATCATGTGGTGCTTCGGAACAACGATCCTTAGCAATGGTGCACAGTTAGGGTGAACACATTTCTTGAAATTTTAGTGAGAGATCATCTTATTTAGCTACCGTCATTCTAAGCAAATAAGAAGTAAACATGATAAACATAACATGCAATCAATATAGTGACATGATATGGCCAATATCATCTTGCTCCTTTGATCTCCATCTTCGGGGCACAATGATCATCAATGTCACTGGCACGACACCATGATCTCCATCATCATGTCTTCATGAAGTTATCTCGCCAACTATTAATTCTACTACTATGGCTAATGATTAGCAATAAAGTAAAGTAATTACATGCTGTTTATGATTGACATGCGGGTCATACAATAAATTAAGACAACTCCTATGGCTCCTGCCGGTTGTCATACTCATCGACATGCAAGTCATGAATCCTAGTACAAGAACATGATCAATCTCATACATCACAATGCATCACATCACATCCTTTGGCCATATCACATCACAAGGCATATGCTGCAAAAACAAGTTAGACGTCCTCTAATTTGTAGTTGCAAGTTTTTACGTGACTGCTATAGGTTTCTAGCAAGAACATTTCTTACCTACGCAAAAACCACAACGTGATATGCCAATTGCTATTTACCCTTCATAAGGACCCTCTTCATCGAATCCGATCTAACTAGAGTGGGAGAGACAGACACTCGCTAGCCACCTTATGCAACAAGTGCATGTCAGGCGGCGGAACCGGTCTCACGTAAGCGTACGTGTAAAGTTGGTCCGGGCCGCTTCATCCCACAGTACCGCCGAATCAAGATAAGACTAGTAACGGCAAGCAAATTAACAAGATCGGCGCCCATAACAACTTGTGTTCTACTCGTGCATAGATTGTACGCATAGACCTAGCTCATGATGCCACTGTTGGGAGACATAGTAGTAAATCAAAAAAATCCTATGTGTCACCAAGATCAATCTATGGAGAGACCAGCAACGAGTAAGGGGTGTGTGCATCTTCATACCTTTGAAGATCACAAAGCGGCATCTTTACTAGAACGCGGTTGGTGGAGTCGTACTCGCAGTGATTCAAATCGCGGTGGATTCCGATCTAAGTGCTGAACAACGGCGCCTCCGCATTCAACACACGTGCAACCCGATGACGTCTCCTACGCCTTGATCCAGCAAGGAGGAGGGAGAGGTTGAGGGAGGCCACTCCAACAGCAGAACGATGGCGTGGTGGTGGTGGAGCAGCGTGGCAACTCCGATAGTGCTTCAACAAGAACTATGGAGGAGGAGGAGGAGAGGGACTGCCCGAGAGGGAGAGGAACTCATGTGTTTGGCAGCCCCGAACCCTCCACTATATATAGGAGGAGGAGGAGGGAGGGCACAGCCCTAGGGTTCCCAGCCTAGGAGCCAGCGGCAGCCCCAGATGCCATCTGGTGCGGTGGCCAGGAGAGAGAGTGGGAGGGGCAGCGCCCTAGGTGGGCCTAGGGCCCATCTGCCCCTAGGGTTTGCCCCCCTCCCACATTATGTTGTGCCTTGGGCCCTTGTGGGAGGCGCACCAGCCCACCTAGGGGCTGGTTCCCTCCCACTTGTGGCCCATGCAGCCCTTCGGTGCCGGTGGCCCCACTTGGTGGTGTTGGACATATGCCCTAGAGGCAATAATAAATTAGTTATTATCATATTTCCTTGTTCATGATAATCATTTACTATCCATGCTATAATTGTATTGATTGGAGACTTAGATGCATGTGTGGATACATAGACAAAACCATGTCCCTAGTATGCCTCTAATAGACTAGCTCGTTGATCAAAGATGGTTAAGGTTTCCTAGCCATGGACATGAGATGTCATTTGATAACAGGATCACATCATTAGGAGAATGGTGTGATGGACAAGACCCAAACTACAAACGTAGCATATGATCGTGTCAGTTTATTGCTACTGTTTTCTGCATGTCAAGTATATGTTCCTGTGACCATGAGATCATGCAACTCACTAACACCGGAGGAGTGCCTTGTGTGTATCAAACGTCGCAACTTAACTGGGTGACTATAAAGTTACTCTACAGGTATCTCCGAGGGTGTCTGTTGAGTTGGCATGGATCAAGACTGGGATTTGTTACTCCATGTGATGGAGAGGTATCTCAAGGCCCACTCGGTAATACAACATCACAACAAGCCTTGCAAGCAATGTGACTAAGTTTTAGTCATGGGATCTTGTATTACGGAATGAGTAAAGAGACTTGCCGGTAACGAGGTTGAACTAGGTATGGAGATACCGACGATCGAATCTCGGGCAAGTAACATACCGAAGAACAAAGGGAACATCTTACGGGTTTAACTGAATCATTGACATAGAGGTTCGACCGATAAAGATCTTCATAGAATATGTAGCAACCAATATGGGCATCCAGGTCCCGCTATTGGTTATTGACCGTAGAGGTGTCTCGGTCATGTCTACATAGTTCTCGAACCCGTAGGGTCTGCACACTTAAGGTTTGGTGACGTTTCGGTAGTATAGAGTTCTGTATGGTGGTGACTGAAGGTTGTTTAGAGTCCCGGATGAGATCCCGAACGTCATGAGGAGCTCCGGAATGGTCCGGAGGTAAATACTGATATATAGTAAGTCCTATTTTGGTCGCCGGAAAAGTTTCGGGCTCATCGGTAGTGTACCGGGAGTGCCGGTAGTGTACCGGGAGACCATCGGGAGGGCTATTTCAACCCAAGAGGCTACATGGGCTGTGGGAGAGTGAATACCTTCCCTTAGTGGGATGGTGGAAGTCCCACACAAAGCCCATGCGTCTAGGGAGAAAAAGCCCAAAGAGAAAAAGGTGGGAAAACGCAAAAAAATAGGGTGAATCCTAGTCCTACTAGGATTGGAGGTGGATTCCACCTCCTCCCCTTCGTCCGGCCGACTCCTAGAGGCTTGGCTCTTGGGCCAAGCCTCCTCCTCTCTTCCTATTATATATGCTGGAGGTTTTAGGGTTTGGGGACAGATTTTTCTGCCACGTGTTGCCCGTTCCTCCAGTGCACAGTTTCTCCTCTAGATCGGTTTTCTGCAGCGCTTAGGCGAAGCCCTGCCAGAATTGCTCCACCACCATCACTGCGGCTCCGTCATGCTTCCGGTTAATTCGTCTACCTCTCCGCTCCCTCTTGTTGATCAAGAACGCGGAGATCGTCATCGAGTTGTACGTGTGCTGAACGCGGAGGTGTCATCCGTTCGGCGCTAGATCGGAAGGACCGTGATCAAGATCGCGAGACGGATCGTGATGAGTTCGCGAGACGGATCATGATGAGTTCGTGGGACGGATCGTGATTGGATCGCAGTACGGATCGGGATGAGTTCGCGGGACGGATCGTGATGAGATCGCGGGACGCTCAGCGATTTGGAGCGCGAAGACGTTCGACTACACCAACCGCGTTTCTTAACACTTCCCGCTTAGCGATCTACAAGGGTATGTAGATCCACTCTCCCTCTCGTATATGCTCATCACCATGGATAGATCTTGCGTATTCATAGGGAAAAAAATCCCATGCGACGTTCCCCAACAGGTGGACCCCCGGAACCCTTCCGGTGGTCCCGGTACGTTACCGGTGATGCCCGAAACTCTTTCGGTGACCAAAACCCCACTTCCTATATATGAATCTTTACCTCCAGACCATTCCAGAACTCCTCATGACGTCCGGGATCTCATCCGGGACTCCGAATTACCTTCGGTAACCATGTACACTATTTCCCTGTAACCCTAGCGTCATCAAACTTTAAGTGTGTAGACCATACGGGTTCGGGAGGCACGTAGACATGACCGAGACACCTCTCTGGTCAATAACCAATAGAGGGATCTAGATACCCATGTTGGCTCCCACATGCTCCACGATGATCTCATCGGATGAACCACGATGTCAGGGATTCAATCAATCCCGTATACAATTCCCTTTGTCTACCGGTATGACACTTGCCCGAGATTCGATCGTCGGTATCTCTATACCTTGTTCAATCTCGTTACCGGCAAGTCTCTTTACTCGTTCTGTAAAACATCATCCCGTGGCTAACTCCTTAGTCACATTGAGATCATTATGATGATGTCTTACCGAGTGGGCCCAGAGATACCTCTCCGTCATACGGAGTGACAAATCCTAGTCTCGATTCGTGCCAACCCAACAGATACTTTTAGGGATACACGTAGTATACCTTTATAGCCATCCAGTTACGTTGTGACATTTGGCACACCCAAAGTATTTTTACGGCATCTGGGAGTTGCACAATCTCATGGTCTAAGGAAACGATACTTGACATTAGAAAAGCTTTAGCAAACGAACTACACGATCTTGTGCTATGCTTAGGATTGGGTCTTGTCCATCACATCATTCTCCTAATGATGTGATCACTTTATAAACGATATCCAATGTCCATGGTCATGAAACCATGACCATCTATTGATCAACAAGCTAGCCAACTAGAGGCTCACTAGGGACATGTTGTGGTCTATCTATTCACACATGTATTACGGTTTCCGGTTAACACAATTATAGCATGAACAATAGACAATTATCATGAACAAGGAAATACAATAATAACCATTTAATTATTGACTCTAGGGCATATTTCCAACAAGAGCTCCGGCGGCAAGCAGAGGCGGCGCTGCAGGATTTGAAGAAGTACCTTTCCACTCCGCCGGTCCTAGTCGTGGCAAAACCACAAGAGCCGTTGTTGCTGTACCTGGCGGCAACGAATCAAGTGGTGAGTGTTGTGCTAGTGGCTGAAAGAGAGGTTGGTGAAGAAGCAGCGGCAATGGCAGGGACGCTGAGCAACGAGCCAGGACATTCCCCGGCAGGATCTGGTGCCAACAAAGAAGGATCTCCGCAGTTGGAAGAGATAGTCCAAAAGAAGAAAGTGTGCAACGACGAGTCTATTTTGTCAGCTCCTTGTTGTAGGGGGCTAGATCAAGATATTCTGGCATGCAAAAATTGCTCTTCGGCCTTCTTATGGCCTCAAGGAAGCTGCACCATTACTTCCAGGCACATGAGATCACCGTTGTCACCCGCTTCCCGCTACAGCGGATATTGAGAAACCTAGAAGCTACCGGCAGGATTGTGGAGTGGGCTCTAGAGCTATCAAGCTTTGGTCTTAAGTTTGAAAGTACTTCGACCATTCAAAGCAGGGCCTTGGTGGAGTTCATCCCAGAATGGACCCTAACGCACGATGAAGAGATTCCAGAGCCAACTCTCCCCGGCAAGGAAACCGATCAAGAATGGATCATGTATCTCGATGGAGCTTTGTCGCTGCAAGGTGCCGGTGCTGGAGTGCTGCTTATCGCACCCACCAGAGAGCACCTCAAATATGTGGTCCAAATGCACTTTCCCTGGGAGAGCTCAATGAACAACATTGCTGAGTATGAAGGGCTGCTTGCCGGTTTCAGGATCGTGGCGGACCTTGGGATCAAGAAAGTTATTGTCAGGGGTGATTCTCAACTTGTCGTCAGGCAAGTGAACAAAGATTACTAGAGCCCGTTGATGGAAGCCTATGTAGATGAAGTGAGGAAGTTGGAAGAACGTTTTGACGGCCTACAAATGGAGCACGTTCCATGTGCAGAAAACAACGTTGTCGATGCCTGTCAAAATGTGTTGCCCTTAAGTTACCTGTGGAACCAAGAATTTTCATGCTCCAACTAACTCAACCCTCCGTGACACCATTAGTTGGACAAGAGAAGAGAATAAAGTTGAGTTCCAGCAAGTACTTATCGGCAGATCTTCCCGAAGCCGTCGGCGAGAAGATTGCAAAAGGAAACGGGCAAGCTTGTCAGTGAGTACTATGCTCCGGTAGGGCCCCCGGCTCTTGCCGTAGAAGCATATGCTCCCGCCAGGCTTGCCGGGGTGCAGCAGGCTCTAGTAGGCCCTCAGGCCCCTGTCGTCGAGGCAAATGCTCCCCTGGCAGAGGATACGCCTTTAATCCTTGTTGTCGAGCCCCAGGCTCCATCATGAGCACAACACATTGTCCAATTCCTTCAAACAGGAGAGCTCCCAGAGGAACAAAGAGGAAGCAGAGAAAGTAGCCCGTTGATCTCATATGTACCAGTTCGTAGACAACGCCCTGTACAGAAAGAGACCAAATGGCATAAAACTCAAGTGTATTTCTCGGGAGGATGGACTGGAACTGTTGGCAGAGATACACGGAGGCATATGTGGCTCCCACATAGGATCAAGAGCACTTGCCGGAAAGGCATTCCGGCAAGGTTTATTTTGGCCCACTGCCCTCCAGGATGCGACTGCGTTAGTAACCAAGTGTGAAGCATGCCAGTTTCATTCGAAGAAGCTACATCAACCAGCTCAAGCCCTTCAAACAATCCCTCTCTCCTGTCCATTTTCGGTCTGGGGGATCGACATCTTGGGCCCCTTTCCCCGCGTTGTCGGGGGCTTTGAGTACTTGTACGTGGCGATCGACAAGTTCACAAAGTGGCCAGAAGTGGAAGCAGTGAGGAAGGTGACAGCACAGTCGACCGTCAAGTTCCTTAAGGGACTAGTTTACCGCTTTGGTGTTCCCAATAGGATCATCACTGACAATGGCACACGGTTCATGAGCCGCGCCTTTATGCAGTATGTCCAAGACCTTGGTAGTAAAATCTGTTTTGCTTCCATTGCCCACCCGAGGAGCAACGACCAAGCAGAGAGGGCTAATGCTGAAGTGTTGCAAGGTCTCAAGACAAGAACTTTTGAGAGGCTATGCAAGTGCGGAAGGAACTAGATTGATGAGTTGCTAGTGGTTCTTTGGTCAATCAGGATGACACCAAATCGAGCTACCGGCCAGACACCCTCCTCCCTTGTCTATGGGGCGGAGGCAGTTCTCCCCACGGAACTCATATACGGGTCTCCTCGAGTGCTCTCTTATGATGAGCTCGAGCAAGAGCAATTGCGGCAAGACGATGCGACGCTCCTTGAGGAAGACCGTTGTCAGGCTGCTGTGAGAGTTGCGTGCTACCAGCAAGCCTTGCGTTGCTACCATAGTTGCAAGGTCAATGCCAGAAGTCTTGAGGAAGGCGACCTTGTTCTTCGGCAAGTTCGGTCTGCCAAGAATCCAAACAAGTTGACACCAAAGTGGGAAGGCCCTTATCGGATGGTACAAATCACTAGGCCCGGCGGGGTCCTCCTGGAGACTGACGATGGCGTTCCGGTGAGCAACTCCTGGAATATCAAGCATCTTCGAAAGTTCTACCCATGAGGCACGGTTGCCGGGCCAACCCCGGCAACCACCTTTTGTACAAGTCTTGCCGCTGAAGCATGTAATCCTTGGTACAAAGCAAGGCTCAGACCTTGTGCGTAGATAAATAAAGATAAGTGTTCTGCAATCCTGTTCGATTATCATGTTTACTTATGTGCATGTTTATCTGAAGTGTTGCATTGCACTTAATTTTGGCAAGGACTAAGGAACCGCCAAGGTTCCATATCCAAATTTTCTCTTCTTTCTTTTTCCAAAGGATAGAAGGATCCCTCGCGTGAAGCTTTGCCGGGGGGAATGATGGTACAGATACCTATGAGTGACGTTCCAAAAAAACTTGTTGGAAGGAGAAAGGCAACAAAGATAAGTTGTGAAAACCCCATGTGAATCCTTGCCGCAAAGTTATTTTCCTTGAGAGATTTCAACTTCTATATGGAAAACCTGCACGCACGAGAACCTTGTCGTGATTGGATGCGCCATCACTGCGTTCGGGGCCGCTCAATGGTTAAGTGGCTTCGCCTGCGCTCTTTGTTTTGTTTCGAGTCCGCTCCACGATCCAAGTGACAGTGCTCACGCCCTTATCCCGTTTCTGAGTAAGGACGACGCCTTGAACAGCCGCGCCAAGGACGCCAAGGTGTCTTGCCAGAAGTGGCATCGCCAGCAGGTCACTAAGGACCCGTTCCTCAAAGCGCTCGTGGTAGGACCACGTGCACCAGCAAGATTCTTCTAGAAAGAGCGTAGGGAAAATTCCATACATAGGATCAGTTTAACAAGGAAGATAACATAGCAATCGTCCAAGGCATAAGCAGATAGCATTACATTGGTCTTGCCGAGACTCTAACACGAAATAAATTGTTCTTGGCATGTGCAGCCACGAGGAGTGGGACAACTAATCTCGACGGTCACCCTCGACCTGCTTGACCTGACTCACCCGCTCGACAATGGGTACAACGAGTTCCTCGAGCGCTTGGACGTCCACACCCTTCGGCAAATGGTCAAGGACGTTGTCGATGTTGAGGTCAGGATTCTTGTATGCCACCTTGACAAGCACCTTGCGGAGGATAGCCAGGCAGAGCTTGCACGATTCACTGGCCGGGTGGGCCGCCCGATCGGAGTGAAGCTGTTCAAGGGCCCCGACTAGGCTGTCGAAGAACATGGTCACCTTGGCGCTCGTGGGGACCCTGTCGTCGAGAGAATACGACAGGCCCTCTGGGCCCATGGCAGATAATTGTTGGGCGAGCTTCCCCACGACGTCGACGAGCTTCTCGGTCCAGACTTCCATCCCATGCACATAGCCGTTGTGGGAAACGGCGGTGCTCTCGACAAGCTGCTTCTCGTCGTGGAGCTCCTTGATCAGGGCCTTCTCCTGAGTCTTGGCCACCTCAAGAGTCCCGGTCAGCGTGGCTAGCTTCAAGGTTAGGTCGTCGATGGACTCATTGGCCACGGAGAGCTGCTTAGCCTTGTCGAAAGCGGTGACTTGCACCTTCATCAAGCTGGCAATAGCTTTGTCCCGCTCGGCCTCGAGTGACGAGACCTTAGTGCCTTGATCTTCAAGGGCCACCTCCAGTTCCTTCACCCTCTCCTCCAGTGAGCTTTTGGCGGCCTCCGCAACCTCGGCTGCGTTGACGGCCTCCTTCAGCTTGTCGGCATGTTCTGCTGCCAGGGCTCCGAGTGCTTCCTTGTGCCCCTGCTCCAACAACTGGGTCCACCACGCGACGAGGTCCTCGAGATCCACCTCCTTGCCGTGGATCTTGTCGGTGAGTGCCTTCTCGCGAGCAACAAGGTCTTACTCTTGGGCGTCAAGCAAGATGCGACGCGTCATCAAACGAGCATCCTTTGTGGCGGCCCGTTGTTTGGCCTCCTCCTATGCCTGTTCGGCGTCAAACTGCTGCATATAGAGCTGGCTCCAGCCTTCGCTCAGTTGCAACTGCCCACTCTGCAAGTCCTTGGAAGCTTGGGCGTACCAAGCCTGGGTCTCCACGACGCATTCCTGGAAACTGGCCTCGGCAGCTTCGACGACCGTAGCCCTGAAGTCGAGTTTCTCCTTCCGGGCGTGGTGAAGTGCCTAGATCTTTCAGAAGCCGTCGCCCATGGACTGGAGGAGTTGCTCCTCCTGGGACTTGCTACCGACGTTTGGCTCATTGACGATGTTGACCCAGCGGCGATGATAGCGTCCTCAACAAGGACTCCCTCCTCAGTCAGTGTCCCAGCTCTTATCGTGCCGGGATGCTGACGAACAGGTTGTCGCCAACCTTGAAGTACCTGCTCGATGAAGGGGCATCAAACGCGGATGGCTGGCCCTTGACGGCCGTCTACCCTTGCCAGCCCGCTCGGCGGACTTCTTGGCGGCCTCCTCCTCTTGCGCGGTTTTGGTTGCCTCGGCGCTCGCGGCCTCGGCAGTAGTGTTCTTGGCGGCCTCAGCCTCGGTGCTCTTGGTGGCTTCTTCGGCGGCGATCTTGTCAGCCTCGGAGGCAGCATTCCTCGTTATCTCCTCGATGACAGAGTTGACGTCCATTCCCTCCGCCATGGGAATGTCTGAAGGCCGAGGAGGCGAACCAAGCAAAGCTAAGGAGGAAGTTCAAGAAGACAACAAAAGAGAGAAAACAAATGGGAATACCTTCTCCTACGACGATTACCGGTGGAAATCCACTAGTACCTGGGCTTTCCGGCCCCCCACATCGTGATAGAGTGCATTGGGGGAAGTCCAGGCCGAAGAAAAATCCCTGGGCGGCGAATCCGGGGCGGTCGCCAATGACTCTCCTTGTCGTCGTCCTCCCCCTGCATGACCGGTGATGTCAGCAGTATAGATGCACACCCCAGCGCCTACCAGCGGGAAATGAGTAGTGAACTCACACTGGGGGCTCCACCAGGGGCTGAGTTGGGGGTTGCAACGCGGGATAGTCTACGAAATGATGGTGGTCGTCCTTGGCGTGCCTAAGGCGCTTGCCGACGACCCCTCAACCGTTGAAGTCTTCGCCCTCTTCGCGACCCGCTACGCCAGCGTTTCCGCGTCCCTGTGGAAGAAAGCCAAGACAGATTAGACAAGTAGGGAAAGAGAGTCGAGGATTGTGAACATGCAGCGGGATCCTTACTCTTATTCTTCCTCCCCCAAGCTAAGGGCAGATAGGTCGAAAGCAACCTCTGATGTGGAGCCTCTGGGAGGAGGTGGAGGGGTGCTCCTAGATCGCTTGGCCACGGCAGGCGCGGGCAACTGGTGGACTTCGCATCGCCATGCAGCCTTGACGGTTGCCCCCTTGCCGGGGGCTGCGCTACTCCAAGAGGCTTGCCGGGCTGCGAGCCCGGAGGCAGCGTTCCTGAGAACGCGCCTCTTCCTTTGAACAAGGGGCGGAACCTCCTCAAGCGGCTCCTCTTCGGATGCGTCTCTGGCAAGGTGGCACGAGGCAGACGTGTCGCCTCGCTCCTCTGTGATCTTGTCCTGACAGGCAAGATTTTCGCCCGGTGGCACTTCCCCTTTCCCGGCTTCGTCTTCTAAGAAGCCGACGCTGCCGGACTCCTCGGCAAGCGCCACTTCTTCCGCCCTGCTGGCGATGTACGCCAGCTCCTCTTCAGTGGTGTCACGGATGAGGCCCTCCTCCTTGCGGATGGCCGTTTCTAACAGGTTGTCGAAAAACTCTTGCGCCACCTCCATGGACGGCTCCATCCAAGTTGCGTCAAGGTTGTGGGCATCGAACACCGGCATCATGGCAATGATTCTGCCCAAAGCCGAATTATTGCACAAGAGGATTACGCCCGCCGGTAGCTCGATTGCCGAGATGCTCCTGAACAACTTCTGGTAGAGGGCCTCGTGTTGCATGGCGGTCAGGTTGTGGTTTAGCCCGGGGCGCAGCCTCATGATGTCTTCCACATTCCTAAAGTCCCAGGCCGGCCTCCCCTTGTTGTGCAAGGGGCCGAAGCGCCGGCAAAGAAAGTCAGCACCAATCATCTCTGCAGAGAGGTCGGCGTCCCTGAGGCGGTGGATCCTGGTGGTTGTGACCATGAGCTTCTTGTCCCAAGGGTCTAGGGCACTCCAGTCATCGTCACACACCATCTTGGTCTGCCATGGCATACAGAAGGACTAGGGTTCCTCCTCTCGAAGCCAGCACGACTTGCCCCACCACTCATCCCACTTATCGTAGTAAGCCCCTTCGGGGTAGGTCTCCTTTGTTCCTGGCCGAGGAATCCAAGTGACGGCGCCAGAAAGGGCTCCGCCTTGCTGGATGCGGCGGGTGAAATAATGGTGGAAGAGAGCGGTGATGGGGGTCAATCCGGCAAAGTTTTCACAGAGATGTGCGAAAACTACCATGGATGTCATAGCGTTCAGCGTGAAATCCAGGAGTTGGAAGCGATAAGTTACCATAAGATCGATGAAAAGTTCCGAGTAAGGGGGGAGAGCCCATAGTAAAAATAATCAGCAAAGAATGGGTATTTGCCTGGACCTTCCCCAGAAGTACCGGGGCTCACGCGAGTGGCGGGGTGCCCCGCCATCACCGTCGCCCACATCCACCGGTACTACCTCTTCAGGACGGCCATGCTGAGCCCCAGCTGAAAAACGACATGCTCCCTCCGCATCTTCGTCGCCTTGTTCTCCGAGCCGGCCTCCGTGTCCTTGCCCTTGCTAGCTTTGGGCGACATGGTGATGGTCGGGATGAAGACCAAGGACGAAGAGGGGGAGCAAGGGCGTTAACGGATGCAAGAGGCACTGCCTTGGGCTCGAGGAGGAAGACGATGGCAGTTCTCAGATTGGGAAAGGCGAGAGGTAGATGGGTATCGACTCTGCAGTCTCCTCTTTATGGGGAAGGTGTAGAGCGGTCTCTTTTTACCAAAAACAAGATGATACAAAAACGTTCCGCAGGCGCACTACTGTAACGGTCGCACCGCGCACGTATCCCACCTCCCGCATTCAATGGGCATCATGGGGAAGCGCAGCAAGCACAATGATCATAACTGCGAGGCCACGCCACACGTACTCGTGCACTATTTGGGCCTAGCCCAACAACGCCTCGCGACGTGTATGGCCCAGGCCCAGGGGCTCCTGTCAGTGCACTAGAGTTTTTGGGCCATCTAGTGCCCCTTTACTCGTGCACGGGCGGTAGTAGCCGCCTCAGTGGCAAGGCCCAGCGAAGAATTGATAAGCGACAGCACAGAAGACTCAAGACTACTGGCAAGACCTTGCTGGGAAGGCTTTTGAGACTCCAGACCCCCAGCAAGGCAATGCCCCGGCAAGGACCGCCGGCACGCAGGCGAGGTGTCGATGCACCTAGACGCGTGTTGCAGCGCCAATGTTGCAAGGAGCTAAGCGGCGCCGATGGGACAGGCCCCCATCCCGTCCCATTGATGGACTGAGGCCCCTGACGGTGCATTTAATGCTCTTGTCCTATTTCGTCAGGGTTAGGTACGATAGCACTGTAGCACTGTGCATCCCGTGTACACACTGTACGCCATTGTTGGGATTCCCTTAGGTATAAAAGGAGTCCCAAGGCATTACAGAGGAGGACTTTTGGCTCTTTGGCTTTAGACAGTTGGGCAGTTAGACAACCGGATAGCCCGACGGTTAGACAGCTTGAGGCTACCAAGCTCACGTAGCAGCCATTCATGATGCTCCTGTAGCTCAAACCCTAGGACACAATCAATATAATCAAGTAGGAGTAGGGTTTTATGCATCCGTGCGGCCCGAACCTAGGTAAAAACTCCTCGCCTGCAGCTCACACACCGGCTCTTCGTGCCATCTCGCCCCCCGTCGAACCGAAAGGGGTCCCCTTGATCCCATAGGTGTTCGTTCCCATGACACTCTTCCTTTGTCATCACACGTGGTTCATACAAGTGTTCGACCATTCTGCATTTAGGCATAAAATAAAAATAGGTGAAGTATTTTTGTTCCGGATAACATAAACAAATTATTGCATAATTCTTATAATAAATCACCTCACAAATATGCATGTATGCAACATTTTTGGTCGTATCCAAGGTAGTCATGTCCTCATCAAGTTATATAATAATAGGTAGTTTTGATGAGAGGGCTTTGCTAGATCACTATGCTCTTGAGAGTAATGAATAAAGAATAATATAATAAAAGCAAAGAGTATACATAATGATCTTATAGGGAGTGATGACTTCACATATAAAAGGTATGTCGATTGAAATTTGTTGGGAGTTAACAAACATAGTAATTGGTCATTGGTGCAATTGAAAAGGAAGTGATAAAGAAAGAGAGACTCACATATAAATATATTATCTTGGACATCTTTTATGATTGTGACCACTCATTAAAATATTACGTGCCAAGTAGTTGATGTTGGACAAGGAAGACAACATAATAGGTTATGTTTGCTTGCCTCCAGATAGAAGTTATATGGTTTTAGATCCTCCAACATGTAGTGCTTGCTTCCACCTCATATTATCCAAAACTTCCGCACCAAGTAGAGATACTACTTGTGCATTCAAGTAAGTTGTCATCGATGCAAAAAGCAACAAAAGTTGCTCCTAAATATGTGTGGTCTTTTATTGTAAGGGAAATAAGCGTTGTACGAACTTGTGATAGTTAAGAAATAAAAGCGACAAACTGCATAATAATGGTTGCTATCACAAAGGGAAATACAACGCGGCGTTCCTCTGCACTAAGGGTTTGTGCATCCCAAAACAAAAAGCGCATGACAACCTCTGCTTCTCTGCGAAGGTCCTATCTGCTACTTCTACTTTTTAAATACTTACCTTTATGCAAGAGTCATGATGATCCTCATCACTTCCTATATTTCGCCTCTCTCTTGGCAAGCATTATGTGTTGGGGAATGATCTAGACGCATATACCCACTCAGATGTGGGTGATCATGAGTTATTATTGTTGACATCACCCTTGAGGTGAATAGTTGGGAGGCAAAACTATAAGCCCCTATCTTTCTCTGTGTCCGATTGAAGCTTTGATATCATGGGTACCGCGTGAGTGTTAGCAATTGTGAAAGACCAAAATATGATTGAGTATGTGGGTTTGCTTTACAAGCTCTTATATTGACTCTTTCCGATGTTATGATAAATTGCCAATTTCTTCAATGACTAAGATCATAGTTTGTTGGTTGTCAATAGAGTTCTTGGTTCATACTTTATCTTGTGATTGAATTGTTACTCTAGCATAAGAAATCTTATACAATAAGTAT
The DNA here is from genome assembly GCA_022496015.1 of Hordeum marinum. Classification (NCBI taxonomy): domain Eukaryota; kingdom Viridiplantae; phylum Streptophyta; class Magnoliopsida; order Poales; family Poaceae; genus Hordeum; species Hordeum marinum. Next base: position 378,420,380 of record CM039678.1, on the reverse strand, counting down.
GGATGTTCTAAAGATGTTCATGATGCCCTCATGTCCGTATTGTATTTTATCGACACCTCTATCTCTAAACTTGTGGACATATTTATCGATCTCGGCTTTCGCTTGAGGGCAAGCGAAGTCTAAGCTTGGGGGAGTTGATACGTCAATTTTGCATCATGATTTTATATTGATATTTATTGCATTATGGGTTGTTATTACATGTTATGGTACAATACTTATGTCTTTTCTCTCTTATTTTACAAGGTTTACATGAAGAGGGAGAATGTCGGCAGCTGGAATTCTAGACTAGAAAAGGAGCAAATCTGAGATACCTATTCTGCACAACTCCAAAAGTCCTAAAAATTTACGGAGAATTATTTTGGAATATATAAAAAATACTGGGCGAAACAGATACCTAAGGGAGCCCACCAGGAGGTGGCAAGCCTGCCAGGCGCGACCACCCCCCTGGCCACGCCTAGCAAGCTTGTGACCCACCTGGCAGGCCCCCGATGCCCATCTTCTACTATATGGAGGGTTTTGACCTGGAAAAAAATTAGAGGAGAGATTTAGGGACGAAGCGCCGCCGTCTCAAGGCGGAACTTGGACATAAACCAATCTAGAGCTTCGGCAGGGCTATTCTGCCGGGGAAACTTCCCTCTCGGAGGGGAAATCAAATCCATCGTCATCACCAATGATCCTCTCATAGAGAGGGGGTCAATCTCCATCAACATCTTCACCAACACCATCTCCTCTCCAAACCCTAGTTCATCTCTTGTATCTGATCTTTGTCTCAAACCTCAGATTGGTACATGTGGGTTGATAATAGTGTTGATTACTCCTTGTAGTTGATGCTAGTTGGTTTACTTGGTGGAAGATCATATGTTCAGATCCTTTATGATAATTAATACTCCTCTGATTATGAACATGAACATGCTTTGTGAGTAGTTACGTTTGTTCCTGAGGACATGGGATAAGTCTTGTCATAAGTAATCATGTGAATTTGGTATTTGTTCGATATTTTGATGAGATGTATGTTGTCTCTCCTCTAGTGGTGTTATGTGAACATCAACTACATAACACTTCACCATTATTTGGGCCTAGGGGAATGCATTGGGAAGTAATAATTAGATGATGGGTTGCTAGAGTGACAGAAGCTTAAACCCTAGTTTATGGGTTGCTTCGTAAGGGGCTGATTTGGATCCACACATTTCATGCTATGGTTAGATTCATCTTAATTCTTCTTTCGTAGTTGCGGATGCTTGCGAGAGGGGTAATCATGAGTGGGAGGTTTCTCCAAGTAAGGGCAGTACCCAAGCACCGGTCCACCCACATATCAAATTATCAAAGTAACGAACGTGAATCAAAGGAGCATGATGAAAACTAGCTTGACAGAAATTCCCATGTGTCCTCGAGAGCGATTTGCTTTATATAAGAGTTTGTTCAGGCCTGTCCTTTGCTACAAAAAGGATTGGGCGACCTTGCTGCACCTTTGCTACACTTGTTACTTGTTACTCGTTATGAATTATCTTATCACAAAACTATCTGTTACCGATAATTTCAGTGCTTGCAGAGAATACCTTACTGGAAACCGCTTTTCATTTCCTTCTGCTCCTCGTTGGGTTCGACACTCCTACTTATCGAAAGGAGTATGATAGATCCCCTATACTTGTGGGTCATCAGCCTTGAGTTATATTCGAAGGATTTGTCCATAGGTACTTCTTGAAGTCCATTTGTTGGTTTCAAGGAGTTTATATGGTGACCAAGGTGGTATTCAAGGTTTTATCCAAAGATTGATCATGTGAGAGTTGAGCTTATTGCAAGCATGTCTTGAAGAATAAGATTGTGTGAGCACTCATGTTTACCTTCAAGACATCATATTTATGAAGAGAGAAGATAAGGTACAAGGTTGATCAAGACTAAGTCAAAGAGTGAACCTAGTTGATCAACACACAAAGCGTACAAGATATACAGAGAGGGATCAAGTTTGGGTACCACTTTGTTTGTGTTGTTATTCTAGGAACAATTGAAGATACATTGGATGCTCGACTCACTTACAAGGAAGGTGTCGACACCATGTGCTTATTGGAGCCAAGCTATGATGAACGATGAACCATTATCTACTACATCAATCCAATGCTATCTCGGTAACAAGTATCTACTTCATGCATACATTTCTTGCATTCAACCTTTTACACGTCGCATCATGGCATGAATTTCTTGAGTAATTCTTGTGGTACTTGTTTCCTTTATCAAAGCATCCCAACGATGATCTCTTGTTGCTAGTTGTGATGTCTTTGATGTTCCTGTGTTGGGAGTTCATTTATGTACAATAAGAAAATACTAGGCCATGTGCTATGCTTTCAAGCAAAGATCTTATTGGTATATTTATGACTTCCTTTTGTATATCTTGTTCATTCCTTCTTGTAACTATTTCATGCGTACATCATTCTTTGTGGATATATCATCATGATTGTCCTCTTCTTGGAATCTTATACACATGAGAGAAGTTACATCTCTAGTTGATATCCTATTTTATTTCGCGTCCACCGTTGCATTCCCTTTTTATTTCCTTGGTGGTTTCGTGAAAGAATGTTCATTGAATGCGGATCTTATATCCTTGCATCTTGATGCACTCTTTAGTGGTGAAGATTATTTTCCTCATGCTTGTATTCATGAGGGTTTTGCCATTTCGATTGGTGTCCCTCCTCCTGACAAGGCTATTATTTCCTATCTTCACCAGGGGTTGTCACAAGCTTTGGTTTTCAATTTTCTTATTAGTAAGCTTGTGGACCCATTTGCTAGCGGTTTGTGTCTGTTGGAAGGATATGGCTTGCACTTTGTGTCTCATTTCTTCTATACTATGTTGTTGCTTAATGCTCATCCTTATACTAGTCTTCTCAAAGTGCTCTGCCATGACTCACACACATCATTTTGGTTGAGCCTATTCTTAAATTGTCTCTTTTACATGTTGCTCAACCATATGTTTGGTGCAAGTGATATTCTTATTGTCTTATCTACTTGCTTGCACTTTTTGTGTGTTTTTATTGATTTTGGGAGAGTGATGATCCTATTTTGTGCTCTCGTATCCAAATACAAAAAAATCTTAATAGTGCACAAATCATGGGGAGCTTAGCTAGGTTCTCTAAAACACTCTATTGCCCATATCATAATATCTTTTATTCATGTGGCTTGTATGTCCATGTGATTGTTTGTTCCAATTGGTATCTTTTGATTGCTTGCTTCTCCTTTGTATGTCTTGGTGCAATATGATCCTTTTGCAATCTTTGGATCCTCAATGTAGTTTGTTTTCCTCCAACTACTTATAATTGGATATGTGTATTTCATTGCACTCATATTTTGAGAAATATACACTTTTTGGAGGATCACCTATTATATTGGCTTCCTAAGCTTTTCGTCCATTTTGGCAATCAATGCCAATGGGTGAGAAGTTTAGAGAGTTTAGTTTGGAAAGTTTAGAGAGTTTTGCATTTGATTGCTTAAGCATTTGCATCTCATACCCATGCATTATTGCTTTCCACGTGTGTGCTCGGTTATGCTTATTTCCTTATGTAGACTCTCTTGAAAGTGGTTGTCATCAATTACCAAAATGGGGGAGATTGTAAGAGCACATTTATCCATGCGTGGCTTTGGTAATTGATGACAATCCCTATGGACTAATGGTTGCCTTGAGTTACATTCTAAGGATTTGTCCGTAGGTACTTCCTGAAGTCCATCTGTTGGTTTCAATGAGTTTATATGGTGACCAAGGTGGTATTCAAGGTTTTATCCAAAGATTGGTCATGTGAGAGTTGAGCTTATTACACGCATGTCTTGAAGAAGAAGATTGTGTGAGCACTCATGTTTACCTTCAAGACATCATCTTTATGAAGAGAGAATATAAAATACAAGGTTGATCAAGATTAAGTCAAAGAGTGAACCAAGTTGATCAACACACAAAGCGTACAAGATATACCGATAGGGATCAAGTGATCCCATGGTATGGTAAGCATTGTCCATTACGCTTTGCGTACTAACCCATGGTCTACGTGAGTGTTCTTTGTAGGGTTAGGTATATTTCCATGGGATTGCATCAAGAGGAAGGTCCCATACAACCCATGGAAGATGTCATCATGTGGTAATCATCATCAAGGTTGTGATGTGCAAGTTCAAGAGAATCATCACGGAGAGATCATGCTTGAAGCTTGTCGTCCATTGTGGTGACAATGGACTTGTGAAGATGTGCCGAAGAGTGGCTCACCCATAGTGGAGTATGGGGGAGCAATCGACTAGTCTTCATCGAGCCGGCGCAATCAAAAAAGGTGGTCCATCTTGAGAAGGACAAGATTGTCATCATCTAGCTCAAGTGGACTAAGCGCAAGGCAAAGGTTTGACCTTGTTAAGGTTTTCCATTTTACCAGTCTCATGGTGGTAGTTGGGAGACCGGGTTATAGGATCGATAGTCGTACTATCAAGGGGGGCTCTCAAGTGAGTAGCTTGATTGTATCGTTTGTTGAGAGCTCAAACCATTTGCATCCTTGCATCATCATATTTCTTGGTCCTTATTTGGTTTTTCTCTATGTGAGTTTTTGAGCTTACAGTCTTCATCATGATAAGTTCAAGCTCATCGAAAACAGATTTCGTATGCATCATATTGTGTTTTTGGTGTTGAAGATTTTGCCAGATATTTATTGGGAAGGTCATCTTCCTTATCCTAGTGGAATTTATTCTCCATTCTTTGGTCTTAATTTAACTAGTCATTGTTGGTAGCTCTTGTTGTCCTCTATCCAACAAGCTTGAGTTTGCTCAAATCGGTGCTCGTATGTGAAAGTTATGGCTATTTTAGTATTACCTGTTTTACATAGAGAGGTTGTGCCACCCCATAGAGAGGTTGTACCGGTTGACCGGTACAACCGGTGTTTGGAGCGGCTGTACCGCTTCAGATTTGGTCCGAAGGTCGTACCGACCATGTACCGCTCTACCACCGGACTAGTTTTTTTTGTGGTGCTGTTCTTGGGCGGTTGTGGGCCGGTTGTACCGCTTGTTGCTTTTTACCAGTTGTACCGGTGCTCATAGCGGTTGTACCTGTTGGAAATATGCCCTAGAGGCAATAAATAAAGTGTTTATTATTATATTTCCTTGTTCATGATAATTGTTTATTATCCATGCTATAATTGTATTGATTGGAAACACATTACATGTGTGGATAGATAGACAACACTTTGTCCCTAGTGTGCCTCTAGTAGACTAGCTCGTTGATCAAAGATGGTCAAGGTTTCCTGGCCATTGACATAAGATGTCATTTGATAATGGTATCACATCATTGGGAGAATGATGGGATGGACAAGACCCAAACTATAAACGTAGCACATGATCGTGTCAATTTATTGCTACAGTTTTTTGCATGTCAAGTATATGTTCCTATGACCATGAGATCATGCAACTCACGGACACCGGAGGAGTGCCTTATGTGTATCAAATGTCGCAACGTAACTGGGTGACTATAAAGGTGCTCTACGGGTATCTCCGAGGGGGTCTATTGGGTTGGCATGGATCAAGACTAGGATTTGTTACTCGGTGTGACGGAGAGGTATCTCAGGGCCCACTCGATAATGCAACATCACAATAAGCCTTGCAAGCAATGTGACTAAGTGTTAGTCACGGGATCTTGTATTACAGAACGAGTAAAGATACTTGCCGGTAACGAGATTGAACTAGCTATGAAGATACCGACGATCGAATCTCGGGCAAGTAACATATCAAAGAACAAAGGGAACATCATACGGGATTAACTGAATCCTTGACATAGAGGTTCGACCGATAAAGATCTTAATAGAATATGTAGGAACCAATATGGGCATCTAGGTCCAGCTATTGGTTGTTGACCGTAGAGGTGTTTCGGTCATGTCTACATAGTTCTCGAACCCGTAGGGTCTACACACTTAAGGTTCGGTGACGTTTCGGTAGTATAGAGTTATGCATGGTGGTGACCGAAGGTTGTTCAGAGTCCCGGGTGAGATCCCGGACGTCACGAGGAGCTCCGGAATGGTTCGGAGGTAAACATTTATATATAGGAAGTCTTGTTTTTGGTCGCTGAAAAAGTTTCGGTCTCATCGGTAGTGTACGGGAGTGCCGGTAGTGTACCGGGGGACCATCGGGAAAAGTATTTCGACCCAAGAGGCTACATGGGCTGTGGGAGGACTAATACTAGCCCTTAGTGGGCTGGCCAAAGTCCCACACAAGGCCCATGCGTCTAGGAAGAAATTCCAAAGGAGAAAAGGTGGAAAAAGGCAAAAAGGTGGAAATAAGGAAGGAGTCCTAATCCTACTAGGAGTGGATGAGGAAGACTCCTCCTCTCCACTTCGGCCGAAGCCTAGAGGGGCTGGCCCTTGAGCGAAGCCTCCTCCTACTCTCCTCCTATATATACTAGAGGGTTTTAGGGTTTTGACACAAGATTTTCAACCACGTGCAACCCTACCCTCTAGTCCGTAGTTTCTCCTCTAGATCGGTTTCAGCTATGCTTAGGTGAAGCCCTGCTGAGATTACTCCACCACCATCGCCGCAGGGCCATCGTGCTGCCAGAGAACTCGTCTACCTCTCCGCTCCCTCTTGCTGGATCAAGAAGGCAGAGATCGTCATCAAGCTGTACGTGTGCTGAACGCGGAGGTGTCGTCCGTTCGGTGCTTGATAGGGACGGATCGTGATTGGATCGCGAGACGCTCGGCAATTTGGATCGTGAAGACGTTCGACTACATCAACCGTGTTTCTTAACGCTTCCCGCTTAGCGATATACAAGGGTACATAGATCCACTCTCCCTCTCGTAGATGCTCATCACCATGGATAGATCTTGCGTGTGCGTAGGAAATTTTTTGTTTCCCATGCAACGTTCCCCAACAGTGGCATCATGAGCTAGGTCTATGTGTAGATGAGATCTCAAGTAGAACACAAAGAGTTTGTGGGCGTTGATTCTTAGATTGCTTCCTCCCTTGGTCGTGTTTTGGTTCAGCGGTATTGTGGGATGAAGCGGCCCAGAGCAACCTTACTCGTTCGCTTACGAGAGACTGGTTCCATCGACTGACGTGTAACTTCGTTGCACAAAGATGGCTGGAGGGTGTCTGTTTCTCCTACTTTAGTTGGATCGGATTCGACTAAGGCGGTCCTTGGGAAGGTTGAAAAGCAACTTATGTATCACCGTTGTGGTTTATGCGTAGGTGAAAATTGTTCTTGCTAGATACCCGTAGCAGCCACATAAAACATGCAACAACAATTACAGGACGTCTAACTTGTTTTTGCAGGGTATGTTGTGATGTGATATGGCCAATTACGTGATGAGATATATGTGATGTATGAGATGATCATGTGTTGTATAGAATATCATGACTTGTATGTCGATGAGTACGGCAACCGGCAGGAGCCACAGGGTTGTCTTTTATATGACCTGCGTGTCAATCTTTAAGTGCTATGTAATGCTTTACTTTATCGCTAAACGGTAGCAATAGTACTAGAAGCATGGTGGGCGCGACAACCCTGATGGCGACATGTTGATGGTGATCATGGTGTTGTGCCGGTGACGATGCAGATCATGTCAGTGCTTTCAAGATGGAGATCAAAAGCACAAGTTCATGGCCATATCATGTCACTTATGATTTCCATGTGATGTTAATCCTTTTATGCACCTTGTTTTGCTTAGGACGACGGTAGCATTATAAGGTGATCCCTCACTTAAATTTCAAGATGTATTGTGTTCTCCCCGAGTGTGCACCGTTGCGAAAGTTCGTCGTGTCAAGGCACCACATGATGATCGGGTGTGATAGACTCTACATTCACATACAACGGGTGCAAGCCAGTGTTGCACATGCAGAACACTCGGGTTAAACTTGACGAGCCTAGCATGTACAGACATGGCCTCGGAACACAAGAGACCAAAAGGTCGAACATGAGTCATATAGTAGATATGATCAACATGATGATGTTCACCATTGAAACCACCTCAACTCACGTGATGATCGGACTTGAGTTGGGGAATTTGGATCATGTGACACTCAGATGACCTGAGGGATGTCAATTTGAGTGGGAGCTTTAGTAATTTGATTAACTAAACTCATTATCTTGAACAATATTCTAAGTAACATTTGCATATTTATATTGTAGATCAATGGCTCACACAGTAGCACCCCTGAATTTTAATGCGTTCCTAGAGAAAGCTAAGTTGAAAGATCATGGAAGTAACTTCGTTGACTAGGCCCGTAATCTGAGGATTATCCTCACGGCTTCCCAGAAATCATATGTCCTTGATGCACCGCTTGGTGACCAACCCAAAGACATGTCATCTGAAGACGTTAAGAACGCTTGGGATGCATGTTCTGGAGATTACTCGATAGTTCAGTGTGCAATATTGGATGGCTTAGAACTGGGACTTCAAAGACGTTTTGAACGTCATGGAGCATATGAGATGTTCCAGGAGTTCAAGTTTATCTTTCAGAAGAATGCTCGGATCGAGAGGTATGAGACCTCCGATAAGTTCTATGCTTGCAAAATGAAGGAGAACAGGTCTATCAGTGAACATATACTCAGAATGTCTGGGTATTCGACTCGTCTGGCGGAGTTGGGAATTTTCCTTCTGCCAGAGGCAATCACTGGCAGAGTTCTTCAATCATTGCCACCTAGCTACAAGAGCTTTGTGATGAACTATAACATGCATGGGATGAACAAGTCAGTCACCGAGCTGTTTGCGATGCTGAAAGTCGCTGAGTCTGAAATCCAGAAAGAACATCAAGTGTTGATGGTCAATAAAACCACTAGTTTCAAGAAGAATGGCAAGGGCAAGGGCAAGAAGGGTAAATCCTAGAAGGATGGCAAAGCAGTTGCTCCTCCTGTAAAGAAACCCAAGGCTGGACCCAAGCCAGAAACTAAGTGCTTTCATTGCAAGGGAACTGGTCACTGGAAGCGGAACTGCCCCAAGTACCTGGCTGACAAGAAAGCGGCCAACAACAAACAAGGTATATATGATATACATGTTATTGATGTGTACCTTACTAGCTCTCGTTGTAGTGCCTGGGTATTTGATACCGGTTCGATTGCTCACATTTGCAACTCAAAGCAGGACCTACGGAATAGATGGAGCCTGGCTAAGGATGAAGTGACGATGCGCGTGGGAAATGGTTCCAAGGTTGATGTGATCGCCGTTGGCACGCTCTCTCTTCAATTACCATTGGGATTAGTGATGAACCTGAATAATTGTTATTTAGTGCCTGTGTTAAGCATGAACATTATCTGGATCTTGTTTATTGCGAGACGGTTACTCATTTAAATCAGAGAATAATGGTTGTTCTATTTATATGAGTAATATCTTTTATGGTCATGCACCCAATGTGAGGGGTTTATTCATATTGAATATTGATAGTGATGATACACATGTTCATAACATTGATGCCAAAAGATGTAGAGTTGATAATGATAGTACCACTTTCTTGTGGCATTGCCGTTTGGGTCATATTGGTGTAAAACGCATGAGGAAGCTCCATGGTGATGGACTTTTGGAGTCACTTGATTTTCAACCACTTAACATGTGAACCATGCCTCATGGGCAAGATGACTAAAACGCCGTTCTCTGGAACAATGGAACGAGCAAGTGACTTATTGGAAATCATACATACTGATGTATGCGGTCCAATGAATGTTGCAGCGCGCGGTGGATATCGTTATTTTCTCACCTTCACTGATGACTTAAGTATATATGGGTATATTTACTTAATGAAACATAAGTCTGAAACGTTTGAAAAGTTCAAGTAATTTCAGAGTGAAGTTGAGAATCATCGTAACAAGAAGATCAAATTCCTACGATCTGATCGAGGAGGTGAATATGTGAGTTATGAGTTTGGCAGTCACTTAAGACAGTGTGGAATTGTTTCACGGTTGACACCGCCTAGAACACCACAGTGTAATGGTGTGTCCGAACATCGTAAGCGAACCTTATTAGATATGGTGCATTCTATGATGTCTCTTGCTAATTTGCCACTATCATTTTGGGGTTATGCATTAGAGACAGTTGCATTCACTTTAAATAGGGCACCATCGAAATCCATTGAGACGACGCCATATGAACTATGGTTTGGCAAGAGGCCAAAGTTGTCATTTCTTAAAGTTTGGGGATGTGATTCTTATGTCAAAAAGCTTCAGCCTGAAAAGCTGGAACCCAAAGCGGAGAAATGCGTCTTCATAGGATACCCGAAAGAGACAATCGGGTATACCTTCTATATCAGATCCAAAGGCAAAGTGTTTGTCGCTAAGAACGGAACATTTCTTGAGAAAGAGTTTCTCTCAAAAGAATTAAGTGGGAGGAAAATAGAGCTTGATGAGATTATTGAACCTTTACTTCAACCAAAGAGAAGCATAGCGCAGAATAATGTTTCTGTGGAGCCTACGACAGTTGAAGAGGAAGTTAATGATGATGATCATGAAGCTTTGGATCAAGTTACTATTGAACCTCGTAGGTTGACAAGGGCGTGTACTGCTCCTGAGTGGTACGGCAACCCTAACTTGGAGGTCATGTTGTTGGACAACAATGAACCTACGAGCTATGGAGGAGCGATGATGGGCCCGGATTCCGAGAAATGGTTAGAGGCCATGAAATCCGAGATGGGATCCATGTATGAAAACAAAGTATGGACTTTGGAAGTATTACCTGAAGGGAGAAATGTCGTTCATAACAAATGGATCTTTAAGAAGAAGACGGACGCGGACGGTAATGTCACCGTCTATAAAGCTCGACTTGTGGCAAAGGGTTTTTCACAAGTTCAAGGAGTTGACTATGATGAGACCTTCTCACCCATAGCGATGCTTAGGTCTGTCAGAATCATGTTGGCAATAGCTACTTATTTCGACTATGATATTTGGCAGATGGATGTCAAAACAGCGTTCCTCAACGGTTTCCTTGAGGAAGAGTTGTATACGATGCAACCAGAAGGTTTTGTCGATCCAGAGAATGCTGACAAACTTTGCAAACTCCAGCGATCCATTTACGGACTGGTGCAAGCATCTCGGAGTTGGAATAAGCGCTTTGATGAGGTGATCAAAGCTTTGGGTTTATACAAGTTTATGGAGAAGCTTGTATTTACAATAAAGTGAGTGGGAGCTCTATATCGTGTCTAATATTATATGTGGATGACATATTGCTGATTGGAAACAATATAGAAATGCTGGAAAGCGTGAAGGAATATTTGAACAAGAGTTTTTCAATTAAGAACCTAGGAGAAGTTGCTTTCATATTAGGCATTAAGATCTATAGAGATAGATCGAGACGCTTAATAGCACTTTCACAAAGCACATACCTTGATAAAGTTTTGAAGAAGTTCAAAATGGATCAGTCCAAGAAGGGGTTCTTGCATGTGTTACAAGGTGTGAAGTTGAGTAAGACTAAATGCCCAATGACTGCAGAAGATAGAGAAAAGATGAGTGTCATCCCCTATGCTTCAGCCATAGGTTCTATCATGTATGCAATGATGTGCACAAGACCTGATGTCAGCCTTGCCATAAGTATGGCCGTAAGGTTTCAAAGTGATCCTGGAATCGAGCACTCGACGGCGGTCAAGAATATCCTTAAGTACCTGAAAAGGACAAAGGAAATGTTTCTCGTTTATGGAGGTGATGAAGAGCTCGTCGTAAAGGGTTACGTCGATGCAAGCTTTGACACTAATCCGGATGACTCTAAGTCGCAAACCGGATATGTATTTATTCTCAACGGGGGAGCGGTAAGCAGATGCAGTTCCAAGCAAAGCATGGTAGCCGATTCTACATGCGAGGCGGAGTACATCGCAGCCTCACAGGTAGCGAAGGAAGGTGTCTGGATGAAGCAGTTCATGACAGATCTTGGAGTAGTGCCCAGTGCACTGGATCCAATGACTCTGTTTTGTGACAAGACTGGTGCCATTGCTCTAGCCAAGGAACCAAGGTTTCACAAGAGGACCAGACACATAAAGCGACGCTTCAATTCCATCCGCGATTACATCGAGGAGAAGGACATAAATATTTGCAAAGTGCACACGGATCTGAATGTTGCAGACCCATTAACTAAACCTCTTCCAAGGGCTAAACATGATCAACACCAGAACTCCATGGGTGTTCAATTCATTACAATGTAAATCACATAGTGATGTGAACTAGATTATTGACTCTAGTGCAAGTGGGAGATTGTTGGAAATATGCCCTAGAGGCAATAAATAAAGTGTTTATTATTATATTTCCTTGTTCATGATAAGTTTTTATTATCCATGCTATAATTGTATTGATTGGAAACACATTACATGTGTGGATAGATAGACAACACTTTGTCCCTAGTGTGCCTGTAGTAGACTAGCTCGTTGATCAAAGATGGTCAAGGTTTCCTGGCCATTGACATAAAATGTCATTTGATGACGGGATCACATCATTGGGAGAATGATGGAATGGACAAGACCCAAACTATAAACGTAGCATATGATCATGTCAGTTTATTGCTACAGTTTTTTGCATGTCAAGTATATGTTCCTATGACCATGAGATCATGCAACTCACGGACATCGTAGGAGTGCCTTGTGTGTATCAAACTTCACAACGTAACTGGGTGACTATAAATGTGCTCTATAGGTATCTCCGAGTGTGTCTGTTGGGTTGGCATGGATCAAGACTAGGATTTGTTATTCCGTGTGACGGAGAGGTATCTCAGGGCCCACTCGGTAATACAACATCACAATAAGGCTTGCAAGCAATGTGACTAAGTGTTAGTCATGGGATCTTGTAGTACAGAACGAGTAAAGAGACTTGCCGCAAACAAGATTGAACTAGGTATGGAGATACCGACGATCGAATCTCGGGCAAGTAACATACCGAAGAGCAAAGGGAACATCATACGGGATTAACTGAATCCTTGACATAGAGGTTCGACCGATAAAGATCTTCGTAGAATATGTAGGAACCAATATGGGCATCTAGGTCCTGCTATTGGTTAATGATCGTAGAGGTGTCTCGGTCATGTCTACATAGTTCTCGAACCCGCAAGGTCTGCACACTTAAGGTTCGGTGACGTTTCGGTAGTATAGAGTTATGCATCATGGTGACCGAAGGTTTTTCGGAGTCTTGGATGAGATCCCGCATGTCACGAGGAGCTCTGGAATGGTCCGGAGGTAAATATTGATATATAGGAAGTCCTGTTTTTGGTCGCCGGAAAAGTTTTGGGCTCATCGGTAGTGTACCGGGAGTGTCGGTAGTGTACCGGGGGACCATCGGGAGAGGTATTTCGACCCAAGAGGCTACATGGGTTGTGGGAGGACTAATACCAGACCTTAGTGGGCTGGCAAAAGTCCCACACAAGTCCCATGCGGCTGGGAAGAAATTCCAAAGGAGAAAAGGTGGAAAAAGGCAAAAAGTTGGAAATAAGGAAGGAGTCCTAATCCTACTAGGAGTGGAGGAGGACTCTTCCTCTCCACTTCGGCCGAAGCCTAGAGGGGATGGCCCTTGCGCCAAGCCTCCTCCTCCTCTCCTCCTATATATACTAGAGGGTTTTAGGGTTTTGACACAAGATTTTTAGCCACGTGCAACCCTGCCCTCTAGTCCGTAGTTTCTCCTCTAGATCGATTTCAGTTGTGCTTAGGCAAAGCCCTGCTGAGATTACTCCACCACCATTGCCGCAGCCTCGTCACGCTGTCAGAGAAATCGTCTACCTCTCTGCTCCCTCTTGCTGGATCAAGAAGGCGGAGATCGTCATCAAGATGTACGTGTGCTGAACGGGGAGGTGCCGTCCGTTCGGTGCTTTATCGGGGCGGATCGTGATTGGATCGCGGGACGCTCGGCGATTTGGATCGCGAAGACGTTCGACTACATCAACCGCATTTCTTAACGCTTCCTGCTTAGTGATCTACAAGGGTATGTAGATCCACTCTCCCTCTCGTAGATGCTCATCACCATGGATAGATCTTGCGTGTGCGTAGGAAAAAAATTACCCATGCAACGTTCCCCAACAGTACCGCTCCTATGTTATTCTGCACATAACGGGCAGATTTGTGGGGACCTATTTAAGGGGGTCTTCTTCCTCAATGGTTGCCTAACTCTTGAGCTCGTTTTCCCCCCATATTGACCTTCTTTGAGCTTAATATCTCTCAATCCCTCCAATGATTCTTGCTAGTCCTTGAGCGAAAAGGGAGAGGAGATCTAGATCCACATTTCCACCAATCACTTTCTCCTCTATGTGAGGGGAACCCCTTGGATCTAGATCTTGGAGTTCTTTGTGTTCTTCTTTGTTCTTCCTCTCATTTTACTCCCTAGCATTAGTTGCTTTCGTAGGATTTGGGAGAGAAGGACCTGGGCACTCTGTGTGCCCTTGTCATTGCATTTTGTGCATAGGTTTGAGTTCTCCACGGTGATACGTGGAAGTGAAGTTTGAGAAGCTTATTACTCTTGGGTATTTGAGCACCCTAGTGCTTGTTCCTCTTGGGTGCCTTGGCACCCTAGACGGTTCGTGGTGCCTCGGAGCTCAATCATTGTGGTGTAAAGCTCCGGGCAAGCGGCGGGGTCTCCAATTAGGTTGTGAAGATTGCCCCGAGCAATTTGTACGGGTATCGGTGACCGCCCCTAAGGGTTGCCAAAGTGTATGGGTAACGGTGACCGCCCCTAAGGATTGCAATTTGTACAGGTTCGGTGACCACCCTCAAGGGTCCCTTAGTGGAATCACAACATCTTGCATTGTGCGAAGGCGTGAGGAGATTACGGTGGCCCTAGTGGCTTCTTCGGGAGCATTGTGCCTCTACACCGCTTCGAACGCAGATTGGCATCCACAAGGGTGTGAGCTTGGGGATACATCATCGTCTCCACGTGCCTCGATTATCTCTTACCTGAGCCTTTTACTTGTGCATTTTACTTTGTGATAGCCATATTGTTTCTTGTTATATATCTTGCTATTTGTCGTCGTTTTCTCATGACAGATGTCATAGGGTGGCTTATCGTAGGTGGTTGGGGCCAAAGGACGCCGACCGGCTCCGGGTGCGGGATTGGGCACAAGCAGTGGTGACACACGATGTACCCAGGTTCAGGGCCCTCCGTGGGAGGTAACACCCCTAGTCCTGCTTGGCCTAGTTGGATGGATGGGTATGTGTACAAGGGTGCTCCTGGAGCTATGTCTAGAGGAGGAAGAAGGAGCAACCGGCTCGTCTTCCTCTGCTACTAGAGGGGTTTTGAGAGTTCTGTGGGTGTGAGAGAGTGATCGTTTCATCCTCGTTGCATGGGGGCTCGGGGGGGTTTATAGGCCAACCCCCCAGCTCTACAATATATCTAAAGTACAGGGGTGGGGGGACCCGGTTGGCAGTCTCTCCGACTGGCCAGGGGGTCCCACCCTTTGCACCGTCTCATCGTCTATGGGGTCCACCGGCTGAGCGGTCCTGTCCCCCACTAGGGCCCGCCATCCGGCTCTGCGATTGGCTCTCGCTCACCTGCCACGGCACGGGTCGCCCGGGAGGCGTCGTCTAGCGCCAGCTGGCCGAGGACTCCGGTATGGCCGGCAGTACTGTAGCCACGCCGAGGCAGGTAATCGAGTGGGCGAGGGCGTGCTGGCACTATTCCCTCGCCCGGTCACGCTCGCCTAGGTCAGCGGCCAGGACGGCCGGACTGTAGCCATGCGCTGCAGTGCGTCAGCGCCCACTGTAGCCACAGGGTCGCCCGTCGTGCCCGTCGCGTCGTGTCGTCGTACCAGCGCGCAGAGGGACGGGACGTCGCATGTCCGTCCCAGTGTCAACGGGGGAGGCGGCCCAAAGGCAGCCGCCCGCGCCCAGCCGGCCGAGGGTCGAGCCGGCTCCTCGACCAGCCGTCCGGAGCGCCAGCCGGCGTCAGCTCGAGCCGGACGTCCTCCAGCCGGCCATGATCGGCCGGTCCACGTTGCTCTTCTTCGAAGCGGGAGGGCAATGACCCCATCGCTTTGGCATACCTAGGGGTAATAACCCCGTCAGTAGTCCCCGAAGCCGACGGGGGCCCGCATCCGGCGAATGGAGGGGAGCCGGTGGCTTCCCCCGGTGATACCTACCTCCGACGCGAAGCCGAAAGGACAGTCGGATTGGTCGTTGGATCTGACGCCGCGGGTTTTGATGTGTCGCCTCGGGACCCGCATCGGCTCGCTGCCCGTCACGCGGCAAGTAATGATGCGGCAGGGCCCGCGCACGCGGGGGAGACGGGACGTCAGCCTGGGCCTAGCCCGCTAGGTCCCGGTCGTAGCCCGATAGGCCTCGGGGCGCAAGTCGGGATCCTCTACGCCCCAAAGCGGTCGTTACTGCGCGGGGCCACCCACGCGCGTGGAGTTTCCGGGGAAGTGGGCGCAGTTAATCCCACGTCCCCCGGTCGTGGCCTCCCCTATAAAAGGGGAGTGAGGGCAGCGAGCGGAGACACCCGCGTCCCGCTTGCTCTCTCGCTGTGCATCTTCTTGCTTTTCTTCGTCCTCCTTGCCCCCTCACGTGTTACCGTGCCTGAGCCCGCATTCGTGCCCGCGCGCTGCCCTGTCGTCGAGATGGCTAATGGACGCGGAGGGAGCTGGGCCGGCTCCATCATCAGAGAGGCCGATATTACGAAGCTCCGCCGCGCACGCAAACTGCCATCGGCGGAGCGGGTGGTGGCGCGCGCGCCAGGCGACGAGGTGGTGTCGGCGCCGCAGCCAGGGGAACACGTCGTGTTCCTCTGGCACTTCTCTCGGGGCTTCGAGCTCCCGATGAGTCTCTTCTTCCGCCTTTTTCTTGATACCTTCGACCTCCATCCGCATCATCTTGGCCCCAACGCGATCTTGTATCTCTCTGCCTTCCTGACGCTGTGCGAGGGGTACCTCGGCGTTCTTCCCTTCATTGATTTCTTCAATGCGCTCTTCTATCTCAAGCCGTTGAAAGTCAGTGCCTGCGGGGGCACGGTGGTGTGCTGCCGCGGCGTCGTGCGCTTCCCCGCTCTTTCTCTCATTGCCTCTGTCAAGGGGTGGCACCAAACATTCTTCTATGTGAAGAACGTCAACCCGAACACGGACTACATCCGGCCGTCGCCGTTCGTCGACGTGCAGTCTAGCCAGATGAACTGGTTGGGGTCTGCCCCGCATGGCGTGGCCCTGGAGGAGCTCGACCAGCTCGCGCTGCTGAAGAGCTCCGAGGGGCTGGTCGCCGCCGATCTGGTGGCGGCGTTCATCTCGCACCGGGTGTTGCCCCTCCAGCTAAGGCCGCACCGGATCTACGACATGTCCGGCCGGCGCGACCCCTGTCGATTGTCCACCGTCGACCTGACACTGGCTCAGGTGGCGAAGCGGGTTAACGCCCTTACGATGTTCAAGCTGAAGCCCGCGTCATGGTCCTTGGGCATGGAGCCGTATGACCGCATCAACCGGCCCCCCTGGTAAGTCTTTCGTCGAGGTGGTCCTTCCTTCATTTGATGCTTCCCAGCCGGTAGCCGGCTGTAGAACTTACTTAGTCATGCTGACCGCAGCTGCTGGTGCGACAGAACACGCCAGATGGCCCGCACCCTCAGATCTTCGAGGCGGATCATGAAAACTCCGACTCTGAAGACTATGAGACGGGAGGCCCTCCGGAGAAAGAGGTGGACTCCTCGGAAGGAGCCGACGAGCCGGCGAACCCGTGAGCCGGCGCCCCCAGCAGAGCAGGAGGATCCGGCACGGTCGGGGAGCCCAGTGGAGTGGGTGAGTTCCTTCTTGCCCCTTCGATCAGGGACTGGACGGACGACGACGATGACGATAACAATGATTCTAAACGAGCCTCCTCCCTCAGCGTGCCAGGGTCAGAGCAACAAGGAGCGGCCGGCTCAAGACCCGGCGACTGGAGCAACCGGCCGAACGAAGAGGCCAGCCCAGGAGGGGCTGGCAGCCCCGCCGCCAGTCCCCAAGTGGGTGAAGGTGGTGGCGCGGAAGCCGCTGCCGCGCGGCAAGCTGGCCTTGCCCCTTGTCACCGGGTAAGTCTTCCTTCCGTTTGTTTGTTCTTTTTTCGGGTCGCGAGCTGGTAAGTAATCGGCCCTTGGGCGTTGTAGGGACCCCATCGAGATCCTCGAGGGGGAGCCGGCGGGGGATGCGACGGACACTGCCAGCCGGCTAGCCCGCGATCACGCGGCCACCCAGCGGGAGGAGAAGAGGAGGCTCGCGGAGCTGCGAGCCTCCAAGTCCGGGACGCGAGGAGGAGCCTCGCACTCTAGAACCTTGAGCAGACGGAGGCGGAGGGGGTTCGTGGATCCCCCGCGGGCGTCTGACTCGGCGGTGGAGTCGACCCGGATATCGCGGCCTCCGTCGAGTGAGCCGGAGGGGAGGCCATGAAACCGCCGGTGCCTCCGTTCGTGGAGGAGGCGGCCCAGGTGAGGGTGACGACGGTGGAGCTAGCTCCCGAGGCGGCCCGGACCGAGGTGCCGGTCATGACCCCGCCGGCGACCGAGCTGGCTCGGGCTGACATGCCGGAGGCCCTGACGGCCCCGGAGGCGGCATCGGGGGTGGCACCAGAGGTGGCATCAGTTAGTGTTCTAAATACTGTTATATTAGTTTATTGTAGCTAAGAAACGTTGTAGTTGGTGCATGAATGATGCCGACATGCAGCCTTTGAAGACTAAGGTTGACCCAACATCTAGGACGTCGCAGCCACGGGCGCCGCCGTCAGTCGCCGCCTTTGTCATGCCTACGCGGTCGTGCTACCTGCTGCCAGGAGTCGTGTCACGAGGAACCGCTGCCGAAGGAAATAACACCGGGGACGGGACCACCTTCGCCATGGGGAGTCGGCGCTGAGGGCGCCACCGTGCGCCGGAGATCGCTGCTGCCAGTGCCGGCTGTGGGCCATCATCGCCATGCCGGGGTCCTGGTCCATGGACGCGTTCGGGCCAGGGCCTCTGCCGCCTCGGGCTGCAGCGCCGGGAGCAGCAACACCGAAGTATGTGGCTGCTGTCCTGTCGTTCCGCGAGAGGACTGGCCTAGGGCCGAGGGCGCCGCCGTGCCGCGGGGAGGCAAACCGATGGCATTGGCTTCTACTGCTGTCGTGGAGACGCCAACGATGCCGCTCACAATGAACAACCTGAAGAATTGACGCGGTAGTCTTTGACTTATCTTTGTTCCTTCCTATCATCGAGACCTTGAGTCTCTTTTCTTATCATCTTCTTTGTTAGAACGTTGCTCTCGGTAGTGTTGATGACGTGTTTGAGTGAAAACGAGATATAAAGAATTAAGAGAGTCAACCCGGCAAGGCGTGTAGTAATTAGAGAGGTAGTGGAGCTCCACAAGCTAGCAATCCTCTGCCTCCAGGAAACTAAAATAGAAACCTAGGATTGCACACTGGTGATGGAGATAGGAGGTTCTCGCCTCGCCGACTGCATGATGCCCACCCTGTTGGGAACCAGGGGAGGTGCGGCCATTTTCTGGGAAAAAATGTTGTAACCATGCACACACACGCTGTTGTGGTCTTCTCCCTGACCTCAAAAGTGTCCCTTGTTTCATCAATAGAGAGTTTTTGGCTTACCACGGTCTACGGACCGAGGGAGGACACTAGAAAAGATGAGTTCCTTGCGGAGTTAGGGAGGGTTGCCCCGCCAAACGATCAACCATGGCTTATCAACGGAGACTTCAACCTCATTTACGAGGTGACGGACAAAAACAATAGTAACATCAACCGTAGAATCATGGGCAAATTCCGGACGGCCATCGACGCTACGGGACTCCGAGAGATCAAGTGTAAAAATTGCCGCTTCACGTGGAGCAATGAATGAGTAAATCCAACACTAGTTAGCATCGACAAGTTCTTTTGCAATGGAGCTTGGGATTCTTCATTCCCATCACTCCTACTCCACACGACGTCGACCTATTGCTCAGATCAATGCCCCCTCCTACTCGCTGATGCAGTAGCCTCGCGTCGGCCAGCCAGGTTCAGATTTGAGTCCTTCTGGCCATGGTTCCCTCGCTTCAGCATCACGGTGCAAAGAGCCTGGCAGAGGCCGATGGAGACTCGATGTGCCTTCTGTAGAATCAACATCAAACTTCAGAGAGTGGCCAAGGAACTTAAGATATGGGCCAAGGGTTTCTTTAGAAACACTAGAATTCAGCTGCATATGGCCTCCGAGTTGGTGATACAACTTGACGTCGCCTAGGAGCGTCGGCAGCTATCACCTGGGGAATTCCAGCTTTGGAAGCTCCTCAAGTTGTGCTTGTCGGACTGGCAGCGATCAAGAGGGCCCGCAAGCGCCAAGTTTCCAGAGTCACTTGGCTGCAGGCAAGTGATGCCCAAACTGCATTTTTTCAAGCAAAGGCGAACTCCCGGAGACAGAAGAACTTCATTCACTCCATCCAGGGACCTGCCACCATCGCCACCACTCACAATGACAAGGCCGCACTGATCCACAACCACTTCACCGCATCGGTGGGACAACGCTCCACAAGGACATCCACCATCAATTGGGATGCCATAGACTTACCATCGTTGCAAAACAACGGCCTAGACAACCCATTCACTAAGGATGAGGTGTGGAAGGCGATTGCCGCCTCGCCACAGGAGAAGTCCCCGGGTCCCGATGGTTTCAACGACACTTTCAACAAAGCATGCTGGCCGATTATCAAATCTGACATCATGGAGGTGCTTCACCAATTCTACCGCTTAGCAGGAGGAGACCTAACGGCCCTTAACTCGGCCATGGTAGTGCTAATCCCCAAGAAAGATGGCGCTGAAACAATCAACGACTTCCGACCCATCAGTCTCGTCCACTTAGTGGCAAAGCTAATCTCCAAGGTACTCTCCATTAGGCTAGCGGAGGTCATCCACACCATCTTCTCGCCGGCTCAGTCTGCGTTCCTAAGAACCAGGTGCATCCACGGTAGCTACCTCTTCGTGCAAAACACTGTACGAGCCCTTCACCGCCGGAAAACCCCGGCGCTCCTGATGAAGCTAGACATAGCCAAGGCCTTTGACACCGTGTCTTGGGAGTACCTACTAGAGCTGCTAGAGAAGCTAGGTTTTAGTGCGCGGTGGAGAGACTCGATTGCACTACTTCTCTCCTCCTTCATGTCCAGATTCATGCTCAATGGGGTGGCCGGCGCACCCATTGCTCACCACCACGGCCTCCGACAAGGCGACCCACTTTCGCCATTCCTCTTCATCCTCGCTATCGACCCGCTTCACCACCTCATCAAGGCGGCGACAAGACTAGAACTCCTAGACTCACTGCCCGGCTAGAATTTCAAGTTGCAGGTTAGTCTATACGTCGACGACGTGGTGATCTTCGTCAACCCAACCAAGTAGGATGTAGACAACCTGATGGTGATCTTGTTAGAGTTCGGCGGCACAACTGGGTTATGCATAAACCCGACTAAACCCTTGGCCGCCCCGATACGCTGCGAGCACATTAACCTCACTGAGGTACTAGCTAGCTTTGGTGGAGCCACAACATCCTTCCCGATAAAGTACCTTGGCCTCCCTATCTTGCCAGGACGGTTGCGGATGGTTCACTTGCAGTTCATCATTGACAGGATTAGAGCCAGGCTGGCAAGTTGGAAGGGTAGGATGATGCCCTTCTCGGGAAAAAGGGTGTTGGTCAGATGCGTGCTTTCCGCAATGCTAACATTTGCCCTTACTGTTCTTAGGGCCCCTAAGAAGTTGTTCAAAGAGATCGGTAAGTGCAGGCGGCGTTTCCTCCTGAGACACGACGAGGAGGTCTCGGGCGATAGCTGCAAGGTCAGCTGGGCAACCGTTTGCTCCCCAACTGCCTTTGGCGGACTGGGCATTCATGACATGCAACGTTTCAGCTTGGCCCTGCACCTTAGATGGCTTTGGTTGACTTGGGAACATCCCGATAGGCCATGGGTGGGCACGAAGGTGCCATGCAACGCGGAAGATAGAGCCATGTTCGCCGCTGCCACTATAGTCTCCATTGGAGACGGAGCGACGACCTACTTCTGGCACTCCTCTTGGTGCAGACCGGCGATGTTAACCCAGAGCTTCCCAACCATCTATATGCATTCCAGGAGGAAGAACAGGACGGTCCTACAGGCCATCTTCGCCGATGCATGGATCTCGGACATCGCCCACGGCGACACCAGCAGCCTGCTACGCCCCTTCCTGCAGATGCATAGGCACATCAGAGACGCGGGGATTGTGCTATCGCCAGGCATCCTTGATATGATTAGGTGGAACTGGCAGAGCTCCGGTCTATACTCTGCAAAATTCGCATACATGATGCAATTCATGGGGCACGAGTCATCTACCTACGACCAAGATATCTGGAAGGTGTGGGTCCCCGGCAAGATCAAGATGTTTGCATGACTGCTCTTCCAAAACCGGCTTTGGTGTAACGATAGGCTACAAAGGAGAGGCTGGCCAAACGAGTACTTCTACAAGCTATGCCTTTGGAATTTGAAGTTAGGTCACCACCTTTTCTGGGAGTGCACACACTCGCGAAAGGTGTGGGCTGCAATAGGGCAGTGGAGGGAGTGCTCGGCATTCTCACCCAGGGAGGAGTGGCAGCAGGAGCCTGTTGCCTCAATTGCCCACCACATATATGATCACACACATGCTAGAAGGAGAAAAGGAGCAAAAACACTCCTCCTCCTTGCTTGGTGGGAAATCTGGCAAGAGTGTAACACGTGCACCTTCAGAAAGAAGCTGGCATCAACAGGAGCAATCATACAAAGAATTAGGAACTCCATCGAGATGTGGCGGATGGCGGGAGCGACATGTCTTGAGAGCCCCTTTTGGGAACCACCATGAGATATAGAAATAGATTATAAGGAAGGACCAACATGTGGCCACCCCACCCCCATAGAGTTCTGGGCTGGTTTTTTCCTCTTCTCCTTCTGATCTTAGGATCAACACCACCATTTTGTATTCCCGTTGCTTTCTGTTAATGATCACTTAAGGCCAGCAGTTGTTGGATCTTTCAAAAAAAAGTGTTGCTTTCATTGATGAATAAGGTCGCGTTTGGATTCGGTGTAATATATTACAGAGGTGTATAACTTACACGTGTATTTCACTGGCCGCTGAGCAAATTTCGAGCGGAAATGAAACAACGGACCCAGGCGTGTAACTTTTACAAGCGTATTTAAAAGCAAAACGGTGATCCAAACAGAGCCTAAGGGGGTATTTATACCCACCAATCACAGGCGGTTTACAAGGTTCGCACCCTTCCAAGGGGACGTGACATTTGGACAAAAATAACTGTCTACTTAGCTTAGGATCCAAGCTAATATAACTAACTGCCTAGTTAGCTTAGGATATAAGCAGTATTTTATTATATTTCTACTAGCAAAAATGTCTGTGCGTTGTAACGGGGGAAAATAAATCATACATCATACATACATTAGATGCTATCAGCAAATCTCTTAAAATCTTTCACGAGGTCATATTTGAAACAACATGATAAATGGTGTTGTGCAAAAACATAAATATGATATGGTGTTTTAAGTGTACTGAAGTTGTGTCCAATTTATTAGAGAATAAAAATATCTACCTAGTTGCTAGCATCAATTCATGTCTTTGCTGACGTTTCTCCTCAATGATGCCCAATAAATTGTGCATTAGGTTGAAAATAACAAAGTATATGTTAGTACTCAATGAGCATGTGCATAACAACATTACTTTTGTCTTGTTGAGATGTGTTCTTGCAACTGTAATCCATGCAAAGACTTAACTTAGTTATAAAATACTCGGCAGTTTAGTGTACATCATCTTATATGGGTTGGTTATTGTGCACTGGGCGAATTAGAGAGAATGATCAGGTGCTTGTTGTGACCTTTTGCATATGGTAGCTCGTAGGAATGAACATTCCTAAGGTGCCAATAATAGCATTTGTGAGAGTATCAAACTATCCTAGCTAGTCAATTTAAATGGATAGGAAGCATATATAATATACATTCAAAATATTCCATATAAAAGTAATAATTAAGGGTACATCATAAACATAATTTTCAAAATGATAAACATGCAAGGTAATATTATATTTTAAATCTACATAATTTTTTGGGTGATTTCCTTGTACAACATGTTAAATTAGAGTCAGGATTCGGAAGATATGATATTTTTTTAAGTATTTGAATCTGTCAAAAAAGATTAATCTGGGACGAAATTATAACATCGTGCAACCCATCTCTAGATGTCGCTTGGCCAGACATATCTATCTTATGCCAACTGGAATTCCAAAGTAAACGGAGAAAAAAGGAGAGAAGTGGGATTCGAACCCAGATCTCCCAACTATGACCGCAGCGGGGTAGCCAGTCGAGCCATGTTACCTTCATATCAATCATAGTCTACGCGCTGCGATTTTAAAAAAATAAGTGAATCGTTTTCTGCCACTTATAATGGCATTGATGAGTAATTTTCGAAAATTTTGAAGGCAGTTTGAATGACGTACGACCAGAAGTTATCCATACTTTATTTTATATATACTAGCACATATGCTTGTGCGTTGCAATGGAAGAAGAAAAATGTGATTTGTTGAGAAGTTAACATCAATTGTCATGAACATGTTCGCGGATTGAGGATAAGTTCCATGATGAAAAAATTGATGATCAATTGACAGTATGGATTTTTGGGCTATGAGACTATTTTCAATGTCTCTACGCGTTGAGATGATGCCAAAGTTTCCAACGTCTGCTTCATGAAAGGAACATACCGTGGTGCACGGTGGTGACTGCTGAACTTGTGAGTAGGCACTGGTTAAGAATGTAATTGATCTTATCCTATATTGACTAAAAACTGTCATGATGATCGTTAGGCATTTCCACCTAAAATGGTTCAGCAAAAGACGTTCCTCAAAGGTGGCAAAGAGAGATTGTAACTCTTTTCAATTCATAGAACTACCATGTCTTAATCCTTGACACATTCCTTGAAAGTGGCAACATAAGCATATTACATCTGATTACACCATTGCCCCAGAGTTCAGAAGTGTTGGCGATTCACAGCTTCAGATATAATCCCCTAGAAAGTAAGCATGCAGTGCACTCAAAGTAACTAAAGCAAACTAACCGGTGAAGTAAAACCAACTGCAACTTATTTAGAATTTCTTGGTCAAGTAAAACTAACTGCAAATCATCTGTATCAACAAATATAACACTTACAGGATTAAAACCTCAACACTTTTGTCTTGCTTTCTCTTCAACATTAGCTGCAAAGAGATTAATAACAACCGTTTTCAAAATTCTCCCATACCTGAACGGACTTCATCAGTTATAAAAAAGGAAGTATACCATTGGCAAGGACATTTCCCTGTCACTACGCATCATAAGCGATTGCTTTGCGCTGTCCTGCTGTTCTCATTGGTCTCTGCACCCATGATGGGTCTCTGCAAGCCTTTCATTTGCACAAAAATAAGGGAGGTATGGATGCTTATTTCACTTCTTTGTTTACATCTACCAGACTTCTTTTATCCAAATTCAGAATCTTACATACATGACAGGATATTGCCGCTCGTTTCGAAAATAAAGTCAGGCTGCTCCCGCAGCGAGAGGCTGCTGCCTGGGAAGTGGTGCCATCACGATGTCGCAAGAAGCAATCTTCGAGATGCAGACCTGCATGACTGCATGTGAATAATCTGTCCAGAAATCAAGATCCTACCAAAAAGTATATGCCTCGGATAAGAAATTGTGAGAGCTTTGCTTTGTTCTGCACTTGCAAGTACCTGGTGTGTGCTCATACAGCCACGCAGCCTACATCGGGCCACCAACTGCTGCCAACTTCTTTGCCATAAGGCGAATACGTCAATGTTCTCCGATCTTCTACCTCCGGCCAAGTCTGCACTTCTTTCTCCGGCGAACTCGGCGGCTTCATCAGTTTCACCGGCGAACTCGGCGGCGGCATTAGTTTCGTCGACAATTGACCTGATGAAGATTTTGGCCGAGGTGTGTCCTTATAGCAGCCAACAAAAATTCAGGACGGACACTCCATCGATTTGAGTTTGACATGTACACGGTCTGTATTTTGAATTGGAATCGAACAGCAACCATCGTCCCGGCGCCACGGGCAACGGCCCGAACCACTACGGCCTGAAGCCCCGCATCCTTGAGGACTCGCCACATGAGAGCACGTCGGCTGCCTTAGCCCGCCTAAGCCAGCACCGAGGCCGACGAGGAACGCAGGAATGGCAAGTAAGGACTTATCGCAAGCACGCCCGCGAGCTCGCACTCGTGCCACCATATTCTCACCTGCCGCAAGATCTCCCGCGAGCTTGACCTCGTGTCGCCGCCGCCGTCGTCGTTGTGTCCACCGCGCTCTCCCCGGCCGGTGACTTGTCCGCTGCCGCTCAAATCAGAGCCCGCTCGAAGCCGAGCCGCCAGCGCGCCAGATACCCGCCGCCGACGGATCCGCGCGGCCAGGGGAGGAAGAGGAGGGGGGAGGGGGAGAGCAGGAGGAGGAGGAGGGGGGGCCCTGCCGCGCAGCCGCTGCCGCGACGAGATGCGCCGGAGAGACGCTGCCGAGGAGGCTTTTTATAAAAATGAGTAACGTTTTTTTTACTTAAGTTACGGACTACGGGTTCAAATACCATAAAAGGGCTTTTTTAAAAAACAGCGACGACGTACCATGATAAGTTATCATAGCTTTATTATTAGACTAGCAAAAGGCCCGTGAGTTACAACGGAAGGAAAAAATTCGCATGGACATACTAAAGGAAACATTAAAAACTCAACTCGCGCACCAAGATCACGAGTATTATTATTTTTTGTTGATTCAAAGTTTTAAGATATCTTTGAGGCAATAAGATCCAAGATACCATTGCTGCGAATCTTGGTTACATCTATATTGCATCTCCTTCCACACGATGGTCGCATCTTGCTCTCCTTGTTTTCACTCGGCCCTTCATAGTTCTCTTCCTGCATTATCTCTATGTATGAAGTCTTGAGGCTGCTTGTTGACTTGTTTAACTCGTCCATATTTAAATTGGTGAGAATTGGTGTGAAAGAAGCGAGGTGGGACTAATTGTTTTGGAAGGAACCTTAGTTTCTAACACAAGAATACTTGAGTTCAGTTGGCATCCTTTTTTAAGATATAACAACAGGTCTTGTGTTCAAGGACCATGTGGCACTTGTCACGTGTGCGAGGGCCAGCTGAAACGTAACAAGTTTATGTTTTTTTTTTCTTTTATCGATGTACGTAGATCTAGGTTGGATTATTAACCATTGATGTGGGACCAGATTTAGCAAAGCTATTTTTTTTTAAAGATGACGTGAACCCGATGAAAGCAATAGTCACTTCGCCATAGTCAAATAAGTACAACTCAATACCTCGACATATGAATATTTTCTATTTTTCTATTTTAACACGGTGACCTATCATGTTGTGAGTTATCTTTTTCTCACTCTCGTTAATGATGGTCGCGGTGTTCATGTGATCAAATTTTGTCAATTGATGTTCGCTTATCCTTTTTTACAATACATGAACAGTTTTTTACTCGGTGAATATTTTTTTGAATCGATGAGTGTTTTTTTAAATTGGGGAACATATTTTTAAATTTGCGTTTTTTAGTTTTTGTGAACATTTTTTTATTTTCATAGATATTTTATTTGAATTCAAAAATATGTTTTGAATACATGATCATTTTCAAAATCATGAACACTTAATATTTGCTGAATATATTTTTTGACATCGTGATTTTTTTTATAATAATTGAGCAGTTTTTAAAATCATCAGCATTATTTGAATCCATGAACATTTTATGATTTCTTGAACCTATTTTTGAATTGACAAACATTTTATATTTCAAAACTCGAAACTTTAAATTTTTGAAAAAATTTGAATTAATTTAACGAAGGAAACAAACAAACTGAAATAATAAAATATGGGCCGGCCCATGAATCCTTGCTGCTGCTATTAAAGAGAGAAAAGGGGATGAAAAAGTTGAAGGAAAACATTTTATATTTCAAAACTCGAAACTTTAAATTTTTGAAAAAATTTGAATTAATTTAACGAAGGAAACAAACAAACTGAAATAATAAAATATGGGCCGGCCCATGAATCCTTGCTGCTGCTATTAAAGAGAGAAAAGGGGATGAAAAAGTTGAAGGAAAACATTTTATATTTCAAAACTCGAAACTTTAAATTTTTGAAAAAATTTGAATTAATTTAACGAAGGAAACAAACAAACTGAAATAATAAAATATGGGCCGGCCCATGAATCCTTGCTGCTGCTATTAAAGAGAGAAAAGGGGATGAAAAAGTTGAAGGAAAACATTTTTTATTTCAAAACTCGAAACTTTAAATTTTTGAAAAAATTTGAATTAATTTAACGAAGGAAACAAACAAACTGAAATAATAAAATATGGGCCGGCCCATGAATCCTTGCTGCTGCTATTAAAGAGAGAAAAGGGGATGAAAAAGTTGAAGGAAAACATTTTTTATTTCAAAACTCGAAACTTTAAATTTTTGAAAAAATTTGAATTAATTTAACGAAGGAAACAAACAAACTGAAATAATAAAATATGGGCCGGCCCATGAATCCTTGCTGCTGCTATTAAAGAGAGAAAAGGGGATGAAAAAGTTGAAGGAACAGGGGATCGAACCTGAGTCTCCCACGTGAAGTTCTGGCGTTTTGGCCACTCCACCTAGTGCGTGTTAGTGTTTCTTCTGGGTTCATCGCATAATAAGTAACTGAATAGCTATTTTGATAGAAAATATTCAAATCGTTTTTTTTCACTTATGGATGGCATAATAGGTAATTTAGAACAACATTAGGGGCTATTTTAATGACGTACGGGCAGAAGCAATAGCTGCTTTATTATTAAAAAAAGTAAAGATAAAAATATAGATAAATATATATATATATAATTATTATTAATAATAATAAAGATATAACACTTCGAAGCAGAGCGTACGTTGACCGGCAGAGCAGACCAGCAGAGTCGACTCAAACCCCTCCCTCCTCCACGAAGCCGTTGCCACGGGGGGCAGATTATCGAACCAATGACGTTTCGCCATATCACCAGAACTGCCACGCTGACGCTTCCCATTCGCCAGGCATCCCCTGCCATGACGTGGCCGCGAGAAACCGGAGCTTCCTCTCTGGTCCTTCAAACAGAAAGGTAAACGAAAAACAAGCACTCACAAATACAAACGGCGCGCAATTCGCCTGCTCCTTGCGACCCGAGTTCACCGCGGCGAAGCAGTGGCGTACGGGCAAACCTTCTGGAAGCTTCCCTTCGCTGCCCCGTCGACACCGCCGCGGTGGCGCCGCCCACGCCCCAGGCGCCGGTCCTCTCCCGCCGCAAGACCGCCTCCGCCGAGGCGAAGCCGTCGGAGGCAGCGACCACCAGCCTCGCCGGCGCCCTCGCGCGCGAGCGGATAAGGCGCCGCGGTGAGCGGGAGGAAGAGGAGGAGGCGGCGCCGTTCTGGCAGAGAACCTGGTTCCTGGCACTGCTGCTCGGGATGGCCGCCGCGTCGTTCGCGCTCGCGCTTCTGCTCTACCTCGGCCTCGACCTCCCCGAGGCGTCGCCATCGCTGTCCTACGCCGCCGACCCGGACACCGCCGTCGAGGTGGGTAATTAATTTTCGCATCCTTTCTTGTACGGCTGCGATTCAGGATGGCTGGGTCAGGGCTTTAGGCTGATTAGCGTTCTGTGTTTGGAACTGAGAACACTATGGATCGGATCAGTGATGCGGTTGTTTCTCCAATTCCTTGTTAGATTTCCTACGGATCAGTGATCAAGTTGATGCATGAGAGGACCAAGTTTCGGCTGCATTCCCACGACGTGCCGTATGGATCTGGCAGCGGCCAGCAGTCGGTCACCAGCTTCCCCAATGTGGATGACGCCAACAGCTACTGGGTATGTATCTCTCTAGCGCTGCATCAAACAAAACTGAATTTAACTAAGGCGCGAGGCCGTAGCAAAATTATGTGTTTAGTAGATTACAGTTTTTTCCCAACTTCCATCATGAAGCTGTTAACCTGGAACGGAAAGACCATTCCAGGTTTACTTAGCAGGCGAGTATTTTAATCTAGTTTGCTCAGTTACTTGTCCTTTCTGTCAGGGGTGGAGTCACCCTGATGCATCGCTTTAACATGGCTTAATTTTTGTAAGCAAAAGTGCGCTAGATAAAACGTGTTTCCTAACTTCTAGCATGGATTATCAGACATAATAGCAGAAGATGTATAGATACAAAAAAAATACCAACCAAAATGCTTTATATAAAATTACCTGGAGAAGATGTTATGAGTTTCCAAATTAATACTTGTAAAATCACTCAGCCGAACGAAGTATACCCTAATTAGGAGTTAAACCATAGCCAACGCCCCACATTTTGCCAAAACTCCTACTATCTGAATAAGGTTTAATCTACTGGTAATACTACCTTATACAGATAATAACTGAGAATGAACAGTTATTACCAAATAAAAAAGGAAAAAGGTACCGCCAGAGCTGCCTGATCGCAGTGTTGATAAACCGTCGAAACGTCGGCCGTCTCCTGTATTGTGGGGCTGGCATAGGCTCTGCCATGGGCCAGCACCTATGCACATTTGACATAGATTTTTTTTCTGAGAGGGACAGAGACTAATAATTGAGTAACTGAAATCTCCACTTCCCAACAACCTCGTACAAAGAATTAAAAATAAAGAACTGAGACAGTCTAGAAGGACGATTTGCACTTCCTAACCCGAGAATTGAGATTTAGGACATCTACGCATGATACCCTGAACTGGGCAGCTGAAGTGACACAGCATCGGCCGTCCGCCATGGTCCATCGACCGGTCGCCTGTTTGTGTGATGGCGTGCTCGATCGATCAAGGGGGTGAAACATCAATTTGTGGCTCTCCAGCTCCTGCACTTCCATCTCCCGATTGACGGCTTGATGCCCTGCCACAGCAAACCCTGCCAAAAGGCTACAGCCCACAATGTCACACCCAAAACAAGGCTTCTGCGTGTTTATCTCTCCGCCCTGATGCACCGCTGTCAGTTTAACTTGGCACACAAGCCGCACAGGCAAACAACAGTACCGAATCACTACTAAAATAAAATTTGACCGTGGTGCCTGTGCGCCAGGGAAGCTCAGTAGCTCCGCCCCTGCTTTCTGTCTTTCTTTGCACATTCATTCATTCTGTAACTCCATTCTTTTCGCGGCTGTTAGTTATTGCTGATTTACAGGTATCGCCCATTGAATCTGTCCAGCGCTTACTTGCATGTCTGTGAACAGTCTGTCTTTGACATGATTTCTCGCACAGAACTAGACTTATTAAGGGCCTGTTTAAAACTCACATTGCCTCGTCAAATCCTCAGTTCTAGCTTCATATCGTTGATGCTAGCTTCTCTGGTGACCGGCTTGACCTGTTTGGTGGCAGATGTGCGAAATTTTCCCGACTCTAATGAACTGGTCATTTTTCCACTTACCGGTAGCAGTGGGTTGTAATTTCGGCCAACTCCATATTTTTGAGGATCTCGCTGCGACTTCCCAGCTTCTCCAACTTCTCCGATTTGCACTGCGGCCCAACATAGCTTCCTGGAGCTGCTTTTGCAGCTGCATCGTTCAACCCTGGGCCCTAATTCAAAATTCTGTTTGAAGTTGAAAATTTGATTACGGGTTATGTAAAAAAATCTAGATATAACCCATGAACATATAGAAAATGAACTAAAATAAAGCATGTTCATACTTCATACCTCAAATGTGGTATGTGACCAACTGACATGGACCTTCTCTTCTGTCTAGCTGAGAGCATATCTGCACAAAGTACAATATTGTTCAAATATTTTTGTGAAAAAGGCTCTGAGATTGTTTACGAATGGACAATCTAAGTGTTCAAGAATATATTGCGTTCACTTGTTCAAAAGTGTCAAAAGTTCCCTTAAGCTTCCATAGTTAGAAGTGAATGGAGGTAGTATATGCTTTGGGCCAAGAGTGCGTAGCTGCGTAGGCTAAACAAACCAGCTTAGGGTACTCGTCGCAGGAAAGATTCACATTAACGAAATATAGAAAATAATGTTCAGCACTGCCCTACCCCAAACATAATACAAACATTTTGAAACAACTTTTAAGTTGTTCCAGTTCCACTTTCCAGCCAGTCACTGACATAAATCTATATTAAGACTATGGCAGGCTGGTCATGTTCAAGAACTGCAACCTTGCATGAGCAAACTTGTGTTGAAGGTATAGAGCTAAGAGATAAGTTGTTGTGGACTCCTTTTGGGGCCCACACAAACTAGAGGCGCCACAAGAAAATTGATCTCAGCAGCAGTTTTATTCCACATGTAGCAGGTAGCGCATTAGGAGCAGCAGCAGTAAATCTGAAGCCTAGGCAGTAAATAGCATTAAGGTGAGAGTTGGTCTAGAGTCCTGACTGAAGGTTCGGAAACAATAGTTTAAAATAAGTATGCAATACCCCTGTAGGATACAGACTATCTTAGTCGGTTACTGTTTCCTAGGTAAGTTCGGCACTAGCCTAATATAAGAGGCAGCCAATGTGTACAAATGCCTTCCCCCAAGCAGGCTGAGCTTCTGCCTCAATTCCTTCTAACGCAGGAAGGTAAGCACAAGTTATCGCATTACCCCATCAGGTCGAGACCTGAGATGCACAACCTCCTTCGCTCCCCACATGAACTCCATTGAAAACTAGCCCATAACATGTTGATCCGTGAGCTGATCACCACTCTGCATTGGTGGTGCACGGCAGTGGCAAGCCGACGACCATCGTTCAGCAGCTCAAGCTGATTACCAAGCAACTCTGAGCCCTGCTTGCATCCTGGTCTGCCAATCTGCAAATTGGAGTAAGAATTTCAACAAATCAGTAAACAAAGCAATAGGAGAATGTCAGAGGAAGGGGGAAAATGATCCAAAAATGGAAATCTGAAAATATAAAAGGGAATATTATACGATGGAGTTACTATGTTTTGTTTAGGTATGTAACTAGCCATTTTTCTTATGACTATTTTTTAATATATTTTAGCGATTTCATAGATTTTCCATATTATAATTTCCCCACCTTTTCTGAAGTTTTCTTTTTTTCCTTTTATTTCTTACCTGTTCCTCATTCCTATTATTTTTGACACAATATTTTGATTTTGTACAGAATCGTTCTCTTGATTGTTAATATTTTACAGAATTAGTCGGATTTCAACTTTTCAAAATTTGGATGATGCTGACTCGGAATTTTACTCGGGACATAGTTCTGTGGTTGAGGGTGGGGGTGACTAGTGAAGATCTTTAGCTTGATCTGCCAAAACGTCTTATATTTAGGAACAGAGGGGGTAGCACATTTCACTTTCCTTCCTTCATGTATTTTGACACATGCTTCTACACTAGAACTGGTACTGCCTAGGAGATTATTGGCCATTTCAAAGGCATTATGAAGCTTGTTCAGTGCACAATTTAGGAATGTATTGGAATTTGGGTATTTATGAAGTTTCAGCAAACATTTGCTAAGGGTATATATGTTATTGGAACAAACTCTAATTACCATTGGCCTGATAGAAAGCAATGCTTGGGAATTCTGATAGCGTTGTTGATTGAGGGTGAAGCCCTTTATATAGTAGGGATAACTTGGCTGTTAAGCCAATTCGAAGGAGATACAAACTGGACTCTGCAACGGATGCAAATCTGGAATCTAAACCTAATATGATTACTCAGGATACAAGATATGGACTCTAGCCACTTTTTGATTCGGACAGAGCCGGATCAGAGGGTGGTGCAGCCAGGGCTAGGGCCCGCCCACCATATGTGCCCCCACATAACAGTTCTTGTTTCTTTCTTGTACTATTTCATGGCGGAACATATTTTAGTAGTTTGTTATCATATTAATTCATAACTCGCATTGTATGTTCTGAGTCAAGCTCAAGCCTTTCTTGACAACTTATTTTTGTATCATATTTGAGAATGCAGATTGTGAGACCTCAACCCGATACTTCAGCAAAACAAGGTCATTCTATAACACCTGGAACAATCGTCAGGCTTCAGCATATGAGGACTAGAAAGTGGTTGCACAGCCATCTGCATGCTTCTCCCATTACGGGGAATCTGGAGGTCAGCAACTCTTGTGACTTTCTTCTAATTTCAGGTCATGGATGACATGGTCCTTGTACCATTAGAGAACTTTTATTTTACTTTTAATTGTAGAGACATGTTAAGTTCGGTGGAGTAATTCTCCTTGATGTGACAAATGATCTATCTGCTGATTCAGTGGCCTATTATGTTAGTTGGTCGTGGGTCAACGGCCACATATGGTGTATGTCATCATTTAACGGAGTCGTGGATTAAATTAATCAGTCTTTTTATATTTAGGCAGATACTTCTTTTGGTTTCGAATTGTCAAAACAAATATATCATATAAATGAAGTGTAAACTACTTAATTTCAAGAGTAAATTACTCTCTGCGTGACTATTTGTTTGAGTGTGTCGAATAGGTTACCATATTTCTTATTTGCACTTGGGTCACTCAACTAAATTAAGTTGTTTACTACACACATCACCAATGTGTGCGGTAGTGCTGTACCCACTCATTTCAGTCAGTGCCTATATGCGCAAATTAATAAAGTGGTAACCTATTTGACACACTCAAAAAAGTTTTGTGTCCTAGTCGACACATATAATCAGAAGGAATAAGTTTATTTAAAAAAATCAAATTTGTGGCACTTTTTGCTTGCACACTTCACCAAATGAACATATTTTTATAGAGAACTTACGGTGCTGTCTTCATTTATATTAGTTCATTTTTCTTAGAACATCATGATGTTCAATATGTATTCATGAATTCACATAATCTCAGGTTAGTTGCTTTGGTGGTGAGGGTGAGTCAGATACAGGAGACTATTGGATGTAAGTTTTGCACAATGCACATTATATTTCTGTGAACACAGTCCTTGATCTAGCTAATCTCTTGCATCTTACCATTACAATGCCAGGCTCGAGATAGAGGGCGGTGGGAAAACATGGCGTCAAAACCAACGAATTCGGTTGCGCCATGTTGACACTGGTGGTTATCTGCACAGCCATGACAGAAAGTATACCCGCATTGCAGGCGGACAGCAAGAGGTGAGCCCATGAGAATATTCTCAGATGTTCGGTTGAATTCTCAGATTCTCTAGGTGTTCTTCTCCAACAATCGAAGAGCATAGAAGTGTTGGTCAATTGGATTCTTGTTTCTGCCTTTGCAGGTATGCGGTGTTGGTGACAAGCGACCCGACAATGTCTGGATTGCAGCTGAAGGTGTCTACTTCCCGGTGAGCCAGGCCAAATAGCTGCCTTGCTGGATGAGAAGTGTCATCACTGAAATATAACAATTGTGTATGCCTCGGAATACTGGAGTTGTAATCATTAGAAATGTTTGGCTACGTTTGAGTTCAGTTAACTCGAGTTATTAGTGTTATGTAAGTTTGTTGTATATGAACTGAAGAGCACATGATGCTGCCGAGTAACACTTCGTTCATGCTCCGTTACTTCTGATGCGAATAAATTGCATTAGCAGGTGTGCCTTACAACATTGCTCACCACCAAATGATTCGGGGCAAACTGCAGGGGTGGTCTGATCTTCAGAAATTGAAGGGGAAACAAGAGCATGAAGAACACAAATATAACTCGTGTAGCCTATTTTGTGAAGCACGTATTGGCAACAAACATCTTGATTGTCAACAACATTCTTCCAACTTTTAGTAACTCAAAGGTTGAAGGTTGATCCCGAATCTGGACACAAGTCTCTGCAACGTCCTGCATTAGTTTACAGAGCGAGTATATTGTATCTCCTTGGAGCTTTCTCGACTAGGTCTTGTGATCCAATGGAGTTTTCTCCCAAAAGAGAGAATCCCATGAAGGGAAGAGAAGGGTAGATGAGCAAAACTCTATCCAAGTTTAGTTTAATATGTTTTGCTAACCCTAGAGGCCTAGACATGGTTATGAACTGTATCTTACTTTTTGAAAACACGGTATGACTTGTATGTTTTGGTAGAAACATCCCTCGAACTTTATTAATTAGACATGAATAGATACAGGGATGTGTACTTGGGGTGGATCCTAGCCACAAGTGTCTACCAAAAGGAAGTTTAAAACAGAACTTAGCTAAACTGCGAGCACCACTATTTGCGTTCCTAGATTCGTACATGAAATCACAGCTAGTAAACCGAGTTCTCCATGAGAAAAGTTCCCTGATGATAGCTCCTATTTCTCCTCTTGTCCTGTTTTTTATGTCCAAGATAGCATTTGAGCAATCAGATACAACGAGAACATCTTGAACGTTCAAATCCTCGGTAAGTGGCCAAAGCTTCTCTGCATATGCTAAAATTTCGAGGATCAAAGGGTGATTGAGGTGGAATTTGACTTGTAGGGGATTTAATCCCTCTCAATCACTTCCAAACCCCTTCAAATCTGTAGGAACTGAACAAGACCTGAAAAGTTAGCACCGAGTCGCCGATGCCCCTTGGTATGGACAAGTGGCCTAATTCATGTGCCGGCTATTTAAGCTTAAGGAATGGCGGACCCGGAGTCGATAATTTCAAACAGTTCGTTCGTTGAATCCGACTTTTTTTTAAGGTTAGAATCCGACGAGGGTTGACTCGGAGGCTGGTGGGTGCAAGCGGCTTCAGGGGCCGAATAATGAGGGCTAGTGTCCAAGCAAGGAGAGAGAGAGTCTACGATGTCAACCTAGACAATCTAGCCACCTAGTAATGGCGAGGGGAGGCCACGACCCGAATAGTCTAACAATGTGTCAGAGTGCTCTCGACCTGGAACTTTTTTTGTCGAGAACCGAGCTTTATAACTTAAACAACGGGATTACAATATGTTTGCAAGCAACTTAGGAGAAAACATGGAACATAATTGATCCACAGGCACCTTCTCCTACTCTCACTATCATGTCTAGAACATAGATCAGCGACAACATTAGCTTGCCGGCCTACATACAAAAGCTAGTCATGTTCCCACTAAGCTCAGTAATTTCCTGGCATACACTTGACATCAACTATCTATCATGGTTCCTTGATTTTCATAGTTTAGCATCCCCCAAACTATCTGATTCTATCATCACCTTCGCCATGCCAACTT
This sequence comes from Hordeum marinum, assembly GCA_022496015.1. Classification (NCBI taxonomy): domain Eukaryota; kingdom Viridiplantae; phylum Streptophyta; class Magnoliopsida; order Poales; family Poaceae; genus Hordeum; species Hordeum marinum. The sequence continues at coordinate 378,383,447 of CM039678.1, read as the reverse complement.
GACAGGCCAACCGAATGCCATCACGAATTGCATAGAGCTCCATTACCAAGGAACTTGTTGCTCACTTGTACCAAAGAGATTGTGCACGAAGAAGATTCCCGGAGTTGTTCCTTGCTACCAGTCCGGTCCCATCATTACCTGTATTTTCATCAAAACAAGCATCTACATTCAGTTCCAGGATATCTCCCTGAGGAGCCTTCCACTTCAATGTCTGCTGGGGAACCTATAAGCATTTCTCCTCCTGATATAGCCGGATCCATATGACCGAGGTCGAGACAGATCATTAATGTTCACCATGTTGCCTAGCGTTGAACTACGAGGGTTGTTCCTAGTATAAATACCTCAGCCCCATTAGCAAGGGTGTTCCTAGTATAAATGCTTCATCCCCCGCTTGAGTCACAACTCTTTGGCAATTTGGTTTCAGAATAGGTTAGCTAAATGCAACCAAAATCTTGTTTGAGAGTTCGCTTCCTCCATAGCTCTTGTAATCTTACCTTAAAAGGGTAAACTCACTTTGTGATTTACAACAACAACTGTTGAGGCGGCGACCGGTTCGTTTCCAACTTCATGCATGGTTGTGTGGATTGAAAACTAAGAGTGTGGTTGGACGAATACTTGTTGTTAGTTGTTGCATATGTAGTAGCTTGCTTCGGTCTCATTAGGTTGTACTAATTATTCTTTACCCGACAACGTTGTTGGCTGGGATCGAGGGTTTTCTTCGTATCCTTCAGATGGTGTTGCTTTGTTTCGTCAAGCAGATCGAGGGTTTTCTTCGTATCCTTCAAATGGTGTTGCTTTGTTTCGTCAAGCAGATCCTCCGTGAAGACGGGACAACCCTGTATTGAGCATACATCCTTAGTGCAGTTGTGCACTTATGGTACCACGGAATCCAACATTCCAACATCATCCTTCTTCGAGATGAAGTAGTCATCATAGGCTCGTACACCATTGTGAAGGTGATCAAACATAGTTATGTCCATACGGATTCGTGACAGAAATAGGACTTGAATAGCGCATCAAGGATAAAGTAGTCATCCATCAAATCATATGCCCCCTGCACCCTATTCCGATTCATTGCTCGATGTCCCTTGATTGATCCCTTAAAATTGATAAGATGCTCCTTCGCACGTTGGGCAACTTCAATAAACGCATGCATCATCGACAGTTCATCCTCAAATTTGTCCTCGTTTGACAAGGACATATCAATGAAATCAACGTAGAAGTACCATGCAGTCGAATTCGTTGTTTTTGCTTCAAATTAAACAATAAATACGTCAATAAATTTGGCTATGGCATTTGCCAAAAAACATGTCGGGCATGGTGTCTAACATGAACAACGATGTGCATGGTTTGAGGTGGAAGGCAGGCAAAGGCAAGTCGGGGATGGCGCTTGAGTGGAGCACAAAGGTCTGACAAGGCTTGGGCGACGAAATGGGTGGTACAGTGATGGCGGCGGTCTAAGACTAGGCGGAGCGATGGGAGTGAGAAAAGCGGCGCTTCGGGTGAGATTTTTTCGTGGTCGTGGGTGTCCGCCGCCTCTTACGTGGCGGACGTCTGGATGCCTGCAAACCTCCCAATCTTTGCTTCCGGTTTATGAGAATTTGGAGGTGTGAACTAGTCTGCAGACATTGGATGGCACAAAATGGACGAATGTGTTGTCCGAATTTGCGATCATTTTGATGCACAACAGAGTTGGAGATGCCCTAAGAGCGTCTAGATGATCAAAAATAGGACAACTACCCGGAAACCGTTTTGGCTTTTGGACCCAAAAATGATGCTCCAACACATGCCCTATGTCTATATTGTGCTGTATTTTTTCAAGCAACCACATATTTTGGTCCGCGTGGCTGCCACAAAACAACAACGCGAGTAGACCAACTACCCGCGTGGCCTCCCCCCCCCCCCCCCCCGCGCACAGCCGCTTCCCCCGCCCCGTCGTCACCAGATCCACCGCCCCTTTGTTCGTCTGGCCACCGCCTCAACCAAATCGGCTGCTGCACCGTCCCATTCAGTCACCACCACCGCTTTGACCGATTCTAGTCGCCGCCACAACCACTACACCACCTCATCATCGAATCCACCACCCCTTCGTCCGCCTGCCCGTCATACCACCTCATTCGTCCGCCACCACCACAACAAGACCGATGTACTGCTTCATCATCGAGTCTACCACCCTCGATCATTTGTTCGTCCACTACCGAGCAGAGGATGCCACACCACAATGCTGAGTCAAGGAGCAGCACAAGCTTTCACAACATCGACTCCGGCCTTCCGATCGCTATACCACCGAGATCTCTTGCAACGGTATGCGACGCTAGCTCAGGACCTTCAAGGCATCGGAGCTCGCCGCATGCGCTTATGACGTCGTGGCTTGGAGGTATACCTGGCCATGGGCCGTGCCGGGCCGGGCCTGGGCCGGGTCCTAAAAATCCCATAGAAGAAAACCGAGGCCCAGGCCCGGCCCTGGCCCTACCATCGGGCCTACTTTTCAAGCCCAAGTCCAACCCATCTGTTGAAAAGCCCGTCGGGCTTAGGGCCTAGGGTCGGGCCTCTTCCTTAAAATCATAATATGCCAAGCCCGGGCCGGCCCTACTGGTGGGCTCAAAACTCAGGCCCAAGCTTGGCCCACGGGCAAGCCCATCGGGCCTAGGCCCTGGATTTTCGGGTCAGGCCTGGGAGGGCCCGCCGGGCCGGGCCCGAGATATCAGATATACTTGGAGGTACCATTGATCGAAGTCTGCGCTAAACTTCCTGAACATCATGAGTTGATAGGTGGCAGAGTTCCTCTCTCCCGAATTGTGGATTGTGTCTCGCAAGGAGGAGAAGGAAAATCGCCTCGTCATGAGGTAGCACATCGTCCGTGAGAGTAATGAGGCAGCTATGGCGAGGTTTGCCACGAAAAAACCGCACCTTGTGCAGGCGGAGTACGAAATCTTTGCCAATAGCACACAAGGCAAGAAGGCGATCAAGGAGGAGGATGAGGCTAGCCCCTCAAGGGCGATGAAGAAGGAGGACAAGGCAGGCACCTTGGTGAGATCAAGGTTGAGACCGACGACGACGAAGAAGAATTGAAAAGTGAGACTCAGTCCTTCCTGGAGCTTTGGAATTGTGTCAATGGCGGAGATGATGATGATGAATAGTGTGCGTAGTACCGAGTCTATCGCAGTAATTTTGTAGTGAATGTATCATGTTTAAGTTTGAGTTATGCCTAAGTTTAAACTGATGTTTAAGTTTGAATATTTGGTAGTTTGTAATGACGAAATATGCAATGGTTATGTGCCCTATTTTACATCATCTGCTACAACAAAAAATGTTACGGTGCCCTACATCATCTCCTATGGCAGAAAAATTCCTGATGTCCTAAAACCCATTTTTTGGGTGCCCTAAAACTGTTTTTGCGCTTGAGGGGAGAAAAAACTCACCCCACCTGCCGACCGGACCCGAGCAGGCGAGCTGCGCCCAGTTCACGCGACGCGCCGGCGGCCGGCCGAAGTCGCGTCCCTCTCCGTCCACCCTACGCCGCGTTCCGCCCACCGTAGCGCCCCCGCCCTCCGCGGCGCTTCCCTTGCCCCCGCCGCGTCCCTGACCTCCGCCGAGCTCCCTCGCCGCATACCTAGGTTCTGCTCGGCCACCGAAGGCGGTGCCCCGGCTCGGCGCAGGGGGAAACGGTGAGTCATTCCGGCTTTCGCGTCTCTCTCGACCTCCCTGCTTCCCGCTTTCGGTCTTAATAAGGTCAGCCTCAAGGGTTCAATCCTCCTTTATTGATCGATTCCAGATGGCGGCGAAACTAGAACAATCTTCTCCTGCCCGACAACCAAAGCCTATCATGTCACCATCTTTGCCTCCCAAGCTGTCAATGTTCGGGGCAAAAGCTGGATTCGTCATACCAAAAAATAAGATACCAGGCTCAATGATTATCCGCAAGGTTGAAGCACCAACTGTCCCTAAGGAAGAGAACCCTAAACCTCTCAAGAGAAACACAAAGTGGAGCCCTGATCTTACCTCCGATCCTGCCGTCAGGAAAGCCAAAGCTCTTGCTTACCAGGTACAGTAACCGTTTTGGGCTCAAGTATTATCTAGTGCTCTCTGTCCATCCGTGTACTTAGTTGGACTTGTAACACATTCTCAGAGTACCTTTTAGCTTGTATACCATTTGCTAAATTATATCTATAGTATTAGCAATGCGGAAAGGATAACGTTGAGCTTTTAACTATGGGAAACAGGACTTTGCATCAGTATAATCCTCTGATATTGCAATGCAGATAACTGGAACACTTCTTTACTTCTAAGTATGCAAGAGTTTGTGCAACTATGTTTCTGTGTATCTTTAGCAAACTCAGGCAGGTGTCATGCTCATAGTTGCATTTCTACATCCAATCATTAACAGTAGAACCCAGCGTTGTGCATTCTTCTTCTTGGGTATGCTAAGACGTGTTGTGAATAGTTCCAGATTACATTCAGTTAGAAGGATCTACACCTTGCAATCATGTATTCTTAAAACACCTGTTTCTCCTCATAACGTGTGAACCAGTATGTGATTTGCATTTAGATATGCTCCATGATGTGGATACGTTTACTTAGTTACTTTAGCAACGATACAATCAGCTTGCCACCTTGTGTCATTTTGTTTGACTAGAAAGTCATGTAAAACATCCTATTGAGTTGCCTGTAATTCCACATTTCTGTCCAGGCGAGGTCCAAGTATGGTTACGGTAGTTCATCTTCCTCTGGCCAGACAGAAAAGAGCATTTTATTGTGATTCTTTCATGTAGGAAGTTTTGATTGCCAGGTGTCATTAATTCATTATAGTGCATGAGCAGACTCGAGTGGAGCAGATTACAAAGGAGCTGGCATCTGGAGCTCTAGTGATAGGAGAAAACGAAGGCTCATTGTTTACTGCAAAGGGTTTAAGTTCTGATGGTGCTGACAGTCCAAAAGAGAATGAGGTATTCGTTATGTGACCACCATGGTGTTTCCCTCTTTCTATTGTTCACAACATTTGGATCTAGTCCTTTAGTATGTACTCCCTCCGTCCCAAAATAAGTGTCGCAGATTTTGTACTAAACTAGTGCAAATTTTGTACTAAATCATCGACACTTATTTTGGGATGGAGGGAGTATTTTCGTAACTGGTAATCTCAGGTGCATGCTTTATAGAGGAAATGAGTTATACAATCAAATTATGCTGTCATTTGATATGCTTTTGAAAGCATGCTGATTGATGGTTATGGTTATGTCGAAGTGATTATATGCTCTTGTTTGATAACTTCTTTCATTTTTCTTTCACGGCAGGGGAAGATTAAACTCTTGGAGCTTGAAAAACGAGAAATTATTGGTGAGAGAAGTTCTTCTCTTACTCTGAGTCTTTTACTTCATATTTTTCTGAATAAAGAACTACTATTGTGTCAGTGTATTCTATCTCTGATGGAAGGTTGCTTCATCAAGCGGGCATACCATGTTTGCTTAAGCATATTAATTATGCAGGGACTGAATAACTCTGTATTACTGTTAATCATGCTTTGTTGTATTATGTCTTAAAGAAGTGTGTTATTAACTTGACTGTATTCATTGTAGGAGAAATACTCCAACTAAATCCAGCATACAAGGCTCCTGATGATTACAAGCCATTACTTAAGGAGACAAAAATCCCTCTTCCTGTATGTAAATGCGCTGCTGTTTAATGCTTATTGATCAGTTTTCAGTTTGCACTTGTACCAGTAGTTGTTTCACTTGTTTGTAGTGCTGTCCATCTTCTATTCATATCTGAAGGTTCTCATGTCAGCTTTGTAGTGCATCTGCTAGGATAATGTATCACGATTAACAAATATCTTTTTAAATAAAATCTAAATCTGGGTAGATAACATATTTGAGACTGCCTTCTCTCTGTATAAAATGTGTTGCATTTACCTTGTGCTGTTGGCTATTGTAGACAGAAGCACACCCAGGACAAAACATCATTGGGATACTTATAGGACCTGAGAGAAATACCCAGAAGCGGCTACAGGAGGTATTAATGAGTTATTCTTGGAAACCTTCATTTTAATTGGTTGAAACATCCGTGAGTGTATAGTTACACCATTTATCATATGCCAGGAAACTGGAGCTAAAATACGAGTTTACGGGACTAAGAAAGGCAGTGGTGAAAAGGTAAACTTGTTTTCTTGATTCCTTAACTTATTATATTTCTGTTATCCATGCAAGTGAGAGCAGTATGTCATACCCTCGTACTGTACAATGATGGACAAACTATTATGACTTGTTCAAACTTCTTAAATGTGTTGTTTGTGCTCTGGTATAGCTTTGTATTTGGTGCTGTTTCGTATACATTAATTTTTTTGATGCAAAGTATTCAGTTGGACATGCAATCCCTTGAGCGTAGATGTAGTAAACTGTATTGAGGTGAAACAAAACAAAAATGTTGGTCATTTGTTAATCTTTTGCTCTCGGTCTTTGTTGTATCGCCTAATCGAAAATGTTAGTTAGGATTGTTTCCACGGCAGATCTTTAGACATACTTTCTTTTTAAGCTTTACTTTTAGGTGGCTGTGATAATTTTCATGCTCAAGTTCTAAGCACATCTTTTCCTTGATTGTTCACTTTTTATTAGCAAATAATTCTAATAGTGATTTCAGCACACCTACATCGACTGAAAACCTAAATTTGTTATTCATGCTCAGGCTGAGGTTCGCCAGCCAGATGTACATGAAGCGCAAGCTGCTTATGAGGACATATACATACATGTGTCAGCTGACTCTTATGACAAAGTTGATGCTGCAGTTGCGTTGATTGAGATGCTTCTTACTCCTGTCTCAGTAAGTTCAGAAGCTTGGTCTTGTATTTTTACTTGTAATATGCTGTCAATTGACCACAAAATCATTTCAACATGGTCAGGTAAATTCAACAGATACTTCAGAAACAGCTGTTGTTTCTTCGGCAGTTACCTCTAGTGGTGTAAACCCAGCTGATATGCAACAGGGGCAGAGCACCACTTCTCAGCCTGGCTTATTTCAGTACCAATCACACAGTTCTCATTGGCTTTCCATTTCTCAAACCAGTGCTCCATCAATTCCTTCCTCAGGGCCTACACAGAGCCCATTACCCAATAATTCTTTGCAGCTGCAACCTCCTGTTGGTTCTTTCAGCATGCCACCATATACAGGACAACCTCCTCACATGAATTTTATGCCAAGAAACACACCGCCTTTTCCTGGATTTCAGCCATCGATGCCGAACAATCAACAACATTCACAGCAGTTCCAAGCCAACCCCTCCATTGGACCACCTTTTGGTCAACCATCTGGAAATGCTTACAACCCACAACCTTTGCCATCTTCCTCAGCGCAACTACCTGTTAGACCCCTTCAAACACCCCATGCATCTGGAGGATGGCCAACTTTCTCCCCTGCTATGGCACAATCCCAGAGACCTTCACAAGGTGCACCGAGTTTTATGCCAATGAGACCCCCTATTTCTGTCTCGCCAGTTCCATCGGCGCCTTCTCAGTCAAATATGTCCAACAGCTATGGAACTCAGAATTTGCCAAGAGCAAACTTCACTCCTTCAGCAACATTACATTCCAGGCCTCCTGGTGGCCCCCAGTCTTTTCCTTCAGTTCCATCTCATGGTCCCACGTCGGTGCAAGTACTATCATCTCCTGTTGGGGCGCCACCGCAGCAAACTTACCCGCCATCGATGCAAATACGTCCTCCCATGTCAACAACTCCTCAAATGAGAGGCACATTTTCAACTTTCCCTCAAGCTGGACCAACACCTGGCAATGCACAAGTGGCACCTTCATCGCGCCCGCCTGCTGGTATGCATGGGTTGTCCTTCTCAAGTTCAGCAAACACAGGCTACAATCAGACATCTATAGCTGCTTTCAGACCTCCACGTCCAGCCACAGGTGATTTTACCTTTAGGCCTCACATGCCACCTTTGACGGACCATCCAGCTTCAGCGGGCCAAATGGGCGCTCAAGCTAACTCTCCGTTTGGTTTACCCCAAGCACCGCCGTTCCGTCCTGCCCATCATAGCCCCATTTCCCCAGTTCAAGGTTTCCAAAGGCCTCCAGATGGGAGTCATATGGGTCAGGCTCGGATGCATGCTCCACCTCCACACTTCCACGGAACCTTCCCTGGGAATGCACCTGCTCATGAATCACCTAACGGGTTTCGACCATTCCCTCCAGCAAATCCATCAAACAGAATGCCGTTTCATTTCTTGCCACCACAGCAGAATCCATTTCCAAATTCAAACGGGCAAGGTGGCAATCCAGGTGGCCCAAATCCGATATACGATCCTTTTGCGCCCACATCTGTGTCAGGGGGGAGGAAAGAAGGTGGCGGCTGATCCTGTCTACTGAGGATCTCATGGCATCGGTTGGCTCGGAAGGAGGAGACGTTCATGACATCTCTGTCCTGGAATCGAAGTTGCGATGCGAAGGGAGTTGAGCCTCTTGAGCGGTCGAGGTGCTTAGCTTGTACCATTGCTCTCCCTCTTTTTTGTTTTGACAGAAGCACACCGTGTTGAAGGAGACATTTCTTGCATTTGCGGCTATTTGTACGTTCAAATCCTCCATTAAAGAAAGAAACAAAGATGCCTGTGCTGTTTTGCTCTTCGAGCAAGCGAAACTCATACCCTCCGGATCACTTGCGTTTGTTTACATCAATTTATGTACTACTGCCTTGCTTCCAGTTCAGTCCTAAACTATTCTTGTGACAACATTGACATGTAACCGAATATATAAGTGTCCACACACTAGGAAACAAGAAATGATGAGATGAGTTCCCCTCCCTTTTCTGCCTTCCCCGAGCAGCTAAAAGCAGCATATCCTATCCACCGGACGCAGCTGTGGTGCCGTGAAGGCATCTGTTTGGGTCAATGACATGTGGGTTCATATGTCATGCACACATAGGCATGTGTCTTAGTCTTAACGAAGCGCAGTCCCTGTCCACCACCACAAGTGGAAAAGAAGCCTTTTGTGGTTTGAAAATGGTGAGACCTGTTTTGATCATTGTTTGTCATCACTTCTTTTTAAGTCAGTTGAAGTCAGTTGATCATCTTTTCTTTTGGTAAGTTGGTTTCACGTATATTTCATGTATATCACGTTTTTATTATTCGTTTCATGGTTCAAAAGCGCAGAGTCATCGTCTGATTTGCTCGGACGTCACATATAGTTCACGAATGGCGTTCGCGATTTAAACAGAAGTGTCTTGTTCCAATCATCATTTATTAGATATTCCAAACCCGGAGTGGCACTTTAATCATCGTTTGTAACAACTTTTGGGGGGTAAGTTAGTGTTTCATCTCGTGCTTGGAAAGGATAAGAATTCGATCAGAGGGAATGAAGTGGGGTGAATATGAGACTTAAGTTTTTTTAGTTTACAATTTTCTAAATTTTAGGGGCAAAGCGGATAAAGCAAGTTCTCTAGATATGCAATCTACGGTGAGAACAAGCTATATGGCAAGCAAGCCAATACAAACGGTAAGCAAGGCAAAAGTTAATTAGCAAGGCATCAAGCAAACAAAGAAGTAAATGAACGGGAATGATTAAACCACAAGTGAGTCAAGGATGCGGGAATGATTAAACCACAAGTGGAGTCAAGGACGCGGATGTATCTCACATTCGGGCGGGCGGGTAGAGGTGCTGCCAAAGCTCTGGAACTCCACCAAGTGGCTCACCTTATTCTTTCTTTCAGTCATCCCACCGGATGAGTCTAAAATCACTCGGGATTGGTCTTAAAGATGACCACAAAACCTCTACAAACTCACGAAGCACACCACAAACAAGGAAGCTTTCGGGCCTTAACTCCTATCGCCTAGGAGCCCAAAACTCCAAGAGTAACAGTGCTTGTGATGAAATCGAGCAGGGATCATAAATTGATATTGTGGAAATGTAGACCAGGTCTTCCTTTCAATCCTCAAAATATGGTGGAGTTTGAGCAGAGGGATTGAGAATATTCGAGCTTGGAGCACCTCAAGACATTATTATTTTTTGGTTGGAGATGGAAGGAGAAGGTTTTATACCCCAGCCCCTCACAGTGACTGTGCCCATTGGTGGCCTTGTGTGCACATGATTAGCCGAGCAGAAAATGCTAGACCCCATGTGTTGGAAATATGCCCTAGAGGCAATAATAAATTAGCTATTATCATATTTCCTTGTTCATGATAATCGTTTATTATCCATGCTATAAATTGTATTGATCGGAGACTTAGATGCATGTGTGGATACATAGACAAAACCATGTCCCTAGTATGCCTCTAATAGACTAGCTCGTTGATCAAAGATGGTTAAGGTTTCCTAGCCATGGACATGAGATGTCATTTGATAACGGGATCACATCATTAGGAGAATGATGTGATGGACAAGACCCAAACTACAAACGTAGCATATGATCGTGTCAGTTTATTGCTACTGTTTTTTGCATGTCAAGTATATGTTCCTATGACCATGAGATCATGCAACTCACGGACATCGGAGGAGTGCCTTGTGTGTATCAAACGTCGCAACGTAACTGGGTGACTATAAAGGTACTCTACATGTATCTCCGAGGGTGTCTGTTGGGTTGGCATGGATCAAGACTGGGATTTGTTACTCCGTGTGACGGAGAGGTATCTCAGGGCCCACTCGGTAATACAACATCACAACAAGCCTTGCAAGCAATGTGACTAAGTGTTAGTCACGAGATCTTGTATTACGGAACGAGTAAAGAGACTTGCCGGTAACGAGGTTGAACTAGGTATGGAGATACCGACGATCGAATCTCGGGCAAGTAACATACCGAAGAACAAAGGGAACGTTATACAGGATTGACTGAATCCTTGACATAGAGGTTCGACCGATAAAGATCTTCGTAGAATATGTAGGAACCAATATGGTCATCCAGGGCCTGCTATTGGTTATTGACCATAGAGGTGTCTCGGTCATGTCTACATAGTTCTCGAACCCGCAGGGTCTGCACACTTAAGGTTTGGTGACGTTTCGGTAGTATAGAGTTATGTATGGTGGTGACCGAAGGTTGTTCGGAGTCCCGGATGAGATCCAGGACGTCATGAGGAGCTCCGGAATGGTCTGGAGGTAAATATTGATATATATAGGAAGTCCCATTTTGGTCGCCGGAAAAGTTTCGGGCTAATCGGTAATGTACCGGGAGTGCCGGTAGTCTACCGGGAGACCACCGGAAGGGGTATTTCGACCCAAGAGGCTTCATGGGCTGTGGGAGAGTAAATACCAGCCTTTTGTGGGCTGGTGGAAGTCCCACACAAGGCCCATGCGGCTGGGAGAAAAAGCCCAAAGGGAAAAAGGTGGAAAAAGGCCAAAAAAAAGGAGGAATCCTAGTCCTACTAGGATTGGAGGAGGAGTCCTCCTCTCCTCCCCACTTTGGTCGACCCAAGGGCTGGATTTTTGGCAGCCAAGACTCCTCCTCCTCTCCTCCTATATATACTAGAGGATTTTAGGGTTTTGGCACAAAATTTTCAGCCACGTGCTACCCGTTCCTCTAGTGCATAGTTTCTTCTCTAGATCGGTTTTCTGTTGTGCTTAGGCGAAGCCCTGCCGGAATTGCTCCACCACCATCATCGGGGTGCCGTCACGCTGCCGGTGAACTCTTCTCCCTCTCCACTTCCTCTTGCTGGATCAAGACGGTGGAGATCGTCATCAAGCTGCACGTGTGCTGAACGCGGAGGTGCCGTCTGTTCGGCGCTAGATCGGAAGGACCGTGAACAAGATCGCGAGACGGTTCGTGATGAGTTCACGGGACGGATCGTGATGAGCGGGACGGATCGTGATGAGATCGCGGGACGGATCATGATGAGTTCGCGGGACGGATCGTGATTGGATCGCGGGATGGGTCGTGATGTAATCGCGGGACGCTCGACGATTTGGATCGCTAAGATGTTCGACTACACCAACCGCGTTTCTTAACGCTTCCCGCTTAGCGATCTACAAGGGTATGTAGATCCACTCTCCCTCTCGTAGATGCTCATCACCATGGATAGATCTTGCGTGTGCGTAGGAAATTTTTTGTTTCCCATGCAACGTTCCCCAACACCATGTGCACGAGGGTCAGAGACCTAGGGTGCACGGGGTGTTCAGAAAGTTTTCAACTCAACCCCATGGCCCTAGGGGTGAGTAGACCCATGCGCACGAGATGTTGGGGGAGATTTTCCTGGACCCTGTTGCCACCCCTTGAACAAGATTGTCGTTCTCCCGATGAGGCACCCTCCGTCCAGCCGCCTTCCTTCGTCGGCACCTTCCCTCTGGGCGCTCCTTGCCCACCCGGTCGATTCACTCATGAACCGCCCCCAATGCTCGGATGCGTCTAGGCTCAATTTCATCAGCAAGTTATTCGATAAATTTCTTCACCCATTTTGGTGACGTCCCAAAGAATTCACGGTGCGATTGTCACTACCAGAAAATACCTCATAGATAGATGCTTAGCGGTAGCGAGGGTAAATGGGCCGCGCTGCTACTAATTAGTAATAGCGAGGGGCATAAACCCTCGCTACTACTAAGTGGTCTCTACCATGCCCCCCCGTGACAGGCCATAGCAATAGCTGTAGGAGATATGCCCTAGAGGCAATAATAAATGTTATTGATTATCTCCCTGTTCATAATTAGGTTTATGTTCCATGCTATAACTGCTATGGTTCTCGAGTCTACAATAACCACGAGGCTTGAAGGAAGACTCATATGCACGTGTGGAATAATAAATGGTAAATTAAATTCCTAGTCTGGCCTCTAAGACTGGCTCAAGTATTGTATGATGATCCTGTTTTCCTGATCATGGGCATGGCTATGCCAGCAATTTTGAGGGCACAATGTTAGAAGAACATTTGTGTTGAATCGACCCGAATTGATGTTATGCTATGAGATACATTCGTCATAAGTTAATGGTTAATAACACAGAGAAGTTAATGTTTGCATAATTCCTTAGACCATGAGAGTATCGAGTTTCTTCATGCTTGCTTCATGAACTTTGGGGTTTGTTAAACGTCATCCGTAAATGGGTGGCTATTACGGTGGCTTACGGGTTCATGGAAAAGTATGTCAAGTAACTTGATAGCTCAAGGTTGAGATTTGCTCCTCCGATGATGGAGAGATATCTCTGGGCCCTCTTGGTGTTACGGTATCCATCATTGTCTAGCCAGACACTTTGTGATTTGATCACGGGGATGCCGGAACACGGGAACGAGAAAAGAGAACAACACCGGTAACGAGGTAACTAGCATAGTGGACAAGTTGTTGATCCACGGGGATGCCAACATGTCTCACCTCGGGTATTTGTAAAATATCGCGAAGCAACAGGAATAGCTCACGGCAACCGGAGGTTCACTCGAATATTCATTCGTGTGGGTATAGGGGTCAATATGGGTGTCCACGGCTCCGATGTTGATCATTGATCGGAAGGGGTTCCGGGTCATGTCTATGCTTCACCGAACCTATAGGGTCACACGCTTAAGGGTCATCTATCTGTTGAATACTAGATAGGGAATCTGAGAGAAAATCACCGAAAAGTTTCGGACACCGGAAAAGTTTCGGACAGCGGAAAAGTTCCGCAGACAGAACACCGGAACGTTTTCGGTAAAACTAAAAAGTAGTTTCAGGGGATACCATTAAGTCAAATTGGTTTTGGCACATGCCTGATAATTCTTGGAGGGTGCCAGAATCATTCTGGAAACTTCTGGGAATTTTCCGGAAAAAAAACCGAAAATGTTCCGGAGCTGCCGAAACCGCTTTAGATGCTTTTCGCAGATGAAAATCACTATTCTGGAATTGTTCCGAATAGCATTAAAAATTATTTTAGTGGGGTACTAGAATTTTTCTAAGCCCACATAAATATTTTCAGTTCAATCGGACGCTGAAAAACGTCGTCGTGAATAGTGAAAGTGCTTTTTGGATATTTATGGAAAAGCACCTTTTTGGATATTTCCAAAAAGGCTTCTAGAAGAGATTGGGGAGCAAGGTAGTTCCTCATGGGGCCCCCAAGGGTTGGTCGGCCAAGGGTGGAGCTCCTCCATGGAGCTCCACATGGCACCCCTTTTCCTTGTTATGATTTTTTATGTGTGACATAAAGTGGGGGTAGTTTGGTATTTTCAAGTCCCACCCTACCCCTTGGTTTTCCTATAAATAGAGGAGATGTGGGCTGCCATATCTTCATCCTTGAACTCTCATACACATGCCATGCATTATCTGGCTTCTTCTCTCCCTCCCACGAAAAGAGTTTCGTAGAGCCGAAAGGCTGTGTGGGTTCCGGTGGGAACTAGTTCTAGACGGCGAAGCCCTGCCGGATAGATGACACCGTATGTGTGCAACTTTGTAGAGAGATCATAGTTTCGGTCTTAGTTCGAGAGTGCCTCCCGAAGGGCTGTCCATGTGACTGTCCGAGTTTTGGAGGTCCTCCCGAAGGGCTGTCCGAGTGACAGTCCAAGTTTCGGAGGTCCTCCCAAAGGGCTGTCTGCGACACCATCCGGGGGACTGTCCGACCGCCTCCCGGAGGGCTGTCCGCGGGGCAGATGAGGGTATACATCCTCGCGATTGGGAGGTTGTAAAATCCTAGCTGCGGGGATCTGCACCGCCGTTCGTCATCGACTCTACTTCCGTTGCGCTACGAGTCGGTAACAAAAATGATCAAACCTTGTATGCAGTCTCCATAGTGGTCCTGGGCTGGTGCGTAGGTCGGAAATTTTTTGTTTTCTGCTGCGTTACCCAATATTGGCATCAAGAGCCGTGTTATGCGTAGATGCAGGTTGCGATCTAGAATACATAGAGATGTATGGGTGTTGCACAATATAATTAGGTAGTAGATGAGATCTATTGCTGAAAATTATTTGTGCAGGTAGCATATGAAATCTGTTACCCGATGTTCCTTTTGCTTCCCCTGAATTTGCATAGTCCCGATCTTGACGGAATGGTCGAATCTCACAAAGTTCTGGCAATCCGCAATCCTTTCATGCTGCTCCTGAGTATGCCGATTGACAGATCAACGAAGTGGTAACAGTTCTTTGGGTTCCACCATAGTTGAGAAAGATGGATGTTTCGCAGACGAAAGGGCAATACAGATGTGATCTGCACGGGGGTCACGCGTATGACGAAGTTTAGTATGGGGCTCAAGATTTTATTATCTCGTGTTTTATACACCCTGGAAAGTTAATCTAGCAACTTGAATTATCATACTTGATGATGGACGTTGGTAGATTCGGTTTGTTTCAAAACCTTAGAAGCCACGTAAAACAAGTTTTTGCATGAACCGATTAGAGGCGTCTAACTTGGTTTTGCAGGATGGTTTGCATGTGCATATGATGTGGTATAGCAATGCTCATATTAATTTGATTATGTATGAGATGACTATATGATGTAATATTAACATGACCTGCGTGTCATGATTCGGCATGATGGCTGGAGCCATATGATTGTCACTTTAATGACCTGCTTGTCAACCTTAAGTAATGCACTTATTTTATTAGCTATAGAGATAGCAATATTATCTGGTGCATCGACAAGGTGGTGGCAATCTTTGCAAAGGTGAACACCGACGCGAATGCCAAAGACGAAGGAATGAAAGACTTCTTCGTCAGAAAGGGCTATACCATATCATGCTATTATGAATTGCCTGAGATGTTTATCCCTCTTGATGCACCCTTCTTGATTGCGCGGTAGTCGCTTTTTATTAGGGTGATCTCTCACAAAATATCAAGTAGTTAGTGTTCTCCCAAGTGTAGCACCGTCACGACACCTATCTCTTCGGGGTATCACATGGTTACATGGGTACGAACGATTAGAGAAGTGTGAGGCGGGTGAGTTGAGACCTCGCAGCGAGATCACTTGGTTGTCTTGATGTTCAAGCATGAAAGTCATGAGCTCGGAACACACGCATCGAAAGATGAACAAGAGTCACATAGAGATGTGATTGGCAAGTTGGCCTACCAATTGAAATTCTCGTCACTTAAGATGGTTACATCCTTGACGTTGAATTGAAAGTTGGGTCTTGCATCACTCAAAATCAATTATGAGAGATATTGACTTGAGTGGGAGCGCATTGTAGAATTAACTTTTTTAATTCTCAGTGCAATTAATTTTGAACAATGTCTAAGTGTGATTTGCATAATAGTTGTAGAATAATGGCTCGCGTTTCCACCTTCCCTATTAAAATTGAATAGCTATTAAATATCCGGTTAAAACTTTACGGTTGGTAAGGTAATGTGAGGATTGTCCTCAAGAGTGCCGAGAAGGACTTTGTCCTATCACATGCTTTCGGTGTTCTCCCGCTAATGCTATGGATCATATGAGTCTCGTCCTTCGATCCAAAAGCTAGAATTCCTTTTTAGTCAAAGTGCAATATGTTTGCTTCCATGAGTCCGAAACTCCAAAATTTTGGATAGTTATGTGATATTCATGGAATCTGAAAATCATTTTCAGAGACAGACAAAGGCTAAAAGATATGAGATATCCAAAGAAATGTTTGTTTGCAAACTATTAGTAAAGGAGTTTACTATGCATTAGACTGATAAGAGAGGGATCCAGGAGAACGCCTGGCATATGATGAAAGGTGAATAAAACAACAACTTAAAGAGAAAGGAAGTGTCTGAAGGGTGTTAGTAAGACTTTCACGCCTAGGAAGTCCGGAGCTAATGCCACTCTTAAGTTGGATGCTTCTTCTGAGAGTAGGAGAAATACTAAAAGTTAAACTGTTAGAAGTATAATGGCAAAAGGAAAGAAGACTGGAATATCCATCTCATGTATGAATGTCATACAAAGTTTTTGATGTATAGAAGGTTGGTCAAAGATATAGTTCTTGGGAATTATGGTTAAACATGTTAATCACTAAATTCTTGGGTGTTGTGAGTTAATCACAAAGATACCCGCTCGATTGCATTCTGTTGCAACTCGATGTAAGAACTACTATGGCCTGAAAGACTAGCCAGGGATGAGGTTTAGATACACGCAGGGAACATAGTAAATGTTACTATGCCTTCCATCAGTGTATTCCCTATGTATTAAGTTTCATAATTCAGTTTAGAGTTTCACACTCTAGCCCTTTGCATAAGGTATCTTGCAAGAAGGTTGTTCATAAGAGAACTTTTCATGTTCGGTGTTATGAATAACATAAGAGCCATACTTTCATTATGAATGAGACGTATGTTATGAATATTGATAATAATACATTACCTCTGGGTTTACTTTTATAATTCATTTTAGAGTTTCATACACTCTAGCCCATTGCACAATGTTTGTTGCAAAAGAGTTATTCATAAAAACAACAATTGTTGTTCAGTATTATGAATAACATGAAGGGCCATGCTTCCATCCTAGATGGTATGTATGTTATGAATATTAATGGAAATATGATACATCCATAACACTGACGCTAAATGTCGCAAGACTAAAAGAATACCACATAGGTGTGGCAATGCATTTGGTCACATTGGAGAAACCCACATGGAAAATTCCATTATGATGGATTTTGAAGTCGTTTGATTTTGAATCATCTGATACTTGCAACTTTCCTCCAAAAGGTGAACTAACTAAAATACCGTTCACATGCCATAAGGAACGAGCAAAGAACTTATTGGTAATCATACATTTGATGTATGTAGTCCGATAAATATTGTTGCAAACAGTGGATTTGTCTACCTTCAAAAATGACTCAAGTAGATATATGGATATTTACTTGATGAGACGTAAGTCTGGATCTTTTGAAATCATTTGAAAGGTTTTCAAAAATGAAGTGGAAGTTATTGTACCAAGAAAATTATGTTTCTGCAATTTGATTGCGGAAAGGAATATTTGAGTTACAAGTTTAGCGAATGTCTGATGAGTTGTGAAAAGAGTTTCATAACTTGCACTTCCCGGAACACCACCGCAAGTGGAAAGTCCGTGAAGATGTAATCGAACCATTTATGACATGGTAAGATCAAAGATGACATAAATAGATTTGCCATTATCCCTTTTATAGAGTGATACTTTAGAGACTGCGGCTTTTACACTGAAAAGAGATCCATCAGGTCTGTTGAAATGACGCCATGGTATGGTATGCCCAACCATGTTATATCTTTTCTTAACATTTGAAATATGGTGCTTGTGTAAAAGGTTACAAACCTATTCCAAATCAGACAAGTGCTACTTTGTATGGTTATCCCAAGTCATTGGGTATTCCCCCACCACTATACCGAGGCAAAGGGTTTTGCCACAAAACGGTATGCTTTTAAAGAGAATAGTTTTTAAAAAGGTGAGTGGGAGGACAGTGCAACTCGCCGAGATAACCAGTATCTTTGTCATCAGTTCAAAGGAAAGAAACCCTGGAAATGATTCTGTTGTTTCCTACTACGACTGATACGGAAGTCTCTACAATAAAATGTATGGACTTTGGTCGAACGTGCAGCTGAACCACGTAGGCAAAGCTCGTGCAAACCTATCAGGTGCGCAAATGAGATATTGTTGTTAGACAACAGTATACCTACAATACACAAGGAAGCGTTGATGGGCCCTGACTCCGGGATTGGCTAAATGCCAATACAATCCGAGATAGTTTCCATACAAGTGATTCAAGATTAAAACCTTGATACACCTTTCAGAGGACTTAGAGTCTAACGAATATTTATGGAACTAAAAACTGGTACGGATAAAAATGTTTTATCCATAAAGCTCGACTTGTTGAAATAACAAGTTCAAGGAGTTGACTACGATGAGGTTGTTTCACCGTAGCGATGCTTAAGGTCGGTTTGGGTTGAACTAGCAATTAATACATATATCAATCATGAGATATGAAACATGGATGACAAAAGTATTTCCATTTAATGGAAATGAAACCTAGGACTTGTATGTGATACAGTTCAAGGTAATTTGTCGATCCAGAGGATGCTAGTAAGTATGCAAACTTCAGAGTTCCAGCAATGGACAAAAGAGAGCAAAATGGAGTTGGAATCTTCGTGGTTTGATGAAATGGTCAAAAGGTTTTTTTTACTTCATCAATGGGTAAGAAGATGCTTGTGATTCAAGAAAGTAAGTGGGAGCATAACAATATTTCTAAAAATGTTGTGTGCTTGACACATTGTTAATTGGAAATAAATTTCTTGACACGAATTAGGACTTCATTTGAAAATAGTTTTGCGATGAAGTGCTTAGGCTAAATAGCCTCCATATTAGGCATGATGATCTATGGAGATATATTTACCTAATGGGGCTAAGCAATGAATACATATTGACAAGGTGCTAAAACCTTTTAGCATTTAAAAATGCCAAGGAGTGATTCTTGCCGAAGTCACATGGAAGGAGTTTTTGCAAGACTCAGTGTCCCAAAACACTGACGAGTAAAATACATGATGGAGATTCCACACACTCTGGTGTTTGGATTAATCATGTATTCCATGGTATGTAAAAACAACCAGATATGTCCGATACTCCCAAGTTGTTGCCAGTATAGATACCAAAGTGATCAAAGCACTGATCATGGGACAACAATGAAAGATGTCATTAAGTACTAGAGTAGTGCTGATGACATGTTTTCTCGCAAGCAGAGATTATAAAGTGCTCGTTGTAAGTAATTACATCGATACAGTCTCAATCAATGCTCCATGCGATTTTTGATTTAAGTTAAGGGTTTTGTGTAATACACAATATGGTGGCATGGTAGTTGGAAATTGTTCCAAACAAGATACTGTGGCGAATTCTATAACAAAGGCTAAGTATGTTGACGCTTTGGAAGCGACAAAGAAGTTGTTGAATCATATAGTTCATTCATGAACTTAGTATGGTTCCAAGATGGCTTTGGTCTATGAGACACTATTGCACATAGTTGCTCCATAGCTCAGTCTGAGGAATCAGGTTTCGACTAATGATTCACACATATGCAAAGCCAAGTTCACACAAAATACGAATTTTGCGATAGCGTGAAAACGCGAGGATATGCAGAGTTACACACGGAGCTGAAGTTGTCAGATCCGTTGAACATCAGGCTATACCACAAGCGAAGCATATTTTACACCAGTATGCCATAGGTGTAAAGTGCATTAGCATTGACTAGATTATTGACTCTAGTGCAAGTGGGAGTCTGTAGGAGATATGCCCTAGAGTAAATAATAAATGTTATTGATTATTTCCCTGTTCATAATTAGATTTATGTTCCATGCTATAACTGCTATGGTTCTCGAGTCTACAATAACCACGAGGCTTGAAGGAAGACTCATATGCACGTGTGGAATAGTAAACGGTAAATTGAATTCCTAGTCTGGCCTCTAAGACTGGCTCAAGTATTGTATGATGATCCTGTTTTCCTGATCATGGGCATGGCTATGCCAGCAATTTTGAGGGAACAATGTTAGAAGAACATTTGTGTTGAATCGACCCGAATTGATGTTATGCTATGAGATACATTCGTCATAAGTTAATGGTTAATAACACAGAGAAGTTAATGTTTGCATAATTCCTTAGACCATGAGAGTATCGAGTTTCTTCATGCTTGCTTCATGAACTTTGGGGTTTGTTAAACGTCATCCGTAAATGGGTGGCTATTACGGCGGCTTACGGGTTCATGGAAAAGTATGTCAAGTAACTTGATAGCTCAAGGTTGGGATTTGCTCCTCCAATGATGGAGAGATATCTCTGGGCCCTCTCGGTATTACGGTATCCATCATTGTCTAGCCAGACACTTTGTGATTTGATCACGGGGATGGCGGAACACGGGAACGAGAAAAGAGAACAACACCGGTAACGAGGTAACTAGCATAGTGGACAAGTTGTTGATCCACGGGGATGCCAACATGTCTCACCTTGGGTATTTGTAACATATCGCGAAGCAACAGGAATAGCTCACGGCAACCGGAGGTTCACTCGAATATTCATTCGTGTGGGTATAGGGGTCAATATGGGTGTCCACGGCTCCGATGTTGATCATTGATCGGAAGGGGTTCCGGGTCATGTCTATGCTTCACCGAACCTATAGGGTCACACGCTTAAGGGTCATCTATCTGTTGAATACTAGACAGGGAGTCTGAGAGAAAATCAACGAAAAGTTTCGGACATCAGAAAAGTTTCGGACAGCGGAAAAGTTCCGCAGACAGAACACCGGAATGTTTTCGGTAAAATTAAAAAGTATTTTCAGGGGATACCATTAAGTCAAATTGGTTTTGGCACATGCCTGATAATTCTTGGAGGGTGCCAGAATCATTCTGGAAACTTCTGGGAATTTTCCGGAAGAAAAATCGGAAATGTTCCGGAGCTGCCAGAACCGCTTCAGATGCTTTTTGCAGATGAAAATCACTATTCCAGAATTGTTCCGGATCGCATTAAAAATTATTTTAGTGGGGTACTAGAATTGTTCTAAGCCCACATAAATATTTTCAGTTTGATCGGACGCTGAAAAATGTCATCGTGAATAGTGAAAGTGCTTTTTGGATATTTATGGAAAAGCACCTTTTTGGATATTTCCAAAAAGGCTTCTAGAAGGGATTGGGGAGCAAGGTAGCTCCTCATGGCCCCCCCCCCCAAGGGTTAGCCGGACAAGGGTGGAGCTCCTCCATGGAGCTCCACATGGCACCCCTTTTCCTTCTTATGATTTTTTATGTGTGACATAAAGTGGGGGTAGTTTGGTATTTTCAAGTCCCACCCTACCCCTTGGTTTTCCTATAAATAGAGGAGATGTGGGCTGCCATCTCTTCATCCTTGAACTCTCATACACATGCCATGCATTATCTGGCTTCTTCTCTTCCTCCCACGAAAAGAGTTTCGTAGAGCCGAAAGGCTGTCTGGGTTCCGGTGGGAACTTGTTCTGGACAGCGAAGCCCTGCCGGATAGATGACACCGTATGTGTTCAACTCAGTAGAGAGATCGTAGTTTCGGTCTTAGTTCGAGAATGCCTCCCGAAGGGCTGTCCGTGTGACCGTCCGAGTTTTGGAGGTCCTCCCAAAGGGCTGTCCGAGTGACAGTCCAAGTTTCGGAGGTCCTCCCGAAGGGCTGTCCGC
The DNA here is from genome assembly GCA_022496015.1 of Hordeum marinum. NCBI lineage: Eukaryota > Viridiplantae > Streptophyta > Magnoliopsida > Poales > Poaceae > Hordeum > Hordeum marinum. The sequence goes on along the minus strand of CM039678.1, from coordinate 378,361,492 downwards.
GACACCATCTGGGGGACTGTCCGACCGCCTTCCGGAGGGCTATCCGCGGGGCAGATGAGGGTATACATCCTCGCGGTTGGGAGGTTGTAAAATCCTAGCTGCGGGGATCTGCACCGCCGTTCGTCGTCGACTCTACTTCCGCTGCGCTACGAGTCGGTAACGAAAATGATCAAACCTTGTATGCAGTCTCCATAGTGGTCCTGGGCTGATGCGTAGGTCGGAAATTTTTTGTTTTCTGCTGCGTTACCCAACAATAGCGAGGGGTATAAACTCGGGCTACTACTAAGTTGATAGTAGTAGCGAGGGGTGTATACCCCTCGCCACACCCCTCGCTACTACTAAGTACAAGGTAGGTTAACGACCCTAAAGTCACCATATCCTCCCCCGAATCCCTCCTCTCTCCCGTCACTCTCCCTCCTCTCAATAGGCTGTCCCATGGTGCTCCTGCCCAAGCACACCTGCTCCTCCATGGCGCCCAACAAGGCCACTGACTCACGTCGCTGGCGTCCAGGAGCTCGCCGGTCTTCCCTCGCGCCTTCATGCCACCACGATGGAGCACCTCACCACCGGCGACCAGCCCCGATGTGCCCTCCATCTCCTTCCTCTCTCACTCCTTTCTCTTTTCCCTCACTTTCCCTTTGGTTTTACTCACCCCCCATGTCCATGCCTGCGCAGGTCCTCAACATGGCCAACCAGGAGCTCTCTGCCTTGGCCGAGAAGAGGATACTCACACCACCGTCTTGCTCTGCCCTAGACCCGATCCCTCTCCAATAGCCATCGCCGGATCTGGTCTGTCGCTGCCCGGCCGTGCCTCCGGCGACCCCTGCCATCGCTGGATTGAACCTTTGACACCATTGACAACACGCACGTGATCAAGATTTTTTTTGGTTTTTGAAATTAATAGTAGTAGCACGGGTCACATACACGCGCTATAGATAGTTAGTAGTAGCGCGGGTGGCACCCACGTTGCTACTAACACACGTAATGGTAGTGCGGGATGCACCTGCGCTACTACTACTAGTTAGAGCATCTCCAGCCGTTTGCCCTCCCCCCCCAGCGTGCCTGGCGAGGCCGCAAAACGTTCTAGCCGACGCTATTTTCGCCCTGGGGGGATCAAATTCCCATTCGTGCCCCCGATTTTCGGCCACAAGCACATGCAAATTCAAACGTTCAATTTCCCGCTACCAAAACCCGACACAAGTCGGCGATCATGCCACAAGTCAGCGTCCATCATGCCACATGCCAGCGATCGCCACCACAGGTCCGGCGATCAAAACATGCCAATAGTCCGGCATACAAAATGGCGGGAGACATGCGCATAGAACTCAAATGGCCAGCTCGTCATCTCCCGGAGCGGCGGGAGAGGTCGGCATAGGTGTCGGGGAGGGCGCATTCAGCGGCATCGGAGACGAAGGCGCACTCAGCGACGGCGTGGGCGATGCGGTCGGCGCCAGCATGAGGTTCAAGATGAGGTTGCGTTTCGCCAAGTACCATGCCTTCACCTGCGGGTCCATGTCTGTCGTGACGCCTCCCATGAGGTACGCCAGGTTGGTGTTGTGCTTCTTCGCGGCGACGTTGGTCCTGAGGAGGTCGAGCTTGGCGTCCTGCTTCGTCATCAGCATTGACCACCTCGCCTCTGACTTCTCCTCCCTCAGGGGCAGATTAGGTCTTTGTGTCAGCGATGCATTGCTCGATCGATGCATGCAGCCATTCGGCAGCCGGTGCCTCGTTCATGGCCTTCTTCGCCTTCTTGTTCCCATCTGTCCGCCCTTCTGCCACCCTAGCAACAGGCGCGTCCGGTATGTACATGCCGTCCTTGTTGGCGAGTGCAAGCCGGACCTCGGCCCTTTTCTCGCACGACTCGATCCTGGTGAACACATGGAGGAACTTGAAGTCGGCGTCGGTTTTGCTGTCCTTGCAAAACAACTCGAGCATCCGAACCATCTGCAGGAAGAACAAGTGTCGACGAAGAAGGCCAACCGGGGCCGTTTATGGAGGTACCTGCTATTCGATGTTCGCGCCGCTCTCAGGGCGAGCCCGGACCTCTTCTTGGACCCCCATGCCACTTGATGCACGTCAGTTGGATGCCCACCCAATGGTTAGACATGGCCTTGTCCCCGCGCTCCATGTGTATGCCGGCAAACTCGGGGTCAACCAACTTGCGCTCGTCGAACGCTGCCTTGATCCTCTTCCAGTACGTCTCGGTGTTCTGGTTCGTGCCAGTGATCGGGTCCATGCTGACCAGCTTCCATGCTTCGGTGAGGCACACGTCTTCCTTCACCGCCCACTTGATGCGGGGCTCGACCGGCTTCCCATTGACCGACCTTGACTTCTTCTTTCTCCCTTTACCCCTCACCGACACCGGCTCTGGCTCCATCGGCTCTTCCTCCTCCATCTCCTCCTCGGCCTCGTCGGGGTCGGCGTCGTCCATGTCGCCGATGTCCTCCTCCACCTCTTGCGTACCGAACCCGGGGCACAACACGGACGCAACGGAGCCGGCGTTGATGATCCCCTCCATCTCGGCATCGGCGGTGCTAAACTGTGGGGCCGAACCAGGCGCGAAAGGCAGGGGGCGCGTCGCAGAGCCTTTGCGGACGAGCCTGAGTACGTCGGCAAGGGCGCGTAGCCATACTGGGCGTTGGGGTGGCCGGCGGAGAAGGCGGAAGGCGTGCGTGGGAAGGTGATGTTGGGGTTGAAGCCGCCGAGGGCGTCGCCGTCGACATACTCCGGCGAGGGCGCATAGTCGCCCCACGCCGGCGACCAAAAGTAGGGGTTGGCCGGCGATGCGATGCTCTACTGGCTGCCCCACGCGTCTTGCGGGAACAGACCCACCTGATGCTGCCCCGGGAAGATCGGCCGCTCGTTCGCCATGGCCGAGCGAGACGACGCCTCCTGCTCCGCCGCCGCAACCCTGGCTTTCTTCATGAGAAGCCTGTTCCGGCGATCGGTGGTCACCGCCTCCCTACGGTCGACGTCGGCCTTCCACTGCGTTTTCGTCAAGCTCGGCGGCCTTGGCATCGGCGCTCGAGCCTTCCTCACCTTCAGCATGGCGGGGATGGTGGCTTGGCGAGGGGCGGCATACTTCTTCGGCGGCATGACGGCGGAGAGAGATGGAGGGAAATTGAGAGAATGGAGAGAATGTCGGGGAAACGGTGGGATGGGGAAGGAAAAAAAGGAGGGAAAACAACGGAAAGAAGTAGACGGTGTTGCCGGTAGCTCGGCCCCACGCGACTTTTCACTTCAGCCGGCACCCCCTAGTGTGCTGGGTTCGACTTGGAGTCGCCGGCCCAAAAAAGGGGCCCAACCGACGAAAATCTATGTCGAGGAGGGAGGGGGGATTGGGATTTTTTTTTCCGCCGGCGATAAAAAACAGGCCGGGAGGGATCCGTTGGGGCCGCGGCTGAAGATGCTCTTAGTTGTAGCGTCCTAATAGCAGCGCGGGCACCAACTCTAACCCATGCTACTATGGATTTTTCCTAGTAGTTTGTGCGTGCTCACATTGTAAGCCATCGCTTGCATTGCAGATGACCTCTCTTGTTGATTTATTTTTCAAGGACTCATTCTTGACGAGGATGAAGACCTTGAATGATGATTGCTTTGTATACAAGCATGATGGCAAACAAGAAACCGAAGTGGGGAGGTTCCATGCCCGGGCATTTTGTACTCCACCGAAACAATCAAGCCAGTTATGACATGCTAATGGATGAATGTTCTCGAGAGAAACCGGTGTACGGTTTTAAAACTTCTAGGAGAAGGTTTTGAATGTTAATGGGTTTGTTCTTACGCATTGCTCATGCCGTCAAAGACCATTGTTCAAAATCAATGGGTGTCAATATAACATGAACTACTATCTTGCTGATGACACATATCCTGCACGGCCTACTTTTATGAAGACAATATCAAATCCTCGAGGTAAGAATAATATTCACTTTGCAAGGCGTCAAGGAACATGTGGAAAAGATGTCGAACAAGTATTTGAGGTTCTATAAGCTCGCTTTGTCATGTTCGTGGACTTGCACGACTCTGACATCAAAAGGATCATGACAGTATGCATAATCTTACAAAACATGATTATAGAGGATGAGCAGGAACAACTGTCAGACTACCGCTATGACAACAAGGAGAACAAAATTTATATACCACCTATTCAACTACAAAGGGGTGAACGGAAATTCCTAGGAATGCATCGACGGATTGAAAACTATGCGGGCAACGATGATCTTGTTGACCGTTTGTGGTCGCTTCATGGCCAATAAACTTCTTACTAGTATTTCTACATGAAATGGCTTGGACCATTTGTTATGCTTGAATTTGAATTTCGAATCGAATTTATAAACTGTGGATTTGAAATGATTATCAAGTATGTATGTCTGCTATAGAATGTTTGAATTATTATGTTGATAGGATAGACATGCATGCAATATTTGTATGCTTGTTTAGTGAAAAAATAGAAGAAAAAAGAACAGATTCAAGGAAGATGTTTACATGAACTTAGAAAAAGATCTCTTAGGGAAACTCTAGCAGATCCCGTAAAACCTTGCTAGGGCGCTTTTTTCTGGCTGATTTACGAGATGGTCCAAAAAACGGCCTGAGAGTCATGTAAAAATGGCCCGGCCCATAATTTTCTTAAGTAAAAGTCCGTAAACCACCTCTGAATCCGCTATATATGTCAGCGCCGAGTCATTTTAGGGTTCCCGCCCTCCTATCCTCTTTCGTCACTTTTCTTCCACTCCGACGATAAATCGAGCAAGCTCCGGCAACGTTTTGCGACGAGTAGATCCACCGGAAGCAAAAGGAGATGCATAAGCAATAAGGAAGCCAAAATATATAAGTATTTCCAAGGTTGCAGGGTGTCGTGCACGTGCGATGGGAGGGGTGGCCGAGGGGGGGTCGGCGACAAGCTGCCTCTCAAGCACCGCAACGACGCTAAGGTCGGGAGCTCCTCCCCAGCCGATCGGTGAAGGAGTGGCGTCACGAGCAGGCGCGCACACACGGCGGTCGCTTCCGCAACGCCGGAGCACGGGCATGGACCAACTTTGACCGCTACGGCCGCATCTTCTCCCTTGCGATCAAGCGTCTCCGAGGCGAAGGAGGCCGCCGCCGCCGAAGATGAAGCTGCGGCTGCATGGGTGGAGGCGCTTTTCAAGGAGTATCAGCTCGCCCAAGTCCTCTCCAGCACTCTCATGGACTACCACCTCCATGACAAGAAGCCCATCGACGACAACGATGAGTTTCTACTCCTAATTGCTCACTTGGTAGAATAGCATCCTGGTTTATTTTCAATCGGTTTAATTTCGTCTCTCCTTCCACCACCCCACCTGACCCATATGTTTTTTCTCTCCATTCTTTATTACAAATCAGGACTTTCCTAATGTATAACAAATTATGAACTAACTTTCTTAAATTACCCAAATCAAACGATTCCTCTATTTAATGCAATTTGTTTTAGGAAACAAATAACATATTTTTAGGAAACAAATAATAGATTTTAATTTAACTTCTCCAACTTATCCAAATCAACCGAATCATCTCATTAGTGCAATTTATTTTAGGAAACAAATACCAATTTTTCAGGAAAACAAATAACGGATTTTAAGGATATTAACATATAAATCATGACAAACAAATCCCCTTCCTGCTGGATTTTCTCCTTCCTATTAAAAACCAAATCTCTACTCCTAAATGAGTTGGTAGCTGACGTTCACGATTTTTCCCTCTCCTGTCTCATCCTCTTTTGTTTTTTGTCCCTCTTCGTAACGATCCCCTCACAACGATCCGGTCGCACCTAACAAAAAAACGGACGACGACAACCAATGCCCCTTCACACGAGAAAAAATCGGATGATGACCAAGGTCCCCTCGAACTAATAAATTCGGATGAACCGGACGAGCGAGGCCCTCTCGGACGACCCTGGGATCAAGGACCACTTGCTACGACGACTGGAACCATGCCCCAGCTGTTGGGAGACGTAGTAGTAAATCAAATTTTTTCCTACGTGTCACCAAGATCTATCTACGGAGAAACCAACAACGAGCAAAGCGGGAGTGCATCTTCATACCTTTGAAGATCGCAAAGGGGGAGTGCATCTTCATACCTATGTTATTAGAACGCGGTTGGTGGGAGTCGTACTCGCAGCGATTCAGATCGCGGTGGATTCCGATCTAAGCGCCGAACAACGGCGCCTCCGCGTTCAACACACGTGCAACCCAGTGACGTCTCCTACGCCTTGATCCAGCAAGGAGGAAGGAGAGGTTGAGGGAGAGCTCCAGCAGCACGATGGCATGGTGACGGTGGAGCTGCGTGGTAATCCGACAAGGCTTCGCCAAGCACTACGGAGGACGAGGACGAGGAGGGGTAGGGCTGCGTTGAGAGAGAGAGATGTGTGTCTCCGGCAGCCCCAAGGGCTCCACTATATATAAGAGGAGGAGGAGGGAGGGCGTAGCCCCTAGGGTTCCCACCCTAGGGCCGGCGGCAGCCCTAGATGGCTCCTGGTGCGGCGGCTAGAGAGGGAGAGGGAGGGGCGGCGCCCTAGGTGGGCCTAGGGCCCATCTGCCCCTAGGGTTTGCCCCCTCCCACCTAGTGCTGCGCCTTGGGCCCTTGTGGGAGGCACACCAGCCCACCTAGGGGCTGGTTCCCTCCCACCTGCGGCCCATGCAGCCCTCTGGTGCCGGTGGCCCCACATGGTGGACCCCCGGAACCCTTCCGGTGGTCCTCGTACGTTACCGGTGATGCCCGAAACACTTTCGATGACCAACACCTCACTTCCTATATATGAATCTTTACCTACGGACCATTTGGGAACTCCTCGTGACGTCCGGAATCTCATCCGGGACTCTGAACAACCTTCGGTAACCACGTACACTATTTCCCTATAACCCTAGCGTCATCGAACCTTAAGTGTGTAGACCCTACGGGTTCGGGAGGCATGTAGACATGACCAAGACACCTCTCCGGTCAATAACCAACAGCAGGATCTGGATACCCCCGTTGGATCCCACATGCTCCATGATGATCTCATCAGATGAACCACGATGTCGGGGATTTAATCAATCCCGTATACAATTCCCTTTGTCTACCGATATGATACTTGCTCGAGATTCGATCGTCGGTATCCCTATACCTTGTTCAATCTCGTTACCGGCAAGTCTCTTTACTCGTTCTGTAACACATCATCCCGTGGCTAACTCCTTAGTCACATTGAGATCATTATGATGATGTTTACTGAGTGGGCCCAGAGATACCTCTAACGTCACACGAAGTGACAAATCCCAATCTCGATTCGTGCCAACCCAACAGATACTTTCGGGGATACCCGTAGTGTACCTTTATAGCCACCCAGTTACGTTGTGACGTTTGGCACACCCAAAGTATTCCTATGGTATCCGAGAGGTACACAATCTCATGGTCTAAGGAAACAATACTTGACATTAGAAAAGCTTCAGCAGACGAACTACACGATCTTGTGCTATGCTTAGGATTGGGTCTTGTCCATCACATCATTCTCCTGATGATGTGATCCCGTTATCAATGACATTCAATGTCCATGGTCATGAAACCATGACCATTTATTGATCAACGAGCTAGCCAACTAGAGGCTCACTAGGGACAAGTTGTGGTCTATGTATTCACACATGCAGGTTTCCGGTTAATACAATTATAGCATGAACAATAGACAATTATCATGAACAAGGAAATACAATACTAACCATTTTATTATTGCCTCTAGGGCATATTTCCAACAGTCTCCCACTTGCACTAGAGTCAATAATCTAGTTACATTGTCATGTATCGAACACCCATAGAGTTCTGGTGTTGATCATGTTTTGTTTGTGAGAGAGGTTTAGTCAACGAATCTGCGACATTCAGATCCATATGTACTTTACAAATATCTATATCTCCTTCCTGAATGTAATCACGAATGGAGTTGAAGCGGCGCTTGATGTGTCTTGTCTTCTTGTGAAACCTGGGCTCCTTGGCAAGGGCAATAGCTCCAGTATTGTCACATAATAGAGTCATCGGGCCCGACGCATTGGGAATTACTCCTAGGTCGGTGATGAACTCCTTCATCCAGACTCCTTCCTTTGCTGCTTCCGAAGTAGCTATGTACTCCGCTTCACATGTAGATGCCGTCACAACGCTTTGCTTGCTGTTGCACCAGCTGACTACCCCTCTGTTCAAAATATACACGTATCCGGTTTGTGACTTGGAGTCATCTGGATCTGTGTCGAAGCTAGCATCGACGTAACCCTTTACGATGAGCTCTTCGGCACCTCCATATACGAGAAACATGTCCTTGGTCCTTTTTAGGTACTTTAGGATATTCTTGACCGCCGTCCAGTGTTCTGCTCCGGGATCACTTTGGTACCTCCCTACCAAACTTATGGCAAGGTTCACATCAGGTCTGGTACACAACATGGCATACATAATAGAGCCTATGGCTGAAGCATATGGGATGACACTCATCTTTTCTCTATCCTCTATCGTGGTCGGGCATTGAGTCGCACTCAATCTCACACCCTGTAACACAGGCAAGAACCCCTTCTTGGACTGATCCATATTGAACTTCTTCAATATCTTGTCAAGGTATGTGCTTTGTGAAAGACCTATGAGGCATTTCGATCTATCTCTATAGATCTTGATGTTGGAAATATGCCCTAGCGGCAATAATAAATTAGTTGTTATCATATTTCCTTGTTCATGATAATTGTTTATTATCCATGCTATAATTGTATCGATCAGAGACTTAGATGCATGTGTGGATACATAGACAAAACCATGTCCCTAGTATGCCTCTAACAGACTAGCTCGTTGACCAAAGATGGTTAAGGTTTCCTAGCCATGGACATGAGATGTCATTTGATAACGGGGTCACATCATTAGGAGAATGATGTGATGGACAAGACCCAAATTACAAACGTAGCATATGATCGTGTCAGTTTATTTCTACTGTTTTCTGCATGTCAAGTATTTGTTCCTATGACCATGAGATCATGCAACTCACTAACACCGGAGGAGTGCCTTGTGTGTATCAAACGTCGCAACATAACTGGGTGACTATAAAGGTGCTCTACAGGTATCTCCGAGGGTGTCTGTTGAGTTGGCATGGATCAAGACTGAGATTTGTTGAGGTATCTCAGGGCCCACTCGGTAATACAACATCACAATAAGCCTTGCAAGCAATGTGACTAAGTGTTAGTTGCGGGATCTTGTATTAGGAATGATTAAAGAGACTTGCCGGTAACGAGGTTGAACTAGGTATGGAGATACCGACGATCGAATCTCGCAAGTAACATACGGAAGAACAAAGGGAACATCATACGGGATTAACTGAATCCTTGACATAGAGGTTCGACCGATAAAGATCTTCATAGAATATGTAGGAACCAATATGGGCATCCAGGTCCCGCTATTGGTTATTGACCGTAGAGGTGTCTCGGTCATGTCTACATAGTTCTCGAACCCGCAGGGTCTGCACACTTAAGGTTCGGTGACGTTTCGGTAGTATAGAGGTATGCATGGTGGTGACCGAAGGTTGTTCTGAGTCCCGGATGAGATCCTGGACGTCACTAGGAGCTCCGGAATGGTCCGGAGGTAAAGATTGATATATAGGAAGTCCTATTTTGGTCTCCGGAAAAGTTTCGGGATCATTGGTAGTGTACAGGGAGTGTCGATAGTGTACCGGGGGACCATCGGGAGGGGTATTTCGACCCAAGAGGCTATATGGTCTGTGGGAGAGTAAATACCAGCCCTTTGTGGGCTGGTGGAAGTCCCACACAAGTCCCATGCGGCTGGGAAGAAAATCCCAAAAGGAAAAAGGTGGAAAAAGGCAAAAAAAGGGCCAAATAAGGAAGGAGTCCTAATCCTACTAGGAGTGGAGGAGGAGGACTCCTCCCTCCTTGGTTCGGCCGACCCAAGGGCTGCCTCTTTGGCAGCCAAGCCTCCTCCTCCTCTCATCCTATATATACTAGAGGATTTTAGGGTTTTGGCACCAGATATTCAGCCACGTGCTACCCGTTCCTCTAGTGCATAGTTTCTCCTGTAGATCGGATTTCTGCATTGCTTATGCGAAGCCCTGCCGGAATAGCTCCACCACCATCGCCGGAGCACCATCACGCTGACGGAGAAATCTTCTTCCTCTTCGCTCCCTCTTGCTAGATCAAGACGGCGGAGATCGTCATCAAGCTGTACGTGTGCTGAACGCGGAGGTGTCGTCCGTTCGGCGCTAGATCGGAAGGACTGTGATCAAGATTGCAAGACGGATCGTGATGAGTTCGCGGGATGGATCGTGATGAGTTTGCGGGACGGATCGTGATTGGATCGCGTGACGGATCGTGATGATTTCACGGGACGGATCGTGATTGGATCGCTGGACGGATCGTGATGAGATCGCGGGACGCTCGGCAATTTGGATCGCGAAGACGTTCGACTACACCAACCGCGTTTCTTAACGCTTCCCGCTTAGCGATCTACAAGGGTATGTAGATCCACTCTCCCTCTCGTAGATGCTCATCACCATGGATAGATCTTGCGTGTGCGTAGGAATTTTTTTGTTTCCCATGCGACGTTCCCCAACACTTGATGCCTAATATGTAAGCAGCTTCTCCAAGTTCTTTCATTGAAAAACACTTATTCAAGTAGGCCTTTATGCTTTCCAAGAGTTCTATATCATTTCCCATCAACAATATGTCATCCACATATAATATGAGAAATGCTACAAAGCTCCCACTCACTTTCTTGTAAATACAGGGTTCTCCATAAACCTGTATAAAACCAAACGCTTTAATCACCTCATTAAAGCGAATGTTCCAACTCCGAGATGCTTGCACCATCCCATAGATGGAGCGTTGAAGCTTGCATACTTTGTTTGCATCTTTAGGATCGACAAAACCTTCTGGCTGCATCATATACAGTTCTTCCTTAAGGAAACCATTAAGGAATCTCGTTTTGACGTCCATTTGCCAGATCTCATAATCATAAAATGCGGCAATTGCTAACATGATTCGGACGAACTTCAGCATCTCTACGGGTGAGAAAGTCTCATCATAGTCAACTCCTTGAACTTGTCGATAACCCTTAGCGACAAGCCAAGCCTTATAGACGGTCACAGTACCATCCGCGTCAGTCTTCTTCTTAAAGATCCATTTATTTTCTATGGCTCGCTTATCATCGGGCAAGTCCACCAAAGTCCATACTTTGTTCTCATATATGGATCCTATCTCGGATTTCATGGCTTCAAGCCATTTGTTCGAATCTGGTCCCGCCATTGCTTCTTCATAGTTCGAAGGTTCACCGTTGTCCAACAACATGATCTCCAGGACAGGGTTGTTGTACCACTCTGGTGCGGAACGTGTCCTTGTGGACCTTCGAGGTTCAATAGCAACTTGATCTGAAGTTTCATGATCATCATCATTAACTTCCTCTCTAGCCGGTGCAGGCTCCACAAAAATAACTTCCCGTGCTGCGCTACTCTCCGGTTTGAGTGAAGGTACAATTACCTCATCAAGTTCTATTTTCCTCCCACTTACTTCTTTCGAGAGAAACTCTTTCTCTAGAAAGGATCCGTTCTTGGCAACAAAGACTTTGCCTTCGGATCTGAGGTAGAAGGTATACCCAACAATTTCTTTAGGGTATCCTATGAAGACGCACTTTTCCGCTTTGGGTTCGAGCTTCTCAGGTTGAAGTTTCTTCACATAAGCATCGCATCCCCAAACTTTCAGAAACGACAGCTTAGGTTTCTTTCCAAACCATAATTCATACGGTGTCGTCTCAATGGATTTAGACGGTGCCCTATTTAAAGTGAATGCGACAGTCTCTAATGCATATCCCCAAAATGATAGCGGTAAGTCGGTAAGAGACATCATAGATCGCACCATATGAGTGCGATTACGATGTTCAGACACACCATTTCGCTGAGGTGTGCCAGGCGGCGTGAGTTGTGAAACAATTCCACATTTCCTTAGGTGCGTGCCAAACTCGTGACTCAAATATTCTCCGCCACGATCAGATCGTAGGCACTTTATTTTCCTGTCAAGTTGATTCTCTACCTCACTCTGAAATTCCTTGAACTTTTCAAAGGTTTCAGACTTGTGTTTCATTAAGTAGACATACCCATATCTGCTCAAGTCATCACTGAGGGTGAGAACATAACGGTAGCCACCGCGAGCCTCGACGCTCATTGGACCGCATACATCGGTATGTATTATGTCCAACAAGTCAGTTGCTCGCTCCATTGTTCCGGAGAATGGAGTCTTGGTCATCTTGCCCATGAGGCATAGTTCGCACGTGTCAAATGATTCAAAATCAAGAGGCTCCAAGAGTCCATCAATATGGAGTTTCTTCATGCGTTTGACACCAATATGACCAAGGCGGCAGTTGTTGGGGAACGTTGCATGGGAAACAAAACAAATTCCTACGCACACGAAGATCTATCCATGGTGATGAACATCTATGAGAGGGAGAGTGGATCTACATACCCTTGTAGATCGCTAAGCGGGAAGCGTTAAGAAACGCGGTTGGTGTAGTCGAACGTCTTTGCGATCCAAATCGTCGTGCGTCCCGCGATCCAATCATGATCCGTCCCGCGATCCAATCATGATCCGTCCCACGATCCGATCATGATTCGTCCCACGAACTTGATCACGATCCGTCTCACGAACTTGATCACGATCCTTCCGATCTAGCACCGAACGGATGGCACCTCCGCGTTCAGCACACGTACAGCTTGATGACGATCTCCACCGTCTTGATCCAGCAGAAGGAGTGGAGAGGAATAAGAGTTCTCCGGCAGCCTGACGGCGCTCCGACGATGGTGGTGGAGCAATTCCGGTAGGGCTTCGCCTAAGCACTGCAGAAAACCGATCTAGAGGAGAAACTATGCACTGGAGGAACGGGTAGCACGTGGCTGAAAATCTAGTGCAAAAAGCCTCAATACCACCAGTATATATAGGAGGAGAGGAGGAGAGGAGGCAGCTTGGCCTCCAAGACTTATAGGCTTCGGCCGAACTAGGAGAGGAGGAGTCCACCTCCTCCACTCCTAGTAGGATTAGGATTCATCCTTTTTTTTCCTTTTTTCCTTTTTCCACCTTTTTCCTTTGGGGTTTTCTTCTCCAGCCACATGGGCCTTGTGTGGGAGTTTCCACCAGCCTACTAAGGGCTGATATTCACTCTCCCACAGCCCATGAAGCCTCTTGGGTCGAAATACCCCTCCCGGAGGTCTCCCGGTACACTACCGATAAGCCCGGAACTTTTCTGGCGACCAAAACAGGACTTCCTATATATGAATCTTTACTTTCGGACCATTACGGAGCTCCTCGTGACGTCCAGGATCTCATCCGGGACTCCGAACAAACTTCGGTCACCACCATACATAACTCTATACTACCGAAACGTCACCAAACCTTAAGTGTGTAGACCCTGCGGGTTCGAGAACTATGTAGACATGACCGAGACACCTCTATGGTCAATAACCAATGGTGGGACCTAGATGTCCACATTGGTTCCTACATATTCTACGAAGATCTTTATCGGTCGAACCTCTATGTCAAGGATTCAGTTAATCCCGTATGATGTTCCCTTTGTTCTTCGGTATGTTACTTGTCCGAGATTCGATCGTCGGTATCTCCATACCTAGTTCAACCTCGTTACTGGCAAGTCTCTTTACTTGTTCCGTAATACAAGATACCGTGACCAACACTTAGTGACATTGCTTGCAAGGCTTATTGTGATGTTGTATTACCGAGTGGGCCCTGAGATACCTCTCCGTCACACGGAGTAACAAATCACAGTCTTGATCCATGCCAACTCAATAGACACCCTCGGAGACACCTGTAGAGCACCTTTATAGTCACCTAGTTACGTTGCGACGTTTGATACACACAAGGTACTCCTCCGATATCTGTGAGTTGCATGATCTCATGGTCATAGGAACATATACTTGACATGTAGAAAACAGTAGCAATAAACCGACACGATCATAAGCTATGTTTGTAGTTTGGGTCTTGTCCATCACATCATTCTCCTAATGATGTGATCTCGTTATCAAATGACATCTCATGTCCATGGCTAGGAAACCTTAACCATCTTTCAATCAACGAGCTAGTTCACTAGAGGCATACTAGGGACATTGTGTTTGTCTATGTATCCACACATGTATCCATGTTTCCAATTAATACAATTATAGCATGGATAATAAACGATTATCATGAACAAGGAAATACAATAATAAACACTTTATTTATTGCCTCTAGGGCATATTTCCAACAGTCTCCTACTTGCACTAGAGTCAATAATCTAGTTCACATCACTATGTGATTTACATTGTAATGAATCGAACACCCATGTAGTTCTGGTGTTGATCATGTTTAGCCCTTGGAAGAGGTTTAGTCAACGGGTCTGCAATCAGATCTGTGTGCACTTTGCAAATATTTATGTCTTTCTCCAAGATGTAATCGCGGATGGAGTTGAAGCGTCGCTTTATGTGTCTGGTCCTCTTGTGAAACCTTGGTTCCTTGGCCAGAGCAATGGCACCAGTGTTGTCACAGAACAGGTTCATTGGATTTAGTGCACTGGGCACTACTCCAAGATCTGTCATGAACTGCTTCATCCAGACACCTTCCTTCGCCGCCTCCGAGGCTGCGATGTATTCCGCTTCGCACGTAGAATCAGCTACCATGCTTTGCTTGGAACTGCACCAGCTTACCGCTCCCCCGTTAAGAATAAATACGTATCTAGTTTGCGACATAGAGTCGTCCGGATCAGTGTCAAAGCTTACATTGACGTAACCCTTTACGACGAGCTCTTCATCACCTCCATAAACGAGAAACATTTCCTTAGTCCTTTTCAGGTACTTAAGGATATTCTTGACCGCTTGCCAGTGCTCCATTCCAGGATCACTTTGAAACCTTCCGGCCATACTTATGGCAAGGCTGACATCGGGTCTTGTGCACATCATTACATACATGATAGAGCCTATGGCTGAAGCATAGGGGATGACACTCATCTTTTCTCTATCTTCTGCAGTTACTGGGCATTGAGTCTTACTCAACTTCACACCTTGTAATACAAGCAAGAACCCCTTCTTGGACTGTTCCATTTTGAACTTATTCACAACTTTATCAAGGTATGTGCTCTGTGAAAGTGCTATTAAGCGTCTCGATCTATCTCTATAGATCTTAATGCCTAATATGAAAGCAACTTCTCCAAGGTCCTTCATTCAAAAACTCTTGTTCAAATATTCCTTCACGCTTTCCAGCATTTCTATATTGTTTCCAATCAGCAATATGTCATCCACATATAATACTAGAAACGCTATAGAGCTCCCACTCACTTTCTTGTAAATACAAGCTTCTTGGTAAACTTGTATAAACTCAAACGCTTTGATCACCTCATCAAAGCGCTTATTCCAACTCCGAGATGCTTGCACCAGTCCATAAATGAATCGCTGGAGTTTGCAAACTTTGTCAGCATTCTCTGGATCGACAAAACCTTCGGGTTGCATCATATACAACTCTTCCTCAAGGAAACCGTTGAGGAACGCTGTTTTTACATCCATCTGCCAAATTTCATAGTAGAAATACGAAGCTATTGCTAACATGATTCTGACAGACTTAAGCATCGCTACGGGTGAGAAAGTCTCATCGTAGTCAACTCCTTGAACTTGTGAAAAACCCTTTGCCACAAGTCAAGCTTTATAGACGGTGACATTACCGTCCGCGTCTGTTTTCTTCTTAAAGATGTATTTGTTCTGAATGGCCTTTCACCCTTCAGGTAATACTTCCAAAGTCCATACTTTGTTTTCATACATGGATCCCATCTCGGATTTCATGGCCTCTAACCATTTCTCGGAATCCGGGCCCATCACTGCTCCTCCATAGCTCGTAGGTTCATTGTTGTCCAACAACATGACCTCCAAGACAGGGTTGCTGTACCACTCAGGGGTAGTACGCGGCCTTGTTGACCTACGAGGTTCAATAGCTACTTGATCCGAAGCTTCATGATCATCATCATTAACTTCCTCTTCTACCGTCGTAGGTTCCACAGAAACATCTTTTTGCGCTGCGCTACTTAATGGTTGAAGTAAAGGTTCAATAACCTCATCAACCTCTATTTTCCTCCCACTCAATTCTTTCGAGAGAAACTCTTTCTCAAGAAATGTTCCGTTTTTAGCGACAAATACTTTGCCTTCGGATCTGAGATAGAAGGTATACCGGGCTGTCTCTTTCGGGTATCCTATGAAGACGCATTTCTCCGCTTTGGGTTCCAGTTTTTCAGGCTGAAGCTTTTTGACATAAGCATCACATCCCCAAACTTTAAGAAACGACAACTTTGGCTTCTTGCCAAACCACAGTTCATATGGTGTCGTCTCAACGGATTTTGATGGTGCCCTATTTAAAGTGAATGCAGCTGTCTCTAATGCATAACCCCAAAACGATAGTGGCAAATCAGCAGGAGACATCATAGAATGCACCATATCTAATAAGGTTCGATTACGACGTTCGGACACACCATTACGCTATGGTGTTCCGGGCGGTGTCAACTGTGAAATAGTCTTAAGTGACTGCCAAACTCATAACTCAGATATTCACCTCCTCGATCAGATTGCAGGAACTTAATCTTCTTGTTACGATGATTCTCAACTTCACTCTGCAATTGCTTGAACTTTTCAAACGTTTCAGACTTGTGTTTCATTAAGTAAATATACCCATATCTGCTTCAGTCATCAGTGAAGGTGAGAAAATAATGATATCCACCACGCGCTGTAACATTCATTGGACCGCACACATCAGTGTGTATGATTTCCAATAAGTCACTCGCCCGTTCCATTGTTCTAGAGAACGGCGTTTTAGTCATCTTGCCCATGAGGCATGGTTCACATGTGTCAAGTGATTCAAAATCAAGTGACTCCAAAAGTCCATCACCATGGAGCTTCCTCATGCATTTTACACCAATATGACCTAAATGGCAGTGCCACAAGAAAGTGGTACTATCATTATCAATTCTACATCTTTTGGCATCAATGTTATGAACATGTGTGTCATCACTATCAAGATTCAATATGAATAAACCCCTAACATTGGGTGCATGACCATAAAAGATATTACTCATATAAATAGAACAACCTTTATTCTCTGATTTAAATGAGTAATTGTGTCGCAATAAACAAGATCCAGATATAATGTTCATGCTTAACGCAGACACTAAATAACAATTATTCAGGTTCATCACTAATCCCGATGGTAATCGAAGAGAGAGCGTGCCGACGGCGATCACATCAACCTTGGAACCATTTCCCACGCGCATCATCACTTCGTCCTTTGCCAGCCTTTGTTTATTCTGTAGTTCCTTCTTTGAGTTGCAAATGTGAGCAACCGAACCGGTATCAAATACCCAGGCACTACTACGAGAGCTAGTAAGGTACACATCAATAACATGTATATCATATATACCTTGTTTGTCGTTGGCCGCCTTCTTGTCAGCCATGTACTTGGGGCAGTTCCGCTTCCAGTGACCAGTTCCTTTGCAATGAAAGCCCTCAGTTTCTGGCTTCGGTCCATGCTTGGGCTTCTTTGCAGGAGTAGCAACTGCTTTGCCATCCTTCTTGGTTTTACCCTTCTTGCCCTTGCCCTTGACTTTGCCATTTTTCTTGAAACTAGTGGTTTTATTGACCATCAACACTTGATGTTCTTTTTGGATTTCAGACTCAGCGACTTTTAGCATCGCAAACAGCTCGGCGACTAACTTGTTCATCCCGTGCATGTTATAGTTCATCACAAAGCTCTTGTAACTAGGTGGCAGTGATTGAAGAACTCTGTCAGTGATCGCCTCTGGCGGAAGGGCAATTTCCAACTCCGCTAGACGAGTTGAATACCCAGACATTCTGAGTATATGTTCACTGATAGACCCATTCTCCTCCATCTTGCAAGCATAGAACTTATCGGAGGTTTCATACCTCTCGATTCGGACGTTCTTCTGAAAGATAAACTTCAACTCCTGGAACATCTCATATGCTCCATGACGTTCAAGACGTCTTTGAAGTCCCGGTTCTAAGCCATACAATATTGCCCACTGAACTACTGAGTAATCTCAAGTACGTGCCTCCCAAGCGTTCTTAACGTCTTCGGAGGTCATGTCTTCTGGTTGGTCACCAAGTGGTGCATCAAGGACATATGATTTCTGGGAAGCCGTGAGGATAATCCTCAGATTACGAGCCCAGTCAACAAAGTTACTTCCATCATCTTTCAGTTTAGCTTTCTCTAGGAACGCATTAAAATTCAGGGGTGCTAGTGCACGAGCTATTGATCTACAACATAAATATGCAAAGTTCACTTAGATTATTGTTCAAGATAATGAGTTTAGTTAATCAAATTACTAAAGCTCCCACTCAAATTGACATCCCTCAGGTCATCTGAGTGTCACATGATCCAAATCCACCAACTCAAGTCCGATCATCACGTGAGTTGAGGTGGCTTCAATGGTGAACATCATTATGTTGATCATATCTACTATATGACTCATGTTCAACCTTTCGGTCTCTTGTGTTCCGAGGCCATGTCTGTACATGCTAGGCTCGTCAAGTTTAACCCGAGTGTTCTGCACATGCAACACTGGCTTGCACCCGTTGTATGTGAACGTAGAGTCTATAACACCCGATCATCACGTGGTGTCTCAACACGATGAACTTTTGCAATGGTGCACACTCGGGGAGAACACAATTTTATCTTGAAATTTAAGTGAGGGATCACCTTATAATGCTACCGTCGTACTAAGCATAACAAGGTGTATAAAAGGATTAACATCACATGCAATTCATAAGTGACATGATATGGCCATGAACTTGTGCTTTAGATCTCCATCTTGAAAGCACCGGCATGATCTTCATCATCACCGACACGACACCATGATCTCCATCATCTTGATCTCCATCAACGTGTCGCCATCGAGGTTGTCACACCCGGCATGCTTCTACTACTATTGGTACCGTTTAGCGATAAAGTAAAGCATTACATAGCGCTTAATGATTGACACGCAGGTCATACAATAATTAAAGACAACCCTATGGCTCCTGCCGGTTGTCGTACTCATCGACATGCAAGTCATGAAATTCTATACATCACATGATCATCTCATACATCACATATATCACATCATGTAATTGGCCATATCACATCACAACATACCCTGCAAAAACAAGTTAGACGTCCTCTAATTGTTGTTGCATGTTTTACGTGGCTGCTATGGGTTTCTAGCAAGAACGATTCTCACCTACGCATAAACCACAACGGTGATACATAATTTGCTTTTCAACCTTCTCAAGGACCGCCTTTGTCGAATCCGATCCAACTAAAGTGAGAGAAACTACCACCCGCAAGCCATCTAGGCAACAAGTTGCGTCGAGGGAACTGGTCTCTCGTAAGCGTACGAGTAATGTTGGTCCGGGCCGCTTCATCTCACAATACCGCTGAACCAAAATCCGACCAAGGGAGGAAGCAATCTAAGCATCAACGCCCACAAACCTTTTGTGTTCTACTCGAGATCTCATCTACACATAGACCTAGCTCATGATGCCACTGCTGGGGAAGTTGCATGGGAAACAAAAAAATTCCTACGCACACGAAGATCTATCCATGGTGATGAGCATCTACGAGAGGGAGAGTGGATCTACATACCCTTGTAGATCGCTAAGCGGGAAGCGTTAAGAAATCGCCTTCTCGCGATCCAAATCGCCGTGCGTCCCGCGATCCATGGTGTAGTCGAACGTCTTCGCGATCCAAATCGCCGTGCGTCCCGCGATCCAATCACGATCCGTCTCGCGATCCGATCACGATCCGTCCCACGAACTTGATCACGATCCGTCTCACGAATTTGATCACGATCCTTCTGATCTAGCACCGAACGGACGACACCTCCGCGTTCAGCACACGTACAGCTTGATGACGATCTCCACCGTCTTGATCCAGCAAGAAGGAGTGGAGAGGAAGAAGAGTTCTCCGGAAGCCTGACGGTGCTCCGGCGATGGTGGTGGAGAAATTCCGTCAGGGCTTCGCCTAAGCACTGCAGAAAACCGATCTATAGGAGAAACTATGCACTGGAGGAACGGGTAGCACGTGGCTGAAAATCTAGTGCAAAAACCCTCAATACCACCAGTATATATAGGAGGAGAGGAGGAGAGGAGGCAGCTTGGCCTCCAAGCCTTCTAGGCTTCGGCCGAACTAGGAGAGGAGGAGTCCACCTCCTCCACTCCTAGTAGGATTAGGATTCATTCTTTTTTTTCCTTTTTGCCTTTTTCCACCTTTTTCCTTTGGGGTTTTCTTCTCCAGCCACATGGGCCTTGTGTGGGAGTTTCCACCAGCCTACTAAGGGCTGATATTCACTCTCCCACAGCCCATGAAGCCTCCTGGGTCGAAATACCCCTCCCGAAGGTCTCCCGGTACACTACCAGCACTCCCGGTACACTACCGATAAGCCCAGAACTTTTCCGGCGACCAAAACAGGACTTCCTATATATGAATCTTTACCTCCGGACCATTCCGGAGCTCCTCGTGACGTCCAAGATCTCATTCGGGACTCCGAACAAACTTCGGTCACCACCATACATAACTCTATACTACCGAAACGTCACCAAACCTTAAGTGTGTAGACCCTGCGGGTTCGAGAACTATGTAGACATGACCGAGACACCTCTAAGGTAAATAACCAATGGCGGGACCTGGATGTCCACATTGATTCCTACATATTCTACGAAGATCTTTATCGGTCGAACCTCTATGTCAAGGATTCAGTTAATCCCGTATGATGTTCCCTTTGTTCTTCGGTATGTTACTTGCCCGAGATTCGATCGTCGGTATCTCCATACCTAGTTCAACCTCGTTACCGGCAAGTCTCTTTACTCGTTCCGTAATACAATATCCCGCAACTAACACTTAGTCACATTGCTTGCAAGGCTTATTGTGATGTTGTATTACCGAGTGGGCCCTGAGATACCTCTCCGTCACACGGAGTAACAAATCCCAGTCTTGATCCATGCCAACTCAACAGACACCCTCGGAGATACCTGTAGAGCACCTTTATAGTCACCCAGTTACGTTGCGACGTTTGATACACACAAGGCACTCCTCCGGTGTCAGTGAGTTGCATGATCCCATGGTCATAGGAACAAATACTTGACATGCAGAAAACAGTAGAAATAAACTGACACAATCATATGCTACGTTTGTAATTTGGGTCTTGTCCATCACAT
The DNA here is from genome assembly GCA_022496015.1 of Hordeum marinum. Taxonomy (NCBI): domain Eukaryota; kingdom Viridiplantae; phylum Streptophyta; class Magnoliopsida; order Poales; family Poaceae; genus Hordeum; species Hordeum marinum. The sequence continues at coordinate 378,340,257 of CM039678.1, read as the reverse complement.
CATTCTCCTAATGATGTGACCCCGTTATCAAATGACATCTCATGTCCATGGCTAGGAAACCTTAACCATCTTTGATCAACGAGCTAGTCTGTTAGAGGCATACTAGGGACATTGTGTTTGTCTATGTATCCACACATGTATCCATGTTTCCAATTAATACAATTATAGCATGGATAATAAACGATTATCATGAACAAGGAAATACAATAATAAACACTTTATTTATTGCCTCTAGGGCATATTTCCAACAGTAGTGCCACATGTAAGTGGGACTATCGTTATCAACCTTACATCTTTTGATACTCACACTATGAACATGTGTAACATCACATTCGATATTTATCAAAAATAAACCATTGACCAGCGGGGCATGACCATAAAACATGTCTCTCATATAAATAGAACAACCATTATTCTCAGATTTAAATGAGTAGTCATCTCGCATCAAACGAGATCCAGATACAATGTTCATGCTCAAAGATGGTACTAAATAACAATTATTAAGGTTTAAAACTAATCCCAAAGGTAGATGTAGAGGTAGCGTGCCGACGACAATCACATCGACCCTGGAACCATTCCCAACACGCATCGTCACCTCGTCCTTCGCCAGTCTCCGCTTATTCCGCAGCTCCTGCTTGGAGTTACAAATGTGAGCAACTGCACCGGTATCAAATACCCAGGAGCTACTACGAGCGATGGTAAGATACACATCAATAACAAGTATATCACTTATACCTTTAATGTTGACGGCCTTCTTATCCGTTAAGTACTTGGGGCAGTTCCGCTTCCAGTGACCGGTACCCTTGCAATAAAAGCACTCAGTCTCAGGCTTGGGTCCATTCTTGTTCTTCTTCCCGGCAACTTGCTTACCAGGCGGGGCAACTGCTTTGCCGTCCTTCTTGAAGTTCTTCTTACCCTTTCCTTTCTTGAAACTAGTGGTCTTATTGACCATCAACACTTGATGCTCCTTTTTGATCTCGACCTCCGCTGATTTTAGCATCGAGTACAATTCAGGAATGGACTTCTCCATCCCCTGCATGTTGTAGTTCATCACAAAGCTCTTGTAGCTAGGTGGGAGCGACTGGAGGATTCTATCAATAACCGAGTCATCCAGAAGATTAACTCCTAGCTGAGACAAGCGGTTGTGCAACCCAGACATTTTGAGTATGTGCTCACTGTCAGAACTATTTTCCTCCATCTTACAACTGAAGAACTTGTCGAAGACATCATATCTCTCGACCCGGGCATGAGCTTGGAAAACCAATTTCAGATCTTCGAACATCTCATATGCCCCGTGTTGCTCAAAACGCTTTTGGATCCTTGGTTCTAAGCTGTAAAGGATGCCGCACTGAACCAGGGAGTAATCATCACAGCGCGACTACCACACGTTCATAACGTCTTGATCCGCTGGGAAAATGGGTGCATCACCTAGCAGTGCATCAAGGACATATAATCTTTTGGAAGCTATGAGGATGATCCTCAAGCTACAGACCCAGTCCGTATAGTTGCTTCCATCGCCTTTCAGCTTGGTTTTCTCTAGGAACGCGTTGAAGTTGAGGGCAACATTAGCATTGGCCATTGGATCTACAATATAGATTGTAAAGACAATTTTAGACTAAGTTCATGATAATTAAGTTCACATAATCAAATTATTTAATGAACTCCCACTTAGATAGACATCTCTCTAGTCATCCAAGTGACACATGATCCACGTCAACTAGCCCGTGTCCGATCATCACGTGAGACACACTAGTCATCAATGGCGAACATCTCCATGTTGATCGTATCTTCTATAAGACTCATGTTCGACCTTTCGGTCTCCTGTGTTCCGAGGCCATGTTTGTACATGCTAGGCTCATCAAGTCAACCTAAGTGTATTGCGTGTGTAAATATGGCTTACACCCGTTGTATGCGAACGTTAGAACCTATCACACCCGATCATCACATGGTGCTTTCAAACAACGAACCTTAGCAACGGTGCATAGTTAGGGTGAACACCTTTCTTGAAATTTTTGGGAGAGATCATCTTATTTAGCTACCGTCTTCTAAGAAAATAAGATGTAAACATGATAATCATCACATGCAATCAATATAGTGACATGATATGGCCAATATCATCTTGCTCCTTTGATCTCCATCTTCGGGGCACCATGATCATCACTGTCACCGACATGACACCATGATCTCCATCATCATGATCTCCATCACCGTGTCTTCATGAAGTTGTCTCGCCAACTATTACTTCTACTACTATGGCTAACGATTAGCAATAAAGTAAAGTAATTACATGACATTTATGATTGACACGCAGGTCATACAATAAATTAAGACAACTCCTATGGCTCCTGCCGGTTGTCATACTCATCGACATGCAAGTCGTGAATCCTATTACAAGAACATGATCAATCTCATACATCACATGTATCACATCACATTCTTTGGCCATATCACATCACACGGCATATGCTGCAAAAACAAGTTAGACGTCCTCTAATTTGTTGTTGCAGGGTTTTACGTGGCTGCTATAGGTTTCTACCAAGAACGTTTCTTACCTACGCAAAAACCACAATGTGATATGCCAATTTCTATTTACCCTTCATAAGGACCCTTTTCATCGAATCCGATCCGACTAGACTGGGAGAGACAGACACCCGCTAGCCACCTTATGCAACAAGTGCATGTCAGGCGGTGGAACCAATCTCACGTAAGCGTATGTGTAAAGTTGGTTCGGGCCACTTCATCCCACAATACCGCCAAATCAAGATAAGACTAGTAACGGCAAGACAATTGACAAAATTGACGCCCACAACACCTTGTGTTCTACTCGTGCATAGATTCTACGCATAGACCTAGCTCATGATGCCACTGTTGGGAGACACAGTAGTAAATCCAAAATTTTCTTAAGTGTCACCAAGATCTATCTATGGAGAAACCAGCAACGAGCAAAGGGGAGTGCATCTTCATACCCTTGAAGATCGCAAAGCGGAAGTGTTACTAGAACGCGGTTGGTGGAGTCATACTCGCGGCGATTTAGATCGCGGTGGATTCCGATCTAAGCGTCGAACAACGGCGCCTCCGCGTTCAACACACGTGCAACCCGGTGACGTCTCCTACGCCTTGATACAACAAGGAGGAAGGAGAGGTTGAGGAAGAGCTCCGGCAGCACGACGACATGGTGACGATGGAGCTGCGTGGTACTCCGGCAGGGCTTCGTCAAGCACTACGGAGGACGAGGAGGGGGAGGGGTAGGGCTGCGCTGAGAGAGAGAGAGATGCGTGTCTCCGGCAACCCCAAGGGATCCACTATATATAGGAGGAGGAGGAGGGAGGGCGCAACCCCTAGGGTTCCCACCCTAGGGCCAGCGGCAGCCCTAGATGGCTCCTGGTGCGGTCGCCAGAGAGGAAGAGGGAGGGGCGGTGCCCTAGGTGGGCCTAGGGCCCATCTGCCCCTAGGGTTTGCCCCCCTCCCACCTAGTGCTGCACCTTGGGCCCTTGTGAGAGGCGCATCAGCCCACCTAGGGGCTGGTTCCCTTCCACCTGCGGACCATGCAGCTCTCTGGTGCCAGTGGCCCCACACGGTGGACCCCCGGAACCCTTCCGGTGGTCTCGATACGTTACCGGTGATGCCCGAAACACTTCCGGTGACCAAAGCCTCACTTCCTATATATGAATCTTTACCCCCGTACCATTCCGGAACTCCTCGTGATGTCCGGGATATCATCCGAGACTCCGAACAACCTTCGGTAACCACGTACACTATTTCCCTATAACCCTAGCGTCATCGAACCTTAAGTGTGTAGACCCTACGGGTTCGGGAGGCATGTAGACATGACCGAGACACCTCTCCGGTCAATAACCAACAGCGGGATCCGGATACCCATGTTGGCTCCCACATGTCCATGGTGATCTCATCGGACGAACCACGATGTCGGGGATTTAATCAATCCCGTATACAATTCCCTTTGTCTACAGGTATGCTACTTGCCCGAGATTCGATCGTCAATATCCCTATACCTTGTTCAATCTCGTTACCGTCAAGTCTCTTTACTCGTTCCATAACACATCATACCGTGGCTAACTCCTTAGTCACATTGAGCTCATTATGATGATGCCTTACCGAGTGGGCCTAGAGATACCTCTCCATCACACGGAGTGACAAATCCCAGTCTCGATTCGTGCCAACCCAACAGATACTTTTGGGGATACCCGTAGTGTACCTTTATAGCCACCCAGTTATGTTATGACGTTTGGCACACCCAAAGTATTCCTACGGTATCCGGGAGTTACACAATCTCATGGTCTAAGGAAACAATACTTGACATTAGAAAAGCTTCAGCAGACGAACTACACGATCTTGTGCTATGCTTAGGATTGGGTCTTGACCATCACATCATTCTCCTAATGATGTGATGCCATTATAAACGAAATCCAATGTCCATGGTCATGAAACCGTGACCATCTTTGATCAACGAGCTAGCCAACTAGAGGCTCACTAGGGACATGTTCTTGTCTATGTATTCACACATGCATTACGGTTTCCGGTTAATACAATTATAGAATGAACAATAGACAATTATCATGAACAAGGAAATACAATAATAACCATTTTATTATTGCCTCTAGGGCATATTTCCAACACCAGCCGCCAGCACAGATCCGTTTGCTTCCGCCTATCTATTCGGTACGTCAACGAAAACCAGGTCCTAGCGACCATTGCCGAGCAGGCAGTGCCGAGGTCCTCGAGGAGGCGCTGCCGCCTTTGTTGCGGACCCCCTGGTCACCGTCGGGACACCGCTGCCAAGGTCGGTCATCGCCGCCGTCGAGGTCGCAGTCACTTCCATGGTTTTCGTCCTCTCCCTTCCTGAGCCTCCGTGGATCTTGTATTGTTAGAGCCACTACTCTCCCTTCCATGTCCGTCATGGATCTTGTCAGCCGTCGCCGTAGGAAGCCCCACATCCCCTAGCTCGATGGTTTTGACAGATGATTGGTTGATGTCCTTACCATGGCCACTCACATCTCGTCAGCTGCCAACGTCACCAACCGTTGTGCGGGTCTGCCTAGCCCACTACCAGCTTCGAGCCGCCGGCCGGGTCAAACTCCATGCATGCTCCATGCCGACCAAACGAGGTCGCCCTCCACGCCGAGATGCTGACACGCCTGCCTGCACGTCCCATGCTCGGGCCGGATGCACCAAACTCGACAACTTCCCCGCAATTCGACCACGGGCAGATGCACTTTCTTCAGGTTCGCACAACTTCCCTGTCGTCAATCGGTGGACCAACATTTGAATGAAAGCACCGTATTTAGTAGGCCATTGTACAATTTTAGGTTTTCGTCATATTTATGCAGGGAATTCAGGTTATAGTACTGTGTAATCATGGTTGTAGCAGCACAGAGCAGAGAAAATTTCACGAAGCACATCACACCATTTCTTACCTACTTCATTCTTGTTGCTTCAACAATCACGCTCGTGAATCGATCCTCTTAGCACACGTGTAAACTAAATTGCGTATAGATATGAACCGCTTGAGAAATCACACTGGATTTTCATGAGCACCTTCTGCCCTTCTCCAGTAATATTTTTCAAATCTTTGGCGTGATCTATGTACTAGGTATTAAAACTCTAAGTATAACATTGTCTGATCATGTCCTATGCATATGAATTGATGCAGAGGGGTGAGTAAGAGAATGTGAATAAAGAAGTGAGGGAGTTAACCCACACGGGCTCCATGATTTGCTAGCCAATGGTTGAATGGCCGACAGTTGCCACTGGGAGTGGCATTGGCCCCCTCGTTGAAGATCATGTCTACGCTCCATAACTAAAACACAATCTTCTTTCTTTCTTTATTTATTTATTTTTACATAGTACGAGAGAGATGAAGATGTATTATATTGACGTTCAAAAAGAATCCTTCGGCAAGGGTGTCGATGCGATGTTGCTGGAAAGAGCTCAAAATTCATGGAGTTATACACAACAATATAGGTATATGCATGCAATCAATTTTTTTTTAAAAAGCCCATGGCAATGCACGAGCATTCTACTAGTAGATATAGTTTGTATTTCCGTTTTATGCTGGTATGAACTATGTTGAAGTATGAACTCCCTTTTATACTAGTCCAATCTATGTTTTATTAAGTATGAACTTTTGTATGTTTAGTATGAATTATGTTATGTATGATGAACTCCCATGATGTTAAATTACGCGAACTACGAATCTGAATACGCGTTATATATTTGTGGGATCTATTCTGTCTTAACATCCATTGTCCTGTAAAAAAGTAGTAGTTTCTTTATTTCGAAATAAGTGTCTTAACATATAACTTTATACTGTATTAAAGTTAGTATAAAGTTAAGACATTTATTTTAAAACGGAGGAAGTATTTAATATCGTAAGCGATTTTTTTGGGATGGACTTGCTAGAGTTGCTCTTACAACTTTCTCTAAATTAAAGCATATGAACAACCCGTAAAATTGCTCAAAAAACAAGTATTGGAGACGCTTAAAAAAGAAGCGTCCCGAAACGGTGTACCAGTCTAGTAGCGTAGGCAGCTCAGCCGCTGAGCCGCAGCCAAAGGAGTGTTCTCCTCGTCTCATCTGAAGTCCGTTCCGCCGCCTCCGCCTCCGCCTCCGGCTGCTGCTCGCCGGCGAATTCCAGAATCGTATCCTCGGGCGCGCAAACCGTAGGTACCATTGTCCGCAGAGTAGGCCTTCCCTACTCTTCTAAGGCTGCATTACCACTACGAAATGCCACGGCCTTCCTAGCCTCCTAGCTAGGGTTTGCTCTCGCCGATGTTCGAGGAGATGGCCGCCGACTCCAGCATGGGCATGGGGATGGGCTTCCACGAGGGGGGCTCCTCCTTGCACCACCACCACCACCATAACATGCTCTCCTTCCAATCCAATCCCGATTCCGCTCCCGCCCCCGCTCCCGCTCCCGCGCCCCCCGCCCCTCCCCTCTTCCTCCCCTCCCCCAACGCTCCCGTGCTCCAGGGGGCGCCGCCCAGGTACAAGTTCGTCACCGGCTCACCCTCCGACTGGACCGCCTACGAGCTCTCCATATTCCAGGAGGGCCTCGCCAGGTTCAGCTCCAATCCCTCCTCATCACCGTTTTGCTACCACCCGGGCACTGCTGGACTTACTGTGCTAATGGCAACACCAGGTATGCTCGTGAGCCCACCTTCATGAAATACATCAAGATTGCTGCTATGCTGCCCACAAAGACCATCAGGGACGTCGCACTAAGATGCCGGTGGACTGCTGTAAGTGCTCCTTCCCTGTCGCAAATCAAGTGGAGCGGGTGTAATTGCCGATTTACTAGCTGTCAAATTATGCAAACCAAGCAATTCCTCCGTCCCATATTAATTGTCGCTCAAATGGATGTATCTAGCACTGAAAAATGGCTAGATACATCCATTTGAGCGACAATTAATATGGGACGGAGCGAGTAGTTGTGTACATGCAGAGAGAAGAGAGAGATGTCCTTGCCTATTTTGTTGATCTGCTATTTCCATTCCAGGGAAAGGAGAGTAGGAGGAAGCCTGATGAATTATATGCTGGGAAAAGGATAAGGGACTTGAAGGTAGTCTCATATTTAATGATTGGTTCATTTGGATACTTAATCTGGTAGTTATAGATTTGAACCTTTCGGAGGTCCCCTTTAGTTTGTCTCAGTAGTGTTAATCTTGTTTTTCCGATAATGAAGTTCCCTGGACATCGCTGCAGGAGAAAATGGTTCCTTCTACCTCACTAGCTAATTTTCAGATGGCACATCCAAATAATTTAATCCCCTTCACGATGTCGATGCATCATCCAGGTCAGAATAGCCTGGCTGCAAATGAAGGTTGGTCCCAGATATTTTCATATTGATGTTTCAGTAATGGCCAAATGTTGTTTCCTCCCTTCAAATGTGCGCAAAGCTTTATCTGACATCTTTAAAATCCTATTTTTTGGTTGAAGTTGATTGAAGATTAATTTCTGTAGATTATCAGTTGTGGTTAATTACATGGAGATAATTCCTTCCTTTTTTTGTGGTCAAACCATAGATACCTGGTTCACTTGGAATTTAATGCTTAGTGTCACTTACAATAAGCATATGGAAGCCGATGAGTTTAAAGAATTAGATGTAGTCTTAAGTTTGTTTACCCAGGTATGCTAGTGTGATTTGCTGCACTACATAATATCAATGTGGTTATACTTCTTCCTAGATATGATGAATTGATGATTATTAAACAATGTTTTCCTTGTGTAATTTCATGGACCGTATCTCATTTTCGTTTACTTCTCCTAATAAAATTCACATGTTAATGTTCTCAAGCAGTCCCTGTTTTAGATAATGCAACTCAGCATCTTCTGGAGGAAAATATCCAGTTACTCAATCAGATCTCTGCAAATATTGAAACTTTCAAGGTTTGCATGATATACTTTTTGTCTCTTATCACTGGGCATATTTTACTAAATGGGTATTGGACACTTTTTATTAGGGGCATCCACCCACAGATGGAACATGTAAATGAAAATTTACATTTTCATGCAGCACATATTAATTCAAAGCTACACATGAAAGCTTGAGCTGTGCTAATTCTGTCTGAAATTCCAAATTTCCTATAGCTGGGGGAGAACATGGATCTCTTTCTACATACGAATAACAATATTCGAACAATTTTGAAAAGGTATGACATTGTTATCGGTTGCATTTTTCTTGTATTTCACTTATTTCCTGTATGCTACTTTAATTCCACTCACATAACATATGCGTAGGATTTATATGTTCGAGTTTTTGTCATCTACTTTAATTCAGTTTGTTCGAGTCATTTCTTTATAAGAATGTGTAGGGTCTTGCATGGCAGCTATCAGACCAAAGGAGCTGTAAATAGAAATCGAGTGAGTGATGACACCGCTTGTGTATGTTAATCTTTAGCTGAGGACATTCCTGTCATTTACTTTTGTCATCAGAGGAGTCTTCGTTTCATAAATTAAAGTAGAGATTCAAGGCAGAGCATGATTTTGTACAGTTTATCCCAATATGCTATCTGCTCCTTGTTGAAGTTTGCTCGCTTATATAAATCTATACTGTAGAATGAGTGAGACGCCTGGTGTCATGGGTCAGATGCGTCCCTTGCCAGAACCTGTAAATGAAGGCCAACTAAATTCACTTCTACAGCTGGATAGAGTGGTAAGTTCAAAACTTGTGGTTTGTAGGAGTCTTTACAAGACCTCACCAAGATTCGTGATAATACTGCATGTTAAAAATGTGCAATATGTGAGCTTGTTAGTGCCAGGCTCTGACATAGCAGAATTGTAACATCTGTACCATGTTTTGAAGATAAACAATTACTATGCATCTTCATAATTAATGGTACGAAACCTGCCAACAAATAGGAAATGTTTTAAGAAAAAACTTCAATGCATTGGTCTCTTTGTAGTCCAGTATTTGATTCTTTTTTTGGTAGTTGCGATTATATGATTTTATTTTGTTGTGTTCTCCTGAAGGTTGTCTCCTATGGTGATATGCTACATAATACTCGTATGAAGGACGAGGCACAGAGTTAATGTAAGATAAATTGGGAGCGATGAGACGTAACCATCCTGTAGCGGAAAAGATGACATGAGCTTTTGCCTGATCTGTACAAATGCCACGAAGACCTACAATGTAGTGTTAGATGTTATACTGACCAAGGCGGCATGGAATAAGAAATGATGCCTTCGAGGGATGTGTTGTTTCCTTTTTTGGTGCGAGCTAATTGCTTTGGCTGCTGGCTGTCGATCCTTGATTCTTGGGAAAGTGAAGGGAATGTAAAATGGGACGAGGTGAGGGTGCGGTTTATCATCCTTCTGTGTTGTATCCGGAGCTGACTAGATTCAGATGGCTGTAAATATTGGGTGTGGTCGCCGCATGAGACGTTTTACTTGTCTGATGATGATGCTCAAACGAAGAAGACATCGTGCTACTGTTCCCATTGTACAACGATTGATTCTTAAGTTTGGCTTACTTATTTGACTACTGTATTCCTGGCTTGTGTTTGCGTTGTTGGGAATTGGGCAGAATGATTATACCAATGGTATGTAGGGAGTATTTGGTTGGATAGTTGTAGGGGTGAAACTGCTGTGTATTTTCTTGGATAAATTTTTTCTTGAACTGATTTGGTTGGATAGTTCTAGGGGTGAAACTGTTGTGTATTTGGTTGGATGGTGCTGGAACAGTATCCTATTTTACATTTATTTATCTTTTCGATTTGGAATCAGGATAGGAGATTCGAATGATGGATTCGTTGGATTATCTCTGATTTATTTTTCTGAAATGGAGGCAAACATATTTTGCCTCATCTATTATAAATAAGAAAGAGACATGTACAGCAATGGAAATTGGAGTGAGATGCAAAAAAAAGACACACACCACATGCGTATACGAGGTATATATTATCACTAAAAGTCACATGATTAATATACTGTTGAATATTAGCAATTCCACATCCTAACATTCAGACTCTGATTTGAAATCCATTGTGTTTGGATGCCAAAATCCTTTACTGTCTCATCACGTCACAAATTAGATTAACCACTTTCAGCCTCAGTGTCATGCTCTTAACGTGTGGTGACAAACCTGACATTATTGATATTTTAAATAGTGAACTAATGATATGAATCAAAGGGGGTGTAGCTCATATGGTAGAGCGCTCGCTTCGCATGCGAGAGGCACGGGGTTCGATTCCCCGCACCTCCAACTTTTTTTTTGATCTCCACTTATTAACATCCAATGTCTTAAATCCAGACTTGTTTTAACTTCAAATCATGCAACATTTCTAATGTGTTATAATATCCATGGGCTCTCTATTATTTTTAAACGTACTAGCAGACTAGGGTCAAATGTTTGAACCCAACGCATTTAACTTTAAATTAGGCAACTACTAAAATAGTGCGTGCCCATAACCTATCTAATTTCAAAGTTTGTCTTCATAACTCTAAATTTCTATTGACCTGTTGAATTATTATCGATTAATACCACATTATTCGCAAAGAGCAACACCATGAGATATCTCTTTGGATATCCAGCCCTATTTTAATCGGGAATTCGTCAGTGTCACCATCACTTGTTCGGCCACTTGTCACATCATTATCTTACATGTCCTTGACGAGGATAATATACTTTGTGTTTATACAAGGCCCATCACATGACATTTCGCGATATTTTATCTTAGTTCTTCTCTAAGTCAATGAACATCATATGCATGTCCTTTGTTTGCTTCATGTATTTCTTCATAAGTTATCGTATCAAGAAAACGACTTCCATGGTCGACCTCGCATGCATGAAACTAAATTGATTTCTGGTCACACTTGTCATTCTTCTTAAGCAGTGCTCAATGACTCTCCTATAGTTTTATTGTATGGCTCGTTATCTTCATTCCACGGTAATTAGTATAACTCAGAACATCTTTCTTATTCTTGAAGATTGGTCCTAATATACCCCGTCTTCATTCTTCTGGCAATTTGTTTTCCCGAAAAATGAGGTTGAAAAGCTTGGTAAGAGAGTCCGGGACTAAGGGGTCCTCGGGCCGTCGGCTCATCTCTCATGGGCTGACTTGTTGGGCCGCTCTGTGGAAGGCCGGACTATGAGGCAACCCCGTGTTCAGGAAGGAAAGCTCTGAAGATTGGCGTGTCACCCAAGTCTTGAAGTCAAGATCGGCGCATCTATCCCCGGTTGGAGACCGGTTATGTGTAATCCTAGGTACCCCTGGTGTCTATATAAACCAGAGGGTTTCATTTGTAGAGGCAGATCGACTCATCTAGGGTTTTAGCTCATACGATTTCGAGGTAGATCAACTTTGTAATTCTCATCCACATCAAGCAGGACGTAGGGTTTTACCTCCTCAAGAGGGTCTGAACCTAGGTAAACACTGTCTCCTTCGTCCCCTGTTACCCATCGATCCAAGGTCCACAGCTCGGGACCCCCTACCCGAGATCCGCCGTTTTTGACACCAACGTTGGTGCTTTCATCAAGAGTTCCAGTGTGAGATCGCTAGAAGGGTCGTTGGCTCGCCTGATCATCAGCGATCAAGTCTGCAATGGAGACACCTTCATCCATGGGCAGGTTTTCGCATTCGGCATCATCATGCCGCTTGGTGATCCGACCGGCCATCTGGGCCAGATCGGAAGTTTCGCCCATATCAAGATATCAGGTTCGAGAATCTGGAATTCTTAGCCGACACCTGGGGAGATCTGTCCCCCGCTGGGCTCTTGGTCTCATCCGATGAGCTCAGAAATCCCAAAGCCCTAACTTCGGGTCTCTTTCTCGGTCCGCTCTCAGTACCCTCTCCACTGGAGAGCCGACCTCGTGCTCGGATCCGATCTTAGTGCCTGAGCAGCAGAATTCGGCCCTTTCCAAACACCCGTCCCTCGCGGACGCCCGGGAGGTCAGCTTCGAAAATCTTCGGGAGATTGACCTGGACAACCTCTCGGCATTAAACGAGACGCTTGACTGGATCCAGTCGTTGGAGATAGTGGACGACCTATGTTCAGATAAGTCTGAGGTTAGGTCACGAGGAATTTCTCAACCCACCCACCACCCACTTGGTAGCCATTGTCGAGGATTTAACCGATATGCTAGACTACGCCTCTGATGGGGCGGAGGACATGTACGAAGAGGTCGGCACCCCGACCCCCTGTCAATACGGGATGGTGGACAACCACCTCCTCTTACGATGTCTATATGGTGGACACCCCCACTGACAAGGGTGACAACACCCCAAGCAGAATGGCGACATATCCGAGGAGCCGTCAAAGCGCTGGAGGCAGCGCAAGCGATCCAAGGCGAACAAGGGAAGGTGATTTATCATGGGCACCGAGGAAAATGATACCCCAGAAGACCCTAATGACCTCGAAGCCCTCGAGCAACCATAGGAGTACCCCGAGAGGCTCGATGACCCTGAGGACCTCAGCGACTTCGAGGATGACAACTACCCCCCCCCCCCAGTCGACGAGGGTGATAGCCTCGAAGACAAGACTTCACCGTCCCCGAAGACCCTCAAGATCATGAATGGTTCAGGCGGCAGATTATAGCCACTGCCCGAAGCCTAAAGGCAAAGCAGCGGCAGCTTCGAGCCGAACAAGATACCCTCAACTATAGATGGACAGAGGTCCTGGCAGCCGAAGAACGGTACGACACCGAGTGGACGGATCAAAACAAAATCTACCCGCGCTGGCGTCTCCTGCCGCAATTCGATGACGAGCTTCGAGCCCACGCCTCGCAGATGCACTCAACACGACTAGGCGGGTCGCCCCCTCGAGGACGGGATAGAACGACCATGGAGGCCGAATACACACCTACGTTACCCCGAGGAAGAGGAAAGGACCCAACATGGTATAATGACTGACATGACTTATGGCATGACCTGGACTATAGAGTGGGTCACACTAGATCCATCTACGGATCCAGAGGGTACTCCCCCCTAGATGGGATGGAGATCAAACTTGCTTTAACCACAACAATAAAGATCGAGGACCATACCGGGCACCAGCAGCGGCCGATTTTCGGCACAACATAGCCCGGGTCAGAGGCGCTGCCCACCCACTGTGTTTCACAGACGAGGTTATAAGGCACCAGTTTCCCGAAGGGTTTAAACCCGTAAATATAGAACAATACGACGGGACAACATACCCCACCGTGTGGATCGAATATTTCCTTCTCCACGTTCATATGGCCAGGGGAGATGACCTCCACGGCATTAAGTACTTACCTCTAAAGCTTAAAGGGCCAGCTCGACACTAGTTAAACAGTCTCCCCAAAAACTCCATTGGAAGTTGGGAAGAGCTCAAGGATGCTTTTTTCGGTCTAATTTATAGGGCACTTATGTCCGCCCCCAGGACTTCTCTAACTTGAGCAACGTCATCCAAAAGGCAGGCGAATCGGCCAAAAGGTTGTGCAACTCCATTAGCTGCTTCATTTGATAGCTAAGAAGGGGATGAGGCTCGAGGGTTTGAAATTGCACCCAGAAAAGCCTTTGTTCAACATCCCCATCCCGAGTCGCAAAGTGCTTGGCCATGTCTGTTGCACTCCTCGCGAGGTCCGTAAAGGCGCCTGAGGAACGCCACAACCATGTAAGAAAGGCGAACCTGTTTCCACCAAAGGCACATTGCAGTAAGTACGGCTTACCATCCGCGATCATCCTGACTTGGCGAAGTTCTTCCTCGAAGAACCGCCTATCTACACGCTCCGATTTGAGCTCGGAGGAAAGCGTGGATAGCTCGACTGCTTGGTCCTTGGTCTTTTGATCCAAGGCCTCGCACTTAGTGCTCGCATCCTGGAGCTCCTGCTACACCTCAGCCACTAGAGCTTCATGCTTGCCGCTCTCAAGCTTCAACGAGCTCAATTTGACGGCCTCCTGATCGGGCACCGTCTTCTGATCGACGACCTCCTACTTGGCCTTCTTCAACTGGGCCTTGAGGTCTTCAACCTCTGCATTTGCGGTTGTGGGTATAGTCGGAAGACAGATCTCAGGAACCAAAGCCTAAAAATGCCAACTAATGAGGAAAACAAGGGCCTTAGTAGTATGATTCAAACTTACCTTGCATCTCGTCGAACCGTTTGTTCAGAAGATCAAGCTCTTCATCGGAGCCTTGAGCTTCCAGTTTAGCTCGACCAGTTCCAGGGGGTTGGTGTCCTGAGCTGAAGACGAGGCCTACAAAACAACTTATATATAAACAAACATCCAAGCTATTGGGCTTTGGACTCTTTGCTAAAACAATCTCCTAAACTGTTATAGTTTCGGGGACCACGATCTGCTTTTGCTTTTATTCGTGATTCTAGGTTCTGTGACCCTTGGGCAAGTTTTCCAAACTCATCGGCGGCTCGGGGGCTACTATACCTATAATGAATACATAACCTCGCAAATAAAAAAATTCTTGTGAAAAGAATATTACATGGCTTACCTTGAATCCCACCAACAGACCACTTAAGGCCTCCTTCAGTCCGCTATCAACGGACCGAATGCCTTGTAAAACCGCACCCATGAGGGTGTGGTGATCTTCAGTGATGGAAGAGCTAGATAAAGCCTCCTCCATCATGGCTGGCCACCGGTCGAAGTCCGCTCGGTCACGGGCGGCACTGGCGGTGGCACTTCCTCTCCCCCTTCATAGGGAGGCAAGGTTGACGACATCAGAGGCACCGAGGTCTCTGGAGTTGTCTGCGAAGGGAGATCAGACGAACCACGGTCCCCCTCTTTGCTTGCCAGGAGGGGTTCGACCTCCTGGGCTTCGGTAGCTGAGGTTCATGATCTCCTGGTCTTCGGTGCCCGAGGTATGAACCTCGGCCATGATCTCCTGGTCTTCGGTGCTCGAGGTATGAACCTCGGCCATGACCGCCCACCCCCAGTGATCGGCCCGGGAGGGGTCTGGCAGGATAACACCTCCGCAACCTCGTCAGCGGCCTAGGGAAGGGTGGTGTGGGACGCAGTCCTGCTCTCTGCTAGCTCGGCGGGTGGAGAATCCCCCTCCAAGACCTGTTTGATCGGGAGATCTCGGGCTGGGCTACAATTTGAAAGGCGTTCATCGGGCTAGTAAAAAAAACTCCGTATAACTATACCAGATAGTGTTCGGATTCAGTACCTTTGGGCCGGGGGCTTAGGCCTGGGGTTCCTTCGGGGAACCATTTTAAAAGCCCCGGAATCCTCATCGGAATCTAGGTTATTGTTGGGCAGGACCACCTTGGCCATGTAGGGCCTCTTCGGGGCAAGAGGAGCAGATCCTCCTCAACGCCTTCCGGCGCAGCCCTCTTCCTTGTTCAGGGGGAGTTGACCCCCCGTCCTCTGCGTGCTCCTCCTCATGGGCAGAAGAGGCTCGGGTCTCTCCGGACTTGGTATCCAGAGGACCCCTCGAGCGGAGGCCTTCACGGGCCTCTTTCTTCTTCTTCTTCTCCTTCTTCTTCGGTGCCGCGTATGTCACCACAACCAACTTCATAGGGGCAACCTGGGGTCCTCGAGCAAGGGGGTTGGGCCATTGACTTTCACGGCCTTGTTGAACCAGCCCTATGAAGACAATGGGGGAAGGAGTTAAGGTCCTTACTAAAGACCAAAGCCTAGGATAAAGTAAAAACTTTGTCATACCTTCATAGGAGGGATATCGATGTCTAGGCTGATGTCTTCTTCCTCGACCGACCACTCCTTCTACGGCTTGAGAAACACCTTCCACGACTTCTCGTGAGTTATGCGATAGAACCGGTGCATGATGGCAAGGTCGCCAATCTTGTAGGACCACATTGGGGTGTCCCGACGCTGGCATGGCAGGAGGCGGCGACGGAGCATGATAATTCCCAAGTGCAAGGAATCATCATAGCAATTTCCAAAGGTGGAAGTGATAAGTATGGAGTGTCAAACCCACAAGGAGCTAAAGGTAAGATCAATATTCTCTCAAGTCCTATCTGCCACTGATACGACTCTACGTACGCCGAACGTTTGCTCCAACTAGAAACGAGAAATAAAACTACGTTGTGGGTATGAAGAGGATAGATTTGCATGATAATGGAGAACTAAAATATTAAAATAGGTGATGTTATCATAAAGTTAGAATATATTACAATATATTACGAATAGCGAGTGTGGAATAATGATGGGTCGGTGTGCGGAATTATCCTAGACACTTGTTAACAAGATCGAGAATCATCATTGCAATTTTATTTGAGGAAGAGGCATAAGCTAACACACTTTCTCTACTTGGATCCTATGCACATTTTGTTGGAACTCTAACAAGAATCCGCAACTACTAAAGATCATTAAGGTAAAACCCAACAATAGCATTAAAGCATCAAGTCCCTTTTATCCCATACGCAACAACCCCCTTACTCGGGTTTATGCTTCTATCACTCAAGCAACCCACTATAAGAGAATCATGAACGTATTGCAACACCCTACAGCGGGAATCCTTCACATGTGCGCAGCACGGAAGGCACCATAGGACATCACCAAAATAAACATACAACTCACACCAATCTAGATCATCAATCAACCCAAAAGACAAAAGAAATCTACTCAAAACATCATAGGATGGCAACACATCATTTGATCATAATATGTGGCATAAAGCACCATGTTCAAGTAGGGTATTACAGCGGGATGCGGGAGAGCGGACCACTGAAAAGATACGAGGACGGTGATGAAGAAGGTGATGTTGATGAAGACGATCACCGCGGCGATGGTTCCCCCGATGGCACTCCGATGCCACCGAAAGAGAGGGGGAGAGGGTCTCCCCCTTGTGCTTCCTCCTCCATGGCCTCCCCCTAGAGGGAAAGAGGTTCTCCCTCTGGTCCTTGGCCTCCATGGTGATGATGGCCCCTCCGAGATGATGAAGATGGCCTCCGGTGATGGTAACCCCCTTCGGTAGGGTGCCGGAGAGGGCCAAGATTGGTTTTTCGTGGCTACAAAGACTTGCGGCGGTGGAACTTCTGATCTAGGTTTTTTCTGGAGGTTTTGGGATTTATAGGATTTTTTGGCGTCGGTCTCACGTCAATGGGACGCTCGAGGAGTCCACAAGCCACATGGCCCCTAGCTAGGGGGGAGGCGCCCAGCAGGCTTGTGGCCTCCTCTTCCACTTCCTGGACCAGATCTTGTGCTTTGGGGGTCTCTTTTGGTCCATAAAAAATCATCGTAAATTTTTAGCCCATTCGGAGAACTTTTATTTCTGCACAAAAAACGACACCATGGTAGTTCTGCTGAAAATATCGTCAATATGGGTTAGTTCTAATAAAATCATACCAAAATCATATAAAATTATTGTAAACATGGCATGAATACTTCATAAATTATAGATACGTTAGAGACATATCAGAGCATAACCTGGACCATGTTGGTCAGCTCGATTTTTGCCTCCACCATCCGCGTGATGTGCTTCTACATTGACTTCACCTCCGTGTCCGATCCCCAACTACCAGCTTGACTAGGATAATCTGATCCCCACATCTCCTGACGTCTATCACTCCATAGTTGAGACCAAGATCCCCACTCCATTTCTGTTTGTGGTTGTCCCCGTGTACCACAGATTGAAGCCAGTACCCTCCACCTCCTTCGCCTTTTGTTCCCTCTATCTCGTTTCTTGGCTGCAAAGGATATCAACACCTCTCCTCACCGTTGTAACAACTAGCTCTCAAAGCTTACCCATCAGGGACCCTACGTTCCAGCTATCTAAGAAGATCCTCTTAGGTACGGCTAGCTTCTTACCCTTCACACTCATCGAGTCAAATGCGAAGACCCTTACTCATTTTCCACTACACCCTGGTGTCGATGTAGTGTGTCACTAAGGATGCGAAGACTCGATCCTTGCTTACTTGCCACCGTATCCAATACAAGATATGGCACGACACCAAGAGGGTGAAGACCCGGCCCTTGCCTATTGGACACCACACCCCGGTTCCAATGTGGCACGTCGCTGAAAGGGTTACACCACAACGAAAATCTTTTGGGTTTCATCTCCATAAGAGTGGCCGAGTTTTGACGTTGGCTCGCTAAGCCTATCACAACCATTTTCTTTTACCCATGCTTGAGATCGGCTATGTTGAGACAATATAGGTGGAGTTAAATGAAAAAAAAGATAAACCGACGAGGGCGGATTGCCAGTCCTGGTGTCATAGTAGTATCTTAGAGCATCTATAACCACGACCTGCAAATTCGGGCCCTCAAATGCCTGCGGACGCGTTCGGGCGTGTCCGCGGGCACTAATCGGGAACTCCTCAAATCTTGTCGTGCACATCCGTGTATCACATATCCGGTCCATCATATGGTTACTATCATGCAACCTAGATGAAAGCTACGTAGATCAACACACAAACATATAATCGAACATAGGAATGCACATTTTGATCACCAAAAGATCATTGTCGGATGTCCAAAAGATCGCCACAGTTTACATAATTCACATAAATGACCAACAAATTTAAACTACATTACTAAAACTAGAAATTGAACACAGAGACGGCGGACATTCACCACTTCCTTACCGACCCTTTGTCCTTCCTGTCGTTGGCGCAACTGTATGTGTCGACGGCTGGTGGTAGATCGTTTGAGTCATCCGATGGTGAGCCATAGTCGCCGTCCTCGTCGGAGGTGTCGGAGAGGATGACGAGCACTTTTAGCTACCGGACCTCCCTGTCCTGCTGGTGCTTGAGCTTCGCGAGCCGAGATGCTTCCGCCGTTGTGTGCGTCGCGTCGTGCTCGGACTTCTGAATGGCAATCCGGAGCGCCTTGGCGTTCTTCTAGCGGAGCCGCCGCGCGTCCATCTCCGTCGTCGTAAGAGATCGGCGGTAGACCCATTCGAGGAGCCGCACGTCCTCGTCGAGCTCCACCTCCATCTCACGGCGGCGGTGCACAGACTGTTCCGGCTCCCTCCTCTCCCTTTGCCACTGTTGCTCGTGGCGGGTGGCGCATGCCTCTGATTTCGGCGTGCGTGTCCGGGCCGGCGAGGTGGGCACAAGCACCCACCGCTGCCCACGTGGGGGAGCAGCAGCCGACGGGGCCAGGGGACGACAGAGGGTAGGCACGGATTGCGCAGGCCGCTTGTCGGAGCTGTGCACGGGCCGGGAGGGCCCAGCGCCCGTGTCGGAGCTGCGCCTGCGGGGAAGCAGCAAGGCTCCAGATCTAGAGCTACCCCCGGTCTCCACCTTGGACCGCTCCAAGGCGATGCGGAGGGGCAAGCTCAAAGTCCGGATCCATCTCCTCGTCGGAGCGGCTGTCGGAGCTCAACATTACACTGGATTCGATCAAAATCTGTGCAGAGTGAGGAGCCGATGGAGCGAGAGAGGAGAGTAACCGAGCTAGGGTTTTGGAGCAAGAAGCCGGATGGGGATTTTGTAGGACATACGTGGGGTCGGTGGGTGAGCTGGGCCTGTCAGGCGGGCGTGCCCGGGCTCCCCCATATCCGCCTCATATTTAGGCTGGATATGAGGGGTGCCAGTCAGTTCGGATGTTTGAGGCCCGTTTAAGACGTCCATCTAAATCAAAAAATCATGACCAGGCGGGCTGCCCGGACGTTTGAGGACGGTTTGGGGCGTCCATCTGTAAATGCTCTTAGATGCTCATATTTGTTGTGTTTCATGACACGTATTATCATAACCTTTAATATGGTATGATATTATGATATGACATGAAGTTCTTTCTTTTATTATTTAGTGATATCTCACCTCAATAAAATTGCCTATTCAATATTTAATATGCAAAACACTTTACCATGACAAGTCATTGTGGAAGGTATAGTGAATTACTCCCTTCGTCGTTAAATATAAGATCTTTTAAAATTCTACTATGAACTACGCACAATGCAAAATGAAAAAAAATTACATTTTAAATATGTCTATATACATCTATATGTAGTCTATAGTATAATTTTTAAAAAAAATTATATTTAGGAACAGATGTAGTAGACAGCTAGGAACAATTTTCCGTCAAATAACTTTGCCAAAACGCCACAAACCTGCAAGTGAAGCCGTGAAGCTTCTCGATCCGGGAACCAGGAAGGCGATCACGAGAGTGCACTGATACGACGAGTGGTCCAGGCGTCCAGAGCCTTTTTGTAACCGTGAAAACGATTTGCAGTCGGTATCAAACATGATACGGCTTGGCGTTTTCAGCTAAGACACGCGCCACATGATTTTGTCCCGGGAAAAAGACGGACAGTTACTGACATGCACACATGTTTTTGAGACCGGTTGCAGGACATGGACGGTGTAAAAGGACATGCTCACGAGTTCAATAGCATTCGGGATAACCAGATTGGTCGATGGCGTAAAGGAAGTCACAGGGCCCCAACGATTCCAGGGAATGCTGGGCTGGTTACCGCTGGAAAGAAATCATTAGAGTATTGCCCAAAATATGTCTACGTACTTTGCCGGTGCAGATTCACAAGAACAGGTGAACGAACAGAACAAGAACAGGTGAGCGAGTCGCGTGCATATGTATTCAACGGAATGCTTTAGACGGCTCACGAGTTGTGTTAGCGAAAGAGTTCGAGGAAAAGGACATGCTCACGAGTTCACAAGAATCGAAACTAGAGGCCAAGCAGATGATGACCGGCCACCTATTTACCGGTTGCTTGATTGTTTTTTTTTCATTTAATAATATTGTCAGCTGGGAGAGCGATGACAAACAAACTTTTTTTTCCTTCCAGTTTTAGTTGCTTCGCATCAAACGATGGCAGTTTCAAACAAAAAAGTTTCTTTTGAAGAACTTGTCATCACTTCACGATTAAAATTGTGTGTGGAATAGTTCAAAATGACACCCCCTCACAGGTCATACTCTTTTGCACTTGATTTCCTTTCCTCCAGTTCGAACGCTGTCTTATGCCCTTTCTGATGCTTCAAAGTGGATAGGTGCTAAGCATGTCACATAAGTGAAAAAATAACGTGGCACATAATTTAAGAAGAAGAGACATCACTTTGGTGATCTCAAGAAGAACCAATGTCAAGCACGTGAATCTAGACAAACCACTTAAATAAAAGATGATGACCAATGTATGAAAGAGTTCAGATGCTAAATCATTAAATAAAGTGGGCTTAGCAATAACTAGTTAAGCATCACCAAGCGAACTTTTTTTTTAAATGAAGGCAAAAGATTTGCCTCATCCATTAATTAGGAGAAAAGAGTTTTGCGGTTACAATCGACCATGAGAAGACGACATGACAATTACTCCCTTACAATAATACGCCCTAATTTCTTAGCACCCACCATCACCCATAGGTTGGCCTCGTTGATAATGTTCTGGAGAAGGATAGGAGGTGGGGAAGATATATGTTTAAAACCCCGTGTGTTTTGCTCATTCCAAATAGATCAGGAGATGAGCATGGTGAGGGATGCCATGGTATGTCTATCTGGGTTTCCCATGTCGGTGCGCCGATCCCACCACCGCGGGAGGGAGTCCTGAAGGTGCCAGTCTGAGGTGTCAATGTGCGCCAGACCAAACTTGTCAATGACCAAACACCAGAGCTTGATGGAAAAGCGGCAGTTGACAAATAAATGGATGCCAGATTCTTGCTCCCTTTTGCAAAGGTGGCAAAGACCACAGTTCTCTCACCCACGCGTCTCCAGCCGGTCTGCACTCCATATCATATCTTGTAGGGCCAGCCAAGCAAAGAATTTGACATTTGGTGGGGCCCAAGATTTCCAGACCATGAAGTGGATGGGCAAAAAAGTTTGCCCAAGAAATTGCGCCTTATATGCTGTGCCCGCGGAATATATCCCATCGACCGCATGCTTCCAGATAATGTCGTCCTCGACCTGGTCATCAAAATGGACGTCTTGCAGAAGAGTCGAGAGCGAGAACAACTCCCGGATGTAAGAGGCGGAGACGATCGTGCCATACTTGATGAGGGTCATCCATCCGTTCCCGCGCAGAGCATCCTTCAGCTTCCACCTCTTCCTCTTGGAGGCTTCAAAAATAAGTGGGGGCAATGTCCATGGGCTTGTGGCCAAGGAGCCATGAAGAGTCCCAGAAAGGTGTTTTAGCACCATCCCCGACGGTGATTATGGTGGTCGAGATCGTCCTTGGTACAAGGGTTCCCCAAGCCAACCCATAACTTGTTAGGCTCCTTCCATTCGAACCAAAGCCATCTTAGTCTCAGAGCGCGAGCAAACCTGTCAGTGTTGAGGACTCCTAGTCCTCCATAAATCGTCGGTCTACAGACCACGTCCCAATTGACCTTGCACTTTGCCCCGGTCGTCTTGTCCAATCCAGACCACAAGAAGGCCCTCTCAAGCTTGTTTAGATTGTGCAGAGTTCCTTGAGGCACTATGAGGGGCGTAATGGAGAAAATCGCTTGAGAGGTGATGACGATCTGACAAGAGCAGTGCGACCAATGGTTGTGATGGATTGCCCCTCCCAGGTTACCAGCTTCCCAACAACATTATCTTCTAGGTATTAGAAATCAACTGTCCGAAGCTGCCTCACCGCGAGCGGAAGGCCCAAGTATTTTATGGGGAATGCGGCACGAGTCGCTGGGATGGAGCTGGGGATATGCTCAAGCAGCAAATGGTTGCATCTGATGGGCACCACAGAGCTCTTCTAAAAGTTAGTGCAGAGACCTATGACCTCGCGGAAGCCCTTTAGTATGAGCGAAAGGTTGCCAATGTACCTTCTGAGAGGGGCCATAAAGATGGCCGCATCGTCGGCATAAATGGAGGTTCTCATCATGGCGCCCCGCCCATGCAACTTGTGCAAGATTCCTTTCCGAGTTCCTACGTTGATGATTTGTTGAAGTGGGTCGATGGCGAGGACGAGCAATAATGGTGAAATCGGATCCCCTTGGCGAAACCCACGACTGTGGATGATCAGGCGGCCTGGAAGCCCATTGAGAAGGACGTGCGAAGAGGATGAAGAGAGCAGGGCGACAATCCAGTTCCGGAATTTGGAGGGGAAGCCTTTGCGCTGCATCAAGTTGAGGATGTATGTCCATTTGACCGAGTCAAATTCTTTTCTAATGTCAAGCTTGAAGAGGAGGTCAGGGGTCTTTCGCTTGTGTAAACGACGAGCGAAATTACGGACGTACATGAAGTTGTCGTGAATACTCCTCTTTTTTATGAAGGCGCTTTGAGCATTGAAGACTAGCGCGTCCATATGCAGGGCAAGCCTCAGGGACAGAATCTTGGTGATAATCTTTGCAACGGCATGCACGAGGCTAATGGTCCTATAATCAGATACGCCTTCCGCCCCATCCTTTTTGGGCAACATAACCACATTGGTAGAGTTGAGCCATTGCAAATGGGAGGTGTGCAGGGAGTCAAAGCGATGAATGACATTCATGAAATCATGCTTGATGACCCCCCAACACCGCTTGAAGAAGGTGCCCATGAAACCATCCAGACCGGGAGCCTTGTCACCGGCATCTCTTTAATGGCGGCCCAAACCTCCTACTCAGTGATGGGATCCCCGAGGACGTGCAAGTCATGGTGTTGGATGTTCAGCTTGTCCCAATTAAAATCCACGCTGCCCGTGCCACCTCTGCCCATCACCTCTGAAAAGTGATTGTGGTTAATCTCTTGTTTTTGCGCATGCTCGGTCACCCACTGACTTGCAATCTTGATCCTATGAATGTGATTATTTCTTCTCCTAGCATTTATACGGCGGTGGAAGAAATTAGTGTTGGCGTCCCCCTCCTTGAGGTTCGCAATCCTAGCGCATTGCCTCCTTCTCGCACATTGAAGGACAGCCAGACTCACCATGCGTCTCTTTAGTCTAGCCCGCATGTCCATCGCCTCCGAGGATAGCAGTCTATCTTCCTGCATGATGTCCAGCCGAAGAATGATCATGTTAGCAGCATGGAGCTGAACATTGGCCTTGGAGAAAAAGTTCTTGCTCCATGCCGAGAGGTGGAGCCCGTAATTCTGAGCTTATGATGAAGCACCATGTACGACTCAGAATGACTGACACTCTCCGACCAAGCATTTTTTACGATCTCAATGAATCCACGCAAAGATGCCTAGAAATTCTTGAATCTGAAGGTGCGCGGGCACCTCGGGCCTTTGTCCTGAGCGAGAAAAAGGGGGCGGTGGTTGGAGAGGGAAGATGACAGGGCGTGGAGCAGGTGACTGTTGTGATTGTGATGACCCACAAGTATAGGGGATCTATCATAATGCTTTTGATAAGTAAGAGCGTAGAACCCAACGAGGAGCAGAAGGAAATGACAAGCGATTCTCAGTAAGGTATTCTCTGCAAGCAGTGAAACTATCGGTAACAAATAGTTTTGTGATAAGATAATTTGTAACGGGTAGCAAGTAACAATTGTAACAACGGTGCAGCAAGGTGTACCAATCCTTTTTATGGCAAAGGATAAGCCTGGACACACTCTTATATAAAGCAAAGCGCTCCCGAGGACACATGGGAATTTATGTCAAGCTAGATTTCATCATGCTCATTTGATTCGCGTTCGCTACTTTGATAATTTGATATGTGGGTGGACCGGTGCTTGGGTGCTGTACTTACTTGGAAAATCCTCCCACTTATGATTAACCCCTCCCGCAAGCATCCGCAACTACGAAAGAAGAATTAAGATAAATCTAAACATAGCATGAAACATGTGGATCCAAATCAGCCCTTTACGAAGCAACACATAAACTAGGGTTTAATATTCTGTCACTCTAGCAACCCATCATCTACTTATTACTTCCCAATGCCTTCCTCTAGGCCCAAACAATGGTGAAGTGTTATGTAGTCGACGCTCACATAACACCACTAGAGGAGAGACAACATACATCTCATCAAAATATTGAACGAATACCAAATTCACATGATTACTTATAACAAGACTTATCCCATGTCCTCAGGAACAAGCGTAACTACTCACAAAGCATATTCATGTTCATAATCAGAGGAGTATAAGTGATGATAAAGGATCTGAACATATAATCTTCCACCAAGTAAACCAACTAGCATCAACTACAAGGAGTAATCAACACTACTAGCAACCCACGGGTACCAATCTGAGGTTTTGAGACAAAAATCGGATACAAGAGATGACCTAGGGTTTGGAGAGGAGATGACATTGATGAAGATTTTGATGTATATTGACCCCCTCTTGATGAGAGGATCGTTGGTGATGACGATGGCTTCGATTTCCCCCTCTCGGAGGGAAGTTTCACCGGCAGGATCGCCCTGCCGGAGCTCTAGATTGGTTCTGCCCAAGTTCCGCCTCGAGACGGCGGCACTTCATCCCGAAAGCTCTAATATGATTTTTTCCAGGACGAAACCCTCAATATAGAAGAAGATGGGCACCGGAGGGCTGCCAGGTGGGCTACAAGCCCTAGGGGCGAGGCCAGGTGGGTGGCCGCGCCCAGCAAGCTTGTGGCTCCCTGCTGGGCCCCCTGATGTATTTCTTTTGCCCAGTATTTTTTATATATTCCAAAATAATTCTCCATAGATTTTTAGGACTTTTGGAGTTGTGCAGAATAGGTATCTCAGATTTGCTCCTTTTCTAGTCCAGAACTCCAAATGTCGACATTCTCCCTCTTCATGTAGACCTTGTAAAATAAGATAGAAAAGGCATAAGTATTGTACGAAAATGTGCAATAACAGCCCATAATGCAATAAATAACAATATAAAATCATGATGCAAAATGGACGTATCAACTCCCCCAAGCTTAGACCTCGCTTGTCCTCAAGCGAAAGCCGAAATCAATAAATATGCCCACATGTTTAGAGATAGAGGTGCCGACAAAATAAAATACGAACATGAAGGCATCATGATCATCTTTAGAACAACAACATATATTGACATATAATTTCTTGTGATAAAGTAATAATTCATTCACAATGGCAAAGTATGAATCAAGAACTCTATTGAGAACTGACAAACTATGATCTCAGTCATTGAAGCAATTCCAATTTATCATAACGTAGGAAAGAGTCAATATAAGAGCGTGTAAAGCAAACCCACATACTCAATCATCTTTTAGTCTTTCACAATTGCTAACACTCATGAGGCACCTATGAGTTCAAAGTTTCAATCGGACACAGAGAAAGATAGGGGCTTATAGTGTTGCCTCCCAACTATTTACCTCGAGGGTAATGTCAATAGTAATAACTCATGCTCATGCACTTCCGAGTGGATATATGTGCCTAGATCATTTCCCAACACGTGACGCTTGTCAGAAGATAAATGCAAAAATAGCAAAGGTGATGGAGATCACCATGACTCTTGCATAAAGGTAAGTACTAGAAAATAAAAGTAACAGATAGGCCCTTCGCATAGGAAGCAGAGGTTTTCATGCGCTTTTATAATTGGATGCACAATCTCTTAATGCAAAAGAACGTCCATTTATATTGCCCCTTGTGATAGAGAACTTAATTATGCAGCCCATCGCTTTTATTTCTTCCCTATCACAAGTTCGTATAAAGTTTATTTTCCTCACACTAATAGACCACACATATTTAGAGAGCAATTTTTATTGCTTGCACCGATGACAACTTACTTGAAGGATCTTATTCTATTCTTAGGTAGGTATGGTGGACTCTCATGGCAAAACTGGGTTAAGGGTGTTTGGATGCACAAGTAGTATCTCTACTTAGTGCGAAAGTTTTGGCTGATATGAGGTGGAAGCAAGCGACACATGTTTAGGGATCTATAACAATATAACTTCTATTCGAAAATAAGCAAACATAACCCATTATGTTGTCTTCCTTGTCCAACATCAACTTCTTAACATATAATATTTTAATGAGTGGTCACAATCATAAAAGATGTTCAAGATAATATATTTATATGTGAACCTCTCTTTCTTTATTACTTCCTTTTAATTGCCCCAATGACCAACAACTATGTTTGTAAACCCACAACAGGTTTCAATCAACATACTTTTTATATGTAAAGTCATCACTCCCCATAAGATTTTCATATGTACTCTTTGCTTTTATTCTACACTTCTTTCTACTTTATCTTTCTCAAGATTAAGATCATACCAAGCAAGCAAAGTCCTCAACTCAAAAGCACTTTTTATTATATAACTCACGGACTTGCTTACATAGGAGGAATCATAAAGCAAAGACTCAAAGCTAGATCACACGAAAACTTTATTCTACTAGATCAAGATATAACCAAAAGGATTGAACTTAGAAAAGACGATGAAAATGAAAATAAAAATAAAAATAAAAACAAAAGATGTGATGGTGATACGATACCGGGGCACCTCCCCCAAGCTTGGCACAAGCCAAGGGGAGTGCCCATACCCATGTGTTTAGTTGTCTTGCTTCGGAGGCGATGATGCTATATACTTGGCAATGAGGCCCTTCAAAATACGATTCTCCTCCTCAACCTTGTTATTTTTCCGTATGAGATCCATTATTTCCTTGTAAAGTTTTTCAGTGATGGCTAGAGCACCTTTAACCCATGGATGTTTCATTGCTGCGGGGGAAGAAGCAACACTCCTCTTCATATTTTCAAAAGTAAGAAATTTAGCATTGGAAGGGATAACCGAATTCGGAATTGCTGAGCTCTGAAGTTCTTACAACATGGATCCAGGTTGTGAATGATAGGTAACTTCTTGGTATTCCTCCATGGCATCTATCCTTTTCAGGTCGGCCTCCATCTCTTCTTCCGTAGCTAGCCCGAAGCAGTTCTCCCCGACTGACCCTTGCGAAAACATCTTGCTCTAAATCTGCTGCAGAAACAGCTCAAAAAGAAAACGGGAGGTATTGTCGTGATACGAGAATCAAAACCTTCGGGAGATTATATAATGATTTTTTACCGACCCGAAGGAGTATGCCACAAGGAAACGGAGTCCGGGTGGTGCACGAGGTGACCACAAGCCCCAAGGGCGCGGCCAGGGGGTGGCCGCGCCCAGCAGGCTTGTTGCCTCCTCATGCACTATTCGGACTACTTTAAATTTTCCTAATTTTTTCAATATTCCAAAACAGATAAAATTTGCCATTGAAAAAGTTTTGGAGTCTTTTTTCTTACAGTACCACATACCTATTCCTTTTCGGAGTCTGAAACGTTCTGCTAAGTCTCCCTAATGTACTCCTCCGGAGTTATGGTATTGATGATATTGGTTTCAACATTTATGGGAGCACGTGAGATATAATGTTTGATTCTTTGACCGTTCA
Source organism: Hordeum marinum (assembly GCA_022496015.1). Classification (NCBI taxonomy): domain Eukaryota; kingdom Viridiplantae; phylum Streptophyta; class Magnoliopsida; order Poales; family Poaceae; genus Hordeum; species Hordeum marinum. The sequence goes on along the minus strand of CM039678.1, from coordinate 378,311,697 downwards.
CCACCTTCAGGTTTTTGCCTTCGGCATTGTTAATCTTGATGGCACCGGAACGGTATACCTCTTCGATGACGTAAGGACCTTCCATTTAGAGAGAAGTTTCCTGCAAAAAATCTTAAACGAGAATTGTATAGCAAGACATGATCACCTACATTAAATTCACGCTTTTGTATCCTTCAATCATGCCATCTCTTAACCTTTTATTTAAACAACTTAGCATTCTCATAGGCTTGGGTTCTCCATTCATCAGGTGAGCTAATGTCAAATAACCTCTTCTCACCAGCAAGTTTGAAATCAGAATTGAGCTCTTTGATTACCCAATAAGCCTTATGTTCTAGCTCTAGAGGTAAGTTACATGCTTTACCATAAACCATCTTATACGGAGACATACCCATAGGATTTTTGTAAGCAGTTCTATAAGCCCACAATGCATCGTCGAGTTTCTTAGACCAATTCTTCCTAGATCTATTAACAGTCTTCTGAAAAATCAATTTAATCTCTCTATTTCTCAATTCTACTTGACCACTAGACTGAGGATGATAAGGAGATGCAACTGTATGATTAACATCATATTTAGCGAGCAATTTATGGAAAGCACCATGAATAAAATGTGAACCACCATCAGTCATCAAATATCTAGGGACTCCAAATCTAGGGAAAATACCTTCTTTAAGCATTTAATAGAAGTGTTATGATCAACGCTACTAGTTGGAATAGCTTCTACCCACTTAGTGACATAATCAACAGCAACTAGAATATGAGCATACCCATTAGATTGTGGAAAAGGCCCCATAAAATCAAAGCCCCAAACATCAAATGGTTCGATAACAAGAGAGTAATTCATAGGCATTTCCTGACGTCTACTAATATTACCAATTCTTTGACATTCATCACAGGATAAGACAAACTTACGAGCATCCTTGAAGAGAGTAGGCCAATAAAACCCAGATTGTGGTACCTTGTGTGTGGTTCTATCTCCAGCGTGATGTCCTCCGTAGGCTTCCGAGTGACACTTGCGTAAGATCTATTCCTGTTCATGCTCAGGTACACAATGTCTAATAATACCATCTACCCCTTCTTTATAAAGATGTGGGTCATCCCAAAAGTAATGCCTTAAATCATATAAGAACTTTTTGTTTTGTTGGTATGTGAAACTAGGAGGTATAAATTTAGCAACAATGTAATTGGCGTAATCAGCATACCAAGGAGCATTATGTGAAGTATTCACGATAGCTAATTGTTCACCAGGAAAGCTATCATCAATAGGTAGTGGGTCATCAAGAACATTTTCTAACCTAGACAAGTTATCTGCCACAGGGTTATCAGCACCCTTTCTATCAATGATATGCAAATCAAATTCTTGTAGTAGAAGGACCCACCTAATAAGTCTAGGCTTACCATCTTTATTCTCCATAAGGTACTTAATAGCAGCATGATTGGTGTGAATAGTTACTTTGGAATCAACAATATAAGGTCTAAACTTATCACAAGCAAACACGACTGCTAAAAATTATTTTTCAGTAGTAGCATAGTTTCTTTGAGCACTGTCTAGAGTTTTACTAGCATAATGGATAACATTTAATTTCTTATCGACTCTTTGTCCTAGAACAACACCAACAGCATAATCACTATCATCACACATAATTTCAAAAGGTAGGTTCCAGTCGGTTGGTTGAACAAGATGTGCGGTAACCAAGGTATTCTTAAGAATTTCAAATGCTTCTACACAATCATCATCAAAAACAAACGGAACATCTTTTTGCAAAAGGTTTGTGAGAGTCCTAGAAATCTTAGATAAATCTTTGACAAACCTCCTATAGAAACCAGCATGACCAAGGAAACTTCTTATACCTTTGATATCCGTAGGGCACGACATTTTTTCAATGGCATCAACTTTGGCTTTATCAACTTCAATACCTCTTTTAGAGATCTTGTGCCCCAAGACAATACCTTCATTAACCATAAAGTGGCACTTTTCCCAATTCAAGACAAGATTAGTTTCTTCACATCTTTGCAAAACTCGATCAAGGTTGCTCAAACAATCATCAAATGAAGTTCCGTAAACGGAAAAATCATCCATGAAAACCTCAAGAATATTTTCACAAAACTCAGAGAAAATAGCCATCATACATCTTTGAAAGGTAGCAGGTGCATTGCATAAACCAAAAGGCATACGTCTATAAGCAAAGGTACCAAAAGGGCAAGTAAAAGTGTTTTTTTCTTGATCCTGGCTTGATATAGGTATTTGAGAGAAACCTGAGTAACCATCTAGAAAGCAAAAAATGAGTATGTTTGGATAATATTTCTAGCATTTGATTAATAAAAGGTAAAGGGTAATGATCTTTCTTAGTAGCTTTATTTAATTTCCTAAAGTCAATTACCATTCTATAACCTGTAACAATTCTTTGCGAGATCAATTCATTTTTATCATTAGGAACAATGGTAATACCTCCCTTCTTAGGGACACAATGGACGGGACTAACCCATCTACTATCAGCAACAGGATAAATTATACCTGCCTCCAGAAGCTTTAGTATTTCTTTTCTTACCACTTCTTTCATCTTAGGGTTCAATCATCGTTGGTGATCAATAACTGGTTTGGCATCAGGCTCCATATTAATTTTATGCTGGCATAGAGTGGGACTAATGCCCTTAAGATCATCAAGAGTATAACCAATAGCAGCATCATGCTTCCTCAGAGTTTTCAATAATCTCTTTTCTTCATGCTCTGAAAGGTTAGCACTAATAATAATAGGATATATCTCCTTTTCACCAAGATAAGCATATTTCAACGTATCGGGTAATTGCTTGAGCTCGAACACGGGATCACCCTTGGGTGGAGGAGGATCCCCAAGTATTTCAATAAGTAAGTTGTGTTTCAAAATAGGCTGATGCTCGAAGAAAATTTCATCTATTTCATTCCTCTCATTCATATGCATATCATTTTCATGGTCTAGCAAATATTGTTCTAAGGGATTAGTAGGAGGCACATCAATAGAAGCGAGACCAATAATTTCATCTTTACTAGGCAATTCCTTGTCATGGGGTTGTCTACGAAATTTGGAGAAATTAAACTCATGAGACACATCACCAAAGCTCACAGTAACTATTTCTTTCTCACAATCAATCTTAGCATTAACAGTATTGAAGAAGGGTCTGCCAAATATAATGGGACAAAAATTATCTTGTGGGGAACCAAGAACAAGAAAATCAGTAGGATACTTTATTTTCCCAGACAACACTTCAACATCTCTAACAATCCCTATTGGTGCAATAGTGTCTCTATTAGCGAGCTTAATAGTAACATCAATATGCTCTTGTTCAACTGGTGCAATATAATGCATGATTTCTTTGTATAAGGAATGGGGAATTGCACTTACGCTAGCACCCATATCACATAAGCCATGATAACTATGATCTCCTATTTTAACAGAAACAATAGGCATGCCAACAACTGGTCTATGTTTATGCTTAGTATCAGGTCTAGCAATTCTAGCAGCTTCATCACATAAATGAATAACATGCCCATCAATATTATCAACCAAGATATCTTTAACCATAGCAATACTAGGTTCAACTTTGATTTGTTCAGGGGGTGTAGGTGTTCTAATACAACTCTTACAAACCATAGTTGAAGCTTTAGCATGTTTCTTTATCCTAACAGGGAAAGGTGGTTTCTCAATGTAAGCAGTAGGGATAACAAGATCAACATTGTAAGTAATAATTTTATCTTCAACTTTAATAGGTTCCACTACTTTCACTTCAATGGGAGGATGATATTTAAACCACTTCTCCTTAGGGAGATCAACATGAGTAGCAAAATATTCATAGAAAGCTACTATCTCAGAGTCAAGTCCATATTTAGTGCTAAATTCATGAAAAGCATCGGTGTCCACAAAGGATTTAACACAATAAAACTTAAGATTTATACCTGACTCCTTACCTTCGTCGAGTTCCAATATTCAGAGTTGTGTTTAATTATTTCCAATAAATCTCATTTGAATTCAATATCTTTCTTCATAAAAGAACCAACACAAGAAGTATGGAGCATGGATTGATCATTACGAGAAAGCCGAGCATAAAAATTCTGAATAATAATTTCCCTCGAGAGCTCATGATTGGGGCATGAATATAACATTGACTTAAGCCTCCCCAAGCTTGAGCAATTATTTCTTCTTCACGAGGCCAAAAATTATAAATATAGTTCCGATCACAATGAACTAGATGCATAGGATAGAACTTCTAATGAAATTCCATTTTCAGTCGGTTGTAGCTCCATGATCCAATATCATCACATAGCCTATACCATGTCCATTCCTTCTCCTTCAAATATAAAGGAAAGACCTTCTTCTTTACGTGATCCTCGGGCAGACCTGCAAGCTTAAATAATCCACAGACTTCGTCTACATAGATTAAATGCAAATCAGGATGTAGTGTTCCATCTCCTGCATTAGGATTAGATAGCAGTTTCTCTATCATACCCGAAGGAATTTCATAATAAATATTTTCAGTAGGTTCAGTAGGTTGAGAGACAACTCTTTGTGTTTCCGATCGAGGTGAAGATACCCTGAACAAGCCCCTCAAAGGATTACTTTCCATAGTAACAAGTGGCAGTAAATTTCAGCACACTATATAAATTTTTCCTTACCAATTTCCACTCACCAAAGGCGCTTCACTCCCCAGAAACGGCGAAAGAAAAGATTCTTGATGACCCACAAGTATAGGGGATCTATCGTAGTCCATTCGATAAGTAAGAGTGTCAAACCCAACAAGGAGCAGAAGGAAATGACAAGCGGTTCTCAGTAAGGTATTCTCTGCAAGCACTGAAATTATCGGTAACATATAGTTTTGTGATAAGATAATTTGTAACGGGTAGCAAGTAAAAATTGTAACTATGGTGTAGCAAGGTGGCCCAATCCTTTTTATAGCAAAGGATAAGCCTGTACAAACTCTTATATAAAGCAAAGCGCTCCCGAGGACCCATTGGAATTTATGTCAAGCTAGTTTTCATCATGCTCATTTGATTCACGTTCGCTACTTTGATAATTTGATATGTGGGTGGACCGGTGCTCGAGTGCTGCCCTTACTTGGACAAGCCTCCCAATTATGATTAACCCCTCCCGCAAGCATCCGCAACTACGAAAGAAGAATTAAGATAAATCTAACCATATCATGAAACATGTGGATCCAAATCAGCCCCTTACGAAGCAACGCATAAACTAGGGTTTAAGCTTCTGTCACTCTAGCAACCCATCGTCTACTTATTACTTCCCAATGCCTTCCTCTAGGCCCAAATAATGGTGAAGTTTTATGTAGTTGACGTTCACATAACACCACTAGAGGAGAGACAACATACATCTCATCAAGATATCGAACGAATACCAAATTCACATGATTACTTATAACAAGACTTATCCCATGTCATCAGGAACAAGCGTAACTACTCACAAAGCATATTCATGTTCATAATCAGAGGAGTATAAGTGATGATAAAGGATCTGAACATATAATCTTCCACCAAGTAAACCAACTAGCATCAACTACAAGGAGTAATCAACACTACTAGCAACCCACAAGTACCAATCTGAGGTTTTGAGACAAAGATCGGATACAAGAGATGAACTAGGGTTTGGAGAGGAGATGGTGCTGATGAAGATGATGATGGATATTTACCCCCTCTCGATGATAGGATCGTTGGTGATGACGATGGCTTCGATTTCCCCCTCCCAGAGGGAAGTTTCACCGGCAGGATCCCCCTACCGGAGCTCTAGATTGGTTCTGCCCAAGTTCCGCCTCGAGACGGTGGCGCTTTGTCTCGAAAGCCCTGATATGATTTTTTCCAGGACGAAACCCTCAATATAGAATAAGATGGGCACCGAAGGGCTGCCAGGTGGGCCACAAGCCCCAGGGGCACGACCAGGGGGGTGGTCGCGCCCAGCAGGCTTGTGGTTCCATGGTGGGCCCCTGATATGTTTCTTTCGCCCAATATTTTTTATATATTCCAAAATAATTCTCTGTACATTTTCAGGACTTTTGGAGTTATGCAGAATAGGTATCTCAGATTTGCTCCTTTTCTAGTCCAGAACTCCAGCTGCTGGGATTCTCCCTCTTCATGTAGACCTTGTAAAATAAGATAGAAAAGGCATAAGTATTGTAACAAAATGTGTAATAACAGCCCATAATTCAATAAATAACAATATAAAATCATGATGCAAAATGGACGTATCAGAGTGGTGTCGCACTCAACGTTGCAGAAGAAGGAATCTAGCTTGCATAAGGTGGGATTGAAGCGCTCGTTTCTCCAAGTGAAGCGTCTATTCTGGAGGTGCATTTCTTTGAGCTCACATGATTGGAGCGCCGGGCAGAAGCAGTTAATCCTGCTAATGTTTGCGTCCCTTTTATTCTTGTCTCTTGCCCTATAGATTTGGTTGAAGTCACCGGCGACCAACCAAGCCAGAGTCGCAAGCGGTTTGTGGATTAGAAGCTCTAAAAAGAAGGCGTCTTTGGAAGCGAAATCTGTGGAGCCATAGACCAAGGTGAGCTTTAAGCAGGATCCAGAGGCCCGAAGGCAAAACGTGGCCGACAGACAGTATGCCGAAGCCATCACATCAGAGGCCTCCAACAGGTTCTCATCCCAGAGCAAAAGGATACTGCCCTGATCCCGCTAGCCTGACCCCGAGCAAAACCAGTCAGCTTGTTCCCACCAAGGGAAGCAACAATGAAACTGTCCACCACACAAAGCTTAGTCTCCTGAAGGCAGACCAACTGACATGAGGATTCTGAAATTGTTGCCTTGACCGTAGCGCGTCTGTCCGGGCAGTTCAGACCCCACACATTTGAGCTGATTGTGTTAATATGTTGTGCACTCATTGAGCAACGAGGAGACCCTTCTTAACACACACATGAGTAGAAATATAGAACAATACATGGCCAAAGGATTACAACGATACATGGCCAAATGCCCCCTCAACTAGCATGATTAAAAAAGCTACAGGCATGAAGCTACTTTGGGCTACCCAGAACTGATCCTTACAAAGGAAAGGAAAACGTGGCAACATGGGTAACTATGCACCCAAGCCCTGCAATCTGAACCTGCGAGTCAGACTCCCGCATCTAGCTCTCCAGCAAAACCATCCGCACCTATGGTTTCAAGAGCACCTGCGCCACCATGCCGAGTGAGAGTGTCTTCCACCGCTGAGACAGCTCCGTTGTTGAGCTTGAATTTTTTTCTCGTGGAAACTATCACCTCATGGGAGAGCTGGTCCTTGAACTTGATAGCAAACGCATCCAAGGTGGCCATGGTGACCTCCTCGCCATCCCTAGTGATTCCCGGGCTATGGCTCAGCGCCCGCTCAGCCTCCCTCAGCGCAGGATGGGAGACAAGAGTAGCCGGGCTCCTTACCCGTTGGAGTGAGAGGCCTCCCACCGTGGAGATTCTCACTCTAGCCAGAGTTTTGCGTCGAGCCGCCGGCTTCTTGGGAGGGGTTGAGGAAGGCGAAGGAGCGATTGTCGGAGCAGGCAGCAGCAACGCTGGAAGGCGAGCACTTAACAGGGGCTCCGGGAGGCCCATTCCCAGCCCCGGGACAAGGAGCTCAACAAGGCCTGCAGGGAGGTCTTCGTTAGCACTCCTGTGAGCCCAAGGGGATGTGGGGGTTCGTTGCAGGGGGGTGTTGCAGATGAGCGGTGGCGTGGGGGACGGTGAGGGAGTCCTGGATTAGGGGGTCCTCGGATAGCTAACCTATTGTTGTGGGCCGAACTATGAGGGCTACTTACCGAACACCGAAGGATTTGAAGGCCCAATCTCCAGGATGGAAGCTTCAGGAAGCACGGCTTACGCTCCATGTCTGATGTATTAGTTAGGCATGTTTATCTCTTCGGCATGTAACTGACCATGTGTAAACCCTAGGCATCTTCGGCATCTATATAAGCCGGAGGGTTTTAGGGTATAGAGCCAGAACAACTCATCTAGGATTAGCTATACGATATCGAGGTAGATCAACTCTGTAACCCCTCACATCATCAATACAACCAAGCAGGACGTAGGGTATTACCTCCATAGAAGGGCCCGAACCTGGGTAAACTCATGTCCCCTTCGTCTCTTGTTACCGTCGATTCTAATCTCACGGTTCGGGACCCCCTACCGAGATCCGCCAGTTTTGACACCGACATTGGTGCTTTCATTGAGAGTTCCTCTGCGAGCGAGATGGAATAGACGCTTCGCCTTGTCATCAACGAAGAGGTCCACAATGTGGACGCCTTCGTCCCTAGACAGATCTTCGCCTTCGGTAGTGTTGTGCTGCATGCTGATTCCGCTGGACATCTAGGCCGTGTTGAGAGCTTCGCCCCTGATTGATAGGTCGGATTTGGAAACCTAGAGTTCTCCATCGACTCTCGGGGTGACTTGACATTAATCGGGCTCGCAGCTTTGCATGTAGCTTCCGAGGACTCTGAGGCCTTAATCTCGAGCCCCTTCTTCGGACATGCCGATGGGGTCACCCATGGCTACGAACCGATCTCTTATCCTGGTCTGTCCGTTAATCTAGATGACCGGACACATGTTCTTTCCGAGCACCCCCCATGTCTGGACGTCATGGAGGTAAACTCCACGAATTCCAAACAGTTGGATTTGATCGGGCCAAGGCCCTAGAGCGATTTTCGTCGATGAAGATCACTGACGATCCAGCCCCGATCTATGCTCGGCTTGTTTACGGTGCGGGCGGGAACAAATTTTTCAACCCACCCACCACCCACTTGATAGCCACCGTCGAAGACTTAACCGACGTGCTGGACTATGCCTCCAGGGAGGCAGAATTCATGGATGAAGAGGACCGTTCTCCCACCCTCGTTAACACCGGGAGTTACGCCGCCACTTCTACATACAACGTCTACATGGTGGATACCCTGTCTTGGAGGTCATGTTGTTGGACAACGATGAACCTACGAGCTATGGAGAAGCGATGATGGGCCCGGATTCCGACAAATGGTTGGAGGCCATGAAGTACGAGATAGAATCCATGTATGAAAACCAAGTATAGACTTTGGTAGACTTGCTCGTTGGACGGCAGGTCGTTGAGTACAAATGGATCTTTAAAATGAAGACATACGCTGATGGTAATTATCACCATTTGTAAAGCTCGACTTGTTGCAAAGTTGTTTGTGACAAGTTCAAGGAGTTGACTGTGATGAGACTTTCTCACTCGTAACGATGCTAAAGTATGTTGGAAATATGTTAGCAGTTGCTGCATTTTTCAATTATGAAATCTGGCAGATGGATGTCAAAACATCGTTTCCTTAATGGTTTTACTTGAGGAAAGGTTGTATGTGATACAACCAGAAGGTTTTGTCAGTCCTAAGGATGCTAAAAGGTGTACAAAGCTTCAGTGATCCTTCTATGGACTGAAGCAAGCATCTCGGAGTTGGAATATGCACTTTGATGAGGTGATCAAAGTTTTGAGTCTATGCAAAGTTTATGAGAAACTTGTATTTACAATAAAGTGAGTGGGAGCACTATAGAATTTCTGATAAGTATATGTGGATGACATATTGTTGATCGGAAATAATGTAGGATTTCTGGAAAGCATAAATGGTTGTTTGAAAAGTGATTTTCAAAGGAAGACCTGGATAAAGCTACCTAATTGTTGAGCATCAAAATCTATAGAGATAGATCAAGATGCTTGATGAGACTTTCAATAAATACATACCTTGACAAGATTTTGAAAGAGTTCAAAATGGATCAGTCAGAGAAAGAGTTCTCGCTTGATTTATAAAGGTGTGAAGTTGAGTAAGACTCAAAGCTCGACAACGGCAGAAGAAAGAGAAAAGACGAACGTCGTCCCCTATGCCTTAGCCATCGGCTCTGTGTAGTATGCCATGTTGTGTACCGCACCTGTGTGTGCCTTGCCATGAGTCTGTCAAGGGGTACTAGAGTGGTCCAGGAGTGGATCACTGGATAGCGGTCGAAATTATTCTTAGTAACCAGAGGACTAAGGAGATGTTTCTCGATTATGGAGGTAATAGAGAGTTCGTCGTAAAGAGTTACGTCGATGCAAGCTTTAAACACCAATCCGGATGGCTCGTAGTAGCAATCTGGATACGTATAGTGGAGCAGCCATTTGGTAAAGTACCAAGTGGAGTGTGGTAGCAGTGTTTACGGTTTGACATAGATTTGCAAAGTACACACGGATCTGAATGTTACAGACCCATTGACTATAAGACCTCTCTCACATGCAAAGCATGATCGAACTCCAGAACTCATTGGGTGTTAGATTCATAACAATGCGAATCACATGATGATGTGAACTAGATTATTGACTCTAGTGCAAGTGTGAGACTGTTGGAAATATGCCCTGGAGGCAATAATAAATTAGTTATTATCATATTTCCTTGTTCATGATAATCGTTTATTATCCATGTTATAATTGTATTGATCGGAGACTTAAATGCATGTGTGGATACATAGACAAAACCATGTCCCTAGTATGCCTCTAATAGACTAGCTCGTTGATCAAAGGATGGTTAAGGTTTCCTAGCCATGGACATGAGATGTCATTTGATAACGGGGTCACATCATTGGGAGAATGATGTGATGGACAAGACCTAAATTACAAACGTAGCATATGATCGTGTCAGTTTATTGCTGTTGTTTTCCGCATGTCAAGTATATGTTCCTATGACCATGAGATCATGCAACTCACTGACACCGGAGGGATACTTTGTGTGTATCAAACGTCGCAACGTAACTGGGTGACTATAAAGGTGCACTACAGGTATCTCCGAAGGTGTCTGTTGAGTTGGCATGGATCAAGACTGGGATTTGTTACTCCGTGTGACGGAGAGGTATCTCAGGGCCCACTCGGTAATGCAACATCACAACAAGCCTTGCAAGCAATGTGACTAATATGTTATCCACGGGATCTTGGATTACAGAACGAGTAAAGAGACTTGCCATTAACGAGGTTGAACTAGGTATGGAGATACCGACGATCGAATCTCGGGCAAGTAACATACCGAAGAACAAAGGGAACGTTATACGGGATTGATTGAATCCTTGACATAGAGGTTCGACCGATGAAGATCTTCGTAGAATATGTAGGAACCAATGTGGACGTCTAGGTCCCGCCATTGGTTATTGGCCATAGAGGTGTCTCGGTCATGTCTACATAGTTCTCGAACCCGCAGGGTCTGCACACTTAAGGTTCGGTGACGTTTCGATAGTGTAGAGTTATGTATGGTGGTGACCGAAGGTTGTTCGGAGTCCCGGATGAGATCCCGGACATCACGAGGAGCTCCGAAATGGTCTGGAGGTAAAGATTCATATATAGGAAGTCCCAGTTTGGTCGCCGGAAAAGTTCTGGGCTCATCGGTAGTGTACCGGGAGTGCCGGTACTGTACCGGGAGACCACCGGGAGGGGTATTTCGACCCAAGAGGCTTTATGGGATGTAGGAGGATGAATACCATCCCTTAGCGGGCTGGTGGAAGTCCTACACAAAGCCCATGAGGCTGGGAAGAATATACCAAAAGGAAAAAGGTGGAAAAAGGCAAAAAAGGGCCAAATAAGGAAGGAGTCCTAATCCTACTAGGAGTGGAGGAGGAGGACTCCTCCCTCCTTGGTTTGGCCGACCCAAGGGCTGCCTTTTTGGCAGCCAAGCCTCCTCCTCCTCTCCTCCTATATATACTAGAGGATTTTAGGGTTTTGGCACAAGATTTTCAGCCACGTGCCACCCGTTCCTCTAGTGCATAGCTTCTCCTCTAGATCGGTTTTCTGCAGTGCTTAGGCGAAGCCCTGTCGGAATAGCTCCACCACCATCGCCGGAGCGCCGTCACGCTGCCGGAGAACTCTTCCTCCTCTCCGCCTCCTCGTGCTGGATCAAGACGGTGGAGATCGTCATCAAGCTGCACGTGTGCTGAACGTGGAGGTGCCGTCCGTTCGGTACTAGATCGGAAGGATCGTGATCAAGGCCACGGGACGTTCGTGATCGGATCGCGGGAAGGATCATGACGAGATCGCGGGACGATTCATGATTGGTTCGCAGGACGGTTCGTGATTAGATCGCGGGATGCTCGGCGATTTGGATCACGAAGAAGTTCGACTACACCAACCGCGTTTCTTAACGCTTCCCGCTTAGCGATCTACAAGGGTACGTAAATCCACTCTCCCTCTCATAGATGCTCATCACCATGGATAGCTTTGCATGTGCGTAGGAAAATTTTTGTTTCCCATGCGACGTTCCCCAATAGTTTAAATAGGCCGACAAGAGACCACCCGAAGACCAAGGCAAAAGCTCTCGCAGCAAGGATGAAGATGAGACTCGGGATCCAATTGGTGGCGGACAGAAAAAATTCCCTCCCAAAGTAAAAACCGTGTAAATGATATACGCCACCCACATACCGAAGAAGGAGAGGAAGCGTGCCCTCCAGGAAGTCTACGTGGTGGAACCCGTAGCCTCGAAGTACAACCCATGGTCGGCATACCCGATCACCTTTGATCAGCGTGATCATCCGACCAATATCCGTCATGCAGGTTCGGTGGCCCTCGTCCTAGACCCCATTATAGATGGGTATCACCTCACATAGTTGTTATTGATTATTTCCCTGTTCATAATTAATTTTATGTTCCATGCTATAACTGCAATGACTCTCGAGTCTACAAGTAAAACAAGTCTTGGAGGGAAACTCATGTGCACGTGTGGGATAATAAACGGTAAAATGTATTCCTAGTCTGGCCTCTAAGACTGGCTCAAGTATTGCATGATGATCCTGTTTTCCTGATCATGGGCATGGCTATGCCGGCAATTTTGAGGGCATAATGTTAGAAGAACATTTGTGTTGAATCGACTCGAATTGATGTTATGCTATGAGATACATTCGTCATAAGTTAATGGTTAATAACATAGAGAAGTTAATGTTTGCATAATTCCTTAGACCATGAGAGTATCGAGTTTCTTCATGCTTGCTTCATGAACTTTGGGGTTTGTTAAACGTCATCCGTAAATGGGTGGCTATTACGGCGGCTTACGGGTTCATGGAAAAGTATGTGAAGTAAATTGATAGCTCAAGATTGGGATTTGCTCCTCCGACGATGGAGAGATATCTCTGGGCCCTCTCGGTGTTACGGTATCCATCATCGTCTGGCCAGACACTTTGTGATTTGATCACGGGGATGCCGGAACACGGGAACGAGAAAAGAGAACAATACCGTTAACAAGGTAACTGGCATAGTGGACAAGTTGTTGATCCACTAGGATGCCAACATGTCTCACCTCGGGTATTTGTAACATATCGCGAATCAACAGGAATAGCACACGGCAACTGGAGGTTCACTCGAATATTTATTCGTGTGGGTATAGGGATCGATATGGGTGTCCACGGCTCCGATGTTGATCATTGATCGGAAGGGGTTCCGGGTCATGTCTATGCTTCACCGAACCTATAGGTTCACACGCTTAAGGGTCATCTATCTGTTGAATACTAGACAGGGAGTCTGAGAGAAAATCACCGAAAAGTTTCGGACACCGGAAAAGTTTCGGAGAGTGGAAAAGTTCCGTAGACAGGTCACCGGAACAGTTTCGGTGAAACTGAAAAGTTGTTTCAAGGGATACCATTAAGTCAAATTGGTTTTGGCACATGCCTGATAATTCTTGGAGGGTGCCAGAATCATTCTGGAAACTTCTGGGAATTTTCCGGAAGAATAACCGGAAATGTTCCGGAGCTGCCGAAACTGCTTCAGATGCTTTTTGCAGATGAAAATCACTATTTCGGAATTGTTCCGGATCGCATTGAAAATTATTTTAGTGGGGTACTAGAATTGTTCTAAGCCCACATAAATATTTTCAGTTCGAGAGGACGCTGAAAAATGTCGCCGTGAATAGTGAAAGTGCCTTTTGGACTACTTTATGGAAAGCCACCTTTTGGGGCTTTGCTCCAAAATATCTTGGGGATGACATGGATGGATTGGAGCCATTTTTGGGGCCCCACATGAGGGTGTGGCAGGCCACATGGTGGACTCCTTCATGGAGTCCCTCTTGTTCCTTGGTTTCACTTTTATGCCCTTGTGGAAGGACTTCATTCATGTGCATTTTGGGTTTTATTGTAAAACCACCCTAACCCTTGGTTTTCCTATAAATAGAGGAGATGTGGGCTGCCATTTCTTAATCCTTGTGCTCTCATACACATGCTTTGCTTTGCAAGCTCTCTCTCTCCCTCCCAGCGAAATAGTTTCGTAGAGCCAAAAGGCTGTCTGGGTTCCGGCAGGAACTAGTTCTGGACGGCAAAGCCCTGCCGGATAGATGACACCGTATGTGTGCAACTCTGTAGAGAGATTGCAGTTTTGGTCTTAGTTCGAGAGTGCCTCCCGAAGGGCTGTCAATGTGACCGTCCACGTTTTGGAGGTCCTCCCGAAGGGTTGTCCGAGTGACAGTCCGAGCTTCGGAGGTCCTCCCGAAGGGCTGTCCGCGACACCGTCTGGGGGACTGTCCGACCGCCTCCTAGAGGGCTGTCTGTGGGGCAGATGAGGGTAAACATCCTCGCATTGGGGAGGTTGTAAATCCTAGCTGCGAGGATCTGCACCGCCGATCGTCATCGACTCTACTTCCGCTGCGCTACGAGTCGGTAACGAAAAGATCAAACCTTGTATGCAGTCTTCATAGTGGTCCTGGGCTGGTGCGTAGGTCGGATTTTTTTTTGTTTTTTGTTGCGTTACCCTACAGTGGCATCAAGAGCCGTGCTATGCGTATATGCAGGTTGCGATCTAGAATACATGGAGATGTATGGGTGTTGCATAATATAATTAGGTAGTAGATGAGATCTATTACTGAAAATTATTTGTGCGAGTAGCAGATGAAATCTGTAACCCGATGTTCTTGTTGCTTCCCTGGAATTTGCGTAGTCCTGATCTTAACGGAATGGTGGAATCTCACAAAGTTCTGGCAATCCGCGATCCTTTCATGCTGCTCCTGAGTATGATGATTGACAGATCAATGAAGTGCTAACAGTTCTTTGGGTTCCACCATAGTTGAGAAAGATGGATGTTTCGCAGACGAAAGGGCAATGCAGATGTGATCTGCACGGGGGTCACGCGTATGATGAAGTTTAGTATGGGGCTCGAGATTTTATTATCTCGTGTTTCATACACCCTGGATTGTTAATCTAGCAACTTGAATTATCATACTTGATGATGGACGTTGGTAGCTTCGGTTTGTTTCAAAACCTTAGAAGCCACGAAAAACAAGTTTTTGCATGGACCGATTAGAGGCGTCTAACTTGGTTTTGCAGGATGGTTTGCATGTGCATGTGATGTGGTATAACAGTGTTCATAATAATCTGATTATGTATGAGATGACTGTATGATGTAAACTGATTAACATGACCTGCGTGTCATGATTCGGCATGATGGCTGGAGCCATATGAAATTTAATGACCTGCGTGTCAACCTTATGTAATGCACTTATTTTATTAAGCTATAGAGATAGCAATATTATTTGGTGCATCAAAAAGGTGGTGGCAATCTTCGCAAAGGTAAACACCGATGCGAATGCCGAAGACGAAGAAATACTTGACTTCTCCGTCAGAAGGGGCTATACCATGTCATGCTAATTATGAATTGCCTAAGATGTTTATCCCTCTTGATGCACCCTTCTTGATTGCGCGGTAGTCGCTTTTTATTAGGGTGATCTCTCGCTTAGAATATCAAGTAGTTAGTGTTCTCCCAAGTGTAACACCGTCACGGCACCTATCTCTTCGGGGTATCACATGGTTACATGGGTACGAACGATTAGAGAAGTGTGAGGCGGGTGAGTTGAGACCTCGCAGCGAGATCACTTGGTTGTCTTGACGTTCAGGCATGAAAGTCATGAGCTCGGAACACACGCATCGAAAGATGAACGAGAGTCACATAGAGATGTGATTGGCAAGTTGGCCTACCGATTACAATTCTCGTCACTTGAGATGGATACATCCTTGGCGTTGAATTGTAATTTGGATCTTGAATCACTCACAATCAATTATGAGAGATATTGATTTGAGTGGGAGCGCACTGTAGAATTAACTTGTTTTAATTCTCAGTGTAATTTATTTTGAACACTGTCTAAGTGTGGTTTACAAAATAGTTGTAGAATAATGGCTCGCGTTTCCACCTTCCCTATTAAAATTGAATAGCTGTTAAATATCTGGTTAAAACTTTACGGTTGGTAACGTAATGTGAGGATTGTCCTCAAGAGTGCTGAGAAGGACTTGTCCTATCGCATGTTTTTGGTATTCTCCCGCTAATGCTATGGATGATATGACTCTCGTCCTTTGATCCAAAAAGCTAAAATTCCGTTACGGTCAAGTCAAATATGTTTGCTTCCATGAGACCAAAACTTCGAAAGTTCGGATAGTTATGTGATATTCATGGAATCTGAAAGTCATTTTCAGAGACAGACAAAAGCTAAAAGATATGAGATATCCAAAGAAATGTTTGTTTGCAAACTATTAGTAAAGGAGTTTACTATGCATTAGACTAATAAGAGAGGGATCCAGGAGAACGCCTGTCATATGATGAAAGGTGAATAAAACAACAACTTAAAGAGAAAGGAAGTGTCCGAAGGGTGTTAGTAAGACTTTCACGCCTAGGAAGTCCGAGGCTAATGCCACTCTTAAGTTGGGTGCTTCTTCTGAGAGTAGGAGAAATACTGAAAAGTTAAACTGTTAGAAATATAATGGCAAAAGGAAAGAAGACTGGAATATCCAGCTCATGTATGAATGTCATACAAGTTTTTGATGTATAGAAGGCTGGTCAAAGATATAGTTCTTGGGAATTATGGTTAAACATGTTAATCACTAATTCTTGGGTATTGTGAGTTGGTCACAAAGATACCCGCTCGATTGCAATCTGTTGCAACTCGATGTAAGAACTACTATGGCCTGAAAGACTAGCTAGGAATGAGGTTTAGATACGTAGGGAAC
Source organism: Hordeum marinum (assembly GCA_022496015.1). Lineage (NCBI taxonomy): Eukaryota > Viridiplantae > Streptophyta > Magnoliopsida > Poales > Poaceae > Hordeum > Hordeum marinum. The sequence continues at coordinate 378,294,758 of CM039678.1, read as the reverse complement.
ATAGTAAATGTTACTATGCCTTCCATCGGTGTATTCCCTATGTATTAAGTTTCATAATTCATTTTAGAGTTTCATACACTCTAGCCCTTTGCATAAGGTATCTTGCAAGAAGGTTGTTCATAAGAGAACTTTTCATGTTCGGTGTTTTGAATAACATAAGGGCCATACTTTCATCATGACTGAGACGTATGTTATGAATATTGATAATAATACATTACCTCTGGGTTTACTTTCATAATTCATTTTAGAGTTTCATACACTCTAGCCCATTGCACAATGTTTGTTGCAAAAGATTTGTTCATAAAAACAACAATTGTTGTTCAGTATTATGAATAACATGAAGGGCCATGATTCCATCCTAGATGAGATATATGTTATGAATATTGATGGAAATATGATACATCCATAACACTGACGCTAAATGTCGCAAGACTAAAAGAATACCACATATGTGTGGCACTGCATTTGGTCACATTGGAGAAACCCGCATGGAAAATTCCATTATGATGGATTTTGAAGTCGTTTGATTTTGAATCATCTGACACTTGCGACTTTCCTCCAAAAGGTGAACTAACTAAAATATCGTTCACAGGCCATAAGGAATGAGCAAAGAACTTATTGGTAATCATACATTATGAAGTGTGTAGTCAAATAAATGTTGTTGCAAACAGTGGATTTGTCTACCTTCAAAAATGACTCAAGTAGATATATGGATATTTACTTGATGAGACGTAAGTCTGGATCTTTTGAAATCATTCGAAAGGTTTTCAAAAATGAAGTAGAAGTTATTGTACCAAGAAAATTATGTTTCTACAATTTGATCGCGGAAAGGAATATTTGAGTTACAAGTTTAGCGATTGTCTGATGAGTTGTGAAAAGAGTTTCATAACTTGCACCTCCCGGAACACCACTGCAAGTGGAAAGTCTGTGAAGATGTAATCGAACCATTTATGACATGGTAAGATCAAAGATGACATAAATAGATTTGCCATTATCCCTTTTATAGAGTGATGCTTTAGAGACTGCGGCTTTTACACTAAAAAGAGATCCATCAGGCCTGTTGAAATGACGCTATGGTATGGTACGCCCAACCATGTTATATCTTTTCTTAACATTTGGAATATGGGGCTTGTGTAAAAGGTTACAAACCCATTCCAAATCAGACAAGTGCTATTCTGTATGGTTATCCCAAGTCATTGGGTATTCCCCCACCACTATACCGAGGCAAAGGGTTTTGCCACAAAACGGTATGCTTTTAAAGAGAATAGTTCTAACAAAAGGTGAGTGGGAGGACAGTGCAACTCGACGAGATAACCAGTATCTTCGTCATCAGTTCAAAGGAAAGAAACCTTGGAAGTGAATCTGTTGTTTCCTACTATGACTGATACGTAAGTCTCTACAATAAAATGTATGGACTTCAGTTGAACGTGTAGCTGAACCACGTAGGCAAAGCTCATGCAAACCTATCAGGTGCGCAAACGAGATATTGTTGTTGGACAACAGTATACCTACAATACACAAGGAAGCGTTGATGGGCCCTGACTCCCGGATTGGCTAAATGCCAATACAATCCGAGATAGTTTCCATATAAGTGATTCAAGATTAAAACCTTGATACACCTTTCAGAGGACTTAGAGTCCAACGAATATTTATGGAACTAAAAACTGGTACGAATAAAAATGTTTTATCCATAAAGCTCGACTTGTTGAAATAACAAGTTCAAGGAGTTGACTACGATGAGGTTGTTTCACCGTAGCGATGCTTAAGGTCGGTTCGGGTTGAACTAGCAATTAATACTTATATCAATCATGAGATATGAAACATGGATGACAAAAGGATTTCCATCTAATGGAAATGAAACCTAGGACTTGTATGTGATACAGTCCAAAGTAATTTGTCGATCCAGAGGATGCTAGTAAGTATGCAAACTTTAGAGTTCCAGCGATGGATAGAAGAGAGCAAAGCGGAGTTGGAATCTTCGTTTTTGATGGAATGGTCAAAGGAGTTTGACTTCATCAAATGGGTATCGAAGATGCTTGTGATTCAAGAAAGTAAGTGGGAGCATAATACTATTTCTAAAAACCTTGTGTACTTGACACATTGTTAATTGGAAATAAATTTCTTGACACGAATTAGGACTTCATTTGAAAATAGTTTTTTCGATGAAGTGCTTAGGCTAAATAGGCTCAATATTAGGCATGATGATCTATGGAGATAGATTTACCTAATGGGGCTAAGCAATGAATACATATTGACAAGGTGCTAAAAGCTTTCAGCATTTAAAACACCAAGGAGTGATTCTTGCCAAAGTCACATGGAAAGAGTTTTTGCAAGACTTAGTGTCCCAAAACACTGATGAGTGAAATACATGATGGAGATTCCACACACTCTTGTTATTGGATTAATCATGTATTCCATGGTATGTAAAACCACCAGATATGTCCGATACTCCAAAGTTGTTGCGAGTATGGATAACCAAAGTGATCAAAGTACTGATCACAGGACAACAGTGAAAGATGTCATTGAGTACTAGAGTAGTAGTGATGACATGTTTTCTCGCAAGCAGAAATCATGAAGAGTTCGGTGTAATATGTTACATCGATACAGTCTCCACCATTTCTCCATGTGATTTTTGATTTAATTGAGGTTTTTGTGTGATACACAATATGGTGGCACGATAGTTGGAAATTATTCCAAACAAGATACTGTGGCGAATTCTATAACAAAGGCTAAGTATGTTGACGCTTTGGAAGCGGCAAAGAAGTTGTTGAATCATATAGTTCATTCATGAACTTAGTATGGTTCCAAGATGGCTTTGGTCTATGAGACACTATTGCAGATAGTTGCTCCATAGCTCAGCCTGAGGAATCAGGTTTCGACCAATGATTCACACATATGCAAAGCCAAGTCACACAAAATACGAATTTTGTGATAGCGTGAAAAGACGAGGATATGCAATGTTCCACACGGAGCTGAAGTTGTCAGATCCATTGGACATCAGGCTATACCACAAGCGAAGCATATTTTACACCAGTATGCCATAGGTGTAAAGTGCATTAGCATTGACTAGATTATTGACTCTAGTGCAAGTGGGAGTCTGTAGGAGATATGCCCTAGAGGCAATAATAAATGTTTTTGATTATCTCCCTATTCATAATTATGTTTATGTTCCATGCTATAACTGCAATGATTCTCGAGTCTACAAATAAAACGAGTCTTGGAGGGAAACTCATGTACACGTGTGGGATAATAAACGGTAAAATGTATTCCTAGTCTGCCCTCTAAGACTGGCTCAAGTATTGCATGATGATCCTGTTTTCCTGATCATGGGCATGGCTATGCCGGCAATTTTGAGGGCATAATGTTAGAAGAACATTTGTGTTGAATCGACCCGAATTGATGTTATGCTATGAGATACATTCGTCATAAGTTAATGGTTAATAACACAGAGAAGTTAATGTTTGCATAATTCCTTAGACCATGAGAGTATCGAGTTTCTTCATGCTTGCTTCATGAACTTTGGGGTTTGTTAAACGTCATCCGTAAATGGGTGGCTATTACGGCGGCTTACGGGTTCATGGAAAAGTATGTGAAGTAACTTGATAGCTCAAGATTGGGATTTGCTCCTCCGACGATGGAGAGATATCTCTGGGCCCTCTCGGTGTTACGGTATCCATCATCGTCTGGCCAGACACTTTGTGATTTGATCACGGGGATGCCGGAACACGGGAACGAGAAAAGAGAACAATACCGTTAACGAGGTAACTGGCATAGTGGACAAGTTGTTGATCCACGAGGATGCCAACATGTCTCACCTCGGGTATTTGTAACATATCGTGAAGCAACAGGAATAGCACACGGCAACTGGAGGTTCACTCGAATATTTATTCGTGTGGGTATAGGGATCGATATGGGTGTCCACGGCTCCGATGTTGATCATTGATCGGAAGGGGTTCCGGGTCATGTCTATGCTTCACCGAACCTATAGGGTCACACGCTTAAGGGTCATCTATCTGTTGAATACTAGACAGGGAGTCTGAGAGAAAATCACCGAAAAGTTTCGGACACCGGAAAAGTTTCGGACAGTGGAAAAGTTTCGTAGATAGGTCACCGGAACAGTTTCGGTGAAACTGAAAAGTTTTTTCAAGGGATACCATTAAGTCAAATTGGTTTCGGCACATGCCTGATAATTCTTGGAGGGTGCCAGAATCATTCTGGAAACTTCTGGGAATTTTCCGGAAGAATAACCGGAAATGTTCCGGAGCTTCCGGAACTGCTTCAGATGCTTTTCGCAGATGAAAATCACTATTCTGGAATTGTTCCGGATCGCATTGAAAATTATTTTAGTGGGGTACTAGAATTGTTCTAAGACCACATAAATATTTTCAGTTCGAGCGCACGCTGTAAAATGTCACCGTGAATAGTGAAAGTGCTTTTTGGACTACTTTATGGAAAGCCACCTTTTGGGGCTTTGCTCCAAAAGATCTTGGGGATGACATGGATGGATTGGAGCCATTTTTGGGGCCCCACATGAGGGTGTGGCCGGCCACATGGTGGACTCCTTCATGGAGTCCCTCTTGTTCCTTGGTTTCACTTTTATGCCCTTGTGGAAGGACTTCATTCATGTGCATTTTGGGTTTTATTGTAAAACCACCCTACCCCTTGGTTTTCCTATAAATAGAGGAGATGTGGGCTGCCATTTCTTCATCCTTGTGCTCTCATACACATGATTTGCTTTGCAAGCTCTCTCTCTCCCTCCCATCGAAATAGTTTCGTAGAGCCGAAAGGCTGTCTGGGTTCCGGCAGGAACTAGTTCTGGACGGCGAAGCCCTGCCGGATAGATGACACCGTATGTGTGCAACTCTGCAGAGAGATTGTAGTTTCGGTCTTAGTTCGAGAGTGCCTCCTGAAGGGCCGTCAATGTGACCGTCCGCGTTTTGGGGTCCTCCCGAAGGGCTGTCCGAGTGACAGTCCGAGCTTCGGAGGTCCTCCCGAAGGGCTGTCCGCGACACCGTCCGGGGGACTGTCCGACCGCCTCCCGGAGGGCTGTCCGCGGGGCAGATGAGGGTATACATCCTCGCAGTTGGGAGGTTGTAAATCCTAGCTGCGGGGATCTGCACCACCGATCGTCATCGACTCTACTTCCGCTGCACTACGAGTCGGTAACGAAAAGATCAAACCTTGTATGCAGTCTTCATAGTGGTCCTGGGCTGGTGCGTAGGTCGGAATTTTTTTGTTTTCTGCTGCGTTACCCTACACTACCTTCAAAGGAGTGATCCCAGGCATTGAGGCCCAATACACGGGCTCGTTAACTCTGGAGGTCGTGTTCGGCTCACCCGATAACTTTCACAGCGAATACTTGATCTTCGACATCGTGCCCTTCCGCAGCGGCTATCATGCGCTGCTTGGTCGGACAGCGTTCGCTCGTTTCAATGCGGTTCCACACTATGCATACCTCAAGCTCAAGATGCCAGGCCCCAAGGGGGTCATTACTGTCAACGGCAACACCGAGCGCTCCCTTATAACTCAGGAACATGCACTGGCCCTAGCGGCCGAATTCAGCTATAAAGAAGATCGGCAAGTTCCGACATCCGCCATAAAGGCACATAAGGCCGGGAAGCAAGTTCAGCTTCAGACCGAAAACTCAGATCCTTCCTCTTCCCCTCTATAGGAACTCCCCCCCCCCCCCGCCGCACAATTTCAGGACCAGCAAAGTATGTGATGAGGAGGCACAACTTCGCACTTAAGATTCCATGGGAAGCGGTGGGGAAATAAAGGTGGGTGTTCGGCTGGCCCGACCTACTACCACCAATACATCTTCGGACAAAATGCAGGCGCTCCTAAAAGAGCCTGCCTACGGCGTAAAGCTCACCTACAATTCGGCGGCCTCTCAAGATTTTGTTAGCAAAATCCGCTCGCCGAACACTAAACACCCATCAAGGTGCATCCAAGAGCAGGAGTCAACCAGCAAGGGGGCATATCGAGGACGTGAGGTTACCAATTGAAGGCCCCTGGTACAACAACTCCTGTATGATTTTATTTCTTATTTTCTTTCACATACCTGTAAACAGTTGCTTCGGCAATCCGAGTTATAAGAGTTGTTGAGAAAATGCAAAATTTCGTGGCGCAGGTACGCCTCATCTGTCCTATTTTTGGCGCATACTTTTCTCCTTTCCCCCTCTTCTCGTGAACCTGTTCGGCATGACACAAGGTAACCGGCTAATAGACCGGGGGCTCGATTTCAAACACAAATTGCCTTAACTATCATATGTTCGGCGTCTTGGCATTTGCTTTATATGCATCGGTTTCGAACTATGTCTTTGGTCATTAAGTTGGGTTGCCTGGCTCCTGTGCTTGCCCCTTTAGGTTTCGCTCATTCGTCTAAAAGGGAAAAGGGAGCACCCCTGCGATTGTGTTTTCGGATAGTCTGGTCAAGCACCTTAGGGGAGAAAGCCAAAAACGGACTATCATAGTATGCGCGATCTGATCTGTGAACCCCAAGCTAGAAGTATTATACTTCAATCCTCGTAAGTGGTTATTCCATGTTATACGAGGAACTTGCCCTTTGTGCAAACATTATGATGTTGGCTTAGTCCTCGGTTCGTCCGAACATCACAAACACTCCGGTGGCTAATCGTACACCTCCCGTAGTCCTTTTCGCGCCCCTTCGGTTAAGCAAAAGAAATAAAGCACTATAGTCTGATTGCCTAATCTGCCGCACTACACCGCCTTGGGGTTCTGATAATACGGCTAAGGGACACAATGCATTAGCATAGACACCCCACATAGTATCTACGTGGGGGCTGAAGCCGACGACTCGCATCTTTCAGTATTAAACAGCCACATAGGAGTTATAAAGGAACGTAAAACCATATAAGAGCAGATACTAATATCATTAAAAGTTAACACGAGTCTTCGGACACGTTACAAGCTCATTCAAATATTTTTTCAGCCGAACACTGTGACGCTATCACCCGAGCACTCTTCATCACTCCATCAAAGTATAGCTCGGGGCATCGGTGCTCCTTCCCGGGTGGCGGCGGGTCGATGGCAACCTTCATCGGATTTAGCCCCGGCCAGTGCACTTTGTCCTTGGCAAGGGCCATCCGGACTCCTTCGATGTAGGAGGAGTGCCTGACGGTATCGAGGCGGGGCGTGGCAGCGATTAGTCTCTGCACCAGGCCAACGTAGCTGCTTGGTAGTGGTTTGCCGGGCCATAAGCGGATGCAGAGGTCCTTCATGGCCGGCTCTGCCATCTGGTGCAGCACCATCAGCTGTTTCAGCTGCTCCACCAGAAGAGGAGGACGCTCGGGGGCTCCGAACTGTGTCCAAAACATTTGAGCTTCATCTTCCTCTCCCCGCGAGGCGAACAACTGATTGGCATCCGCCACGCTCTTCTGGAGATCGGCAGACACGCGTGAGGATCGCCACACTCGGGTAAGCAACTCGAATCTGCTATCCACGAATACGCACTTTAATGAGTACGGCTTACCATCAGCTATTTCGTTGGCTTGGCGCACTTGCTCCTCATAGAACCGTCTGTCCGTACGCTCCTTCTGGAAGTCGGCTTTCATGGTTGACAGTTCGGCCGAGCTTGCTTTATTCTTCTACTCCAACGCCTCGCATCTCTCGCTGGCATCCTTGAGCTCATGTTGGACCTCTATCACGCGAGCTTCATGCTTGCCACTAGTGGCCCGCATGGCAGAAAGGGCGGTAGCCGTTTCCTTAGCAGTTGCCCTCTCGGCGGTCGTCTCGTCCTTCATGCACTGGAGCTCGGCCTTGAGCCTCTCCACCTCCTTCGCTGAGGCTACGCGTGCAGTGCACAAAGATAAAGAATCTGCATTGACGGTATTCAGACAATAAAACCCAGACGAAGGTATTCGGATTCTGTTTCGACATACCTTGAGCCTCGTCGAGCCTTCGGCTAAGGGCCTCATCTTCGTCTTCGGCACACTTCAGCTTTCGATTTAGCTCCTCCGGTTCGGCGCCATTTATGGCCGCCGCCGATGACGAAGCCTGCATCACACACATTTAATACATTGCATGACCTCTCAATTCCCGAATTGTAGAAATCCTATCATATGCTAGGTTATTCTAACATGTTGGACACTTAAAGTGCTTCCAGGTTGGTATCAGATTCAGATGTGACCCCTAGGTAAGCTTTTTCACCTCACCTAGGGCTCGGGGGCTGCCATATATACAATATGAATAAATAAAAATCTTTGTAAATATTGGGTGACTTACTTGAAAGCCCGCAAGGAGACCTTTGAAGGCCTCCTTTGGTCCGTTGTCAACGGTTGGACGCTTTGTAGTACCGCACTCATAAGGGTGCGGTGATTCTCGGGGATGGAGGCACTCGATAGAGCCTCCTCCATCGCCGACCACATGTTGGTCGGCGATGGAGGGGATGATCGGATTTCCCTATCACCCACCAGGGATTGGACCGGTGCCTCCGGAGGCATAGTGCACTCCAGAGATGTTCTCAAAGGGGACTGAGCGTCCGCACGCCCAGCCTCCTCGGTGTCCGGGTGGGGTGGTGCCCCCCGATCTTCAGTGGCCGAAGCATTAGCCTCGACCATGATACGATTTCCCTCGCCCCCTGTGTCCGCCTCCATTGGAGTAGGTTGGGACGACACTTCCATGACATCCTTCGTGGTGCCTGGAGTGGTGGGGTGCGAGGCATCCCACTCTCCGCTAGTTTGGTGGGCGGGGTCTCCCCGTCTGATATCACCTCGGTGGGGATAACACGTGGGGGGCTACAAGGCCAATAACTTGCGTGTCAGCAAACTATAAATCTAGTCATGATGAATAAGAGGGTCTTCAGATCCTAACCGTTTTTTGGTGGGGGGGGGGCTTGACCCTTAGGCTCCTTCGTGGAACCTCATCGGGGTCCTCGGACACGGAGCTCGAGTCCGAGCTGTTGTTGAACAGAACCACCCGCATCTGTCGTGCCCTCTTTGGGGAAGGAGAAGTGACCTGTCCTATGGCGTCTGAAGACGCCACTCTCTTCTAGGCATGGGGGGAATTGCCTCCCCCTCGCTCTTGACCTCGGCCTCCTCCTCCTCTTCTTCTTCCTCCTCCTCGGCCTCCTCCTGGTTTGAGGAGGCGGGGGTATCTTCGGATGTGGCATCAGGCTGGTCCCTGATGTGAAGACCAGCCTAGCCTAGTTTCTTCTTCTTCTCTTTCTTTGTGGGAGCCTCGTAAGGCTTCTCCACGAGCATCTTGGCTAACAGCCCGGTACTCTCGTCTTCGCGCTGAGGAGTCGGATTGTTGATGTTGATGGCTTTTTTCAGCCATATCTGCCAGAACAGATCGGATAAGAGGTTATAGGAATGTTCTGTGTAATAAAGCCGACCAAGCTAGGGAATATCGTACCTCGGAATCGGGCTTGGTGGCGTGCAGACCCTTGTCCTCCTCCTCGGATGGCCAACTCTTCATTGATTTGAAGAGCGCCTTCCACAACTTCTCTCGCGTTGTGCGGAAGAGATTCCGGACTGTGGGCTCGGCTTCGAGTTCTCGAGCCCACAAGGGGGTGTCCCGATGCTGGCAGGGGAGGATGCGTCTTTGGAGCATCACCTGGACTACATCGGCTAGCTTGATCCCCTCCTCGACCAAGGAGTGGATGCGCTTCTGCAGATCGGTCACCTCCTTGCCTGATCCCCAGACAAGGCCCTTTTTGGTCCATGAAGCCAGTGTGGTGGGGGGACTGGATCTAAACGCGGCGGCAGGGAGTTGGCCCTCTTCTAGTGGTTCGGTGACGTAGAACCACTCCTTTTGCCATCCCTTGATGGTGTCGATGAAGGTGCCCGATGGACACCCAACGTGGCGCGAGCTTGCCGATGATTGCCCCGCCGCAGTCCGCGTGCTTGCCACCGACGCACTTGGGATTGATGTTGAAGACCTACAGTCAGAGCCTAAAGTGTGTCTCGACGCGCAGGAAGGCCTCGTAGACGAGGATGAACGCCGAGATATGCATGATGGAGTTCGGCGGGAGGTCGTGGAAGTCGAGGCCGTAGAAGAACATTAGCCCCCTAACAAAGGGGTCGAGTGGGAAGCTCAACCCCCTGATGAAGTGGGGGATCAACACCACCCTCTCGCCTAGCCTGGGGGTGGGGATCACTTGGCCCTCCTCTACTGCGCAGTGAGGGATGTTGGCGGGGAGGTAGCTGACCTTCTTGAGGTCAAGTATGTCCTTGTTGGTGACCGTGGAAGCTTCCCACTGGCCATTGGAACCCGCCATTGCTGAGCTCGAAGGTGGGGGTGGAGAGACCTAGATCTATGCTCTGGAGGCACAAGGGAATGGGAGGCGGAGAAGTCGAATGGAGAGCGTAAAAAAGCCTTTGGGGTTTTCCTTCTCTTTTTATGAGGTCTATCGATGTGGACTCCCCTTGATGTGTCGTGAATCCCTCCACTTCCCGAGACACGCGAGCCGTTTCGTGCGCATGATTAAGTATATCCCGTATAAAATGGGACATGATTGGTATATTGACAGATCGTGATGATTAAAACGGCCTCGAACCGCAAATCGAGTCTATGCAACTAGCCTCGCAGTCATGGTGGGCCGTAGCCTTTCGTCAGAAAGGTCATCAAAGGGTCGTTGTTTATCCCTTGACGTTTGGGCTTCAAAGCCAATCAATTTACAGTATTCGGACATGCCACCATGTGGGAGACTACTTGTCATCGGAGGCTGAACTACGGTTTGGCGGGAAGGAACTCACCTCGCAAGCCGAAGACTATGTTCACAAAACAGTTGGAGCTGAAGACCCTTGGCGTTGGAGGCAAGTTCGGGGGCTACTGAGGGAGTCCTGAATTAGGGGGTCCTCAGATAGCCGACCTATTGTTGTGGACCGGACTATGAGGGCTACTTACCGAACACCGAAGGATTTGAAGGCCCAGTCTCCAGGATGGAAGCTTCAGGAAGCATAGCTTGCGCTCCATGTGTGATGTATTAGTTAGGCATGTTTATCTCTTCGGCATGTAACCGACCATGTGTACACCCTAGGCATCTTTGGCATCTATATAAGCCGGAGGGTTTTAGGGTATAGAGCTAGAACAACTCATCTAGGATTAGCTATATGATCTCGAGGTAGATCAACTCTGTAACCCCTCACAACATCAATACAACCAAGCAGGACATAGGGTATTACCTCCATAGGAGGGCCTGAACCTGGATAAACTTGTGTCCTCTTCGTCTCTATTACCGTCGATTCTAGTCCCACAGTTCGGGACCCCCTACCCAAGATCCGCCGGTTTTGACACCGACAGACGCCTCGAAGCTAGGAGGGCGCACCGGAGAGATGGACACCAAGGGGGTGAGCATGGTGATCGGAGAGCACATATGCATGATGGGTGGGCTCCACTCCTGGATTGCCACAACTACAGCTCTGGACACATCCCGCTAGTAGGGAGGTGGACGCAACACCGAGGTGGGGGAGTGAGGTGGAGAAGCCGGCAAAGTGCGTGCGTCCCTAGAGAGCCTCCTTGTGCTACCAGGGTTGTCTTGGCGCACAAGGCTTCGGCCCTTGCCCACAGGAAAGGTAGGGGGAGCAGGACTCCACCACAGGCCATGTTGACACTCTCCCGCTCCCTGGTGAGCGATGCAGCCCCCATCCGACCCGCGGCCCAGGAGGAGAGGACCACCAGACGGAGGAGGGGGTGGTGGAGATTCAACGTGTCGGCGACCGTCATGGCGCTCGTTCCTGGCACCCCTGTCGCCCCATTCGTGGTTGTGCTATCCCTCGCGAGGCGCATGGTACAAGATCATGTGAGCACGTCCATCACCATCTTGCCCTCTCCTGGATGCGTCCCGCCCGTCACGACCGCGATTGTGGTCCCCCTCGGCATCCTGGTCGTGGCGACCATGGTGCACAGGGCGGAAGACCCTCTCCCACCTGTCTCTGGCATGGATCTCACCATCGACGATGTTAGAGTCCCAGACGAAGGGCTTGAAGACGAGCCTGTCCGAGGAGGGGTCCTCATGGATGTCGAGGCAGACGAGGACCCGATGCTCGAGACCCTTCCTGCCGTAGACCGAGGCTCTGCCACTGCGAGCAGGGAGGGTAATCCAGCTGACCCTCGGGACCTTGCTCAAGCAGGGCGTCCACGCCCACAACCCCAACACCTTCGTCTCCGTCTTCAGCTTGGACGCGGGCTCGATGTAGTCGAGGGACCACCCGGAGCCAATGGCATTGGCGACGGCAAGCTTGTCCCAGGCGTAGAGGGGGAGGCCCTCAAGGCAGAGGAGAACATGATGGTCGAGGTCGACGTGTTCGCCGTGCGCCTCCAGCGGCCAAGCCAGCATCTGCAACTTGGTGTCCTTGAACGACAGCACGCGTCGGGTGGCCACCAGCTCGGCGTGGTGCCTGTGGATGAACCGCACCAGATACTTCTCCGGGTAATGGAGCACGACGGTGACATCAGGCACCAGGGCCCTGATCTTGTCAGCAAGGAAAGCCGCTGCCTCGTTGGGGGAGGCCTCACGGTCCCTATTGAACCAGGCAACCACTGCATTGGACTCCAGCACGACCATCTCCTGCCGCATCGCTGGTGTGTTGTGGATGATGGCAAAAGCCTCCGGGTGAACTGAGTGGTAGCCTGTCCAGGCTGCCTCCGAGGCGATCCCAACAAACGAAGGCGGGGACGCAACGGCCAGTGGCGGAGGAGGCGCAACCACCTGTTGTAGGGCTTAGGGCAGTGGAGGAGGGGGCACCTTACGAGGCGCCGATGCATCGAGGCGCAGATGCGGTCGCGGGGCGTGGAAACACTCACGCGCCCGGTGGCCCGAGCGGAAGTAACGACAGCGGGTCACTAGGTTGAAGCAATGGGAGGCATGGTGTCAGTGTCCAAGACAGCGGAAACACAACCCCTTTATCCACGCAGGAGGGGGAGCGTGAGCAGTAAATGCCCGATCTGGCCTGGGCGGCGTGGCCGGCGAGCAACGACGGTGCGACTTGACCTCCTGCCACGGTGCCGGCACCTCCACCTCGAGCTCCATGGCCGGCCTTGAATGCACAACAGTAGCCTGACCCAGCGAGGAGGATGGGTGAAAGTAGTCCAGCCAGCCGAAGGTAAGGCCCCCATTAACGTTTCTGGCGCCCGACGAGACGGTGGTACGACCACGCCCAGCCGCATTGAAGCTGGTAGGTGCTGGAACTGAGCGGGGTAGGAGGACGTGGGAGGCTCCAAGACGAGATCCACGTTGTCATCAAGGGGCCGCGGGCGACTTTGCGGAGGAGGCAGGGGCGACTCGAACCCCAGATCCGGGTTGGGCATGGCCGAAGGCGGGGAACTCCCAGAGAAGGCGCTGGGACGGGCAGAGCAGGCCCGCGGGGAAGGCGGCGCCGAGTTGGTGGGTGGTAGCCGACGGCACCAGAGGGAGAGCCGCCGGTATGGGCTGGAGGTGGAGCGGTGGGTTCGGAGCGGGGTTAGGTGCGGCCATTTTGGTACTCGACACCAAGCGAACTTTTGAAAGGGTTTAACTTCTTAAAAGATTTTTTAAACGGAGGCAGTTTTTTCCTCATCGGTTAATTAAGAAGAAGAGAATTACCCTCTTAATTTATGGAAAATCGAGCGAAAACCAATACAAACTAAGCATGAACTAACTACTCACATGGCAAGAAAGCCCACAACCCCACATGCGATCCCCGCCACTCTATGAATACACAACATCCACAAACCACTCCAACATTGCTACTAGGCCAAAAGACCCCCGATTTTTGAGACAAGACATCAAGCACCTCCCAACCCACAACGACCGCCCAATCCAAGAGGAAGGGCCGTGAGAACAAAGGCCATCCATCAAGCAACCATCGACGCCTTGCCTGTGATGTCACTCTTTCCTTTGATCACCTTCTTTTGTTTGCCCGCTATTGGCGTCCTCGTCAAGAGGCAAGCAATCGACCTCCCCAAACCAGGTCTAGTAACCTCCACACTAGCGAGCAAGTCACAAAGTTCCTTCGCGACGAGAGCATCTGGATTTGAAGTAGGTGCCAACACACTTGGCTCAATGTTCATGCCACTCGCAGGCATCACATGGTCGATGGTCACAGACGAGGAAAGGGCAGCAACATATAAAACTCCGCGCTCCATGACATCGAGAGGTAAGCTGGTTGGCGCTTAACACCCAATGGACTTAGGTGAGCAAGAGACTGCAACGTCCAAATTACCACACTCTCGGCATCAAGTATCTGGCTAGACTTCTGGGGTGATGCTGGCGGTAAAGCTAAAATCGAGATCTCGGGGGGGGGGGTACCTTTAGTTGTTCGACGAACAAAGGCTGAACCAGACCCCCCAGGTCCCAAAGCTCGCCCATCATCTGTAGCATCGAAGTCACAACCACATCATTGTCCAATCCCTCAGAGGTTGACAACGATGAGATGGTTCTAGAACGAGGGGAGAAATGACCATGAAGCTCGTATCCCCTCTCGACCTTGAAGCTGTCTTCAGGCACAACCAAAGTGCGCAACATAGGCGACGCCTAGGAGAGCCTGCCTAGTGCAGCCTCAGCTTGCTCTATAAAGCTCTTTGATCCGCAACATCCAACCTTGCATGGAGTCAACGACATCGCACATAGGCTGGACCGCCTCCTCAAGCCGGAAGGAAGCCATACCAAGGAGCTCAAAGCGCAACAATTCGGTTTGCCTCTCCAAGGCGGGCTGCACCGGGATATCCGTCGAGGTCACAAAGCCAGCAGGAGCAGCAAAGATGGATGCCGAGGAATCATGACCAAACGCCTTCATGAGGGTTAGGCTTTTTTCTGGACCTTACGAGGAGTTGGAGCTTGTTGGTACCTGGGAAGGCATGGAAACGACGACATAGATGAGGTTCCCAAGAAGCTGAGGGGACGCCAGGCATTGCGGCACTCATGCGCTCAATGACCATTCTCAAAACACCGAGAACACCTAAAAGGATCTCGACACACCGCTGCACGGTGTCCAGGAAAGAGGCATCTATAACATTTACCATGAAGCCAAGCGGGATATGACGGGGAGCCAGTATAGGGGCTAGTGACGTGGCTGTTGCATGTTGCGCTTCGACAGCACCTTCTGCCATCCTCTACATGAATACGTGTCACACGCCATGCCCGGCCGAGCAGCTGAAAGTGAGGATTTGGTAGCCGATGGCAGCGTCCGCGGGGCCAGCACATCGTCATCGTCTTCTTCATCGTCGATAAGGGAGCTCCACGAAACAGGCCCCGTCGTGTCCAGACCTGGCACAATGTCGGATGGAGTTGAAGACGAAGCTATTTCCATAAGAAGCTATTTCCATAAGAGTCGATGATGGCGTAGCGGAGACAGCAGGAGTCGTCAACAATGTAGCGAAGCCGATTTGAATCGAGGACGACACTTCAGCAGCGGCGGTCGGATCTGGCGCCGAGGCTTCAGTTGGAGTCGCGGACGACGTAGCAGCGCCGATAGTAGTCAAGTACGACGTGTCCGCATCAGCAGACGGAGACGTCGTAGCAGCGTCGACAGGAGCAGCGTCAGCAGAGGTCGAGGATTGGAGACATCCAATCGGCGGCGGGGGCGAGGACCCAAGCCATCCATCCACCAGACCAGGGGCATGAGCTGGAGCATCCAAGTCGGACAATGCAGCGACTCACATCGGGAGAGTCCGGGTTCTCAGGAGGAAGTGCATGCTCGACTGTGTGGCCAGTGCGGTGGCAACATTCGAGGCGGCCGACAGAGTCTAAGAAAATGGTGTGGACGCGATGGCCATGGACAGCATAGCGAGGGTCATGGAGATGATGATGGCTTTTGCATGAGGTTCTTCTGCGGTTGTGGAGAGCAAAAACGATGACCAAGATGGTGGTTGCTTTTGCATGACGCTAAATTCGTACGCAAACTGTGTTTCATTATTGAAATTTGATGCAATCACCGGAATTGATGTCAAATTGTTAACTTTGAACTTTTACAATTTGCGGGCTCGCGAGAGCCGCGGCAGAACTCCGCGATGCGGGGTCTGTTCCACCGCGGCCCTCGCCACAGTTCCGCGATATCTGTTCCGCCGCAGCCCTCGCCAACCCGGAAAAATTGTTTTTCGCGAACTTTAAACACGTGGTACCGGTCCGCGGTATACGGGTCTGCTAGAGTTGCTTTTAAACAAGTAAGGCAAAATTATGTGACAAATTGTGACAGTGCTAGTAGAATCAAACAACCCTGAAAGCACTATGTGAGGATTTAACGATTTAAAACTATTTTGAACTAAGGCTCAAACTGTATGAACAAACTTGCAATCTAAAAAATAGATGTTTAATGGACTTGTCAGATGACAAAGGACACACACATACATATATAAAACACTTTATTAACTGAGGTGTGTCAAGTTATCTCTAGTTAAAACAACACCTCCGTTCGTAAACCAATCATAAGTGTCACATCCGCCCCCCTGCCCACTCTGGCTCTCGACTTATACGGCCACGGGAGATCATAAGCGAACGGGACGAACATGACAGCCAGGAGCTTGTGAGTCACTGGAACCTTCGCCTAAACCTGATCTACACTGGTGCCACGTTAGGCTAAATAATCTAGGAGCAATCGACCGCCATTCATACTGTTCTACGCATTTCTATTTTCTGGGAACAACTTACTAACTAGACACACACGCACAATCATGAGATTTTTCATCATCTTGCCCTCATGCATAGAAAAACAACAAACTCGTTACAAACAAATGTCCAAAAAACTAGAAGAAAAATAAGCAAACAAATGTCCAAAAAGGATTCATGTGACGGAAAACGATAGGCGGCGAGATGGCAGATGGCCCATGCACTGTTCACGTTCCCTTGCTCTTTTGACAAGTGTCGTGCTGCCCGTGGCCTCCTGCTCACTGCTCAGCTCAACCCCCCGTTCGTCCCTGCAACTGCAAGAGCATAAAGTGTGCAGACGCGCGCCTCGACCTCCAGCCCCTCGAAAGCCAGCGCTCGCAGCCTGGCACCCTCCATTTCCTCCCGTTTCTTGTAGCTAGGGGAGCCGCGTCTGCGCTCTCTCTCTGGCCATGGCAGCTGCGAGGCTGGGTCTGCCGCAGCTGATGCTGGCGATGCTTGTGCTACTAGTGGCATTGCTCGGTGCCGGCGTCGACGGGAGGAGCCACGTACACAAGAATCATCCTCGTGCCGGTGCTAGCTCTCGTCACAGCAGGGTCGGCGCGAGCGTGGGCACGGTGGCGTCGTCGCCGGCTGTTCCACCGGACGACGACGCGACGCCTCTGGCGGCGCCGCCGCCGGGCGGCATTGTCCCGTCTGACCCGGCCACGCCGTTCCGGCCGGACCCGTGCGTGTTCGACGTCCGGGCGTACGGCGCCGCGGGCGAGAGCACGGCGGACGACACCGAGGCCTTCCGTGCGGCGTGGAGGGCGGCGTGCGCCGTGGAGTCGGCCGTGCTGCTGGTGCCGTCCGACGGCACCTTCACCATCTCCACCACCACCTTCTCCGGGCCGTGCAAGCCCGGCCTCGTGTTCCAAGTACGTACGCACACACTTGAACTCGATCAAACCATGCGCGCGCGCTTGTGTAGTAATGTGATCCCTGTTGGGCAATTTATAGCTAGCAGTTGTTAACACCACATAAGTTCTCAGTGGATGATGACATTGATCGCAGTCATTTATCAGTGGGAAGCTAGATTAGATGATGAGGTCTCTGCCATTGTTGGGGAGGCCGGATGCGTCGTGCTCCGTGGCAAGGATGCGGGAGAGCCCTGAACGCGGCGGCTTGGCGGTTTTCACGGGTAGTGGCGCAGTGCACGGCTACGGCGCGGTGAGTGGAGCGCCGAGTAGGCGCGCTGGAGTCATTCCCCTCGTTCTCATGAAGCCACGAGAAGAGCTACGAGAAAAAGCTACGAGAATTTGACTGGGAGGGGAGTCACGTGTGGTTGAGGAGACAAGGACTGGGGTGGGAGGAGTCACGGAGAGGAAAAGACCACAGCTTCACGTGTGCACTCCAAGAAAATGTCCAAATCAACCAGCAGCGAGCTAGTAGTATTAAACCGAAATGCTTTCTAACCAACGTCCCATGGTGGGTGCAGGTGGACGGGGTGCTGATGCCGCCGGACGGGCCGGACTGCTGGCCGCCGTCGGACAACCGGCGGCAGTGGCTGGTCTTCTCCAACCTCGACGGCCTGACGCTGCGCGGCGCCGGCACCATCGAAGGCAACGGCGAGGAGTGGTGGAACCTCCCCTGCAAGCCCCACAGGGTACGTAGTCCCAAATACTCCCACTGGTCGACACGCAAGTGCATCTCAATAAAAATGATCAGACCACTTTTGCTCGCTGCAGGGTCCGAACGGGTCCACGCTGCACGGGCCGTGCGACAGCCCCACGGTATGTGTGCATTGCAACGCAGCCACGCCTGCTCGCTGTGTAATACTAGTAGAAGAGAGAACATGAAGATTTGGTACCTGTTGAATGCCGATGGCTCACGTACGTGTGTGGTGTGGTGGTGCTGCAGCTGATCAGGTTCTTCGAGAGCTGCAACCTGGTGGTGCAGGGCCTGAGGGTGGAGAACAGCCCCGAGTTCCACTTCCGGTTCGACGGCTGCAGCGACGTGCTCGTCGACGGGCTCTTCATCTCCTCGCCGGCCAACAGCCCCAACACCGACGGCATCCACGTCGAGAACACCCAGCGTGTCAGCATCTACAACTCCAAGATCAGCAACGGTACTCCTCCTCCACGCACGCAACACCTGCTTCTGTTTATGCTGCTGTACCTATCTGAGTAACTTTGCTGTGCGTGTTTGTGTGTGTGACGTGAAGGCATCGAATTTATTCATTTTTTTGTTGGTGTGCAGGCGATGATTGCATCTCAATCGGGACCGGGAGCTACGACGTGGATATACAGAACGTAACTTGCGGCCCTGGGCACGGCATAAGGTAGGCCAACGCCCCGGTCCCGTCCGTTTCCCCTTGTGCTCTTCACACATGGAGTGTTTTCTAATTTTTCTTTTTATCTCTCTCTCTCTCTCTCTCTCTCTTGCATTCTCTAAAACCATATGCAATAGACCAAAATTAAACTGAATTGTGAAGGTGTCGAAAACATCCAAAGGGGTGCATAAATGCACGATGGCATCACCTTAGCTTCCACCATGTCTCTGGCCGCTCGTCGTGTTATGCACCGTGATTCGGCGTCCTAATCCCACACTGCACGTGCCAACTCCTGTCAACCACCCAATTTTGGTTGGTCAGGTCAGATGACTGTTCATCTTGCCGCGAGTAAACCTTACAATAAACCAGAACGTCGCAGAGCACACATGCGTGATGCGTCGGCACTCACTCACTCACTCCATTGCTCTTTGCATTGCAGCATCGGCAGCCTGGGCGTGCACAACTCGCAGGCGTGCGTGGCGAACGTGACGGTGCGGAACGCGGCGATCCGGAACTCGGACAACGGCCTCCGGATCAAGACGTGGCAGGGCGGCATGGGGTCGGTCTCCGGCATAACCTTCGACGGAGTGACCATGGAGAACGTGCGCAACTGCATCATCATCGACCAGTACTACTGCCAGGACAAGCGGTGCATGAACCAGTCCACGGCCGTGCACGTCACCGACGTCTCCTACGCCAACGTGCGGGGCTCCTACGACGTCCGGAGCGCGCCCATCCACTTCGCGTGCAGCGACACCGTGCCCTGCACCAACGTCACCATGGCCGAGGTCGAGCTGCTGCCCTTCAGCGGCGAGCTCGTCGACGACCCCTACTGCTGGAGCGCCTACGGGGCGCAGCAGACGCCCACTATCCCGCCCGTCTCCTGCCTCCAGGACGGCGTCCCGGAGTCCCTCCTCGACAGCCCCGATCTCAAGTGCCGGTGACGGCCATACTTGCATACAGAGTTCAGAGTACAGACAGTCGAGTCATGTGGAGTTGTACATGTGTGCTTCTGCTCCCTCTCGGTGAAGGTCTCTACGTACGTAGCCTCCCGCCCGGTGGAATCTGTTCTTGGCATTGGGTCACTTGTGATATGGCCGAATTTGCACTTGCACTTGGTTGTTTCCTTTTGTTTTCACACGAAAAGGAAACAATGGCTTGTGTCGATTGACAGGTTCATTATACATGTTTGTACTGAACGTGATGTCATGCACTGTCTCAAATTATGCTACGAGACTATTGTGTGTCTGACGTTTCTTCTCAATTTTTTGGTCTCTTTGAACATATTCAATACGGACCCTCAAACTGTCCGCAAACGTCCGGTCTAAATTATCCAGACATTATAAGCCATCCAATGTGGTCTGTATTTGTTAGCAGAACAGTTCGAACGTTCGTTTTCTTCCAAACAGAAAGGAAACCAGGGGGATTTACGAGATATAGATATCCGTCATGTAGGACTCCGACACCCCCGGCCCTACCAAAACCGAGGTGGAGCCCGCGCATTTGGAGAAGTCCGCATTGTTTTCGTGTCAAATCCCCCCTTTCTTCATACTCTCAGTCCCAATCGTCACCCCTCTCCACCCCAATTCCCGTCCTTTTCACTTAAGCCGTCGCATGGGCCCGCACGAAGACATGCTAGAGCCGACGGAGGTGGAGAATCCAAAGAAGGTAGTTGCCAAAAGATCTAACTCGACGACGTAGCAAGCCACTCGCCTAAAAAATGATCTAAAGGATCAAGAGGTCGACAAAAAGAAGGGCGTCCGGGGATGAGGCCGGAGATGCGGGGTGCAAGGCGGTGCCGTCGCAACCGTCCATACACACGCCGTCCTGGCCGAAGCAATATCAGCCGCCTCGCTTCAATGCCGCAAGCAGCTTGGCCTGCAACACCAGTCCCCGGCCTCCACCGTCGGGTGTGTGCCATTTTTCGTCGATGTCAAGGCGGTACGGTTCCATTTCGCTGACTCGACATCGCCCCGGCTTGTTTGGTAGGGGACTCCGGATTTGGATCAGATCGATGCATTCTCTTTGTTCGTCAGTATGTCTCAACCAGGTGAGATAACATATGATGACGCGGACATGTAGATATTGGAGATCAACCACGATGAAGACGAAGGCTGCTACGAGGACCGAGCAAGTGGATGACCTGTAGCCGTAGGTGTTGGAAATATGCCCTAGAGGCAATAATAAAATGGTTATTATTGTCTTTCCTTGTTCATGATAATTGTCTATTGTTCATGCTATAATTGTGTTAACCGAAAACCGTAATACATGTGTGAATACATAGACCACAACATGTCCCTAGTGAGCCTCTAGTTGGCTAGCTCCTTGATCAATAGATGGTCACGGTTTCATGACCATGGACATTGGATGTCGTTGATAACGGGATCACATCATTAGGAGAATGATGTGATGGACAAGACCCAACCCTAAGCATAGCACAAGATCATGTAGTTCGTCTACTAAAGCTCTTCCAATGTCAAGTATCGTTTCCTTAGACCATGAGATTGTGCAACTCCCGGATACCGTAGGAATGCTTTGGGTGTGCCAAACGTCACAATGTAACTGGGTGGCTATAAAGGTGTACTACGGGTATCTCCGAAAGTGTCTATTGGGTTGGCATGAATCGAGACTGGGATTTGTCACTCCGTATGACGGAGAGGTATCTCTGGGCCCACTCGATGAGACATCATCATAATGAGCTCAATGTGACTAAGGAGTTAGCCACGGGATGATGTGTTACGGAACGAGTAAAGAGACTTGCCGGTAACGAGATTGAACAAGGTATAGGGATACCGACGATCGAATCTCGGGCAAGTATCATACCGGTAGACAAAGGGAATTGTATACGAGATTGATTGAATCCCCGACATCGTGGTTCATCCGATGAGATCATCATGGAGCATGTGGGAGATAACATGGGTATCCTGATCCCGCTATTGGTTATTGACCAGAGAGGTGTGTTGGTCATGTCTACGTGTCTCCCAAACCCGTAGGGTCTACACACTTAAGGTTTGATGACGCTAGGGTTATAGGGAAATAGTGTACATGGTTACCGAAGGTTGTTCGGAGTCCCGTATGAGATCTCGGATGTCACGAGGAGCTCTGGAATGGTCCGGAGACAAAGATTGATATACAGGAAGTGAGGATTTGGCCACCGAAGTGTTTCGGGAATTACCGGTAACGTACCGGGACCACCGGAAGGGTTCCGGGGGTCCACCAAGTGGGGCCACCAGCCCCAGAGGGCTGCGTGGGCTGAGAGTGGAAGGGACCAGCCCCAGAGTGGGCTGGTGTGCCCTTCACCCTGGCCCAAGGCGTAGGAAAGGTGGGAGGGAGGGGAAAC
This sequence comes from Hordeum marinum, assembly GCA_022496015.1. NCBI lineage: Eukaryota > Viridiplantae > Streptophyta > Magnoliopsida > Poales > Poaceae > Hordeum > Hordeum marinum. Next base: position 378,272,564 of record CM039678.1, on the reverse strand, counting down.
CCTAGACCCAGATGGGCCTAAGGCCCACTAGGGCTACGCCCTCCCCCTCTCCCCTCTCTGGCCGCCGGCCAGAACCCATCTAGGGCTGCCGCACCACCCTAGGGTGGGAACCCTAGGGGTGGGCACCCTCCTCCCTATCCTCCTATATATAGTGATGGTTTTTGGGCTGCCAAGAACACAAGTTTCTTCCTCTCTCGGCGCAGCCCTACTCCTCCCTCTCCTCGTTCTCCGTAGTGCTTGGCGAAGCCCTGTCGGAGACCACGCAGCTCCACCGTCACCATGCCATCGTGCTGCCGGAGATATCCCTCAACCTCTCCTTCCTCCTTGCTGGATCAAGGCGTAGGAGACGTCACCGGGCTGCACGTGTGTTGAATGCGGAGGCATCGTTGTTCTACGCTAAGATCGGAGTCCACCGCAATCTTAATCACTACGAGTACGACTCCACCAACCGTGTTCTTGTAACACTTCCGCTTAGCGATCTTCAAAGGTATGAAGATGCAATCTCTCCCCACTCGTTGCTGGTTTCTCCATAGATAGATCTTGGTGATCGTAGGAATTTTTTTGATTTACTACTACGTATCCCAACAATGGTATCATGAGCTAGGTCTATGCGTAGAATCTATGCACGAGTAGAACACAAAGTTGTTGTGGGCGTCAATCTTGTTAATTTGCTTACCAGTACTAGTCTTATCTTGATTCGGCGGTATTGTGGGATGAAGCGGCCCGGACCAACTTTACACGTACGCTTACATGAGACAGGTTCCACCGCCTGACATGCACTTGTTGCATAAGGTGGCTAGCGGGTGTCTGTATCTCCCACCTTAGTCGGATTGGATTCGATGAAAAGGGTCCTTACGAAGGGTAAATAGCAATTGGCATATCACGTTGTGGTTTTGGCGTAGGTAAGAAACGTTCTTGCTAGAAACCTATAGCAGCCACATAAAAACTTGCAACTACAAATTAAAGCACGTCTAACTTGCTTTTGCAGCATATGCCTTGTGATGTGATATGGCCAAAGGATGTGATGTGATGCATTGTGATGTATGAGATTGATCATTTCTTGTAATAGGATTCACGACTTGCATGTTGATGAGTATGACAACAGACAGGAGCCATAGGAGTTGTCTTAATTTATTGTATGACCTGCGTGTCAATCATAAACGCCATGTAATTACTTTACTTTATTGCTAAACATTAGCCATAGTAGTAGAAGTAATAGTTGGCGAGACAACTTCATGAAGACACGATGATGGAGATCATGGTGTCGTGCCGGTGACAATGATGATCATGGTGCCCCAAAGATGGAGATCAAAGGAGCAAGATGATATTGGCCATATCATGTCACTATATTGATTGCATGTGATGTTTATCATGTTTACATCTTATTTGCTTAGAACGACGGTAGTGAATAAGATGATCTCTCAATAAAATTTCAAGAAAGGTGTTCACCCTAACTGTGCACCGTTGCTAAGGATCCTTGTTCCGAAGCACCACGTGATGATCGGGTGTGATAGGTTCTAACGTTCGCATACAACGGGTGTAAGCCAGATTTACACACACGAAACACTTAGGTTGACTTGACGAGCCTAGCATGTACAAACATGGCCTCGGAACACAGAAGACCGAAAGGTCGAACATGAGTCGTATAGAAGATGTGATCAACATGGAGATGTTCACCATGGATGACTAGTCCGTCTCACGTGACGATCGGACACGAGCTAGTTGACATGGATCATGTATCACTTGGATGACTAGAGAGATGTCTATCTAAGTGGGAGTTCATTAAATAATTTGATTATGTGAACTTAATTATCATGAACTTAGTCTAAAATTGTCTTTACAATCTTTATTGTAGATCCAATGGCCAACTCTAATGTCACCCTCAGCTTCAACGCATTCCTAGAGAAAACCAAGCTGAAAGATGATGGAAGCAACTATGCGGACTGGGTCCGTGGCTTGAGGATCATCCTCATAGCTTCCAAAAGATTGTATGTCCTTGATGCACCGCTAGGTGACCCACCCATTTTCCCAGCGGACCAAGACTTTACGAACGCTTGGCAACCATGCTGCAATGATTACTCCCTTGTTCAGTGCGGCATGCTTTACAGTTTAGAACCGGGGCTCCAAAAGCGTTTTAAGCAACACGGAGCATATGAGATGTTCCAAGAGCTGAAATTGGTTTTCCAAGCTCATGCCCGGGTCGAGAGATATGAAGTCTCCGACAAGTTCTTCAGCTGTAAGATGGAGGAGAATAGTTCTGTCAGTGAGCACATACTCAAAATGTCTGGGTTGCACAACCGCTTGACTCAGCTGGGAGTTAATCTCCCGGATGACTCGGTCATTGGCAGGATCCTCCAGTCGCTTCCACCTAGATACAAGAGCTTTGTGATGAACTACAACATGCAGGGGATGGAGAAGTCCATTCCCGAGTTGTACTCGATGCTGAAATCAGCGGAGGTCGAGAAAAAAAAGGAGCATCAAGTGTTGATGGTGAATAAGACCACTAGTTTCAAGAAAGGCAAGGGTAAGAAGAACTTCAAGAAGGACGGCAAAGCTGTTGCCGCGCCCGGTAAGCAAGTTGCCGGGAAGAAGAACAAGAATGGACCCAAGCCTAAGACTGAATGCTTTTATTGCAAGGGTACCGGTCACTAGAAGCGGAACTGCCCCAAGTACTTAGCGGATAAGAAGGCCGACAATGTTAAATGTTGGGGAACGTTGCATGGGAAACAAAAAATTTCCTACACACACACAGATCTATCCATGGTGATGAGCATCTACGAGAGGGAGAGTGGATCTACGTACCCTTGTAGATTGCTAAGTGGGAAGCATGGTGTTTTCTATGTATCCACACATGTATCTGAGTTCCAATTAATACAATTATAGCATGGATAACAAACGATTATCATGAACAAGGAAATATAATAATAAACACTTTATTTATTGCATCTAGGGCATATTTCCAACAGTCTCCCACTTGCACTAGAGTCAATAATCTAGCTCACATCACTATGTGATTTACATTGTAATGAATCGAACACCCATGCAGTTCTGGTGTTGATCATGTTTAGCCCTTGGAAGAGGTTTAGTCAACGGGTCTGTAACATTTAGATCCGTGTGCACTTTGCAAATATTTATGTCCTTTTCCTCGATGTAATCGCGGATGGAGTTGAAGCATCCCTTTATGTGTCTGGTCCTCTTGTGAAACCTTGGTTTCTTGGCCAGAGCAATGGCACCAGTGTTGTCACAGAACAGGTTCATTGGATTCAGTGCACTGGGCACTACTCCAAGATCTGTCATGAACTGCTTCATCCAGACACCTTCCTTCGTCGCCTCCGAGGCTGCGATGTACTCCGCTTCACATGTAGAATCGGCTACCACGCTTTGCTTGGAACTGCACCAGCTTACCGCTCCCCCGTTAAGAATAAATACGTATCCGGTTTGCGACTTAGAGTCGTCCGGATCAGTGTCAAAGCTTGCATCGACGTAACCCTTTACGACGAGCTCTTCATCACCTCCATAAACGAGAAACATTTCCTTAGTCCTTTTCAGGTACTTAAGGATATTCTTGACCGCTTGCCAGTGCTCCATTCCAAGATCACTTTGAAACCTTCCGGCCATACTTATGGCAAGGCTGACATCGGGTCTTGTGCACAACATTGCATACATGATAGAGCCTATGGCTGAAGCATAGGGGATGACACTCATCTTTTCTCTATCTTCTGCAGTTACTGGGCATTGAGTCTTACTCAACTTCACACCTTGTAACACAGTCAAGAACCCCTTCTTGGACTGTTCCATCTTGAACTTCTTCAAAACTTTATCAAGGTATGTGCTCTGTGAAAGTGCTATTAAGCGTCTCGATCTATCTCTATAGATCTCAATGCCTAATATGAAAGCAACTTCTCCTAGGTCCTTCATTGAAAAACTCTTGTTCAAATATTCCTTCACGCTTTCCAGTATTTCTATATTGTTTCCAATCAGCAATATCTCATCCACATATAATACTAGAAACGCTATAGAGCTCCCACTCACTTTCTTGTAAATACAAGCTTCTCCGTAAACTTGTATAAACTCAAACGCTTTGATCACCTCATCAAAGCGCTTATTCCAACTCCGAGATGCTTGCACCAGTCCATAAATGGATCGCTGGAGTTTGCAAACTTTGTCAGAATTCTCTAGATCGACAAAACCTTTGGGTTGCATCATATACAACTCTTCCTCAAGGAAACCGTTGAGGAACGCTGTTTTTACATCCATCTGCCAAATTTCATAGTCGAAATAGGCAGCTATTGCTAACATGATTCTGGCAGACTTAAGCATCGCTACGGGTGAGAAAATCTCATCGTAGTCAACTCCTTGAACTTGTGAAAAACCCTTTGCCACAAGTCGAGCTTTATAGACAGTGACATTACCGTCCGCGTCTGTTTTCTTCTTAAAGATCCATTTGTTCTGAATGGCCTTTCGCCCTTCAGGTAATACTTCCAAAGTCCATACTTTGTTTTCATACATGGATCCCATCTCAGATTTCATGGCCTCTAACCATTTCTCGGAATCCGGGCCCATCACTGCTCCTCCATAGCTCGTAGGTTCATTGTTGTCCAACAACATGACCTCCAAGACAGGGTTGCCGTACCACTCAGGGGTAGTACGCGGCCTTGTCGACCTACGAGGTTCAATAGCTGCTTGATCCGAAGCTTCATGATCATCATCATTAACTTCCTCTTCTATCGTCGTAGGTTCCACAGAAACATCTTTCTGCGCTGCGCTACTTAATGGTTGAAGTAAAGGTTCAATAACCTCATCAAGCTCTATTATCCTCCCTCTCAATTCTTTCGAGAGAAACTCTTTCTCAAGAAATGTTCCGTTTTTAGCGACAAATACTTTGCCTTCGGATCTGAGATAGAAGGTATACCGGGCTGTCTCTTCCGGGTATCCTATGAAGACGCATTTCTCCGCTTTGGGTTCCAGTTTTTCAGGCTGAAGCTTTTTGACATAAGCATCACATCCCCAAACTTTAAGAAACGATAACTTTGGCTTCTTGCCAAACCACAGTTCATATGGCGTCGTCTCAACGGATTTTGATGGTGCCCTATTTAAAGTGAATGTAGCTGTCTCTAATGCATAACCCCAAAACGATAGTGGCAAATCAGCAAGAGACATCATAGAACGCACCATATCTAATAAGGTTCGATTACGACGTTCGGACACACCATTGCGCTGTGGTGTTCTGGGCGATGTCAACTGTGAAACAATTCCACACTATCTTAAGTGACTGCCAAACTCATAACTCAGATATTCACCTCCTCGATCAGATCGCAGGAATTTAATCTTTTTGTTACGATGATTCTCAACTTCACTCTAAAATTGCTTGAACTTTTCAAACGTTTCAGACTTGTGTTTCATCAAGTAAATATACCCATATCTACTTAAGTCATCAGTGAGGGTGAGAAAATAACGATATCCACCACGCGCTATAACATTCATTGGACCGCACACATCAGTATGTATGATTTCCAATAAGTCACTCGCCCGTTCCATTGTTCCAGAGAACGGTGTTTTAGTCATCTTGCCCATGAGGCATGGTTCACATGTTTCAAGTGATTCAAAATCAGGTGACTGCAAAAGTCCATCAGCATGGAGCTTCCTCATGCGTTTCACACCAATATGACCTAAACGACAGTGCCACAAGAAAGTGGTACTATCATTATCAACTCTACATCTTTTGGCATCAATGTTATGAACATGTGTGTCATCACTATCAAGATTCAATATGAATAAACCCCTAACATTGGGTGCATGACCGTAAAAGATATTACTCATATAAATAGAACAACCTTTATTCTCTGATTTAAATGAGTAACCGTCTCGCAATAAACAAGATCCAGATATAATGTTCATGCTTAACGTAGGCACTAAATAACAATTATTCAGGTTCATCACTAATCTTGATGGTAATTGAAGAGAGAGCGTGCCGACGGCGATCACATCAACCTTGGAACCATTTCCCACGCGCATCGTCACTTCGTCCTTTGTCAGCCTTCGTTTATTCCATAGTTCCTGCTTTGAGTTGCAAATGTGAACAACCGAACCGGTATCAAATACCCAGACACTACTACGAGAGCTAGTAAGGTACACATCAATAACATGTATATCATATATACCTTGTTTGTCGTTGGCCGTTTTCTTGTCAGCCAGGTACTTGGGGCAGTTCCGCTTCTAGTGACCAGTTCCCTTGCAATGAAAGCACTCAGTTTCTGGCTTGGGTCCATGCTTGGGCTTCTTTACAGGAGTAGCAACTGCTTTGCCATCCTTCTTGGTTTTACCCTTCTTGCCCTTGCCCTTGACCTTACCATTTTTCTTGAAACTAGTGGTTTTATTGACCATCAACACTTGATGTTCTTTCTGGATTTCAGACTCAGCGACTTATGGTTAGCCATCTTGCGCTCTAGTGTGTTTGCTGGTGAATCAACACTTGCCATCTAGCGACTTTTATGACCATCAACACTTGGTATGACCGCTCATACGAGTGCTTGCACTCGTATGGTTAGCCATCTTGCGCTCTAGTGTGTTTGCTGGTGAATCTCTCAATATGAAAATTGCTCCTTTTGGCTTGATCTGGAGTAATCCTCCTTGGTTTCCTTCCATAAATGATTTTGCTGCCAAACAATGGAAATATGACTTTCCTTCTCTTTCGAAGGATTAGCGTTACAAATAACCTAGAAATAACGGAGACGTGGATTAAGGAGAAGCGAGAATTCCTAATAGTGTGGTCTAGCTATTAAGATATAGAAGATAAGTCATGAGAGATAATGTTGTTCCTTATGTTGTGGTTCTTTTTAAATGGTGCATATTATTTTTAAATTCTCTATTCTATAAGATGGTGAGCTTTCATTGCATCACATATGGAAAATTCATCGGCCAACAAGGAATCGGTGGGCGACATGCTGAACTGGAATCAGTGGCAATTAGAGTCTTTAGACTGGCGCATAAAAAAGAGGAAGAAGGCAATGCCTCACTGAAAAATGAAAGGGATAGTTTGCTCGCAGAGGGTGCTAATGTCCGAATGAAGTTAAACAAACTAAGGGAGGGATCTGAGGGATGAGTTGACGAAGAAGAGACAGCTTGAAGATGGAGAAAAAAAATACAGGCTAGAGAAGCATAACCTACAGACATGCGTTCATCACTTCAGAAAAGATGGAGAGAACAATCGGAAAAAGCTTTGCGAGCTGGACTTAATCCTTGATGATGTTTAGTTGTTGAGTAACAATTAACTAAGTTATGAAGTTTGAAGTTTATGAGTATGTTTAGTTCATTAGTACTAAGTTTTAAACTCTTATTAAGTTTATGTGTATGTTTTGATCTGTACCTTTTGTGAAGTTTAAGTTAGTTTCTAAAGGAGTTTTTTTTATTATAAAAAAACAAATTGTTGGAGTTGAGCAACAACACACGACAAAGGTAGTGTAGATGTATAGCTGGCTTTGGACAATTCGGACGTCAGCATCATGTAATATATTGCTGGCATAGGGTCCAACACCACCACTATGTTTTAATTGTGGCGCCATATTGCTGGCGTAGGGTTTCTACTCCAGCAAGGTCATTTTTACCACGCCATAGCTAGGCTTTTCTGCACTAGTGCGAAGACGTGCTGGAGCCGACGGAGGTGGAGGATCCAAAGAAGATAGTCGCCAAAAGATCAACTCGGCGACACAGCAAGCCCATCACCTAAAAATGATCTAAAGGATCAAGAGGCCGACAAAAAGAAGGGCGCCCGGGGCTAGGGCCAGGGTGAAGGAGGCGTTTGAGGCCGGAGATGCGGGGCGCAAGGCGGTGCCGCCGCAACCGTACGTACACACGCCGTATTGACCGGAGCAATATCAGCCGCCTTGCATCTACGCCGCAAGTAGCTTGGCCTGCAACACCAATCCCCGGCCTCCGTCGTCGGGTGCGTGCCATTTTTTATTGATGTCAAGGTGGCGTGGCTCTAGTTCGCCGACTCGACATCGCCCGAGCTTGTTTGGTAGAGGGTGCCAAACTTGGATCAACTCGATGCCTGCTCTTTGTTCGCCTGTATGTCTCAACCAGGTGAGCTAACATATGATGACGGCGGACATGTAGATATTGAAGATGAACCACGACGAAGACAAAGGCTGCTACGAGGACCGAGCAAGTGGATGACCCGTAGCCGAGGTGCATGCTCAGGAACTGGGCATGTACACCCATTCGGGCAATGCATCAGGCCACGCACCCGGAACGTCACCTAGTCGAGCACGCAGGCATACGCGTACACCCATGATGGCCTACAAGACACATATAGTAGTGTAGTACCTTCGTAATCGTCCCAACGAAGAACGGAGAAGAGTATTTACGATTAACGTTTCTGTCACACACAACTTGGCACAATTCTTATGTGAAGTAACTACTTGTGATTCTGTAGAAGCTACTAATGTTCTAAGAGTCAAATAAACAAGAGTAGTAAATATGATGACATGGTTACACGAGAATAATAACGAATTGGAAGTAAAGACCATAAATCACCCTCAAGTTTCCATTCTCTTACAAACAATTCATTCTCGAGGACATAGTCTCGCAACCAAGTCCCTAACAATTTGCAGCCACCACCCTCAAGTTTTCATCTTCTTACAAAAAAGGCCAAAATTTTGACAAGTCGCCGGAATTTTCACCAAAAAATTCGGCAACATAACGCGTTGGGAAGAATCGCAACATGCATGCACAACAGCGCCACAATTCGCTCCCCGACCACGTCTTCCATTTCTTTTTCCGTTTTGGTTGGTCCTTCCTACGCAATTATCTTTACATTATTCTTTCTGTAACTCACTCATAGAGTAAATGTGCTGCCACGCTGATGTTTGGTGCTGGTGCTTGTGGTGACTCTAAGACCTTGCTTACCACTACGTCATTTTTCAATATAGTGCTTATATGTGGTGGTTCTAATTAAGTATGCTATACAATTTGGTGCGCAGGGTTCAGACTAGTTAGTTACCTGTGTTTGTTTAAACTTTTGCAACCCGGTTCAAGTTGGTCGTTGGATTTCCACAAGTAGCTAGGCAGCTAGGTACTAGCCAAAATTTTGTTGTAGCAAAATTTGGTTTGTGAGGTTCAAACTTTGATGTGGTTGCAGTTTCAGGCTTTCAACAATAGTATAGCAGTAGCAGCATCAGTAGTTTAAACACAAATTCAGACAATGCTGGCTAGTACCTGGGCGCTGAGTTCTGGCTAGGCGCTGAGTCATGCGACATATTAGTAGCTAATGTACTTGTTAGGGGAAAGTTGTGCACATACTTGTTGCTCCTGGTGTGATTTGATCTAGAGTGCTTTAAATCCAACATTTTCAGTCTGATTTTAGTAAACTATCACTATTATCTGATTACAATATCTGGTAGTTTTATTTTCTGTAAAGTTCGAGGGTTCTGTAAGAAATAGCATAAGAATTAGCTGCTTTTCTGTTATGCAAATGCTTGATAATGCGAGATATTTCAACTTTTAATTGTCATGTCTTCACTGCTGAAGTTTTGTTGTTTCTATCCTACATGAGCATGTAGATGAAGCAAGATGAACATATCAAGTAATCACTGCTGAGTTGTGATTGATCTACAATAGCGATTCACGTGTTGCGCTAAGCTAAACTGTCTTTACGGCTCTTTTGGACTAATACGTGACTACACAACCTGTTTTACTACCACAGAAAAATGGACCAAAACTAGGATGATGAATAGAAAACACACCTAACTATAGAGTTCCTTATTTAATTACGGTGACTGAATACTTGTTTGCTGTTAAAAGAAAGAGTACTAAAATGAGTTGTCTCTACGATTCCTTTGGATTATACGTGATTATACAGTATGTTTAACTAAAACACAAAAATGGACCAAGACGAGGATGATGAACGGAAAAAACACCTAACTACAAAGTTTCTTATTTACTGACTGTGATCAAATACTTGTTTGTTGTTAAAAGTAGTACTAAGATGAGCTGTCTTTAGGACTCTTTTGGACTAATGCGTGATTATACAGTATGTTTAACTAGAACACAGAAATAGACCAAGACTAGGATGATGAACAGAAAACACACCTAACTACCAAGTTTCTTATTTACCGCCTGTGATCAAATACTTGTGATGTTAAGAGAAGTAGTACTAAGAAGAGTTGTCTTTAGGACTCTTATCAGTAGGTATCATCTTGTCAATCATAACCAATTAAACATGTTCATTAGTATATAAGCAAACAACTTCTTGTCAATCATAACCAATTAAACAACCACGAAACTAAACCATGCATAAACATGTCCATTAGTTATCATAGGTAGCTAATGGTACACTATATATATATATATACACACACACTAGAAAAAATGCCCGTGCGTTGCAACGGGTAAAAAAATATCCCTAATGTCACGTGAACAAAACTTTCACCCTTCTACTAAAGGGCACAATGTGTAAAATGCGAGTCAACACTACTTCTTAGTGAGACTCATTCATGGTCAATGCTAACGTGTGTTTCGAAGCAGTTGCTGAGAGGCATGATCTTTACATCATAACATGTTTGGTAACATAGAAGAGGTCCATGCTAGTATTAAAGATATAAACAACTTTTTTAAGGATTTTTTTTTGTGTTTGTAAGAATTATCTCCAAAAATATCAATATATCACATCAAGATAAAAATGACTATTGTTGCGAAAAGTATTTGGAAAATTAAAAAACAAATGATAGCCACGAGTGCTTGCATAGTTAGACACGTAATTTTTATTATCACTCACTTGAGGCATTAATAAGTTGTAAACATTTTGGTTGTACCAGACTCAATCTATTTTAACATTGTAAATGGTATATAGTTAATTCCGAACCACTATCATACCACCAATAATTATATTAGTATATTTTTTGAATAACATATTATCATAGGTCTTGATTACCATTCAAAATGCATGGAAAATAAATAGGTACAACAGTTAGGCTACAAATTTCCCTTGAAAGGAAAGCTAGTGTGGTAGAGAACATTTAGATCAGTAGTCATGTGATGATGTAAAGCAAAAAAAAACCATCCACTTAAGTATTCTACTATAATAGTTGTTTGACAGCAAATTTCAGGGATACATCGAACAAATAAAAACTCAAACTACTTATTTTTTTGTTGATCGTGGGCATAGTTAGGTTGCACTTTGAAGTTGAGCCATCTTCATGCTTGAATGATCTCTAATAAAGATCTTTGTATATCCTCCAAGCATTTTTTTTTATTCTTTATTTTTGCTGATCCACGCAATTTGTTTCCAGATAACAGAAATCCGCTGCCAATCATAATGAACCGGTACTTCAAATATATGCCAACAGAATCGAAGATACACATAGGTACCTGAAATCCCATGTGTTGCTACGACAGCTATGTGAGTGGGCTTAAGTTTTCAAGATCAAATGTGAAGGTCAAATTCAAGCAATTATTAAGCAATACTACAACTTTACTCACAGTGAAGCTACTTTTGGAGATGAAGTTTGCATTTAGATGATCTGCCACCATACACATCCATTACAAATATATACCATCTCTTCTAGAAAGTGCACTGTCTCAATGCATGAAATACAAAACTAAGTCCTTTCTCCTCTGACGGTAACAACAACTGTAGTTGAATGCATTATATCTCTTCCAAGCAAAACTGCATCTGACAACTGTAGTTGAATGCATTATATCTCTTCCAAGCAAAACTGCATCTAACATGGTCAAATTGGCTGAACATTTCGTAATCTGACTGGTCGCAGTTGTTCATTTCTGTAGAGCCATCATCACCTGTAACATTTAGACCTTGCACGAGATCACTGATCTTTTGCTTGACAAAGTGAGATTCATTCAGCTGAAGACCATTTCCATAAAAAAACAATCTCGAATGCCCGTCAAGTCCAGTCTTCTAATGTTGTTTTCAAGACACACTCAAGTGACTCCTCTAAGCCGGCTATTGTTCGTCTTGCATTAGTGCGAAGCCACTCGGTACTGCCAACAGGAGAAAAGAGATAATGAGCAACACATGCAATCATACTCTGAAGCTGAATAATAATCTCTTTGATATTGAACACCACTGAATACTGGCCAAAGTATTCAAAAATGTAACCATTTTAATATGACAACTCCTAATTATATGTGTGTGAAGTGTAGTATTAGAGCCATCATTTCTTACTAACGGGACTCCTGACATTGTTGCTAATAGATGCATAGCGCGTCCAAGGTGTGTTCGCAAAATTGCCAGCTAGAATTGTGCAAAGGTTATGTTTATTGCATAGTAGTGCTCTGACCCGAGGAGGGCCACAGAAACCATTGTGCAGGTTGTGAGTACAGAATTGTTTTGGCGACTCACCTCACAACACATTGCTATTTTGGTTAACAGGTTGTAAGTACAGATTCTTTCGTTGATCCCAGCTATGAAGGAAGCTAGCAATGATACCTGCAAATAAAGGCTTTCTAGCCTTATAGAAATAAAACAGTTAATTAGCTAATGGACCTGGACAGTCACGTGTTGTGTAAAACCAGACAGCTTCCAGATGAGTTTAGTATCAGGACTGAAGTAGTTCTTCTAAACAAGAAATTCATCAAACTATACTTTCGGAAGATCCACAACCTCCAGTTCTACAATGGATTTGGGATCTTTTGAGCAGCTGGACAAGTTTCAAAGTTGTGAGAACAAGAAAATCACTTGGGGAGTTGACAGGTTCACTCTGAATACTAACCTGCTGCACATATGCAACGCAAAATTTCAGGAGCACTATTTCTCCAAAGTTTTCTTTATTTTGGCTACCAATATGAAGAAATCAGAGTAGACAGATGAATTTCCATAACAGTGAGAATAGTTGGCTGAAATTTCACATCTCTAACTACTCTGTCAAAAATCCAAGAACAAAATACAACACAAAGGGGTGAAACTACTGCCGGACCATCAGTTTTCTCTCCATGATTAAATAGCACAAATTTACCAAAGCAATCATAATAGAAACGTTGTGAATCAAACGGAGGTCTTTTTTTCACCTGAATGGAAACGAAGGTCCTGATGGACTGACATGAACTACCAAGAATAAAGAACAGAGGGTTCTCCTGTTACCTAGCCGGCTCCCAGCTCACCAGGGGTGGGACTCGAGGGATTTGGCCGGACGATGGAGAGTGACCGCGGTAGAGGAGGAGAGATAGGAGTTGTGGAAGGTGCCACGCCGGCGTCGATTCTCGCCGGCGGTGGAAAGCTGCAGGGGTGGGGGGCACTTTGGGTACGGATGGGCGCGGAGGCGGGGGCGGTGGTGGCGGCGCGGCGGAGGGGCGGAGGTCGGTGGTGGTGGCGTGCGGCGGAGGGGCGGGGGCCGGTGGTGGCGGCGCGCGTTGGCGTAGCAGGGGTGGCGGCGCACTGGAGGTGGAGATGAGGTCGTGGGTCGTCCAGTTTTTTTTTCTCTCGCTTGTACCGTTTCGGGTTGATTTGGAAATAGGAGTGCGGGTTCAACTACCGAAAAACATAAGGGCTGTTCTGTAAAAGTGTGCGACGGCGAGCGCACAGAAATAACAGTCGCTTTATTATTATAAAGAAAAATTAAACTAGAAAAGTGTCCGTACGTTGTAACGGAAAGAAAAATAAATCATATACCCTTAGCTCAGGTTCAGGTTCACGTTCTCCTTGGTAGCTTGCTAGCTCGAAGAACATAAACAATTTGGTTAGAAAACTATTAGCCATTATTTAGTTCAAGAAATCTGCAAAAAAAAAAAATGCTATATCACAAATGATTTTACTGTATAACATTAAGGTACAAACAACAACATATGTCCTTTTCTCAATAACCAGCAAATTAGAGGTCAAGTACACATTGTTTGGAATTTTACATTGAACAAAGACACGATTAAGTTTTGAGATAGCAACAACAACCCTTTTAAGTATTGTACACCCATTTTTCTTTTGTTTCAGTACCCCGACAGTCTGCCTTTCTTTAGGTTGATATTTACATACGATTAATGGGGGCAAAATAGGGGCAAACAATAACATTCTCCAAACATTTAAGATTGAGACTAACAGACCTTAATAGTGCTAAATGGACATTACCTACAAAAGATTTCCACAATTAAACATATCTTCTTTGTTGAAATGCAACTTGACCAAACAAACTTGAAGAATTTCATAAAACGATGTCACTGACATCAGATAGAATCAAAATGCATATGTACGTAAGTAGTTGCTAATTAAAAAGTGTTGGTACAAACATGTTAAACTGAATTGTTTTTGGCACTGGATAATCTCACAAACCGAAAAGTACGATGCTTCTAAATTATATTAGTTTCCTGTCCAAAACAGTTGTGAATTAGCATACATATTGATTTGCAAACAATAGCTTAGCAGCAAGGTGTTCACGTTTTAACTCAAGTGACACACCATCATATCTGATCAAGGCCTCTCAGTATGTGGCCAAGACCCAGAATCGGTGCATGAGTGCCGCCGACGATGACGATGACTGGCTTGGGTTGGTGTCATCTCGCTCGGCGCTACCGAGTTCGCGTCTTTGATGTTGTCAGGTCTGTTGTTAGACAACGGCCGACGCAGACGATGGCTGGGATCTCACCCGTGCAAGCGACGACTGGTGCAACCGGCGCAAGCAGTCTTTATATAAGTCGAGCTTATTATATCCATGTGTTCTTCCTTGTCACGTGTTCGTATGAATATCCGACCTTATATAGATTCATTTCTAGCTAGCGTATCAAGGACTCTTCCTAACAATCAGTTTCCACGTAATTACAAATTTAATAGACGTATATAAACTGAGACAGTGGCATATTACAGACCGAGATGGGACAAACCAAACCATGGGATGAGCTTGGACGGCTGGCAGCAGCCTTGGCATCATATTGGAAGTTCGATTCCCCATCGGCCAACTATTTTTGCCTTAGAAGCGCAAATACCACCTCGGATAGAAAAAAATATGGGCTGCAGGTTTATCACATAAAATAGCAGGGTCATTTTTATAAAAATACCGCGACGATCAACCCGACGGAAGCAATAGTCACTCTATTATTAAGAAAGATTAAAAAAATTAAAAGAAAACTAGCAAAAATGCCCGTGCGTTGCAACGGGAGAATAAAAAGTAACAAAATGAAGTGTATGGTTAGTTCTCTTCAGACATTTAGGTTGTTAGAAAAAGTAACAAAAGAGTGAGAAGAAAAACACAACAAATTACATATTATGTGGACATTTAATCATTTAGATCGATCACTTTGTTCTTGCATCTCTTCCTCGAACTGCCCCTCTCCGAAGAAGGGATACAAATAACGCCTTCTTTCTTTAGCATCATTTTTTCACTTCCAATTTGGCAACCTTGGTCTGATTTGGGGGCTTCTTAAATTGTAAATTTCTAAACATCTAGAAAGAGGCACTTTTGTTTAGCCTCGAAGAAGTGGTGGCTAACCGGACACCAAACCAGTGATGGTTGACGAGGAATCAACGCCAACAATGGATGACCATGAGCCCACGAACATGGTCTCCTCCATCTGCAATCAAGAAACATGAACTTAAGTAGGTCTGCTTACCTTGCTCTGTTCATGTAAACCAGATTCAGAAGAAAGACATGTAATTTAAAGAATGTTGATAGTGAAAAAAAAGGGCGACAGTAAGCTACCATTCAGATCAAATTGACGACTAAATGGTGCTCCATCAAATTTAGAAAAGATCATCCATATTGTTGATTGCCACAGTGAGTTACGAATAAACTGGGCTCACCATATGGGGTCCCAGTATAAGCTTGAATGTCAGGACTTGTTGCTTACGCTCAATAAATACATGATTTTCATAACAAAGAGAATGGTTGCAAATCAGTATTACTTCTAACGAATTGTAACCACAAATATAACCATGAGTACTTCGATCTCCATCAAGTAAAGTAATAGCTTAACATACATGATCTTGTTGTTGCCACAACCATCGAATTGGTAAACTCTACAGGCTCCATCGCTGCCCAATGTCGGCCTGACCAGTGCGTCGTTGCGGATGCAGTCTACAGCGGGTCCATCTCGGTGCCATGCAGGCGCAATGAAGTGCGGACGCTAGACTCCCGGTTGCAACCCCGTCTGTCCCACATACCACGCCGATACATTGATGGGTATCCTGAATCCTGATTACTAACTCACCTGAAATAGAGTTGCAGTACAATAGCTAGCTCGATGACCTCGTTTGTTGAAAACCATCAGGATGCAATTAGGAAAGCATCTTCCTTAGCTATTATCAGTGTATTGCACTTACCTGGATTTTTGAGGTACGGATGCACAGAAGTAAAACTGATCAGTTCATTCATTGTTATGACCGTGTCATTTGAATTATAGAATCCCATTGCACCGTACTGGTATTTTCCTACCCCTGCATAAGACTTGTTAAATGTGTGACATGTAACAGAAGCATATCAAACTAAGATTTTGCTATCCATGTGTATTTGCCATACCCGAAAGAGCTATGTAACTTAGCTTTGTTTGAGAATTAAGCAACTTTATTCTAGACAAAGCTACACACTGTAGACAGACACTAACCCATCATATCTACCTGGTTTTACATGATAAATAATTATTATGGGGAAGTCTGTTGAAGATTCACTAATATAACTTGATTGATAACCCCCTTTGTTTGTATTACATTCCAGAGAGCAAGGGAAGACCAAATGTGTCAGAAGCCAAAACAATTTGCACACCATAAATCTCTAGTTGGACAGATTAAGGATGTCTGCTCACCAAAAAATAAAGACCAAAATCTGTCTTGTGCATAGAGAAAGACATGTTATGATGTGAACAAGGTAGGTTTTCTATATACGAAGAAAATAAAATTGTGAGTTTTTTTATGTTGCCTTTACATGAACAGTAGCATACAAAACATCAAATTGGCTTGTGGCATCAGATGGTAGAACAAATTACACTAACTTTTCATCGACAGTCTTTGATCTACAATCCAACATCATAAGTTCTGGTGAAGTGAAGGACAGAAGAGACTAACTCGCAACATATTTAGTGATGCAGTACATCCAGCAGCATGCGGCTTCCTTGTCTGCTAGGTATGTAGCTAGCAACACAAAATGCGAATGATCTGAAATCTGAACAGTATGTGAAAAGATTCCTCTTGCCCATGCTCTATATATGAATAAAAACATAATACAACTGTACTATTGTACATTAGAAATATCATACACCATTTTTTCAACCATGATATCAATTGGAGAATGACACATGATTATTGGTTCATAAGAACATGCACTAAATCTATAAGAAAAAGAACTTGTACTAAAACTTAAAGCAATGGTGCAGGTCAGAAAGTCTTTAGCACATATATTGGTTTACGTGGAAGTACTGGAAAATGAGAAACATATGGTTTATCAATCACCAAGTAGAGATCAATATTATACAATAGCACCAAGAAACTATTAGTCTTCTATATATTTAAGTGTTTAAACAGATCTTCTAGCTGGCTTTTCAAGGGAAAAAGTAAAAGAAAAGATGTAAGCCTTCTGTGTAGCAATGAGGACAATCCTTAGATCATGGACTCAGTCCGCAATATTGCTACCATCATATTTTAACTCTATTTCTCTAGGAACATATAAAAATTCAAGGGAGTTACAACACGAGCAAGTAATCTACAACATAATTTGCAAAGACACTACTGACTATGTTCATGATAATGAGTTCAATTAATCATATTATTGAAGAAATCCCACTCAAATTGAGATCCCTCCGGTCATTCGAGTGATACATGATCCAAATTCACCAACTCAAGTCCGATCATCACGTGAGTTGAGGTGGTTTCAATGGTGAACATCATCATGTTGATCATATCTACTATATGACTCATGTTCGACCTTTCGGTCTCTTGTGTTCCGAGGCCATGTCTGTACATGCTAGGCTCGTCAAGTTTAACCCAAGTGTTCTGCATGTGCAACACTGGCTTGCACCCGTTGTATGTGAACGTAAAGTCTATCAGACCCGATCATCACGTGGTGTCTCGACACGACGAACTTTCGCAACGGTGCACACTCGGGGAGAACACAATTTATCTTGAAATTAAGTGAGGGATCACCTTATAATGCTACCGCCGTCCTAAGCAAAACAAGGTGCATAAAAGGATTAACATCACATGCAAATCATAAGTGACATGATATGGCCATGAACTTGTGCTTTTGATCTCCATCTTGAAAGCACAGGTATGATCTCCATCGTCACCGGCATGACACCATGATCTCCATCATCTTGATCTCCATCAACATGTCGCCATCGGGGTTGTCGCGCCCACCATCCTTCTACTACTATTGCTACCGTTTAGCGATAAAGTAAAGCATTACATAGCGCTTAATGGTTGACACACAGGTCATACAATAATTAAAGACAACCCTATGGCTCTTGCCGGTTGCCGTACTCATCGACATGCAAGTCGTGATATTCTATACAAAACATGATCATCTCATACGTCACAAATATCTCATCATGTAATTGGCCATATCACATCACAACATACCCTGCAAAAACAAGTTAGACTTCCTCTAATTGTTGTTGCATGTTTTACGTGGCTGCTACGAGTATCTAGCAAGAACAATTCTCACTTACGCAAAAAATACAACGGTGATACATAAGTTGCTTTTCAACCTTCTCAAGGACTGCCTTTGTCGAATCCGATCCAACTAAAGTAGGAGAAACAGACACCCGCCAGCCATCTTTGTGCAACGAGGTTACACGTCAGTCGATGGAACCGGTCTCTCGTAAGCATACGAGTAAGGTTGGTCCGGGCCACTTCATCCCACAATACCGCTGAACCAAAACACGACCAAGCGAGGAAGCAATCTAAGCATCAACGCCCACAAACTCTTTGTGTTCTACTCGAGATTTCATCTACACATAGACCTAGCTCATGATGCCATTGTTGGGGAACGTTGCATGGGAAACAAAAAAATTCCTACGCACACGCAAGATCTATCCATGGTGATGAGCATCTACAAGAGGGGGAGTGGATCTACATACCCTTGTAGATCGCTAAGCGGGAAGCGTTAAGAAACGCGGTTGGTGTAGTCAAACGTCTTCGCGATCCAAATCGCCGAGCGTCCCGTGATCCCATCACGATCCGTCCCGCGATCTCATCACGATCCGTCTCGCGATCTCATCATGATCCATCCCGCGATCCAATCACGAATCATCTCGCGATCTTGATCACGGTCCTTCCGATCTAGCACCGAACGGACGGCACCTCCGCGTTCAGCACACGTACAGCTCGATGACGATCTCCGCCTTCTTGATCCAGCAAGAGGGAGCAGACAGGTAGAAGAGTTCTCCAGCAACGCGACGGTGCTGCGGCGACGGTGGTGGAGCTATTCCGACAGGGCTTCGCCTAAGCACTGCAGAAAACCGATCTAGAGGAGAAAACTATGCACTAGAGGAACGGGTAGCACGTGGCTGAAAATCTAGTGCAAGAACCCTAAAACCTCTAGTATATATAAGAGGAAGAGAGGAGGAGGCTTGGCCCTCAAGGGGCCAGCCCTAGGCTTCGGCCGAACCAAGGAGGAGAGGAGGAATCCTCCTCCAATCCTAATAGGACTAGGACTCCTTCCCTTTTTGCCTTTTTTTTCCTTTTTCCACCTTTTCTCTTTGGGATTTTCTCTCCCAGCCGCATGGGGCTTGTGTGGGACTTCCACAAGCCCACTAAGGGCTGGTATTCACTCTCCGACAGCCCATGTAGCCTCTTGGGTCGAAATACCCCTCCCAATGGTCTCCCGGTACACTACCGGCACTCCCGGTACACTACCGATGAGTCCGAAACTTTTCCGGCGACCAAAACAGGATTTCCTATATATCAATCTTTACCTCCAGACCATTCCGGAGCTCCTCGTGATGTACGAGATCTCATCCGAGACTTCGAACAACCTTCGGTCACCACCATACATAACTCTATACTACCAAAACGTCACCGAGCCTTAAGTGTGCAGACCCTGCGGGTTCGAGAACTATGTAGACATGATCGAGACACCTCTACGGTCAATAACCAATAGCGGGACCTGGATGCCCATATTGGTTCCTACATATTCTACGAAGATCTTTATCGGTCGAACCTCTATGTCAAAGATTCAGTTAATCCCGTATGATGTTCTCTTTGTTCTTCGGTATGTTACTTGCCCGAGATTCGATCATTGGTATCTCCATACCTAGTTCAATCTCGCTACTGGAAAGTCTCTTTACTCGTTCCATAATACAAGATCCCATGATTAACACTTAGTCACATTGCTTGCAAGGCTTGTTGTGATGTTGTATTACCGAGTGGGCCCTGAGATACCACTCTGTCACACGAAGTAACAAATCCGAGTCTTGATCCGTGCTAACCCAACAGACACCCTCGGAGATACCTGTAGAGTACCTTCATAGTCACCCAGTTACGTTGCGACGTTTGATACACACAAGGCACTCCTCCGGTGTCAGTGAGTTGCATGATCTCATGGTCATAGGAACATATACTTGAAATGCAGAAAACAATAGAAATAAACTGACACGATCATATGCTACGTTTGTAGTTTGGGTCTTGTCCATCACATCATTATCCAAATGATGTGATCCCATTACCAAATGACATCTCATGTACATGACTAGGAAACCATAGCCATCTTTGATCAACGAGCTACTCTATTAGAGGCATACTAGGGACATGGTGTTGTCTATGTATCCACACATGTATCTGAGTTTCCGATCAACACAATTATAGCATGGATAATAAAAGATTATGATGAATAAGGAAATATGATAATAACTAATTTATTATTGCCTCTGGGGCATATTTCCAACAGAACTGACCTCTTTGCTTGAATCATGCAGGAATGGACGCACATGCACTCGCCCGTTCCCAACGGGAACCATGTTGAAGATGGCGTGGTGAGCGAGGGCAGCATTGTGGACGGCGACAGTTCTTCTGACACTGAGGAAGAATAGAGGACTCCGGCGAGGAGGAAGAAGTCGAGTCACCCCCCCGACGTGAAAGCTGCACCAAGTCCCGCCAAGATCTGTTAGCTGTTGAGGACAGGGCTCCCGGCCCTAGTGAGAAGAACCCGAAACAGAGCCGCCCTTCGACCGCTGAGTCGAGCGAAAAACTAGCCAAGCAGCCTAAGCAAGCTGTCACCAAGCCTCGCAAGTCTCGGCCTCGCATGAGGGTGGTCGTGTCTATCGTCTCTACGTAAGTGTTTATTTCCGTACTTGTTCTGTCGACTGAAGTCTAGAGTTGTATTTGACCGAGTGTCACTCAATCCGTCAGAGCTGCTACATCTGTGACCTCGCCTCATCAAGATGGAGAAGAAGTGATGGATGTTGACACTGCTGATGCAGCCACTTCTCATAGAGGTAAGAAAGTTGTTGGTTCGTCCGGATGGGACTCGACACATGTAGATGTTAACACTGTCGGTTGTCATTGCAGAGGTCATTTAGGTGGAGGACGACGAGGAGCAACTGGGCACTTTGCACACTCGTACCCGGAGGGCATCATCAGCGCAGGCGCCTCAGTGCTCAACTGCAGAGTCTTCCTAGGGGAGAGGTGGCTCGACACAACCCAGGGCTGAACCTACAACACCTCGGTCGCATGCTCCACCAGCCGTCTCGATCGTTGTGACATTGACTCCAACTAGACCCCCTCAGACTGCTTCAGCTGCCCCAATGATCACGCCGACTCCATCTGTGACGGCCTTCTCTCTGTATCGCACCCCGGAAGATCAGACCGGAGCTGCGAAGGAAGCCATGATTCACGCGGAGCAGCTCATGCTGCGAACCAAGGAGGCGTTCGAGGCCAGCAAACTGGCTTTTGACGTTAGCGCAACCCTCCGTACCAATGTCCGAGTAAGTTCGATTGTAAGTCCATTGTCGATTGAATTCCTGTCTTCTCTTGGCTGTTGTACACCCAGTGGGTGGTTGCTGTAGAATGTTTGAACTTTCTCCACTCGAATAGAACGGATCGTAGTCGAGTAGGACTGGGATTGATAGTACGTGTGGTACTAGGGCCACTCGACATGTCGAGTGTATTTTCTGACGAGTTACTTGACGGATCGAGAGTTAACCATCTCAGTGGGGGCGCTCTTAGCGCACCCACTGGGTGTAGTCCCCGAGACCGCTGTCGGGTGTTTGCATCGGCAGGGGTCTTAGAGTCTATTGTAACAGGATACACTTCGCCTTGAATCACACCACTCCACAGCTACCTTGCAGGTTTCATGGATATTATTGTCAAACCATCATATGACGCTACATAAGGATAGACTGCACTTCATAGAGTAGGGAGGTGCGTCACTCGACAGGTCGAGTGTCGTGACAGGGCTGACCTTGTCGAATGTTTGAATAACCAGTGGGGGCACGCGAAGTGCACCTACTGGGTGTAGTCCCCGAGGCTATTGTTCATCGCAGACGATAAACGGTAGGCTTGAAAACTTGTCATACGCGTGGTACTAGGGTCACTCGACAAGTCGAGTGTATTTTTTGACGAGTTACTTGACGGATAGAGAGTTAACCGTCTCAATGGGGGCGCTCTTAGTGCACCCACTGGGTGTAGTCCTCGAGACCACTGTCGAGTGCTTGCATCGGTAGGGGTCTTAGAGTTTGTTGTATACAGGATACAATTCGCCTTGAATCACACCACTCCGTGGCTACCTTGCAGGTTTCATGGATATTATTGGCAAACCATGATATGACGCTGCATCAGGATAGACGACACTTCATAGAGTAGGGAGGCGCGTCACTCGACGGGTCAAGTGTCGTGATAGGGTTGACCTTGTCGAATGTTTGAATAACCAGTGGGGACACGCTAAGTGCACCCACTGAGTGTAGTCCCCGAGGCTACTGTTCATCGTAGACGATAAACAGTAGTCTTGAAAACTTGTCGTACGCGTGGTACTAGGGTCACTCGACATGTCGAGTGTATATTTTGACGAGTTACTCAACGGATCGAGAGTTAACCGTCTCAGTGGGGGCACTCTTAGCGCACCCACTAGGTGTAGTCCCCGAGACTGTTGTCGAGTGCTTGCATCGGCAGGGGTCTTAGTAGAGAGCTTTCGAATTTGTTTAAGGTGCGCGGAGCGCCGGAGCCACTTGATATGTCGAGTGGACTTTCTGCTTGAATTCTTCTAAGATAGTCACTTGTCGGCGTTCGATACCCGGTCGACTGTCCCCAGCGTCACTTGCCGATTGAATTTCTGTTTTATGTTGATTCCAAAGGGCTTGCAAACTTGGGGCGGAGTACAAGGATGTGGAGGATGAGAGGAACCGGTTGTAGGTGGATCTCGCGGTCGCCAACAACGCCCTGGAGCGAGTGCGTGCTGCGATGAAGACCTTGGGAGGTAATTACTACTGACTTTCTGCATTCTCCCCTTCACTCTTCATGTTTTGAACCAAGTGCTCTCACTCGAACAGACGTACGCAATGAAAACCGTCGTCTCCGAGCGTGACTCGACAATGTTATTTCTTTAGATTCCATGAAGAAGGCGCTGGAGGAGAAGGACAAGGCGCTTGCTGACGCTCAACGAGAGACCACGAAGAAGACTGAAGCTGCGGATCGGAAGCTGGCAGCTGCCAAGAAACTGGAGGACGAGAACGCCAAACTAAAGCAGGAGCATGCAGATCTTGTCAAGAAGGCCGAACAACTAACCAAGAGGGGTAATGGTCTAGAGAAGCATCTGGGCAAATTCTCGAGGAAGATGTATCTTCTGCTCGACGGTGAGTATTTTTGTCGACTAACATTTGTAAAAAATTTGAGGGTAGCAGTTCACCAATTCTCTTCCTATTTCCCCTTCTTTAACAAAATTCTGCCAGGACTTCGAAAAGGAAACAAAGGAGGTTGAGCCCAATCTTGACCCCACCAAGTCGCCAATTGCTGATGCGGTGGCGATGAACATGCTGCGGCTCAACTTCCGGCTCCAAGGCGTCCAGGCCTACATCACTCGACTGAAATCTGCCATGGAAAGAATCGACAAGGAGCTATGGCCTGAGGACACTCTTCAACTCGACCTCAACTCCATGATGGCAAGCCTGAACGAACTTCCTAGTCGAGTGCAAGCTTGGAAAAAAATCTGCTGCTCGCTACGGGGCCGATGTGGAGCTGTCACTCGTCAGGGTCCATTGTAGGGATGTGAGGGAGGAGAGGCTGAAGGAGCTCCAGGTGGTCAACACGAAGAAACTCTAGTTCAAGGACTTCATGGATACCTTCATCGAAGCGGCCACTAGAATCACCGACGGCATCGACCTGGACACTTTCTTCGAGCCCGCCAGTCCGTCTCCCATTTAAAAAACTTGTCTTTGGAAGAAACAGTTAAATTTATCTTGGTATGCCGAGTGGATTTGTATCCTTTAAAAATTCGTTCAGGCCTTAGGGCCTGAGCACATTTGCTTTCGTATGAAACATTTATCCATGGTTTACCCTTTGGATTTTGTTCGTATTTAGCTTTCAACCGTCTGTTTGACTGAGTTTGTTTTTTACTTAGGCGAAGCGTGTTCGCAGCTAAGCCCCCGAGCGTGAGGATTGCTCATCACTCGAAGTATTTTTGAACTTAGGTGAATGTCGATTCGCATCTAAGTTGTCGAGTGAATGGATTACCATCCACTCGACGAGGTTTTTAACTTAGGCGAAACGTGTTTCGCAGCTAAGCGCCTGAGTGTGAGGATTGCTCATCACTCGAAATATTTCTTGAACTGAGGCGAATGTCGATTCGCATCTAAGTTGTCGAGTGAATGGATTACCATCCACTCGACGAGATTTTTAACTTAGGTGAAACGTGTTTCACAGCTAAGCCCTGAGTGTGAGGATTGCTCATTGTCGTGGGAACGAGCCTGGCAGTAGATGGTAGGGGTACGAAGGGAGAGGGCAGAGTCCTAGCTACGGCGAGGGTGTACACAAGGATGTATGAGTTTAGGCCCCTCTCGTGGAGGTAATAGCCCTACGTCTCAGTGCTCGGGAGCTTTATGTCGAGTGGAGTATAGATATTACAATGGTTGCGAACCCTTGTGCAGGAGGGGAGGGGCGGCTTATATAGAGTTTGCTGCCCCTCATAATTGCCCCGTATCAAAGGGCCTGGTCGTGGGATTAAAGTCTGCCGTTACAGGTAACGTACGTAATAAAAGCTACTAATGATCATTGAACCAGCGTCTGCCCGTTGGGCTCTTGATGATGGCTCCTGGTCTTCCGGCGTCGAGTGAAAGCGAGGTCTTCCGAGTGACACGCGACTGCCGAGTGAGAGCGGGAGTCTCTGAGTGGATTATTGTCGAGTGACTTTGAATGTCTCCAGGGATCCACTCGGAAGTTCATGCTTGATCTTCAAGTCCTCCCATGTGGTGTCTTTAGGTAGGGTATGTGGGTTGTGCCTAGGACCCTACCCTAGGTACATATCCTCGTCATTAGCCCCCGAATGGATCGGGGTTTGAGTGGTGGAAAGAGGTATATTTGAGAGCCTTGAGTTAGTGCATCAGATCCTCCGAATGATATTTGGGATTTCCATGAAACTTGTGTCGATTGAACTCTCAGCATTAACATTCATTCAGGGTCAACACGCAAAATCTTTTGAATGATATTTGGGGCTTCAACGAAACTTGTGTCGACTGAATTCCTCTCCGCTCGCCCAAATCCATTCAACCTTAAAGGTGTCCGAGTGGATGTTCAGCATTTGTTTTGGTCCGAGTGAGTTGGTAGTATCTTGGGAGGCGACGGGTCGGTCTGACAGACCCAGATTTTCCGGGATACGAAAATGTGGGAAGCACGCGCGCTCGCGTGAAGATTACGCCACGATCGGGGCAAGTGGGGGCACGACGCCTCGATTTTCACGCCGGTCGTTCGCCACGTACCGAGCACTGTCAGCGGTTGGCATGTGCGGTAACCTCGCGGGTCCACTGGTCAGTGAGACACTCGGCAGCGTATAGAGTTGTCTTCGCTGCGGTTTGCACAATACCTCCGTCAGTTCTTTCTCTCTTTTCCTCTGCTTCCTCCGCTCCCAGCGCCCAACTCCGATCTCCCTCGACGAGAGACGCCACAACGAAGATGAATAATCCGACGGAGAAGCTGGAGCGAGCGAAAAAGGGGGCGGCGAAGCTCAAGGGCAAGAAGCCCTCGACTGCCCGATTCACAGCACCGGCGGGCTGGATGCAGGGGGATTTTCTCCCCTCCGTCGTCACCCGTGAAGATATGGAGGGCCTCGTCTTTGACGGGCTCATGGCGGACGGCGCCTGGAGGCTGCCGAGGGAGGAGCGCGAGCCAGAGCCGCACGATGGGGAGCGGGTCCTCCTTCTCTCCCACGTCGAGTCAGGTTTTTCTCTGCCGCCCCACCCATTCTTTAGGGGCTTTCTGATTTTTTTCGGTGCCCAACTACACCACCTCTCGCCCAACACCATAGCCTATCTATCTGCATTCGTCACTCTGTGCGAATGTTTCCTGGGCTGCTCTCCCCATTGGGCATTGTTCAAACACCTCTTCACGGTCAGATCTCATACTGTGAAGAAAGCCCTCCCCGCTAATGGGAAGACCCACGTACTCCAGCTGTGCGGTGGGTTAGGAGTTCAGAAAAGAGCTCGTAGCTCCTTCCCCGCCATGAACTTTCCTGAGTCTGTAAGGGGTTGGCAGTCAACCTGGTTCTACTACAAGGATGCATCATCGCCCAATATGTCGACTGGCCTTCCCCCATATACACCCGACCGCCCAGCTGTTCCCAAGTCCCTGAAGGTGACTGAAGAGGAGCACGTCCAAGTAGGCATCTTGGTTGAAGCGGTGGTGCAGCTGATCCGGGGCAGGGTAACCGGCATGGATCTGTTGGAGACATTTCTCGGTCGATGTATCCAGCCGCTCCAGGCTAGAGACCACACCATGTGGCACTACGTGGGCCCTGAGGACTCAACAAGGACGCATCCTGAGGAAGTTCCTCAGAAAACTATCGAGCAGTGGCTCCATAGCATCACCGGGGCCTGCGACAATCCTTTGGGAGCCAAGAGGATCAGGCCATATTCAGTCAAAAACCCGCCGAAGAACCTGGTAAGTTGTGTGATGTCGACTGATGTATTGTACTATCGAGTGATATATTGAACTGACTTCTTTGCTTGAATCATGCAAGAATGGACGCACATGCACTCGCCCGTTCCTAACGGGAACCATGTTGAGGACGGCGTGGTGAGCAAGGGCGGCAGTGTGGACGGCGACGGTTCTTCCGACTCCGAGGAAGAATACGAGGACTCCAGCGAGGAGGAAGAAATCGAGTCACCTCCCCACCGCGAAAGCCACATCAAGTCCCGCCAAGATCCGTCGACTATTGAGGACAGGGCTCTGGGCCCTAGTGAGAAGAACCTGAAGCGCAGCCGCCCCTCGACCGCTGAGCTGAGTGAAAAACTGGCTAAGCAGCCCAAGCAAGCCGTCACCAAGCCTCGCAAGGCTCTGCCTCGCATGAGGGTGGCAGTGCCTGTCGTCTCCACGTAAGAGTTCATTTCTGTACTTGTTCTGTCGACTGAAGTCTGGAGTTGTATTTGACCGAATGCCACTCAATTCGTCAGAGCTGCTACATCTATGTCTTCGCCTCATCGAGATGGAGGGGATGCAATGGATGTCTACACTGGTGACGCGGCCACTTCTCATAGAGGTTAGATAGTTGTTGGTTTGTCCGAATGGGACTCGACATATGTAGATGTTAACACTGTCGGTTGTCGATGCAGAGGTCATTCAGGTGGAGGACGACGAGGAGCGACTTGGCACTTCGCGCCCTCGCACCCAAGGAGCATCATCGGCGCAAGCACTTCAGCGGTCGACTGCAAAGTCTTCCTAGGGGGGAGGTGGCTCGACACCATCCAGGGCTGAACCTGCAGTACCTCTATCACATGCTCCTCCAACCGTTTCGACCATTGTGGCGTCGACTCCAACTAGGCCCCCTCAGATTGCCTCAGCTGCTCCTACAACCACGCCGACCCCACCTGTGACGTCCTTCTCTCCGCATCACACCCCGAAAGATCAAACCGGGGCTGCGAAGGAAGCCATGATCCAGGCGGAGCAGCTCATGCTGAGGACCAAGGAGGCGTACGAGGCCAGCAAACTGGCTTTTGACGTCAGCGCAGCCCTCCGCACCAATGTCCGAGTAAGTTCGATTGTAAGTCCATTGTCGATTGAATTCTTGTCTTTTCTTGGCTGTTGTACACCCACTGGGTGATTGCCGTAGAATGTTTGAATTTTCTCCACTCGAATAGATCGGATCGTAGTCGAGTAGGATTGGGATCGATAGTACGCGTGGTACTAGAGTCACTCGACATGTCGAGTGTTTTTTTCTGACGAGTTACTAGACGGATCGAGAATTAACCGTCTCAGTGGGGGCGCTCTTAGCGCACCCACTGGGTGTAGTCCCCGAGATCGCTGTCAAATGCTTGCATCGGCAGGGGTCTTTAGAGTTTATTGTATACGGGATACGTTTTGCTTTTGGATCACGCCACTCCGTAGCTACCTTGGAGGCTTCATGGACATTAGTGGCAAACCATGATATGACGCTGCATAAGGATAGACTGCACTTCATAGAGTAGGGAGGCGCGTCACTCGACAAGACTCGACAGGTCGAGTGTCGTGATAGGGCTAACCTCGTCGAATGTTTGAATAACCAGTGGGGACACGCTAAGTGCACCCACTGGGTGTAGTCCTCGAGGCTACTGTTCATCGCAGACGATAAACAGTAGGCTTGAAAACTTGTCGTACGCGTGGTATTGGGGTCACTCGACATGTCGAGTGTTTTTTCTGACAAGTTACTCGACGGATCGAGAGTTAACCGTCTCAGTGGGGGTGCTCTTAGCGCACCCACTGGATGTAGTCCCCGAGACCACCGTCGAGTGCTTGCATCGGCAGGGGTCTTAATAGAGACAACTTTTGAATTTGTTTATGGTGTGCGGAGCGCCAGAGCCAGTCGACATGTCGAGTGGACTTTCTGCTTGAATTGTTCCAAGATGGTCATTCGCCGGTGTTCATAACTCAGTCGACTGTCCAGGAACTAGTTGCTGATTGAACTCCTGTCTTTTGTTGGTTCCAAACGGCTTGCGAACTTGGGACGCAGTACAAGGACATGGAGGATGAGAGGAACCGGTTACAGGTGGATCTGGCGGTCGCCAACAACGCCCTGGAGCGAGCGCGTACTGAGCTGAAGTCTTTGGGAGGTAATTACTGTTGACTGTCAGCATTCCCATCTTCACTTTTCATGTTTTGAACCGAGTGCTCTCACTCGAACAGACGTGCGCAATGAAAACCATCGACTCCAAGCGCGACTCAACAATGTTGTTTCTTTAGATTCCATGAAGAAGGCACTAGAGGAGAAGGACAAGGCACTCGCCGACGCCCAACGAGTGTCCAGGGACAAAACTGAAGCTGCAGATCAGAAGCTGGCGGCCACCTAGAAGCTGGAAGAGGAGAACAACAAGCTAAAGCAGGAGCGCGCGGACCTCGTCAAAAGGGCTGAGCAGCTGAACAAGAGGAGCAATGGCCTGGAGAGGCATTTGTGCGAGTTCTCGAGGAAGATGTATATTCTGCTCGACGGTAAGTATTTTTGTCGACTGAGCTTTGTAAAATCTTTGAGGGTCGCAGTTCACCAATTCTCCTCCCATTCCCCATTCTTCAACAGAATTCTGCCAAGACTTTGAGAAGGAGACGGAGGAGGTTGAGCCCAATCTGGATCCCACCAAGTCTCCTGTCGCAGACGTGGTGGCCATGAACATGCTCCGACTCAATTTCCGGCTCCAGGGCGTCCAGGCATATCTTGTCCGGCTGAAGTCTGTGATGGAGAGAATCGACAAAGAGCTATGGCCTGAGGACACCCTTCAGCTCAACCTCAACTCTATGATGGCTCGCCTGGACGAACTTCCAAGTCGAGTGTAGGCCTGGAAGAAATCTGCCGCTCATTATGGGGCCGATGTGGCGTTATCACTCGTCAGGGTCCATTGCAGGGATGTGAAGGAGGAGAGGATGAAGGAGCTTCAGGTGGTCAACACGAAGAAACTCCAGTTCGAGGACTTCATGGAGACCTTCATCGAAGCAGCGACCATAATCGTCGACGGCATCGACCTGGACGCTTTCGTCGAGTCCGCCAGTCCGTCTCCTACTTAAAAAACTTGTCTTTGAAAGAAACAGTTAAATTTGCCTCGGTATGCCGAGTGGATTTGTATCCTTAAAAACTTCATTCAGGCCTTGGGTCTGAGCACATTTGCTTTCATATGAAACGTTTATCCGTGGTTTACCCTTTGGATTTTGTTCGTATTTGGCTTTCGATCGTCTGTTTGACTGAGTTTGTTTTTAACTTAGGCAAAGCCTGTTCGTAGCTAAGCCCCCCGAGTGTGAGGATTGCTCATCACTCGGCGTATTTTCGAACTTAGGTGAATGTCGATTCGCAGCTAAGCTTTCGAGTGAATGGATTACTATCCACCCGACGAGGTTTTTAACTTAGGCGAAACGTGTTTCGCAGCTAAGCCCCGAGTGTGAGGATTGCTCCTCACTCGAAGTATATTTGAACTTAGGCGAATGCCGATTCGCAGCTAAGTTGTCGAATGAATGGATTATTACACACTCGACGAAGTTTTTAACTTAGGCGAAACGTGTTCACAGCTAAGTCCCCGAGTGTGAGGATTGCTCATCACTCGAAGTATATTTGAACTTAGGCGAATGTCGATTCGCAGCTAAGTTGTCGAGTGAATGGATTATTATACACTCGATAAAGTTTTTAACTTAGGCGAAACGTGTTCACAGCTAAGCCCCCGAGTGTGAGGATTGCTCACCACTCGAAGTATATTTGAACTTAGGCGAATGTCAATTCGCAGCTAAGTTGTCGAGTGAATGGATTGCTATCCACTCGACACTGTTTTTAACTTAGGCAAAACGTGTTCGCAACTAAGCCCCCAAGTGTGAGGATTGCTCATCACTCGAAGTATATTTGAACTTCGGCGAATGTCGATTCGTAGCTAAGTTGTCGAGTGAATGGATTATTATCCACTCGACGGAGTTTTTAACTTAGGCAAAACGTGTTCGCAGCTAAGCCCCCAAGTGTGAGGATTGCTCATCACTCGAAGTATATTTGAACTTAGGCGAATGTTGATTCGCAGCTAAGTTGTTGAGTGAATGGATTATTATCCACTCGACGAGGTTTTTAACTTAGGCGAAACGTGTTCGCAGCTAAGCCCCCGAGTGTGAGGATTGCTCATCACTCGAAGTATATTTGAATTTAGGCGAATGTCGATTCACAGCTAAGTTGTCGAGTGAATGAATTATTATCCACTCGATGAGGTTCTTAACTTAGGTGAAACGTGTTCGCAGCTAAGCTCCCGAGTGTGAGGATTGCTCATCACTCGAAGTATATTTGAACTTAGGCGAATGTCGATTCGCAGCTAAGTTGTCGAGTGAATGGATTATTATCCACTCGACGAGGTTTTTAACTTAGGCGAAACGTGTTTGCAGCTAAGCCCCCGAGTATGAGGATTGCTCATCACTCGGAATATATATATATATATTGAACCCAAGCAAAGACGGATTTGCAAATAGGCCGTCAAGTGAATGGACTGTTATCCACCCGACGGGATATTTAACTTAGGCAAAACATGTTTCGCAGCTAAGTCCCCGAGTGTGAGGATTGCTCATCACTCAGAGTATTATCGAACTTAAGCGAATGTCGATTCGCAGCTAAGTTGTCGAGTGAATGGAATACCATCCACTCGACGAGGTTTTTAACCCAAGCGAAGACAGATTTGCAAATAGGCCGTCGAGTGAATAGACTGCTATCCACCCGAGAGGGTTTTTAACTTAGGCGAAACATGTTTTGCAGCTAAGCCCTCGAGTGTGAGGATTGCTCATCACTCGAAGTATCCCCAAGAATGTAACTGCACGGTTGGAATCGACGAAGTATTAATCGCAGAAACATGAATTGCATTGATGAAGTACTCTTATTACATCAGAAAACTCTTGTCTCAAGTGTAAAAACGCCAGAGCAGGTCTGCATTCCAGGCTCGTTACTCATCTATCTGTTTCATGAGATTATACAGGTGATAGGCTCCGTTGTTTAGCACCTTAGTGACGACAAAAGGACCTTCCCATGCGGGAGCAAGCTTGTGAGGTCGGTGTTGATTCACTCGGAGCATCAAATCTCCTTCATGGAACGCTCGGCTCTTGACATTCCTTGCATGGAAGCGTCGTAGGTCTTGCTGATAGGCAGTGGTCCGGATCAGAGCCATCTCGCGCTCCTCCTCCAGAAGATCTACCCCATCCTGTCTGGCCTGTTCAGCTTCAACCTCAGAATATAGCTCCACTCGAGGAGAATTGTGGGCCAAGTCACTCGGCAATATGGCTTCAACACCATAGACAAGGAAGAAAGGAGTTCGTCCAGTCGATCGATTAGGCGTTGTCCTCAATCCCCACAAAACAGACGGCAACTCAGTTACCCACGCACCGGAGACATGATCCAAATCGCGCATGAGACGAGGCTTCAGACCTTGCAGAATGAGACCATTAGCCCGATCAACTTGCCCATTGGTTTGAGGATGTGCAACGGAAGCGTAATCCACTCGGGTGCCTTGGGAGTTATAGAATCTCCTGGATTCTTTCGAGTCAAAATTAGTGTCATTATCCGTGATGATGCTGTGCAGAATGTCGTACCAGATAATGATCTCCCTCATGAACGCGACCGCCGTACGGGAATTCCGCTTCTTGATGGGCTTGGCTTCAATCCACTTGGTGAAATTGTCGACTGCTACCAACAGGTGGGTGAATCCTCCTTTTCCAGGTCGGAAGGGACCAACCATGTCAAGTCCCCAAACTGCAAACGGCCAGGCGAGAGGGATTGTCTTCACAGCAGACGCCAGCTTGTGTGACAGATTCGCATAGAACTGGCAGCCTTCGCAGTGATCAACGATGTCCTTAGCCATCTCATTATCTCGCGGCCAGTAAAAACCAGCTCGGTATGCTTTAGCGACGATCTCCCTTGAAGACGCATGGTGTCCGCAAGTTCCCGAGTGGATTTCGTCGAGAATCATCCGACCTTCCTCGGGGGAAATGCAGCGCTGGGTGACACCAGTCACACTCTCTCTGAATAGCTGATCTCCCATCATAGTGAAAGCCTTGGACCTGCGCACAATCTGTCGAGCCTATGGTTCATCTGAAGGTAGCTCTTGTCTAAGGATATAGGCAATGTATGGCATAGTCTAGTCGGGTATGATAACTAGTATCTGCATGACCAAGTCAATCACAGAAGGAACATTGACTTCAGTCTAGTTAGAGGAGCTTAAAGCTTGTGGGGGCTCTTCGATCAAGGGATCCTCTTGAATCAAAGGAGCGTGCAAATGCTGTAGGAACACCCGGCTGGGGACAGGCCGTCGAGTGGAACCAATCTTGGACAACTCATCAACAACTTGATTTTTCAGTCGAGGAACATGGTGAAGTTCGAGGCCTTCAAATTTCTTCTCCAACTTCCGGACTGCATTGCAGTATCCGGTCATAGCGGGGTTTCTAACATCCCATTCTTTCATCACTTGATTCACCACCAAATCTGAGTCGCCATAAACCATCAGGCGCTTGACGCCGAGTGAGATAGCCATGTGCAACCGATACAAAAGTGCTTCATATTCTACCTCATTGTTGGAGGAATCAAAATGAATCCGCAAGACATAGCTGAGCTTTTCGCCTGTGGGGGATATCAAAACAACACCAGCACCGGACCCATTCAACATTTTGGAGCCGTCAAAGAACATTGTCTAATGTGCCGAGTGAACTTGGATGGGCTGTTGCTGTTCAGTCCACTCGGCCATGAAATCTGCCAATGCTTGGGACTTGATTGCCTTCTTAGCCTCGAATCTGATGTCAAAGTGTCCAAGCTCAATTGCCCATTTAGCCACTCGACCTGATGCGTCGCGATTATGGAAAATCTCGGATAAAGGAGCATCACTGACGACTGAGTTTGAATGGTCTTGGAAATAATGTGCCACCTTCTTCGCTGATAGGTAAATACCATACACCAGCTTCTGATAGTGTGGATATCTTTGCTTTGAGGGGGACAATACTTCCAAGACACAATAAACTGGCCGCTGGACCTTATAAGCTTTACCCTCTTCTTCTGCTCGACAGTCAGCACTGTACTGACGACCTGATTTGTGGCCGCGATGTACAGGAGCAAGAGCTCTTTGCTGGCAGGAGCGGCAAGCACCGGCTGGGTGGAGAGCAGGGCTTTGAGCTCAACAAACGCTGCTTCGGCTTCGGGAGTCCAGTCGAATGTGTCGGACTTCTTCATCGACTGATATAAGGGCATAGCCTTCTCGCCAAGATGAGAAATGAATTGACTCAATGCTCCCAAGCAACCTGTGAGCTTCTGAACATCGTGCACTCGCACGGGTGTCTTCATACGGGTAATGGTGCTGATCTTCTCGGGATTGACATCAATTCCTCGCTCAGAAACGAGAAAACCGAGCAACTTGCCGCCAGGGACACCGGAGGTACATTTGGCCGGATTCAGCTTTATGTCGAATCGCCTCAGATTGGCGAATGTCTTGGCCAAGTCAGCCAGCAGGTCGGAACCATTGCGGGACTTGACAATTATATCATCCATGTACGCCTCGACATTCCGAGGGATCTGGTCGAGTAAACATTTCTGAATCATGCACATAAAAGTAGCGCCGACATTCTTAAGACCAAAAGGAATGGTGATGTAGCAAAAGCACCCAAACGGGGTGATGAAGGTTGTCTTTATTTCGTCCGGGCCATACAGACGGATCTGATGGTGCCCAAAATAGGCATCCAAAAACGATAAATGCTCGCACCCCGTTGTCGAGTCAACAATTTGATCTATGCGGGGGAGCGTAAAATGGTCTTTTGGGAACACCTTATTGAGATGTTTGAAGTCAATGCACATGCGCAACGACTTATCTTTCTTGGGCACCATCACAACATTCGAGAGCCACTCGGAGTGGTAAATCTCCCGAATGAACTTGGCTTGCAAGAGACGGGCCACTTCTTCTCTGATTGCCTTGTGCTTCTCCCCCGCGGGTCGACGCAAATGCTCCCTGATGGGCTTGGCCTTCGGATCCACTCGCACACGGTGCTCAGGCAGCTCCCTGGGAATCCCCGACATGTCAGCAGGCTTCCATGCAAAGATATCCCAGTTCTCACGTAGGAACTGGATGAGCTCGACTTCTTATTTACTATCGAGTGTTGTTGAGATATTTGTCGGGGCAACAGTTGGATCCGTCGGATGGATGTACACCTTCTTCACTTCCCCTGCCGACTGAAATGCCGACTCGGAAGCCAGCTTTTTTGCACGGAGCAAATCAGGAGGGCCAGTGGTTTTCTTGTACTCCTCTAGCTCGACCATGGCCATCTGTTGATCAGTGATCTTGGATCCTTGCTGGAGACACTCTTCGGCCCGTTGTCGATTGCCAGTGACCATGATCACGCCCTTAGGGCCTGGCATTTTCAACTTGAGATACACGTAACATGGTCAGGCCATGAAACGTGCATAAGCGGGTCGACCCAAGATGGCGTGGTAGGCACTCTTGAAATCCACGACTTCAAATGTCAACTTTTCTTTTAGGAATCTTTTGCTATCCCAGAATGTCACATCCAATGCTATCTGGCCGAGTGACTTGGCCTTCTTTCCTGGGATGACCCCGTGAAAATGCATGCTGCTCTCGCTCAGACGTGACATCGGAATGCCCATCCCTTTCAGGGTATCCGCATACAGAATGTTCAGGCCGCTGCCGCCGTCCATGAGGACCTTTCTGAGTCGAGTCCCCTGCACCACCGGATCAACTACTAGAGCTTGTCGACCGGGAGTGGCCACATGAGCAGGATGGTCTGTCTGGTCGAATGTGACAGCATATTGAGACCATTTGAGGTAGGTGGGGGTGTCTGGCACAACCATGTTGATTTCTCTATTGATGACTTTCAGACGACTCTTGCTCTCGACATCAGCAAAGATCACCAGTGTTGCAGTGACATCTGGGAATGTTTCCTTTTCCTCATCTTCATCTTATTTTTCAGGAGATTTCGCACTCGACTGGTCTCCCTTAAATTGATGGATAAGGGTTCGACACTGTCGAGTGGTGTGCTTGGGAAAAATCAGGTTGCCTTCTGCATCTTTCCTCGTGTGAATTACACATGGCTAATCCAAGATATCAGTTCCTGACTGACCTTTCCCCTTCTTGGGGGCATACTGATCTTTGGCTTTGCCCTTGTTCTTTGACTGAGTCGCCAGTGCTGCTGCCTCTGCCGGAGCCGGGTCTTCAGCCTTTCGCTTCTGTTTCCGATTCTTGCCGCCGCCAGACTCGTTGACGACTGCTTTTCCTTTGCCGCTACGGAGGCGGTCTTCTTCCTCGCCATTAGCATAGCGAGTGGCAATTTCCATCATCTTGCCGAGTGAAATGTCACCAGTGCGCCCGAACTTCAGGTACAGCTCCCTGTATCTCACACCGGCCTTGAAGGCACAAACAACCTAGTGTTCTGATACATTCTCCATCGTATGATGCAGGGTGGACCATTACTGAATATAATCCCTTAAGGTTTCATTGGGTTTCTGGACGTAGTGTTGTAAGTCGACCAGACCCGCGGGGCGCTTGCAAGTGCCCTCAAAGGTCCGGACAAACACTCGGGCAAGATCTTCCCAACAATGTATGCTGGAAGGAGCTAAACGATTCAACCAAGCTCAAGCTGAACCATCCAACATGAGGGGCAGGTGCTTCATTGCGACATTGTCATTTCCGCCGCCAATCTGCACAGCCACTCGGTAATCATCTAACAAAGTCTCTGGTTTTATTTCACCAGAAAATTTTCCGATCCCTGTCGCCATTATGAAATTGGGGGGGGGGGGGAATCTCTGCAGAACGTATAGCTCTACTAAAACACTCAGGACCAGACACCATAGCTGAGCTTCCACTCAGAACATCTCTGTCGAGTCCTTCCCTGTAGGCTCTGCTCTTGTCGATCCGCTTCTAAACCAGATAGGCGCGGGCGTCAAAGTCCGCGTCCCGCTCGTCACCATGGGAGTGCCTGTTGTCCTGGCACCGGGGCGTGTACGGACCACTCCACGGAGGAGTGGGCACTTGACGGTGGTCTTCGCGGTGATGCTGATCTCTGTCTTGCCCTTCACGAAAACCGGCGCCTCGATGACGCAAGGGCAATCCAGGGCTATGTGCCGACTGAACGGTCTCTGCCTTGGGTGAATTGCTGTATATCTTGTTATGGGACTGAGAAACTGTTGAATTCTGATGTTGTGCTGCATCCAACAGCGCTCTGATCTGCAACAGCCCTCTACCAGCCTCTGACCGGGATGGCTGAATGGAATCCACTATCCTAGCAGCAACAACAACATTTAGCATAGGAGTTCGGTATACCTCAACGCCATCGTGAGATCCAGTCGGAAATAGTTGTTGATGACGTCGACTGGGGCGCGGTGGGCGCTGGTGAGCGCACTCGTCAATCTCTACCTGGAGCTCTTCCAGACGAATGCGCACGGCCTCCAAAGCTTGGGCCTCGGCAGTCGCACCGACGATGGGGGTATGAAGGACCTCCTCATCACGATGCAGCTGCACGTTCGACGGACCTCCAGCCTCGCGCTTGACACGGCCAAAGCCAGGCGGTGAACTCTGATGAGAGCCTGCCATCAAAACCTCCACTGCGGAATCGCAACTTTCGCACTCGGAAGGCACGTCGGACAGATTGGAATCCGACTCGAACACACCGTGAAGGGACTCGGCGGGCTCGAGCGCTGCAACCTGTGGAGAAGCTTGACATGCCGCTACGTGTTTGACCCACCGCTGGAGTCGTGAGCGTCCGGACCGCTTGCGGCCGCAAACGGCGAGAGGAGCCGACGCGTAGGGGGTCGACGGTTGTCACAGCAACACGCCATAGGGACTCACGCGGAAGTGCGCGGCCCCGCGGACCGGGAGCGCCTCAACATCGAGAGGCGCCTCCTGGAGCCATGCCAAATCGTCGGCGATGAAGGTGAGCGCTCCGAAACGGATCTCGTGGCCGAGAGCAAAAACATTGTCGGAAGACATGTCGAAGGATGAAAATCACAACCTTGCCGAAAGTCGCTTAGACGCCGGCCCCACGGTGGACGCCAACTGTCATGGGAACGAGCCTGACAGTAGATGGTAGGGGTATGAAGGGAGAGGGCAGAGTCCTAGCTACGGCGAGGGTGTACACAAGGATGTATGAGTTCAGGCCCCTCTCGTGGAGGTAATAGCCCTACGTCTCAGTGCTCGGGAGCTTTATGTCGAGTGGAGTATAGATATTACAATGGTTGCAAACCCTTGTGCAGGAGGGGAGGGGCGGCTTATATAGAGTTCGCTGCCCCTCATAATTGCCCCGCATCAAAGGGCCTGGTCATGGGATTAAAGTCTGCCGTTACAGGTAACGTACGTAATAAAAGCTACTAATGACCATTGAACCAGCGTGTGCCCGTTGGGCTCTTGATGATGGCTCTTGGTCTTCCGGCGTCGAGTGAAAGCGAGGACTTCTGAGTGACACGCGACTGCTGAGTGAGAGCGGGAGTCTCCGAGTGGATTATTGTCGAGTGACTTTGAACGTCTCCAGGGATCCACTCGGAAGTTCATGCTTGATCTTCAAGTCCTCCCATGTGGTGTCTTTAGGTAGGGTATGTGGGCTGTGCCTAGGATCCTACCCTAGGTACATATCCTCATCACTCATCACTCAGAGTATTTTCGATCTTAGGCGAATGTCGATTCACAACTAAGTTGTCGTGTGAATGGATTACTATCCACTCGACGAGGTTTTTAACTTAGGCAAAATGTGTTTCGCAGCCAAGCCCCCGAGTGTGAGGATCGCTCATCACTCGGAGTATTTTTGAATTTAGGCAAATGTCGATTCGCGTCTAAGTTGTCGAGTGAATGGATTACCATCCACTTGACGAGGTTTTTAAGTTAGGCAAAACGTGTTTCGCAGCTAAGCCCCTGAGTGTGAGGATTGCTCATCACTCGGATTTTTTTTTGAACCCAAGCGAAGACGGATTCGTAAATAGGCCGTCGAGTGGATGGACTACTATCCACCCGACAGGGTTTTTAACTTAGACGAAACATGTTTCGTGGCTAAGTCCCCGAGTGTGAGGATTGCTCATCACTTGGAGTATTTTTGATCTTAGGCGAATGTCGATTCGTAGCTAAGTTGTCCAGTGAATGGATTACCATCCACTCGATGAGGGTTTTAACTTAGGCGAAACGTGTTTCGTAGCTAAGCCCCCGAGCGTGAGGATTGTTCATCACTTAGAGTATCCCCAAGAATGTAACTGCACGGTTGGAATCAACGAAGTATTAATCGTAGAAACGCGAATTGCATTGATGAAGTTCTCTTATTACATCAGAAAACTCTTGTCTCAAGTGTAAAAACGCCGGAGCAGGTCTGCATTCCAGGCTCATGGCTCATCTATCTGTTTCATGAGATTATACAAGTGATAGGCTCCATTGTTTAGCACCTTAGTGACAACAAAAGGGCCTTCCCATGTAGGAGCAAGCTTGTGAGGTCGGTGTTCATTCACTCGAAGCACCAAATCTCCTTCATGGAATGCTTGGCTTTTGACATTCCTTGCATGGAAGCGCCGTAGGTCTTGTTGATAGGCAGTGGTCCGGATCAGAGCCATCTCACGCTCCTCCTCCAGAAGATCTACCCCATCCTGTCTGGCCTGTTCAGCTTCAGCCTCAGAATATAGCTCCACTCGAGGAGAATTGTGGGCCAAGTCACTTGGCAACATGGCTTCAGTGCCATAGACAAGGAAGAAAGGAGTTCGTCCCGTCGACCGATTAGGTGTTGTCCTCAATCCCCACAAAACATATGGCAGCTCAGTTACCCACGCACCGGCGGCATGATCCAAATTGCGCATGAGACGAGGTTCAGACCTTGCAGAATGAGACCATTAGCCCGCTCAACTTGCCCATTGGTTTGAGGATGTGCAACGGAAGCGTAATCCACTCGGGTGCCTTGGGAGTTACAGAATCTCCTGAATTCTTCCGAGTCAAAATTAGTGTCGTTGTTCATGATGATGCTGTGCGGAATGCCGTATCGGATAATGATCTCCCTCATGAATGTGACCGCCATGCGGGAATTGAGCTTCTTGATGGGCTTGGCTTCAATCCACTTGGTGAATTTGTCGACTGCTACCAACGGGTGAGTGAATCCTCCTTTTCCGGGTCGGAAGGGACCAACCATGTCGAGTCCCCAAACCGCAAACGGCCAGGCGAGAGGAATTGTCTTCAGAGCAGACGCCGACCTGTGTGACAGATTCGCATAGAACTAGCAGCCCTCGCAGTGATCAACGATGTCTTTAGCCATCTCATTAGCTCGTGGCCAGTAAAAACCAGCTCGGTATGCTTTAGCGACGATCCCCCTTGAAGACGCATGGTGGCCGCAAGTTCCCGAGTGGATTTCGTCTAGAATCATCCGACCTTCCTCGGGGGAAATGCAGCGCTGGGTGACACCAGTCACACTCTCTCAGAATAGCTGATCTCCCATCAGAGTGAAAGTCTTGGACCTGCGCACAATCTGTCGAGCATGTGCTTCATCTTCAGGTAGCTCTTGTCTGAGGATATAGGCAATGTATGGCATAGTCCAGTCAGGAATGATAACTAGCATCTCCATGACCAGGTCAATCACAGCAGGAACATCGACTTCAGTCGAGTCAGAGGAGCTCAAAGCTTGTGGGGGCTCTTCGGTGAAGGGATCCTCTTGAATCGAAGGAGTGTGCAAATGCTCCAGGAACACCCCGCTAGGGACAGGTTGTCGAGTGGAGCCAATCTTGGACAGCTCATCGGCCGCTTGATTTTTTAGTCGGGGAACATGGTGAAGTTCCAGGCCTTCAAATTTCTTCTCCAACTTCCGGACTGCATTGCAGTATCCGGTCATACCGGGATTTCTAACATCCCATTCTTTCATCACTTGATTCACCACCAAATCTGAATCGCCATAAACCATCAGGCGCTTGCCGCCGAGTGAGATAGCCATGTGCAACCCATAAAAAAGTGCTTCATACTCTGCCTCATTGTTGGAGGAATCAAAATGAATCTGCAAGACATAGCTAAGCTTGTCGCCTTCGGGAGATATCAAGACAACACCAGCACTGGACCCATTCAACATTTTGGAGCCGTCGAAGAACATTGTCCAGTGTGTCGAGTGAACTTGGATGGGCTGTTGCTGTTCAGTCCACTCAGCCATGAAATCTGTCAATGCTTAGGACTTGATTGCCTTCTTGGCCTCGAATCTGATGTCAAAGTGTCCAAGCTCAATTGCCCATTTAGCCACTCGACCTGATGTGTCGCGATTATTCAAAATCTCGGATAAAGGAGCATCACTGACGACTGAGATCGAATGGTCTTGGAAATAATGTGCCACCTTCTTCGCTGACAAGTAAATACCATACACCAGCTTATGATAGTGTGATATCTTTGCTTTGAGGGGGACAATACCTCTAAGACATAATAAACTGGCCGCTAGACTTTATAGGCTTTACCCTCCTCTTCTCGCTCGACAGTCAGCACTGTACTGACGACCTGATTTGTGGCCGCGATGTACAGGAGCAAGGGCTCTTTGCTGGCAGGAGCGGCAAGCACCGACTGGATGGAGAGCAGGGTTTTGAGCTCAACAAACGCTGCTTCGGTTTCGGGAGTCCAGTCGAACGTGTCGGACTTCTTCATCAACTGATATAAGGGCAGAGCCTTCTCACCAAGACAAGAAATGAATCGACTCAATGTTGCCAAGCAACCTGTGAGCTTCTAAACGTCGTGCACTCGCACGGGAGTCTTCATACGGGTAATGGCGCCGATCTTCTCGGGATTGACATCAATTCCTCGCTCGGAAACAAGAAAACCGAGCAACTTGCCGCCAGGGACACCGAAGGTACATTTGGCCAGATTCAGCTTTATGTCGAATCGCCTAAGATTGGCGAATGTCTCGGCCAAGTCAGCCAGCAGGTCGGAACCTTTGCGGGACTTGACTACTATATCGTCCATGTACGCTTCGACATTCCGAGGGATCTGGTCGAGTAAACATTTCTGAATCATGCGCATAAAAGTAGCACCGGCATTCTTAAGACCAAAAGGCATGGTGATGTAGCAAAAACACCCGAAAGGGGTGATGAAGGTTGTCTTTATTTCGTCTAGGCCATACAGACGGATCTGATGGTACCCAGAATAAGCATCCAA
This sequence comes from Hordeum marinum, assembly GCA_022496015.1. Lineage (NCBI taxonomy): Eukaryota > Viridiplantae > Streptophyta > Magnoliopsida > Poales > Poaceae > Hordeum > Hordeum marinum. The sequence goes on along the minus strand of CM039678.1, from coordinate 378,230,399 downwards.
AAATGATAGACGCTCACACCCCGTTGTCGAGTCAACAATTTGATCTACGCGGGGGAGAGGAAAATGGTCTTTCGGGCACACCTTATTGAGATGTTTGAAGTCAATGCACATGCGCAACGACTTATCTTTCTTTGGCACCATCACAACATTCGAGAGCCACTCGGAGTGGTAAATCTCCCGAATGGACTTGGCTTGCAAGAGACGGGCCACTTCTTCTCCGATTGCCTTGCGCTTCTCCGCCGTTGATCGATGCAAATGCTCCCTGACGGGCTTGGCTTTCGGATCCACTCGCAGACGGTGCTCAGCCAGCTTCCTGGGAATCCCTGGCATGTCAGCAGGCTTCCATGCAAAGATATCCCAGTTCTCACGGAGGAACTGGATGAGCTCGGCTTCCTATTTACTGTCGAGTGTTGTTGAGATATTCGTCGGGGCAGCAGTTGGATCCGTCGGGTGGATATGCACGTTTTTCACTTCCCCTGCCAACTGAAATGTCGACTCGGAAGCAGGCTTCTTTGCGCGGAGCAAATAGCAGGATCAGTGGTTTTCTTGTACTCCTCCAGCTCGACCATGGCCATCTGTTGCTCGGCGATTTTGGATCCTTGCTGGAGACACTCTTCAGCCAGCTATCGATTGCCAATGACCGTGATCATGCCCTTAGGGCCTGGCATTTTCAACTTGAGATACACGTAACATGGTCGGGCCATGAAACGTGCATAAGCGGGTCGACCTAAGATGGCGTGGTAAGCACTCTTGAAATCCACGACTTCAAATGTCAACTTTTCTTTTCGGAATTTTTTGCTATCTCAGAATGTCACATCCAATGCTATCTGGCCGAGTGACTTGGCCTTCTTTCCTGGGATGACCCCGTGAAACTGCATGCTGCTCTCGCCTAGACAGGACATCGGGATGCCCATCCCTTTCAAGGTGTCCGCATAAAGAATGTTCAAGCCACTGCCACCGTCCATGTGGACCTTTCTGAGTCAAGTCCCTTGTACCACCGGATCAACTACCAGAGCCTGTCGACCGGGAGTGGCCACACGAGCAGGATGGTCTGTCTGGTCGAAAGTGGTAGCTTATTGAGACCATTTGAGGTAGGTGGGGGTGTCTGGCACAGCCATGTTGATTTCCCTATTGATGACTTTCAGACGACTCTTGCTCTTGACATCAGCAAAAATCACTAGTGTATCAATGACATCCGGGAATGTTTCCTTTTCCTCATCTTCATCTTTTTTTCAGGAGATTTCGCACTCGACTGGTCTCCCTTGAATTGCTGGATAAGGGTTCGAACTGTCGAGTGGTGTGCTTGGGCAAAATTAGGTTGCCTTCTGCATCTTTCCTCATGTGAATTACACACGGCTGGTCCAAAATATCAGTTCCTGAGTGACCCTTCCCCTTCTTGGGAGCATATTGAGCCTTGGCTTTGCCCTTGTTCTTCAACTGAGTCGCCAGTGCTGCTGCCTCTGTCGGAGCCGGGTCTTCAGCCTTCTGCTTCTGTTTCCGATTGATAACGCCGCCAGACTCGTTGGCAACTGTTTTTCCTTTGCCGCTACAAAGGCGGTCCTCTTTCTCGCCATTAGCGTAGCGAGTGCAATTTCCATCATCTTGCCGAGTGAAATGTCACCGGTGCGCCCGAACTTCAGGTACAGCTCCCTGTATCTCACACCGGCCTTGAAGGCACAAATAGCCTCGTGTTCCGACACATTCTCCACCGTATGAGGCAGGGTGGACCATCGCTGAATATAATCCCTTAAGGTTTCATTGGGCTTCTAGATGCAGTGATGTAAGTCGACCAGACCAGCCGGGCGCTTGCAAGTGCCCTCAAAGGTCCGGACAAACACTCGAGCAAGATCTTCCCAACAATGTATGCTGGAAGGAGCCAAATGATTCAACCAAGATCGAGCTAAACCATCCAACACGAGGGGCAGGTGCTTCATTGCGACATTGTCATTTCCGCCACCAATCTGCACAGCCACTCGATAATCATCTAACCAAGTCTCTGGCTTTGTTTCACCAGAAAACTTTTCGATTCTCGCCGCCATCCTGAAGTTTGGGGGGATCTCTGCAGAACATATAGCCCTGCTGAAACACTCAGGACCAGACACCACAGCTGAGCTCCCACTCGGAACATCTCTGTCGAGTCCTTCTCTGTCGGCTCTACTCTTGTCGATCCGCTTCTGAACAAGATAGTCGCGGGTGTCAAAGTCCACGTCCCGCTCATTGCCAAAGGAGCGCATGTCGTCCTGGCGCCGGGGTGCGTACGGACCACTCCGTGGAGGAGTGGGCACTCGACGGTGGTCTTCGCGGTGATGCTGATCTCTGTCTTGCCCTTCACGAAAACCGCTGCCTCGACGACGCAAGGGCGGTCCAGGGCTGTGTGCCGACTGAACGGTCTTTGCCTTGGGTGAATTGTTGTATATCTTGTTACGGGACTGAGAAACTGCTGAATTCTGACGTTGTGCTGCATCCAACAGTGCTCTGATCTGTAACAACCCTCTACCAGCCTCTGACCGGGACGGCTGAATGGAATCCGCTATCCTAGCAGCAGCAACAACATTTAGCACAGGAGTTCAGTATACCTCAACGCCATCGTGAGATCCAGTCGGAAACAGTTGTCGATGACGTCGACTGGGGCGCGGCGGGCGCTGGCGAGCGCACTCATCAATCTCTGCCTGAAGCTCTTCCAGACGAATGCGCGCGGCCTCCAAAGCTTGGGCCTCGGCAGTCGCGGCGACGATGGTTTATGAAGGACCTCCTCATCGCGACGCAGCTGCTCTTTCGATGGACCTCCAGCCTCACGCTTGACACGGCCGAAGCCAGGCGGTGAACTCTGATGAGAGCCCGCCATCAAGACCTCCGCTGCAGGATCGCAACTTTCGCACTCGGAAGGCACGTCGGACGGATCGGAATCCGACTCGAACACACCGTGAAGGGACTTGGTGGGCTCGAGCGCTACAACCTGCGGAGAAGTTTGACGCGCCGCTGCGTGTTCGACCCACCGCTGGAGTCGTGAGCGGCCAGACCGCTTGCGACCGCGAACGGCGAGAGGAGCCGACGCGTAGGGGGTCGATGGCTGTCGCAACAACATGCCACAGGGACTCGCGCGGAAGTGTGCGACCCCGCGGACCGAGAGCGCGTCGACATCGAGAGGCGCTTCCTGGAGCCATGCCGAATCGTCGGCGATGAAGGTGAGCGCTCCGAAACGGATCTCGTGACCTAGAGCAAAAACACCGCCGGAAGACATGTCGAAGGATGAAAATCGCAACCTTGCCGAAAGTCGCTTAGATGTCTGCGCCACGGTGGGCGCCAACTGTCGTGGGAACGAGCCTGACAGTAGATGGTAGGGGTGCGAAGGGAGAGGGCAGAGTCCTAGCTACGGCGAGGGTGTACACACAGATGTATGAGTTCAGGCCCCTCTCGTGGAGGCAACAGCCCTACGTCTCAGTGCTCGGGAGCTTTATGTCGTGTGGAATGTTGAGATTACAATGGTTCCGAACCCTTGTGCATGAGGGGAGAGGCGGCTTGTATAGAGTTCGCTGCCCCTCATAATTATCCCGCATCTAAAGGCCTGGTCGTGGGGTTTAAAGTCTGCCGTTACAGGTAATATACGTAATAAAAGCTACTAATAACCATTGAACCAGCATCTGCCCGTTGGGCTCTTGATGATGGCTCTTGGTCTTCTGGCGTCGAGTGAAAGCAAGGTCTTCCAAGTGACACGCGACTGCCGAGTGAGAGCAGGAGTCTCCGAGTGGTTTACTGTCGAGTGACTTTGAACGTCTCCAGGGATCCACTCAAAAGTTGATGCTTGATATTCAAGTCCTCCCATGTGGTGTCCTTCGGTAGGGTATGTGAGCCTTGCCTAGGACCCTACCCTAGGTACATATCCTCGTCACTAGTTGTTTTTGTGTGGTGAGCACATTTAGAATGTCATTGTCCTGATCATGAAGTATAGAGATGAAGAAGTCTACTCACTTCCTCTGGCGTTGCAATAATAGGGCCAAGAATGGGGTGACTCCGACATATGTCAAAACAAAGGAACAAATTTATTATCCTCATGCATATCAAACAGGTATTTTAGACCTTTTTATGTTAAATAACTCTCCTTACCACCCGGCAAGTGTGGTAAAAGCAATCTCAAATAGACAAAAAAACACTTTTCTTTCCTTCTATAAATAAAAATAAAAGACCGAATCAGCAACCAGCAGAAAAAAGCCATGGCACACAACCATTTTAAGTTTTAATCTTTAACAATTCAAAGGTGTAGTCATAAATGAAACCGTCCGTTTACATATACCGATTACCCCATGCGATCTTTAAACATTCAAAATGGTGTGAAACTGGTAATTCAAGAATCATCAAAGAACAACCTATCATGTTGCATTTTTATCCTCTTAGAAGCTTGACCTTTTAAAAAAATAATCAATCTATCTATTTCCGTTCACAGTTCAGTAGAACACAACTCAATAGAAAGATGCATGTGACAGAGCACTGTAGCAAAACAGGCAAAGCGAACAGCAAGGCAGAAGGGGAAGCATCATGGACATTCCGGGATGTTGTTACAACACTTCCCACGCTAAAGAAAATAAGAATTTACTACACAGAATTAACACACATGGCATTATTTCAAGGTAGACATCAACACAACATGGTCGTCGCTGTTGATGGTCTTTGCTTCTGCTTCTGGCATTCTCGCTCACCCAGCAAACACCCGCAGCTGTGACACTTGTTATACTCGCTTGCCCTGCACACACACCCAAAGCAGAGACACTTTTTGCAAGTTTTATAAGATAACTTTGTGCGGGTAACTTTGCCAAATATGATGCCCGTTCCATTTCAAAGATAAAGATGCATTTTGTTTGGAACTCACACGGAACAAGGTGAGGGACAGAATGGTGGGACGATTTACCAAATTGTAACCCCGCAAGATTTACACAGTAGCATGCTAGGACAAATCATGTCGTATGTGCATTATTCAAATAGCTAAATGATGTATATACAAAGTATATCCACTCTAAGTTTAACATAGAGTAATGTTCCAGCGGTGTCCAGAGGCAAACTAAGTACTTCAATTTCTGTAGTTCAGTATCAAGTACCAAAACCTAAAACTGAAAGGACCGAACTCACATATCCAACAGCAGTTTTCTGTACAGAAGCAACTCACATTCATCCCATCTCTGAGAACACTGTAGCATATCCTGAAAATTACAGCATGTGTGGTGTTCTCTGTTTATAATTATAAGTGTCCTGTTGCATGGTTATCTTGAATAAAAGGATAAATACCCACTCACATGATTCTAATTTGTAGCTGCATAATATATAGGAAGTGATGACGATCTTAACAATGAAAAGAGAGAGCTCCTGAATTAAGTAAAAGATTGATTCGCAAAACAAAAGTAAAAGATCCTCCCTTCTTGAAAGTTTTTTAACTGAACCTAACAACCTAACAGGGTACTACTTGCCAAAAAGATGCACTGTGCATTTTGGATCAATTCATTTCCTGATGACTAAAATATACAGATGTGCTTAGAAAAATATACGTATGCTGACCTGGAGTACTTGGTGGAAATTATCCTCATGAGCCATTAGTACATCACATTTTCCAAAATCAAGATGCTCGGACAGAACTAAAAAAACTCCTGTTAGCAGGAACATTTCAGTCCCACGAACGTGAAAAAATATATTAACACAACTGGAGCAAAGGAGATCACAAGATGAAAAAATTAATCATCATCACAATAAAATAACTCCAACACAGGTCGACAGTTCAGCTAGGGAGGCCAGATCCAATGGCAATAGCAGAATCAAAGAAGACGAACCCTTGTCAGATCATGGCACAGCCTCCCGAACATGCCCTGCAAAGTCGCAAAGTAACAAACAGGGGAGGTCAATGTGCATTTGAACAGCCTCACATACTCAAATTCCTTTCCCTTTCTATAGAAAATCACTCTGCATTTTTCATAGTAAAAGCAAAAAAGGGGGAATATATGAAATATAAAAATAGAAGGACAAGGGAATATTAATATCTGCGTATGGCAGAGACCATTTGTGACACTAACACGGTATGCCTGGTGCTTTAGGAGAGCATCATAAAAGAACCAACCATGGTCGTACTGGCAGAACATTTCCTAAATGAAGAATCTAACTGATCATCTGTTCGTTTCTTTAGAGCCATTATCACTGTTAACATTTAGACCTTCCACGAGATTAGTGACCTTTTGCTTCACAATGTGATGTATTCATTTGGCTGCAGTTCCATCAAAAAGCAATAATCACGAGTACCCATCAGCTCCAATCTTGCTCTGGTGTTTTCAGGACACCACTAAACTGACTTGTGGTCAAAGTCTAAGCCGACTGATGTTTGTCTTGCATCAGTAACAATACATCCAGTGTCGCCAACAGGGAAAAAAAGAGATAATGAGCAACACATCCACCCATACTCTGAAGCTAAGTAATAATACTTTTGATACTGAACACCAATGAATGCTGACCAAAGTTCCAAAGAGTAACAATATGTATGACAACTCCTGCTTATATGTGTGTCACGTGTAGTATTAGAGCTATTATTTGTAACTAATGGGACTCCTGAGATCCTCAGCAATAGATATACAGTGCACTCGAAGTGTTTTGTGTTTACGAAATTGACAGCAAGAGGATTATCCAAAAGTTATGCTTATTGTTTAGTAGTGTTCTAACCTGAGGAGGGCCATACCACAGGAATCCTTCTGCACACGGAGAGCGACGCGTCCATACATTCCTGCAGATGTCCCCTTTTGACGATTGGCCTCAAAAGCACTATACCGTTGTTATTTCGTCAAACACGTTGTGAGCACAGAGACTTTCACCGATCAAGTTATGTTAGAAGCTAGGGATGTTACCTGCACGGAAAGCTAGTAGTAGTGGGACTTGGAAGAATTTTTTTCAGAACTAGTACAAATTTTGTATCAAATTTAAAAACAGGAGCATGAGTCCCAAAAATATCGAAAGTAGTACCCCGTCGGTCAGTACCAGGCCGAACGGGGACCTGTTGGCCTGCACCAGGCCGAAGGGGGGCCTGTCGGCCAATCAGAGGCCAGTGAGGGGCCTGTAGGCTAACAGTAGGCCGAAGAGCACCTGTGGGCCAGTGGGTGGCCAATGGGCCCCTGGATAAGCCCCGGGGCTTCTTTCTTCATCCTTTGCCCACTCGTTTCACCCTCCCTCGACTGTTAGCCCTGCCCCTCTTCACCTCTCACTCCCATTGCTCTACCGTGCTTCCACCGCCTCGCCGATCTCTTCGCTGGACCACCCATTTTGTTATCCTACCCGCGTAAACTATAGATCAGGGCGTTCTCCACCGGCCTACGGTATTAATTTTTTTGCTTCCAACTTAATCGAATGAGAACTCTCAAGTCGGTAGTGGATTTAGTTCTTATTTGCCACCGTACGTCTGCAGGTAATGGCTTGCCCATTTTGCCGAGCTCCAGGTGGCCCTTGTGCTGCCATTGATTTTGGTGCGTCTGTATTTACTGTGATGCTGGATCGTCGATGTGCAAGACGTGTTGTAAGATTCTATGTCTTGTTTATCTGACAGTGGCATATTCGAATGACTTTGTTTATAAGTTTATGATCCTTGCTTTCATTCTTGTTGTACTATATTCCGTGCAGTGTTAGATCACATCTTACTCGGTACATTGAGGAGTGCAGAGCTTTAGCTATTCGGAGAGGTGACACAGATATTGATCTTGCTCTGCACAACACTGAGGGTAACTTATACCATGTTATATTTACACATGGTAGGATGAGCAGTAAATTCCATGATCCTTCGTGGGAGGAACTCGTGAATGATTATGGTCTCCGCCACAGTGACATGATGACTGTTATGCTTGAGCACTATGGAACTTATATTAGTGTCGAATTCCACCGGGATGGTGTTATGTTGTTTCCTTTACCCCATGTTGGTAAGACAATTGTTTGACTGATTTTCAGATTTGATTCAGCCTATACGTATTGATGTTCATCTCAGTTAGTGAAATCATTTTTTTGTAGCTCTTGAGGATCTGAGTGAAACTTAGAGGAAACTTGTTGACATCTGTTTTTATAGTCGTGGTGTCACTCTGAATTATCATCAAATGTATGTCATGTCGCGCCAGCTCTTCGATGACAACTACATACCGTGTACTCCTTTTGTTCATAGGATGGATCGCATGAATGTTATTTCTCAACATATGGTAAGATTTGATTTATGGTTTTTATTATTTGTTTGTTCTTTGCTGGTTCATAGGATAGATCATATAACTTGCTTGTTTTTGTCAGGTTATTCCTACCATGGTTGTGAGGAGTTTGATGGAATTTGTGGCTATTCCTAGGACTGATTCTTTAACTCTTGAAATTACATTGGATTCAGAAGATGATGAAATATTTGTGAGCATTCCTTGTTCCTACTTCATTGGCTTGGGTGATCGAATGGTGTTGAAGAAGGAAGGTTTCGGTAATTTTCTGCTAGCATCGTCTATCGAAGTCAATAATTTTGTGCTCATAACATTCAAACAGCGTGAACAGGAGCTAGCTGTTGTTTTCAGCTATCTGCCATAGTGAGAAAGAAAGAAAGGGCTCGTGCAGCCCAGGCAGCAGAAGAAGCTGGAGATGGAGAAGGAAAATATCCATGTTGTACTCAGTAGATTTATATTCTTGTAACTCAATGTCAGCAAGTTGTATCTTAATTTCAGCAGGTTGTATCTGAATTTCAACAAGATGTATCTTAATTTCAGCAAGCCGTACTATTCCCGTTTTTATTTGCTGCCATACTGTGGCGCCACATTTGTCCCACCAATCTCTGCCGCCACTTTTCTTCCCGCCACTCTCTCCCACCATTATCTTTCCCGCCATTCTCTCCCGCCATTCTTTCCCTCCATTCTCCCGTCTTTCTCTCCCGCCATTTCCTCCCGCCATTCTCTCCCGCCATTCTCTGTCCCGCCATTCTCTCCCGCTCGATTTCCCGCCATTGCGGTTGTCATCTACCTATAAAAGGAGGCATTGTATCTGCCTTCCTCCATCGGCCACCAACACTCGAAAAAACCAGCGCGGTAGTCATTATGAGTTTGCCTTCTTCTGATCAAAGCAATAGGCCTAGCAAATGGAAGAGTGCGAAGTTGCCTCAAGGGGTGGAAGCAGTTCGTTGTTGGTGCGGGGATCTCTGCAAGGTGAAGGAGATGACAGATTTTTCAGATTGGTTGGGCATGAAGTTTTTCATGTGCGCTAATTATGAGGAAGATCCACCCATTGGTCCTTCACCATACATCACGCCTTCGGTATATTTTAGTCACACAGATTAAACACGTTGTTCGTATTGTTGTTTATTTGATTTTCATATTTTTGTTTCTTTTGTAGTCTCCTCCGCCCCTGTGCCAGTACTATCGTTGGATAGACACGAAAATGCCGGACTGGGCGGTGACTGAGATTTGTGAAAGAAGTCATCGTGCATGGGCAAGTTTGGACTTGGAGGAGCGCCGTGAGAAGGCGGCAGCAGAGGAGAAAGCAGAGCAGGAGAGAGCTTGGCAAGAGCACTGTGTGGAGCAGAGGGCTTTTAATTCAGTTGTAACGTTTAATTCAGTTGTACTGTTTGCGTTATTGTTGTTCTCTCTCTAAACAAAATAAGTATCAACCATAAATATGTCGCATACATGAATATTCCCGATACATAGAGGCTAAATATGTCAAATACATGAATATGTCCGATATATAAAGGCTACATACGTCTCATACATAAATAGATAGTCATGTCTCGTACGTAGATGACCATATCACTGTTGCGACTTGCGACGAATCTTGGGCTTTCTTGGACGTGGACCGGAAGGCGATAAGCGCTGAGGCGGTGGACGAGTGTCACGATGACCACGACCATAGAACACCTCGTCTGTTGGTGTCTGTGTCTCCTGCGTCGATGGTGGTGGTGGAGTGGCAAGAACTGTCTCCGAGATACCATAGGTGCATGCAGCACGGTCATCGGCATCGCCGTCTCCAAGTATGTACGAACCAGGACAAGTAAACAGAGGCGACTGAACTGAAGTCATGAACGGTTGCGTCTGGCTGCCGCCTGCTAGTAAATAAAAAAATGTGAAGCATGACTTACAAGGCTAAATTTTCAAAAAAGAATGTACAAAGTTAAGTTACCTAGTTCCATCTACTGAAGCCAGGAAGAGTCCCCTGGCTGTGAAGGAGGTGGTTGCTGGTAGAAATAGCCACCAGGCTGTGAAGGAGGTGGTTGCTGGTAGAAATAGCCACCAGGTTGTGAAGGAGGTGGCTGCTGGTAGAAATAACCCCCGGGCTGTGAAGGAGGTGCCTGCTGTCAGGAGGAGCCCCCTGGCTGGGAAGGAGGTGCCTGCTGCCAGGAGGAGCTCCCTGGCTGCGAAGGAGGTGCCTGCTGCCAGGAGGAGCTCCCTGGCTGCGAAGGAGGTGCCTGCTGCCAGGAGGACCCCCCCCCGGCTGCGAAGGAGGTTCCTGCTGCCAGGAGGAGCCCCCTGGCCGTGAAAGGTCGAGGTTCTGAACGCTGCAGACAGGGGCGTGGCGGACGATGTGCTGCACGAGTGTCAACAACATCGGAAGATCGTCTACATGTAACAGCTGCGACGATCCTGCGTAGCTTCGCTAGAAGACTATTCAACCTTGTTGATTGCTCTCGCAGTGGGATATTTTCTCCTCCATCAACGCGTTCCACCAAAGCATGTAACTCCTCTACCGCCTGAGTTGCCAATTCACCCTGTACACAAATAATTAACCAAATGTACATGTTCATGTATAGGGAAAACGTATCATCTGAGAAAAACTGAGGACATACCGCGTGGTGCCTGGTTCCCACAACTAAGGAAGTTGGGAACAGATCGCTGGCGAGAGGAACTGGGATATGATCCGGAGCAGATGATGGAATTAAGTAGATCCTCGTGCTCTGTCTGTAACGCTTCAGATACAACCCATACCTTTCCCAGTCGAAGACACGAACTTCATCCCATATTTTTTTGGGGGAAATAGTCCATTCCTCGAGGTAAGGGGTGATGTTGCGAACCCATGAAGCCTAGGACTTGTTTCCCCCCTACGCGATTGTACCTGAGATTAAAATGCACGTTACATGATTAGCTATAAGTAGACCAAACTGTCAAAACTAGTAGTCAACCAGTGCTTCAACTGCCTAATGTCCAGTCTGTCCGGATCTGAAAGTGTCATCTCGCCTGTTTTAAACTCGCTAAGATCAACCCCCAACTCATTATATCGAACAGTACCAGGGCCGTAATACACAGTCAGATTTACGGATTCAGACATTTTAACCTGTCAGACATTGCCAACTTCTCATTATTCGCAACGAATATATCAATACTAAAATAAAACGTACACTATAATGTACCTACGAATCCTAAAAAAACTACACTAAAATGAACTACACAAAATTTAACCGACACTACTATGACTAAACTAACAAAAATGTAGCGGCGTATTCTAAAAAAACCTACACTAAAATTAACTTCACCAAAAAAAACCGATACTAATATGACTACACTAACTAAACTTACACTAATATGGCTACACTACAATCACTACACTAACACAAGTAACCTAAAATAACTACACTACTAGAAATAATATAAACTAATTGTACGTACATTATAAAAATAACCAAAAAAAACCTACAATAATAACAAAAATTTATACCTTCGACGCGTGAGTGCACTCCTTCTCCCTCTCCACCTTCTTCTTCCTTTTCAACCACTTGCTGGGGAACGTTGCATGGGAAACAAAAAAAATTCTACGCACACGCAAGATCTATCCATGGTGATGAGCATCTACGAGCGGGAGAGTGGATCTACATATCCTTGTAGATCGCTAAGCGGGAAGCATTGAGAAACGCGGTTGGTGTAGTCGAACGTCTAGAGGGACCCGCACCAACTTGGGAAGAATTCGGTGTAGCTTTCTGTACCACTCACATCCCAGAAGGGCTGATGGATCGCAAGAGAGAAGAATTCTGCACCTTCACCCAGGGCAGATTGTTAGTGGATGCTTGTAGTCGCGAGTTTGGCAATCTTGCTCTCTATGCTCCAGAATAAGTTTCAATTGATGCCAAGAAGCAGGCTAGGTTCCGCAAGGGACTTAATCCTGAGCTTCGCCGAGATCTATGCCTGCATGAGTGCACCACCTTCCAGGCTCTCGTCAATAAGGCCATAGCCGAGTCCAGACAGACTGACTCTGAGGCCACGAGGAAGCATAACCGTGACTCCAACCCTGCATCTGGCTCAGGCCCCAACAAGGGCCGAGTGTGGGTGCCCCATGCAGCTTTGCCGCCAAGATACCCTGTGAGGCCATCCTTCCAGGCGCCTCACCCAGTTCAGCCCAACCCTCCACCCAGACCATTTGGAGGACTGCCTGCAAACGTTGCACCTCGTGCCACCATGGTGTGCTACACATGTGGAGAACCAGGACATTACTCTCGTGATTGTCCTCAGAACAACATCAAGCCTGCTGAACGTGGGAAACCAGGAAAAGCCTTCTATGTGAAGCCAGATCCTGCTCGTGGACGAGTGAACTATGTGTCTGCTGAAGACGCCCTTGAGGATCCTGATGTTATCCTAGGTATGCTTCTTGTTAATAGCCATCCAACATCTGTTCTATTTGATACTGGGGCATCTCATTCTTTCATCTCAGAAAGTTATGCACAGTTGCATAACATGTATTTTTGTGACATGCCCACTCCTTTAGTAGTTCAGACTCCTGGTTCAAAATGGCAAACTTCTAGAGTGAGCCATGACAATGAAATTCTGGTGGATAGACTAGTTTTCCTAGCATCCTTGATAGCTGTTAAGTCTTCGGACATCAATATCATTCTAGGTATGGACTGGATGAAAGCCCATTATGCCAAGATTGATACTCACTCTAGGAATGTTCAACTTACACATCCCTCGGCTGAGATAGTTAATGTCTCCACTCGGACAACCAAGCGCCAACTCTATTCTCTTAATGCTAGTCCTCTTCCAGAGTTAGAAGATGTTCCGGTAGTCCGTGACTTTCCGGATGTCTTTCCAGAAGAACCGACAGGTATTCCACCTGTCAGAGATGTTGAGTTTGTGATAGAGCTCATTCCAGGGACAGTCCCAATAGCCAGAAGATCCTATAAGATGGCACCCTTAGAACTAGCCGAGCTAAAAACCCAACTCGATGAGGCTTTGAAGAAAGGTTTCATCCATCCTAGATCTTATCCTTGGGCTTGTCCCGTCCTCTTTGTCAAGAAGAAGGATGGATCGGATTGGATGGTTGTGGATTATCGACCAGTGAATCTGGTCACCATCAAGAACAAGTATCTGCTCCCCAGGATCAATGATTTGTATGATCAACTCGCTGGATCCTCTATCTTTTCCAAAATGGATTTGAGGTTGGGATACCATCAAATCAGAATTACAAACGGGGACATTCCAAAAATGGCTTTTGTTACTCGTTATGGCTAATACGAGTACACCGTCATGTCCTTCGATTTAACCAATGCCCTAGCCACCTTCTCTCGCCTGATGAATTCGATCTTCATGGAGTACTTGGATAAATTCGTCGTGGTTTACCTCGACGACATACTCATCTACTTGAAGAACGAACAAGAACATGCCGAGCATCTAAGGCTGGTCTTGGTGAAACTTCGAGAGCACCGCCTATATGCCCAATTCTCCAAGTGTGAATTCTGGTTGCCAGAAGTGACCTATCTGGGCCACGTGATCTCTGGTAAAGGTATTGCTGTCAATCCCGAGAGAGTTCAGGCCGTTCTTGATTGGACTCAACCTGAATCGGTTAAGCAAGTTCGGAGTTTCCTTGGCTTAGTGAGCTATTGTCGCCACTTTGTTGAGGACTTCTCCAAGGATGTGAAACCTCTGACTAAACTCCTCAAGAAAGATAAAAAGTTTGAGTGGACCCCACAGTGCGAGCACAGTTTTAAGGAGTTGAAAAGACGAGTGGCCTCAGCTCCCGTTCTGGTACCACTAGATTTCTCTAAGGACTTCATAGCCTCATAGCTCTCCCACCACAGATTGGCAGGTCCCTCTAGAAAGTAGGTGGCAAAAGACGCCCTGTTGGCCTCGGACACATTAGCAGCCCGAATCTTGTGAAACATACTAGTTAACCAGTCATCCGCATCGAGGGGGTCGATCGAATGATGACACTTGGGCAGGCACGGCTTGACAAAGTCACCAAGTGACACTCCATCGTTGTGATCATTGCGAGGAGCATGAGCTGTGTTCTGCTCAATTCTTTCCAGCAGCCTATTGGTCTCCCTCTTGTTTCGTTCGGCCTCTAGCATTACCTCTGCCAGGGATGGTGCATGTGGCAGATTCTCTTGCCTTGGTTAGCTTCCCTCGCCATGCTCAGGTGCAGACACGGGGTTGTTCTTAGTTGCCACCATCCTGGGAAAACAAATCCACAGCTTAGACATAGAGGACATCAACTTCTAAGACATGAGATAAGGAATGTACTGGACAACATGGCATGTAGGATAAATACCAATAAACATGGTAAAACAACTACCATATGAACATTAGGTTTCATACACATCATGACATAGTTCAATACAGGACCAAGCTGAAAACAACTACGGAGAGATGAAACAACTCATCGAAGGCAATACAAGCTTCCTATACATTATCTATCTACACCTCCGGAACTCAACTCTCAGCCTTGGTCGTATCCCACAAGACACGCAGGACTGTGGCGATACGACTACTACCACACTAGAGCTAACATCTCGCACTCAAGCATCGCCGTAGAATGCCTCATACAGATTACCCGTGTGACCTGAGAGCTGAACCTAAGGATCTGGAAACACTCTAGCCTGGGATCCCTGGAAACCATAAGGACACGGATGTGGCCTTGGTCCCCTTGTTCGCGGCAACAGCGGTCGTCGAAGAGGGGTGATGCCTCCAACATCAGGCCAGTCTACGTGTGCTGGCAAATGAGTCCGCGATGGGGTCAGCATCTCCAAATCTCCATAGCCTGTCTGCACGATAGGTGCCAACTGCGTCAAGGCTGTTCAAAGACGTGCACGGGTAGCATAAAGCTCCATGCGAAGGGCACGTGCATCACGATTCCTGTTCTCCAACATCTAAGCGGTCACCTGCAGCCTAGGGTCCTCATGAGAATGATCATAATAGGCTGCGCTAAGATATCCATCCTCTCCTCCCATGGAAGCAGGAACATAACAAAACTTTGTGTTCTGTAACAGACCATGGTGAAACCTCATGATAGTCAGCATGGTGTAGGCGGCTTCCTGAACTGTCATATCTATGGTAACACCTAATCCATGTGTGCGATGAAGCGGCTCTGCAGCTCTAGGATATGAAGGATGTATCCTAACAGTACACAGATACTGACTCTGGTTGAAATCTCGATACTGCTCCTCCACTGTGTACTCTAGGTACCAACGGTATCCAGCCTCCATCATAACTCTAACCAACATGGCCATGTGACCCGGTACATCGATGCACCTGGTTAGACGGACCACCTGACGGGAAGGACGAGGGGGCATCTGAAACAGAGAATGATGCAAAGACATTAGAGATCCTAGCAGAAATTGGACAGCATAACGGCTGTAATTATTCAAAAAAGATTTTGAGAAAAGGCCATCACTACATGTAATATGTGGTAGTCGAACGCGGTTGGTGATCCAAATCGCCGAGCGTCCCGCGATCTCATCACAATCCGTCCCGCGATCCAATCACGATCCGTCCCGCGAACTCATTACGGTCCGTCTTGTGATCTCATCACGATCCGTCCCGTGAACTCATCACGATCCGTCCCGCGATCTCATCACGATCCGTCCCGTGAACTCATCACGATCCGTCCCGCGATCTCATCACGATCCGTCCCGTGAACTCATCACAATCCGTCCCGCGATCTCATCACGATCCGCCCCGCGATCTCGTCACGATCCATCTCGCAATCTTGATCACGGTCCTTCCGATCTCTGCCGAACAGACGGCACCTCCGCGTTCAGCACACGTACACCTTGATGACGATCTCCGCCTTCTTGATCCAGCAAAAGGGATCGGAGAGGTAGAAGAGTTCTCCGGAAACTTGACGGCGCTGCGGCGATGATGGTGGAGCTATTCCGGCAGGGCTTCGCCTAAGCATTGCAGAAAACCGATCTAGAGGAGAAACTATGCACTAGAGGAACGAGTAGCATGTGGCTGAAAATTCTGTGCCAAAACCCTAAAGTCCTCTAGTATATATAGGAGGAGAGGAGGAGGAGGTTTGGCTGCCAAAAAGCCAGCCCTTGGGTCGGCCAAAGTGGGGAGGAGAAGAGGACTCCTCCTCCAATCCTAGTAGGACTATGATTCCTCCTTTTTTTGGCCTTTTTCCACCTTTTTCCCTTTGGGATTTTTCTCCTAGCCGCATGGGCCTTGTGTGGGACTTCCACCAGCCCACAAAATGATGTTATTTACTCTCTCACAGCCCATGAAGCCTCTTGGGTCGAAATACCCCTTCTGGTGGTCTCCCGGTACACTACCGGCACTCCCGGTACATTACCGATTAGCCCGAAACTTTTCCGGCGACCAAAATGGAACTTTCTATATATCAATCTTTACCTCCAGACCATTCTGGAGCTCCTCGTGATGTCCTGGATCTCATATGGAACTTAGAACAACCTTCGGTCACCACCATACATAACTCTATACTACCGAAACGTCACCGAACCTTAAGTGTGCAGACCCTGTGGATTCGAGAACTATGTAGACATGACCGAGACACCTCTACGGTTAATAACCAATAGCGGGACATGGATGCCCATATTGGTTCCTACATATTCTACGAAGATCTTTATCGGTCGAACCTCTGTGTCAAGGATTCAGTTAATCCCGTATGATGTTCCCTTTGTTCTTCGGTATGTTTACTTGCCCGAGATTCGATCGTCGGTATCTCCATACCTAGTTCAACCTCGTTACCGGCAAGTCTCTTTACTCATTTCGTAATACAAGATCCCGTGACTAACACTTAGTCAGATTGCTTGCAAGGCTTGTTGTGATGTTGTATTACCGAGTGGGCCCTGAGATACCTCTCCGTCACACAGAGTCACAAATCCCAGTCTTGATCCATGTCAACCCAACAGACACCCTCGGAGATAGCTGTAGAGTACCTTTATAGTCACCCAGTTACGTTGCGACGTTTGATACACACAAGGCACTCCTCCGGTGTCAGTGAGTTGCATGATCTCATGGTCATAGGAACAGATACTTGACATGCAGAAAATAGTAGCATTAAACTGACACGATCATATGCTACGTTTGTAGTTTGGGTCTTGTCCATCCCATCATTCTCCTAATGATGTGATCCCGTTATCAAATGACATCTCATGTCAATGGCTAGGAAACCTTAACCATCTTTGATCAACGAGCTAGTCTATTAGAGGCATACTAGGGACATGGTTTTGTCTGTGTATTCACACATGCATCTAAGTATCCGATCAATACAATTATAGCATGGATAATAAACGATTATCATGAACAAGGAAATATGATAAGAACTAATTTATTATTGCCTCTAGGGCATATTTCCAACAGTCTCCCACTTACACTAGAGTCAATAATCTAGTTCACATCATCATGTGATTTGCATTGTTATGAATCTAACACCCAATGAGTTCTAGGGCTCGATCATGCTTTGCATGTGAGAGAGGTCTTATAGTCAACGGGTCTGCGACATGGTCATAGGAACAGATACTTGACATGTAGAAAATAGTAGCATTAAACTGACACGATCATATGCTACGTTTGTAGTTTGGGTCTTGTCCATCCCATCATTCTCCTAATGATGTGATCCCGTTATCAAATGACATCTCATGTCAATGGCTAGGAAACCTTAACCATCTTTGATCAACGAGCTAGTCTGTTAGAGGCATACTAGGGACATGGTTTTGTCTATGTATCCACACATGCATCTAAGTCTCCGATCAATACAATTATAGAATGGATAGTAAACGATTATCATGAACAAGGAAATATGATAATAACTAATTTATTATTGCCTCTAGGGCATATTTCCAACACCACTCCACCTTCTCACCATTGAAACCTCCACCACCACACCTTTTTCTACTCCACACGAACAAACGAATACACCGTTGCGAAAAATAAAACCGTAGGGCGGGGAGAAACACACGATCTACCGTTTCATCGGATTGAAACGGGAAATGAGTGGAGGAAAAGGGAGATCAAGGGGGGGGTATCGGCCGAATATGAGCTAGAGAGAGAGCTGGAGGAGGAAGAAGGAGAGCCTGGCCGAGTTGGCCTTATCCAGTCAAGAGCCGAGGACCTCAGCAGATGGCTGGCAATCCTGTCAAGCTCCGGGATGTGGGACTCCGGAGGCGGCTGGCACCTAGCCCGCCGCCGCCCACCCGGCCGAGGTGGGATGACCCACCGCCACGCGCGCCACGGCGAGGCACCACCGACAGTCGGTCAACCTGCCAGATTTGGGGGGCCAGCTCCACGCACGCACAGAGACTACCGGAGCACGGGATGCGCCACCTCCCGTCGCGAGAACCACCGCCCTCCCCAAGCCCAAGAGCACGGACGACGTGCGTGGAGGAGCACCGCCGCCGCCACCGCACGAGCCCACGCTCGTAGTCGAGCCTCTCCAGCGCGCCAGAGGCCCCGCCGTCACCGGATCCGCGTGGGGAGCTTTTTCCTGGCGGACGCAAATGGGCGGCAGCGAGAGGTGGAGGAGGAGGGGGCGCTGTGCAGGCGAGAAGCACGTTGCCGCGCAGGCGACGAGATGTGCCGGAGAGGCGCTGCTAGGGGGCTTTTTATAAAAATGCGAAACATTTTTCCCACTTAAGTCAAGGACCGCGGGTCCTATTACAATAAAACATAGGGTCCTTATTGCAAAAACGGTGACGACGTACGACCAGCGGTTATCGGCTCTTTAGTATTAGGTAAAGACTAGCACGATATCCGTGTGTTGCAATGGAATAAAAATTAATTTATACTCAAGTTTAGTAAAAAAAATATGTGCAAAAACACATTCACAGGTAATGCAAAAATTAGTCAAAACTATAAGTGTTCAGAAGATCCAAATTTATCCAAGCAGAAAATGCTAATCTTATAAAATATATTTTTTCCTGCCTCAACATATAACAAATAAAGTTAGGAACATGATAAAATTTAGTCATTTTTCATCTGAAGTTGCTAGTTGACATGAGATACTGGTCAAAAATTCAGAGAGAGAGAGAACATACCCCTCACGACAACTATTAGTTTTTGGGCTTCTTAGTATGGATGAACATTCACATTCAATGAGAATGGTATATTTGATTCTTTTTCTATATGTACCATTGTACCCTACAAATATTGTATCACAAACAATAAAATAACATTGGGGGCTCTCTAGGTTTCTTGTAAAAACAAAGTGATCTACGTGTAAGACCAGAGAAGCCCTTTCATTTTATGATGGAAACTGCAACATATGAACTACTCTTTCGATACCATAATACTTGTCGCTGGGGAACTTGTACTAGTTTTCTCCATCGACAAGTTTTAAGTACAGAGGGAGTATATGATATCTAGGACACACAACATGATCCCCGCAAAAATATAAATTAGAACATACAACATGAAGGGATATTGCTAATTTTCCTTCTGTTGTTTGTTATCTATAATATTTTTTTTGATTAGTGTTCGTGGGTTAGATGGATTGGATTTCTATCCCTCTTTATTAATGATGATCATGGGAGTTCTAGATATTTTTTACAACATTAAATGGTGATTCATAGATACTTTCTACTACAACACATGTACATGTATGTTGCATACATATACTCCTGAGTGTATATACACACCGCTTAATTTTTTTTTCTATAGTATCGAAATTTCCACATAAAAAGCTGGTGGAAGAAATTATTACTTCACGTCATCTTCGTGTGCACATATATGCAGGCAAGCATCAAATATCCTAAGCTTGCAAAAATTTTTTTGAAGCCAATGGGCCTATGACCTGCTCAGTGATGTAGGTTCTCGTCAGATCATCAATGGCCACGCGTGGCACGACTGACCCATGGGTGGGGCTGCGCACATGTCATGCGCGGGCCAGCCGACGTTGTGATCTAGCACTTTTTAGGGGATTAAAAACGTGCGCTGCAGGACGGATACACAAGCTGCTCATCTCCATCGCCTCCCGTCAAGGCTGTATGATCCAATAACTCAAATTGCTCAGTCGTCTAATCCCGCCTTTTCTTTTTTTCATCCGAAATGCGGTGCGCCTTTTTCGTTCTTTTCATCCTATTCAGTCATAGCCATGCCCTTTTCATTCTTTCGATTTTCTCTTATTCCTTAATTTCCTTCCTTGATTCTTGAAGCGGCTTGCTGATTTGAGATCACTCACATATATGATTTTGTCAAATATGATGTAAAAAAGCGAGGCAATACTATTTAATATGAGTCGAATCCTTCCTTTAAAACAGAAGCCACTTGTAGCTCTGTTGAACATAAACGAACGGAGAAAAAACTTATGACATAATAATAAAAAGGACTGTTGGACAAAGAAAACTGAAGAAACAATCCAGCATGAAAACGGACGAAAGAAAAAGTAAAAGCCCCGCAAAAACTCCGGTCCTTGCCAAATAAAAGGACAAACTCGTTCTTTTTTCAAACAATGCATTGCTAGCTCAACCGGTTAGCTTGGGTTGCCTTATTACCTGTGTTGCAAGGTTTGAGTCCTCGATAACACAATTTTTTAATGAATGTGAATTCTTTTACGTGTGTATATGGCAAAAAACGAAAAGAAAAACAGGATTGACGTATCAAAAAGTGGGAGAGATGTACGAAAATAAGAAAAACAATGATGGATAAAAAAATAGAAAAATAATCTTTTTTTAATATTAGGTAAAGATAAAGATAAAGACTAGCAAAAATGCCCTTGCAACGGGAAAACACATACGGGCAGGAGAAATAAAAAGGTTACTCTCCTAGAATTGGCTCGGGCCTTTTTCCTGTTACAAAAAAAACTTGTGTGTGTCACTGTGTACGGGTGCTACGGAGAAGACAGGAAAGATCAAAAATCCTATTCCTACGTAAACTTTTACACAAAAGTTACGTACTGTGAGAGGGGTAATAACCTGGAGCTGCACGTGGAAATAACCGTCATTGGATTGCATTGGCACAGCTCAGGAGAGATAAGTCGCGTGTGGATGAGGATCGATGGAAAGAAACGCCTGGACCAGAAGAGTGGAGAGGTAGCGGTGCGTGGGACACAGTAGTGTGGACGCGTGTGCTCGGCTGTTTACATTCGGGTGGATTAGATTAAAAAAATCCCTTCATCCCAGCAGGCAGCTCTAGGTGCCCTCTCCCGGATCTCAAACCCGAGCGGGCCAGCTCCTCCGTGCGCTACTCCCCGGCTACGATCTGCAGCAGGACCCTACCGGTGAGCCGTGAGCCAGCTACTTCCCGCGCTTCTCCCCGGTCTCTTCTCTCATCTCACCCCTCTCTGTTCTCTTTTGAACAGGAAGCAGAGCAGAGCTCCACCACAACAATGGCGTTGCCTCCCATGGATCTCAGAACTGCCGCCGTCAAGCCCATGTTATTTGCGCGAACCTTCACCGGTGCCCACCGGGGCGACCCTGCATGTGCGCCATCTCCCGTACTGGCCTTGACCGCCTCTTGTTGGCTCCCTCTCTTCGGGTGAAGATTGCCCTCGTCGGTCTCCCCTGTCCCATTAATTGTGGACGCTCTTCCGTTTCAGTCTCACATAGTATGCATGATGTTTAATTATTCCAAAGGCCTCCCTCCAATTAATTCCCGCTAGTTGTGTTTAACTCACGAACTAATTTGAACTGGTGTGATTGTGTACAGGGAACGATGTGGACTATGTATTGACCAGAACTTTCTCCTTTATACACAAACACCGGCTAAATTATCTATTTGATCCTGACCAAGGACGCAGGGGATATGGACCGATGGGCTGAGGCCCAAGCGCAACGCGTCAGCCACGTGAATTTTCCTAGACGGGAAAGCGGAAGTCTAGAAGCGTTTCATTAGCCGAACGTTTTTGTATAGATTTAGTATCACCTTGAATAACGAAAACAATACTATACGGTGACCAGATGATGGTGAACCCGATAAAAGCAATAGTCATTTTATTATTAAAGAAAAATTAGGTAGAGAATAGAGATTAAAAAAATAAGTAAAAAGATATATATATATATATGTATGTATGTATATATATATATATATATATATATATATATATATATAGAGGGTGGGTCTACTTTGATAACACCCCTTAAAAGTCTTATTTTGACACCACTCGCCTTATTCTCACATCACTAACAGATTGTTGCACCCATCGAAAGCTAATCCTCTATTTCTAAATAGCTACAAACCATTACCTAATTTTTCTAGCCATACAACCATGACACATAAGCAAGTATGCATGCAAGACATAAATAACATCTTTTGCACTACTCTAGGCATGCAATGGTGTCACATCATCAACTCATGCATATTAGTCATAAGCAGGTTTTTGCATTAGAGTTCATCCTCCATATTTTGTTAGAAATTACATTGTAACTATAATTTTCACTCTCTTTTTATAAGCTTTGTATTTTATTGTTTTTAAGCATACATTCGTTTTCCAATAGTTTTAGAATTTTTTATAACAACTATTTATCTATTTTTTAGCAATGTTCCTGCAGCAACGCGCGGGGCATCATCTAGTATCATAAAACAACCGTGCCAAACTGCAACGGGAAAGAAAAAACACCCCCACCACCACCTTCTTCCCCATCCGGCCATGACCACCGCCCTCTCAACCCACCTTCTTCCCTCATTAGGCGACGACCCCCAACCCCCTTGTCGGTGTCAAAACCGGCGCATCTCGAGTAGGGGGTCCCAAGTTGTGAGTCTCGGATCGACGATAACAGGGGACGAAGGAGGCGATGTTTACCCAGGTTCGGGCCCTCCTATGGAGGTAAAACCCTACGTCCTGCTTGATTATATCTACCTCGAGATCAAATAGCTACAACCCTAGATGAGTCTCTCCCTACTATTTGAAACCCCCTGGCTTATATAGACACCGGGGGGTACCTAGGGTTTACACATGATAAGTTTCCTACCGGAAGCAAGGACGCTGGCCCACACCTTGACTTGAAGTACACGCTGCATCTTCGGAGGTTTCCTTCTAGAACGCAAGGTCATCACGTATCTGGCCCTTCCTGCGATAGCCAGAGAGCGGCCCCTTAGACCGGCCTATGAGAGATAGGCCGATGGCCCGAGGACCCCTTAGTCCAGGACTCCCTCAATAGCCCCGAACTAACCCCCAACGCCAGGGATCATGACACCAGCAGCTTCGTGTGATCGGAGTCTTCGACTTGCAGGGTGAGTTCCTTATTCCCCTTAATGATCGTTCGGCAATAGTTCGGTCATTAATGACGCATATTTCATTCGAGCATATAGTCTTCCAGACGCCATGAGTTACTTAGCCTCGAAGGCTACACGTCGAAGTGTGAGTAGTATCTCCTGACAACCTTTATAACGGAGGGTCATGACTTATTACGACTGCCAAGCCAGTTATGAAAACTTGGTTATCGATTCGAGGCCGTTTCTCTATTGGCACGTCTTGTCAATGTGTGGACCGTGCCCCATTTATTATGGGATATGATTAATGCCCTAGGTTACTTCACGCGTGCATAACGACACACATGTCTCGGGAAGCGGAGAGACTTGCTACGCAGTAAAGGGAGGCTCATCGGCGTAACACCTCATAAAAGGGAAAAAAACCAAGGCATGTTCACGCTTCCTATTCGCATCCCTCGCTTCCTCAATCTTCCTAAGCTCCAAGAGCCCAGATCCAGTTTTCCCTCAATCTCTCCTCTGAGATCAGCCATGGCGGGTTCAGGATCTATGGCCAGGTGGGAGGCCTCCACGGTTACCGACAAGGACATTCGGGAGTTAAAGCTTGCCGGCTACCTCCCCGTCAACTTCTTCCACCGCGCTCCACAAGCGAACCAGGCGGTCCCCACCCCTAAGCCAGGCGAGAGGGTGGTGTTCGTCCCCCATTTCATTCGGGGGCTGGGCTTTCCGCTCCACCCCTGTCTCAGGGGCCTTATGTTCTTCTACGGGCTGGATTTCCACGATCTTCCCCCGCACTCCTTCATGCATATCTCGACATTCATCATTGTATGATAAGCCTTCCTGTGGGTCGAACCGCACTTCGGCCTGTGGCTCAAGGTATTCAATGTCAAGCTGAAGATAGTCGCGGGTGAGCACGCAGAATGCAGAGCGGTGGTAATCAGTAAGCTTCCTCGCGTCAAGTGGCCGACCGGTACTTTCATCGATACAATAAAGATGTGGCAGAAGGAGTGGTTCTATATCACCGAACAAAGGGATGAGGGATGGGTGGCGCCTGCTGAGTTAAGATCTGGACCTCCCGCGAGATTAACCTCGTGGCTCAAGAAGGGCCTCGACTGGGGGTCGGACGCAGAGGGGAAATTGCTGCAGAAGCGTATTTCCTCGATGATCGCGGCCAAGATCGAGCTGGTTAATGTGGTCTAGGTCATGCTCCGACGCCGTCTTCTTCCCTGCCAGCACCGGGCCTCCCCAATGTGGGCTTATCAGCTCGAGGACGAGCCTAACGTGTGCCAACTCTTATGCACTACCCATGAGAAATTGTGGAAATGCTATTCAAGCCCCAGAAAAACTGGCCAACCAAGGAAGAAGACATAGGTCTTGACGCCGACAACCCTCCTGCCCAGGTATGATAAATTTTAACTCTCTAGATTTGTTCTTTGATAGAAGGGCTAAACACCTTCCCCCTCATCTTTGCAGAAATGGTTGAGCAAGGCCATGGAAATTAACTGCCCAGCCCCGCAACCTGAAGACCCCAAGTCGGATTTGTTGACAGCGATGCTCGTCGTGGCGCCATACACAGTGCCAGATAAGAAGGAGAAGAAGAAGAAGGACGGAGAAGATCTTCGATTAAGGGATCTTCCAAGCACTATGTGCGGGGAGACCCACGCCTCTTCCACTCACGAGGAGGAGCGCGAGGATGGAGGCGAGAGCAATTCCCCCCTCACAAGAAAAAGGGCAACGTTAGTAGATGTCGCGGAGGACCTACCTCCTCCTGCCCCGAAGAGGCCATGTCGGACAAAAGTAGTCCTAGCCGATGACACCTCTGACTTTGATGAAGAGTCGGAGGACTTTGAAAGGGTTCCTCGAAGGAACTCAAGGGTCAAGCCCCGGCCCAGAGGTATATATCCGAAGACCCTCTGAATCATTTATATGAAGTTTTTGACGTTAAATGGAAGAATGCCTTTTAATTTGCAGCCCACCACGCGTTCTCCCCACCGCCCAAATATCGTATGGGGAGTCTCTGCCTGCCGATATGGCGGAGAGTGGAACTACGTCACAGCCAAAAAACCCAGGGACTGAGAAGGTGGCTGCGGAGGTGTTATCTCGCCAGGCTCCTTTGGAGCCAAACACCGACGGCAGGGGTGACGATGTTATGGATGAGGTTAATGCCTCGACTGTCGAAGACCAGGAGGGGGAAACTCTCTAGGTCACTAAGGAGGGAGGACAAAATACTGTTCGGTCCCCTCCGAGGACATCTCCGGAGAGAACTAGGCCTCCAGAGCTACCGGTTCAATCCCCCATCAGAGATCGGGTTGGTCGGTCACCACCGGTGCCACCCATGACTAGGTGGCCAGTGATGGAGGAGACTCTATCAAGCGCCTCCATCTCCGAGGATCACCGCACTCTTATGGGTGCGGTTTTGCATGGCATCCAGTCCGTTGATGGCAGACTAAAAGAGGCCTTTAATGGTCTCTTGATGGGCTTCAAGGTGAGCCACGTAATACCCTTTTCCCCAAAAAAATAATTTTATTAAGTTTGTGCTATGTTTATATATATAGTAGCCCCCGAGCCCTGGGTAGGTTTGGAAAAAACCAACTCAGGGGTCAAATATCCGGGAAGGACTAACGATGCCCAAGGCAACATTTGTCCCACACTGTTCTAAGAGCCCCTAAGAGAACCTAGCACAAGGTCATGTTCTGATGGCTCTAGAGTTTGAATGCACCTAACCTCTTGTTTATTTATTTTTTGTAGGCCTCGTCATCGGCAGCGACCGTCAATGCCGCAGAGCTTGCCAAGCTAAATAGGAAGCTCAAGAGCGCTGAAGAGGAGCTTGATTGCCTAAACAAGAGGTTCGATGAGGCTCAAGGTAAGCCGAATTGTAATATCTGGGTTGTCTATCATTAGTGATTCACACTGGTAACCCAGTGTAATTATTTATTTATTGCTTCCACAGCTTCGGCTGCGAAGGTCAAGAACCTCAAGGTCGAGCTAAAAAAGATGAAGGAGGAGGCCGCGGATAAGAAGGCGACAGCCAAACAAGCAGCAACAGCACTATCAGCATTAAAAGCTGCGAGCGATAAGCATCACGCCCGGGAGGAGGAGGTGCATCAGGAGCTCAAGAATGCCAACACGAAGTGCGAGGCTCTTGAGCAGAAAGGCAAAGAGCAGGCCACCGAGCTATCCATGCTGAAATTGGAGCTCCAAACGGAGCGGGCGGATAGGCGATTCTTTGAAGAAGAAGTCCACCAAGTCAAGGCTGTCATGGATGGTAATTCGTATTTACTACAGTGTGCCTTTGTAGGATCGAAAGTAGGTCTAGAGAGGGGGTGATTAGACTACTTGACCAAATAAAATCTTGCCTTGTTCCCAATTTTAATTCTTGGCAAGTTTTAGCATTCATAGCATATCAAGTAACACCCTACACATGCATGTCTAAGAGTGTAGCAGCATAAAGTAAAGACATTGCACATGTAAGTAAAGAGAGGGTTAGGAAAGCAAACACAAGTGATGACACGATGATTTTTCCCGTGGTTCCGATAGGTGGTGCTATCGTACGTCCACGTTCATGGAGTCTTCAACCCACAGAGGGTAACGGTCGCGAGAGTCCATGAAGGGCTCTACCCATGGAGGGTTCCACAGAGAAGCTACTTTGACTATTCCATGCGGCTTCCATCCACGAAGGACTAGCCTCACTATGGGTAGATCTTCACGAAGTAGGCGATCTCCTTGCCCTTACAAACTTCTTGGTTCACTCCACAACACGAAGTAGGAGGCTCCCAAGCGACACCTAACCAATCTAGGAGGCACCACCCTCCAAAAGGTAATAGGCTCGGTAATGACGATGAACTCCTTGCTCTTGTGCTTCAAGATGATAGACTCGTCAACACACAATCACTCTCTCATAGATTTGGCTTGGTAGAAGAGATGGGATTGGTGGAAAGCAACTTGGTGAGGCTAGAAATCAAGATCCATATGGTTGGAGTGGAAGATCTTGACCTCAACACAAGGGTAGGTGGTTCTCTCTCAGAAAACTGAGTAGGATAGGTATGGAATAGTTCTGAGTGCTTCTCTTTCGAGTGGGTGGTGGTGAAGGGGTATATATAGGCATCCCCAAAATTCCAACCATTACACACAATGAGTCAGACTCGGTGACACCGATGTGTTAATCTCGGTGGTATCGAAGTGACCAAAAGTGGCAACCTTTGAATCTCGGAGGGACCGATATACAATTCTCGAATGCACCGACAAGTTGACCAACGGTCAGATTTACCAATCTCGGTGACGCTGATTCACCATTCTCGGTCGGACCGAAAATGAGAACTTGTGTAACAGAATCTTGGCAACCCAACTCGGTGGCACCGAGTGCAGTGTCAGCTGCACCGAAGTGTTAGGGTTTGACTGAGTCTGTCTAGGGTTTGGAATCGGTGGCACCGGGATAGGAATGTTGGTTGTACCGATATTGCATATTTGGCTTAGGACGGACTTTGGTGGGAGAGTTTGTGGATGTTTTGGTGACTCTCATTTGTGCACATTTGAGCATATTGTTCACCATCAAAATTTACCCCCTTTTAATAGTATTGGCTTTCCTATGGACTCAAAGTGATTTCTCACAAAAGTAAAATGTAGAGTCCTCTTGCTTGAAGCTTGGTCAACCTATTTCCTTGAATCTTGGGGTAATTCCACAATCCTTTAGCCATCCCTATTAGTGAACTTTTCCTGAAATATACTTGGTGAAAGCATTAGTGCAATGACTTATATATTGTTATTAATTACCAAAACCACCAAGGGAGCAAATGTGCTTTCAGCCTTTGGTGGTAGCAGGTTTGCATTGCTCACCCAGGTGTGGCGTTCCTCAAGCGCCTGTTCAGACCTCCGAAGGAGTGCAGCGGATGTGAACAAATTCTATGCTTCGCGGGATGAGGACGATGAGGCTCGACTATTCTGGGCACAGTTGAAGCCCCTGAGCGCTCTCCTCTTCTTATCGAGAAGATGAAGTAACTGATGGAGCTGCACAGGATGGTGGAGCCGGCCATGGTGGATCTCTGTATCCGGTTGTGGCCTACACAGCCGTTGCCAAGCAGTTACTTCGGCTTGGTGCAGAAACTATGTGATGTTGCGCCTCGGATTGACGCTTTAAAGCATTCTGCATGCATCGAGGGAGCTCGGATGGCCTTTGCAAGGACCATGATGCATTGGCCGAACCTCAAGCCAACCGAGACGGCCACCGCACCTCCGCCCCCTGGAAAGGAGCATAGGCGCCCCGAGCAATACTTCTCCATAGTGATGTAGGGTGCTCGGGCGATAGAGGCCCAATGCTCTAAGGATGTTTTTTTATGAATGACCATGCTGTAATATGTCCGAAGACTGTTAACGCTTTATAATGAGGTTGCATGGTTTATCATGTCTTTTGAGTTTTGTATTTTATTGTGACTCCCATGTGTCCGTTTTATCTGAAAGTTGCGAGTCATCGGCTTCAACCCCCATGTAAATACTACACAAGGTGTTTCTGCCTCCACATTGTGACCCTTAGCCGAGGTATCGGTGCCCAAAGGCGGTAGTGCGAGGGGAACAAGGCAACCGGACTATGATGCTTTATCTCTTTCACTTAGCCGTAGGAGCTTAAAAATGCGGGGGCTAATGAATAGCCCGCAGTGTTTTGTGATGTTCGGATGTACCGAGGCTGAAGCCAGCATCACATGGTTTGTACAAGTACGAAACCCATCATATGACACGGAATAACCTTTATCGATTTTTTAGTATGATACTTATGCTCGGATTTGCAGACCGGTTCTTGCTTACTATGACAGTCAGTTTTTGGCTTTCTCCCTTGAGGTGCTTGACCAGGCGAGCTGGAAGCACAATCAAAGTGGTTCTCCCTTTGCCCTTTTAGCCAAACGAGCGGAATATAAGAGGGCAAACAGAGGAGCCGGGCAACCCAACTATTGACCCAAGACATAGTTCGGATCCAATGCATATAAAGCAAATCCAAGACGCTGAACACACGATCTATTGTGTTGGGGTGAAGCTTAGGGTGATATTTTAAATTCCATCCCCCGGTCTATTAATCGGTTGCATCGTAATGTATACTGAACAGTTTTGCAAGAAGCATTGACGAGGGAAGAACAGAGTATGTAGCATAAAATACAGCGAAGAAGCCATGTACAATGGTCTATTATTTGCTCATTAACTCTTATAACTCAAATTGTTGAAGCCACTGTTTACAGGTATTTGGCGAGGAAATATAAAGTTTACAGAGGAAAGGTTGTACCAGGGGTCTTCAATGGGTGGCTTGATGTCCTCGATGTGCCCAGTCGCATGTCCGCTCCTGCACCCCCTAGGGAGTTGCATTCCTTTAAGGGTGATTGGTGTCAGCGAGCGGACCTTGGGAAGAAGATCTTGAGAAGTTGCCGAAGTATGGATAAGCTTTACACTTTAGTAGGTCCATGATGGTAGCTGTGGTTTGTTCGAGGACATGTACTGGCAGTAGTTCGGTCCAGCCAAACACTTTGCCTTTGATGGTTGTTCCCCATTGCTACCCATGGAATCTTGACACATGTTTGACGGGCACTAGGGTTGTGCAAAGAGGAGTATGTCCATATTTCTCGGGAGAACAAGATTCTGGGAGTTTGGACCGAGACCGAGCTCGTTTGTCAACCTTACATGCCTTTATGGCAGATTTCGGTGTTAGCCGATCGTCATCGTAATGGAATTCAGCTGCCAAGGCCAATGCATGTTCCTCAGTTCAGAGGGAACGCTCTGTGTTGCCGTTGACAGTAATGACCCCCTTGGGCCCGGGCATTTTGAGCTTGAGGTATGCATAGTGTGGGACGGTGTTAAAGCGAGCGAATGTTGTGCGGCCTAGTAGGGTGTGATAACTGCCGCAGAAAGGGACAATGTACAAGGTCAACTCCTCGCCGCGGAAGTTGTCGGGCGAACCGAACACTACTTCCAGGCTCACAGAGCCCGTGCACCGGGCTTCAACGCCTCGGATCACTCCTTTAAAGGTAGTATTGCTATGTTTAATCCTTGATGGATCTATACCCATATTTTCACCGTATCTAAGTAAATAAGATTGAGGCTACTTCCTCCGTCCATTAAGAATTTAGTGAGGTGATACCCATTGATAATGGGGTCTAGGACGAGGGCCGCCGAACCCCCATGACGGATACTGGTCGGATGGTCTCGTCGATCAAAGGTGATCGGGTACGTCGACCATGGGTTATACTTCGGGGCTACAGGCTCTACAGCATAGACCTCTCGAAGGGCGCGCTTCCTCTCCTTTTTGGGTATGTGAGTGGCATATATCATGTTCACAGTCTTTACCTTTGGAGGGAACTGGTTTTTTCCTCCATTGCTTGGACCATGGGGTTCATCATCTTCCTTGCTGTGTGGGCCCTTGTCTTGCTCTTCGGCTGTGAGTTTGCCAGCTTGTTTGAACACCCAACAGTTACGGTTGGTGTGGGTGGCAGGATTGTCTTGGGTGCCATGGATCTGGCAAGGCCTCTCCATGATTTTGTCCAGCGGGGTAGGTCCATCACGATTGCCTTTGGACGACTTTTTCCACTGCCCGGATCAGGGGTTGCGGAAACCCGGCGTTAACGGTCGTGTCGTCGGCACCACCGTTGTTGTGCCGACATTTACTTTTGTTGCTTCGTGGTTTCCCATTTCCATCCCGGACTTCGGAGGTGATGAGGTCTTCAGGGTTGTGGCTTCGTCTAGCTAGCCAGTTGTCCTCGCCCGCGCAAAAGCGGGTCATGAGTGATGTATGGGCGGACATGGTCCTAGGCTTGTCCTGACCGAGCTGGCGAGCCAGCCATTCGTCCCGAATATTGTGCCTGAAAGAGGCTATTGCCTCAGCATCTTGGCAATTGATGATCTGGTTTTTCTTGGACAAGAACCGATTCCAGAATTGTCGAGCTAACTCTCCTGCCTTCTGGACGACGTTGCTTAGGTCGGGGGAGTTCGACGGCCGTACATAGGTGCCCTAGAAGTTAGATCGTAATGCATCCTCGAGATCCTCCCAGCGGCCGATTGAATTCTCAAGGAGACTGTTTAGCCAGTGTCGAGCTGGCCCTTTGAGTTTTAGGGGCAGATATTTGATGGCGTGGAGATCATCTCCTCGTGCCATGTAAATGTGGAGGAGGAAATCCTTGATCCACACAGCTGGGTCTATCGTCCCATCGTATTGCTCTATGTTCATGGGTTTAACCCTTCCGGGAACTTCTGCTGCATCACTTCGTCGGTGAAGCACAGTGGGTGGGCCATCGAACCCCCATGACGGATACTGGTTGGATGGTCTCATCGATCAAAGGTGATCGGGTACATCGACTATAGGTTATACTTTGGGGCTACAAGCTCTACGGCGTAGACCTCTCGAAGGGCGCGCTTCCTCTCCTTTTTGGGTATGTGAGTGGCATATATCATGTTCACGGTCTTTACCTCTAGAGGGAACTACTTTTGTCTCCATTGCTTGGACCGCGGGGCTCATCACCGTCCTTGCTGCGTGGGCCCTTGCCTTGCTCTTTGGCTGCAAGTTTGCCAGCTTGTTTGAAAACCCAACAATTATGGTTGGTGTGGGTGGCAGGCTGGTCTTGGGTGCCATGGATCTGGCAAGGCCTCTCCATGAATTTTTCCAGTGGGATAGGTCCGTCATGATTGCCTTTAGACGGGTTTTTCCGCTGCCTGGATCATGGGTTGCTGAAACTGGTGTTAATGGCCATGTCGTGGGCATCACCTTTGTTGTGCTGGCGTTTACTTTTGTTGTGTCGTGGTTTCCCGTTTCCATCCTGGACTTCAGAGGTGTCGAGGTCTTCGGGGTTGTGGCTTCGTCTAGCTAGCCAGTTATCCCCGCCCACGCAAAAGCGGGTCATGAGTGATGTAAGGTCGGACATGGTCCTAGGCTTGTCCTGACCGAGATGGCGAGCCAGTCATTCATCCCAAATATTGTGCGTGAAAGAGGCTATTGCCTCGACATCTGGGCAATCGACAATCTGGTTTTTCTTGGTCAAGAACCGATTCCAGAATTGTCGAGCTGACTCTCCTGCATTCTGGACGACGTTGCTTAGGTCGGAGGAGTCCAACGGCCGTACATAGGTGCCCTGGAAGTTAGATCGGAATGCATCCTCGAGATCCTCCCAGCGGCTGATTGAATTCTTGAGGAGACTATTTAGCTAGTGTCGAGATGGCCCTTTGAGTTTTAGGGCAGATATTTGATGGCGTGAAGATCATCTCCCCGTGCCATGTGAATGTGGAGGAGGAAATCCTCAATCCACATGGATGGGTCTGTCATCCCATCGTATTGCTCTATGTTCATGGGTTTAAACCCTTCTGGGAACTGTTGCTGCATCACCTAGTCGGTGAAGCACAGTGGGTGGGCAGCGCCTCTGACCCGGGCTATGTCCCACCTATGGTCGGCACCTGATTTGGTCGGGTATTGTTCCTGACTTCTATTGTTGCAGTCGAGCCTAGGATGGTATCCATGTCGTCTATCGGGGGAGTACCCTCTAGATCCGTAGATGGATCTTGTGCGGCCTTCTCTATAATCCAGGTCATGTCGTAGGTCGTACCTGTCCTCAGGATCTACTTGCTCTTTTCTCCTCCTTCAGGGTATCAACGGCCTATAGTCGGTGTCGCCATCCATCCCATCCTGTCCTCGAGGGGGGCGGTCCGGCTGGTCGTATGTAGTGTGCTTAGGAGATGGTGTATCGGGGACTTCATCGTCAAACTGTGCCAGCAGCCGTCGGCGTGGATAGCTCTTGGGTTGGTCCGATAGACCGATACCGTACCCTTCTTCGGTCGATAGGAACCTCATCCATCGATCATTAAGGGTATCTTGTTTGGCTTTAAGCTGTCGTTCTTTTGCCTTCAGGCTTCGGCCGGTGGCTATAAGCTGTTGCCTAAACCATTCCTGATCCTCAAGGTTTTCTGGGACAATGAAGTCTTCGGCTTCCAGGCTGTCCTCCTCCTCGACAGGGGGGGAGGTAGTTGTCATCCTCGGAATCACTTGGATCCTCGGGGTTGCACTGATTTTCCGGCCTCTCCTGGTCCTCTAGTGGATGTTCGGGGATTTCGGGATCGTCGAGGTCTTCAGGGGCGTCATTTTACCCGGTGCCAGCAATAGCTTCCCTTCCCTTTTTGCCTTTGATCATTTGCGCTACTTCTGGCACCTTGACGGCTCCTCGCTAGATTTATCGCCATTATTTTCGGGTGTGTGTTCGCCCTTATCGGTTGGAGTGTCCACCATGTAGACGTCGTAGGTGGAGGTGGTGGTCCATCGCCCGGTGTTAACAGGGGCGGGAGCGTCGTCCTCTTCATCCATGTCTTCGGCCTCCTCGGAGGCTAGTCCCACATATCGGTTAAATCTTCGATTGCGGCTACCAAGTGGGTGGTGGGTGGGTCGAAAAATTCCTCTAATCCCGCCTTCCGACCGATCTGAGCATGGATCGGGTCGGGTCTTCTATACTTCATATTGATAAGATCCAATCTAGAGCCTCGTTGAGAGTCGAGAGCTCGATCGGGTCAGTCTGCCTGGAATTTTCGGAGTTAACCTCCGACGCGTCCGCACAAAAAGTGCGTCCGACAGGAGCCGACCCCTGGCCCTTCGGTACTGTGACCGGATCCGGAATAAAAGCCAGATCATCGTTGGGGTTGGTCCCGTGGGCGGAGTTGGGAGCAGAATCCGAAGATAAGGCCTCGGAGTTTTTGGGTGCGTCAGATGAGACCACAAGCCCGGTGAGCAAAAGATCGCCCCGAGAGTCTACAGAGAACTCTAGGTTCCCGAATCTGACCTCCTGATCAGGGGCAAAACTCCCGACCCGGCCAACACGGCTGGTTGGGTCAGCGTGCAACACGATGCTACCGAAAGCGAAGTTCTGTCCAGGGACAAAGGAGTCCATGTTATGGACTTCTTCGCTAATGACTAAGTGAGCCATCGATTCCTTTGGCGATCACATCAGAACTCTCAATGAAAGCACCAATGTTGGTGTCAAAATCGGAGGATCTCAGGTTGGTGGTCTCGAGTTGTGAGTCTGGATTCGACGGTAACAGGGGACAAAGGAGACGATGTTTACCCGGGTTCGGGCCCTCCTATGGAGGTAAAACCCTACATCCTACTCTATTATATTGATGTGTATGAAGGTTACAGAGTTGATCTACCTCGAGATCGAATAGCTGAAACCCTGGATGAGTCTCTCCCTACCATCTAAAACCCCCTGGCTTATATAGACACCAGGGCTACCTAGGGTTTACACATGATAAGTTTCCTGTCGGAAGCAAGGACGCCGACCCACACCTTGACTTGGAGTACATGCCGCATCTTAAGAGGTTTCCTTATAGAACACAGGGTCACCACGTATCCGGCCTTCATGCGATAGCCAGAGAGCGGCCCATCAAACCGACCTATGAGAGATAGGTCGACGGTCCGAGGACCCCTTAGTCCAGGACTCCCTCACCCCTCAACCCACCTTCTCCCACAACCACCCGTCGCCGCCTCCTCCCACTTCCCTTCATCGCCGACCACCGGGGCTGCCACATATTCACGCAGCACGGGCTCCCCGTGCCACCGCCTCCTCCCACCACCTGTCCCCAGTCCCGCCTCCTCCCACCACCTCACAGATCTGGCTGACGACCACAGGTCGCCCCCCAACCACCATGGCGCCACACACTATCACCACATGCCCCGCCGCCTCTCACCACCTGCCTCAAGCCGCGCCTCCTCCCACCACCTCACGGATCTGGCCGGTGACCACGGGTTGGCCCCCAACCACCGCGACACCACAACTCCCTCCCGCACCGCCCCCATAGCACCACCTCCCACCATCTCCGTCCCCACTGCCCACGACGGTCGCGCCTGACCTTGACTCCAATTCCGTGCCCCCACCCACCACCGATCTTGGCCAGCCGTGCGCCCGACCGCCGCCGGATCTCCTACTGGTCGTCGCGGCCGGTTCCACCCTTTGCACCTCCAGATCCGCCATGGACCTGCCTGGCCTCGCCGCCCTACGCCAGTCCCACGACAGGGCTCTCCGATCCGCACTACCCGTGATGGGACTCTCTGATTCGTGCCGCCCTGCGATTGGGATCTCTGATCCGCGTTTCCCAGCAAATACTACTACTCCACCATCACCCTCAATGGACCCATGCACTGCTTGAGCTCTTGGGCATGTCCGTCGGTCAACGGCGGCAGAGTGGACGACTGTTAGAGCATATTTCTCCATATGTGGTTTTGGTAACTGTTGACAGTCCCTATGGACTAATGGTTGCCTTGAGTTATATTCGAAGGATTTGTCCATAGGACCTTCTTGAAGTACATGTGATGGTTTCAAGGAGTTTATATTGTGACCAAGGTGGTATTCAAGGTTTATCTAGAGATTGGCCATGTGAGAGTTGAGCTTATTGCAAGAATGTCTTGAAGAAGAAGATTGTGTGAGCATTCATGTTTACCTTCAAGACATCATCTTTATGAAGAGATAATATAAGATACAAGGTTGATCAAGACTAAGTCAAAAAGTGAGAGGGATCAAGTGATCTCATGGTATGGTAAGAATTGTCCATTACGCTTTGTGTACTAACCCATGGTCTACGTGAGAGTTCTTTGTGGGATTAGGTATATTTCCATGGGTTGCATGAAGAGTAAGATCCCATACATCCCATGGAAGATGACATCAAGTGGTGATCATCATCAAGGTTGCAGTGTGCAAGCTCAAGTGAAGCATCACGGAGAGATCATGCTTGAAGCTAGCCATTCATTATGGTGACAATGGACTTGTGAAGATGTGTTGAAGAGTGGCTCACCCATAGTGGAGTATGGGGGAGCAATCAACTATTCTTCATCAAGCCAACGCAATCAAGAATGGTGGTCCATCTTGAGGAAGTCAAGATCGTCATCATCTAGCTCAAGTGGACCATGTGCAAGGTATAGGCTTGCCCTTGATAGGTTTTCCATTTTGCTGGTCTCATAGTGGTAGTTGCGATACCGGGTTATAGGATCGATTATCGTACTATCAAGGGGGGATCTCAAGTGAGTAGCTTGATCGGATCGTTCATTGAGAGCTCAAACCATTTGCATCCTTGCATCATCTTTCTTGATTCTTGTTTGGTATTTCTCTTTGTGAGTCCTAGAGCTTATGGTCGTCTTCATGACAAGCTCGAGTTCATCAAAAATGGAGTTCATATGAATCTTCTATGATGTTTTCGATGTTGGAGTTTTTGACGGTTCTTCATTCATAGAGGTTTCACATCTCTATATCACTATTGGATAGCTCTTGTCGTCCCGAATCCAACAAGCTTGAGTTTGTTCAGTTTGGAGCTTATACGTGAAGGTTATGGCAGTTCTGGTTTTACTGTTTCCATCTGGTTGGTTGGGTTCTTTGTTACTCTCCCGAGGGCGGTAGTATCGCTGTCCACAACCGCTAGTACCGCTGGGGGGGGGGCGGCTCCTTATGCAGGGCACCAGAAACTGCCTTGTCTGGTGTGTGGTGACCAGCGCCACCTGAGCGGTAGTAGGGACGGTAGTACCAAGCGGTACTACCGCTGCCCCTACTACTACTGAGATCTGCGTGTGGGCAGTAGTACCGCTCCCAAGGGCGGTACTACTGCTAGTGCGTGAGTTGTGGGAGTAACGGTTGGATTTCCCCCCACCTATTTAAGGGGGTCTTCTGCCCCAATGGTTCTTATCTTTTGAGCTCGAGTTCCCTCCCCCCCATTGTTGACCTTGTTCGAGCTTGCTAACTCTCAATCCCTCCAATGATTCTTTCTAGTTATTGAGGGAAAAGAGAGAGGAGATCTTGATCCACATTTCCACCAATCACTTTCTCCTCTAAGTGAGGGGAACCCCTTGGATCTAGATCTTGGAGTTCTTTGTGTTCTTCTTTGTTCTTCCTCTCATTTTCCCCATAGCATTAGTTGTTGTTGTGGGATTTGGGAGAGAAGTACTTGGGCACTCCGTGTGCCCTTGCCCTTGCATTTGGTGCATATGTTTGAGTTCTCCACGATGATACGTGGAAGTGAGAGTTGAGAAGCTTATTACCCTTGGGTGTTTGGGCACCCTAGAGCTTGTTCCTCTTGGGTGCTTTGGCGCCCTAGATGGTTGGTGGTGCCTAGGAGATCAATCATTGTGGGGCAAAGATTTGGTTAAGCATCGAGGTCTCCAATTAGGTTCTGGATATTTCCCCGAGCATTTGAGGTCACCTCGGAGCCACGGTCCATTGTGGTGAAACTTTGGGGTGTCGTTGGGAGCCTCCAATTAAGTTGTGGAGATTGCCCCAACCTTGTTTGTACGGGTTCGGTGACCACCCTCAAGGGTCCCTTAGTGGAATCACGACATCTTGCATTTGTGCGAGGGCGTGAGGAGATTACGGTGGCCTTAGTGGATTCTTGGGGAGCATTGTGCCTCCACATCGCTCCGAATGGAGATTAGCATCCGCAAGGCTGTGAACTTCGGGATACATCATCCTCTCCAAGTGCCTCGGTTATCTCTTACCCGAGCCCTTCACTTATGCACTTTACTTTGTGATAACCATATTGTTTCATGCTATATATCTTGCGATCACTTAGTTGTTTATCTTGCTTAACATAAGTTGTTGGTGCACATAGGTGAGCCTAGTTGTTTTAGGTTTTGTGCTTGACATATTAAACGTCAGTTTTATTCCGCATTTGTTCAAGCCTAAAATGTAATTATTTTAAAGCGCCTATTCACCCCCCTCTAGGAGACATCCACTTCCTTTCAATG
The DNA here is from genome assembly GCA_022496015.1 of Hordeum marinum. Taxonomy (NCBI): domain Eukaryota; kingdom Viridiplantae; phylum Streptophyta; class Magnoliopsida; order Poales; family Poaceae; genus Hordeum; species Hordeum marinum. The sequence continues at coordinate 378,192,347 of CM039678.1, read as the reverse complement.
GAGATGAGCTTCAGACCATTGCTGATGCTCTGGCGTCTCCATCGACGGTGTTCTCCCTGTCCAGCAGCGAGCCGCATTTCGTTCGTGACGTTAGCGTGTGTTCGTCAGGCGGACATAGCAAGTAGTTTACTCGTAGTGTGCTTGTAGTATGGTGTGTGTTGTCGTACAGTTCGTTTGCAATTCGTGCGTGCGATGCTCCCATATGTGATACGGTTGCTGCTCCCATGCAGTTTGGTAGTGGGGATGCGTGAGCAACAGTGCAATACACATGAGCCCGGTCCTCACTTCAGTGCGATTTGGCATTTGCACGCAGTCTTTTTTGTTGATTTTCCATATTTTCAAATGCATTTAAGAACAAATTGAAAAACTTGCAAAACTCACGAGTCCAGTCAATGTTTATACTTGCAAAAAGAATGTGTTTGTTGTATCCATGTGTAACATGTTGCTCATTTGTATCTCGTGTGCGGTTTGGATGATGATCAGATGTACTGGATGGGTGCATTGGAATATGTTTGTGTGGGTGCCTATCAGGAGTTCACTTATGTAGCTGACCGGTTCATTTTGTCAAGCATATTTTTGAGCTAATATATTTTGTCAATATTTTGTAGCATCTCATTACCACTTTGTATGAAGTGCAATTTGCTTTGTGTGTTTCAAAATCTAGTTGACTACATCAACACTTGTAGTGCGCTTGGTCCTCGGATGTGGTTCACTTTTAAGAATGATGTCGTTCACTTGCGCCCAATATGAAAGTGCGAAAAATTTAGCAAAAAAAATAGTAATGGGGTCCACTTCGGTATATGTAGCGGCTCACTTGCCCTTGTCTCCGGAGTCCACTCCTGTTCATAAAAAAGAAGAAAAAATACGACAAAAAACTCACAAAAACTCGTCAGAGAAAATTTATTTGCGACAAAAGAAATGATGAAGTTTACTTGCCCGTCCAATGCAGTGTTTTTTTTGTGTGATGCAGTGGGTTCTTCTGTGTGATGCGGTTCACGCGTCTATTTTGGTGTTGCGAAAAATAGTGTCCGCATTCAAGTAAATTCAAAACTGCTCTTTAACCGTAAAGAATTAGAGTGTTCTACATGAAAAAGTTGTGTCTCGTCAACCTTTGCTCTTCTTCTTGGATTCCTTCTCCCATCGAGGACAATAAGTGATGAAGTGACCAGATTTCTTGCACTTGTGACAAGTCTGCTTCTTGTTGTCACACGAAGACATTTCTCCAGCCTTTTTGGAGTCATGCCTTGAAGATTTTGCAAAGCGTTTGGACTTGGCAAGTTTCTGAAACTTCCTCACCAGCAGGGCGAGTTCTTTGACAAACTCTTCACCACCATTAGCACTGCATTCAGTGTCTTCTCCTTTGGATGAGGAGACAACCTTCGCTTTTAGGGCACGGGAGCGACCGTAACTGGAACCATAGATTTCCCTCTTCTCAACTTGTTGGAACTCGTGAGTGTTCAGTCTCTCAAGGATATCGACAGGGTCCAAATCCTTGAATTCAGGGCATTCTTGGATCATAAGAGCAAGAGTGTCAAAGCAACTGTCAAGAGATATCAATAGCTTCTTCACAACTTCATGTTTGGTGATATCAGTGGCACCGAGAGCATTCAACTCATTTGAGATGTCAGTGAGCCTATCAAACGTGAGCTGGACATTTTCATTGTCAGGTCTCTTGAAGCAGTAGAATAGATTGCGGAGGACATCAACATGCGAGTGTCGTTGTGATAAGACACCTTCATTGATGTTGGAAAGCCATTCCTAGATTTGCTTCGCAGTGTCAAGAGCACCCACCCGACCATATTGTCCTTTGGTCAGATGGCCATAGATTTGGCGGTCGAGTTCAGTTGGGCAAATCTCTTCACATCATCAGCAGTGACACCTTCACCAATCTTGGGGATACCAGCCATGAAGACATATTAGAGGTCATTGTCAATGGCTTCGAGATGCATGCACATCTTGTTCTTCGAGTAGGGGTAGTCAGTGCCATCGAAGACAGGGCACGCGACGGAGACCTTGATTATCCCTGCAATCGACATAGCTAAACTCCAAGTGGTTAACCAAAATATGGAACAAGGGAATACCTTGCTCTGATACCAATTGAAAGTTCTAGGTGGGGGGTGAATGGGCAATTTTTATCAAAAGTTTCGAAACAGTAAATGTATTCAAAGTAAGTGGAAGCGATTCAGGATCAGGTAGGGATATCAATCAAGGATTTAAGCAAGGCATAGAAAATAACCAAGACATTCAAATAGATACAACATAATGATCATGAAGGTTAAGATGTATCGAAGATAAACTTAGACAGAATGAAGATAAAGTGAGTATGAATGTCTTTCGTGAATGTCTTCGAGTAAAGATGAACAAGCAATGGCTTCACAATGCAATACATAATTGTAAGACTAAGAGATAGAACCAATTACTTGATGAAGACACAAGATTTTTTGGACCAGTTCCAATTGTTGTGACAACTATACGTCTGGTTAGGGAGGCTGAGATTGAACTCAGAAGACCTCTTTTTCACCTTATTCCCCTTGAGCTGAAGTCACTTAGATAGCGCCCAATCACTCTGGTAAGTCTCAGGGGAGACTTCTGATATGTCTCCAATGTATCTATAATTTTTGCGTGTTCCATGCTGTTATATTATCACTCTTGGATGTTTTACAATCATTTAATAGCAACTTTATGTCATTTTTTGGGACTAACCTATTGACATAGTGCCAAAGTGCCAGCTGTTGTTTTTGCTTGTTTTTTACTTCACAGAAAATCAGTACCAACCGAAGCCCAAGCGTCCTAAATTTTTTTGGAGATTTTTGGGACCAGAATACACCATATGGGCCAAACACTTGCCAAAGAGGAGGCTTGAGGTGGGGAACACCCACCAGGGCGCGCCAGAGGCCCCTAGCGCGGCCTGGCGGGTGGTGCCCAGCTTGGGAACCCCCCCTCCACCGACTATCGCCCCTATAAATTCATAAATATTTGGAAAACCCTAGAGGAGTCGACGAAACACAATTGCAGCCACCGCAAGTTCCAAAACCGCGAGATCCAATCTACCACCATCACGAAGGGGAGCATCATCTTTATGATTGCCTCTCCGATGATGCGTGAGTAGTCCACCATAGAACTACAAGTCCGTAGGCAGTAGCTAGATGGCTTCCTCTCTCTCTTATGATTCTCAATACAACGCTCTCTTGGAGATCTATTTGATGTAATGACTTTTGCGGTGTGTTTGTTGGGATCCGATGAATTTTTTAGGTCATAATCAGTTTCTATCCATGAATATTGTTTGAGTCTTCTTTAATCTCTTACATGCATGATTACTTATAGCCTCGTATTTCTTGTTCGAATCTTAGGTTTAGTTAGTCCAACTAGATTGATTTTTCTTGCCATGGGAAGATGTGCTTTGTGATGGGTTCGATCTTGCGGTGTTCTTTCCAAGTGACAAAAGGGGCAGCAAGACACGCATGTATCGTTGCTATTAAAGATAACAAGATGTGGTCTATTCCTACATGGATAGATCTTGTCTACATCATGTCACCGTTCTTATTGCATTACTCCATTTCTCCATGAACTTAATACACTAGATGCATGCTGGATAGCGGTGGATGTGTGGAGTAATAGAAGTAGATGCAGAATCGTTTCGGTCTACTTATCTTGGACGTGATGCCTATATAATAATCATTGCCTGGATATCATCATGATTATTTGATCTTCTATCAATTGCCCAACAGTATTTTTTTTACCCACCGTGCGCTATACTCATGAGAGAAGCCACTAGTGAAACCTACGGCCCCCGGGTCTACTTTTCCAATATATTGCTTTCTGATCTACTACTTTGCCCTTTTGTTTTCAGATCTATTAATCCAAAAAAACAAAAATACCTTACTGCACTTTTTGTTTACTTATTTTATTTTGTGTTCATGGGATATCTATTTACCAAAACCATCACTACCTAATATATCTTTTTACCGTTAAGAGCTTGATAACCTCTCTTTGCGTCGGGTTGCAAGTATTTGTTATTTGTGTGTAGGTGTTGTTTACATGGGTACTTGATCTTCCTCTACGGATTGATACCTTGGTTTCATAACTAAGGGAAATACTTATCATCGTTGTGCTGCATCATCCCTTCCTCTTTGGGAAATACCGACGCAGTCTCAAGTCACGTCAACTTTCGAAACCCGTACAAACTTGGTCACCCAATAGTCCACAATGACTCTTGGACACTCTAGACCCAGACGCCTAACCGTCTAGAAGATCACAGTCTGAAAGTGTAATAAGTGTTCAGTTCTCTCAGAATAGAATGACTTCGGTGTTGCTCAAACACACTAGCTCTAGGTGTTTATGTTTACCCTTGCAAGATAGTTCTCTCTCAATGTCTTCGATGTGGGTTGCTCCAAAATGACAACAGACGTATCTCTCCCTAAGCAGCCACCTAATTATGGTGGAGGGGTGGGCTATTTATAGCCAACCGGCAACCTGACCCGATATGACCAAAATGACCCTAGGTCAATGGAAAAATCACACGTGTCACAACGGTCAAATTTCAAACGCACGCAGCAACGTTACTTGGGCTACAAGTAATGCCGAGTCAACCGACTCTGGAAGAGATTTCCTCTCAATGTCTTCACTCGAAGACATAGGTATGGGTTGAGCATCATGTCAACATCTGACATCGATCACATCGACCCACTTAACAATACGGTGGTTCCTATGACTCGAGAAAAAGAAACAAAACAACCAAAAGACTTCTTCTTCACGTTTCATTATCTTCAAGTGAATGTCTTTGCATACCACCAATTGCTTTAGTCGTCATCAATGTCTTAGAACATTTTTGGGGGTCGTCTTCGATGGTTAAACCGAATCTCTAGGGACTTCTATTTGTGTTATCCTGTGAACTCTCACAAACACATTAGTCCCTCAACCACGTTTGTCTTCAATACTCCAAAACCAATAAGGGTGGCACTAGATGCACTTACACCCGCCCCTTGGTCTATCCCACCCCGAGGAGGGAGATCGGGTTGATCATTATCATAAAGCAAGTTGTCATCAGCGTCGTCATCAAATGACGGGAGCAAATGTCAATGTGGGTAGGACCTGGTTTCATCCGCAAGCTTTTGCTCAAGGCCCTTTTCGGCCGCGAGGATGTCTACACACCTTTCATTGAATGTGTCTTGATCGGCTTTGAGCCTCTCACGCCCTTGTTTTACACTACGAGCGGAGCTAATGAGCCGGCATCGAAAGGTTTCTAGATCAGGAAGTCTTTGGGGATGTCCAACTCATTGGGTCCAAGAATTGTGTCCTCTTCCAATTTTGGCATATAATTGCTATCATCGGGATCATCGATGTACTCCATCCTTGTGCCACCTGAGGGTGTCCTTGATTAAGGGGTCCTCAGGAGGCCGACCTATTCCTTATGGGCCGGACTGTATGGGCCATTCACCGAGCCTGGGATCGATCGAAGGCCCCGTCTCTAGGAAGAAAGCTTCAGGATTTGTGGCTTGTCCTCCACGTTTGATGTACCTAATAGGCATGTTTATCTCTTTGGCGCGTAACCGACCATATGTAAACCCTAGGTACCCTTGGCATCTATATAAGCCGGAGGGTTTTAGGTTGTAGACATGGCAACTCATCTAGGGTTTAGCTATTCGATCTCAAGGTAAATCAACTCTGTAACCCACATATCATCAATACAATCAAGCAGGACGTAGGGTATTACCTCCATAGGAGGGCCCGAACCTGGGTAAATCTTGTCTCCCGCGTCTCATGTTACCATCAATCCCGGTCTCACAGTTCGGGACCCCCTACCCGAGATCTGCCGGTTTTGACACCGATATTGGTGCTTTCATTGAGGGTTCTATTGTGATCGCCTAAGGAATTGTTGTCTCGCCTTGTCATCACCGAAGAGGTCCGTAACATGGACACTTTCGTCCCCGGACAGATCTTCGCCTTTGGCAGCATTATGCTGCACACCGATCCGACTGGCCATCTAGGCCATGTCGAAAGCTTCGCCCCTGGTCAAGAGGTCAGATTTGGGAACCTAGAGTTCTCCATAGATCCTAGGGGTGACTTATCACTAAACGGGCTCGCAGTCTTGCCTGCTACGCCCGACGACTCTGAGGCTTTAACCTCGAGTTTCTTTTCCGGTCACGCCTGCAGAGTTAACCCCGGCGACGGTCTGACTCCTAGTCCGGATCTGGCCATAGTGCCAGAGGACCGGATACTTGTTCTTGCCGAACACTCAACTCGCATGGACACATCGGAGATCAACTTCGAAGGTGCCGAGCAGTTTGACCCGATCAAGCTCTCGACACTCAACAAGGCCCTAGATCGGATCTCGTCGATGAAGATTACCGACGAACCAAGTCCGATCTATGCTCAAATTGGCTATGGAGCGGGTCTGAACGAATTTTTTGACCCACCCACTACCCACTTGATAGCCACAGTTGAAGACTTAACCGACATGTTGGACTATGCCTTTGAGGAGGCAGAATACATGGATGAAGAGGATTGCGCTCCCACCCCCGCTAACACCGGGCGATGGGCCGCAACCTCCACATACGATGTCTACATGGTGGACACTCCTGCTGTTAACGGCGAAAACACGCCTAAAAACGATGGTGACATATCGGGCGACGCGCCATCAAGGCACCGGAAGACACATAAGCGGTCAAAAGGCAAACGGTGAAGGAAAGCTATCATCGACACCGGGGATGGAGATACCCCGCAGGACCTAGGCAACCTCGATATACCTGAACACCCGCTAGAAGGTCAGGAGAAGCCTGAAGACCAGCGCAAACCCGACGACCTTAACGATTCCGAGGACGACAACTACCTTCCCCCCCCCATCGAGGAGGAGGACATCCCGGAAGCTGATGACTTCGATATCCCCGATAATCTTGAAGATCAGGAGCTATTCTGGCAACAACTTATAGAAACAGCCTGTAGCCTGAAAAAAAAGAACGACAGCTTAAAGTTGAACAAGATAACCTCAATAGTCGATGGACAAGGGTCCTCATAGCTGAGGAATGATACGGTACCGGTATGTCGGACCAACCTAAGAGCTATCCACGTAGAAGACTGCTGCCGCAATTCGACAATGAACTCACTGATACGCCGTCTCCTAAACATACCCCATATGATCAACCAGACCGATTTCCTCGAGGACTAGACAGGACGGCTGATGACACCGGTTATAGGCCGGTGATACCTCGAAGATGGGGAAAGGAGCCACTAGAGCCCGATGATAGGTTCGACCTGCGACATGACCTGGACTATAGAGCAGGTCGTACGAGATCCATCTACAGATCCAGAGGATACTCACCTGATCGACGGGATGGGTACATACCCTGACTTGACCACAACAATAGAGGCCGGGAACGCAACCGGGCTAGAATAGACGCCGAATACCCACCCACTTTGTTTCATGGACAGAGTGATGCGGCACCAGTTCCCGGAGGGGTTTAAACCCATGAACATAGAGCAGTATGATGGGACAACTGACCCAACCATATAGATTGAGGACTTCCTCCACATCCACATGGCGCGAGGAGACGATCTCCACGCCATCAAATATCTCCCTCTAAAACTCAAGGGGCCAGCTCGACACTAGTTAAACAGCCTCCCCGAAAACTCCATTGGATGATGGGAAGACCTAGAGGATGCATTCCGATCTAACTTCTAGGGCACCTATGTTCGGTCCCGGATTCCTCTGATCTAAGCAATGTTGTTCAGAAGCCCGAAGAGTCTGCACAACAATTCTGGAATCGATTCTTGACCAAGAAAAACCAGATTGTTGACTGCCGAGACACTGAGGCAATAGCCTTATTTCGGCACAATATTCAGGATGAATGGTTGGCCCGCCAGCTTGACCAAGATAAACCTCAGACTATGTCTGCCCTTACATCGCTCATGACCCGCTTTCGCGCGGGCGAAGGTAACTGGCTAGCAAGGCACAACCACAACTCTAAAGATCCCGACACCTCCGAAGTTCGGGACGGCAATGAAAAACCAAAGCGCAACAAGAACAAACGACGGAACAACAATAGTGATGCCAATGACACGAACATTAACGCCGGCTTCCACAATTCCCGACCTGGGCAGCAGAAGAAGCCTCCTAAAGGTAATCGCGATGGACCCACCCTGCTGGAGACGATCATGGAAAGGCCTTGCCAGATCCATGGCACTCAAAGAGAATCCCGCCAACCACACGCACCACAACTGCTGGGTGTTCAAACAGGCCGGCAAACTCATGCCCGAGGATCAAGGCAAGAGCCCTCGCAGCAAGGATGAGGATGAGCCTCGAGGTTCGATGGGTGGAGGACAGAAGAAATCCCCTCCAGAAGTGAAAACAGTAAATATGATATACGCCACCCATATACCCAAGAAGGAGAGGAAGCGCACCCTTCGAGAGGTCAATTCTATAGAGCCTGTAGCCCCGAAGTATAACCGATGGTCGTCATACCCAATCACCTTCGACCGACATGATCACCCCACCAGTATCCATCATGGGGGTTCGGCCGCCCTCGTCCTAGACCCATTATCGACAGGTATCATCTCACAAAAGTCCTAAAGGATGGAGGAAGTAACCTTAACCTGATTTACTCAAACACGGTGAAAAAGATGGGGATAGATCCATCAAGGATCAAGCCTAGCAACACTACCTTTAAAGGAGTGATCCCAGGCATCGAGGCCCGGTGCACAGGCTCCGTAAGCCTGGAAGTAGTGTTTGGCTCGCCTGAAAACTTTGGAAGCGAAGACTTGATCTTCGACATTGTACCCTTCCGCAGCGGCTATCATGCCCTACTCGGCCGAACAACGTTCACTCGTTTTAACGCCGTCAGGAACTACGCATACCTCAAGCTCAAGATGCCCAGCCCCAAGGGGGTCATTACTATCAACGGCAATACAGAGCGCTCTCTCCAAACTAAGGAACATGTGTTGTCCCTGGCGGCTGAATTCAAATACAACGATGATCGGCAAACGTCGACATCTGCCATAAAGGCACGCAAGGTTGGGAAGCGAGCACGGCTTCAGGCTGAGCTCTCAGAACCCTCCTATTCCCTTAAATAGGGACTCGCCCCCTATCGCACAACCCTAGGACCAGAAAAGTATGTGCCAAGGAAGCACAACTTTGCACTTAAAATTCCATGGGCGGCGGTGGGAAAAAGGGTAAGAGTTCGGCTCAACCGGACCACTACCATGAAAATGTCTTCAGACGAAATACAAGTACGATTAAAGGGCCTGCCAAAGGCGTAAAGCTCATCCACAATTCGACGACTACTCAAAACCTCGTTCACAAGGTCCGTTCGCCGAATAGTACCACCCTTTGAGGTGCACCACTCCCTAGGAGGCGCAGGAGTAGACAAGGGACATGGCACATCGAGGACGTAAGGTCACCAATCGAAGACCCATGGTACAACCACTCCTGTAAAATTTCTTTTTTTAATACTTGTAAACAGTTGCTTCGGCAATTTGAGCAATAAGAGTTGTTGAGAAACATACAACATCACGATATGTGCTTCTCTCGTTGTTCTTTTTGGCACATATTTTATTTTCTCCCTCTTCTCGCAAAACTGTTCGGTATATGATGATGCAACCGGCTAATAGACCGGGGGCTCGAGCTTAAAAAAATGCTTTGCGTTCAATTGATTACGTGTTCGACATCTTGGAAGTCGCTTTATATGCATTGGTTTCGAACTATGTCTTGGGTCAATAGTTGGGTTGCCCGGCGCCTGTGCTTGCCCCTTTACATTCCGCTCGTTCGGCTAAAAGGGCAAAGGAGGAACCCCTGCGATTGTGTTTCCGGATAGTCCGATCAAGCACCTCAGGGGAGAAAGCCAAAAACTGACTGTCATAGTATGTGAGAACCGGTCTGTGGATTCGAGCTTAAAGTGTCATACTCAAATCCTCGCCAGAGCGCATTCCATGTCATGCGAGGGGTTTGTTCTTCATACAAGCCATGTGATATCGGCTTTATCCGCGGTTTAACTGAATATCACAAGTCAGCGGGGCTAGTTACCAGGCTCCCGCGGTCCTTTTCTCGTCCCTACGGTTAAGTGAAAGCAATAAAGCACTATGGTCTGATTGCCTGGTCTGCCGCACACTACCGCCTTCGGGTACCGAGAGTTTGGCTAAGGGTTATAGTGCGTAACTAAAGACACCCCACGTAGTATCTACATGGGGGCTGAAGCCGACAACTCGCAACTTTCAGTTTAAAAGACCACACAAGAGTTATTAAGGAATGTAAAACATTAACAAACATGATAAAAATCATGCATGAAAATGGATACAAGTGTTCAAAGGTCTTCGAACCCATTACAACATATTCACTCATACATATCCTTTTTCACACATTGCGATTCTATCGACCGAGCACCCTCCATCACTCCGGAGAAGTACAACTCGGGGCGCCTATGCTCCTTCCCAGGAGGCGGCGGGGCGATGGCTATCTTCATTGGGTCGAGCCCCGGCCAGTGCTCCTTGGCCTTCACGAAGGCCATCCGAGCTCCTTCAATACAAGCGGACCACTTTACGGCGTCGACCCGGGGCGAGGCGTCGAACAGCTTCTGCACCAGCCCGAAGTAACTGCCTGGCAATGGCTCGTTGAGCCATAGCCGTATGCAGAGATCCTTCATGGGCGGCTCCGCCATCCGGTGCAGCTCCATCAACTGCTTCAGCTGTTCCGTAAGGAGAGGAGCACGCTCGGGGGCTTCAAACTGCGCCCAGAATAGACGAGCTTCATATTCTTCTCCCCACGAATCACAGAGCTGATTCGTGCCCGCTACACTTTTCGGGAGGTCAAAGCAGGCGCCCGAGGAACGCCACACCTGGGTAAGCAATTTGAACTTGCTATCCCCGAAGACACAGTGCAATAAGTATGGCTTACCATCCGTTATGAGCTTCACTTGGCGGACTTGTTCCTCAAAAAACCTCCTATCCACCCACTCCTTTTGGAGTTCGGCTTTCATGGTGGATAGTTCGACAGCCTTCTCCTTACCTTTCAGCTTAAGGTCCTTGCACTTGTGGCCGGCATCCTTGAGCTCCTGTTGGATCTCCTCCACCCGAGCCTCGTGCTTGTCGCTGGTGTCCCGTAGGGCTGACAACGTGGAATCCGCTTGTGCGGCCGCCGCCCTCTCAACCAAAGCCTCCTGCTTCGCACTCTGTAGCTCGGCCCTGAGCTTCTCCATTTCCTTCGCCGAGGCTGGGTAAGCATAACGCATAAGAGTACTGCATCGACAGTAGTATAACCACATTTTTTATACTGAATAAGACTTACCTTGCGCCTCATTGAATCTTTAGTTAAGAGCATCAAGCTTGTCTTTGGAGCTTTTGAGCTTCCGATTCATCTCGTCTAGCTCGGCGGCATTCACAGCCACCGCCGATGATGAAGTCTGCGACAAACATCCTTATCAGGTTACATGAGCTCAAAATTACTGAATAAACATCAATCTGACTCTACGGCCGGTATTCTTAAAGGTTGGTTAGAATATTCCGAACACATAATTTGCTATGCAGTTCGGATTATGTTCCATGATTGACCCCTAGGTAAGTTTTCTCCAACTCACCTAGGGACCAGGGCTGCCATGTATATAATGATAAAAAGAAACTAATATTTCACAAATAAAGAGTCCCGTGGCTCACCTGAGAGCCCGTCAGGAGACCCTGGAAGGCCTCCTTCAGTCCGTTGTCGACGGACAGAATGCTCTGCAATACCGCACCCATAAGGGTGCACTCCTCAGAGATGGAGGCACTCGATAGAGCCTCCCTCATGACTGAGCACCCATTGGTCGGTGGTGATCGGACAACCCGATCACCGACCGGGGATTGAACCGGAGCCCTGGGAGTCGTGGTGCGCTCCGGAACGGTCCTCGGAGGAGATTGAACGTCTTCACGTCTGGTCTCCTCAGTATCCGGGTGGGGTCCCTCCCCTTGGTATTCGGTGGCCGAGGTGTTAGCCTCAACCATGATATCATCTCCCCCGCCGCTGGTGCCCGGCTCCATAGGAGCATGCTGGGACGACACCTCTGCGGCGTCCTTCATGGCGCCCATAGTAGCAGGATGCGACGCATTCCTGCTCTCCGCCAAATCGGCAAGCGGGGTCTCCCCATACAAAATTTGGTCGGTGGGAAGGACGCGTGGGGGGCTGCATAATGAGAAAATGCTCACATATTAGTAACCCTCAAAACCCATCAATAACAGCTGAGGGAATGTTCGGATCAACCTCCGAGCGAGGGGCTTGACCCTCATGCTCCTTCATGGATCCCTCTTGAAGTCATCGGACTCGGTATCCGTGTCTGAACTGTTGTCGGACAGGATTACTTGTGTCCGACGCGCTTTCTTTGGGGCTGGGAGGAGTACCTCCTCTACGGCGTCCGACAACGCCGCTCTCTTTCTTGCGAGGGGGAATCGCCCTCCCCTTCGCCTTCTTCCTCGTCCTCATGCTCCTCTTGATTCGAGGAGGCATGGGTTTCTTCGGACGCAGCCTTTGGCTGGTCCCTGATACGCAGACCTTCTTGGCCTGGCTTCTTCTTCTTCTCTTTCTTCGTAGGTGCCTCGTAAGGCGCCTCGATGAGCATCTCCATTAATAGCATGGACATGTTGTCTTCGGGCTGAGCCGCCGGGCAGTCAATGCTTGCGGCTTTGCTCAGCCAATTCTGCAAAGAATGATCCGAAGGAGGTTTTAGAAACTTCTTTACGAGAAATCGAGCCGATCAAACAGAGCTATGCTATACCTTGGAGGCAGGCTTGGCGGCATGTAGACCCCGATCCTCCTCTTCGGCTGTCTAGTCCTTCTACGACTTGAAGAGCGCCTTCCACAACTTCTCTCGAGTACTATGGAAGAGGTGCCGAATCATGGGCTCGTTGTCGAGCTGACGAGCCCACATGGGAGTATCTCGACGCTGACAGTGGAGGATGCGAAGCCGGAGGATGCGAAGCCGGAGCATGACCTGGACTATGTTGGTCAGTGTGATGTCGGTCTTGATCATGGAGCCAATGCACTTCTGCAGGTCACTCACCTCCTTTCTCAACCCCCAGTTGAGGCCCTTTCGGAGCCACGATGTTAGTCTGGTGGGGGACTGGATATGAATCCGGCTGGGGCAGCTTGGCATTCCTGCCTTGGCTAGGTGATGTAAAATCACTCCTTCTGCCATACTTTGATGGTGTCGATAAAGGTGCCTGAGGGCCATACGACACGGGTTAGCTTGCCGATGATAGCCCTGTTACAGGCTGCGTGTTCACCTGTGACACACTTTGGCTTGATGTTAAACACCTTGAGCCAAAGACCGAAGTGTGTATCGACCTGCAGAAAAGTCTCGCAGATGAGGATGAAGGCCGACATGTGCATGAAGGAGTTCAGTAGGAGGTCGTGGAAGTCGAGGCCGTAGAAGAACATGAGGCCCCTCAGGGAGTCCTAGATTAAGGGGCCCATGGATAGCCGACCCATTGTTCATGGGCCGGATTGTATGGGCCGCAAGGCAGGCATCGGTGGATCGAAAACCACCTGCACCAGGACGGAAGCTTTGTGGAGTCAAGACGTGTTCTCCAAGTTATTAGCTGTAGTTAGGCAGGTTATCTCTTTGAAATGTAACCGACCATGTGTACGCCAAGGACGTCCCCCAACATCTATATAAGCCGGAGGGTTTAAGGGCATAGGGCCAGGATAACTCATCTAGGGTTAGACATACGATCTCGAGGTAGATGAACTTTGTATTCCCATACACCAACAATACAATCAAGCAGGGCGTAGGGTATTACCTCTATTGGAGGGCCCGGACCTGGGTAAACTCGTGTCCCCTTCGTCTCCTATTACCGTTGATCCTAGTCTCACAGTTCGGGACCCCCTACCCGAGATCCACCGGTTTTGATACCGACATTGGTGCTTTCATTGAGAGTTCCTTTGTGAGCGCCAATGGAATCAATGGCTCGCCCATCGTAAGCAGCGAGATCTGTATCGAGGGGGCTCCCGCCCCCGATCAGAATTTCACCGACAACGACAACTTGTCGCACGCCGGCCCGGTCGGCCATCATTGTCAGACCGGAAGGTTTCCCCCCAATCAATGTATTAAGTTCGGAACCCTAGAGTTCGTGGTTGATTCTTGGGGAACACTCGTTCCAATGGAACCCTCAACCTTCGAAGGAAAACCTATAAATTTGGATGCTTCGACGTCCAATGCATCAGGTCCCATGGTGGAACGGAACACGGATCCGCTTTTGCATAAATCTGGAATCATCACACCGCTTGACGAATCCACTCGTACCAGCGACACGCATCCTGCCATCACCTCGTTCTTAAACGAGTTGTTCGATTGGATCGAAGCTATGCGTATATCGGATGACCAGGTTCCGATCTATGATCAGCTCGGGATTAGACCCGATGACAAGGAGATTCATGTCCCTCCGGTCACCCACCTTGTTGCCACCGTCAAGTGTCCGGCCGCGGATTCTGCCCGACATCCGGAATTAAAAACCGTCTATACCCCCGTCCACGATCTCCAACACCCTGTCAGAGAATCAGAGGCGGGGAATCGCTTTAAAGCCGGACCATCACTGGTCCAAGGTCCGTCGTGCGAACCGGAAACTGTACTTCCGAACACTCGTTGCGACAAGGAACAAATTTTTTTCCCACCCACCGCCCAAGACGATTATCCAAGTACCGTGCCAAAGCCCATGTCTTCGGACTTTTGGGATGTCAAGCAAATACAAGGAGAATCAGTCCACCACTTTTGGGCATGACCCCTCCTCGCTAGGAGCAGAGTAAAAGTCCTTAGTGACCAAGATGTAATGGCAATTTTCATCAGCAATTGCCATGATGAAGGGATTCTTAATGCCCTGGCCCGCCGATGCATAAACGACTTTTTGGAGTTATCCGAATTGGTACATAAGTACTGTGGCATGGAGAGTGTCTGGCAATCCGAGCGGTTGTTCTCGGAATCAGAATTCTCCGAACACCCCACAGAAGTTCGAAGAAAAAGGGTACCTCTAAATTGGCCATCCAGGCATGAACCCGTCAAAAAAAGAAACAAGTCCCATTCCGGGACCGGCACCGTCCTCGATGGACTTTTAAATAAACCTTGCCCCATTCATTCTGTGTTGTTGAACACAAACCCTACTCATAGCCTTTGAGCTTGCTGGGTCGTCAGGCAAGTCACAAAAAGTGGCGAGGCTATCCTCGACACACCTCTGTCGAACAGGCGCCCTCCTTCGCCAAACGGATTCGATGACGAAGTCCTAATGGTCTATGAGATCTTCCCCTCGAGGAGCAGACGTAAAAGAGCTCTTAGGAAGCACGAGAAAGTATACCACATGGCATCTACTAGCCCATGGGCAGACGTATCGATTACTTTTGGGGACACTAACCAGCCGCCCATCCTTCCCGGTCATTCACCGGCCGCTCTAGTCTTGAATCCCATCATTGATGGATACAAACTACATAAGGTGCTCATGGACAGTGGCAGTGGTTTAAACCTCATTTACGAGGCCACTCTGGAGAAAATGCACTTCGATCAATCTCGCATCGAACATAGCAACACAACCTTCCGGGGAATTATCCCAGGGAAAGAGGCACGTTGTTCCGGTTGTATCATCCTGGATGTTGTGTTCGGCATGCCCGAAAATTATGATCCAAAGATCTTCGCTTCCACATCGTCCCCTTCCCCAGTGGCTATCATGCCCTGTTAGGACGCGACGCCTTTACAAAGTTCTAGGCTATACCCCATTATGGGTACATGAAACTCAAGCAGCCACGTAAAACATGAAACAACAATTAGAGGATGTCTAACTTGTTTTTGCAGGGTATGTTGCGATATGATATGGCCAATTACATGATGAGATATATGTGATGTATGGGATGATCATGTTTTGTATAGAATATCACGACTTGCATGTCGATGAGTATGGCAACCGGCAGGAGCCATAGGGTTGTCTTTAATTATTGTATGACTTGCGTGTTAATCATTAATCACTATGTAATGCTTTACTTTATCGCTAAGCGGTGGCAATAGTAGTAGAAGCATGGTGAGCGTGACAACCCTGATGGCGACACAATGATGGAGATCATGGTGTTGTGCCGGTGATGATTGAGATCATGCCTGTGCTTTGGAGATGGAGATCAAAAGCACAAGTTCATGGCCATATCATGTCACTTACGATTTGCATGTGATGTTAATCCTTTTATGCACCTTGTTTTGCTTAGGACGACGGTAGCATTATAAGGTGATCGGACTTGGGTTGGTGAATTTGGATCATGTAACACTCGGATGACCGGAGGGATGTCAATTTGAGTGAGAGTTTTTTAAGTAATATGATTAACTAAACTCCTTATCATGAACATAGTAAATATGTCTTTGCAAATTATGTTGTAAATCACTAGCTCGCATTGCAGCTCCCCTGAATTTTGATACGTTCCTAGAGTAAATAGATTTGAAATATGATGGTAGCAATTATGCGAACTAGGTTCGTGATCAGAGGATTTTTCCTGAAGCTGCTGCACATAAGGCTTAATTCCTTAATGCACCACTAAGTGCACCATCCCTCAATGGCGATTGTGGATGTTGTGAACATCTGATAGTCACGTTCTGATAACTACTTGATAGTTTAGTGCGTCTTGCATTATGTCTTAGAATTCATGCTCCAAAAATGTTTTGAACGTCACGGAGCATATGTGATGTTCCAAGAGATGAAATTGGATTTCAGGCTCGTGCCTATGTTGAGAGGTATGAGACCTCCAACAATGTTCCTTGCCTGCAAGATAAAGGAGAATTGCTCAATCGGTGAGCATGTGCTCAGATTGTTTGGGTACTACAATCGCTTGAATCGAGTGGGAGTTAATCTTCTAGAGAAGATAGTGATTGATATAGTTCCCCAAGTCATTGTCAGAAAGCTACTTGAGCTTCGTGATGAACTATAAATATGCCAGGGATGGAAAAGACGACCCCTGAGATATTTGTGATGTTTGACACTGCGAAGGTAGAAATCAAGAAGGAGCATTAAGTGTTGATGGTTAGTAAAACCACTAGTTTCAAGAAGGGAAAGGGCAAGGAGGGAAACTTCATGGATGGTAATCCAGTTGCTGCTCCAGTGAAGAAACCCAAGGTTGAACCCAAACCCGAGACTAAGTGCTTCTATTATGAGGAGAGCGGTCGCTGAAGCAGAACAAACCTAGATACTTGGTAGATAAGAAGTCTGGCAACATCGACATATGTATATTTGATGTACATATTATTGATGTGTACCTTCCTAGTAGTCCTAGTAGCACCTGGGTATTAGATACCGGTTTGATTGCTAATGTTAATAACTCGAAGTAGGAGCTACAGAATAAAGAGAGACTAGCTAAGGGTGAGGTAACGATGTGTGTTGGAAGTGTTTCCAAGGTTGATGTGATCACCATCGCATGCTCTCTCTACCTTCAGGATTAGTGATGAACCTAAATAAATGTTATTTGGTGTTTGCATTGAGCATGAACGTGATTAAGATCGTGTTTATTGCAATATGGTTATTCATTTAAGTTAGAGAATAATGGTTATTTTATTTACACGAATAATACCTTAAATGGTCATGCACCCAATGAGAATGGTTTATTGAATCTTGATCATAGTAATAAACGTGTTCATAACATTGATGCCAAAAGATATAAAGTTAATAATGATAGTACCACATACTTGTGGCACTGCCGCTAAATGTCATATTAGTGTAAAGCACATGAAGAAACTCCATGCTGATGGATCTTTGGACTCATTTGATTTCGAATCGGTTGAGACATGCAGACCATGCCTCATGGGCAAGATGACTAAGACCCCGTTTTCAATATGATGGTCCAGGCAAGTAACTTATTGGAGATGATACATGTTGATGTATGCGATCCAGTGAGTGTTGTAGCGTGCGGTGGATATCGTTATTTTCTTGCCTTCACTAATGATTTTGGTAGATATGGGTATATTTACTTAATGAAACACAAGTCTAAAACATTTGAAATGTTCAAGCAAATTCAGAGTAAAGTTTGAAATCATCGTGATAACAAGATAAAATGTCTATAGTATGATCGTGGAGGTGAATATCCGAGTTACGAGTTTGGTATACAACTTAAGACAATGTGGAAGTTGTTTCACAACTCACGCCACCTAGAACACCATATTGTGATGGTATGTCCGAACATCGTAGTCATGCTCTAATGGATATCATGCGTACTATGATGTCTCTTATCATTCTGGCACTACCGTTTTGGGGTTATGCATTATAGACAACTACATTCACTTTAAATAGTGCACCATCTAAATCTATTGAAATGACATCGTATGAATTATGGTTTGGCAGAAACCTAAGCTGTCATTTCTTAGAGTTTGGGAATGCGATACTTATACGTGATAAGCTTAAACCCAAAGCGGTGAAATGTGTCTTCATACGATACCGAAAAGATACGGTTGGGTGCACCTTCTATCTTAGATCCGAAGGCAAAGTGTTTGTCGCTAAAACGGGTCATTTCTCGAGAAAGAGTTTCTCTCGAAAGAATTGAGTGGGAGGAAAGTAGAACTTGATGAGGTTGTTGAAACTTTCGGTTGGATAGTAGCATGACGCAGAAAGATGTTTTCTGTGGTGCCTACACCAAGTGAAGAGGAAGCAAATGATTATGATCATGAAGCTTTGGATCAAGTTGCTACCGAACCTCGTAGGTTAACAAGGACTCGTACCGCCCATGAGTGGTACGTCAATCCTATCTTGGAGGTCATATTGTTAAACAATAGTGAACCTACGAGCTATGAAGAAGCGATGGTGGGCCCAGATTCTGACAAATGGCTAGGAGCCATGAAATCCGAGAAAGGATCCATGTACGAAAACCAAGTATGGACTTTGCTAAGACTTATCCGTTGAACGGCAGGCCGTTGAGTACAAATGGACCTTTAAGAAGAAGACATACGCTGATGTTAAATGTCACCATTATAGAGATCGACTTGTCGCAAAGAAGTTTCGGACAAGTTCAAGGAGTTGACTACAATGAGATTTTCTCACCTATAGCGATGCTAAAGTCTACTGGAATTATGTTAGCAGTTGCTGCATTTTTCAATTATGAAATCTGGCAGATGGATGTCAAAACATCGTTTACTTAACGGTTTAATTGAGGAAAGATTGTATGTGATAAAACTAGAAGGTTTTGTCAGTCCTAAGGATGCTAAAAGGTATGCAAGATCCAACGACCCTTCTATGGGCTGGAGCAAGCATCTCGGAGTTGGAATATATGCTTTGATGAGGTGATCAAAGTTTTTGAGTTTATAGAAAGTTTATGAGAAACTTGTATTTACAAGAAAGTGGGTGGGAGCACTACAGAATTTCTGATAAGTATATGTGGTTGACATATTTTTGATCAAAAATAATGTAGAATTTCTGGAAAGCAAAAACGGTTGTTTGAAAAGAGTTTTTCAAAGGAAAACCTGGATAAAGCTACCTGAATATTGAGCATCAAGATCTATAGAGATAGATCAAGACGCCTGATAAGATTTTTCAATGAGCACGTACCTTGACAAGATTTTCAAAGAGTTCAAAATGGATCAGTCAAAGAAGGAGTTCTTGCCTGATTTGTAAGGTGTGAAGTTGAGTAAGACTCAAAGCTCGATAACGGCAAAAGAAAGAGAATGGACGAAGGTCGTCCCCTATGCCATAGCCATAGATGTCGGTGTCAAAACTAGCGGATCTCGGGTAGGGGGTCCCGAGCTGTGAGTCTGGGATCGACTATAACAGGGGATGAAGGAGACGATGTTTACCCAGGTTCGAGCCCTCCTATGGAGGTAAAACCCTATGACCTACTCGATTATATTGATGTGTATGAAGGTTACATAGTTGATCTACCTCGAGATAAAATAGCAAAAACCCTAGATGAGAGTCTCCCTACTATTTAAAACCCTCTGGCTTATATAGACACCGGGGGGCACCTAGGGTTTACACATGATAAGTTTCCTACCGGAAGCAAGGACGCCGACCCACACCTTGACTTGGAGTACACGCCGCATCTTCGGAGGTTTCCTTCAAGAACATAGGGTCACCACGTATCCGGCCCTTCCCACGATAGCCAGAGAGCGGCCCATTAGGACAGCCTATGAGAGATAGGCCAACGACCCGAGGACCCCTTAGTCCAGGACTCCCTCAATAGCCCTCGAACTAGCCCCCAATGCTAGGGATCATGACACCAGCAGCTTCGTGTGACCAGAGTCTTCAGCTTGCGGGGTGAGTTCCTTATTCCCCTTAATGATCGGCCGACAATAGTTCAGTCATTAATGACGCATATTTCATCTGAGCATATAGTCGTTCGGACGCCATGAGTTGCTTAGCCTCGAAGGCCCAAATCAAAGGGTGAACAGTATCTCCTAACAACCTTTATGATGGAGGGTCATGGCTTATTACGACCACCGAGCTAGTGACGAAAACTTGGTTAACGGTTCGAGGCCGTTTCTCTATTGGCACATCTTGTTAATGTGTAGACCGTGCCCCATTTTTTAAGGATATGATTAACGCCCTAGGTTACTTCACGCGTGCATAATGGCATGCACGTCTCGGGAAGCGGAGAGACTTGTGGCGCAGTAAAGGGAGGCTCGTTGGCGTCATGCCTCATAAAAGGAAAAAAAACAAGGCCTATTCACGCTTCCCATTCGCGTCCCTCGCTTCCTCAATCCTCCCAAGCTCCAAGAGCCTAGATCCAGTTTTCCCCCATGGATAAAATAAAGATCTGGCAAAGGGAGTTGTTCTATATCACCAAACAAAGGGCTAGGTGGTGCCTGTTGAGTTCAGATCTGGACCTCCCGCGAGATTAACCTCGTGGCTCAGGAAGGGCCTCTACTGGGGGTTGGACGCAGAGGTGAAATCGCTGCAGAAGCGTATTTCCTCGATGACCGCGACCAAGATCGAGCTAGTTAATGTTGTCCAGGTCATGCTCTGACGTTGTCTTCTTCCCTGCCAGCACCGGGCCTCCCCAATGTGGGCTTATCAGCTCGAGGACGAGCCTACCATGTGCCAACTCTTCCGCACTACCCATGAGAATTGTGGAAAGTGCTATTCAAGCCCTAGAAAAACTGGTCGGACAAGGAAGAAGACGTAGGTCTTGAAACCGACAACCCTCCTGCCCAGGTATGATAAAAAATTAACTCTTTGGCTCTGTTCTTTGACAAAAGGGCTGAACACCTTCCCCCTCATCTTTGCAAAAATGGTTGAGCAAGGCCGTGGAAATTAACTGCCCGGCCCCACAGCCCAAAGACCCTAGATCAGATTTGTTGACGGTGATGCTCGTCGTGGCGTCGTACACGGCGCCAGAGAAGGTCTTCGATTAAGGGCTCTTCCGGACACTATGTCCGAGGAGACCCACGCCTCTTCCACTCATGAGGAGGAGCACAAGGATGGAGGGAGAGCAATTCCTCCCCTCACAAGAAAAAGGGCAGGGTCAACGGACGCCGTGGAGGACCTACCTCCTCCTGCCCCGAAGAGGCCATGCCGGACAAAAGTAGTCCTAGCTGATGACACCTCAAACTCCGATGAAGAGTCGGAGGACTTTGAAAGGGTTCCTCAAAGGAACCCAAGGGTCAAGTCCTCGGCCCAGAGGTATATATCCGAAGACCCTCTGAATTATTTATATGAAGTTTTTTACGTTAAATGGAAGAATTCCTTTTAATTTGTAGCCCACCACACGTTCTCCCCATCGCCCAAATATCGAATGGGGATTCTCTGCTCACCGATTTGGTGAAGAGTGGAACTACGTCACACCCACATATCTAGGGGTCGCAAAGGTGTTATCCCGCTAGGCTCCTTTGGAGCCGAACAACGGCGACGGGGGTGAAAATGTTATGGCCGAGGTTAACGCCTCGACCGCCAAAGACCGGGAGGGGGAAACTCTCCTAGACACTTAGGAGGGAGGATGAAATACTGTCCAGTCCCCTCTAAGGACATCTCCAGAGAGCACTATGCCTCCAGAGCTACCGGCTCAATCCCCCATCAGAGATCGGCTTGGCCGGTAACCACCACTGCCACCCATGACTGGGTGGCCGATCATGACAGAGGAGGCTCTATCAAGCGCCTCCATCTCCAAGGATCACCGCACTCTTATGGGTGCGGTTTTGCAAGGCATTCAATCCATTGATAACGGTCTAGAAGAGGCCTTTAATGGTCTCTTAACAGACTTCAAGGTGAGCCACGTAATACCCTTTTCCCGAAAAATTTAATTTTATTAAGTTTGTGCTATCTTTATATATAGTAGCCCCCGAGCCCTGGGTGAGTTTGGAAAAAACCCACTCAGGGGTCAAATACCCGGGAATGACTAATGATGCCCAAAACACCATTTGTCCCGCACTGTTCTAAAAGCCCCTAAGAAAACCTACACATGGTCATGTTCTGACGGCTCGGGAGTTTGAACACACCTAACCTCTTATTTATTTATTTTTTGTAGGCCTCATCATCGGCGGCAACCGTCAATGCTGTGGAGCTTGTCAAGCTAAATCGGAAGCTCAAGAGTTCCAAAGAGGAGCTTGATTGCCTGAACAAGAGGTTCGTTGAGGCGCAAGGTAAGCCGAATTGTAATATCCGCGATGTCTATCGTTAGTGATCCACATTGGTAACCCAGTGTAATTATTTATTTATTGCTTCCACAGCTTCGGCTATGGAGGTCGAGAACCTCAAGACCGAGCTAAAAAAGATGAAGCAGGAGGCCGCGGGTGAGAAGGCGGTAGCAGAACAAGCAGCAGCCACACTATCCGCATTAAAATGCGAGAAATAAGCATGAGGCCCGGGTGGAGCAGGTGCAGCAAGAGCTCAAGGATGCCAGCACAAAGTGTGAGGCCCTTGAGAAGAAAGGCAAATATCAGGCCACCGAGCTATCCACGCTGAAATCGGAGCTCCAAAAGGAGCGGGTGGATAGGAGGTTCTTTGAAGAAGTCTGCCAAGTCAAGGCGGTCATGGATGGTAAGCCATATTTACTACAGTGTGACTTTGATGGTAGAAGGTTTGCATTGCTCACCCAGGTGTGGCATTCGTCAGACGCCTTTTCGGACCTCCGAAGGAGTGCAGCGGATGCGAACAAATTCTATGCTTCGCGGGATTTAGGACGATGAGGCTCAGCTATTCTGGGCATAGTTTGAAGCCCCTGAGTGCTCTCCTCTTCTGATCGAACAGATGAAGCAATTGATGGAGCTGCACAGGATGGCGGAGCCATCCATGGCGGATATCAGTATCCAGCTATGGCCTACAGAGCCGTTGCCGAGCAGTTACTTCGGCTTGGTGCAGAAACTATGCGGTGTTGCGCCTCAGATTGACGCTTTAACACGTTCTACATGCATCGAGGAAGTTCGCATGGCCTTTGCAAGGACCATGATGCACTGGCCGAAGCTCAAGCCGACCGAGAAGACCATCGCACCTCTGCCCCCTAGAAAGGAGCATATGCGCCCCCGAGCAATACTTCTCCGAAGTGATGGAGGGTGCTCGGGCGATAGAGGCCCTATGCTCTAAGGATGTTTTTTTTATGAATGAGCACATTGTAATATGTCCGAATGCTGTTAACACTTTATAATGAGGCTCCATGGTTTATCATGTATTTTGAGTTTTGTATTTTATTGTGACTCCCATGCGGCCGTTTTATCTGAAAGTTGCGAGTCGTCGGGTTCAGCCCCCACATAGATACTAGGCAAGGTGTTTCTGCCTCCACACTATGACCCTTAGCCAAGGTATCAGTGCCCAAAGGCGGTAGTGCGAGGGGAACAATGCAATCGGACTATGATGCTTTTTCGCTTTCACTTAGCCGTAAGAGTTGGAAAAAAATACAGGGGCTGATGACTAGGCCCGGTGTTCTGTGATGTTCGGATGTACCGAGGCTGAAGCCAGCATCACATGGTTTGTACAAGTACATAAACCATCGTATGACACAGAATAACCTCTATCGATTTTTTAGTATGACACTTATGCTCGGATTTGCAGACCAGTTCTCGCTTACTATGACGGTCGGTTTTCGGCTTTCTCCCCTAAGGTGCTTGACCAGCCGAGCTGGAAGCACAATCACAGGGGTCTCCCTTTGCCCCTTTAGCCGAACGAGCGGAACGTAATAGGGAAAACACAGGAGCCAGGCAACCCAACTATTGAACCAAGACATAGTTCGGATCCAATGCATACAAAGCGAAATCCAAGACGCCAAACACACGATCAATTGTGTCGGGGTGATGCTTAGGGTGATATTTTAAATTCAATCCCCCGGTCTATTAGCTAGTTGCATCGTAATGTATGTCGAACAGTTTCACAAGAAGCGTTGATGAGGGAAGAACAGAGTATGTAGCATAGAATACAATGAAGAAGCCATGTACAATGGTCTATTATTTGCTCATTAATTCTTATAACTCAAATTACCGAATCCACATTTTACAGGTATTTGATGAGGAAATATAAAGTTTACAGAGGAGAGGTTGTGCCAGGGGTCTTCGATGGGTGGCTTGACGTCCTCGATGTGCCCAGTCGCATGTCCGCTCCTGTGCCCCCTAGGGAGTTGCATTCCTTTAAGGGTGATTAGTGTCGGCGAGCGGACCTTGGGAAGAAGATCTTGATAAGTCGCCGAAGTATGGATGAGCTTTATGCTTTAGCAGGTCCTTGATGGTACTTGTGGTTTGTCCGAGGACATGTACTGGCAGTAGTTCGGTCCAGCCGAACACTTTCCCTTTGATAGTTGTTCCCCACTGCTGCCTATGGAATCTTGAGTGCAAAGTTGTGCTGTCTTGACACTTGTTTGACGGGCGCTAGGGATGTGGGATGAGGAGCGTGTCCCTATTTTTGGGGAGAAGGAGATTCCAGGAATTCGGACCGAGACTGAGCTCGTTTGTCAACCTTACGTGCCTTTATGGCAGATTTCAGTGTTGGCCGATCGTCATCGTAATGGAATTCGACCACCATGGCCAATGCATGTTCCTCAGTTCGAAGGGAACACTCTGTGTTGCCGTTGATAGTAATGACCCCCTTGGGCTCGGGCATCTTGAGATTAAGGTATGCATAGTGTGGGATGGCGTTAAAGCGAGCGAATGATGTGCGGCCCAGCAGGGCATGATAATCGTTATAGAAAGGGATAATGTCGAAGGTCAAGTCCTCGCTGCGGAAGTTGTCAAGCAAACCGAACACTACTTCTAGGCTCACGGAGCCCTGCACCGGGCTTCAACGCCTGGGATCACTCTTTAAAAGGTAGTGTTGCTAGGTTTGATTCTTGATGGATCTATACCCATCTTTTTCACCGTCTCTGAGTAAATTAGATTGAGGTTACTTCCTCCTTCAATTAGGACTTTAGTGAGGTCTAGGATGAGGGCCACCGAACCCCCATGATGGATACTAGTCGGATGGTCTCGTCGAACAAAGGTGATCGGGTATGCCGACCATGGGTTGTACTTTGGGGCTACAGGCTCTATGGTGTAGACCTCTCGAAGGGCGGGCTTGCTCTCCTTTTTGGGTATGTGAGTGGCATATATCATGTTCACGGTCTTTACCTCGGGAGGGAACTGCTTCTGTCCTCCATTGCTCGGACCATGGGGCTTGTCATCATCCTTGTTGTGTGGGCCCTTGCCTTGCTCTTCGGCTGCGAGTTTGCCAGCTTGTTTGAAAACCCAACAGCTACAATTGGTGTGGGTGGCAGGCTAGTCTTCGGTGCCATGGATCTGGCAAGGCCTCTCCATGATTTTGTCCAATGGGGTAGGTCCGCCACTATTGCCTTTTGACGGCTTTTTCCGCTGCTCGGATTGGTGGTTGCTGAAACCTGCGTTAACGGCCATGTCATCGGCATCACCATTGTTGTGTTGGCGTTTACTTTTGTTGCGTCGTGGTTTCCTGTTTCCATCCCGGACTTCGGAGGTGTCGGGGTCTTCGGGGTTGTGGCTTCATCTAGCTAGCCAGTTATCCTCGCCCGTGCAAAATCGGGTCATGTGTGATGTAAGGGCGGACATGGTCCTAGGATTGTCTTGACCAAGCTGGCAAGCCAGTCATTCGACATCTGGGCAATCGACGATCTGGTTTTTCTTGGTCAAGAACCAATTCTAGAATTGTCGAGCTGACTCTCCTGCCTTCTGGACGACGTTCCTTAGGTCGGAGGAGTCCGACGGCTATACATAGGTGCCCTAGAAGTTAGATCGGAATGCATCCTCGAGATCCTCCCAGAGGCCGATTGAATTTTTGGGGAGACTGTTTAGCCAGTGTCGAGCTGGCCCTTTGAGTTTTAGGGGCAGATATTTGATGGCATGGAGATCATCTCCTCGTGCCATGTGAATGTGGAGGAGGAAATCCTCGATCCACCCGGCTGGGTCTGTTGTCCCGTCGTATTGCTCTATGTTCACGGGTTTAAACCCTTCCGGGAACTGATGCTACATCACCTTGTTGGTGAAGCACAATGGGTGGGCAGCGCCTTTGACCCGGGCTATGTCCCTCCTGTGGTCGGCGCCTGATCTGGTTGGGTATTGTTCCCGACTTTTGTTGTTGCGCTCGAGCCTAGGCTGGTATCCGTCTCGTCTATCGGGCGAGTACCCTCTAGATCCATAGATGGATCTCGCGCGGCCTGCTCTATAATCCAGGTTATGTCGCAGGTCGTACCTGTCCTCAGGCTCTATTTGCTCTTTTCTCCTCCTCTAGGGTATTGTTGGCCTATAGTAGGCGGCGCCAGCCATCCTATCCCATCCTCGAGGGGGGCGGTCCGGCTGGTCGTATGGAGTGTGCTTGGGAGATGGTGTATTGGGGACTTCATCGTCGAACTGCAGCAACAACCGTTAGCATGGATAGCTCTTGGGTTGGTCCTATAGACCGGTACCATACCCTTCTTCGGCTGATAGGAACCCGTCCATCGATCATTGAGGGTATCTTGTTCGGCTTTAAGCTATCATTCGTTTGCCTTCAGGCTTTGGGCGATGGCTATAAGTTGTTACCTAAACCGTTCCTAATCCTCAAGGTTTTCGGGGACGGTGAAGTCTTCAGCTTCCAGGCTATCCTCCTTCTCGACAAGGGGAGGTAGTTGTCATCCTTGGAATCGCTTGGATCCTCGGGGTTGCACTGATCTTCCGTCCTCTCCTGGTCCTCTAGTGGTTGTTCGGGGATTTGGGATCGTCGAGGTCTTTAGGGGCGTCGTTTTCTCCTGTGCCAACAATGGCCTCCCTTCCCTTTTTTGCCTTTGATCGGTTGCACTGCTTCCAGCGCCTTGGTAGCTCCTCGCTAGATTTATCGCCATTATTTTTGGGTGTGTGTTCACCCTTATCGGTTGGAGTGTCCACCATGTAGACGTTGTAGGTGGAGGTGGCGGTCCAACGCTCGGTGTTAACAGGGGCAGGAGCACCGTCTTCTTCATCCATGTATTCAGCCTCCTCGGAGGCATTGTCCCATAT
Organism: Hordeum marinum; assembly: GCA_022496015.1. Classification (NCBI taxonomy): domain Eukaryota; kingdom Viridiplantae; phylum Streptophyta; class Magnoliopsida; order Poales; family Poaceae; genus Hordeum; species Hordeum marinum. Next base: position 378,164,997 of record CM039678.1, on the reverse strand, counting down.
ATCGATTAAAACTTCAATAGTGGCTACTGATACGTCTCCATCGTATCCACTTTTCCAAACTCTTTTGCCCTTGTTTTGGACTCTAATTTTCACGATTTGAATGGAACTAACACGCACTGACGCTGTTTTCAGCAGAATTGCCTTGGTGTTATTTTTATGTAGAAATAAAAGTTCTCGGATTGACCTCAAAATTTACGGAAATTATTTTTGGAATTAATAAAAAATATTGGCAAAAAAATCAACCGGAGGGGGGCCACCCACAGGCCACAAGCCAGGGGGTGCGGCCACTCCCCCTGGTCGCGCCTAGCAGGCTTGTGGGCCCCCTGGAGCTCCATCGACCTCGATTCCAACTCTATATATTCCTATTCATGGAGAAAAAAATCAAATAGAAGAGTTCATCATGTTTGACGATACGGAGCCGCCGCCACCTCCTGTTCTTCCTCGGGAGGCTAGATCTGGAGTCCGTTTTGGGCTCCGGAGAGGGGAAATCGATGCCATCGTCATCACCAACCATCCTTCATCACCAATTCCATGATGCTCTCCGCTGTTCATGAGTAATTCCATCGTAGGCTTGTTGGATGGTGATGGGTTGGATGAGATTTACCATGTAATCGAGTTAGTTTTGTTAGGGTTTGATCCCTAGTAACCAATATGTTCTGAGATTAATGTTGCTATGACTTTGCTATGCTTAATGCTTGTCACTAGGGCCCGAGTGCCATGATCTTAGATCTGAACCTATTATGTTTTCACGAATATATATGTGTTTTTTATCCTATCTTGAAGGTTGTAGACACCTATTCCGGGTTATGATCCGCATCCCCCAGGGTGACAATAACTTGGATTCTTTCCGGTGATTACCGTAGGTTGAGGAGTTCATGTATTCACTAAGTGCTAATGCTTTGGTCCCATTATCTATTAAAAGGAGGCCTTAATATCCCTTAGTTTCCATTAGGAACCCACTTCCACGGGAGGGTAGGACAAAGGATGTCATGCAAGTTCCTTTCCATAAGCACATATGACTAAATATGGAATACATGCCTACATTACATTGATGAATTGGAGCTAGTTCTGTGTCACCCTATGTTATAACTATTGCATGATGAATGCCATCCGACATAATTATCCTCACTGATCCATTGCCTACAAGCTTTTCACATGTTGATCTTTGCTAAGTTACTTTTCCGTTGCTATGGTTACAATCACCACAAAACTGCTACTGTCACTTTTGCCATCATTACCGTTACTTCCATTTACTTTGCTACTAAATAATTTGCTGCAGATATTAAGTCTTTCAGGTGTGGTTGAATTGAAAACTCAGCTGCTAATACTCGAGAATATTCTTTGGCTCCCCTTGTGTCGAATCAATAAATTTGGGTTGAATACTCTACCCTCGAAAACTGTTGCGATCCCCTATACTTGTGGGTTATCAAGATCTTTTTCTGGCGTCATTGCCGGGGAGTATAGCTCTATTCGCTGAGTCACTTGGGATTTATATCTGTTGATCACTATGAAAAATATGAAAGACCCAAAAACTAAGATCTATCCCTCTACTACGAGGGGAGGTAAGGAACTGCCATCTAGCTCTACACTTGATTCACCTTCTGTTATGAGTAAATTTGCGACACCACCACCTCCTATTGATTCTGATATGTCGCAAGTAATTGATGATGCTACTTATGCTATGCATGATTCTTATGATGATACTTTGCTTGATAATACTGTGCCACTAGGTGAATTTCTTGATGAACAAATTGCTAGAGTCGATGCTGAAAATGATGATATTTTTGAAACTGATGAAATTATTAAAACTGAACACTATGAGACACCTGCTAGACCTAGCTCTCTTAAATATGAATTGCCTAATATACCTAAGGGTTATGTTATGGAAGAAGAGGTAGCTAGGGACTTTCTTTCTTGTAAGGATAGAGATGATCTTAAGAAACTGTTATGTAAGTGGAAGGAAAAATATTTGATTGCTAGAATGCAATATGATCCTAAGCTTGCTACTCCACCTATATTTGTTACTAATAAGGATTATGAATTCTTCGCCGATCCTAAGTTAATTACTTTGGTTGAATCTGATCCTTTCCATGGTTATGAATCTGAAACTGTTGTGGCACATCTTACTAAATTGAATGATATAGCCACCCTATTTACTCATGAGTAAAAAATTCGTTATTACTATATTCTTAAGTTGTTTCCTTTATCATTAAAGGGTGATGCTAAGATATGATTTAATTCTCTTGCTCCTGGTTGTGTGCGTAGTTCCCGAGATATGATATATTACTTCTCTGAAAAATAGTTTCCTGTTCGTAAGAAACAAGTTGCCCTGCACGAAATATTTAACTTTGTGCAAATTGAAGAAGAGAGTCTCCCACAAGTTTGGGGGAGGCTTATCCAATTACATAATGCTTTGTTTGATCATCCCCTCAAGAAAAGCGAAATACTTGATATCTTTTATAATGGACTAACCGATGCTTCTAGGGACCACCTCGATAGTTGTGCTAGTTGTGTTTTCAGGGAACGAACCGTTGAACAAGCTGAACTACTATTGAATAATATATTAAGCAATGATAATGATTGGACTATTCCCAAACCATCTCTGAAGAAAAGAGGTATTCTATTTCTCAGTCCTGAAGATATGCAAGAGGCAAAGAAATCTATGAAAGAAAAAGGTATTAAAGCTGAAGATGTTAAGAATCTACCACATATTGAAGAAATGCATGGTCTTGATAACCCGACACAGGTAGTAGAGGTAAATTCTCTCCATAGATTTGATGAAGGTGATATTCCTTATAATAAGTCTGCTAGCCAATGCTTGGATGAGTTTGATAACTTTCTTATTAGGAAACAAAATTTTAATGCTTATGTTAGTAGACAATTGAAACATAATGCTTACATGCTTGATCGCTTAGGTGATTATATGAGCAGAACTAGCAATGATCTTAAGCTCATTAGTAAACATGCTTCCATGGTAACTACTCAAGTAGAACAAGTACTTAAGGCACAAAATGATTTGTTTAATGAGATGAATAGTAAGAACAATGATCATTCTGTTAGAGTTGTGACTAGAGGTGGTAAAATGACTCATGAACCTTTATATCCTGAGGGCCATCCTAAGAGAATTGAGCAAGATTCTCAAAGAATTAATACTGATGCACCTAGTCATTCCAGTAATAAGAGGAAAAAGAATGATAATATATCTTTGCATGCTGCTAGTGAACCTGTTATAGATTCACCTGAAAACCCAAATGATATTTCTGTTTCTAATGCTGAGACACAATCTGGTGATGAACATGAGCCTATTGGTAATATTAATGATGATGTTCCTGTTGATGCTCAGCCAGGTAATAACAATGATGTGGAGATTGACCTGCTGTTGATCTTGACAACCCACAACCTAAGAATAAAAGATATGACAAAAGAGACTTTGTTGCTAGGAAGTATGGTAAAGAAAGAGAACCATGGGTTCAGAAACCCATGCCCTTTCCTCCTAAACCGTCAAAGAAAAAGGATGATGAGGATTTTGAGTGCTTTGTTGAAATGCTTAGACCTGTCTTTTTTGCGTATGCGCTTGATTGATATTCTGAAAATGTCTCCTTATGCTAAGTACATGAAAGATATTGTGACAAATAAAAGAAAGATACCGGAAGCTGAGATTTCCACCATACTTGCTAATTATACTTTTAAGGGTGGAGTACCAAAGAAAATAGGAGATCCAGGAATACCAACTATACCATGCTCCATTAAGAAAAACTATGTTAAAACTGCTTTATGTGACCATGGAGCTGGTGTTAGTGTTATGCCTTTCTCTTTATATCATAGACTTGATTTCAATAAGTTGACACCTACTGAAATCTCTTTGCAGATGGCTGAGAAATCAACTGATTTACCCATCGGTATTTGTGAAGATGTACCTGTCATAGTCGCAAATGTTACTATCCTAACGGACTTTGTTATTCTTGATATTCCTGAGGACGACAATATGTTGATCATCCTTGGTAGACCTTTTTTGAATACTACAGGGGGTTGTTATTGATTGCAACAAGGGCAATGTCCCTTTTCATGTTAATGGTAATGAGCATACGGTACACTTTCCAAAGAAACAACCTCAAGTTCATAGTATCAACTCCATTGAAAAAATTTCAATGATTATTATTGGAGATTTTGAATTCCCTCTCCCTACCATCAAGAAGAAATATGATATACTTATTGTTGGGGATATGCATATCCTCATTGAGGTACCTAGTGTTATTCAAAAATTCTTTGGTTTCATGTTACTCGAAAGAAGTTTGTTAATAAGACTTGATCAACCTTATTGATGGATTCCTTTTGATGAGCATGAGATGGATGAATTTAGAAGGCACAACATTCTGTACCCAACCTTTACCTTCTTTTAGTTAGAGTAAATAAAGTAAAAATTCTATTATTTTTCTGTTTTCTGAGTTTCCCGTGCAATAGAAAAATGGCCTTAAAATAAAAATTCTTCAAATGCCCTGAAAATGTAGTATGATTTTTCTGGAATATTCAAGAATATATGGCACTAAGAACATACCAGGGGGCTGCACCAGTGGGTCACAAGCTCACAGGGCGTGACCTCCCCCTGGCCGCGCCTAGGTGGCTTGTGGGTCCCACGTAGCCCCACTTCACTTATTCCAGAGCACATCCACTTCGTATTCCTCCATAAAAAAATCCCACCATTGCTCAACCCCGTGTTCAAGCTCGTTTTGCTGCCATTTTCGATCTCCTCGTGCAAAGCTCCATTTGAAAAACTGTTTTAGGAGATTGTTCTTAGGTATGTGACTCCTCCAATTGTCCAATTAGTTTTTGTTCTAGTGCTTTATATATTGCAAACTTTTGCTGCTATGGTGACCTTGTTCTTGAGCTTGGATGTCAAATTTGTATGGTCCCAAGTAGTTTTGATGCATGATATAAGCTCTAGGCAATTGTTGGAGTAGTTGCTATAAGTTTTGTTGAGTTTTATTCACCTTTATTTTGAGTCACTAAAAATTTCAGAAATTTTTCAGAAAAAATGATGAGGAGATTGTTAAGAGGTTCTTCAAGTCGGGGCTCTAAATAAGATGAAGAGGTGAAGAAGAAGTCCAAATACAATCGTCCTCGCGTCGCAGAAGTTCGACCATGCGAATGGACAAGTGATGAATTCTTGAGGGCGGCCGGAATTTATGAAGATTTCTATTATTTGGCAGAGAATGCAGGCACCATCGACTTCCTCAGTGATAAGTGTGACTAGTACCTCTTGCTCACTAATACCTTTGTGCAAAACTTTCACTTTTATTATAGGGAAGACCGTCCTACGGTAGAATTTCACTTATATGACGTGCCTAAGAAAATGAACCTTTATGATTTTTGCAATGTTTGCAAAATAGCCTACGAGGGTAGCATCAAGGAACCACGTCCTAAAGACATGGAGGATTTTATTGCCACAATCACGGTAGGAGAAGAGAGAGGGGTGTCAAACGCAAGAGCAGCTAGTTTACATTTTCCTGTTCAGCGCTATTATTCATTATTTGCGGGGAGATGTTTAGTTGGTCATGGGGAGAGTGGAGGCCTTAGTGCTCCCGACCTCGCCATTCTGCGCCATGCTTTACTTGCTGATAGAACTTTTAGTCTAGGCGCTATGGTGGCCCAACGGTTGAACTTAAACCGTTCAAAGGGGCCCATATTCGGAGGTATCTATGCATCCCGTCTAGCCAAACACTTTAAGATACCCATTAGGCTTGACAAGAAGAGGAAATGCTGCTACCCACGAAATATTTAGACTATGATAGTATGGTAACACATGATTTTATTAGGAAGAATAATGATAGGAGGCTTCTTTACAACTTAGTGTTTAGTTGAGGTACTTGTGAGATTGTTGTTCTCCCTTCTTCTTCCTTGTTCGATATTCATTCCGGCAGGTACACTATTTTGCCCGAGGACATTTATAGATATTGGGGTCTGTCGCAACCCCCAGCACCTGAACCGACACCAGTCCTTGATCCGTATCCTGATCCAGTTTTTCAGTGGGAGCCACAGGAGCTTGCCAACCAGTGGAACCCTTAGGACTCTCCGGAGTATCCAGGAGACGGTTATTTTTAGTCATGGCCCTAGACCAACTTAGGCCAAAAGCCTAAGCTTGGGGGAGTATGTATTTCTCACCGACATTACATTCATGTTCACACATTCATTTTAGTAATCGGTGCTTATACTCTTTCATTTCTACCATCCATGGTAGTTTATTTCTTCTTTCCGTTTTCTTCTTGTGTGCTTAATTAACCTTGAGAAAATCCAAAAAAAAAGTTCAACTTTACCTTCTAGTCTGTTTAGTTGTAGAATTGAAAGAAGACCCAAAAAGATTTCTCGTTCTTCTTTTGCTTGTTGGGAGCTTTCCAGTGTAAATAGTTTTCCTCGTTCTTGTTTGAAATTTCTTTATTTGGGTCGTAAGGAGAATACCACAATGAAAATGATGAGTGGCTCTCATATGCATTATTGTTTATCTATCAGAGAGCCCATATTACCTTGCCTTCTCCTTTGAGTTATTATTTGCAGATTCCAGCTTAGTCCAATGCACGTGCACTTTTATTATTATTTCGGTCGTGCAAGTGAAAGACAATAATGATGATATATGATGAAAAGATTGAGATGGAAAAAATCTAGTACGAACTCGACCTATTTTGCTTTTGTAAATATGATTAGCTCATCATTCTGAATTCAGCTTATTATGGGTGAAACATATTTGCAATGACAATTAGAGATTATAGTTACTCATGCCATGCTTAATTAGCTAAGAGTGGATAATGGTTTGTCTTGAGTGCCAACATGCATATTAAAATGGTTCTGATGTAGTATGATAGGATTGTATCCTCCTTTGAATGATTTAGGTGGCTTGACTTGGCACATGTTCATGCATGTAGTTGAAACAAAAGCAACATAGCCTCCACGATATTTATGTTCATGGTGATCTATATCCTACTCATGCTTGCATTAAATGTTGGTTAATCTCAAAGCATGTTGATGATTGTTGTCGCTCTCTAGTTAGTCTCTCCTCAATCTTTTTCTAGCCTTCACATGTACTAAGTGGGAATACTGCTTGTGCATCCAATTCCTCAAACCCAAAGTAGTTCCATATGAGTCCACCATACCTACCTATATGCGGTATTCACCTACCATTCCAAGTAAATTTGCATGTGCCAGACTCTAAACCTTCAAATAATATTCTGTTTTGTATGCCTGAATCGCTCATGTAGCGACCGGGGGCGGTCAGTATCTTCCATGCTAGGTGGGTTATTCTCACGATATGTGTTGATTCCCTATCATTCAGGAGAAAGTGGCTAGTATGCGGGATGCCTAGTTCCACGCTCAAAATCAAATCAAAATATAATGAAACAAAACTCCCTCAGGATTGTTGTTTGTATGGACGGTACCCGTGGATTCGGCTCGCTGTGGAGTGTGATTGATTGGTTGAGGGGGAGTAAAAACTTTATCATTATGTTTGGGAACCGCCTATAATATATCTAGCATGGAAGATGATGAAATCTCTTGGTTGTTATGTGGAAAATCAAAGCATGCCGCTCAAAATTATTATTCATCTTTGTTTTAAAAGCTCGACCTCTGGCACCTCTGCAAATCAATGCTTCCCTCTACGAAGGGCCTATCTATTTACTTTATTGTTGAGTCATCATCCTCTTATAAAAAGCTCTAGTTAGAGAGCACCACCGTCATTTGTATGCCTTGGTATTAATTGATATTGAGTATGAATGTGATTGGATCTCTTTTACCATGAATTACAATGTCTAGTCAGTCCTTGTTCTTCAGGGGTGCTCTGCATTTATGTTTTGCGATCTGAGAAAGGGCTAGCGAGATACCATTATATCATATTGTATCATGCTTGTTTTGATAAAAGTGTTGTCATCTGAGAGTTATTATTATTGATATGAGTAAATGTGAGACCTAAATGTTATTATGAACGTGGTTAGTCTATAATCTTTGCTGAAAATCTGAACATCAGTTAGACATATTTACGACAACAAGATCAAACAGAGTTTGTAAAAGTTTTTCTTTATCACTTTCAGTTTATCAATTGAATTGCTTGAGGACAAACAATAGGTTAAGCTTGGGGGAGTTGATATGTCTCCATCGTATCCACTTTTCCAAACTCTTTTGCCCTTGTTTTGGACTCTAATTTGCATGATTTGAATGGAACTAACCCGGACTGGCGCTATTTTCAGCAAAATTGCCTTGGTGTTATTTTTGTGCAGGAATAAAAGTTTTGGGATTGACCTAAAAATTTATGAAGATTATTTTTATAATTAATAAGAAATAGTGGCGAAAGAATCAACTGGAGGGGGCCACCCACAGGCCACAAGCCAGGGGGGCGCGGTCAGCCCCCTGGCCGCGCCTAGCAGGCTTGTGGCCCCCCTGGAGCTCCAACGACCTCAATTCCAACTCTATATATTCCTATTCGTGGAGAAAAAATCAGAGAGATGAGTTCATCGTGTTTCATGATACGGAGCTGCCACCACCTCCTGTTCTTCCTCGGGAGGCCAGATCTGGAGTCCGTTTTGGGCTCCAGAGAGGGGAAATTGACGCCATCGTCATCACCAACCATCCTTCATCACCAATTCCATGATGCTCTCTACCGTTCGTGAGTAATTCCATTGTAGGCTTGCTGGACGGTGATGGGTTGGATGAGATTTACCATGTAATCGAGTTAGTTTTGTTAGGGTTTGATCCCTAGTATCCATTATGTTCTCAGATTGATGTTGCAATGACTTTGCTATGCTTAATGCTTGTCACTAGGGCCCGAGTGCCATGATTTCAGATCTGAACCTATTATGTTTTCATGAATATATATGTGTTCTTATCCTATCTTGCAAGTTGTAGACACCTATTACGAGTTATGATCCGCATCCCCCAAGGTGACAATAATTGGGATTCTTTCCGGTGATTACCGTAGTTTGAGGAGTTCATGTATTCACTAAGTGCTAATGCTTTGGTCCCATTCTCTATTAAAAGGAGGCCTTAATATCCCTTAGTTTCCATTAGGACCCCGCTGCCATGGGAGGGTAGGACAAAAGATGTCATGCAAGTTCTTTTCCATAAGCACGTATGACTATATATGGAATACATGCCTACATTACATTGATGAATTGGAGCTAGTTCCGTGTCACCCTATGCTATATCTATTGCATGATGAATGCCATCCGACATAATTATCCATCACTGATCCATTGCCTACGAGCTTTACACATATTGATCTTTGCTAAGTTACTTTTCCGTTGCTACTGTTACAATCACCACAAAACTGCTACTGTCACTTTTGCCATCGTTACCGTTACTTCCATAGTAATTTTCTACTAAATACTTTGCTGTAGATATTAAGTCTTTTAGGTGTGGTTGAATTGACAACTCAACTGCTAATACTTGAGAATATTCTTTGGCTCCCCTTGTGTCGAATCAATAAATTTGGGTTGAATACTCTACCCTCGAAAACTGTTGTGATCCCCTATACTTGTGGGTTATGATCTACCAAGTGGGTGGTGGGTGGGTCAAAAAATTCCCCTGATCCCGCCTACCGACCGATCTGAGCATGGATCAGGGTCGGTCTTCTATACTTCCTATTGATAAGATCCAATCTAGAGCCTCGTTGAGAGTCGAGAGCTCGAGCGGGTCAGTCTGCTTGGAGTTTTCGGACTTAACCTCCGACGCGTCCGCACAAAAAGTGTGTCCAGCAGGAGCCGACCCCTAGCCCTTCGGTATTGTGATCGGATCCGGACTAAAAGCCAGATCATTGTTGGGGTTGGTCCCGTGGGCGGAGTCAGGAGCAGAATCCAAATATAAGACCTCGGAGTCTTTGGGCGCGTCAGATGAGATCGCAATCTCGGTGAGCAAAAGATCACCCCGAGAGTCTACGGAGAACTCTAGGTTCCCGAATCTGACCTCTTGATCTAGGGCGAAACTCCCAACCCGGACAAGATGGCCAGTCGGGTCAGCGTGCAACACGATGCTGCCGAAAGCGAAGATCTGTCCAGGGACAAAGGAGTCCATGTTATGGACTTCTTCACTAATGACTAAGCGAGCCATCGATTCCTTTGGCGATCATGGTGAAACTCTCAATTAAAGCACCAATGGTGATGTCAAAACCGGCGGATCTCGGGTAGGGGGTCCCGAGCTGTGAGTTTGGGATCGACGATAACAAGGGACGAAGGAGACGATGTTTACCCAGGTTCAGGCCCTCCTATGGAGGTAAAACCCTATATCCTGCTCGATTATATTGATGTGTATGAAGGTTACAGAGTTGATCTACCTTGAGATCAAATATCTAAAACCCTAGATGAGTCTCTCCCTACTATCTAACACCCCCTGGCTTATATAGACATCGGGGGGTACCTAGGGTTTACACATGATAAGTTTCCTGCCGGAAGCAAGGACGCCGACCCACACCTTGACTTGGAGTACACACCGCATCTTTGGAGGTTTCCTTCTAAAATACAGGAGCACCACGTATCTGACCCTTCCTGCAATAGCTAGAGAGCGGCCCATTAGGCCGGCCTATGAGAGATAGGCCAACGGCCGAGGACCCCTTAGTCCAGGACTCCATCAATAGGCTCTATAGTATGCCATGTTGTGTACCCCACCTGTGTGTGTGCCTTGCCATGAGTTTGTCAAGGGGTACAAAAGCGATCCAAGAGTGGATCACTGGACAGCGGTCAAATTATCCTTAGTAATTAGAGGACTAAGGAAATGTTTCTCGATTATGGAGGTGATAAAGAGTTTGTCGTAAAGGGTTACGTCGATGCAAGCTTTAACACTAATATGGATGATACTAAGAAGCAATCCGGATACGTGTAATGAAGCAGTCATTTGGAATAGCTCCAAGTGGAGCATGGTAACAGTATATGTAGTATGACATAGATATTTGCAAAGTACACACGGATTTGAATGTCGCAGACCCGTTGACTAAAACCTCTCTCACATGCAAAACATGATCGAACCCCAGAACTCATTGGGTGTGAGATTCATAACAATGTAAATCACATAGCGATGTGAGCTAGATTATTGACTCTAGTGCAAGTGGGAGACTATTGGAAATATGCCCTAGAGGCAATAATAAATTAGCTATTATCATATTTCCTTGTTCATGATAATCATTTATTATCCATGCTAGAATTGTATTGATCAGAAACTCAGATACATGTGTGGATACATAGGCAACACCATGCCCCTAGTATGCCTCTAATAGACTAGCTCGTTGATCAAAGATGGTCAAGGTTTCCTGGCCATAGACATGAGATGCCATTTGATAACGGGATCACATCATTAGGAGAATGATGTGATGGACAAGACCCAAACTATAAACATACCATATGATCATGTCAGTTTATTGCTATAGTTTTCTGCATGTCAAGTATGTGTTCCTATGACCATGAGATTATGCAACTCACTGACACCAGAGGAATACCTTGTGTGTATCAAACGTCGCAACGTAACTGGGTGACTATAAAGGTGCTCTACAGGTATCTCCGAGGGTGTCTGTTGAGTGGGAAGGGATCAAGACTGGGATTTGTTACTCCGTGTGACGGAGAGGTATCTCAGGGCCCACTCGGTAATACAAAATCACAATGATCCTTGCAAGCAATGTGACTAAAGAGTTAGCCACGGGATCTTGTATTACGAAACGATTAAAGAGACTTGTCGGTAACGATATTGAACAAGGTATAGAGATACCGACGATCGAATCTCGAACAAGTAACATACCGAAGAACAAAGGGAACAACATACGAGATTAACTGAATCCTTGACATAGAGGTTCAATCGATAAAAATATTCGTAGAATATGTAGGAACCAATATGGGCATCCAGGTCCCTCTATTGGTTATTGAACGTAGAGGTGTGTCGGTCATGTCTACATAGTTCTCGAACCCGCAGGGTCTGCACACTTAACGTTCGGTGACGTTTCAGTAGTATTGAGTTATGTATGGTGGTGACCGAAGGTTGTTCGGAGTTCCAGATGAGATCTCGGACGTCATGAGGAGCTCCAGAATGGTCCAGAGGTAAATATTAATATATAAGAGGTCCTGTTTTGGTCACCGGAAAAGTTTCGGGTACTTCGGTAGTGTACTGGGAGTGCCGGGAGGGTATCGGGGGACCATCGGGAGGGGCCTCTCGCCCCCAAAGGGCCTCATGGGCTGTGGGAGGAGGCAAACCAGCCCTTGGTGGGCTGGACAAACCCCCCACTAAGTCCCATGCGGCTAGGGATGGGACAACCCAAGAGGTGGAAAGGGTTTCCAAGTGGGGGGAGGAATCCTACTCCTAGTAGGATTGGAGTAGGACTCCTCCACCTCCCCACTTCGGCCAAAGCCTAGGGGCGCTGGTCTCCCTCCCCTTCCTCCTATATATACTAGAGGATTTTGAGGGCAGCCCCAACCCTAATTGCCACGTGCTGCCCTATTCTTCCTCTAGATCGTTTCTCCTCTAGATTAGTTCTGCGGTGCTTAGGCGAAGCCCTACCTGATTAGTTCACCACCACCGTCACCATGATGTTGTGCTACCAGAGAACTCATCTACCTCTCCGCTCCCTCTTGCTGGATTAAGAAGGCGGAGATCATCATCGAGCCGTACGTGTGCTGAACACGGAGGTGTCGTCCGTTCGACGCTAGATCGGAAGGACCGCGAATGGATCGCGGGACGGATCGTGATTAGATCACGGGACGACTTGCGATTTGGATCGCAAAGACGTTCGACTACGTCAACCGCGTTTCTTAACGCTTCCCGCTTAGCGATCTACAAGGGTATGTAGATCCACTCTCCTCCTCGTAGATGCTCATCACCATGGATAGATCTTGCATGTGCGTAGGATTTTTTTTGTTCCCCATGCAACATTCCCCAACAATTGCAACACCCTACAATGAGGATCCCTCACGTTTGCACGACACGAAGGGCACCATAGGACAACACCATATCAACATACAAATCACATCCATAACATCATACCACAATTAACCCATGGGACAAAAGAGATTTACTCAAACATCATAGGATAGCCAAATATCATTGGGAAATAATATATAGAGTTGAGCACCATGTTTAAGTAGAGATTACAACGGGGAAGAGGGGTGTTACACTGCTACAAGAGGGGGATAGAGTTGGTGTTGATGGCGGCAAGATTGTGGATGTAGATCGTCGTCACAATGCTTGCCCCGGCGACGTTCCGGCGCCGTTGGGAGAGAGGCGGAGAGAGCCCCCCTCCTTATTCTTCTTCCTTGGCCTTCCTCCTAGATGGGAGGAGATTTCCCTGTCTAGTCCATGGCCTCCATGGTGAAGGAGGGGTGGGAGCCCCTCCTAGATTAGATCTCCCTCTCTATTCTCTTCTGTTTCGCGTTCTTGTTTTCTGGTCAAAAACCGTTTCTTATATTCTCAAAGATCCGTGACTCCGATTGGGCTGAAATTTTCAGGGGATTTTTATCCAAAAATTAGCTTTCTTTCGCCCGAAGGAGAGCTCCAACCGACATACGAGATGGGCATGGTCCACTAGGCCGCGTTTGGGCCCTAGCCCGCGCCCTGGTAGAGGGTGGAGGTTGTGGGACTCAGTTTGCGTTGATTCCACTTATCAAAATTCATAAATATTCCAAAAAAATCTCTGTAAATTTTTATCATGTTTGGACTTCGTTTGATATGGAATTTCTGCAAAACAAAAAACACACAAAAACAAGAATTGACACTGGGCACTAGATCAATTGGTTAGTCCAATAAATCATATAAATTGTTGCCAAAAGTATGTGAAAGTTGTATAATATTGACATGAAACAATCAAGAATTATAGATACGACTGAGACGTATCATAAACCCACAGTTCATCGGATCCCGACAAACACATCGCAAAAGAAGATTACATCGAATAGATTATCACGAAGATCACGATGAACTTTTTATTGAAGATCAAAGAGACAGAAGAACCCATCTAGGTACTAGGTATGGACCCGTAGGTTAGTGGTGGACTAGTCACGCCTCATCGGCCTCTGTGATCGATTCCCCCTCTGGCAGATCACCAAAAAAGGTCTCCATATGGCCTCCCATTGGGTTCCCAATATTTGAGAATTTATAGAAGTGCAATTGGGTCAAACGGAGCCATGAGGGGCCCACAAGACACCTGGGCGCGCCTACCCCCCTAGGGTGCGCCCTGGTGCCTTGTCGTCTCCTCGCGCGGCTTCCTGACTCCTCCCAAAGCTTCCTGAGTCTCTTTTATACGGAAAAAAATCATCAAAAAGTTTCGTGGCATTTGGACTTCGTTTGGTACAGATTTCCTTGAAAACCAAAAACAAGCAGAAAATAGTAAGTAGCACTTAGCACTGGATTAATAGGTTAGTTCCCAAAAATGATATAAAATAACATATAAAGTGTCCTATATTGATAATATAATAGCATGGAACAATAAAAAATTATAGATACGTTGGAGACATATCAATGGGATTGAAACTCGAGGTTGGTTCCGAAGCGGGACTTGGTCCTATATTCGGATGTGATGTCGGTTTTGGGTTTGAAGCCGCAGTGCTCGTGGGGTTCTCCAATCGATCAGGCGTCCAGCCAGAGAGGGAGAGATCGCCATGGGAGTCAGCAGTATACTCCAAAGTCCCAAACCTAACAATTTGGTTGGGGGTGATGCTCTCCATACGGCCAAGGTGGACGGTGGGGTCGGCATGAAGGACGATGTTGTCGAAGGCGAAAAGTTAGCCGGGGACAAAGATACCATCGTAGCCGATGTCGTCGTTGATCTAAAGACGAGCCATTGATCATTTTTTACTACACAATGGGACTAGCACGGGCCACCAATGTCGATGTTAAAACCAGCAGATCTCGAGTAGGGGGTCCAGAGCTGTAGGTCTAGAAACAATGGTAACAGGGGGCGGAGGGAGACGATGTTTACCCAGGTACGGGCCCTCTCGAAGAGGTAAAACCCTGCGTCATGCTCGATTGTATTGATGTCATGGGGTAAAGAGTACAAGATGATCTACCTCGAGATAGTATGATTGTGTTCTAAACCCTAAAGCGGGTAATCATGTCTCTAAGGACTAAACCCCTCAGTTTATATATGCACCGAGGTGTACCTAGGTCATACACATGGTCGGGTGATATGTTGGCTACAAAATAATCCTTAAAGTGCACGCCAAGTCTTCAGAGGTTTTCATCCTGATCACGCCAGGGTTCGTGGCTTCGGTAATCCTTCCTTCTGATGATCGGCGGGCCATAAGCTCAGCCCATGGACTACGGCCCGCATAGGTTAGTATCCCTTAGTCGAGGACACCGTCACCATGTCTCTTCGACATGCTCCACTTACGTCGTTAATGCTCGTCGCCTTCTTCCAAAAAATTCCAACTGTTGCGCTCCTGCCATGTGTGTCATGCCACCAACGCCGTCATGGTCTTGATCCCCTTGTGTCGGGTGGTGAGACAACAATGATAGTAGTGACGACCTCGGTTGTGGTCTTGCTCGTCACCAAGTCGTTAGAGCGAGCGCGTGGTAGTCGTTCCATAACGATATACTTGCCCAGATTTCTCTTAAGGTTGGACATTACCACACTTGGTGGACCGAGGACTCCAAACTTTTGTTGCAAAACCGTCAGAAGTAGTTGTTTTTCCAACCAAACCATTGTGGACGAGCGTTGCATCACAACCGATCATGGTGCAGCAAAAAAGACCTTACTTGCTTTTCGGAAACAGAATATATTTTCTGTTGCAACCCATGAACATATGTGTAGTGATGAAAAATAAGGCAAAGTTTTTGCCACAGCTTATAATAAAAAAAAGGAAATCTTGAGAAATCTTTGAGATTGGCAATTTAGGGAATCCCCACGAGCAGAGTGCCAAATATCCAAATCCCTCGAAAAGAGACCCTTGTTCTTCTCCTCGTGAGAGAACTGGAGGCGGAGCTCCTCGTCCTATCCACGCGGCCTGTCCAAATCGGAGCTCCCCTTCCTGCTCTGCTCTTGTCCTTCTTCAGCGGCGTTCTGCTCGCACCGCTCAGGACGGCGTCTGCGACTTTTTTGATGTAATGACCACCCAGACCCAGTGACTTGCTTATAATAATTGTTATAAATCGCATGCTTATTAGAGTTTCACAACATGGATTTTACTCTATTTCTTGTTCGTTAATATGGCTCTGTCGATTTGATGTTGGAATCCACTTCGATTTTTTTGTCATGCGTTACTATAGTTAGATGGCTAATTGCTTTTTTCCTTGTAATTATAGTTATGCTTTAGTCTGATCGCAGATTAGGTTTTTTACGCAATTATGCAAATATGGGTGGAATGTAAGATGTTCTCTTCAGTTTTCGAGGAAGCCCTGGCTTGTTTTGGTTTTTGTTCCAAGAGTTCTTCGTCTGGTCATTCCTTTCCTGTGAGCAAATCGGATCCAAATCTTCTTCTGTAGCTGGGGGCTTCAACTGAACCTCCATGACCCTCAAATAGGTCTCTGCCTGCTAGATTAGCTCTTTTGTTTCTTATTGATAAATCAGAATGAAAGTTATTTCTTCGAACCTTGAGGTTATGCACGCAGAAGAATTAACTGATGTTGCTTTTTTTTTTAGAAAAGGAGACTTACCCCCGGCCTCTGCATCAGAGTGAATTATCTGATGTTGCTGTATTTGTTTTTCCAAAATTAGTACTTCTGTGCATGTGAAATGTGTTTGTCACACGTCTGACTGCCAATTTTAAAAAATCCCACACTTTTCCAAACTCTTGTGCAAAATAATTGCAGCTCTACATGTATGTACTTCATTCTGATAGCGACATAATTGCAGGGAGGCAGTAGCAGTGGAAGAAGTTCAGAACTGTGTGGTGAAGCTGGTTAGTTGTTTGCAGAACTGGAGATTTTCCATGCCAATCATGACTTAATCAAATGAATGCTTCAGTTATTCTAATACATATGTTGCTTCATAGAGGAGCAATCCTGAACGGCGCAAGAATCAAGTGTATGTTGGCTGTGGGGCTGGATTTGGGGGTGACCGGCCGATGGCTGCTTTGAAGTTATTGGAGAGAGTCAAGGAACTTAACTACATAGTACTTGAGTGTTTGGCGGAGCGAACACTTGCAGACCGCTACCAAGTTATGCTGTCAGGAGGGAAAGGATTTGATCCCCGAGGTATGATTGTTGACAAATGTTTGATACTTATGCATTTAGTTGTATTGCTAATCAAAGCAAATGATACCTGTTATCTTGTGAACTGCACTTGTGGTTGCGAGTTTATGGAATACTTATTGCGGTTATTTAGTTGTATATCTTGTTTGTACATGTCAAGGGTAAACTTCTCTGGTTTTTATCATGTATAACATATTTTGGTCCTTCTCTTTTTTTGAGGAACTTTTTTGGTCCTTCTCTCAGTAGGGATATATTATTTGCTTTACTGCTTATGTTACTTTCAATCACAATTTCAATGCACCTTTCTGTAATGTATCAATATGCAGTTAAGGAGTGGCTGTCCATGCTTCTACCCTTGGCTTTGGATAGAGAAGTTTGCATAATAACTAACATGGGCGCAAGTAAGACAATGCTGACTGGAGCTTTGCTTTACCTCGTTTGTTTTATTTTCCCAATTAGATATTGTAAGTGTCTTTCCCATTTATTAGTTGATCCACCTGGAGCACAGAAAGAAATACTGGACCTTGCTTCTAGTTTGGGACTGGAGATAACAGTCGCTGTAGCTTATGAATCATCGATTTCAGGTCCAGGTAATTTTTATCTGTTTGATAGTACCAATTGTATGATACTTTGGGTGCTACCAAGGTTGTGTATAAATCAAGGAATGTCGGTCATCATAGCGTGGTTTGTGGAATCAAAACTGATAATCAAGCTTACAACTGTTTTTGGGTTTGGTCTTTTTGCAGAAAACTCAGTATTATCGAATGAATCAATGGGAGTGGCAGAGGTAATTTCTTGATCACCATTTTATTTTGTTTCTTAGCCTCAGTCTTGTTAACTTACAAGGAATGAAGGAAGTAACTGACTATAACTGATCAGCAATTTGCATCCAATCTTCTGAAATAAGTTTGTCAATATATGTAATTATGTATCACGTGGTCCATGGCATATAAGAGCATTGTGGTTGACATATGTGGCCAAAAGATCATTACTAAAAGATCTAGAGAAATCTTCAGAGAGAATGCTATGAATGAGAAGGGACTTAGAAATTGTATCATCAGGAGATTCTGTAGCGTACCCATAATAGAACTTAGCATTAACATATCGTTGCTGCTTTGCCTCGATACATATATATTTTCCTGGTCATTTCACTGTAATGAGTATTGATAACTTGCATATTATTTATCCTTGTTTACCATTTGACGGTATTTTTTTGTGCGTGCAGGGAAGAAGCACATATCTTGGTGCAGCCCCCATTGTACATTGCTTGGAAAATTACAAACCACATGTCGTCATTACTTCTCGGGTTGCTGATGCTGCACTATTCTTAGCACCTATGGTATGTCTTTCATGGCTATTCTTATGGTTGCTAATAATTCAGTAATTTCATCGTTTCAGCATACTGTAGCATATGAAAAAATTGGTGTCATAGGAGGACGTGGGACTTGGTCTATGGCCTCTGGCTGCACACATGCTGAAGAAATAGAAATAAAAAACATCATGTGTGGAACTTACAGTTATATCTACCAATTAGTTATCTCTTTACGGTTTGTTAAGATTAGATTCCTACTATATTAGGTTTGTTACTTTAAGTTGGAGATTGCTTGCTTGAGTAGGCAGCCTTCAATGCTCAGTAATGAATCCTCTCTCTTTCTTGCCGATTCATGTACAAAACTTGACTGGATAGTTCGATATAGACGGCGTAAGTTACATAATTTCAAAAGTTTACTTCAGCCCATCTTCTTTTATTTTTGTCGCCGTCAATCTCCATTCTGCCAGAAAACTGCTATCTGTCATACTTATTTTGTTTCTCCCACTACCAACTTGGTAAAGGACTTTGATTCCTAAGAACAATCATTCAAATAGAGAAATTGGCTGAAAATCCAGACCAATTCACAGATCACTTTTGGAGTGCAGTTATGAATTCTTACAAGTGTTCCAAGAATTATTTGAGGATGTACCGTAAAAATAGTAAGGATGTTGACATGCTTCCCTAGTGTAATTTTATGTGAATTTTCTTGACAAAACTAAAAATACTTTCTAAAAACATTTCCCAGAACTATTTTGAATTTTATGGTTTACTGTTTTTTACTGCGAAGAGTTTCCACGTTTCTGGTATCTTTCAATTGATGTGAAACTTCTCAACAATATATGTGCATAAAAACATCACAAAATCATATAAGATTCAGAGAAGTCCCGATATCATTGATTACTTCTGAACGAAGTGTTAATGTTTTTCGAATATATTTACATTAAGAGAATTTGTCAAGAAACCTACATTACAAGAAGCATTTCAGTATTTCTTAGATTTACAGAACTTCCTAAAGAACTTCAGCTTATGAAACATTAATACCACTTTGTAATGTTGGTTCAAAAGAAATTCATGGTATATTCTTGTTTTTTGGAATGGTTTTACATTTTCTAAATTTTAAAGAATTTTCTGAGCTAGCAAAAAGGAGAACATTTCTGAGCTAATTCTTATTTTCTTGAAATAGCAGTGCTTATAATAGCTACAGCGACTTTCAGGTGTTGTTTCAGAGAACCCTTTATTTCGTTAGGGTTTAGTTGTGTTTTTCTTCTCTTTCAGTTGCTCAAAATATGTAAATCTGAATGTGTATTTTTCCTTCATGGTTATTTAGTTAATGGTCCATCCTTTTCCCATTGCCTTTCCGATGCAAGGTCTACGAATTGGGTTGGGATTGGGATGACTTTGAGAAGTTGGCACAAGGGACATTAGCTAGCCATCTTCTGGAATGTGGTTGTCAACTCACTGGAGGATATTTCATGCATCCTGGTACATCTCTTATCCTTTAAAAATCATTAGGTGGGAATTTTCACTTCATTTTTGTTTCATGTTTTTTATGTTCTACGTCTGGTATTGTAAAGAGCAGGAGATGCATATCGAGAATTTTCTTTTGAGCAGCTTCGGGATTTGTCTCTTCCATATGCTGAAGTGAGTTACAAAGGAGAGGTTTGTGTTGTCAAGGCAAAGGGTAGCGGAGGTCTTCTGAGCTATAGCACTTGTGCAGAACAGCTTCTGTATGAAGTCGGAGACCCTGCCAACTACATCACTCCTGATCTGGTGAGGTCATCTTGGATTTCCAATCCCATGTAAGCTTCTTGTCTTGTCTGAACGCTTGCTAGCAGGTTGTAGATTTCAGTGACGTGCAGTTCCATCAAATATCACAGGACAAGGTTCACTGTAAAGGAGCAAAACCATCTGATCCTCGTCGGCCTGAGAAACTCCTCCAATTGTTTCCTATTGTATGTTTTCCTAGTAAGAATATAAATTGTACTAATTTCAAGTTTATCTTTAGTCTTCTTCCAGCTAAAAGCATCCGTGCCTAGTATTGACATGTTGCGTAGTTGGGTAATTACTCTGTTCCATGCTGCTACTGGAACAGCAAAAATCACAAATAAAATTGAAGTATTTTATGTGTTGTATTGCTGAAAATTTGTGTCTGACAGCGGATTAAGCGTGCTATTTTCAAGTTTCTCAGATAGAATCGGACAATAGTGTTCATGAATTAGTTCAGATTGTTTATCCAGATTGTGTTCATGGAAGGTCCTTTGATTATCCAGATTGTTTATCGAGAGGCTCATAGTTAGCTTTCTCACTGTAGTTGTTCACACTTTTTCCTTTAGGCAAATGGATGGAAAGGCTGGGGAGAGATATCATACGGGGGACAAGAGTGTTTAAGGCGCGCTCAGGCAGCAGAATACCTAGTAAGTTCATGAAAGTATTTGCATGCAATATTTGTTTCAGATCTCTGGTGTGTTAACAATTGAATGTACCTATTTACACGTGACAACACAAAGGCAGTTCCTGCATTTAAACCTTTTCTGCTGGCATTAGGTTAGGTCATGGATGAATGAACGATATCCCGGCATCGAAGAGAAAATTATCGCATACGTTATGGGATATGATAGCTTGAAAGCTAATGGAGGTAACAATGGCAATCACTCTTCCAAGGAAGTGATAGATGTTAGACTTCGGATGGATGGGGTATTTGAGCAGGAGGAGCATGCTGATGGATTCACTGAGGAATTCATTGCACTTTATACAAATGGTCCAGCTGGGGGTGGTGGCATCAGGTACATAGATGATACTCCCAGCTATATACCTATGTCGATGGCTAACCTACGTTGTGGGGATCAGCTATGGAAATTAATTCTGAAAACGAAATTCCATATTACCATGTTCGTGGAGAAGATGTCAGCATTTTTCTTCTCTCCTTGTTCATGGACTTGCTAAAACAATTTGACAAGTTTGTTTCCAATTCCATTTGGCAGCACTGGACGAAAGAGCGAACTAACTCTGCAGAAGTTGCTGGTATGGATGACCACTTCACTTAATCTCATGAGCAGTCTATATGATACGTGCCGGCGTTTTCATTATATCAGCGAACGCTCTTACCTTGATGACAGTTCCTTTAGAGGATTGTTAAAACACATGGTATGCTTTTTGACATAGCATTAATTTCTGCTTGTACAGATCGATAGAGAAAACGTCTTCTGGCAAGCCAATGCGAAGAACTCAGCCATTCCTGGCTCACAGAATCGGTCTACAAATGCCGAGAAGAGGCACACATCAAGCTCCGCGACGGTCATTCAACAAACAAAGCTGGATGAACGAGCACCTCCTGTATCTGCTCCAGCTCCACCCGGATCTGAGATCGCCCTGTACCGTGTGGCCCACAGCAGAGCTGGCGACAAGGGGAACGACCTGAATCTGTCCATCATCCCTCATTTCCCCGACGACATTGGCCGGCTCAGGACGGTGATCACTCCTGAGTGGGTGAAGGGCGCTCTTTCGCCCCTGCTTGATCATTCCTCGTTCCCAGACGACGGGGCGATCGAGCGTCGAAACAATCTGCTCGAGCATGTTGCGGTTGAGATCTACGATGTCCCGGGCATCAGCGCCTTGAACATCGTGGTGAGGAATATCCTCGACGGCGGCGTCAACTGCTCCAGAAGGGTGGACCGGCACGGCAAGACCCTGTCGGATCTCATCCTGTGCCAGAAAGTCGTCTTGCCTCCGATCGAGGCCTAGAATTATCTGCTACTCTTGCATGCAAAAATTATAAAAGTTGAGGCTGGTAAAACTGGCGAGCAAGCAGAACAATAATGCCTGTTGTATGGAACAAACCATATGGTCTTGATATCATTTAGCATCATTGGACATCAGATGCGCGGCCTCAGTTTTGAGAGCTTGGAATGCTTGCTCGCGGTAGTCAGATTCAGATATGCGGTGGTGTGGTATGGATGCAAAAACGAATGGCTAGGAGGACAGGGGGTGGATTGCCCTTGATCAACGGCCTCGCGCGCGTGCGTTCGGATATGCTGCTGGCGGCAACAGCAGCTTGTTGCTCGTCGCACCCTCGTCTCCACCCCGTCCCCGTGAGAAGGAGAACCAACGGCGGAGCTGGAGCTCCACGTCGTCGTGCTGGCGCGGCGGAATTCAGAGCTCTCGCCGCGCCCCTGCCGCGGCGCCCGTCCTCCTCTGCTTTCACCTGCGCTTGCTCTCCTTCGCCTCCTCCTGCTCCCGGCGACAAGGACTGCGACCCCGAGCTGTTCGATGTAATGCCTCTGCAGACTGCAGCTCACCACTGTATATGTTCCTCCTCATAACCTCATAGAAAATGGCTCTTTGTGCCTCTGATAAAATTCGCTCTTGAAATTTACTTTGCTTCCTTGGCTGATTGCATGGGGTGGGGTGGGGTGGGGGTGGGGTGGGGTGGGTGGGGGGGGGGGGGCTCCCTTCATCGACATGGTGCACAAATATTGGTCTGTGCCTGTTTATTGTCTTTCAAAATAGGGGATTTTATTCGCTGAGCGAACCAGTAATTTTGTACTATTAAAATGCTCTATAACATAAGGAGTAGGTACTTATGTACTTAAGTGCAGCTGACATGCTTCGTCATAAACACATTGTAATATGGTATTTCTGTGATGAGATCGCAGGAATGTCCGGTTCTTTCTTCAGATGTTCCATGGGAGCCCGAGGACGTATGGAGAACGTTTGCGGGGTACCTCCTTGTCTTGCACATTCCCCTGAGCTTTGGAGGACTCGGTGTGGTAGCCAAAGTGCTACATTCTTCCTCACTAGATCCACTGACAACAGTAAGTGCTAACTTCTCCTTCATCTATATTTTGGCCATTGCTCAGGAAATCGTTAACCGATAGCTGCTCGGTTGGCTAGTGAGTAGGGAACAATTAGGCTAACTGGCAAGTTAATCACTTAATCGGACGATTTATCAGTTTATCGGCTACTCAGTAACCCTACGAGTAGGGATTAATCGGCAAGCTAACTGGCTAATCGGACGAATTCTTAAACAGGGGTTTTGGCATGCTCATCGAAATGGTTTGTTTATCTATTGTGTGCATTGTTGAGCTCCAAAATTTTAACCTGTCAATGCAGGTTGTTTCCACAGCCATGCTTCAACTAGGGGAGCTCGCTTTGGGTTTTGCACTGCTGCAGTACACTGCAAAGCCCGATCGTCAAGTTGGTGCCTTCTTTGCTGGGAAGTTCTCGTCCGGGCACGGTTGGATAAAAGAAACTGTATTATGGTTGGGCCTTCTGATGTCTGTGGTTTTTCTCACATCTCTAATAGCTGACAGGCTCATAGGTCCCGAGGTCAGTACGGTCCAAGCCACTTACATTGCAGTTTTTCGAACATCTCCTGTTATGCTGTAACACATTGCAATGGTCTTCCTGACTGACTGAAGCTTCATAATCTGTTGGAAGTACCTAATCCATTGTTCATCCAATCTGAACTATCGCAGGATGCATACGATCCTATGTTAAAGGAAATCCTCTCCGACGGTGGAACCTCTAGGCTGGTCTGTTGGTTTCTATACTGTGTGGTTGCTCCACTGTCGGAAGAAATCATTTACCGTGGGTTCCTTCTAACAGCCCTATCTTCCTCGATGAAATGGCGGAACGCGGTCATCGTGAGTTCGGTTATGTTCAGTGTAGCGCACCTCTCAGGGGAAGGTTTCATTCAGTTGTTCATCGTCGGATGTATCACGGGGTTAGCTTATTGCCGGACTGGAACTTTGACTGCTTCATTTACCGTCCACAGTTTGTACAATGCGGCGATATTGTTTACTACGATGATGTCTTGAATGTGTTTTAGGGGATAGTCAGGAAGGTGGATACAGTTCATAGCCACACTTTTACCGTAATCTTAAAAGTTTGAATTGATTACCATCGACCAGCGCTTTCTTCTCAATCTGTAGGAAATTTGTTGACCAGTTGATTCCCACCATTTCTATTTATCTCAACAGGCACGCTTTTCACCTCACCACATATGCTACATCATCAAGTGTAGTCTAGTCTAGTCTAGTCTAGTTTACAAGTGTTGCCCCTTTCTACTCTACATCATATGTACACATTCCACCTCACCACACATGCCATCTCATCTCAAGCCAATAGCGTCTGCCGTCTAGTCTAGACGATCATATTTCGCTCCTTGGGATAGATCTTGTAATCCAATAAAGAAGAGTCTAATTGAATCAAAGCATGGATGAAGAATAGAGTAACAACGTAGCATGTCAAGTAGAAAATAATAAGACAATGCCTCCTAATATTTTTATGAGGTTTTATCGGGTTACGGATATTTATTAGGGTCTAGGGTTCCTAACCAAGAGAAGACGAGCAAGAAGAAAGCAATCCGGGTAGTCCAATAGGTGGTCCCGTATGGGGAAGTAGACTTACATAGCCTTATGTGCCTACACGTCATATAGAGGAGGAAGGGGCAACAATAATTACATGCACTCGATAGCAAGCTCCGAGAAGGTGGGGGTGAACGTGCGCACCTGACATGGTTTAGCATTAATGATCTGCGTAAGGAAGCTCGAGGGAAACAGGGGTGCATCTGCGCATCTGACCTGGTTAATCATTGATTACCTAAACTCGTTAGAAATCTCAAGAGGACCTCTGAACGTGCGCACCTGACGTGGTTCGACACTAATGAGCTACACTCGCTAGGAAACTTGAGGGAGACAGGGGTGCATGTATGCACATGACCCGGTTCATCATCAATTACACAACCTTGGTAGGAAGCTTCGGGAAGACGGAGGGTGGAAGTGTGCACCTGACATGGTTCAGCGTTAACTCGCCAAGAAACTTGAGAGAGACATGGGTGCAAGTGCGCAGCTAACCTGGTTCATCATTAATTACCCGAACTCGCTAAGAAGCTCCGGAAAGGACGGGTTGAGTGTGCGCACCTGATGTGGCTCAACTTTAATGGTCTACACTTGTCAGGAAGCTCGAGGAAGACATGGTGCACATGTGCACCTGACCCGGTTCTTCATCAGTTACCTAACCTCGCTAGGAGGCTCCAGGACGACGGGGTGCGAACGTTCACGCCTCACATGGTTCACCATTAATGGCCTGCACTCGCTAGGAAGCTCGAAGGAGACAGGGGTGCACGTGTGCATATGACCCGGTTCATCATCAATTACCTAACCTCGCTAGGAAGCTCCGGGAAGACGGGTGAACGTGCGCACCTGACATGGTTCAACATTAATGATCTGCACTCGACGACAAGCTCGAGGGGGACATGGGTGGAAGTGTGCATCTGACCCGGTTCATCATTAATTACCTAAACACGCTAGGAAGCTTCGAGAAGACGGGGATGGACGTGTGCATCTGACGTGGTTCAGCATTAATGATCTGCACTCTCCAGAAAGCTCGACGGAGACAGGGGTTCATGTGCGCACCTCACCTGGTTCAACGATAATTATCTCCACTTGCAAGGAAGCTCGAGGGAGATAAGGGTTCACGTGCGTACCTAACCTAGTTCATCATCAATTACCTAAACTCACAAGGAAGCTCCGAGAAGACGGGGATGAACATGCGCACCTGACGTGGATCTTTAATTATCTACACTCGTGAGACAGCTCGAGAGAGACAGGGGTGCACGTGCGCACCTGGCCCGATTCATCATTAATTACCTAAAATCACTAGGAAGCTCTGGGAAGACGGGAGTGAATGTGTGCACTTGACGTGCTTCGGCATTAGTGGTTTGCGCTCGCTAGGAATCTCGAGGAAGACGTGGGTTCACGTGCACACCTGACCATGTTCAACATTAATTATCTAAACTCGCTAGGAAGCTCAGGGAAGACGGGGGTGAACGTGTGCAGCTCATGTGGTTCAGCATAATGATATCCAGTTGTTAGGAAGCTCGAGGGTGACATGGGTTCACGTGCGCACTTGACCTGTTCATCATTAATTACCTAAACTCGTTAGGGAGCTCCAGGAAGACAGGGTTGAATGTGAGCACCTGCGTGGTTCAACATTAATGCTTTGCACATGCTAGGAAGCTTGAGGGAGACAGGAGTGCACGTGTGCACCTAGCCCGGTTTACCAATCATTTATCAAAATTAGCTAGGAAGCTCCGGGAAGAAGGGGGTGATTGTGCACAACTGACATGGTTCGGCATTAATGATTTGCACTCATCTGCAAGCTCGAGGGAGACAGGGATGCACATGCGCACCTGACCCGGTTTATCATTAATTACCTAAACTCGCGAGGAAGCTCCGGAAAGACGGGGGTGAATGTGCGCACATGACTGGCTCGGCATTAATTGTTTGCACTCTTCTGGAAGCTCAAGGGAGACAAGAGTTCATGTTTGTACCCAACATGGATCATCATTAGTTACCTAAACTCGCCAGTAATCTCGAGGAAGACAGACGTGCATGTGCGCACTAGACTTGATTCGTCATTAATTACCTAAACTTGCTAGGAAGCTCTAGGAATATAGGGGTGAACTTGTGCACCTCGCGTGGTTCAGAATTAATGAGTTGCACTCGCCAGTAAGCTCGAGGGAGAAAGGGGTGCACCTGCACACCTTGCCCGGTTCATCATTAATTACCTAAACACGCTAGGAAGCTCCGAGAAGATAGGGTGAGTGTGCACACCTGACGTGTTTCAGCATTAATAATCTGCACTCGCTAGTAAGCTCGGTGGAGACAGGAGTGCAAGATGTGCACCTGACTCGATTCATCATTAATTACCTAAACTCACTAGGAAGCTTCGAAAAGACGGGGACGATCGTGCGCACTCGATGTGGTTCATCATTAATGATCCGCACTCGTGAGTAAGCTCGAGGCAGAAAGGGGTGCATGTGTGCACCTTACCCAGTTCATCATTAATTACCTAAACTCCCTAGGGAGCTCCGATAATACGTGGTGAATGCGTGCACTAACGTGGTTCAATGTTAATGGTCAGCACTCGCCAGTAAGCTCGAGGAAGACAAGAGTTCACGTGTGCATCTAATCCGGTTCGTCATTAATTACCAAAACTACATAGGAAGCTCCAGAAAGACGGGAGTGAATGTGTGCACCTAACGTGATTCAACATTAATGATACACACTCGCCAATAAACTCAAGGGAGATAGGGGTGCATGTGTGCACCTTACTTGGTTCATCATTAATTACCTAAACACACTACGAAGCTTTGGGAAGATGGGGGTAAACATGCACACCTAACGTGGTTAAACATTAATGATCCACACTCACCACTAAGCTCAAAGGAGACACGAGCGCACATGTGTATCTGACCCGCTTCATCACTAGTTACTTAAACTCACTAGGAAGCTCTGAAAAGACATGGGTGAACGTGTGCAGCAGATGTGGTCCAGCATTAATGATCTGTGATAACCCACAAGTATAGGGGATCAGTTGTATAGCCTTTCTCGATAAGTAAGAGTGTTGAACCCAACGAGGAGCTAAAGGTAGAACAAATATTCCCTCAAGTTCTATCGACCACCGATACAACTCTACGCACGCTTAACGTTCGCTTTACCTAGAACAAGTATGAAACTAGAAGTACTGTGTAGGTGTAATGGGATAGGTTTGCAAGATAATAAAGAGCATGTAAATAAAATCTAGGGGTTGTTTAGATAAAGAAACAGCTAAGTTAGTCTTAGTAGAGAGCTTTTTGTCACAAGAAAGTTATTTGTCCCTAGGCAATCGATAACTAGACCGATAATCACTATTGCAATTTTATATGGGGGAGAGGCATAAGCTAGCATACTTTCTCTACTTGGATCATATGCACTTATGATTGGAACTCTAGCAAGCATCCTCAACTACTAAAGATCATTAAGGTAAAACCCAACCATAGCATTATAAGGTATCAAGTCCTCTTTATTCCCATACGCAAACAACCTACTTACTCGGGTCTGTGCTTCTGTCACTCATGCCACCCACCATAAGCGAATCATAAACATATTGCAAACCCTATAGCGGGGATCCCTCACGCTTGCACGACACAGAGAGCACCATAGGACCGCACCAATAATAAAACATGCAACTCAAACCAATCATGATCATCAATCAACCCATAGGACAAAACGAATCTACACAAACATCATAGGATAGCCATACATCATTGGGAAATAATATACAGCATTGAGCGCCATGTTTAAGTAGATATTACAGTGGGGAGAAGAGGTGTTGAACCACTGCATAGAGGGGGGAGTTGGTGATGATGGTGGCGAAGTTGTTGGTGTACGACGTCGTCAAGATGATGGCCCCGGCGGCGTTCCGGTGCCACCGGGAGAGAGGAGGAGAGAGCCCACCTTCTTCTTCTTACTTGACTTCCCCCCTAGATGGGAGGAGGGTTTACCCTCTGGTCCTTGGCCTCCATGGCGGCGAAGGGGCGGGAGCCCCTCCGAGATTGGATCTCTCTCTCTGTTTCCTTCTGTTTCTGCGTTCCCAGATTCTGGCCTTTCACCGTTTCTTAAATTCCTGGAGATCCGTAACTCCGATTGGGCTGAAATTTTAACACGGTTTCTATCCGGATATTAGCTTTCTTATAGAGAAAGAAGGGCACAAACCGCCTTAAGGGGTGACCACAAGCCACCCTGGCGCGGCCAGGGGGTAGGTCACGCCCCCTGGCTTGTGGGCCCCTCGGGCATCGTCTCGCGTTGATTATTTTTCCCAAAAATCACATATATTCCAACAAAAATCACCGTAGGTTTTTATCGCGTTAGAACTTCGTTTGATATGGATTTTCTGCGAAACAAAACACATGCAACAAACAGGAACTGGCCCTGGGCACTGGATCAAAAATAGTATAAAAAGTTGCCAAAAGTATATGAAAGTTGTAGAATATTGGCATGAAACAATCAAACATTCTAGATACAACGGAGACGTATCAGCATCCCCAAGCTTAATTCATGCTCGTCCTCGAGCAGGTAAATGATAAAAAAGATCATTTTTGATGTGGAATGCTGTAGGAGATATGCCCTAGAGGCAATAATAAATGTTATTGATTATCTCCCTGTTCATAACTAGGTTTATGTTCTATGCTATAACTGCTATGGTTCTCGAGTCTGCAATAACCACGAGGCTCGAAGGAAGACTCATATGCACATGTGGAATAATAAACGGTAAATTGTATTCCTAGTCTTGCCTCTAAGACTAGCTCAAGTGTTGCATGATGGTTCTGTTTTCTTGATCATGGGCATGTCTATGCCAGCAATTTTGAGGGCACAATGTTAGAAGAACATTTGTGTTGAATCGACCCGAATTGATGTTATGCTATGAGATACCTTCGTCACGGGTTAATGGTTAATAACATAGAGATGGTTAACGTTTGCATGATTCCTTAGACCATGAGAGTATCGAGTTTCTTCATGCTTGCTTCATGAACTTTGGGATTTGTTAAACGTCATCCGTAAATGGGTGGCTATTACGGTGGCTTACGAGTTCATGGAAAAGTATGTCAAGTAACTTGATAGCTCAAAATTGGGATTTGCTCCTCCGACGATGGAGAGATATCTTTGGGCCCTCTCAGTGTTACGGTATCCATCATCATCTGGCCAGACACTTTGTGATTTGATCGCGGGGATGCCGGAACACGATAATGAGAAAAGAGAACAATACCAATAATGAGGTAACTGGCATAGTGGACAAGCTGTTGATCCACGGGGATGCCAACATGTCTCACCTCTGGTATTTGTAACATATCGCGAAGCAACAGGAATAGCACACGGCAACTGGAGGTTCACTCGAATATTCATTCGTGTGGGTATAGGGGTCAATATGGGTGTCCACCGCTTCGATGTTGATCATTGATCGGAAGGGGTTCCGGGTCATGTCTATACTTCACCGAACCTATAGGGTCACACGCTTAAGGTTCATCTATCTGCTAAAGAACAATTCATGCACACAAAGTAAAGGCCCATGCATAGTATAAACAGTTTCTTGCAATTTTATCGTATTGGAAACATAGAGAGGTGAAGATGTAGTTCCTCTCTCATAATAATTGCAAGTAAGAGCAGCAAGCACATGCATATTATATTCATTAAAATCATCATGTGCACTAGAAAACGCAACCCATCAATATAATCCTTAATAAGTGAAAACTTCTCTGATATAGTGTAGTTTGGAGAATTCAAAAAGATAATAGGACTATCATGTGTGGGTGCAATAGCAATAATTTCATGCTTAACATAAGGAACTATAGAAAGTTCATCTTCATAAGCATAATTCATATTGGCATCATGGCCACAAGAATAGCAAGCATCAAGATCATCAAAAAGGGATATTTCAAACGCATCCAAGGGATCATAGCAATTATCATAGCATTCATCCTTTGGTAAGAACGAAGGGAAATTAAACAATGTATGAATTGAAGAGTTACTCTCATTAGAATATGGGCACGGGTAGCTAGTCCACTCTTCCTCCTTTTGTTCTTCGCTCTCCTCCTCATCTTTTTCATCCAATGAGCTCACAATGTCATCAATTTCTTCTTCCATAGATTCCTGCAAAGTATTAGTCTCTTCTTGGATAGCGGAGACTTTCTCAATAAATTGATCAATATGGGCATTATATTCATAATTGGCATAACAATAACGAAGCATAGCCAAATTTTGGGATCGGTAAACATTATCATCATAATCTTCATACTTTTCAAACAAAGCTTCAATTTCATAAGCACCCTTAAAAGCAACAAACTCTTCTATTTGTTCCACATCATAGTAATCATATATACCATTAGCATAAGAAGCCAAGGTTTCATTATCATTAAATTTACATGAAAAGGGAAGGTGTTTAGCCTTCATCCTAGAGCAACAAGTAATATCATATCTCAAGCATAGATTCCAAGCATACCATTTCAACATATGAATTTGATCCCATAACAGTTTCTCTTTTTGAGTCAAGCGATAATCCCTAAAGTATTCACGTTGATCCAATGTGTATCCCATTGTATAATTGAATGGGGTTTTCTCGGGATTATTAAAGTAGTGCATAATATCTTTCACAAACGAGCATCGAGGGTTTTAGGAGGTTCCCCATCTCCATGAGTAGCAAGTACACCTATTTTTTTTTGGTATTTCGTGTTCCATATCCATAATTAAAGATAGAGAACAACTTAGAACAGCAAATGAAATCTACTTAGTGATAAAGCAAACAAGCACACACGAGAATATTCACCCCACGCTATTGCTCCCCAGCAACGGCGCCAGAAAAAGGTCTTGATAACCCACAAGTCTAGGGGGTCAGTTGTATAGCCTTTCTCGATAAGTAAGAGTGTCGAACCCAACGAGGAGATAAAGGTAGAACAAATATTCCCTCAAGTTCTATCGACCACCGATACAACTCTACGCACGCTTAACGTTCGCTTTACTTAGAACAAGTATGAAACTAGAAGTACTTTGTAGGTGTAACAGGATAGGTTTGCAAGATAATAAAGAGCACATAAATAAAATCTAGGGGCTGTTTAGATAAATAAACAACTAAGTTAGTCTTAATAGAGAGCTTTTTTGTCACAAGAAAGTTATTTGTCCCTAGGCAATCGATAACTAGACCGATAATCACTATTGCAATTTTATATGAGGGAGAGGCATAATCTAACATACTTTCTCTACTTGGATCATATGCACTTATGATTGGAACTTTAGCAAGCATCCGCAACTACTAAAGATCATTAAGGTAAAACCCAACCATAGCATTATAAGGTATCAAGTCCTCTTTATTCCCATACGCAAACAACCTACTTACTCGGGTTTGTGCTTCTGTCACTCACGCCACCCACCATAAGCGAATCATAAACATATTGCAAACCCTACAGCGGGGATCCCTCACACTTGCGTGACACGAAGAGCACCATAGGACAACACCAATAATAAAACATGCAACTCAAACCAATCATGATCATCAATCAACCCATAGGACAAAACGGATCTACTCAAACATCATAGGATAGCCATACATCATTGGGAAATAATATATAGCATTGAGCACCATGTTTAAGTAGAGATTACAGCTGGGAGAAGGGGTGTTGAACCGCTGCATAAAGGGGGAGAGAGTTGGTGATGACGGCGGCGAAGTTGTTTGTGTAGATCATCGTCACGATGATGGCCTCGACGGCATTCCGGTGCCACCGGGAGAGAGGGGGAGAGAGCCCCCCTCCTTCTTCTTCTTCCTTGACCTCCCCCTAGATGGGAGGAGATTTTACCCTCTGTTCCTTGGCCTCCATGGTGGCGGAGGGGCGGGAGCCCCTCCGAGATTGGATCTCACTCTTTGTTTCCTTCTGTTTCTGCGTTCTCAGATTCTGACCTTTCATCGTTTCTTAAATTTCCGGAGATCCGTAAATCCGATTGGGCTGAAATTTTAACAAAATTTCTATCCGGATATTAGCTTTCTTGCGGCGAAAGAAGGGAACCAACCGCCTTAAGGGGTGACCACAAGCCACCCTGGCACGGCCAGGGGGTAGGTCGCCCCCTGGCTTGTGGGTCCCTCGGGCATCGTCTTGTGTTGATTCTTTTTTCCAAAAATCACATATATTCCCAAAAAAATCTCCGTAAGTTTTTATCGCGTTTGGACTACGATTGGTATGGATTTTCTGCGAAACAAAAAACATGCAACAAACAGGAACTAGCACTGGGCAGTGGATCAATATGTTAGTCCCAAAAATAATATAAAAAGTTGCCAAAAGTATATGAAAATTGTAGAATATTGGCATGAAACAATCAAAAATTATAGATACGACGGAGACGTATCAATATGCACTAGACATGAAGCTCAAGGGAGACGGGGATGCACGTATGCATCTTACCAGGTTCATCATTAATTACCCAAACTCGATAAGAAGCTCCGGAAAGGACGGGGTGAACGTGCGTACCTGATGTAGTTCAACATTAATGGTCTACACTTGTCAGGAAGCTCGAGGGAGACATGGTGCACATGTGCACCTGACCTGGTTCTTCATGAATTACCTAATCTCGCTAGGAAGCTCCAGGAAGACGGTGTGGACATGTGCACACCTGACATGGTTCACCATTAATGGTCTGCACTCGCCAGGAAGCTTGAAGGAGACAGGGGTGCACGTGCACATATGACCCGGTTCATCAATTACCTAACCTCCCTAGGAAGCTTCGGGAAAACATGGGTGAACATGCGCACCTGACATGGTTCAACATTAATGATCTGGACTCAACGACAAGCTCGAGGGGGACATGGGTGGAAGTGTGCATCTGATCCGGTTCATCAGTAATTACCTAAACACACTTGGAAGCTCCAAGAAGACGAGGGTGAACGCGTGCATCTAACGTGGTTCAGCATTAATGATCTACACTCGCTAGAAAGCTCAAGGGAGACAGGGGTTCACGTGTGCACCTGACCTGGTTCAACAATAATTATCTACGCTCGCGAGGAAGCTCGAGGGAGATAAGGGTTCACGTGCATACCTGACCTAGTTCATCATCAATTACCTAAACTCACAAGGAGGCTCCAAGAAGACCGGGGTGAACGTGCGCACCTGACGTGGTTCTTTAATTATCTACACTCGTCAGACAGCTCGAGAGAGAGACACGGGTGCACGTGTGCACGTGACCCGGTTCATCATTAATTACCTAAAGTCACTAGGAAGCTCCGGGAAGACGGGAGTGAACGTGTGCACCTAATGTGGTTCGATCTTAGTGGTTTGCACTCGCTAGGAAGCTCGAGGGAGAGGTGGGTTCACGTGCACACCTTACCATGTTCATCATTAATTATCTAAACTCACTAGGAATTTCAAGGAAGGCGGGAGTGAACATGTGCAGCTCACGTGGTTCAGCATTAATGATGTCCACTCTTCTGGAAGCTCGAGGGAGACATGGGTTCACGTGCTCACCTGACTCGTTCATCATTAATTACCTAAACTCACTAGGTAGCTCCAGGAAGACAGGGTTGAATGTGAGCACTTGCGTGGTTCAACATTAATACCTTGCACGTGCTAGGAAGCTCGAGGGAGACAGCAATGCACGTGTGCACCTAGCCCGATTTATCAATCAATTATCAAAACTAGCTAGGAATCTACGGGATGATGGGAGTGAACATGCGCACCTAGCATGCTTCAGCATTAATGATTTGCACTTGCCAGGAAGCTCGATGGAGACCTAAACTTGTGAGGAAGCTCCGGGAAGAAGGGGTGATTGTGCACACCTGACATGGTTTGGCATTAATGATTTGCACTCATCAGCAAGCTCGAGGGAGATAGGGGTGCACGTGTGCACCTGACCTGGTTCATCATTAATTCCCTAAACTCACGAGGAAGCTCCAGAAACACGGTGGTGAATGTGCGCACATGACTGGCTCGACATTAATTGTTTGCATTCTCCTGGAAGCTCAAGGGAGACAAGAGTTCATGTCTGTACCCGACCCGGATCATCATTAGTTACCTAAACTTGCAAGTAATCTCGAGGAAGACACACGTGCACGTGCGCACCAGACTTGATTCGTCATTAATTACCTAACCTTGCTAGGAAGCTCGAGGAATACGGGGGTGAACTTGTGCACCTGAGGTGGTTCAGCATTTGTAAGGGCATATTTCTCCCTAAGTGGTTTTGGTGATTGATGGCAATGCCCTTGCGGACTAATCGTGTGCATTGAGCATTTCAGATATCTCAGGTCTAGGAACAAGACGATTCAGTGCCCCTTGGAATCTCTCGAAGACGGTTGTTCTATGCATTTCCTTTCGGTGGATTTGAATCGTAGGAAAGCCGTACTATCAAGAGGGGGTACGCTTCGGAAAGTTCTGGGTGGAATCAACACGTACACATCTATTCCTTCACACCACCTTTCACTCTCTTCAATGGAGCCCCAACTCATTTTCCTTCTATGTGCAAAAAGAACACCTGCTAGGTGTTTGTGTTCAGTGGTCCGCGGTAGTACCGCTCCAGGAAGCGGTAGTACCGCTCGATGGAGCGGTAGTACCGTTGTCTCCTGCCCTGACCTCTACACCTGCGGTAGTAGGCGCGGATGTAATTTTTTACATCCACCCAACTACGGTAGTACCGCGATTCTCGTCCGGTACTACCATGCCAGACTTTTTCGCAGAGTTTCCCTCTGCGGAGATAGGCACGGAAGTAATTTTTTACTTCTGTGCACCTCCAGTGGCTGCCTCTGCCGACCGTGCGGTAGTACCGCTCCGGCGGTTCTACCGCTTGTGGCCTAGTGCTAACGGCCAGGGCCAGCTACTCCCATGCGAGAGGTAGTACCGCACAAGGCTGCGGTAGTATCGCAAGCCGTCACGGTAGTACCGTGACTTTTGCGGTAGTACCGTGATGCGCGGGGCTGAGGGAGTGGATAACGGTTGGATCTTGTCCCCCACTATAAAAGGGAGGTCTTCTTTCCCAAGAAGCTTACCTCTTCCTTCCCAAACTCCATTGTTGCTCCAAGCTCCATTTTAGCCCGATCTCTCTCCCTAGCCAATCAATCTTGTTGATTTCCTAGGGATAGGTTGAGAAGGCTCCGATCTACACTTCCACCAAGAGAAATTTGATTCCCCCCACTAATCCCTTGCGGATCTTATTACTCTTGGGTGTTTGAGCACCCTAGACGGTTGGGGTCACCTCGGAGCCACATTCCATTGTGGCGAAGCTTCGTGGTGTCATTGGGAGCCTCCAATTCAGTTGTGGAGATTGCCCCAAGCTTGTTTGTAAAGGTTCGGTCGCCGCCTTCAAGGGCACCAATAGTGGAATCACGGCATCTCGCATTGTGTGAGGACGTGAGGAGAATACGGTGGCCCTAGTGGCTTCTTGGGGAGCATTGTGCCTCCACACCGCTCCAATGAAGACGTACTTCCCCACAAGGGAAGGAACTTCGGTAACACATCCTCGTCTCCACCGGCTCCACTTTTGGTTATCTCGCATCTTTACTTCTTGCAAGCTTTTATTGTGTAATATCCCTTGCTTGCTTGTGCACTTGTTGTGATTAGCATCATATAGGTTATTCACCTAGTTGCACATCTAGCTAACTTATTTGATGCTAAACCTTAATTGTTAAAGAAAAGTTAAAAAGTTTTAGTTGCCTATTCACCCCCCCCCTCTAGTCAACCATATCGATCCTTTCAGCATTAATGAGTTGCACTCGCCATTAAGCTTGAGGGAGAAAGGGGTGCACGTGCGCACCTTGCTCGGTTCATCATTAATTACCTAAACATGCTAGGAAGCTCCGAGAACATAGGGTGAACGTGTGCACCTGACATGGTTCAGCATTAATAATCTGCACTCGCTAGTAAGCTCGGTGGAGATAGGAGTGCGTGATGTGCACCTCACTCGGTTCATCACTAATTACCTAAACTCGCTAGGAAGCTTCGAAAATACGGGGACGATCGTGCACGCTCGATGTGGTTCAACAGTAATGATCTGCACTCGCGAGTAAGCTCGAGGAAGAAAGGGGTGCACATGTGCACCTTACCCGGTTCATCATTAATTACCTAAACTCCCTAGGGAGCTCCGGGAATACGGGGTGAATGTGCGCACTAACGTGGTTCAATGTTAATGGTCAACACTCGCCAGTAAGCTCGAGGGAGACAAGATTTCACGTGCGCACCTAATCTGGTTCATCATTAATTACCAAAACTACGTAGGAAGCTCCAAAAAGACGGGAGTGAATGTGTGCACCTGACGTGATTCAACATTAATGATATGCACTCGCCAGTAAGCTCGAGGGAGATAGGGGTGCATGTGTGCACCTTACCAGGTTCATCATTAATTACCTAAACACACTACGAAGCTCTGGGAAGATGGGGTGAACGTGCACACCTAACGTGGTTAAACATTAATGATCTACACTCGCAACTAAGCTCAAAGAAGATAGGAGCGCACGTGCGCATCTGACCCGATTCATCATTAGTTACCTAAACTCACTAGGAAGCTCTGAAAAGACAAGGGTGAACGTGCTCAGCTGACGTACTCTATCATTAATGACTGCACTAGACATGAAGCTCAAGGGAGAAAGGGGTGCATGTATGCATCTTACCCGGTTCATCATTAATTACCCGAACTCGCTAGGAAGCTCCAAGAAGACGGGGGTGGACATGCACACCTAACATGGTTCAACATTAATGATCTACACTCTTTAGTAAGCTCCAGGGAGATAGGAGTGCACGTGCGCACCTGACGTGATTCATCATTAATTACCTAAACTCGTTAGAAAACTCCAAAAATACTAGGATGAACGTGTGCGGCTGACATGGTTCAACATTAATGATATGCACTCGCTAAGAAGCTCAGGGAGACAGGAGTGCATGTGTGCACCTGACCCGGTTCATCATTAATTACCTAAACTCGCCAGTAGCTCGACGGAGACAGGAGTGCACGTGTGCACCTGACCCGATCCATAACTAATTACCTAAACTCGTTAGGAAGATCCGAAAAGACGAGGTAAACGTGCGCAACTGACGTGGTTCAACATTAATGATCTGCACTCACTAAGAAGCTCAGGGAGACAGGAGTGCACGTGCGCACCTAACGTGGTTCAACATTAATGATCTACACTCGCCAGTAAGTTTGAGGGAGACAGGAATGCACGTGTGCACCTAAGGTGGTTCAACATTAATGATCTGCACTCACCAGTAAACTTGAGGGGGGAGGAGTGCACTGATCCGTAAATAATTACCTAAACTCGCTGGAAGCTCTAAAAAGACGAGGGTGGACGTGTGCAGCGGAGGTGATTCGACATTAATGATCTGCACTCACCAGTAAACTTGAGGGGGACAAGAGTGCATTATTCATCAATAATTATCTAAACTCGCTAGGAAGCTCTAAAAAGACGGGGTGAAATGTGCGCAGCTGAGATGGTTCAGCATTAATGATCTGCACTCGCTAAGAAGCTCATAAAGACAGGAATGCACGTGTGCACCTAACCCGGTTCATCATTAATTAACTAAACTCTCAGTAAGTTCGAGGGGGACAGGAGTGCACATGTGCATCTGACCTGATTCACCATTAATAACCTAAACTCACTAGAAAACTTCACAAAGACGGGATGAACGTGCGCAAACGTGGTTTAATATTAATGACCTACACTCACTACGAAGGTGAGGGAGATAGGAATGCACATACAGACCTGACCCGATTCATCATTAATTACCTAAACTCGTTAGGATGCTCTCATAAGACCAGTGTATGTGTGTAGTTCAATTTTAAATACCCACACTCACTAGAATGGTCGGGGAAGACAAAGGTGCACGTGCGAACCTGGCTTGATCCACAGTATACTTGCTTCTTCTTTTTTTGAGGGAATACTTGCTAGGAAGCTTGGAAAAACAAGATTGCACGTGCGGACCTGGTCTTGTGCAACATTAGTTACCTTAATTCGTTAGGAAATTTCGAAAAACAAGGGAAGCTTAAGGAAGACATGGGCGCACGCGCACAATTGACCTGGATTAATTTACATTCTTAAAAACCACGTAAAAGAAAACTGACTATCAAAATCGGTGCAAACAAGTACCTTAAAAGCATCCGTGTGTGCAGCTTCCAGTGCATCATGATTAAAATACAAATTGAGACTTTATTTGAATCCTTTCCATAT
Organism: Hordeum marinum; assembly: GCA_022496015.1. Lineage (NCBI taxonomy): Eukaryota > Viridiplantae > Streptophyta > Magnoliopsida > Poales > Poaceae > Hordeum > Hordeum marinum. Next base: position 378,126,044 of record CM039678.1, on the reverse strand, counting down.
CTTAAAGCAATTCTAATGGGGCGACCCATTTCGTCCGTTGCCGTCCGTTTGGTTCGGCGCGGACAAAAATGGCAGCCCAACACGTCGACCCAAACCCAAATCACGTCCGCTTCGCGTCCGCGCCGACGCATTTGCGGCCCAAATTTGCGCCCCAAATGCGTCGGCGTGGACGCGGAACGGACGCCTCGCGCACTTTCTCGGTGTCCGCCGCGTTCTCACCTATCGGCCGTCCAACTACCCGTTGCCCACGCAGTCAGCTTAATTTATGACCATGGGCCCACGCGTCAGCGACGGGGCCGTCCTTTTTTAAGCCGACCGTGCGGCGGGGCCGTCCTCATCCAAACTCATCGTCCACATCTAGCCAGCTCTGCTCCCCCGTCGCCGGCAAACCCTAGCCACCACCACCACGGCGAGATGGGGCTCTTCTCCGGCGCCAGCAGCAGCAAGGCCAAGGGCAAGGCCCCTGCCATCCCTTTCTCCTCCTAGTTCCTCTCGCCTACGCCGGCGCCGACGCCTCGTCGGTAGAGGCAACGCGTTAACGTGCCAGTGCACCAGGCGGAGTGGCACTGGCAGCACCGCGTGCCTCTCCCGTACCCTGACGCCACGCTGCCGCACGACTGGCATCTGGATCCGGAAAGGATCCCACTGCCGGCGGCGCCATGGTCGGCTCGGGCTCACGCGGAGGAGGTGCGGTGCCGGCGGGCGCTGCTGACGCCGGAGCAACGCCGCGAACCCGCCTACGCAACCGACTCGCCCAACTGGGCGAGGTGGTTCGTCTTCGAGCACGAGGAGGCGAGGCGACGGGGCGTGTGCGAGGTCGACCGCAGCGTGCCGCCACTGTCGCTCGTCGTTCGCGAGGAGGACCGGGTGGAGGAGGACGCCTACCAGGCGGCCCTTGCTGCCGTCTACCGGGAGAGCGAGGAGGACGAGCGGCACAGGACGGCGACGGAGGAGGAAGAGGAGGCTCGGTACGAGGCGGCAATGGCGCAGGCCATTGCCCTCTCTGCGGTGGGCGACTGCGTGCTGCCGCCGGCGGCCCCGTCGTCCCCTCCCCGACGCCAGCCGGAGCCCGAGCCGGAGTCGTCCCCCATCGAGAGCTACACCTTGACGGGCATAGTGCGCGAGTGGGTCTCCGCACCACCAATTTGGATGGGGACGATGCCGGCACAGGAGGCAGCGTACCTCGAGCAGTGGCGCCAGATCCGGTTGGCCGAAGAGCGCGAAGAGGGCAAGCACCTCGCGAAGCTGGAGCGCGAGGCCGAGGAGGAGAAGGAGGAGGCGCGCCAAGCCGCGGCAGCCCAGGCGACGGCACTACCCGCGCACAACATGAACGCGCTCTGAAACACGGCGTTCCCTGGACCGGTCCGGCGCCAACGCTCATCGACCTCACGGACCCCAAGGACGACGACGCCGCCGCCTAGGGCAACACGCCGCCTCGTAGTTTAGGTTGTTTTTATTCTGCATGCGTTTTTTTCTAGCGCCGTCAAAATGGGTCAGGCTAGCGTTGGGCGCACGTGCCGACCCAAACGCGGAAGCGGACGTCCGTGTCCACCTGGCCGATCCAAACGAACAAAATCGTCGTCCGTTTAAGTCGGCCTGTTGGAGTTGCTCTTACGAAATGAAAGGAAAGCGAACCAATCACTTGTGGAAGTGGTAGGGAGAAAGTGATAAGGGCATTGCTGTGCACCTTGGGCTTTGACGCACGAGATGCAGAATGAGTAGGCAAAGCTGATTATCGCGCTGGACGCATCACCACGTATATATACAACTAACAAAACCTCGTAGACATGTTTGGACAATGAAGTTCAACGTGCAGCTTACACAAAAACCATATAGTTGAGAGATCACAAAGTGGGGTCCGTTCTTGCCAAGCTGTCTTCTTCGGTGCTTTTGGACCTCATTTAAACTGTCGACAGTCGACGGAACAGAAAACACGACTTTAAAGCCCAGGACGTGTATGTCAAGAGACCGGAATAGGGCGTGTAGGTGGCAGGGGGGTGGGATGACCTTCGAACAACCTTTTTCAATACTTACTCCGAGCGTGTGGTTCTACAACAGAGGACGTTGCGAGCTTGCCGCTCCCTCAAAATTAAATAAAAGAACCTTGAGAAAACAGGCAAACGGAACAAAAGGGGTTTCGACTTGATCCTCCGTAGCAGCAACACAAGGCCAACTAACCAAAATGCAAAATTATAGTACCATCTACTCCCTCCATTTCTAAATATAAGTCTTTTTTTTTAATTTCACTACAAAGTACAAACTGATGTATATAGACATTTTAAAGTTTAGATTCACTCATTTTGCTTTGTATGTAGTCTATAATGAAATCTTTAAAAAGACTTATATTTAGGAACAAAGGGAATACCTAACTAGCAAATGCAAAATTCTACTGAGTAGCATCTAGCGTTCATCGGTATTGAATATCACATGAATAAACAAGGGAATGAATGCGAGGAGTGGGGAAATATTACTTGCGCATTCATCGGCATTAGAAAAAGGTTGAGTAGCAAATCTCATCTTGCTCTCATTTTTCTTTGTCTGTACAAAAAAAAGCACCTGCAGAAGCAGAACCAGCCTGCCTGCCTACCTGCATGATCTGTAAAATGGAAATGTTGCCAAACTCTTGAACTCGAGCGCTACCTTCTTGGCACACTTGTACAACATTCAAGGTCTAAAACTCAACCCTGCTTGCATCATCAGGTGTTAGTTAGTAGGTTAGAATGTCACTTATAGTATCCCCTCCCTTCCCCTTCTCTTCTCTTCTCTTCTTCTTTCTAGGGTAAACTATTGCCGGCCACTGGTTAGTGGAATGTCATATCTATCATGCTCTAATTTTTTTGTAAATTTCTTCATGGGATACTTGCGACGCGTTAGTGCACAAAGGGTCATAGTCTTCGCCGGGATGTAGCATAGTAATGACAGCCCTTGCCATCGCCAATGCACCTCAGTCCACTATTGCCCCCTAGGTAGACCGAGACAGGAAAAACTCATAATCTGGATGGTGGTTCACAGACGCCTCGGATCCCTTAGGAATGACGGCCCTTGCCATTGCCAATGCGCCTCTCTTCAGTGTCCTCAGCCTCTCCTCCACAACTTCAGCGCCACTGGGCTTTGAGGAATCTCGACATCTCAGCTCAAACCACTGCTCACCCTACAAAATGGACCTTGCATGTTAGACTGAGGAGTCTATCATGTACTGACTCAATAACTCAAAACGAACCAAGCACTAGGAACAAACTTTAGCCAGGCAGCAAGTTCGGCTTGCACCTTACATTCTGGAATTTTCACTTCATTTAAAGCTACATGCTGGATACACTCAATACTGTAAAAAAAATCGCTACCCTGATAAAGAAAAAAGTTAGAATGGTACCTTGTCATTGTAACTCTGCAGGCCAACAGCCGGGCAAACTATACGGGTGTCCTGACGACCACTAAAATCTGGGGAGCATATTTGTGGAACCAATTTACCCAGTGAATGGTATGTCAAGAATGCTGCACGGAAGTTCCCATGAGGTACACGATAAACAGGATACCAGGCAACACAGTACCTAGAAATAAAAACTGCCACGATCAACGTGTGTCCACTAACAAAACAAATAGAAGTTCAGAAAGCACTGGGGAGTAAAATATCTAGGATTGGGAACAAACCAAGAAGCGGGATGCAGATCACGTAATTTCACATTTTGTAGCTTTTCAGAGTCACCAGATAAATTTAGGAAGCAAAGCTCCTTGATTCTGCATTTGGTTGTACCAATATTAATACACAAAATATGGAGACACAAAATATGGAGACAACAAAGACAGTGCAAGAAAATAATAATTAACTTCCACACAAGTTTCAATTTTTTTACAAAAATGGCACAGGCAAGATGATGCTCACATTTGAAAGACTGCATCAAATGAAGATATGATGAATGTCAGCAGCATTATTATGATTGATTTGTTAGCAACCTATAAATAACATCTCTAAGCTACTCACTTGGGCACAAATAACTTGCATTGGTTTTGATCAGAATCATCCCTTAACTATTTGCATCACCAAAACATGTCGACCATATTTCACAGGAAATTGCATCACCAAAACATGGCGACCATATTTCACAGAAAAAACGGTCTCTTGCACCCTTCATTGCCATGAGCACCCATTGTTAACAAACTCAATATTAATTTATATGTTACACTGGTCATAACAGAAGTATTAAGCTTCCTTGCCTGCATTACACTGTTCATAATAAGAACTGTCAAACATCCTTGCCTGTTTCTACCGAAATAATAGATGGGAATCTGTTGCACTCATAAAACCATATAAGCATCTCTGAGACACACAGAACAGGTTGAGGAGACATGAATACTTTACAAGAACTGACGGCGCCAGGAACTTCAGGATGAAGTAACAACAAGCAGTTCAAATCAGAAAATTTCAATAGCCATGCTTAGAATTGGTAAACACAACGAAAGACTCAAAGACAACTTACTTTTCAAACAACGGAGGTCGAAAAGAAGGCTGCTCTGTTTCAAAGTATTCAAAAATGAGTTCTCCATGAGCATCCGCAGAGGAAGATGATTCTGAAAAGGATGTGTTACTTTGCTCAAATGGTTTATGTAGCTTCGCAGGCACAGGTTGAGAACTCAAAAAGTTTGCGGTATTCGATGCCCCCAACAAATCTCCCTCTTGTACATCAACACCACTATCCATATTCTCCGTAGACCACCCAAATAACTGAATAGCAGACAGATAAGGTACAAAATACGCACAGAACTCTGAACTCTTGTGGTGTGATATCATGGAACTGAGATCATTGAGATCTCTTACTTCCAACCCATAGCACCCTGGCTCTTCATACCATTCCCATATATTCCGTAGGTTAATATTAGACATGTACTGCTGATAAGCTGAGTTCCTGACAACTTGATCCTGTGAACAGTTTCTGTTTTTCACACAAGGAACATGACCAATGACTGGAGTTGCAGAGTATATAAATGTCTCGAGATCAGTAATCGGATAACCAGCAGACATGTAGGCATCTGCAGCAACTTGCACCTTGTAGGCATCATTAACAACCTTGATCATCTCAATTAGATGCATTTCAGAACTAGAAAACTTTCCTAATCTGTGATTCCCTTCAACGAAAGGAGTTACACCACATCCAATCAGTAAGTCAGTCTGAGTGGACTTAAGATCTGCAAAATGATCGTGTTGCGTGTTAGAAAGTCTGTTTAGTGTAGTATGTTAAATATTATCATAAGATCTGGACATTAGAAAGAAAGGGAAAAAAGTATGCAAAAGATCTGCAGATTCAGCCATACCAGGTGATGGTAGTCCAGAACCTGTCCCAGTAGCATCATTGGCTTGAAATGAACCTTGTAATCCTGTTTTCTGCATGGGGAAATCTCCTACAATATGATCTGTTGATTCACCAGATTCTGAAGTACAGTTGTCCTGCGCAGACTCAGAAGTTGTAGGTTCAGAAGCTGAATTTGATAACACCTCACAAGAACTTGACTCACTGCAGTACACAGAATTGGGTAGCCTTTTGTTTAAATCAATGTTCTGCTCTTTGTCAAAATCACCATTTGATTTGCTATTGATGTTTTCTTTTGGACTTGTAAAATGACTGTGGCTTGCTCCTGATTCAAAGTCCTTAAGTGGAATTTCGTTACTCCTCCTATGGATGAAATTCTTGATGGAGCGTTTCAACGCAACCCCATGCTGAGGCTGTATGCTACCAACATGATCTGGTCTATGTGACCACTCCTTAGTGATGAGTTCCTTACTCATCTGCCTAGAAGAGTGGACAGTATATTTTTCATTTGGACCATGCGTAACAGCAGATGCATGCTCCCCATTAAAGCTCTTCCACATTGACATTTTCCTCTCTTTTCTAGCTCTCTTTCTCGAAATTACTAGATGAAAATCACTGCCTCTGCTACCATTTTCAGAACAAAAGCTACTAATGCAGTTGGAATTCTCTAGCCAACTATCATCAACTCCATCACTAGAGCTGCAAAATTCTGCTGTTCCACATGGATCATGTCCACGATCATTTCTGAACAGTGTCTTTGTCGTATCGCTACGGTTCCCACTTCTGCTGGCATAATGAAGCTCTTGAGATGAATCCATCAGTTCGCAATTTGGAGTATCTTCCAAGCACCTGCAATCACTGCTGTTACATTGTCCAAACAATTCCAGGCCTGATGTAGTTGGTCTAGAGAGTTCTGTCTCGTCAGAGTAAGACGCGCTTGAAACAGAAGCAACTGAACAGCCATTGTACTCATTATCATTTTCACTGTCAGGAGCCTTTTCAGACGCTTCTTTCACCGAAGAACTCGGAGAAAAGGTTTCCTCAAACAGTATATCACCAACATGCTTAGGTGAAAGTGTCAAACCTTCACAAGAATCAACCATATCAACTGAAGGGGTAGACCCGTTGCTCTCTGTGCATGTAATTTCAGATCCATCAGTTGGCTTTCTGAAGTGTTTCTTCTGCTTCTTGTTTTTCTTTTTGCTCTTCCTTCTTGTAGTATGCCTTGCATCCACCCTTGTCTTGGTAGAGGTATTGTCTGAGAAACCTGAATTGGACATACTCTTGGATGATGTGGATCGCTCTGCCAGCAGCCTTTGATTAGCTGAATATTTTCTGAGAGGTTCATCTGGCACACTAAAATGCAAGAAAATAATTGATGGCGAGGAGGATGACGGGCCAAGGCTATCTTCTGGAGATGTAGGTTCGGATGAGGTGTGGAAGAACTCAATCGGTAAGATTGTCGTGAAGATACACCGCCTGACAAAGCAGTAAAGAATTACAAGAAGCAACATACAATAACTCTTTTCTGGTAGCAGTTCAGAAATTACAAATGGAGGACAAAATTCTTGCAAAAAAGATGTTGCTGTAATTGAACTTGTATAGGAACGATATTAAGGAAGGAAGATATTTTTCCAATTCAGAGAGGAGAAATATATGGACAAAGAAAAAACATAACTATACCTGGGTTGCTGCTGCTGTCTAGATTCAAGACGAGCTACATGACGCTCCTGAAAATGTGTAGGGAAGAAAACATTATCCGGTATACCAACAAAAAGATGTTAGTGCTTCTAAGAAAGAGAAAAGGGGGAAATAATTTGCATATATGTATTTGGCACATACAAATTGGAAATTGGTGGGGTTCTTCCTCTCTGATGAGTTAAACAGGCGCTTAATCTTCCTGTTTGCAGTGCCATCACTAGTACCATTAGCAAATCCATGTACAGTTACCATTTTGCATCAGTCCTGCTAGACGTAGGAGAAACACATCAGAACCTCGAAAGGATGTGTAGTGATCCGGAAGAGAAAAGGCCCTCATTTTTATACCCGAAAAACAACATCCAGCCGTACATAAGTCAAACAGCATGTTTTGTGGACAATTTATTTTGCGTACATAGTCAAAACAACAATTAAAGTGTGACCCGAAGACTACAAGTGTGCGCTAATGTGTCAAGTCATTGGACTAGACGATGTTTCGATAGGGACGGCAGGTGATGTTGCATATACATCAGGCATGATTTCACACAGAGCGAAGCAGAACAAACGGCGCCACATATTGTAATTCCAGTGACGGTGGCGTGTTGACCATTGAGGTTTAAGTACATGTTTGACCAAACAACAACTTGCAGGCCAAGATTTATTCATCCAGTCAAGGAGTGCTAGTTCGATCCCAACTCCCGATATTAAAACCCTAACCAAACTTTTAAAATGCTTCCGAGAGGGCGAAGGCATAATGGATTTTGTTGGTACAAGTAATAAACAAACAGAAAAAGAAGTTCCCAGATGAAGCTGAGAAAGTTAAGCTAGCACTGCTAGGAGAATTGGCAGCAGAAGCAAATCCAATCCAGCGTCTGCCTGTCAGCGATGCGGCAAGCAAAAGTAGCGCTCCGCGTGAATCACGAGGAGCAAACAAGCAATCAAGCAAGCAAGCAATAAATCCGTGCGGCCGGAAGAGGAGAAGGCGAGCACGGAAAGTAAATTCGTGGACGGTAGCCCTAACCAATCAATAATGAGGGAATTAAGAAGCCGGAGCAAGGCGATCCAGGGCGGGGCACAAAATGCTAGCAGAGCAGGCGGCCCTCGCAGTCGCAGATCAAAAAAAAAAAATCGGCGTGCCTAACAAGGAACGAGATACGGATCGCAGCACCCATCGCGCTCGTCGCAGGCGGGGATTCGGATCGATTGGGAGACGCAAAACCTAGCGTGGAGATTTAGAGCTGGCGCAGGATCGGCCGCGCCGCATCCGTGGCAAGCAAAGCGAAGCGAAGCGAAGCAAAGCAATCCCCGAAGCAGGCGGGAAATTAATCGGAGCGTGGGAGGGGAAAGCGAGGGAGAAAGAGTGGCACGCACGGTGGCCGCCGCGGCAGGGGACGGAGGAGCTGCCGCTCCGCTCCGATCCCACTCTCGGCGGACAGGTGGATCGATCGACGGAGGCCGCGGGCGGAATTGGGAGGAGCCCTCTGTCCCTCTCTCTCTCTCTCTCTCTCTCTCTCTCTCTGTGTGTATGTCTGTCTCTGTGTGCGTGCGTCTCGCTCTCTGCGTGGGCGTCTGTCAAATACAATCGGAAGGGAAGGTGGGGAGAGAGGGAGAATGGGAGGGGGGAGGGTGGGTGACGGGGAGAGAGAGGGAGGAAGGGCTGGTAGGTGAGAGGAAACGCGAAGGAATATACCGGACCCAACCGGACCCGGACCGGACCTGACCTGAACGACTGCTGCTGGCTGCTGGCTGCTGCTGATTTTTCTCTTCTCTTTTTTTTTTGTACTACTACTTATTATTTTTATTTTATTCTATTTTCTTCTCAATCTATCTACAAGAAAAGGTACGCGTATTGATAACATACTTTATACATTTTTTCTTCTCGGCGAGATAAGAGAAGGCGTGCTTGTTGATATCATGCTCTATCTCTTCGTATGGAAAACACCAACTTTTTTTATGAAAAAGGAAAAGCAATCTCTTCTTTTTCTTCTCTCTGCAAGAAAAGCATGCGTATTAATATTGTGCTATACTCTATTAATTATATTTCTTCGTATAGAAAACTTTCCTAACAAAATGTGCATAGGCGTGCGATTGCCCTGCTTGTTAATGGTATTTGCCCAAAATAGGTAAAGGGTCCCTAATCATTGGGATGGATGGTTTGGTTCGATTCTGTGATAATATCTGCAGCCAAGAACACGCCTGCCTAATCTATCTGCCTGGCATGAATGCGGCCGTCCCACCCGAATCCTAAATGGGATTTGGTAGAAACTCCTCACAGCATGCATTCAACACAGGATTACCTTGGAAAGCACTAATTCTAGTGCGTCCTCCTCACAGTCACAGCGCAGCATGCAGATGGATTATTCAGGACTGACCTCCTGAATGCCCGCTGGCATTCGCTGTTTAACTACGCAGACGAAGATGCAGATGAAGGCAAGTCACCCAAGCAGCAGCTAGCACTCCTGCTGTCGCTGGTCACTGCCCCCATCTCAACAACAAAAAACACTTCCCCGATCATATACACACCTCAACACATCCTGCTTACAATAACCACCAGGGCCAGGGTCATATTTCTCGATACGGCCACGGTCGACCGAAACATCATCCCCGCACAGCTAATAACAAAATCTCATTTCCAGAGAGATGAACCCATCACAGGAAAACATGAGCTACGCCACCCTTTGCACCGCGTGTTTCGACTCGTCATCACAACATTTCTTTCCTCCATTTTGTCCAGCAAAACAAGGAAGCACATCTATCATCATCCCTAGCTTGTGCCAAGGGACTACCCACTACGCATAACAACATATTATCCACTGTACATCAACTGCCTGCCCAAAAAGCTGTACATTGAGTATCTCTTTTGTACAATTCTTCATTGAGGCTACCTCTACAAACTAAGCACTCAAAATCCATCCCCTCGGGTAAAAAAGAACACTCGACTCACCACACAAGTTCCCGTTGACTCCACCAACAGGTAACGGCCATCACAACCACATCATGACGCACGCCCCCAGATTTGTATGGTTTCCAGACCTGCCATATCGACAGAAATTTTAGTCAGACAAGGTAATTTTTCAGACAATATGGCACATACATGAAAAATCACCCATACCCATAAGCAGTCCAGCCGTAAAAGGCGTATGCAATGTTCAGCTGGCAGCCTTGCAGCCAACCAGATTTTAAGCTAAATAAACTATAATCCACCAGTGATCTATCATGAAACTATATTTCAGGCTGACAAACTAATTTTCAACTGCCGTAACCAACCTTGAAATCAGCGACTAGTGCGGCCATGAACTAAAAGAGACCAAACAAAGGACCTTGGGATTAGTGCCTTAAATACGAATAAGACAGCACCAGACATGCTCACACCATTCATTCCCCAGACTATAGAAATCAATCAAATTCATACGCACACGAAACCAACGTAATCTTGAAGCTTCAACTAATCTTCCACGGGTACATGTAACAAATTTGAACTAAAAAGAGGATGTATAAAACTGGAAGCAGCAATTCTAGTGTTCAAGAAGTTCAAAGGGTAATTCAGAAACAAGTCAGTCGAAACATACTCAAATCAATCTTCCCCAGACTACAGAACTATATTTTTTTTACCGTGTACTACAGGGCCAAGCACCCCACAGCTCCTCTCTTTATTCAAAAAAACTACAGAACTATATCCAACAACCTAATACACATAACATAAAATATTGTCACAGTTAAGCAATCTTTCTGCGACTTGACATGTATAATTTGACAAATGAAGAAAAATAATGTATATTTCTAATTTGCACATATAAACTGGAAGGAGCAACTGTGTACAGCATTTAGACAAATCTGTGTATCACTGGGATAATAGTAGCCAACACCTAATACCCACTTTGCAGGAATAAAATATACTTGAAAATAAATAGGAAATAATCACAAAGTGAATATACATCTTGTAAAGATAGAACAGCACAAAATCAGATCTGAAGTATGAAGACACACAGTACAGTTCCTAAATTTTGTAACTCCCAGGATTCAGTCAGTTTGTTGTCCTTTGTAACTACCCAGCACCTACTACCCACTTCATAGTAATACAAAAATACTTGAAAGTCCACTCGAAAATAACCACAAAATTAATTAGAAATCATGCTCATCACAGGAAATCTTGAGCAGGACCAAATCAGAAGATACATAGCAGAATTTCTAAAATTTCATAATTCCCAGTTTCTCACTGATTTATATACTTCTAACAGATCAGTTTTCCATGGTTATGAATCACAAAAGAATACTGGGAACACATATTGCCCCTTCAAAAACTAAGAATCTACCCTGTATACCTACTTTATTTCCATAAAATTACTTCCCTCGGTGCAAGTCATACAGTAAATTTGCACTATTTACTTTGACTAGAATAACTGAAGACCAGTTTTGTACAGGGCTTAAAGTTATAACTAGTGCACCTTTTTGGGAAACAAATACAGATTTAAAAAAACAATCATTGCATGGAAAGGTGCTTATTTAATATTGGTGATATAAGACCTCCCGCAGTGGGTAGTATCATAAGTTAGTATCATTCATACAATGCTACTGTATGATACTGCCTCCGCAATGCATAGTATCATAGATTAGTATCTTATAGATGACCATATTTATTTCCATGCATGACATATACTCCCTCTGTTCCTAAATACAAGTCTTTTTAGAGATTGCACTAGAGACTAAATACGGAACAAAATAAGTGAATCTACACTCTAAAGTATGTCTATATACATCCGTATGTAGTCCATAGTGGAACCTCTAAAAAGACTTATATTTAGGAACGGGGGGAGTAATAGCATAGCATTTATTATGATATATGGTATCATGGTATGATACTCAACCCTCTTTCTTCATTTAATTCTATGCCACCTCACCAAAAATGCTTATTTGCCAGGCATGATACTAGCTATGATACTCCTACTGCAGGAGGTCCAAGGTGTTGACAAATTTGGCATATCTGTACTATACTACATGCAGTGTATCCATGGAACTATAAACAACAATTAAATGGCCCAAAATTTATCACAGACCTCCAATAGGGCACCAGGTAATTTCCACTGGAAATGAATACCAGCATACAGCAATAGCAACCAATCTATAGAAACTCAAATGATGTCCGCATAAACCCATAGTTTTAGCCTTGTCTGCTACACATAACTGGATAGGAGATATATATAATTTTATCTAAACAAACTCGCAGTGCTTAGAGAATAAGAGTAAGCACGGTACTTTAGCTTTTCTGGTTTCACTTAGATTTATCTAGTTGAAACTTGATATGTGTTGCACAGTAGGCACAACAGTCCAAGTACAGCAAACTGCAGAAAGTACCATAGATACCATCAGTATGCCCTTGTATATATAGGTTCCCAATATTTTACTATAAGAGCTGATACTTATGTCTAACACACCGTCTGAGGAAAATACATTGACCACAGTTTGCACTCCTCAAAGAAAGACACCAAAAGCAACATCTAAATGAACAAGAGTACTAGTCTCATGTAAAACATGCGCTTACACTAAGAACGATTAGTCTGCTGGATGCCGCTGTCAAGACTAATTACAATGTAAAATGTCCATTCCAATTACTAACATCAGATCTCATCATTACTCCCCAGGCAAAAGTGCATCCTCATCGCAGAACAGGCTAACATAAGCACCTCTTGTTGCATCCCCATTTAAAATGGCTCCCAACATCTCCAATTTCCCATGTCAAAACCTGTATGTGAAGAACTGGAGTCAACTCAACTGCAGCACTAGATAGATGGAAGTGTCGTAGACAACTAATCCAAAGATCAGTGAAGATAACAAAGGGACAAATAGAAAAGTTATACAAAGTATCAACAGAGAGGAGATTACCGCAGAGTTAATTATACAAGTTCATCCAGAAGGCCTCCAGCAATTAAGTGCATGAATATCAGGCTTGGCTGGCAACATGTGAGGAACAGCATGGCCTGTCAAAAAACAAGAATAGAAACAAAAGGATTTTTTAAATAAAATAAATAAAAGGAAAAATATAGCTTATATACATCAAATGATTATTTAACGAAATTCACAAGATTAGCTGACAAGGAGGCATCACAACACAATGGGGTACATGGTATCTGGTTATCAATGGATCTTACTTAGTTTCATGAAGACTCATTTCAATTCATAGGCTATCAAAAGGAAAAAATAGTGACAATTTGAACTTTAAGAAGCCAAAAACCTGGATGTGGTGCTCCAGATGGCAAATGGTTAAGTACAGCATGTTGATGACTCATTGGATTCATCGAAGATCTGTCAATGTTCGACCTCGGATATCCTATCAGAAAAGTGAATCATTATCATCTCAAGTTTCTCAAATATAAGATAAATAAACCAGGTTACAGGCAAACATACCATCCTGCATGAATGACCCATCTGAGCAAGATAATGATCTGCCACCTGGTAACCAAGTATTATGCTGGTCATCTGGACTGAAGTTACCAGATGTCATTCGCCACTGTTCTTCCGATGTATACTGGCTTTGACTATTTGGAAAGGCTTGTACACCATAAGAATTGCATGGAGGTGGTACAGATTGTTGGCCCATGGGGTTCATGTGTGTGTGATGAGCGTGAGGGTGAACTGGTGGTGTTTGTGCCGATGGGAAAGCACTGAAAGCCCCTTGATGAAAAGATACACCAGACTGAAACTGATAATTACCATTAGAAGCTTGCTGTGGCAAAAAGATATTGTTGCTTCCGTAATCTGGTGGCAATGATGGGACATAATTAACTGGAGCTTGTGCATTCACTGGTCCAGCAGGCATAAAGTTCGGCGTATTTCCAACACCTTGAATTGATGAATTTCCTGTTAGTTGGTTACCCTGCATCCAAAAATATTTATTATTAAACCAAGAACACAAGAGGACCTGCTAAATAAAGTAAGTTGAAAAAACAATTACATTGGGAGGCCTAAAATATTCTGGCACGGCATGCTGATAACCCAGTGATGATGGAGATGACAGAACAGGTGGCGGGATTGAAGGATGAGGAGGTGGTGGAGCAGGCTGCGGAGGTGGTCCGGATGGCAGGGGTGGCGGTGGAGGTGGCGAAGATGGTGAAAGTGGTGGTGGCGGTGGAGGTGGTGTAGTAGGTGGTGGTGAAGGGGGCAAAGGAGGTGGGGGAGGCGGTGAATCCAATGGAAGAGGTGGAGGGCCCTCGGGTAAAGGCTGGGGAGGTAGCGAATCCAGTGGAAGTGGTGGAGGGCCCTCAGGTAGAGGGGGTAGAGGGGGGAGCTCATACTGATTAGTCAATGCCCCCTCTGAACCTGCTTCCTGCCTAGAATCATGCTCAATGAGGGCAGATCCTATCTGTTGACTGTTCCTTGATAAAACTGAAGCGTCTTCCATTACAGCATCACTAGTTGCGCTTTCTAGTACCGTCATGTGTTCCTCAACAGAATTTGGAGCAATAACCTCTTCACTTTCTTGTATCCCACCTCTTCCAACTCGCAGTGAAATAACTGGTAACGACCCATCAATCCGAGGGAAATCCTCGTCATTTACAAAGACATTTGATGATAATATTCCAGAGAACTCAATGGTTGTATTACTGCACAAACAACAAAAAAGAAAACATAACATATGTGAACAATGAGTTGAATTAAGATGATACCACACATACGGCCACTAAAATCTCAAGGAACTCCACTTCATAAGTTCCAGCACAGAGGTAGGTGAATAAAATCAGCTGACGCACTTGAATTGTCGGAACAAGGTGAAGGTCCCTAGAGTACCTAAGGGCCTTACTGTAGTCAAAGCATGTGGTCAAAGTACGATACAGATATGGTCATACATGATTTTACAGAACAGCAACCAGTTAAGTATAAAACACAGTTCCTTGTTTTATGTCTTGAGCAGAACATGTATCTGTCTATCTGACACAGGGACTGCTGAGCTTACTGGCTTTCTTATAAAATGAGAAGTGTCAGTGACACTGGTTCATGTGTCATGGATCTTTATAGGGACAAGGGTCCAAAGACAAGGGGTAGGCTATTCACCTCATCTAACCATCACAGGACCTAATCACCATCATGGTAGTGACATTCTGAAGCTTAGTTGGCCTGCTGAGTCTTCGATCAGTAATTAATACACATAGCCTCTATCTAGGCAAGTGAATTGATTCACAAGCCAGATCACAACTAGAGACCAAACCATAAATATATCTTCCTACACTTAAAAGACCCAGCCATGCCCAACATGGATATAACTTGATTTGCTCGACTCTTATTTTCTTTAACATACCATATCCTATACCTTCCTGTATGCCCATCCGCCTCCGAGCTCAACCATTGTGAGCTCCCAGACGGGCACTGTGGGTGAAAAGTAAAGGAAAAACTATGACCCAATGATGGGTGGGTTCCACTTGTCATCATCTATGTAGACAAGAAAATAGGGTGGAGGTATTTGTAGTCCGCCGGTGGAAGAGCACAAACAGTGATCTCCCATTATATAAGGACTCGCTCGCCCTATATTGGACGTAGTCTCCTGGAGATGCTCTGAAGTGGTTCATTAAGTGGTACTCATTATAGATTTAAAATATTTGTTAAGAAACCCATCATAGAAACTTGTAACTTTCAGCCACAAAATAAAAGCAGTTATACTGAGTTTTTTTAAACGGAAGTTATACTGAGTTACAAAGCTAGTATGTACCCCTGCTCTCCGTTCTTTTTCTATTTTATGTTTTCACTTGTGTATCCAAAACCAAATGTGGCTTTGACCGTTGCCTTTATGTAACTTCCTATTCGTATTATTATATTATAAATTAATGGAACAATAACTTCCGATGACAAAGCTAGTACATATTCAGGTTTAATGGTGGCCTGGTGGTCAGGTTTAATTGTAAGGATTCTAAAGCATCAAACAAAAAAGGACAAAGGGTGTATATCAGTTATCAGATCACACAATACCTCCCATATTCATCAACAAGCATGTCATCCATCTCCCTAATAGGGTCATCAACAGAACGTTCAGCTCGGGACGGTCGCCTGAGCAGGAAACCAGCATGTGTGTTATCGTTTGGCACCTCTATGTCATTCATGTATTTTCGCAGTACAGTTTCTGGCATAATCTTTCTCTCTAGCCACAGTCTTAAAACCTACAAAGCAAATGGACAGAAATGAAAATTGTCTGTGGAAATAACAACTAAAAATTTTGTATTAAAGTTGGTACTTTGAGGCACTGGCGTCGGTTTTCACGAGCACCAGCTACAGGTGGAGCAGCAGCACTCAAAAGACGAGGTAATGCAGCTTGAACACTGGGAACATATGAAGCCCCAGCAATGCCTAAGCATTCAGAAATCAGGTAATTAAATCTTGGGCTTAAGGAAACGCATAGTCTGTGAATTGGTGCAACATAATACAAAGAGAACTTACCTTTCTGAGAGTGAGAACACTGTGTTATGGAGTCTAAAAGAAAAAGGAGATCAACCTTGCGATGCAAATTAGGCTCATTCTCAATTTTCCTTATGAGAAGCTCAACAATCTGATGACATATAATGAATTAAATTAATAAGGATACTTTGCTTGTGATGAAAAGGCAATGCTGATGGCATGTGGGTTAATGAATGTACATGATCAAAAATGTGTGTCTATGAATGCATGTATGGGTGTGGGTGTGCAGGGGGTACCTCTTCAGCAATGCCATGTTTCGAGCACTCAATTGCATGACGTGTAGCACGACCTATACTATCCTTTGTCCTCGATAGTGTCTCTATCATTCCCTCCAGGGCATCACGTGCAATTGCTGCATCAGTACCACCAACCAGTGAACCGCCAGATTGCTTAGGTTTCGGACTCTTTTCATGTTCATGGCCAGATTCTGCTGGCTTTTTCAGATCAACTCGATGACCAGGTTCACAGATGGAATCTTGAGATTGCATAATGTCACCCTCTGGAATAGCATTTCTTGACGCAGACGGAATGTGAAAAACAGGACTAGGACTTAGTCCAGGCAAGCCATACGCTGTGGAAGCAAGAACAGCATTGTCTGCAGAAGAGCCATCAGAATTTCCTTGACCAGACGCAAGATGGTTTCTCCTTGCTTGAGCAGCTGCAATAAGATGCTTAATTGACTTGTCAGAGTCGGCATTAGACTCAGCGAGATCTGCTTTATCAACAAAATTTGATCTGCATAAGAGGAAATTGCAATATCAACAAAGTGCATAGCTAACCATGTATAAGCATAGACAAAAAAACATAAGAAAGAAACTTATAGCAAATTAAAAGCAGTATACCTGTCCTCTTTAGAGTGATCCAACTTCCCGCTTCGTTCATCTGACAAAGTGACACTTAACCTATTCTCGACAGTCGTAGCTATCTGTGTGCTGGACTTATTAGCTTTAACCTTGGCATTTTCTGATTTAGACAGAAGCACATTCTTTTCTAAGGCAGCATGGCTTTGAGAATGGGAGTTCCCAGATGTCTGGTACACTACTTTAGAAGAACTACCTTGCGGTCTCTTCACTTCAGATGAACCTGGATTTTTCAATTGGCCAGAGGATTTGCGATCTGCCGGGTTAATCTTGTTACCCAAAGCAGAAGAAGTATCAACTGAGATGGTGGCCGATTTTCTCCCAGTCATCTGTGGTCTAGCATGCACTTTACCTTGACTTGGTGAATAAACTGGCTCATGCTTCACAGGTGACCTCCCAGCACTTCTGGGTTTCTCTTCTCTTGCCAAACCAGATTTTTTTGCAGAAACATTACCAACTTGTGATGAAGGAATCCCCCGAGTACCTGTCTGATGGATCTTATCTGTTGGGATTACATGAGCGGAGATTGATTTGGCCACGGTTTTATGAGGTGGGGTCCGTTGTTCTTCCTCATCATCATCCTCGAAACGACATGCTCTTCTCCTGGGTTGTGCCAATGGCCTACCAACACGTGAGCCATCCTCCTTCATGCTGGAGCCCTTCTTAGCAGTATCAAAAGCAGTTAACTTGGTTGCAGAACCAGGTGCCTGTTCCATCTGCTCAGAATGCGGCCTTGGTAGTGGTGATACAACTACACCTGATTTCCGTGTCCTACCATCAGCGGTTACAGTCTCAGGAAATGTGTTGTTTCTCGCTCCCACGGAAGTGGATTTCTCAGTTTTCACAGAATTATCCTTTCCATTATCAACAGGTAACTTAAGTTCACTCTTTGCCCCTGTGTTAACTGTTTCATTGGCTCTGTCTACTAGTTTTGGCCTCTTTGCCGGACGCATATCAGTGCTACCCTCCGGCTTGCGCTGAACACTACCAGGTAGAGATTTCTTATTGGAAGACAAGACAACAGGTGATTTTCCAGTCAACTGCTTGTTAGGCCTGTCAAGCATTACTTTGTTAGGGCCCCTTCTCTCTGGCTTGTCTGTAAGTGATTGTTTCATCCTCGGTTTCAGCTTTTTAAATCCTCCGCTCTCTTTGTCAGCACTATTGGTTGGTACAGTATCAGGTAGAGCCTCAGGAGTAGTCCGCCCAGAAATACCAGTACCATCGGCATGCTTGTTTTCCTCCCTGTCAGCATTCTTCAACTGCATCTTGGGTTTATCTTTCTTTGGCACTTCAAGGGCACAAACTATCTCTACATTAGAGTCCAAAAGTACACCTTCAGTTGGATGGCCCTCTTTCCCAACTTTCTGGTCTTCAGTCTCTCTTCCTGAGGACAGAGAGGTTGGTGAGCGTGCTTGTTCAAGGTGCATGTTGATAGCTGATTTCGATGTCACAGCCTTCTTTTTCTTGGGATGGTCAGAATCCTTTTCTACAGATTTTTTCCTATTAGTAACTGCTGAAAAAATATCCTTTCTGTCATGACCACCATCTTTCACGTTCTCCTCAGTTCCTGAACCGTGCCTTAAAGTATTCAAGCCATCCACAGAACTATCAACTTCCATTTGTTCAAGGTGCATGTTGATAGCTGACTTTGATGTGACAGGCTTCTTTTTCTTGGGAAGGTCAGAATCCTTTTCTACAGGTTTTTTCCTATTAATACCTGTTGGCAAAATATCCTTTCTGTCATGACCACCATCTTCCACATTCTCCTCAGTTCCTGAACCGTGCCTTAAAGTATTCAAGTTGTCCACAGAACAATCAACTTCCATTTGTTCCACTCTTGGAGTCTCACCATCATCAGGTGGCTTTACAAGGGATTCTGTAGGTTTCTCACTCAAATCAAGAGTTCGATCAGGCAACACACCATTGGCAATTTCAGATGATTTTGGCAGCTCATCATAGGCCTTGCATATCTCCACCAAGGCTTCTTCAAGACCTTTCGCGTGTCTTTTCGGAAATCTTTTCTCTCGAGCTTGATTTACCAAGTCACTCTTCACCTCTTCTGTAAATGGCAGGAGATCTTGCAAACCTAAAAAAGCACTGTCGGAGATATTCATACATTAGCAATCAAGTAATTCTTTTACTTCAGCCTTTAAAGAGTTGTCATGATAAGCTCAAAATAGCAAAGAGAACGCAGGCACGGAAGACAGCAAGGGTAACAAATCAATATTGTATCTAGACAAAATGGTGACACGGTTTTAAAGTAATTAAAGAAATACTCCACGTAGAGAGTACCTTATAAGCTAAAGCAACCGACTGAATCAATCAAGTGGGGTAATTTA
The DNA here is from genome assembly GCA_022496015.1 of Hordeum marinum. NCBI lineage: Eukaryota > Viridiplantae > Streptophyta > Magnoliopsida > Poales > Poaceae > Hordeum > Hordeum marinum. The sequence goes on along the minus strand of CM039678.1, from coordinate 378,106,406 downwards.
GTTGCTCTATTAGCACCAAAGTAACTGAAAGAGGTCTAAAGATCCTATGACAATTTATTGAGAATAACATACTCAACATTATGTAAGTCAGTTTGCTGCACAGGCTCAAGTTACAATAGAATTAACAACATTCTCATTCTTACTATTTGGAAGAAAATGAAAGGCTGTAGGAGCGGTCAAGAGTACTTACGAATAATTCAAAACTAGAAATAAAGAGTGAGAATTTCATAATAAATCAACTAAAAGTAAAAGTACTGCTTTCATCTCAGTCTATAAAGAATCGTACCTCCTAGACTGACCTTGCACAACAATGTGTAACCTTAGATCAGTTTTGGAGACAGTAATCACAAGGCTTAAACTTTTACACCAAAGGGATTTTTTAGTATAGATATAGGATCTTCTATTCCTAAATAGGTACAACCCACTACCTATTTTTCCTAGCCATGCAACCGTGCCACATAAGCAAATCATGCATGCAAGTTATAAATTACATTTTTTTGTATTACTCTATACATGCAGCGTTGCCACATCGTCAATTCATGCATGTTAGTCATAAGTTAATTTTTTGCATTATTCTATATTGATAATATATGTTTGGGAAATTGCAGCATACCTATGTAGTTCACCCTTCCCATTTTGTTAAAAACGACATTCTTTTAACTTTAATTTATTTTTATTTTTTATATGCTTCGTATTTTTCACTGTTCTTAAGCTTAATTTGCTTCCATTAGTTTTAGATGATTATGTAGCAACTATTTATTTTGGGGCATCATCTAGTATATAGTAATCGACCCACCCAAGCCGAAAGTAAGATTAAGTAAAGCTCAGGTTTGTAAACTCTGCAGTACAAGCATTTATTTAATTCAGATTAAGTAACACTCATCTATTTTTTTTCCTAGTACATAAGTAAAATCCATCTTGCCAACAATAACAAATATGTTGTCACTGTAGGAGACAGAGTATTAATGTTCCCAAAGCAAAAAAAATACGTAACTACTTACCCACACGTGGCATACCTTAGCATGGATGAACTTAGCGGAATTTGAGGAAACAGATTGGGTATAAATAACTAAATAACTACAAAAGAGTGTTAGTGTCTCCTGCACGTGATCTCGGCTGTGTGATAAATGTAAAGAATACAAATACGAAAAGGCAAGTATGAAGTGGCGCATTCATAAAGAGCGTGACGACATTTGGCATTCATGTATCCAACAAATCATCCGCGGTAGCAGTTAGAGTACCATTAAACATGGCGACAAAAGGAGCTAGTAACTAATGAGCATGGTGAGGGTCTTAAATCTCTTATCCAATAAACCATCCACGGCAGAATTGGCAGTTAGAATACCGTTAAACATGGCAACAAAAGGAGCTAGTAACTAATGAGCACAAGGGCGGTCTTACATCTCTTATACGATAAATCATACACGGTAGAATTGGCAGTTAGAATACCGTTAAACATGGCGACAAAAGGAGCTAGTAACTAATGAGCACGAGGACGGCCTTACATCTCTTATGCAATAAATCATCCACGGTAGAATTGGCAGTTAGAATACCATTAAACATAGCGACAAAAGGAGCTAGTAACTAATGAGCGCGAGGACGGTCTTAAATCTCTTATCCAACAAATCATCCACAGTAGAATTGGCAGTTAGAATACCGTTAAACATGGCGACAAAAGGAGCTAGTAACTAATGAGCATGAGGGTGGTCTTACATCTCTTTGGTGCCGAAGAAGAGGACAAAGAACTTGCGCGGAGTGGGCTCCTGATTCCAATCCTCCGGCCTGCTCACCTGCATAGACAAGAAGCATTAACCCCCAAGACTGAAGCACACGGTCAGTATCCTAGACATATCAAGATTCAGGCAGGCAGAGATGTGGCCAAGAAAGATGCAGAAAGGGAGGGAACTGGCTCGCTATGGGGGAAGAAAACCCTAGGTAGACCAGGCAGGGGAGGAGTGTAGGCTGGACCTTGGCTGGCCAGAAAGGGTAGCCCTTGACCTTGGCGAGGACGAGGTCCCCGAGCTGCGGGTCTCTGTTCCATTTGGTGCCCTTGGCGCCCCGCTTTGCGGCGGGAGCCATTGGGCGGCGAGGCCCTAGGCGCCCTTCTTCCCCAGCGTCCGCCCGCGCCCCGTTGAAGAGGAGGGGGCCAACGGGGGAACCCTAACCGGCGAGGGCGAGGGCGAGGGGAACCCTAGCAGCTCGCACTGCGGCACGAAAGGAGACCCTAGTCGAAGGGAAGGGGGAGGATAGCGGCGGCGGCCGTGAGGGTTCCTACAGCGGTGGGGGGGAGGCGATGGCGGCGGCGGCGGCGGCGGCGGCGGCGGCGGCGATCGAATCCGTGCGGTGGTGGAGTGGATTACTGGGTTGCAACTGCGATTCGGAATCCTCCTCCCCTCCTCGCAATTTTCTCCCCTCTGCTCAATGTGGTGTGAATAACCAGACGATGTGAATAACCAGGAGGAGGAAAAAAATCGCTCCTTTTTCTTCCGCCTGGACCTCGTGGAGGGGGAGAGGTGTCACGCTGGCGACGCGGCGCACGATCTGGATCGGACGGCCGCGATAGGTTGTTGATGCGGCGCCGTTCGGTTTGGAGAACACCTGGGGTTTTCTTGTCTCTTTCCGGTACTCATTTAGGACGCTGGTGATGCAAATACTTCCTCTACCAGCTCAGCATTTTGTGTTTCTTTCTCCTTTTGTTTGCTTTTCTTTTCCTTTTGGCTAAGGTCCTAGGGACATGAACATAGACACTTTTGCCATGACGTTTCAACTTTACCTGCTACCTTACATCCGGAAAAAAAAATAGAAGATACAACTCGTCAACTAAAGATGCAAATGCTAATTAGAACATATGGCTTTGGATCTAGAACCAAGATTTTAAGAGTTCGAATTACCTCTGTCCCTCGTCAAAGACGGCGTTGATTTTGCTCATGGCCTTCATCTTGCTTTAGCATTCCATGAAGCGCCAACTATTGATAAGGATGAGCCGAAGTTTACAAGTAGGAGGCGAGGATGTTTGGAGAGGTCGTATGCAACAAGAACAACAACTCTAGCAGGGGAATACAGATGCTGGAGAGGAGGTGAGAGGCGGTTAGGTGAACCAGTAGCTACGTCGAATGAATGTCGAGACTAGCTAGTGAGGTTGCGCCCCCAAATCAGCCGCCGCGATTGGGACTTGATGAAGAGCGACGAGCTGCGGAGGGGCGGGGGAGGGGAATTGGGTTGATTAATACGTGAGGCTTTTTTCTAGTGGTATCCTAACTTATATAGCCTCGTCGGAATATCTCGCTAACGTCACTAGCCCAAAAGTGAATCGCACCGAAAACCGTTGTAGGCGCACATTGTTTTACGGGATACTCAAGTCTCTCTCCGACCGGTGGACCCCGATTTGTTAAAATATTGCCAAAGATTATAAATCATCAATATGCCACTGGTTTGGCCAAAAAAATGACACTTCGACGCGATAAGATGTCGAGTTGAAATGACTCTCATGTGCTTTGAGGCGAGAACGAAAATCTACCAAAAGGCATTGAGTTATTCTTTTGCACGTGGCATTTGAATATGGATGTTTCACGACTAGCAGATTACTCCTATAAAGCACGGTGGTGTACTCTGGGCTCTCCGTGACCGAAGCGAGCCTCCTGGTCGTCCGTTGTCGGGTGGCTTGCCGCGGGAGCTTCTCGTTGGCGCTCTGAGTCGTCTCATCTACCCACACGGCTCACGCCTGGGCGACCCGGCTGGCAGATTCATGACAGATGGACTGCCGGGGGCCATCGTCATTGGGCGGTGTCGGGCGCGCCTGCGGGTGAGGCACCACATGCTTTCTTGCGCGCAAAGTCGTGCCCAGACCCGCCTAGCAGTGTTTGTGTCTCGCATTGGGCTAGTTTGGTCACTACAGTCGGGACGCATGCTACTCCCCGTGTTCTTGCTATCTACAAGCTTAAGAGCAAATAGTGATAGGGCAAAGTGACAAAATAGTAAAATAATGTAAAGAGCCATTGTAGGAGCTTTTGTATTGGTGGGAAATAAAGTAACACAATAAGCAAGATGACATAATGTAAACAGAAGAGATTAATCAATATGACCAAACCCCATCATCTTATCCTTAGTGGCAACAACACAATATGTGTCTTTGTCCTTTTTGTCACTAGACAAGATCATCGCAAGATTAAACCCACTACTAGTCACCACTCCTTCTGAAGATCTACTCATTTGTATTGGCCAAAGAAAACTGAGGGGTCACTAGAAGAGTGTCTAGAGGGGGGTGAATAGACTACTAGCAGAAATTTAGAACCTAACCTTTTCCCAAGTTAATTGGTTGGCAAATTTTAACAGTTTTAGCAAAGCTAGCAAGTCTAACAGCCCACACATGCATGTCAATAAATATGACAGCGGAAAGTAAAGACATTGCATATGAAGTAAAGAGTTGAGATAGGTAGATCAAACGCAATTGAAGACACGATGATTTTTCCCGTGGTTCCGATAGGTGGCGCTATCGTACATCCGCGTTTATGGAGTCTTCAACCCACGGAGGGTAACGGGCGCGAGAGTCCACGGAGGGCTCCACCCAAAAGGGTCCACGAAGTAGCAACCTTGACTATTCCATACGGCTTCCGTCCACGAAGGACTAGCCTCACTATGGGGTAGATCTTCACGAAGTAGGCGATCTCCTTGCCCTTACAAACTTCTTGGTTCACTTCACAACACGAAGTAGGAGGCTCCCAAGCGACACCTAACCAATCTAGGAGGCACCACCCTCCAAAAGATAATAGGCTCGGTAATGATGATGAACTCCTTGCTCTTGTGCTTCAAGATGATAGACTCCTCAACCCACAATCTCTCTCTCAAGGATTTGGCTTGGTAGAAGAGATAGGATTGGTGGAAAGCAACTTGGGGAGGCTAGAAATCAAGATCCATATGATTGGAGTGGAAGATCTTGACCTCAACACAAGGGTAGGTGGTTCTCTCTCAAAAAATATGATAGGATAGGTATGGAATAGTTCTGAGTGCTTCTCTTTCGAGTGAGTGGTGGTGAAGGGGTATATATAGGCATCCCCAAAAATCCAACCGTTACACACAAAATGACCAACTCGGTGACACCGATGTGTTAATCTCGGTGGTACCGAAGTGACCAAAAGGTGGCAACTTTTGAATCTTAGAGGGACCGATATACAATTCTTGGTTGCACCGATAAGGTGACCAACGGTCAGATTTCCAATCTTGGTGACGCCGATACAACATTCTCGGTGGGACCGAAAAAGTGAATTTGCGTAACAGAAAGTTGGCAACCTAAACTCGATGGCACCGGTATGGAATCGGTTGCATCGAAGTGGCTAGGGTTTGGCAAGGTCTGTCTAGGTACTGAAATCGATGGCACCGAAGTGGGATAGTTGGTTGCACCGATTTTGAGTGTTGGGAATAGAACGGACTTCGGTGGGAGAGTTTTGTGGATGTTTTTGGCGACTATCACTTGTGCACGTTTGAGCATATTGTTCGCCAACAAAACTTTACCCCCTTTTAATAATATTGGTTTTCCTATGGACTAAAAGTGATTTCTCACAAATATAAAGTGTAGAGTCATCTTTCTTGAAACTTGGCCAACCTATTTCCTTGCATCTTGGGGTATGTACACAATCTCCTTTTGCCAGACCTCTCTATAGACTGTATCTGAAATACACTAGGTAAAAATATCAGTCCAAGAGACAATGTATGTTGTCATGAATTATCAAAACCACTAAGGGAGCATGTTGTGCTTTCAATCTCCCCCTTTTTGGTAATTGATGACAACATACAATCAAAGATTCAAATAAAGATATGCATGGTTATACTGAAGACTTTGAGAGACACATGACTTAGACTTGCTCCCCCTAAATGTCTGCAGTCCTTTAAAGGATAGTTGCTTTTGAATACATGAACACACATAAGGTAGAAGGGATATAACAGGTCATGTGTATCTTGGCTATATGCATCAAAAACATATGAATGAGATGTATCTTTGTTCAAGACATCACTCTTGCAAACAATATGTGCAAGAAGCAAGAGATCATCTTGACAAAGGATATGATGCATATACTAACCTTGAGTTCTTGAGCATCCTGGTAAGAGAAACACACTTGAGAAAATAATGTTAGGAAACACAAGAGTATTCTACCAAACAGCAAGACAATATAACTCAAAATTTCCAAGGTATGGAGGACATAAAAAAATAGTATTCCTTAGAAATGATATGTCTCCAAAATCATTGAGAATTTTCTCATGTAGATATGAAAATGGATTATCCTCTCCCCCTAAAACTTAGCATGTAGATATTAGGATTGGATAAGGTGAGAAAGGTCAACAATTTTCTTCTCCCCTACTTTGATATTCTTCCCTTGTTTATAAAGATATGAGTATTGATGTTGGCTCTCCCCCTTGATCATATCTCCCCCTTTGTGTAAGCATGTATCTCCCCTTTAGCATGAAGCTTTGGTCTTCTCCCGAAATGGTTGAAGCTTTGATCTTCTCCCCCTTTGGCATTAATTTCCAAAAAGCAAGGGCGAAGAACAGAAAGAGGGATAGATACAGGGATCATTAACTGAGAAGGGATCCTTGAGAACGAGGGCATCGAAATGTAGGATTCATAGAAATGAAAACTCACAGTGTCATGAAAAATGATTTGTTCTTCTCCTCCTTTCTTCATTGAAGATAGGGATCCCTGAAGAGAGAAATTCTGTCCTCAAGACTAACTTTAGTTCTTCTCCCCCTAAGTAATACAAGTTTTTTTAAGGGATCATCGAAGTAATATAAGTATTACAAGACAGTTTACTGAGAAAACATAGAATTGCAAAAATGAATTCAAATGAACCAGAATGAAAATTGGTGACTCCGAGATAGATAGATCGGTGGTACCGAGATGTTGTAGTGCAGCTTGTCTGCAATTTCGGTAGAACCGAGATATCTGGGTCGGCAGCTCCAAAAGAGATACCAAGTTTCTGTTTTCACAGAGTCAAGAGAAACATTTGTAATGAAATATACAAGGAACATCAACTAGATAAGATTTGAGTGGTTATGAAAAATCATGCAATAGAGAGCAAACCACACCAGATTCTTAACTAGATGATGGGCGGTGACTAGATCACCTATATTAGAGTATATCGACTTAGGAGCCAAGCAAGATACTTGATCATAGGTCATACTCTACGTTAAGCTCAGAATGGGGTTACCATTTTTCGATTAAGCGTCTTAATGTCTTCATGTCACTTGAGTTACTTTAGCTCTTCTTGGAGTAAAGCCTTTTCAAGGACATGAGTTCATACCTTTGAGTGATGTTGATGACGTAGCTTGTAGATGAACTTGTTGAGGATGCTCGAGGTTGATGAAGATCATCTTGAGTTTTGAGCAATCCTTCTTGTTCTAGTTTACTGGTTACCTATAAAGATTAGTCATGCAAGGAAGAACAATAGATATATCCAATTGACATGATACAAATTGAGAGTGTGCACTTTTGATCAAGTATATGTCAAGGATATGGTTGAGTGGCCTTCTTCCTTCCATCAACAAGATGGGTTGTGGATACTTGGTAATGACAAGATTGCTTATGATTGGAGTTTATGGCAATCTTGTGGAATGAAGTTTTTCCAAGTACCTACAAGAGATTAGATGCAATACAAGGGAGCATAGAATTCCATGGCATAAGATGAAATGTTAAGATACATGGAAATATCAAGAAAGCTCATGCCCTTGCATGCAACCGAGTGAGTCTAGCTCAAGTTTGAAGCATCGATGATGTTCAACTCACTCCTCAAGTGACAAAATGTCTTCTCATGAAGTGGCTTAGTAAAGATATCGGCCAATTGCTTGTTAGTGCAAACATGCTTAAGATTAATATCTCCTTTTGCAACATGGTCACGAATGAAATGATGTCGAACTTGAATATGCTTAGTTCGAGAATGTTGCACAGGGTTATGACCAATTTTAATAGCAATTTCATTGTCACAAAGTAATGGAACATTTTTAACATGAATTCCATAATCCTTAAGTGTTTGTGTCATCCAAAGAAGTTGTGCACAACAAGATCCAACAGCAATATACTCAGCTTCGGCAGTCGATAGAGATACCGAGTTTTTTTTCTTAGAGGACCAAGATACAAGAGATCTGCCCAAAAATTGACAAGTACCCGAGGTGGATTTTCTATCAACCTTGTCACCGGCATAGTCCGAATCAGAATAGCCAACAAGGTCAAAAGAAGATCCCTTGGGATACCAAATGCCAAAATTTGATGTTTGTATCAAGTATCTCACAATGCTTTTAACAGCTGAAAGATGACATTCTTTTGCTGCAGCTTGATATCTAGCGCACATGCAAACACTCAGCATAATATCGAGACGAGATGCACATAGATATAAAAGTGAACCAATCATAGATCGATAAACTTTCTGATCAACCGGCTCATCCTCTCTGGTAAGATCGACATGTCCACTAGTAGGCATAGGGGTTTTCATACCTTTGCATTCCTGCATGTTGAACTTTTTGATCAAGTCCTTGGTATACTTAGTTTGAGAGATGAAAGTTCCTTCTTTCGATTGTTTGATTTGCAACCCAAGAAAGAATTTCAGTCACACATCATAGACATCTCATTCTTCTCAGACATCAACCTTCCAAACCTTTCACTAAATTGAGGGTTAGTGGAACCAAAGATAATATCATCCACATAAATTTGGCACACAAATAGTTCACCATTAACTCTTTTAGTGAATAAGGTTGCATCAATTTTACCAATTTCAAAACCTTTTTCGATAAGAAACTTCGTTAAACATTTGTACCAAGCACGAGGGGCTTGCTTAAGTCCATAAAGAGCTTTACGAAGCTTGTAAACATGATTAGGTTTCTTAGGATTAACAAAGCCGGGTGGTTGCTTAACATAAACCTCTTCTTCTATCTCACCATTTAAAAATGCACTTTTAATATCCATTTGATAAAGCATGATATCATGGTGGTTGGCATAAGCAAGAAGAATGTGAATAGCTTCAAGTCTAGCGACATGGGCGTAGGTCTCATCGTAGTCCATACCTTCGACTTGCATATATCCTTGAGCTACGAGGCGAGCCTTGTTGCGCATGACTTGACCGTCTTCGTCTTGCTTGTTTCTAAAAACCCATTTGGTTCCGATGATGTTGTGTTCATCCTCGGGCTTCTCCACGAGTGTCCACACTTCGTTCCTTTCGAAGTTGTGAAGCTCTTCATGCATAGCGTTCACCAAATCTACGTCTTCAAGAGCTTGTTCTACCTTGGCTCAATGCTAGAAATGAAAGAATATTGCTCATAGAAGTTTGCTAGACGAGTTTTAGAGCGAGTGATTCTCCCTATTTGTATATCACCAAAGATTTGATTTAGGGGATGGTTCTTGGTCACTTGTGCTCGAACTCGGGTCAGCTTCTGATTGTTGGTTGATGGAGCTTCTTCTTCTTCATCATCTCCTTCATCTTCGTTGTTATTGAAGGTGTCGTTCCCTTGAGGTGGTGGTGAAGGAGGTTGTGGTTGATCTTCCTGATGTACTTCCTCCTCTTCATCATCTTGCCGTGTACCACTTGTGGATGCCTCCATGTCATGTTGTGGTTCACATTGTCATGAGGTAGAGGCTTCCACTTGAGTTGATGAAGTACTTTCCTTCAGCTCCATGGGACGAATCTTGCGGATGGGTAAATCTAGGATAGCTTCCGAAGGTTTCTTATCACCTACATCATTTGGCAATTGTTCGACTTGCGAACCATTAGATTCATTGAACTTCACATCTACCGTCTCTTCAAATTTTCGAGTGAAGTTGCTGTAGACACAGTAAGTGTGAGAGTTCGATCCATAACCAAGTAGGAGACCTTCCTGAGATTTAGGAGCAAATTTAGTACGACGATGCTTATCAAGAATGTAGCACTTAGAGCCGAATACCCGTAAGTATCCAACTTGGGGTTTGTTATCGGTGAGTAGCTCGTATGTCGTTTTACCGAGAAGCTTGTGCAAGTAGAGTCGGTTTGTGGCATGACTTGCTGTTTCCATGGCTTCTGCCCAAAAGTGCTTTGGCATCTTGTATTCGTCAAGCATCATTCTTGCCATCTCAATGAGTGTCCGGTTCTTCCTCTCAACAACTCCATTTTGTTGAGGTGTGTACGTAGCCGAGAAATCATGTGAGACAACTTCTTCGTCAAGAAAGGTATCCACATGGGTGTTCTTGAACTCAGATCCGTTATCGCTTCGAACCTTCTTGATCTTCACTTCAAACTTATTTTGCGCTTTGCGAGCGAAGTTCTTGAAGATCTTTTGAACCTGTGACTTATCATTAAGAAAGAATACCCACGTAAATCTTGAAAAATCATCAACTATAACTAGACCATAGGAATTTCCACCGAGACTCTTGTAAGCATTGGGACAGAAGAGATCCATGTGAAGTAACTCGAGTGGTCTCCTAGTAGTCATGATATTCTTAACAGGATGACTTCCACCTACTTGCTTTCCAGCTTGACAAGCACTACAAAGTCTATCTTTGTCAAATATAACATCTTTAACACCAAGTATATGATCACCTTTGATAAGTTTGTCTAAATTACGCATACCAACATGTCCTAATCTTCTATGCCAAAGCCACCTTTTAGAAGATTTAGCAATTAAACAAGTGCGAGGTTTGGATCTTTTAGTGAAATCGACAATGTATAGATCACCTCTACGGATACCGGTAAAGACAATTTTATGATTATCTTGACGAAACACTTGGCAATCTACTTTTCTGAATAGAACATTGAAACCGAAATCAGCAAGTCTAGACACAGAAAGAAGATTGTAACCAAGAGATTCGACAAGCATAACATTCTGAATAGAACTATCATGGGATATGGCCACCTTACCAAGGCCAAGTACCTTACCCTTAGAGTTGTCTCCAAAAGTCACGTACCGTTGAGGACCTTGATTAGGCGTGATCTCTTGGAACATGTCTTTAGCACCAGTCATATGATCCGTACATCCGCTGTCGAGAATCCACTCTTTTGCTCCGGACATGTAATCCTTAAGGTTTGCCATAAGACTCGGATTCTTCATGATCTTCTCATACTCGATGTCAAACAACTCATCTTCTTCATAATAGCCATGTTCCACGTTGTCATCGTCAAGTGGGAAATCCTCGGCATAAAGAACAAGAGATTCGTTAGAATAGTGATCATGACAATGTTCAAGTTTATGAGTGCGAATGGCTTCAAAGATAGTGTTGTTGATAGTGGTGACATCTCCTTTAGCACGCATAAGATCACGGAGTTCAAATAGGCATTTATCAAAGTTTGGATCACTAGGCTTCATTTTGTGAAAAGCAATGGTTTTATGAAGAATTTCATCTAGATTCCCTAAGGAAAGATTTGGATATCGTTTCTCCAAATCAGTCCATAAGGTATATGCACATGTAAAGTTCTTCATTTGAGAAAGCACGAATCTTGGTAAACCTCTAACGATAAGATTGACAGTTCTTAGGTTACCAAGCATGTTGATTTCCTCTTCGTGTGTGGGATGCAATTCATCAATAGGAGGCTCATAGGGGTGCATAACATATTTGCTCAATTGAAATTCATTGAATAGCTCAAGCATCAAAGACTTCCATTGACTATAGTATTCTCCATCAAGAATAGGCACTCTACAACTCAAACTCCCTATACTAGACACATCCATCTTCCTCCTCGGTGATTAAACCGAAGCAATGGAGACCAATGCTCTGATACCAATTGAGGGATCACTAGAAGAGTGTCTAGAGGGGGGGTGAATAGACTACTAGCAGAAATTTAAAACCTAACCTTTTCCCAAGTTAATTGGTTGGCAGATTCTAACAGTTTTAGCAAAGCTAGCAAGTCTAACAGCCCTACACATGCATGTCAATAATTATGGCAGCGGAAAGTAAAGACATTGCATACAAAGTAAAGATTTGAGATAGGTAGATCAAACACAGTTGAAGACACGATGATTTTTCCCGTGGTTCTGATAGGTGGCACTATCGTACATCCACGTTTATGGAGTCTTCAACCCATGGAGGGTAACAATCGCAAGAGTCCACAAAGGGCTCCACACAAAAGGGTCCACGAAGTAGCAACCTTGACTATTCCATACGGCTTTCGTCCATGAAGGACTAGCCTCACTATGGGGTAGATCTTCACGAAGTAGGCGGTCTCCTTGCCCTTACAAACTTTTTGGTTCACTCCACAACACGAAGTAGGAGGCTCCCAAGCGACACCTAACCAATCTAGGAGGCACCACCCTCCAAAAGGTAATAGGCTCGGTAATGATGATGAACTCCTTGCTCTTGTGCTTCAAGATGATAGACTCCTCAACCCACAATCTCTCTCTCAGATTTGGCTTGGTAGAAGAGATAGGATTGGTGGAAAGCAACTTGGGGAGGCTAGAAATCAAGATCCATATGATTGGAGTGGAAGATCTTGACCTCAACACAAGGGTAGGTGGTTCTCTCTCAAAAAATATGATAGGATAGGTATGGAATAGTTCTGAGTGCTTCTCTTTCGAGTGAGTGGTGGTGAAGGGGTATATATAGGCATCCCCAAAAATCCAACCGTTACACACAAAATGACCAACTCGGTGACACCGATGTGTTAATCTCGGTGGTACCGAAGTGACCAAAAGGTGGCAACTTTTGAATCTCAGAGGGACCGATATACAATTCTCGGTTGCACCGATAAGGTGACCAACGGTCAGATTTCCAATCTCGTTGACGCCGATACAACATTCTCGGTGGGACCGAAAAAGTGAATTTGCATAATAGAAAGTTGGCAACCTAAACTCGGTGGCACCGGTATGGAATCGGTTGCATCGAAGTGGCTAGGGTTTGGCAAGGTCTGTCTAGGTACTGGAATCGGTGGCACCAAAGTGGGATAGTTGGTTGCACCGATTTTGAGTGTTGGGAATAGAACGGACTTTGGTGGGAGAGTTTTGTGGATGTTTTTGGCGACTATCACTTGTGCACGTTTGAGCATATTGTTCACCAACAAAACTTTACCCCCTTTTAATAATATTGGTTTTCCTATGGACTCAAAGTGATTTCTCACAAATATAAAATGTAGATTCCTCTTGCTTGAAGCTTGGCCAACCTATTTCCTTGCATCTTGGGGTATGTCCACAATCTCCTTTTGCCAGACCTCTCTATAGATTGTATCTGAAATACACTAGGTAAAAATACCAGTCCAAGAGACAATGTATGTTGTCATGAATTATCAAAACCACCAAGGGAGCTTGTTGTGCTTTCAAAAACACATAGATCGGAAAGCATGCATAGTTATAAAATTACACAAAAGATATTTCATTGTTAGTGCATCTAGTGCTGCCTTAGTGGTTTTGGAGTATTGAAGACAAATGGGTTAAGGGACTAATGTATTTGTGAGTGTACACATGTATTATTGTCCCTGAGAGTTTGGTTTAACTGATGAAAGACGACCCCTAAAATGTATTTCTTCAAGTGAAGGCTTTGGTGTAATCTTGAAGAAATTGAAGTAAGAATTCGGTGTGACTTTGAAGAAATTAACATGAGGACTTGAAGCTTGAGGACTTAGTTTTCATAGTTCATTTCTTCTTTTTGTTGAGTCATGGGGAACATTGTACTGTTAAAGGGGTATAGGCAAAGCATAGACGTATTTCCTAGTGACGCTCAAATACTACACCTACCTAATACTTCGAGAGAAGACTTTGTAAATCTCCTACATTGTAGTCAAGTTCTTCAGTGACAAAGACGAAGTTCTTTTGGTCGTTGACGACTTTGGTCTGACTAGGAGTTAGCATTTTTGTTGGAGATAAGAGGCAATCATGTATGATGATGTTTCCTATGTGTTTATAAATAAAGATAGTTCTTGGACATTATCAATAATGTGTATTAACAAGTACATGACTTGTTTGTCCCTAGTCGAAAGGGTTGTGTGGACGCGCAACCAGTTAGACTAGCACACGACATGGCGGATGGTCCGGTCCCATTGGCCATGTAGCATTGAATGATAGACGGATAATATGGACTTAGAAAGATCTGGTCGGTTTCGACATAGTCGGATCCGAGTCGAGATAAGGTATGAGTTGGACAGACCCAACTATGAGACGTGGCGATAGGTCATCTATGAGTCCCTAGTACAACATATGTTATATGTCCTAAGACCTGAGCTGGCGCATGTATTCGGGATGGTGACAGACCTGCTTTGGGCCGACCAAATGCTACTCCGTGACCGGGTAGTTACAAAGGTTGGTTTCGGGCTTGTCCAGACCCATGCTCCGAGACATGGTCGAGCAAGATGGGATTTGCCCCTCCGATCAGGAGATACATACTCTGGTCCCCTCGGGTGATCCGACATGGATAAGCATGGCCATGCAATGAGGATTATGAGATAATCCGAATGTTGGTCGGATTCACCAAAATGAGAAAGAGATCGTGTTGCAACAAGGATGACCATGTCCGTGATGCCCCCATTTTGATCATACGCTAATCGTACACGCAAATGCGTTCAACCAAGATTAGGGACTCACTCAAAGATATCACAACACAACTCTAGACACAAATTAAAGTCATACAAGATTCATATTATAAGCCAGGGGCCTTGAGGGCTCAAATACATAAGCTCGAATACAATCAAGTCAGTGGAAGCAAATAATATCTGAGTACATACATAAGTTAAACACGTTTTCCTTTAAGAAGGCTAGCACAAACATAACAACGGAACGAAAGAGGCAAGGCCTCCTGCCTCATATCCTACTGTTTGTTGGGGGCGGCCTCCACGTAGTAGTAGGCACCGTCGGTGTAGTAGTAGTAGCCGACGAGATCCACTGTCTCCTGGGCTCCATCATCTAGTCGCGGCAATCGTATCAAGAGGAAAAGGGGGAGCAAAGCAACGGTGAGTACTCATCCAAAGTACTCGCAAGACTGACATCAGAACTGTGTTAAGTATGCAACATTATCAAAGGAATGGGGCTATATCTTTGGACTGACTGCAGAAATGCCAGAATAGAGAGAAGCCCTAGTCCTATCAAAGACTAGCATCTTTAAGATCTTGCAATATTATTGTAGCAATTTTATTAAGTAACCACACATAGAGATTCTTTCTTGACTTCCCGCGAGAAAGCAATCTCAGACCCAACATTTTATCTCAAGTCACAATTCTAGTCATATTAGATCAGGATACAACTCCAAGTCGTCCTGTTACCGTAGACATGGCTATTCGAATGGATTCATCCCTGCAGGGGTGCACCACATTTCCCAACACGCTTGATAACCTATGGCCGAACACACTCTCCTGGCTCCTGGGTCATGTACGTCCTCGGGAGATCAACATGTCGTCGCCATACCTAGGCTCAACAGAGAGGCCAGTCCGTCGGTCTAAATCCTAAGCGCGCAGGGGTCACGGGCCGAATCATCCCTTGCACTCCTGCACGATGCAAGGACGACCGAGATTAGTCCTAGCACCTCTTATACAATATCAATGTCTTCACGGACCACTCGGGCGCGCACCGCTCCATTGTTGACGTCCGAAGAGCTTCGGCTGATACAACGACGCCCAGTACCCATAACTTCTCCCACGTGAAGGTTAGTGTAAAAAGGCCAATCAACCAACTCAGGTCAAATACCCAACCCAATAGCATTTTTGTTAACCGCGGTGACGGGCGCGATACACGATATGTGGTCCCGTCACCCCCGTCTCGAGGACTTGCGGCAAGGGCCAAGAATACCCAGCCACGCCTCGTCAACACCCTCCAGTCATCCTGACCTCATCATGTATCATCAGTAAAGTAAATATAACGGCGTATATATAACACCAAGGGGAAACCCGAGGAGTCACCCTCGAAGGATCTCACCCGATGTAACTGTCAAGATGACTAGAGAGGATTCACCCTTGATGGTCTACGCTTGAGGGGTTGCACGACAGAGTCATCGTCGGGTGTGGTGAAGGAGGAATCACCCTCGATAACCATGATACGTCTCCAACGTATATATAATTTTTGCTTGTTCCATCATGTTATATTATAATTCATGGATGTTTAACCATCATTTTATTACCACTTTATATCATTTTTTGGTACTAACCTATTGACATAGTGCCAAAGTGCCAATTGTTGTTTTTGCTTGTTTTTTATTTCGCAGAAAATCAATATCAAACGGAGTCCAATCGCGACGAAACTTTTTGGAGATTTTTCTGGACTAGAAGACACCCAGTGGACCAAAGAAGTGCCGCGGGAGTGGGCCGAGGAGACCACAACCCACCAGGCCGCGCTAGGCAGGCTACCCGCGCCCTGGTGGGTTGTGCCCTCCTCGTGGCCCCTCTCCACCGCCTCTGATGCCTATAAATTCCCAAATATTCCAAAACCTTAGGGGAGTCGACGAAACACAATTACAACCGCCGTAAGTTCCAGAACCTCGAGATCCAATCTAAACACCATCACGGAGGGGTTCATCTTCATCATAGGTGCCCCTCTGATGATGCGTGAGTAGTCCACCATAGACCTACGGGTCCGTAGGCAGTAGCTAGATGGCTTACTATCTCTCTCTCTTATGATTCTCAATACAATGGTCTCTTGGAGATCTATTTGATGTAAACTTTTGCGGTGTGTTCATTGGGATCTGGTGAATTTTGAGTTCATGGTTAGTTTCTATCCATG
The DNA here is from genome assembly GCA_022496015.1 of Hordeum marinum. Lineage (NCBI taxonomy): Eukaryota > Viridiplantae > Streptophyta > Magnoliopsida > Poales > Poaceae > Hordeum > Hordeum marinum. The sequence continues at coordinate 378,089,768 of CM039678.1, read as the reverse complement.
AATATTATTTGAGTCTTCTTTGATCTCTTATATGCATGATTTCTTATAGCCTCGTATTTCTTCTTCAAATCTTTGGTTTAGTTAGGCCAACTAGATCGATTTTTCTTGCCATGGGAAGAGGTGCTTTGTGATGGGTTCGATCTTGCGGTGTTCTTTCCCAATGACGGAAAGGACAGCAAGACAAGCATGTATCTTTGCCATTAAGGATAACAAGATGGGGTATATTCCTACATGAATATATCTTGTCTACATCATGTCACCGTTCTTATTGCATTACTCCGTTTTTTTATGAACTTAATACACTGGATGCATGCTGGATAGCGATCGATGTGTGGAGTAATAGTGGTAGATGCAGGCAGGAGTTGGTCTATTATCTTGGACGTGATGCCTATATAATGATCATTGCCTTGGATATTGTCATGACTATTTGATTTTCTATCAATTGCCCAACAGTAATTTGTTCACCCACCATGCACTATACTCATGAGAGAAGCCACTAGTGAACCCTACGCCCCGGGTCTACTTTTCCTTCATATTGCTTTCCGATCTACGTTCTTGCATTCTTTGTTTTCAGATATACAAAACCAAAACCCCCAAAATATATTGCTGCCTATTTACTCCTTTTATTTTGCGTTCTTGAGAGATCTATCTCTCCTATCTATCATTACCTAATCTATGTTATTACCGTAGAGAGCGTGACAACCTCTCTTTCGCGTCGGGTTGCAAGTATTTGTTGTTTGTGTGCAGGTGATGTTTATGTGGGTGCGTGATCTTCCTCTACGGATTGATACCTTGGTTTCATAACTAAGGGAAATACTTACCGTTGTTTTGCTGCATCATCCCTTCCTCTTTGGGGAAATACCGATGCAATCTCAAGCCACGTCAAAGGAATTTATGGCGTCGTTGTCGGGGAGGAAGCAATCTCATCTACGAGGTTCCTAATCACAAATATCATCTCCTTGAAATTACATTATTTGCCATTTGCCTCTCATTTTCCTCTAGCCCACTTCACCAATTTGCCGTTTTATTTGCCCTATTTTTCGTTTGCCATTTTTCTCGTCGGATCGCATGTCGTGACACTATGGCTAGTTCTTCCTTTATTGCGTGTACCCCCGATAATGAGGGGCTTAATTTTAAGCAAAGGGTAGGGGAGAACCTGAAAGATGCTTGGTATAGTATTTGCAATGCTCATAATAGATTTATCCATAAGCAATCTACCGTTGTTCTTTTTCGCAGTTTGATGTTGGCATCACCACTTGGTATAGATTCGTCCTTGATACGATTACCGGTGGGAATTTCTTGATGTGTCCATCTTTGGATGCTTTTAATGCTTTGGGAAGTTTAGTGGGATCACCACCTATCATGATCAATGAAACAACTTTAACTCTAGAACACGTTATGGATAGATTAGATGCTATTGAAAAGAAGATGATTAGTAAAGAACATCTTGAAGATTTGGATAATAAACTGCATAATCTTGCTAATAAAATTGGGTCTAAGGTGGGCGATGCCATTAAATTACTAAAGGCAAAAGAAACCGTACTTAACAAAAGGGTAGAATAAAGTCATTACCGTATTGATAAGTTGAAAGAGATTTTTAGTAAGTTGGGTTCTGCCTTTTCTTCTATCAAAACTATTGAAAAAACTCCCGTAAAAATTGGCAAGACCACATAAGTCACTAAGAACAAAGTTGTTACACCAAGTGGCCACAAGGGAGATCTTAAAATGATTGGTATTCATCCCGACTTTGTTGAAATCACTAGAGATCCTATCTACAAGAATGATATTTTTGGCCTTCTTCCTAGGAGTGTTATTGTTAAGAATATGCATGCTAAACCCTTGAAGAAATCTAGTTGCGTGATTAAAGAGTTGAAAGCCAAAGATGACAATACTTGAATCTATCTGTTATGCCTAGCTAGGGGTGTTAAACGATAGCGCTTGTTGGGAGGCAACCCAATGAATAAATAAATTTTTGCTTTCTGTTTTTATGTGTTGACACAATTATGCCTCTGTTATGATTGTGTTTTTATGGTCTATTTAGTGTTTGTGCCAAGTAAAGCCTTTAGGATGATTCATAGGATGAGTAGAAGTGATGCTGAATCTGAAACAGAAACTTTGCGTCGAGTATATGAATTTTCATTTTTTACTGGAAAATGATATTGAGCTGAATTTTTAACACAATATTTATATACAAATTATTTATGTTGTCCCAATTGTTCAGAATTTTTTGAGTTCTAGAAGTATGTGTAGAGTACAGTAGCAGTTTAACAAAACAGGTTATGCATCAGAGTAGGAGCTATCTACAACAATAGCAAAAACTAATGCAAGCATGAGAGGGAAAGGGATGGGTGACATCGGAATGATCAAGGGGGGTTGCTTGCCTTGCCGCTCTGCTACAAAAGGCTAGTCGTCAGTGACGTAGTCGTACCCGGCAGCAACGTCATGATACGTCCATTTTGCATCATGTTTTCCTACTATTATTTATAACGTTTTTATGCATAATAATGCTCTGGGGGAGTAATTCTAATGCCTTTTCTGTCATAATTTGCAAGGCTTACACAAAGAGGGAGAATACCAACTGTTGGAATTTGGGACCTGAAAAAGCATGTCAGAGATACCTATTATGGGCCTAAGGGAATGCGTTGTGGGGTAGTTATTAGATGATGGGTTGCTAGAGTGACAGAAGCTTAAACCCTAGTTTATGCACTACTTCATAAGGGGTTGATTTGGGTCCACATGTTTAATGTTATGGCTAGACTTTGTCTTAATACTTTTCTCGTAGTTGCAGATGCTTGCGAGGGGGTTAATCATAAGTAGGTTGTTAGTTCAAGTAAGAATAGCACCTTAGCACCGGTCCACCCACATATCAAATTGTCAAAGTAGCGAACACAAATCAAAGCAACATGATGAAAGTGACTAGATGAAATTCTCGTGTATCCTCAAGAACACTTTGCTTATCATAAGAGATAGTTTTGGCTTGTCCTTTGACACAAAAAGATTGGGCTACCTTGTTGCACCTTAATTATTGTTACTGTTACTTGCTCATTACAAATTACCTTGCTATCAAACTACTTGCTACTTACAATTTCAGTGCTTGTAGAAATTACCTTGCTGAAAATCGCTTATCATTTCCTTCTGCTCCTCGTTGGGTTCGACACTCTTACTTATCGAAAGGACTATGATTGATCCCCTATACTTGTGGGTCATCAATACTCTTTTCTGGCACCGTTTCCGGGAAGGGAAGCGCTCTTGGTAAGTGGAAATCGATAAGGAAAAACTTATACTACATGCTGAAATTTATTGTCACTTGTTACTATGGAAAGCAATCCTTTGAGGGGTTTGTTCGGGGTATCTTCACCGCGACTGAAGCCACAATTAGTTGCTCCTCAACCTACAGCACCTACTGAAAATATTGGTTATGAAATTCCTTCGGATATGTTAGAACAACTGCTAGCTAATCCTTATGGAGGAGACAGAACTGAACATCCTGATATGCACTTAATAAATGTCGATGAAATTTGTGGATTATTTAAGCTTTCAGGTTTATCCAGAGATGAAGATAAGAAGAAGGTTTTCCCTTTATATTTGAAGGTAAAAGCATTGTCATGGTATAGGCTATGTGATTATATTGGATCCTGGAAGTGGAATCGATTGAAATTGAAATTCCACCAAATGTTTTATCCTATGCATCTAGTTCATCGTGATTGGAATTATATATATACTTTTTGGCCTCGTAAAGGAGAAAGCATTGCTCTAGCTTGGGGGAGTCTTAAAACATTTTATATTCATGCCCCAACCATGACATCTCGAGAGGAGTTATTATTCAGAGTTTTTATGCTCGACTTTCTCATAATGATCAAAACATGCTCGATACTTCATGTGTTGGTTCTTTTATGAAGAAGACTATTGAATTCAAGTGGGATATCTTGGAAAGAATCAAGGGATAATTAATTTGGTGCTCTTAGTTGGGTCACACTCAGTAGGTTTATCCCTAGTTTCCAAAAACACTCGTTGCTGCCTAAACCACTTCACTTCTGTTATGCTTTTGCCCTTTGACCGTTTGACTATCACTTTGAAAACTTCATAAAAATTCATACCAACTTAGAAAAATTCAAACAAGACACCAAAATGTTCAGAGAAACATAACCTATATGTGCATGTCATTCGCATTCACAACAAAAATGTTGGAAAATATCCATATGAGTTTGAGTTTAAGTCAAGAATGGGGACTTTCCAACATTTTTGTCAAGAATGGAAATGGCATGCACATATAGGTGATGTTTTTGCGAATATTTTGATATCTTATATGAATTTTCTAAGTTAGTATTAATGTTTTATGAAATTTTGAAAGTGACAGTCAAACGGTAAAAGGGCAAAATCATAAGTGAAGCGAAGTGGTTGGGGCGGGAATGAGTGTTTTCGGAAACTAGGGGTAAACATGCAAGTGTGACCCAACTAGGGGCATAAATTCAATTATCCCAAGAATTAAACACAACTCTGAAGATTGGGAACTCGACGAAGGTCACGAGTCAGGTATTAAGCTTGCTGATTGTGTTAAATCTTTTATGAATATCGATGCTTTTCACAAGTTTAGTACTAAATATGGACTTGACTCAGTGATAGTAGCCTCTTTTTGTGAATCTTTTGCTGCTCGCGTTGATCTCTCTAAGGATAAGTGGTTTAAATATCACCCCCTATTAAAAAGGAAATTAAAGAATCGGTCATAGCTAAAGAAGAAACTATTATTTACAATGTTGATCCAGTTGTGCCTACTGCTTATATTGAGAAACCACCTTTCCCTATTAGGATAAAGGAACATGCGAAGGTATCAACTATGGTTCACGAGAGTAATATTATATCACCTAAGCCTTCTGAAGAAATTAAAGTAGAACCCAGTGTTGCTATGGTTAAAGATCTCTTCGTAGAAAATATTGATCGGCATGTCATTTACTTCTGTGATGAAGCTGCTAGAATTGCTCAACCCGATGAAAAGATAAAGATAGACCCATAGTTGGCTTGCCTGTCGTCTCAGTTAAAATAGGAGATCGCTGTTATCATGACTTGTGTGATTTGAGTGCTAGCGTAAGTGTTATTCCTTTTTACTCTATAGCAAGAAATTATGAATGAAATAGCACATGCTGAAATAGAAGATATTGATGTTACTCTTAAACTTGCTAATAGAGACACCATCACACAACTTGGGATTGTTAAAGATGTTGAAGTCTTGTGCGGGAAAATAAAACATCCTACTGATTTTCTAATTCTTGGTTCCCCACAAGACGACTTTTCTCCCATTATCTTTGGTAGACCTATCTTGAACACTATTAATGCTAAGATAGATTGTCAAAAGGAATCTGTCAGTGTTGAGTTTAGTGATGGGTCTCATGATTTTAATTTTTCCAAGTTTAGTAGACAAGCTCGTGATAAAGAATTACCAAGTAAGGATGAAATAATTGGTCTTGCTTCTATTGTTGTTCCTCCTACCGATCCACTAGAACAATATTTGCTAGGCCATGAAAATGATATGCACTTGCGTGAAAGAAACGAAATAGATAAAAAATTTGTAGCGACCCGACTCAAAACGAGTCAAGCCTCTGTGTTTTCTGTGCCATCCCTGGATCAGTATGCTGGCACACACAATACATCAATGTATATATCAAAGTGCAATCACATGTAATTAACGTAAAACTGATATATACCTTAAAATAGCAGCGGATACAGTCAACGGGAGTGGAGTCCCAATAACACCAACGGCAAGTTGAGTGCGGACCGTAACCCTGAATCGTACTCTTACCCGTCGTAGAAGAGTATCTGCAACATAAGACGTTGCAGTCGTGTAGGTCAGCATTTTGAATATGCCGGCAAGATCACCATAGCAGAACAGAAGATAGAAACTATACTATATGCAATAAGGCTTTATGGCTCTGTGGCTAAGTTTTTTGCATAAAAGCTGATTTTATTTTCCTACAACAAAGGAATATCAGGAATTTCACTATGGAGTTACCTATCTTGACATGGTTCCGCCAACCAATGTCTCAATGCCCATAAGTATCATAAGTTGCCCACAATTAGTTATCAGTCCAGTGTTGAGAGTTCAGAGATAGATCCAAGTCCAGAGGCTCAAATTGTCCATAACCGGGGACACGGCTAATCGATTAGGTTTAACTCTGCAGAGTGTTGTGTACTTTACCCACAAGATTCGTTCCCTCCTGGTAAGTCCTCGCACTGCCTGGTGTTTGAGAACCGGATGAACGAAACATGGTCTTTCAAAGTGTTTCCCTGACTGTCCGACAGTGCCCATCCAATCCTAACGTCGACTACATCTCGTAGCACTGCCTAGCAGAGTCACAACAAAGATCAACCAAGCCAGAGCCCATAATGACTTGTGGCTACACAAGTAAGCTTCCGGGCATGAAGTATTCATCCTTCCCTTTGAGTCTGGGTGAGGCTTTCCGCGTGAATACTGGCCATCTCCAGCAACACCTAGGCAAATCCACTGGTTTCTCCAGGGTACCGTTTCAACCATCCCTCACCCAGTAGTGTGCATTGAAAAACTTGTTTCTCGAGTCTCGAAGTCTTGAGGTCTTGAATATGCGGGTCTTGAAGAAGCCTTCATGAAGTCGTCGTTTTGACGTGGAGTCCTTCTTCACACCACTCACGAACACTCATACCAGACCCCGTCTACTTTAGCATAGCATTGAACTAACTAGCGTTCCCGGGCTTTAGTAACAAGTGGTGGGTTCCTACCACATGCATTCTACTCAACTACAAGAATTTCAATAACACTACGGGAGGGATTTGTTGAAATGATGTCACTATATGCAATAAAACATAGGTATGAAAAGATGGTCAAAGTGAACTTGCCTGTACTGTTGATGAAGATAAGTATCGCTCTCAGAAAATACTTGATAGAACTATACGTCACTCTCCGATGAAATCTATCGTAAGCAAATAACATTCAATAAACATTCATGCCAAAAGAAAGAACCGAAAGAACGCAAGAACAAAACATGTCTTGGAGCGAACATAACAACCTACTAAGGTTAAATAAGAAAAGACGGGTTCTAACGGTGTTGTAAAGTGAAAGTGGAGGAATCAACTCAAAAGAGTTAATGGATGATGAACTATTGCTATATAAGCTTAGGTTGGAGAGACTACGGAAGACGATCCAAGGTATGAGAGAACAACATGAATGTTGTTTGACAAATAGCATAAGACATAAGAATTTACTTGTAGAAAGAATTTAATTGAAATGGAGCACTACAACACAAGTTATAGCGAATTGAAGTATGAAATAAATTGTAAATTCAAGTATGAATTGAATCTGAATTCACAAAGGTCAAAAGAAGTTGAACCGAAGTACAATGGTTATGAATAGAAATATATGACACGAGTATTTAGGGGCAAAAAGAATCAATTGAAACGGTGTTACACTTTGCAAGATATGATCAAATGAAGGTTCGGATTCAAATTGAATCGCTCAAATTTGAAAGGTTCAAAGATTGAAACTAATGATGTTACTATATATGGGAAGTCAATATGAACGTATAGAAAAAAGAATTACTAGGTTCAAAATGACGGATCAAAAGTTATAAGCATTCAATATGGCATTTAATCAGCTTAGTACGGTGTGTGAACACATTTTGGGGACTAATAGAGAAGTATGAGCAAGATCAAAATTATATGTTGAAACGATAACACTAATGATGTGAACGGAAAGATTACTTTGATACGGATCCGACGCAATTGGATTCATCGGAAACGGAGCTACGAATAAAAAGATATGATCAAAAGAAGTTTGAATATAAATCTGAATAAATTTCGAAATTTGAAATTTTGAAAAAGTTGACGTGATAGGTTGATTGGATAGGTGAGGTCAAGACGAAAATCTAGACGTTGGTTTCATCTAATTCTGATAAACGAGTAGAAAGTTATGGCTATTTGAAAATTTTGGGCCAAGCTGTTTTACGGAGGAAAAATGCTATGTCTAAAAGAATTCTAGGACTAATGAGTAAATACGGAGACTAATTAATAATCTAATTACTCTATTGTATACTACTATAGAAATAAGGGATATTAAACTACAGGAGTATAAAAGAAAATACGAAGAGAATACCTTTAGAATGCAGAGAAGATATAAATGCAAAGAGGAGACGACTTCCAGAAATCCCGCCGGAGAGAAGATTTTTTTTTATAAAGCTAGTCAAACCGAAACGATTCGATTCAACCCGAAGTAGATGACTTTTGGGTTCACCTATGGGTCTATATTTATAGGTAGAAGGGAGGTGCAAAGGTCTAAAGCTAAGCGAGGTGGGACTAAAATCATAGACAAAGAGGAAAAAGAGAGAAGAAGAGGGCCACATGGGCTTCGGTGGCTGCAGAATTTTTTTTTGTCCCGGATGAACAGTGTCCGCAATGAACAATGTTTCCTGTTTTTTTTTAAAACCAGCAAAGAAAAACAAATAAACAAAAATAAACAAACATTTTATATAGGCATATTATATATCAAAATTTTCAGAAAAATATTTCCTAAAACATGAACATTGTTTTAAGTCCGAATAAAATACTTTAAAAAAATAGTATTTTTTTGCAATAACTCCAAAATGAAAAGAAACTAGAATTTCAAATAAATGTCAAATAGTTTTTATTTTAAAATTTGAGTCAAAACATTGTATCTGATTTTTGAGTGTCATTTACCTCCTCTCATTTGATTTTATAAGAGGGTTTTGAAAATATTTGAACTCAATATTGAATAGGGATTCGAAATAGAAAATTTTGGAAAAGTCATTTTATTCCCTCTCATTAAAATTTCAAAAGTTTCAAAATTCCACTCAATTTCACACAATCAATCACACAACATTAAAGCAAACAATCCTACTTATTTATTTAATATAACATTCCAAAATTTAGAATTTTGGGATGTTACAAATTTCTTTGAACAACAACTTCTACTGAGCACAATTTGCCTATTGAAACTCTTGGAGGTCCTCCTCCACCTAAAGGTGATCCTGTGTTTGAATTAAAACAATTGCCCGACACTCTGAAGTATGCTTATCTTGATGAGAAAAAGATATATCATGTTATTATTAGTGCTAACCTTTCAGAATATGAATAAGAAAGATTGTTAAAATTTCCAAGGAAGCACCATGCTGCTATTGGGTATACTCTTGATGATCTTAAAGGCATTAGTCCCACTCTATGTTAGCACAAGATCAATACGGAACCTGATGCTAAACTCGTTGTTGATCGCCAATGACGATTGAATCCTAAGATGAAATAAGTAGTAAGAACTGAAATATTAAAGTTTCTGGAAGCAGGTACAATCTATCCCATAGCTGATAGTAGATGGATAAGCCCCGTTCATTGTGTACCTAAGAAAGGAGGTATTACTGTTGTTCCTAATGATAAAAATGAACTTATCCCACAGAGAATTGTTACTAGGTATAGAATGGTAATTGATTTTAAAAACTAAATAAAGCTACTAGAAAAGATCATTATCCTCTGCCTTTTATTGATCAAATGCTGGAAAGATTATCTAAGCACATACACTTTTGTTTCTTGGATGGATATTCTGGTTTCTCTCAAATACTTGTGTCACAATTTGATCAAGAGAAAACCACCTTTACTTGTACTTTTGGAACCTATGCTTATAGACATATGCCTTTTGGTTTAGCACCTGCTACCTTCCAAAGATGTATGCCTATTATATTCTCTGATTTTTGTGAAAAAGATTGTGGAGGTTTTCATGGATGATTTTTCCGTTTACAGAACTTCTTTGGATTATTGCTTAAGCAACCTTGATCAACTTTTGTAAAGATGTGAACAAACTAATCTCGTTTTGAATTGGAAGAAGTGCCACTTTATGGTTAATGAAGGTATGGTCTTGGGGCATAAAATTTCTGAGTGAGGTATTGGGGTGGATCCAGCTAAAGTTGATGCAATTGATAAAATGCCATGTCCTAAAGATATCAAAGGTATTCGAAGTTTCCTTGGTCACGTTGGTTTCTATAGAAGGTCTATTAAAGACTTCTCAAAGATTTCTAGACCCCTTACTAATCTTTTACAAAAGGACATCCCCTATTTTTTATGATGATTGTGTGGAAGCCTTTGAAACACTTAAGAAAGCCTTAACCACCGCACCTATTGTTCAACCACCTAATTGGAACTTGCCTTTTGAAATTATGTGTGATGCTAGTGATTATGCTGTTGGTGCTGTTCTAGGACAAAGAGTTGATAAAAAGTTAAATGTTATCCATTATGCTAGCAAAATTCTAGACAGTGCCCAAAGAAATTATGCTACTACTGAAAAATATTTATTAGCAGTTGTTTTTTGCTTGTGATAAATTCAGGTCTTATATTGTTGATTCCAAAGTTATTGTTCACACTGATCATGCTGCTATAAAATATCTTATGGAAAAGAAAGGTGCTAAACGTAGACTCATTAGGTGGGTTCTCTTGCTTCAAGAATTTGATTTACATATTACTGATAGGAAAGGAGCTGAGAACCCTATAGCCGATAACTTGTCTAGGTTAGAAAATATTCTTGATGACCCACTACCTATTGATGATAGTTTCCCTGATGAACAACTAGCTGCAATAAATGTCTCTAAAAACACTCCATGGTATGTTGATTATGCTAATTACATTGTTGCTAAGTATACACCACCTAGTTTCACATACAAACAAAAGAAAAAATTCTACTATGACTTAAGACGTTACTTTTGGGATGACCCACATCTTTATAAAGAAGGGATGGATGGTATTATTAGACATTGTGTACCTGAGCATGAACATGAACAAATCCTACGGAAATGTCATTCCGAAGCTTATGGAGGGCATCATGCTGGAGATAGAACTGCTCATAAGGTATTACAATCTAGTTTTTATTGGCCTACTCTCTTCAAGGATGCCCATAAGCTTGTCTTATCTTATGATGAATGTCAGAGAATTGGTAATATCGGTGAGCGTCAGGAAATGCCTATGAATTATTTACTTGTTGTTGAACCATTTGATGTTTTTTATTATATGGGACCTTTTCCTTCCTCTAATGGGTACACTCATATTTTGGTTGCTGTTGATTATGTCACTAAATGGGTAGAAGCTATTCCAACCAGTAGTGCTGGTCATAACACTTCCATTAAAATGCTTAAAGAGGTTACTTTCCCGAGATTTGGAGTCCCTAGATATCTAATGACTGATGGTGGTTCACACTTTATCCATGGTGCTTTCCATAAAATTCTTGATAAATATGATGTTAACCATATAATCGCATCACCCTGTCATCAATTTAGTGGTCAGGTTGAACTTAGCAATACAGAAATAAAATTGATATTACAAAAAACTGTCAATAGGTCCCGAAAGAATTGTTCTAAGAAATTAGATGATACACTTTGTGTTTATAGAACAACTTATAACAATCCTATGGGTATGTCTCCATACAAAATGGTATATGGGAAAGCTTGTCATTTGCCTCTAGAGTTAGAACATAAAGCATTTTGGGCAATTAAGGAACTCAATTATGACTTCAAACTTTTTGATGAAAAGAGGTTATTTGATATTAGCTCGTTAGATGAATGGAGAACCCAAGCTTATGAAAATGCCAAGTTATTTAAAGAAAAGGTCAAAAGATAGCATGAGAAAAGAATCCAAAAGAGAGAATTCAAAGTTGGAGAATATGTTCTTTTGTACAATTCTCGTTTTAGTTTTTTTGTCGGAAAACTTCTCTCAAAATGGGAAGGACCATATGTCATCTAAGAGGTTTACCGATCTGGAGCTATCAAGATTAATAATGCCGAAGGTACTAACCCGAAGGTGGTCAATGGACAATGGATCAATCACTATATCTTAGGAATGCCTATTAATGTTGAAAACAATATTATCCAAACCATGACACTGGAGGAGAATATAAGAGATACCTTGTGGAATACTCCGGAATCGTGAAAAACAAGAGGTACGTGATACGGTAAGTAAAAGGTCTCTGAAAAATCCACAAAAATATTTTTTATCAGTTTTGGAATATTTTAGAATTTTAGGAAATAAGAAATAAACCGGAAGGCAATCGAGGTGAGCATGATACACCAGGGCGCGGTTGCTATCCCTGGCGCCCCCTGGTGGGACGTGGCCACCTCGAGAATCTGCGCAACTTTGTTTTCCTTCCGTTTGCTTGATTTACAAGAATAAAAGTTCTCTATATATACCCCCGGTTGTTTTGACCAGAGATTTTCCTCTATTCTTGTTTCGTGTTGTTTTTTGACAATGAGAAAATATGTTGTCTCAAGATTCGGAGGGAGAGAGTTAGGTATCTAATTATGTTGCTCATCCAAAGATCTTTGGGGAGATTTATCCTTTTTTGTGGTGCTCGGAGGAGTAAGAAGGCACCGACCTGGAGTAAATAGAAGACGTTGGCCCGAACGCTGGCTCAGATGAAGATGAAGCTCCACTACCTCAACTTGGAGATATGCATGTGGAGTTCAAGAAGTCAAGCCTTCCTAATGGTGGGAATAAACCCAGTGATCCTTTTATCCCTTCTCATTTTCTATAGGAGAGCAAGATAGCTCTATGCAAGAGTATACCACCACTTTTGAGCCAAGCTTGGGGGAGGTGCCCCGGTATCGTATCACCACCACTTTTTTACCTTTTGCTTTCTATTTTCGATCCTTAGTTTTTTCGTGATCTAGTTGAATAAAAGTTAGTATGATTTATTTTCGAGTGATAGTTTCGTGATCCATCTATCTATGTAATCGAGTGAGAGTTATATAATAAAGTTTAGTTTGAGCTTTTGCCCCTTTACTTTCTTGTTGCAATCATGATAAAAGAAAATAAATGAGAAAGATCGTATGCTAATTTTATGGTGAGTAATGACATCACATAAAGGAAAGTGTAAGTAGTAAAATTTATTGGATATTGACAAACATACCATTGGTCAATGATGCAACTCATGAAATAATTAATTAGGGAAGAGAAGATTCACATGCAAATACACCTTGCTGCTCCACCAGCACCACGCCGTCGTGCTGCTGTTGGAGCTCTTCCCCAACCTCTCCCTCCTCCTTGCTGGATCAAGGCGCGGGAGACGTCACCGAGCTGTACGTGTGTTGAACGCGGAGGCGCCGTTGTTCGTCACTAAGATCGGAGTCCACCGCGATCTGAATAGCTATGAGTACGACTCCACCAACCGCGTTCTTGTAACGCTTCCGCTTAGCGATCTTCAAAGGTATGAAGATGCAATCTCTCCTCACTGGTTGCTGGTTTCTCCATAGATAGATCTTGGTGATCGTAGGATTTTTTTTGATTTACTACTACGTCTCCCATCAGTGGCATCATGAGCTAGGTCTATGCGTAGAATCTATGCATGAGTAGAACACAAAGCAGTTGTGGGCGTCGATCTTGTTAATTTGCTTACCACTACTAGTCTTATCTTGATTCGGCGGTATTGTGGGATGAAGCGGCCCGGACCAAATTTACACGTACGCTTACGTGAGATAGGTTCCACCGTCTGACATGCACTTGTTGCATAAGGTGGCTAGCGGGTGTCTATCTCTCCCATCTTAGTCAGATTGGATTTGATGAAAAGGGTCCTTATGAAGGGTAAATAGCAATTGTCATATCACGTTGTGGTTTTGGCATAGGTAAGAAACGTTCTTGCTAGAAACCTATAGCAGCCACGTAAAAACTTGCAACTACAAATTAGAGGACGTCTAACTTGTTTTTGCAGCATATGCCTTGTGATGTGATGTGGCCAAAGGATGTGATGTGATGCATTGTGATGTATGAGATTGATCATGTTCTTGTAATAGGATTCACGACTTGCATGTCGATGAGTATGACAACCGGCATGAGCCATAGGAGTTGTCTTATTTTATTGTATGACCTGCGTGTCAATCATAAACGCCATGTAATTACTTTACTTTATTGCTAAACGTTAGCCATAGTAGTAGAAGTAATAGTTGGCGAGAGAACTTCATGAAGACACGACGATGGAGATCATGATGATGGAGATCATGGTGTCGTGCCGATGACAGTGATGATCATGGTGCCCCGAAGATGGAGATCAAAGGAGCAAGATGATATTGGCCATATCATGTCACTATATTGATTGCATGTGATGTTTATCATGTTTACATCTTATTTGCTTAGACCAACGGTAGTAAATAAGATGATCTCTCAATAAAATTTCAAGAAAAGTGTTCACCCTAACTATGCACCGTTGCTAAAGATCGTTGTTCTGAAGCACCATGTGATGATCGGGTGTGATAGGTTCTAGCGTTCGCATACAACGGGTGTAAGCCAGATTTACACACGCGAAACACTTAGGTTGACTTGAAGAGCCTAGCATGTACAAACATGGCCTCGGAACACGGAAGACCGAAAGGTCGAACATGAATCGTATAGAAGATACGATCAACATGGAGATGTTCACCATGGATGACTAGTCCGTCTCACGTGATGATCGGACACGGGCTAGTTGACATGGATCATGTGTCACTTAGATGACTAGAGAGATGTCTATCTAAGTGGGAGTTCATTAAATTGATTATGTGAACTTAATTATCATGAACTTAGTCTAAAATTGTCTTTACAATCTATATTGTAGATCCAATGGCCAACGCTAATGCCAACCTCAACTTCAACGCGTTCCTAGAGAAAACCAAGCTGAAAGATGATGGAAGCAACTATGCGGATTGGGTCCGTAGCTTGAGGATCATCCTCATAGCTTCCAAGAGATTGTATGTCCTTGATGCACCGCTAGGTGACCCACCCATTCTCCCAGCAGAGAAAGACGTTGCGAACGCTTGGCATTCTTGCTGCGATGATTACTCCCTTGTTCAGTGCGGCATGCTTTACAGTTTAGAAACGGGGCTCCAAAAGCGTTTTGAGCAGCACGGAGCATATGAGATGTTCCAAGAGCTGAAACTTGTTTTCCAAGCTCATGCCCGAGTCGAGAGATATGACATCTCCGACAAGTTCTTCAGCTGTAAGATGGAGGAAAATAGTTTTTTTAGTGAGCACATACTCAAGATGTCTGGGTTGCACAACCGCCTGACTCAGCAGGGAGTTAATCTCCCGGATGACTCGGTCATTGACAGAATCCTCCAGTCGCTCCCACCTAGCTACAAGAGCTTTGTGATGAACTACAACATGCAGGGTAGGGAGAAGTCCATTCCTGAGTTATACTCGATGCTGAAATCAGCAGAGGTCGAGATCAAAAAGGAGCATCAAGTGTTGATGGTGAATAAGACCACTAGTTTCAAGAAAGGCAAGGGTAAGAAGAACTTCAAGAAGGATGGCAAAGCTATTGCCGTGCCCGGTAAGCAAGTTGCCAGGAAGAAGAAGAACAAGAATGGACCCAAGCCTGAGACTGAGTGTTTTTATTGCAAGGGTACCGGTCACTGGAAGCGGAACTGCCCCAAGAACTTAGCGGATAAGAAGGACGGCAACATTAAAGGTATATGTGATATACTTGTTATTGATGTGTACCTAACCAGCGCTCGTAGTAGCTCCTGGGTATTGATACCGGTGCAGTTGCTCACATTTGTAACTCCAAGCAGGAGTTGCGGAATAAGCGGAGGCTGACAAAGGACGAGGTGACGATGCGCGTCAGGAATGGTTCCAAGGTCGATGTGATTGTCGTCGGCACGCTACCTCTACATCTACCTTCGGGATTAGTGTTAAATCTTAATAATTGTTATTTAGTACCAGCTTTGAGCATGAACATTGTATCTGGATCTTGCTTGATGCGAGATGGCTACTCATTTAAATCTGAGAATAATGGTTGTTCTATTTATATGAGAGAAATGTTTTATGGTTATGCCCCACTGGTCAATGGTTTATTTTCGATGAATCTCGAACGTGATGTTACACATGTCCATAGTGTGAGTACCAAAAAGTGTAAGGTTGATAACGATAGTCCCACTTACATGTGGCATTGCCGCCTTGGTCATATTGGTGTCAAACGCATGAAGAAGCTCCATACTGATGGACTTTTGGAGTCTCTTGATTTCGAATCATTTGACACGTGCGAACCATGCCTCATGGGCAAGATGACCAAGACTCCATTCTCCGAAACAATGGAGCGAGCAACTGACTTGTTGGAAATAATACATACCGATGTATGCGGTCCAATGAGTGTCGAGGCTCGTGGTGGCTACCGTTATGTTCTCACCCTCACTGATGACTTGAGTAGATATGGGTATGTCTACTTAATGAAACATAAGTCTGAAACTTTTGAAAGGTTCAAGGAATTTCAGAGTGAGGTAGAGAATCAACGTGACAGGAAAATAAAGTGCCTACGATCTGATCGTGGCGGAGAATATTTAAGTCACGAGTTTGGCACGCACCTAAGGAAATGTGGAATTGTTTCACAGCTCATGCCATCTGGCACACCTCAGCGAAATGGTGTGTCTGAACGTCGTAATCACACTCTATTAGATATGGTGCGATCTATGATGTCTCTTACCGACTTACTGCTATCATTTTGGGGATATGCATTAGAGACTGCCGCATTCACTTTAAATAGGGCACCGTCAAAATCTGTTGAGACGACACCATATGAATTATGGTTTGGAAAGAAACCTAAGCTTTCATTTCTAAAATTTTGGGGATGCGATGCTTATGTGAAGAAACTTCAACCTAAGAAGCTCGAACCCAAAGCGGAAAAGTGCGTCTTCATAGGATATCCCAAAGAGACTATTGGGTATACCTTCTACCTCAGATCCGAAGGCAAAGTCTTTGTTGCCAAGAATGGATCCTTTCTCGAGAAAGAGTTTCTCTCAAAAGAAGTAAGTGGGAGGAAAATAGAACTTGATGTGGTAACTGTACCTCCACTCGAACCGGAGAGTAGCGCAGCACAAGAAGTTGTTTCTATGGAGCCTACACCGGCTGGAGAGGAAGTTAATGATGATGATCATGTAACTTCAGATCAAGTTACTGTTGAATGTTGGAGGTCCACTAGGACAAGTTCCGCACCAGAGTGGTACAACAACCCTGTCCTAGAGATCATGTTGTTGGACAACGGTGAACCTTCAAACTATGAAGAAGCGATGGCGGGCCCAGATTCCAACAAATGGCTTGAGGCCATGAAATCCGAGATAGGATCCATGTATGAGAACAAAGTATGGACTTTTGTGGACTTGCCTGATGATAAGCGAGCCATTGAAAATAAATGGATCTTTAAGAAGAAGACTGACGCATATGGTAATGTGACCGTCTATAAGGCTCGACTTGTCGCTAAGGGTTAACAACAAGTTCAAGGAGTTGACTACGATGAAACTATCTCACCCATAGCGATGCTGAAGTCTGTCCGAATCATGTTAGCAATTGCCGCATTTTATGATTATGAGATCTGGCAAATGGACATCAAAACGGCATTCCTTAATGGCTTCCTCAAGGAAGAACTGTATATGATGTAGCCGGAAGGTTTTGTCGATCCTAAAGATGCTAACAAAGTATGCAAGCTCCAGCGTTCCATCTATGGGCTGGTGCAAGCATCTCGGAGTTGGAACATTCGCTTTAATGAGGTGATTAAAGTGTTTGGGTTTGTACAGGTTTATGGAGAACCCTGTATTTACAAGAAAGTGAGTGGGAGCTCTGTAGCATTTCTCGTATTATATGTGGATGACATACTGATAATGGGAAATTATATAGAACTCTTGGAAAGTGTAAAAGTCTACTTGAATAAGTGTTTTTCAATGAAGGACCTTGGAGAAGCTGCTTACATATTAGGTATTAAGATCTATAGAGATAGATCGAGACGCCTCATAGGTCTTTCACAAAGCACATACCTTGAAAAGATATTGAAGAAGTTCAATATGGATCAGTCCAACAAGGGGTTCTTACCTGTGTTACAGGGTGTGAGATTGAGTATGACTCAATGCCCGACCATGACAAAAGATAGAGAAGAGATGAGTGTCATCCCCTATGCTTCATCCATAGGCTCTATTATGTATGCCATGCTGTGTACCAGACCTGATGTGAACCTTGCCATAAGTTTGGTAGGGAGGTACCAAAGTGATCCCGGAGCGAAACACTGGACAATGGTCAAGAATATCCTGAAGTACCTGAAAAGGACAAAGGACATGTTTCTCGTATATGGAGGTGCCGAAGAGCTTGTAGTAAAGGGTTACGTCGATGCTAGCTTCAACACAGATCCGAACGACTCCAAGTCGCAAACCGGATACGTGTATGTTTTGAATGGAGGGGCAGTCGGCTGGTGCAGCAGCAAGCAAAGCGTCGTGGCGGCATCTACATGTGAAGTGGAGTACATAGTTGCTTAGGAAGCAACAAAGGAAGGAGTCTGGATGAAGGAGTTCATCACCGACCTAGGAGTGATTCCCAATGCGTCGGGCCCGATGACTCTATTCTGTGACAACACTGGAGCTATTGCCCTTGCGAAGGAGCCCATGTTTCACAAGAAGAAAAGACACATCAAGCGCCGCTTCAACTCCATCCATGATTACATTCAGGAGGGAGATATAGATATTTGTAAAGTGCACACGGATCTGAATGTCGCAAACCTGTTGACTAAACCTCTCTCACGAGCGAAACATGATCAACACCAGAATGCTATGGGTGTTCGATTCATCACAATGTAACTAGATTATTGACTCTAGTGCAAGTGGGAGATTGTTGGAAATATGCCCTAGAGGCAATAATAAAATGGTTATTATTGTATTTCCTTGTTCATGATAATTGTCTATTGTTCATGCTATAATTGTGTTAACTAGAAACCGTAATGCATGTGTGAATACATAGACCACAACATGTCCCTAGTAAGCCTCTAGTTGGCTAGCTCGTTGATCAATGGATGGTCATGATTTCATGACCATGGACATTGGATGTCATTGATAATGGGATCACATCATTAGGAGAAAGATGTGATGGACAAGACCCAATCCTAAGACTAGCACAAGATCGTGTAGTTCGTTTGCTAAAGCTTTCAATGTCAAGTATCGTTTCCTTAGACCATGAGATTGTGCAACTCCCGGATACCGTAGGAATGCTTTGGGTGTGCCAAACGTCACAACGTAACTAGTTGGCTATAAAGGTGCACTACGGGTATCTCCGAAAGTGTCTGTTGGGTTGGCACGAATCGAGACTGGGATTTGTCACTCCGTGTGACGGAGAGGTATCTCTGGGCCCACTCGGTAAGACATCATCATAATGAGATCAATGTGACTAAGGAGTTAGCCAAGGGATGATGTATTATGTAACGATTAAAGAGACTTGCCGACAACAAGATTGAACAAGGTATAGGGATACCGACGATCGAATCTCGGGCAAGTATCATACCGATAGACAAAGGGAATTGTATACAGGATTGATCGAATCCCCGACATCGTGGTTCATCTGATGAGATCATCGTGGAGCACGTGGGAGCCAACATGGGTATCTAGATCCCGCTGTTGGTTATTGACCGGAGAGGTGTCTCGGTCATGTCTACGTGTCTCCCGAACCCGTAGGGTCTACATACTTAAGGTTCGATGACGCTAGGGTTATAGGGAAATGGTATACGTGATTACCGAAGGTTGTTCGGAGTCCCGGATGAGATCCCGGACGTCACGAGGAGCTACGAAATGGTCCGGAGGTAAATATTGATATATAGGAAGTCCTGTTTTGGTCACCGGAGAGTTTTCGGGCTCATCGGTAGTGTACCGGGTGTGCCGGGAGGATGCCGGAGGACCCCGGGAGGGGTGTGACGACCAAAGGACTTCGTGGGCCCTTAGAGGAGGTGTACCAGCCCTTATTGGTCTGTCCAAGACCTTCCGGAAGGGCCCATGCGGCTAGGGATAAGAGATAAGGCTGAAAAGGATGCAAAACGAAGTGATCCACCTCCCTTGTGGGAGGTGGACTCCTCCCTAGGTTCGGCCGAACCTCTCCTCCTTGGAGGAGGGGCCAAGGCAGCCCTCCCTCTCCCTCCTCATATATATATCCAAGGTATTGGGGCTGATTTGAGACACGATCTCTCTCTCCCATGACGCAACCCTACCTCTCTTCTTCCTCCTCCGTAGTGCTTAGGCGAAGCCCTGTCGGAATACCTTGCTGCTCCACCACCACCATGCCGTCGTGCTGCTGTTGGAGCTCTTCCCCAACCTCTCCCTCCTACTTGCTAGATCAAGGCATGGGAGACGTCACTGGTCTATACGTGTGTTGAATGCGGAGGCGCCGTTGTTCGGCACTAAGATCGGACTCCACCGTGATCTGAATCGCTACGAGTATGACTCCGCCAACCGCGTTCTTGTAACGCTTCCGCTTAGCGATATTCAAAGGTATGAAGATGCAATCTCTCCCCACTCATTGCTGGTTTCTCCATAGATAGATCTTGGTGATCGTAGGAATTTTTTTGATTTACTACTACGTCTCCCATCAAGGAGCACTCGGAGTTCCGTTTCGTCAAGAGCTAACCACCAAAACCTCCCCAGTGCAACTCGGTGCAACCAACACCAAAATCTCAGTTTTACCGATGCCTAGGGTTGATCTGGTTTTCCCATCTTGGTAACACCGATTCCATAATATCGGCTTCACTCAGTTTCCGTGTCAACTGACAGTTGAAGAACAAGGTGGCACCAATATTTTTGAACCGATGTCACCGACAATGAAGGGTATATAATATGGCGGACCCGACCTTTGAAATCGATTATTCAAACGTCCGAGAGTTGAGCAAGAATCTAAGTGCTCACGCATTTAAGGTAAAGGAACATGTGGGCTTTAGGATTCGTGCGAGGCCCGAGAGTTGAGCCCGCACTAGATGCCTATATATAGTGGAGGTGCAGCACACTCATTTGGTTGATCGCTTCGTTGCCGTCATTAGCGTTTGCATGTGTTGCAAGTAGCCACCTCCACTAGTCGCCGACTGTGTGATCGGACCTAGCAATCTGCCGCATGGTGTTCCTCCTGCACGCATGGATATTGTTAGAGGCGGTGCACTTGCGCCGCTCTGGCGAACCTGTATGTGGGATCCGGCGATCAGCTGTTCGAGGGAAAGGATTCGGCGACCAGCTGTTGGAGGGAGAGGGTCCAACAACCGGATGTTTGAGGAGATTGGACAAGGAGGAGACGGACCACATGGACGCGCTGCCCCAACTCTACTTCTGCTGTACGGCACTGCGCGTTCAGTGGTAATGATCTGTGATTCATCTCCATAGCATGTTCTTGGTTGTTCTGCGCGTAGGAATTTTTTAATTCACATGTGATGCACCTACGGTAGAACCGAACAATTTTCCCTATGCGATTTGCTTACCGTGACGACTTGAGAGCCCCAACAAATTTGAGAGTTCAAATTTCTTACTGTTGATGCGCTTAGTGCCAGTTATCCTGTGGATCCATATCCCGAAAACAATCTTGTCTGTAGGGGCATCTACATCTTATCGCGTCGGGTTGCTCCTAGGCTATAAATTGTAGCCCTCAGAACCATTCGTTGGTTGGTTGCTCCGAGAGAGAGATTGACAAGTGTCATCGAGCAAGCCTTTCCTCTGATGACTTAGATAGAAACCGAAGTGAGGAAAAACCCAAACACGTAGAGCTTCAAAGTGACTGACCATCACTGAAGAAATTGTCTTGCGTGAAACCAACGTGTGACACCTTTGAAGACTGTGTACCTTCCAGATGGTTAGACGTCCTGGTCTAGAGCATCGAAGAGTCATCGTGGATTGTTGGGTGACCAAGTTTGTGTGAGGACTTACCATGACTGATTTGGGCGGAGTCTAAGTGACTTTAGCTCAAGGGGAATAAGGTGAATACTAAGTGTCTTTAGAGTTCAAGCTCAGTCACCCAAACCTGACGTACAACTGCCACAACAGTTGGAACTGGTCGAAAAAATCTAGTGTCTTCACCAAGCATCTTGGTTCTATTTCTTCAACCCCTCATTTACTTACTCGTACCTTCTAGAAATTGCTTGCTGCTATGTGAAGACATTGACTGAAGACTTTCTCAGTTTCCTCAACCCAAAATCTTCAGTCATTGTGCTTATCCCGATCGCTTGTTACTAATTCACTTGCATGCTTCAATTTTTCATGAAGACTATGTTCTTCATGTGTTTCGCATATGCTTGAGTACTTATCCGTTGCGTAAACATTCATCTCTCTGCTATTTCCTTGCTTATAAAATCATCATTGACGAATTTGTTAATATCGCCCAATCACCCCCTGTGTCGATATTACACACTTTCAATTAGTATCAGAGCAACGTACTCCCTTGTTCCGTGTGATTTTGGTTTAACCACCTGGAGTTTTAGTTATGTCCATTGAATGTAAGGTCAAGATTTCCACTATCTGTCCGATGTTCGAAGGCACGTACTACCCCTACTATAAGAACAAGATGTGCATGCATCTTGAGTCCATTGGCAACACCCTCTGGTATGTCATTGAGAATGGCATTCCTGTCATCACACAAGGTATCAATACCTTCGATATGAAGAGATTCATGCAACTTGACTCTCAAGGGAAGAATATATATGCGGGCATCTTTGCAAAGGACAATATGGCAGAGTGAGTGCTTTGGAAACCTAGAAGATGATCTGTGACAGTCTATACAAAGTCAATGAGGGGGGTCCCAACTCAACGTGACTCCTAAGTTTATGTTCTTTGTAGCCTCTTCAATTGATTCAGAAGACTCGACAATGAAAATGTTCAGCAAACGTTTGATCGCCTCATCAATTTCTTAGGTGAACTTCAAGCCCTTTATGCTACTGTATCACATACCACAAGGTGTAGAAGAAACTTTTGATATCTCTTGATTCTTCATTTGACACCCTATCATTGATGATTCAAAAGCATGTTGATTGCAAGTCGCTGGATCCCGCTGACATTCTTGAGAGGCTCAATACTCATGAATTTTAGCAATTCGAGTAGAGAGAGCTCTACGCGACAAGATATGGATTATCTCATGCTGTAAAGGCAAAGGAAATTTCTTGAGCTGAAGAATCTGATGGCAGTGCTGGTGATCTTGATGAAATTGGTCGCGAACTGTCCATGCTCGTGAAGAAATTCTAGAAGTTATCAAGAAAAGGTTGCTTAGGAAAAACATAAAGGGATGATGTGAAGAAATCTGAATATTCACGCGACTACAAGAAGAGAACTTCTCACAAATGCAAGAAATTAGGCCAGTACATCGTTGACTGCCCTCTTTGGGAAAAGGAAAGGGGTTGGTGATGGCGACAACAACAAATCCCCCTCTCTGGAGCCCCAAACGGACTCCAATTTAGCCTACCAAGGAAGAACAGGAGGTGGCAGTGGCTCCGTCTCGTAAAATGTGATGAAATATTCTCTCCTATTTTTTCTTCCGAAGATGTGAATTTATAGGACTGGAATTAGGGTCGGGGGAGCGATGTGGCCCCACAAGCTAATAGGGCACGCCTAGGGGGGGTGGGCGTGCCCTGTTGGCTTGTGGCCCACATGCACCCCCTCCGGCAGGTCTTCGCTCCATAATTCTTCATATATTATAGAAATAATTCACAAAAAGTTTCGTTAGATTCCGAGAACTTTTATTTCTGCACAAAAGTAACACCACGGTAGTTCTGCCGAAAATAACGTCAGTCCGGGTTAGTTTCATTCAAATCATGTAAATTAGAGTCCAAAACAAAAGCAAAAATGTTTGGAGAAGTAGATACGTTTGAGATGTATCAACTCCCCCAAGCTTAACTCATTGCTTGTCCTCAAGCAATTCAGTTGATAAACTAAAAGTGACAAAGAAACATTTACAAACTCTTTTGTTCTCATTGTTATACATATGCTTAGCTGGTGTTTAGGTTTTTAGCATAAATCATAAATAACCATATCCATGATAACAATTAAACAACATATTTACTCATGGCAATACATAACCAACTAGCAAGAAATCATATAATATCTCACATGCCAACAATTTGTCACAACAATCATGATATAATATAATGACATGGTATTTCACTGCCCTTACCGAGACTGCAGAACATAAATGCAAAGCACCTCTGAGGTTCAAGAAACGACTAAACATTATAATTCAAGGTAGAAAAGATCTAGTCATGCTAACATCCAACATTAACTAGACTCAATGCATAAGAATGACAACAATGCTCTCCAGTCTGGTGCTTCTAGTAAGAAGATGATGACTTAGAAATAATATTGAAGTGAGTGTATAGGCCCTTCGCAGAGGGAAGCATTGATTTGCACAGGTGCCCAAGCTCAAGGTTTAAAACATAATTAAAATTAAAATTTTGGGAGGTGCACTTTTCCTACCAACGCCACGACAAAGGATTTCAATATCTTCCATTCTAAAAACATTATTGGTGGTCCCCAAGCGGAATTTTAAAGTTACTCCTATCCACCATACACACACAAACCATGGCTGGCCAAATCTATGGGTGCCTGCCAACATATCAACTATCACTGAAGTTTTGTTTAATGTTTTTTGGTTTTGCAGGACTTGGCATCCTTTTTACTAGCCTCTCTTGTGCAATGGCATGCGAATAAACGTGCATCTTGAGAATAACCCACTTGTCAGGGAAGATACAGATCGCCCCATCACTCCATGAGCGGTACAACAACACAAAATAGATGTTTATTTGAATGTTAGAGGTGGCACATGCAAATTTACTTGGAACGGCACAGTAATACTGCATATAGGTAGGTATAATGGACTCATGTGGAACAACTTTGGGTTTGGGATAATTAATTTGGTGCCCTTAGTTGGGTCACACTCGGCAGGTTTACCCCTAGTTTCGAAAAACACTTGTTCCTGCCCAAACCACTTCACCTATCTTATGCTTTTGCCCTTTGAACATTTGACCATCACTTTGAAAACTTCATACTAACTCAAAAATATTCAAATAAGATACCAAAATGTTCCGAGAAACATAACCTATATGTGCATGTCATTCGCATTCACAACAAAAATGTTTCGAGAAATCCTTCTTGCTACTTCTTGAGCTTGCATTGGTTTTCCCTTGAAGAAAAAAGGGTGATGCAACAAAGTAGATAAGTATTTCCCTCAGTTATTGAGAACCAAGGTATCAATCCAGTAGGAGATACAAGCAACTCCCTAATCTTCGCACCTACACAAACAATCAAACACTTGCACCCAATGCTATAAAGGGGTTGTCAATCCCTTCACGGTTATTTACAAAGATGAAATCTGATAGAGATAGATATAGAATATTACTAAAACGAAAAGTAAAACAAAAGTAAAAAGATTGCAGCAAAGTATTTTTGGTTTATAGATCTGAAAATATAATATGGAAAGTAGACCCGCGGGCCATAGGTTTCACTAGAGGCTTCCCTCTTGAAGGAAAATAACATGGTGGGTGAACAAATTACTGTCGAGCAATTGATAGAAAAGCGAATAATTATGAAGATATCCAAGGCAATGATTATGCATATATGCATCATGTCCGTGTCAAGTAGACCAAAATGATTCTGCATCTACTATTATTACTCCACACATCGACCGACTCCTGCCTGCATCTAGAGTATTAAGTTCATGAAGAACAGAGTAACGCATTAGGTAAGATGACATGATGTAGAGGGATAAAGTCAAGCAATATGATGAGAACCCCATCTTTTTACCCTTGATGGAAACAATACAATACGTGCCTCGCTACCCCTACTATGTCATTGGGTGAGGACACCGCAAGATTGAACCCAAAACTAAGCACTTCTCCCATTGCAAGAATTACCAATCTAGTTGGCCAAACCAAACTAATAAATCGAAAGGACTTGCAAAGATATTAAATCATGCATATAAGAATTCAAAGAAGAACCAAATAATATGCATAGATAAGCTAATCATAAACCCACAATTCATCGGATCTCGACAAACACACCGCACACGAGTATTATATCACATAGATCCCCATGAAGATCATGGAGAACATGGTATTGAAGCACAAAGAGAGAGAAGAAGCCATCTAGATACTAGCTATGGACCTGAAGGTTTGTGGTGAACTACTCACGTATCATTGGAGGGGCAATGGAGTTGATGTAGATGCCCTTCGTGATTGAATCCCCATCTGACAGATTACCAGAAACTCCAAGATTGGATCTCTCGGGAATGGAGGCTTCCGGCTACGGAAAAGTATTTTTGTGGCTCTGTTTGGTATTGGGGGAATATTTGGCAATTTATAGGCCGAAGAATAGGGTTAGGAGACCTGCTGGGGGGCCACAAGCCTGCCAGGCGCGACCAGGGGTGGTGGCCGCGCCCCTGGCTTGTGACCTCCTGGCAGGTCTCTTGCCTTCCCCTCCAAGTCTGGTAGATGTCTTCTGGTCCAAGAAAAATCATCGCGAAGATTTTATTCCGTTTGGACTCTGTTTAATATTCCTTATCTGCAATACTCAAAAACAAGGAAAAACAGAAAGTGACACTAGGCTCTAGATTAATAGGTTAGTCCCAAAAATAATATAAAATAGCATACTAATGCATATAAAACATCCAAAACAGTTAATATAATAGCATGGAACAATCAAAAATTATAGATGCGTTGGAGACGTATCACATACCAACCACAATCATTAATTAGCCCATATGACAAAACGGATCTACTCAAACATCATAGGATAGCCACATATCATTGGGAATTAATATATGTAGTTGAGCACCATGTTTAAGTAGAGATTACAACGGGTAAGAGAGGTGTTACACCGCTGCATGGAGGGGGAGAGAGTTGGTGTTGACCGCGGCGAAGTTGTTGGTGTAGATCACCGTCACGATGATTGCCCCGGCGGCATACCGGCACCATCGGGAGAGAGGGGGAGAGAGAACCCCTCCTTCTTCTTATTCCTTGGCCTCCTCCTAGATGGGAGGAGAGTTCCCCCTTTGGTTCATGGCCTCCATGGCAGCGGAGGGTCAGAGCCCCTCCGAGATTGGATCTCCCTCTCTGTTCTCTTCTGTTTCGTGTTCCTGTTTTCCAGCTGAAAACAGTTTCTTATATTCCGAAAGATCCGTAACTCCGATGCTTTGAGATTTTAACAAGATTTTTCCGGATATAGGATTCCTTGCGTCTGAAGTAGATCTCGAACCGAATTACGAGGTGGCCACAACCCACCACGGCACGCCTGGGCCCTAGGGCGGGTCCTGGTGTACTATGGGGGTTGTGGGCCTACTTTTGTGTTGATTCCAACTCCCTAAAATCACATATATTCCAAAATAATTCTCCGTAAATTTTATCGCGTTTGGAATTCATTTGATATGGATATTCTGCGAAACAAAAAACATGCAACAAACATGAACTGGCACTGGGCACTGGATCAATATGTTAGTCCAATATATCATATAAAATATTGCCAAAAATATGTGAAAGTTGTATAATATTGGCATGAAACAATAAAAAATTATAGATACGACAGAGACGTATTAGCATTCCCAAGCTTAATTCGTACTCGTCCTCGAGTAGGTAAATGAAACGATAATTTTTGATGTGGAATGCTACCTAGCATAATCTTGATCATATATCTAATCATGGCATGAATATTAATACATGAGTGATTCAAAGCAATATTCTATAATTTGACATAAAGACATTAATACTCAAGCATCCCAACAAACAATCATGTCTTTCAAAATATCAAGGCTAAAGAACACTATCCCTACAAAATCATATAACCTTGTCATGCTCTGTCTTCCTAACACAAAGTATAAATCATCTACTACCCCGGTGACAGCCAAGCAATTGGTTCATACTTTTTAAGGGGCTTCAACATTTTCAACTCTCATGTAATACATGAGCGCAAGCCATGGATATAGCACTATGGGTGGAATAGAATGCGGTGGTAGACATTAATGTAGAGAAGACAAAAAGGAAGATAGTCTCACATCAAAGCGGCTAATCAACGGGCTATGGAGATGCCCATCAATTGATATCAATGCGAGGAGTAGGGATTGCCATGCAACAGATGCACTAAGAGCTATAAGTGTATGAAAGCTCAAACTGAAACTAAATGGGTGTGCATATAACTCTATAATGAGAAATTCCAACTAGTATATGAAAGTGACAACATAGGAGACTCTCTATATGAAAAACATGGTGCTACTTTGAAGCACAAGTGTGGAATTAGCATGCCCCTTCTTCTTCTTTCTTTCTTTCTTTCTTTCTTTTTCTTTTTCTTTTTTTTATATTTTTCTGAAACCTCATCCCGACTTGTGGGGGAACCATGGTTTCCATCATCCTTTCCTCACTAGGACATGCTCTAATAATGAATAATGATGATCACCACACTTCTATTTACTTACAACTCAATATTACAACTCGATAGTAGAACAAAGTATGACTCTATACGAATGCCTCTGGCAGTGTACCAGGATGTGCAATGATCTAGTGTAGCAAAGATATCAAAACACGAACAAGCCATGGAAACATCATGCTAGCTATTTTACGATCATGTAAAGCAATATGACAATGAATGCTCAAGTCATCAAAACGGAAGCGGTGGAAGTTGCATGGCAATATATCTTAGAATGGCTATGGAAATGCCATAATAGATACGTATGGTGGTTGTTTTGAGGAAGATATAATAAGGCTTATGTGTGATAGAGCGTATCATATCATGGGGTTTGGATGCACCGATGAAGTTTGCACCGACTCTCGAGGTGAGAAATGTCAATGCACGGTACCGTAGAGGCTAGCAAATTGCGGAAAGGTCAGAGTGGGTATAATCCATGGACTCACATTAGTCATAAAGAACTCAACTTATTGCAAAATTTTATTAGCCCTCGAAGCAAAGTATTACTACGCATGCTCCTAGGGGGAGGTTGGTAGTAGTTAACCATCGCGCGCCCCCGACCTTCACGCAAAGATAGACAATCAAGGATAAATTGTGCTCCAACTTCCTGGCATAACGGGAGACTATACGTGCATGCTTCGGGAATCAAAAACCTTAACACCAATATCTTACTAAACACGATCATCCATTAGTACCTTCCACATATTATCATCTCTATATCGCAAAACTATTGCAAGGAATCAAGCATATCATATTCAGTGATCCATAAGTTTTATGTAGGATTTTATGACTAACCGTGTGAATGGCCAACTCCTGTTGACTCTCTAAATAGATATAAGTGAAGCAAGAGAGTTTAATTATTTTTACAAAAGACCATGCTCTAATAAATGGAAATGAAGAAAAATAGTATTCTACAAATAACGGTTTCTATGTGAAGAGAAACATGCAATCCAAACTTCAAATGATATAAGTGAAGCACATGAAGCATTCTATAAAGCCATACTCAAAAGATATAAGTGAAGTGCAATGATCATTCTATAAATAAACTATGGACTATATCATACCAACATGGTGCATAAAAGAAAGTGAAAACTAAACACAAAAGACGCTCCAAGATTTACACATATCACATGAACGAAACAAAAACAAAAACATACTGATACTTATTGAAGAAAGCTGGGATGCCTTCTAGGGCATCCCCAAGCTTAGATGATTGATTCTCCTTGGATATTTACTTGGGGTGCCTTGGGAATTCCCCCACTTTCACGATGTTCGTCTCTCTCACTTTCACTTTTTTTGTGAAGTGTTAGGTTATCCTCTGTATTTTTTTGTTTTAAAACTTTATAAAAGCACTCAACATAATAAAATGACACTCTAAAACTTCTAGGTTGTCTCCTTGGCAATGCTTTCTTTAAAGCCATTAAGCTAGGCATAAAGTGCTCAAGTAATGGATCCACCCGGATCCCAAGGTAGATCAAAGCCAATTTTAATTAACAATGATTTGTAATTTAGTAGTGAGCACAAAGCAACATATAACATGCAATGTCAAAGTCTAACTATCTTCCTATGCATCGGCATGTCATAAAACAACAATTCATGCACATCAAGTAAAGACCAATGCATTGTATAAACAGTTTCTTGTAGTTTTATCGTATTGGAAACATAAATATGTGGAGATGTAGTTCCTCTCTCATAATAATTTCAAGTAGGAGCAGCAAGCACATGCATATTATATTCATCAAAATCATCATGTGTAGATTGTAGTAGCAAAATGCAACCCATCAATATAATCCTTAATAATAGCAAACTTCTTCGATGTAAAATAGTTGGGAGAATTCAAAAAGATAATAGGACTATCATGTGTGGGTGCAATAGCAACAATTTCATTCTTAACATAAGGAACTATAACAAGTTCATATCCATAAGCATAATTCAAATT
Organism: Hordeum marinum; assembly: GCA_022496015.1. Lineage (NCBI taxonomy): Eukaryota > Viridiplantae > Streptophyta > Magnoliopsida > Poales > Poaceae > Hordeum > Hordeum marinum. The sequence goes on along the minus strand of CM039678.1, from coordinate 378,059,645 downwards.
GGCATCTTGGTTCAAAAGAATCCACATGATCATAACAGTTATCATAGAATTCATCCTTCGGTAAGAATGAAGGGAAATTCAATAATGTATGCGTTGAATAGTTACTCTCATTAGAAGGTGGGCACGGGTTGCTAATCCGCTCTTCCTCCTTTTGTTCTTTGCTCTCCTCCTCATCTTTTCGTATAATGAGCTCACAATTTCAGCAACTTCCTCTTCCATAGATTCCTACAAAATATTAGTCTCTTCTTGGACAACGAGGAGTCCTCAGTATATTCTTTAACATAAGCATTGGAAGCATAGTTTTCATAGCAGTATTTAAGTATGGCAAAGTTTCCAGATTTGTAAAAGTAGCATTATACTTTTCAATCAAAGAAGCATTTTCATAGACACCCTTAAAAGCAACAAATTATTCAGTTTGTTCAATATCATAGTAATTATAAACACCCTTGGCATAAGAAGATATGATTCCATTATCCTTAAACTCACATTGGAAGAAAAGGTGTTTCTTAGGGTCTTTAGAACAACAAGTAAAATCATGTATTTCATATAAATTCAAAGCATAGCAATACAAACTATTAATATGATGCCACAAAAGTTCCCCTTTTTGAGATAAGCGGTGTCACACAAAATAAGCATGCTCATTTAATGATTTTCCCTCAACTAAGCTAGTTGGGTTTTTAGCACGAGCACAAATGGATCGAATATGATCCAGATAATATTCTTCAGTAGTACGGAACACTAGTGGTTCCTCAACTTTTGGAGTAGCAACTACACCTAATTTTTTGGTGTTTTACGTTTCCTACCCATAAATAGAGATATAAAACAAGAGCACAAAATAAAATCTACTTAGTGATAAAGTAAACAAGCACACACGAGAATATTCACCCCACGTTATTGCTCCCCAACAACGGCGCTAGAAAAAGGTCTTAATAAGCCACAAGTGCAGGGGATCATTTGTAGCCTTTTTCGATAAATAAAAGTGTCGAACCCAAAAAGGAGCTAAAGGTAGAACAAATATTCCCTCAAGTTCTATCGACCACCGATACAACTCTACGCACACTTTAACGTTTGCTTTACCTAGAACAAGTATGAAACTATTTTGTAGGTGGTAGGATAGTTTTCACGAATAAAACTAGAAGTACTTTGCAAGAATAAAACTACAAGTAAATTGCAAGATAATAACAGTTAGTCGTTTAGTAGAAAGCTTTTGTCAAACAACAATATTATTTGTCCCTCGGCAATTGATAACTAGACCGGTAATCATTATTGCAATTTTATGTGAGGGAGAGGCATGATCTAACATACTTTCCGTACTTGGATCATATGCACTTATGATTGGAACTCTAGCAAGCATCCGCAACTACCAAAGATCATTAAGGTAAAACCCAATCATATCATTAAGTATCAAGTCCTCTTTAGTCCCATACGCAACAACCCACCTACTTGGGTATGTGCTTCTGTCACTCACGCCACCCACCATAAGCAAATCATGAACATATTGCAACACCCTACAGCGGGGATCCCTCACATTTGCGCGACATGGAGGGCACCATAGGACAACACCAAAATAAAACATACAACTCATACCAACCATAATCATCAATTAGCCCATAGGACAAAACCGATCTACTCAAACATCATAGGATAGCCACATATCATGGGAAATAATATATGGAGCTGAGCACCATGTTTAAGTAGAGATTACAACGGGGAAGAGAGGTGTTACACTGCTGCACAAAGGGAGATAAAGTTGGTGTTGACGACGGCGAAGTTGTTGGTGTAGATCGCCATCACGATGATTGCCCCGACGGTGTTCCGGTGCCACTGGGAGAGAGAGGGAGAGAGCCCCCTCCTTCTTATTCTTCCTTGGCCACCCCCTATATGGGAGGAGAGTTCCCCCTCTGGTCCATGGCCTCCATGGTGTGGAGGGGCAGGAGCCCATCCAAGATTGGATCTCCCTCTCTGTTCTCTTCTGTTTCGCGTTCCTGTTTTGTGGCCGAAAACCGTTTCTTATATTCCCAAAGATCCGTAACTCCGACTGTGCTGAGATTTTAACACGATTTTTTCCGGATATAAGCTTCCCTGCGCCTGAAGTAGAGTTCCAACCGACTTACGAGGTGACCACAACTCACCACGGTGCGCTTGGGCCCTCAGGTGCGCCCTGGTATACTATGGGGGCTGTGGGCCTCCTTTTGCGTTGATTCCAACTCCCAAAAATCACATATATTCCTAAATAATTCTCCGTAAATTTTTATCGTGTTTGGACTTCATTTGATATGGATATTCTATGGAACAAAAAACACGTAACAAACAAGAACTGGCACTAGGCACTTGATCAATATGTTAGTCCAATAAATCATATAAAATGTTGCCAAAATATGTGAAAGTTGTATAATATTGGCATGAAACAATAAAAAATTATAGATACGATGGAGACGTATTAGTATTCCCTAGAAGCATCGGTCAGTCCATTATAAAAGATATCAAGTATTTCATTTTTCTTGAGAGGATGATCATGCAAAGCTCTTAGTAGCTGGAGAAGCCTCCTTCAATGTCGGGGTAAAGGAACAGGGGTGTTCACTTTTCCCCCTGACTTGTTCCCAGACAATTAGCCACCAACGTCCGGCAGCCACAAGCTGCACATGCGGTAGAAGCAAAGAACCCCGCCACCGCCCTGCAGCGTGTCAAGTCCTTAAGCAACGACCGGCCAAGCGGTGGCCAGAGCTTGTCGGGGACGCACCCCCAAGCGTCACCTAGGCAGGTAATCATGGTATTTTGTCCTAAATGCCAGAGCTAGGTATGATAGCTCTACTTAGCTATCTAATCAATAGATAATGTCTTTTTGCCATTGTAGTGACCCCTTGCACTATAAAAGGAGGCCCAAGGCAACCTAGCTCAAGGTTGGCAATTCGCACCCCCAAACACTTGTACTAACGCAGTTGCACCTTCCCCGACAACAGTCCTTGCTGGGGCTAGGTGCTCTGTGTTCTTCGTGTTCCCCCAATCAATCCACCAAAAAGCAGGAGTAGGGTTTTATGCTTAGCAGCAGCCCAAACCTGGGTAAAATGCATGTGTCCTGATTGTCGCACCATCTCATGATCTCCGCTCTTCATGCAACATGACCCCCCTGCCGAACCACAAGGGATTTCTGATCCCATAGGTGATCGTGAGCATCCGTGCCCCGACATCTTTGGCGCGCCAGGTAGGGGGGGCGAGCATCATTTGCACGAACCCGAGTTCATGAAGGACGAATCGATCTTCATCATCGTGTTCTCCAACAATGGCTCCGAAGAAGAAGTCCCGTGTGGCCGCGTATCCTTCCACTTCAAGGGCTCATTCGCACATGACCGCCACCGCTGTAGGCACCACAGCGGCTGCGGGAAAGGCGGACGCCGTGAGCAACATGACCACGCAGGCGAAGCCACATAGGTCCGCTCGACCCCAGGGGGATATGACGCAATCCAGTAGGTCAAGGAGAGAAAGAGGTACCCAACCGTATCTTTCTTCCTCCTCCCCCCGCCTATGGTTATCTCTGTGTAGGCGACGATGTCGTCAGTGTTGATAAGCTCGCATGGGGTTCGGTCCTGCATTCGTCCCGCCAAGGGACGAATCTTGAGCCAAGTGCTAGAGTATATCAACTGATAGACACTCCCTACAGACTAACCACGGCAAGGTCCCAAACACCCCTCACAGGATGCCATGGGACTATTGGGTGCAAAAAAGAGGGGAGAGAAGAGACGACCGGTCCTGCCTCCTCTCTTCTTCTATTCCCGAATTAACCTTGAATATCACATCGACCCAACAGGCTCTTGTCGCGGGCCATATGCATGACTAAAAGATCTTCAAGCATCCCCATTTTGCCTTTCTCTATGTTCCTTCTCTCCAGGGCTATGATGAGCACATGCTTGTGCGCATGCCATAGGGGGCACGAGGTAAACAAGATACCTGGGTGACATGGAAGACCAAGGCAAAAAGCTAAGTTGACTTAACAACCAATTTCCATCAAGGCATGCGTTTATATGCCCTCTCGTCAGACCAAAAAGGTTTTGTATGCTGAACCTAGCGTGTGGCTGAACCTCACAGTGTTCATTCGTGCCCGTGTTTTGTTTCGAGCCTGCTCAACGAAACATGCGGCAGCGTCAACACTACCGGGGATAACTCTGCTAGCAACGTGCCCGTGCGAGCAGAAAACTAAGGACCCGTTCCTCAAATAATTCGTGGCAGAACGTCGTTGGCAGATAACTAGAAACACGCGATGGTGAATATCATACGAATGCCAGAAGGGAAACAAAGGGCATAATATACAATCACATAGAAACATCAGTTCAACAAACGATAATATAAAGGGAGTTCATGCCCTAATACGAGATACCTACCGTGTCTTAAAGTACATGGCAATGTGGCGACAAAAAAGATATAAGGCTAACTTCGGCAGCTCCCCTGGGTCCTTGGAACTCTAAGGATCCTGTCGGCAAGAGGACCAGCCTTCTCTGAAGCAGCTGAGGTGTCGGTGTCTGGTGGCAGCTTCTTAAAACCATCGAAAAGGTCGAGTTCCGGATGAAAGAATGCGAGGTTGCTCAAGACCAGGAAGAGGGCATTGCACGCTAACTTCCGAGATTCATTGGCAAAGGAGGCGACATGTCCTCCTCATATGTCTTCAACCCCTCAACCAGACCATCGAAGAAGATTGTCAGCTTGAAGCTGGGGGCTTCATGCTTGCTAGCGGAATAAGTCCAACTCTTCATGTCCATCTTGGCAATTTGAGCAGTGAAGCGCTCGGCAATATCGACCATCCTCTTGATGCAGAGGTCACGCTACTCAACCACGTTCCTAGGTTCTCTTCTGCGTCCTTCTGGAGGGACTGGGTGCAGGTCAAATCCGTCAGCAACAGGTTCTCACGGGCCTCGGCAGATTCAAGATTGCTCTCCAAGGAAGCGAGCCAGGATTTCATCTCGGAGATGGTACTGTTGGCCTCATTGAGATTCTGGCCCTTGGAGGAAAGTTGTAACTGCACCTCTTCCAGAGTTGCTACTACCTTGCATGCCTCTTCCTTAAGGTCCTCAATTTCCTGGGTGCTCCTGGCAAGATCCTTCTTTAGTTTGGCCAGTTGGTTTTCAAGTACGGCTTTGGCAACAGAAGCAGCAGCCAGGTCGTCAGTCACCGCCTTCAACCAAGCAGCAGATTCCGAATAAAGTGCATCAAGAGCAATCTTGTGGTTGTCTTCCAGCCCCTTAGTACGTTGTCGAACGCGGTCCTCTAACTCATCGTCCTTGGCACGAAGAGTGGCCTCGAGGTTCTCTTCCCGGATAGAGATGTCGTCCTCCCTGGCGTCCAGAAGTGCCTTGCGCTTCGCTAGACGGACCTTCTGGGCGGCAACATCCTCCTTAGTCATCGACAACATTTCATGTTGCCTCTTGAAGGAATTGACCTGTCGGTTACACCAGCCATGCAGTTCGCTTCCTTTGTTCCTCAACTACTGGTCCACAAGCTCGACCGAATCTCATTAATCCCGGACCACCTGCCGTTGGAGGCCGTACCTGTTCTGCATCTCCTTAAGCCCTGCTACTATGGATTCCAGAAAGGCCAAGTCCTTGGGGGCGTCAGCTGTGCTTTGGACCCCTTTGACCCTTTGGGATAGTGGCGCCAGGATCTTGTTGATCTCCTCATCAAGATTGTCACCCACTAAGAAGGGTGAGTTGAGAGCTGTGTGACTTAACGGAGCAGTGATCAGTGCCATATGACTCTACGAAGACCGCAAAACCGATGCCAGAGGATAGTTGGATGGGGAAGGCATCATGGTTTGGAGGGGAGTCTTCTCTTCAACCCCTGAGCTCAGGATGGGTGCGCTGCCGGGATTTTGTTCCATTCTCTTCGGAGACCCCAGAATATCCTCGGCAGCCGTGCCATGTTCTTCTACGGTAGTGATCGTCACCGCTTCCGCGACAGCATCCTTCCTAATGAAAGCAACCTCCTTCAGCAGTTTGGGCTCTTCAAAAAGTGGGGCTGCTGAATAGAACAACAAGACAAGAATATGAAAAATCAAGAATCAACAAAGCACATAGCGAAAAAGTACAAATGAAACAAGAATTTTGGCAAGAGGGATACCCGATAGAGAATGTTGCGGAAAGGACCTCTCCTTCCCCGACAACATCGGTTGCCGGCACGATGTCCGTCACCACCCCTTTGGCGATGACCTTTGCGCGAGCAGACTCCTCAGTGGAGGCCCTTGCCAATGAATCCCCATCACGGGCAACGGTTGATGAGGAACCTTGGAGAAGGGGCTCCACTAGATGGGCCTCCCTCCGATCTTCCTCTCTTGATCCCCTGTCGGGAGAAGAAGGGCGCCCTTCCTCATCCCCGCCAGTGGGCGGGACCTTTGCTTGGGATTCACGAAGAGGACTAGGCGGGGGGCTAGACACATGATTCTCTCCCGCATCTCTAGTAGAACCTCTGCCTTTGGCAAGATCCGAGCCCGCGGCAGATTTGTCCCTCTTGGCCCTGTGTGCGAGAACCTCATCATCATCATCCCTGTCGAGGTCAATCATATATGATCAGTTAGGAAGATTAAGGATTGAAAGCCTTCTAACAATGGCTGATATCAACAAAACTTACTCTGAGGCAAGGAGCATGGAGCCCAATTCATACGACGCGGGCGGTGGAGTCGCTTGGTTCCTCTTCAAAGTTGGAGGGGCGGGGCTCGATGGAGAGGCCAGGATTGCCGGCAAGGGCAAACCTGACAAAGAGGTTGGGCCTGATGGGGGCTGGGATCCACCCCATGCACCTTCGCCGCTTGACGGGGGATGCCTTGGTTTGGGCAAGGCGAGAGGATTGGCGACATGCTACTTCGCGCCCACCGCCCTTGGCGGCCGTCCTCTTCACCTTCGGAGAACTTCATGAAGACACGGGGGCTGTTGACTCCCGATTGGTGCGTAGACAGAGGAGGCGACCTAGTGCCGGAGCTTGGGGACCCACTTCAAGCCCCTCCTCCATCGCCTCCCAGTCCGTTGCCCCTACTGCCTCGCCCTCCACTTGGGCCTCTGTTGCCGCGGATTGGGAACCGTTGGCCTGGGCAAGCTCCAGTCCGGTAGTCTCCTCCGAGGCAAGATTTTCGCCCTCTTCATCGGAAGAGCCGTCGTACCCAGGCCCCTCTTCTCCTCCGGAAGCCGCCCCGTAGGCAGACCCGATGGACTTGTCCTCCGCGATTCGTCCAAAAATGAAGGCCCTCTCCGCCTCCCTGGTTGGCGCGGTTAGGTTATCCTCCACTTTGGCAGCCCTCTCCTCTAAGGCAGAGGTCCACTCCATCTCATCCTCCAGGGTGGGCAGCTCCCAGTCAGACTTAACACCGAAAGCGTCACATTCCAACATCCATTGGAGAATCCGATTGCTGGCGGAATTGCCATGCAGCGGGATGACCTTTTCCGGCAAGTGGTGTATCCCGAAATGGCCAAACAACTAAGCGCACAACCAACCATGGCCGTAGGGTGTCAAGTTGTTGGCAGGACCAGGATACAAGCACATCCAATCGGCAGTGCCATTGAACTCTCGAGCAAACTGATCCCTCTTTTGCAAAGGAGTGATGCGGTGGCAGAGAAAATCTGCTCCCACCTGTTCTATGGTCAATCTGGTGTCCTTGAGGCAGATGATCCTATTCAGTGCTAGGTGTAGTTTGCTGCCAGTTGGGCCAAGCTTCCCCCAGTCGCTACCACGTGTTACACATTCAGTCCGCGTCCGACAAAACTCGAGGGCTTTGTCATCCTTGATCCAACACCAGTCACCCCTCCATTCTTCCCACTTCCCACGCAGACTCCCGGAGAGGTACTGTTTCTTGTCCCTGAGGGATCCAACTTATGTTTCCGGAGCGGTGGGATTTGTCCTCAATCCAAGGGACGAAGAAGTGTTTGCAAGTCCACATTGGGTCAATGAGCTAGTCTACTAGAGGCATACTAGGGACACAATGTTGTCTATGTATCCACACATGCATTTGAGTTTCCAATCAATACATTTATAGCATGGATAATAAACGATTATCATGAATAAGGAAATATAATAATAACCACTTTATTATTGCCTCTAGGGCATATTTCCAACAGTCTCCCATTTGCACTAGAGTCAATAATCTAGCTCACATCACTATGTGATTTACACTGTAATGAATCTAACATCCATACAATTCTAGTGTTGATCATGTTTAGCCCTTGGAAGAGGTTTAGTTAACGGGTCCGTGACATTCAGATCCGTGTGCACTTTGCAAATATTTATGTCCTCCTCCTTGATGTAATCGCGGATGGAATTGAAGCGTCTCTTTATGTGTATGGTCCTCTTGTGAAACCTTGGTTCCTTGGACAGAGCAATGGCACTAGTGTTGTCACAGAATGGAGTCATTGGGTTCAGTGCACTGGGCCCTACTCCAAGATCTGTCATGAACTTGTTCATCCAGACACCTTCCTTCGCCGCCTCCGAGGCAGCGATGTACTCCGCTTCACGTGTAGAATCAGCTACCACGCTCTGCTTGGAACTACACCAGCTTACTACTCCCCCATTGAGAATAAATACGTATTTGGTTTGAGACTTAGAGTCATCCGGATCAGTGTCAAAGCTTGCATCGACGTAACCCTTTACAATGAGCTCAATCACCACCATAAACGAGAAACATTTCCTTAGTCCTTTTCAGGTACTTAAGTATATTTTTGACCGCCGTCCAGTGCTCCATTCCCGGATCACTTTGAAACCTTCCGGCCATACTTATGGCAAGGCCGACATCAAGTCTTGTGCACAACATTGCATACATGATAGAGCCTATGGATGAAGCATAGGGGATGACACTCATCTTTTCTCTATCTTCTACAATCGTCGTTCATTGAGTCTTACTCAACTTCACACCTTGCAATAGAGGCAAGAATCCCTTCTTGGACCGATCCATTTTTAACTTCTTCAAAACTTTGTCAAGGTATGTGATGTGTGAAAGTCCTATTAAGCGTCTCGATCTATCTCTATAGATCTTGATGCCTAATATGAAACCAGCTTATCCTAGGTCCTTCATTGAAAAAATCTTGTTCAAATATTCCTTCACGCTTTCCAACATTTCTTTATTGTTTCCAATCAACAATATGTCATCCACAGATAATATTAGAAATGCTATAGAGCTCCCACTAACTTTCTTGTAAATACAAGCTTCTCCGTAAACTTGTATAAACCTGGACACTTTGATCACCTCATCAAAGCAAAGATTCCAACTCCGAGATGCTTGCACCAGTCCATAAATGGATCGCTGGATTTTGCAAACTTTGTTAGCATTCTATGGATCGACAAAACCTTTTGGTTGCATCATATACAACTCTTCCTTAAGGAAACCGTTAAGGAATGTTGCTTTTAAATCCATCTCCCAAATTTCATAATCGAAAAATGCAGCTATTGCTCACATGATTTTGACGGACTTAAGCATCGCCATGGATGACAAGGTCCCATCATAGTCAACTCCTTGAACTTGTCGAAAACACTTTGCCACAAGTCAAGCTTTATAGACGATGACATTACCGTCTGCACTCGTCTTCTTCTTATATATCCATTTGTTCTAAATGGCCTTTCGCCCTTCAGGTAATACTTCCAAAGTCCATACTTTGTTTTTATACATGGATACCATCTCGGATTTCATGGCCTATAACCATTTTTCGGAATACAGGCCCATCATCGCTTCTCCATAGCTCGTAGGTTCATTGTTGTCCAACAACATGACCTCTAAGACAGGGTTGCCATACCACTCAGGAGCAATACACGTCCTTGTCGACCTACGAGGTTTGATAGTAACCTGATTTGAAGCTTCATGATCATTATCATTAACTTCCTCTTCAACTGACATAGGCTCCGCAAAAACATATTTCTGCGCTGCGCTACTCTCTGGTTGAAACAAAGGTTCAACAACCTCATCAAGTTCTATATTCCTCCCACTCAATTCTTTCGGGAGAAACTCTTTCTCAAGAAATGTTCCATTTTAGCGACAAACACTTTGCCTTCGGATATGAGATAGAAGGTACACCCAACCGTCGCTTTTGGGTATTCTATGAAGATGCATTTCTCCGCTATCTTCCATCTTTTCAGGCTGAAGCTTTTTGACATAAGCATCACATCCCCAAACTTTAAGAAATGATAACTTTGGCTTCTTGCCAAACCACAATTGATATGGCGTCGTCTCAACTGATTTCGATGGTGCCCTATTTAAAGTGAATGCAACGGTCTCTAATGCATAACCCCAAAACTATAGTGGCAAATCGGCAAGAGACATCATAGAACACACCATATCTAATAAGGTTCGCTTACGACGTTTGGACACACCATTACGCTATGGTGTTCTAGGCGGTCTCAGTTGTGAAACAATTCCACACTGTATTAAGTGACTGCCAAACTCATAACTCAGATATTCTCCTCCTCGATCAGATCATTGGAATTTAATCTTGTTGTTACGATGATTCTCAACTTCACTCTGAAACTGCTTGAACTTTTCAAATGTTTCAGACTTGTGTTTCATTAAGTAATATACCCATATCTACTTAAGTCATCATTAAAGGTGAGAAAGTAACGATATCCGCCACGCGCCTCAATGCTCATTGCACCGCACACATCAGTATGTATGATTTCCAACAAGTCACTTGCCCGTTCCATTGTTCCAGAGAACGGGGTCTTAGTCATCTTTCCCATGAGGCATGGTTCTCACGTGTCAAACGATTCAAAATCAAGTGATTCCAAAAGTCCATCAACATGGAGCTTCTTCATGCGTTTTACACCAATATGACCTAAGCGACAGTGCCACAAGAAAGTGGTACTACCATTATCACTTCTACATCTTTTGGCATCAATGTTATGAACATGTGTATCATCACCATCGAGATTCAATAAGAATAAACCCCTCACATTGGGTGCATGACCATAAAAGATATTACTCATATAAATAGAACAACCATTATTCTCTGATTTAAATGAGTAACTGTCTCGCGATAAACAAGATCCAGATATGATGTTCATGCTTAACGCAGGCACTAAATAACAATTATTTAGGTTCGTCACTAATACCGATGGTAACCGAAGAGCGAGTGTGCCGACGGTGATCACATCAACCTTGGAACCATTTCCCACGCGCATCGTCACTTTGTCCCTAGCCAGCCTTTATCTATTCCATAGCTCCTGTTTTGAGTTGCAAATCTGAGCAACCGAACCGGTATCAAATACCTAGGCACTACAACAAGAGTTGGTAAGGTACACATCAATAACATGTATATCATATATACCTTGTTTGGTGTTGGCCGCCTTCTTGTAGGCCAGATAATTGGGGCAGTTCTACTTCCAGTGACCTGTTCCCTTGCAATGAAATCACTCAGTTTTTGGCTTGGGTCCCGCCTTTGTTTTCTTCATGGGAGGAGAAAATGCTTTGCCACTCTTCTTGCCCTTGCCATTCTTCTTGAAACTAGTGGTTTTATTGACCATCAACACTTGATGCTCCTTCTGGATTTCAGACTCAGCGACTTTCAACATCGCAAATAGCTCGGCGACTGACTTGTTCATCCCTTGCATGTTATAGTTCATCACGAAGCTCTTGTAGCTAGGTGGAAATGATTGAAGAACTCTGTCAGTGATCACCTCCGGCGAAAGGGGCATCCCTAACCCAGCCAGACGGTTCGAATACCCAAACATTCTGAGTATATGTTCATTGACATACCCGTTCACCTCCATCTTGCAAGCATAGAACTTATCGGAGGTCACATACCTCTCGATCCGGGCATTCTTCTCAAAGATAAACTTCAACTCCTGGAACATCTCATATGCTCCATGACATTCAAAATGTCTTTGAAGTCCCAGTTCTAAGCCATACAACATTGCACATTGAACTATTGAGTAATCTCCAGAACATGCCTCCCATACGTTCACAACATCTTTAGATGATATGGGAGCATGTGAATCACCAAGCAATGCATCAAGGACATAATACTTTTGGGAAGCCATGAGGATAATCCTCAAATTATGGGCCCAGTCTACAAAGTTACTTCCATCATCTTTCAACTTGGCTTTCTCTAGGAACACATTAAAATTCAGGGGAACTACTGCGCAAGCCATTGATCTACAACGTAAATTTGCAAAGGTTACTAATACTATTGTTCAAGATAATGAGTTTAGTTAATCAAATTACTTAAAAACTCCCACTCAAATTGACATCCCTCTGGTCATCCGAGTGATACATGATCCAAATTCACCAACCCAAGTCCGATCATCACGTGAGATGAGGTGGTTTCAATGGTGAACATCTTCATGTTGATCATATCTACTATATGACTCATGTTTGACCTTTCGGTCTCTTGTGTTCCGAGGCCATGTGTGTACATGCTAGGCACGTAAAGTTTAATCCGAGTGTTCTACATGTGCAACACTGGCTTGCACCCGTTGTATGTGAACATAGAGTCTATCACACCCGATCATCACATGGTGTATCGAAGCGACGAACTTTCGCAATAGTGCACACTCTGGGAGAACACAATTTTATCTTGAAATTTTAGTGAGGGATCACCTTACAATTCTACTATCGTCCTAAGAAAAACAAGGTGCATAAAAGGATTAACATCACATGCAAATCATAAGTTACATGATATGGCCATGAACTTATGCTTTTGATCTCCATCTCCAAAGCACCGGCATGATCTCCATCGTCACCAGCATGACACCATGATCTCCATCATCTTGATCTCCATCAACGTGTCACCATGAGGTTATCACGCCAACTGTTGCTTCTACTACGACTATTGCTAACTCATAGCGATAAAGTAAAGCAAAAACGACAAAAATAAATTAAAGACAACCCTATGGCTCCTGCCAGTTGCCATACTCATCGACATGCAAGTAGTGATATTCTATACAAAACATGATCATCTCATACATCACATATATCTCATCATGTAATTGGCCAAATCACATCACAACATACCCTGCAAAAACAAGTTAGACGTCCTTTAATTGTTGTTGCATGTTTTATGTGGCTGCTACGGGTATCTAGCAAGAACGATTCTTACCTGCGCAAAAACCACAACAGTGATACACAAAGTGCTATTCAACCTTCTCAAGGACTGCCTATGTCGAATCTGATCCAACTAGAGTAGGAGAGACAAACACCCGCCAGCCATCTTTATGCAACAAAGTTACATGTGAGTCGATGGAACTGGTCTCTCGTAAGCGTACGAGTAAGGTTGGTTCGGGCCGCTTCATCCCACAATACCGCCAAATCAAGAAAAGAACAAGAGAGGAAGCAATCTGGGCATCAACGCCCACAAACTCCTTTGTGTTCTACTCATGATCTCATCTATGCATAGACCTAGCTCATGATGCCACTATTGGGGAACGTTGCATGGGAAACAATTTTTTTGCATGCACACGCAATATCTATCCATGGTGATGAGCACCTACGAGAGGGAGAGTGGATCTACATACCCTTGTAGATAACAAAGCAGGAAGCGATAAGAAATGCAATTGATGTAGTCAAACGTCTTCGCGATCGAAATCGCTAGTCGTCTCGTGATCCGATCACGATCCGTCCCGATCTAGCGCCGAACGGACGACACCTCCACGTTCAGCACACGTACAGCTCGATGACGATATCCGCCTTCTTCATCTAGCAAGAGGGACCAGAGAGGTAGATGAGTTCTTCGGCAGCACGACCGCGTCACGACGGTGGTGGTGGAACTATTCCGGCAGGGCTTTGCCTAAGCACCACCGAATGTAGAGGGAGACGATGTGGGGAGAGAGGGCTGCACCGTGGCTTAGGGTTGGGTGCGGCTGCCCTCTCTCCCCTCCAATATATATATGAGGGAGGGGAGGGCCTGACGCCCCTAGGGTTTCCCCTAGGAGTCGGCCGAAGGAGAGGTGGAGGAGTCCACCTCCAATCCTACTCCAAGTAGGATTCCAATCCTACTTGGAATCCCTTCCCCACTTGGTTTTTTTCCTTTCTCCACACCCTAGCCGCATGGGCCCTTAGGGGATGGCTTGCACAGCCCACTAAGGGCTGGTGATCCACTCCTAAGGACCATGTGGCCTCCCGGCATGGGTGGCACCTCCTGATGCCCCCCGGAACCCTCCCGACACCCTCCCGGCACCCGTTGTACACTACTGGAAATACCCGAAACTTTTTCAGTGACCAAAACGGGACTTCCTAGATATCAATATTTACCTTCGGACCATTCCAGAGTTCCTCATGATGTTCAGGATCTCATCTGAGACTCCGAACAACCTTCGATCAGCACCATGCATAACTCAAGACTACCAAAACGTCACCGAACGTTAAGTGTGCAAACCCTGCGAGTTCGAGAACTATGTAGACATGACCGAGACACCTCTACAGTCAATAACCAATATTGGGACCTGGATGCCCATATTGGTTCCTACATATTCTACAAAGATCTTTATTGGTTGAACCTGTATGTCAAGGATTCAGTTAAACCCGTATGTTGTTCCCTTTGTTCTTCAGTATGTTACTTGCCTGAGATTCGATCGTCGGTATCTCTATACCTAGTTCAATCTTGTTACCGACAAGTCTCTTTACTTGTTCTGTAATACAAGATCCCATGGCTAACACTTTAGTCACTTTGCTTGCAAGGCTTAATGTGATGTTGTATTACCGACTAGGCCCTGAGATACCTCTCCGTCACACGGAGTAACAAATCCCAGTCTTGATCCATGCCCACTCAATAGACACCTTCGTAGATACCTGTAGAGTATTTTTATAGTCACCCAATTATGTTGCGATGTTTGATACACACAAGGTATTCCTTCGATGTCAGTGAGCTGCATGATCTCATGGTCATAGGAACAAATACTTGACATGCAAAAAACTATAGCAATAAACTGACACGATCATATGCTACGTTCATAGTTTGGGTCTTGTCCATCACATCATTCTCCTAATAATGTGATCCCATTATCAAATGAAATCTCATGTCAATGGCTAGCAAACCTTGACCATCTTTGATAAGTGAGCTAGTCTACTAGAGGCATACTAGGGACACAGTGTTGTCTATGTATCCACACATGCATTTGAGTTTCCAATCAATACATTTATAGCATGGATAATAAACGATTATCATGAATAAGGAAATATAATAATAACCACTTTATTATTGCGTCTAGGGCTTATTTCCAACACCCACGACCCGTGATTGTTGAGTGAAGTGGACGTGAATGGAAGGGCAGGACCCCTCTGTCGTGTGTCCGTGCACTGTTTGGGTCCTAACCCAACATGCCAAGCGACACATATGGCTCATGCCCGGGGGCTTCTGTTGGGGTAGAGGAACAGGGGTGTTCACTTTTCCCCTGACTCGTGCCCGGACAATCAGCCACCAACGCCCGACAACCACAACCTGCATAGGCGATAGAAGCAAAAAACCCGACAACAATCAAGACAATACTCCAGCAAGCTCAATGCGGCAGCCCAAGCCTAGGCTGCGGCATGCCAATCACACCCTTGATGCTTGCCAGGGCCAAGACGCACTCGCGTTCCTGAAGACCCGGCAGGCCATTCCCCGGCAGGCATGAGCCAGCCAACCACCGCTCCACCGCATCGCTATGCCCCCCACTTATCGATGTGGTGTCGAGCCCTCAGGCGGCTAATCAGCTCTCGCTAAGCACGTGTCGACGCATCAAAGGGAAGTTATGCTTGATCGACACCCGCCCTAAAGCATGTCAAGTCCTTAAGCAACGACCGACCAAGCAGTGGCCAGAGCTATTCGGGGATGCACCCCAAGCACCACCTAGGAAGGTAACCATGGTATTTTGTCCTAAATGCGAGAGTTAGGTATGATAGCTCTGCTTAGCTATCTAATCAATAGATAATCTCTATTTTTCCATTGTGGTGACCTATTGCACTATAAAAGGAGGCCCAAGGCAACCTAGCTCAAGGTTGGCAAGTCGTACCCCCGAGTACTTGTACTAACGAAGTCGCCCTTCCCCGGCAACAGTCCTTGCCGGGGCTAGGTGCTTTGTGTTCTTCGTGTTCCCCCAATCAATCCACCAAAAACCAGGAGTAGGGTTTTACGCTTAGCAGTGGCCCAAACCTAGGTAAAATGCATGTGTCCTGATCGTCGCGCTGTCTCATGATCTCCGCTCTTCGTGCAACGTGACCCCCCTACCGAATCACAAGGGATTTATGATCCCATAGGTGATCATGAGCATCTGTGCCCCAACACTCAAGCTTGAGGGAGCTTCTCTTCTTCAATTTGCACAAAGTTAAATATTTCCTATAAGGTAGCTTGTTTTTTATGAATAGGAAAATATTTTTCAAAGAAGTAATATATCATATCCTGGGGCTACGCACACAACCAGGAGAAAGAGTGAGGAACCATTCTTTAGCCTTGCCTTTTAGCGTAAAAGGAAAAAATCTTAAGGATATAATAGTAGCACATCTTTTCTTCATGAGTAAACAAAACGTCAATATCATTCAGTTTGGTGAGATGTCCAACAACAGTTTCAGTTTCGTAACCATGGAAAGGATCAAATTCTACTATAGGGATTAACTTAGGATATACAAAGAATTCATAATCCTTATCAGTAACAAATACAGGAGAAGTAGCAAATTTAGGATCATGTTTCATTTTCTCAGTCATAGATTTTTCTTTCAGTTTGCATAGTTGTTTCTACAAATCATCTCTATGATTACAAGCAAGAAAGTACCTAGTTGTCTATTCATCCATGACATAACCCTCAGGTACATCGGGCAATTCACATGTATTAGGAGAGCGAGGTATGATGGGTGATTCAAAATCTGCATCAGTTTCATCATTTTCAAGTTCTCTAGATTTAGCAATAGGAGCATCAAAAAATTTATTCACCGGCACAGTTTCAGTTTCATTAAATATAGCATTAGTATCATCATTAATTTTAGAAGTAGCATCATCAAGTTCATGCGACATATCAGACGAGCAACAGGCGGTGGTGTTATAAGCTGATTCAAAACAGTAGGTGAATCAAGAAGAGGTAGATGGCAGTTCCTTACCTCCTCTCGTACGAGAGGGAACGATCTTGGTTCGAGTATATTTCAAATTCTTCATAGTAGCAATTGGATATCCTCAAGTGAATACAATAAATATATCTATGCTCCTCGACAACAGCACTAGAAAATAGTCTTGATAACCCACAAGTGTAGGGGATCACGACAGTCTTTGCGGGTAGTATTACACCCTGATTTATTGACTCGACACAAGGCGAGCCAAAGAATATTTATCAGCCTTAGTAGTTGAGTTGCCAATTCAACCACACATGGGTCATCTCTCTGCAGCAAAGATTTTAGTAGCATGACAAAGTAGTAGTAGTAACAATAATAGTGACAACAACAATTTTGTAGTGGTTGTGACAGTAGCAACAGTAACAATGACTTAGCAAGATTCGGTATATGTAAAGTGTAGCTACGTGGATCGGTGATGGATAATGATTTGGATGACATTAATCATATAACAGTCACACACTAGAGCAACACAGAACTAGCTCCAATTCATCAATGTAATGTAGGCATGCATTATGTATATAGTTATACGTGCTTGCGATAAGAACTTGTATGACATCTTTTGTCGTACCCTCCTATGGCAACGGGGTCCTAATGGAAACTAAGGGATATTAAGGCCTCTTTTTAATAGAGAACTGGAATAAAGCATTACCACATGGCGAATACATGAATTTCTCAGAATACGAAAATCACCGGAATGATTCCCAATTATTGTCACCTTGGGGTATGCGGATCATGGCACGTAATAGATGCATACAACTTGCAAGATAGGATGCAAATCAATCTTATATTCATGAAAACATATTAGGTTCAGATCTAAAATCATGGCATTGGGGCCCTAGTGACAAGCATTAAGCATAGCAAAGTCATAGCAACATCAATCTCACAACATAGTGGATACTATGGATCAAGCCCTATTAAAATAACTCGATTACATGATTAATCTCATCCAATCCCATCACAGTCCAACAAGACTTCAAAGGAGTTACTCACTCCCAATGGTGAGCATCATGGCGGTGTTGATAAACATGGGGTGGTGATTACGACGACGACGAATCCCACTCTCCGGAGCCCGAAACTGACTCCAGATTAGCTCTCCTGAGAAAGAACAAGAGGTGTCGGCAGCTTCGTCTTGCAAAACACGATGAAATCTTATCTCTTGTTTTTCTCCGAAGTTGTGAATTTATAGATTCGGGGAGCCACATGGGCCCCACAAGCTAACTGGGTGCGCCCAGGGGGTGGGCTTGTCCTATTGGCTTGTGGACCACAGGCAACCGCCTCCTGCAGGTCTTCGCTCCATAATTTTTCATATATTCCAGAAATAATTTACAAAAAAATTCATCTGATTCCGAGGACTTTTATTTCAGCACAAAAATAACACCACCGTAGTTCTGCTAAAAACAATGCCAGTTCGGGTTAGTTCCATTCAAATCATGCAAATTAGAGTCCAAAACGAGAACAAACGTGTTTGGAAAAGTAGATATGTTTGAGATGTATCAGACTGTGGTTCTGATGAAAAGAAGAAAAATAAGTCATCAAGATCTTCTTCAAAGTCTTCATCACACAAGAAGAGCAGTTCCAGAAAAGCTCATGCTCTCATTGGCAAGGAAATTGATTTTGAGAAAGAATCTCAAGACATTAAGGAAGAGGATGAATCTGAGGGGGAGTCAGACTTTGGTGTGGCAAGCCTAGCTCTTCTGTTGCGTCCGGCAGCAAGTCCATCTTCAACAGTGAAGAAAATGACATCGTCAACAACACTGATGACTATGACGACGACTATGCTCCCACATACTTCTTCATGGAAAATGGTGCCAATGTATTCTCATAGCAGTCCTCTTCCGATTCAAGGTAAGGCGAATCTGAGGACAGTGTGAAACCTTGCTATTAGAAACTTGCTACTATTGCCAATAAGCAACAAAATGACATGCTAAGGATTGAAAATTGTTAGACAAAAGTGGTGACGTGTTGAACAAGGAAATGGATCGGACTCAAACTCTAACTGATGACCTTCAAAGTCTTTAGTCAAAGTATGACAAACTAAAAAGTCATCATGATACCCTCACAGTTGATCATGAGAAACTTTCTTATGAATTTGTTCAAATAAAACAAAATCTTGAGAAGCTGAGGGTGTCTCGTGAGGATCTTCAAAGGGAAAACGATTCATTGGCCGCTCAACAGTTTTGTTCTGCTCAGGAAGAATTTCTCCCACCTTCCTTGAAATTCATCGAACGTGAAATGGCTCATGCTTTACGTGAATGCCCAAATGCTTCTAAAACTACATTTCCTTCAATTATTTTTGTGGCCACTAACCCCTCATCTGAGGATGCCACAAATGTCGCTAAAGAAAATGCAGGGTTGTAGGAATTGTATGTGGCAGATGATACGTCTCCAACGTATCTATCATTTTTTATTGTTCCATGCTATAATATTACCATTCTAGGATACTTTTCAGGCATTTATTTGGCAATTCATATTATTTTTTAGCACTAACCTATTAACTCAGTGCCTAGTACCAGTTGTTGTTTTGTACGTGTTTTTGGCTTTTCAGGTTTACAATACCAAACAAAGTCCAATTGCCATGAATTTTTTTGATGATTTTTCTCAACCAAAATAAGACCTGGAAGCTTCAGGAGGAGACCAGAGGCCGCACGAGGGAGGCAACACACATTAGGGTGCGCCTAGGGGGTGATCGCACCCTGTTGTGTGCTGGCTCCCCCTGGCGTCTCTCGACGTCCCTCTCTGGCCTATAAATTCTAATATATTGGGAAAACCCTAGAGAGACTCCCGAAACACTTTTTTCGCCGCCGCAAGTCTTTGTCTCGCCGTGTGCCCATCTGGAGCCCTGTTCTGGTGCCCTGCCAGAGGTGGGGGGATCAAACACGGAGGGCCTCTACATCAACCTTGATGCTCCCATGGTGATCTATGTGTAGTCCACCACAGACCTATGTGTCCGTAGTTAGTACCTAGATGGTCGACGTGGCTTGAGACTGCATCGATATTTCCCCAAAGAGGAAGGGATGATGCAGCACAACTACGGTAATTATTTCCCTCAGTTAAGAAACCAAGGTATCAATCCATGGAGGAAGACCAAGCAACTATGTAAATGACACCTACACACAAAGAAGAAATACTTGCAACCAGACGCGTAAGAGAGGTTGTCAAGCTCTCAACGATAAATAGATAGATTAGTTTGTAATAGGTTGGGCAAATAGATCTTGCAAGAACACAAAATAAAAGAAGTAAACAAAAAGTGCAGCAAGGTATTTTTGGGTTTTTGGATTTATAGATCTGAAAACAAAGCGGCAAAAAGATGGATCAGAAAGCAATATGTTGGAAAAGTAGACCCGGGGGCCATAGGTTTCACTAGTGGCTTCTCTCATTAGTATAGCACATGGTGGGTAAACAAATTACTGTTGGGAAATTGATAGAAGATCAAATAATCATTATGGTATCCAAGGCAATGATCATTATATAGGCATCACGTCCAAGATAAGTAGACTGAAATGATTCTGCATCTACTACAATTACTCCACACATCGACCGCTATCCAACATGTATCTTGTGTATTATGTTCATGGACAAACGAAGTAATGCAATAAGAACGGTGACATGATGTAGACAAGATCTATTCATGTAGGAATAGACCCCATCTTGTTAACCTTAATGGCAATGATACATGCGTGCCTTGCTGCCCCTTCTGCCACTAGGAAAGGACACCGCAAGATCGAACCCATCAAAAAGCACCTCTTCCAATGGCAAGAAAAATCGATCTAGTTGGCCTAAATAAACCAAATATTCGAAGAAGAAATACGAGGCTATAAGTAATCATGCAAATAAGAGATCAAATAAGACTCAAATAATATTCATGGATAGAAACTCATCATGAACTCAAAATTCATCGGATCCCAACAAACACACCGCAAAATGTCATTACATCAAATAGATCTCCAAGAGACCATTGTATTGAGAATCAAAAGAGAGAGGAAACCATCTAGCTACTGCCTACGAACTCATAGGTCTATGGTGGACTACTCACGCGGAAAGGCACCCATGAAGACAATGCACCCCTCCGTGATGGTGTTAGATTGGATCTCGTGGTTCTAGAACTTGCGGCGACTGGAATTGTGTTTCATCGACCCCTAGTTTTTTTGAATATTTTGGTATTTATAGAGCTAATAGGGAGTGGAGAGGGTCCCCAAGGTGGCCACAACCCATCAGGGCGCGCTTGGGGCCCCTAGCGCACCCTGGTGGGTTGTGGGGGCCTCGGCTCCCTCCTGGTTACTTCTTTGGCCCACTGGCCTTGTTTTGGTCCAAAAAATTCTCCAAAAAGTTTCACACTGTTTGGGCTTCGTTTGATACTGATATTCTACGAAGTAAAAAACAAGCAAAAAACAACAACTGGCACTTGCCACTATGTCAGTAGATTAGTCCCAAAAATGATATAAAGTTTCTATAAAATGATTGTAAAACATCCAAGATTGGTAATATAACAACATGGAACAATCAAAAATTATAGTTATGTTGGAGATGTATTAATGACTATCTCTCTCTTGATCTTTTATACAAAGTTCACCCCGTCTTCGCGATGATCTTTTCGATGTAATCACTTTGTGCGGTGTGTTTATTGGGATCCGATGAATTGTGGGTTTATGTTCAGATTGTTCATGAATATATATTGACTTCCTTGATGGTCATTCTTTACATGCATGATTATATGACAGCTTCGTAATTCTCTCCGATCTATTGAGATAGTTTGGCGAACTAGATTGATATTTCTTTAGTGGGAGAGGTGTGTTGTAGTGGGCTCAATATGGCGGTGCTCTATATCCTAGTGACCGAAAGGGACAAGAAATGTCTTTGTATTGTTGCCACTAAGGATAAAACGATGGGATTCATTCATATTAATTGGATTTACTTTGTCTACATCATGTCATTGTTCTCCAAGCATTACTCTGTTTTACTTAATACTCTACATGCATACCGGATAGCGGTCGATGGGTGAAGTAATAGTAGTAGATGCAGGCAGGAGTCTGTCTACTTGCTTATGGATGTGATGCCTATATGTAATGATCATTTCCATGAACAAATATTACATAACTATGAGATTTTCTATCAATTGCTCAATAGTAATTTGTTTACCCATCGTATGCCTACTGCATGAGAGATGCCACTAGGGAAAACTATGCTCCCCAGGTCTACCACTCATATATTTACAAAATCTTTCATTACATTGTTGCCATTATTTAATTTTTATTTATTTTATTATTTATATTTATCAATGATCATCTACACACTTGATTTGCTTGCAAGTAATGAGTCCAAGAGGATTGACAACCCTCTTGCCCGCACTGGGTGCGAGTTTTGCTTCTTTGTGTGCACTCGCTGAAGACGGGGGTTGCATGTTAGTCCTATTGGTTCGATAGTCTTGGTTCTCACCGAGGGAAATCCTTATTGTTGGGATCGACTGTAGGTGCATCGCATGCAAATTAAAAAAATTCCTACTCACAGAACATCCAAGAACATGCTACACAGATGGATCACAGATCATTACTACTAGACGCACAATGCCGTGCAGCGGAAGTAGAGTTGGGGCAGCGCGTCCGCGAGGTCCGTCTGCTCATCGTTCGATCTCCCTCAAATATCCGGTCGATGGATCCCATGTAAAGGTTCACCGGAGCGGCACAAGTGCACCGCCTCTAATGGTATCGGCGCATGCAGGAGGAACACCGTGCGGTGGACTGCTAGGTCCGATCACACAGTCGGCAGTGAGTGGAGGTGGCTAGTTGCAACACACGCAAATCCCTAATGATGGCACCGAAGTGATCAATTGAATAAGTGTGAAACACCTCCACTATATATAGGTATCCGTCGTGGGCTCAACTCTTGGGCCTCACACGGGTCCTATAGCCCACATGTTCCTTCCCTTAAGTGCGCGATCCCTTAGGTTCTCGTTCACTTGGTTGCGAGCAGATCACATCTGGCTCGACCAGTCGGTAGCGGCCTCTAGCAAAGTGTGCCGACTCCAAGTGTCTGATGAAGCTGGTTAGGCGAACCTGTACTTCACACTTTTGTTCCCTTTGCCACACGATATATGTTGTCGTGCTCAAGGCGACATGGTCATCCTTGTTGTAGCACAACCTCTTTCTTGTTCTGGTGAATCCGACCAACACTTAGGATTATCTCATAATCCTCATCGCATGCCCATGCATATCCAGGACGGATCACCCGAGGGCCCCAGAGTATATCTCCCCTGATCGGAGGGGCAAATCCCATCTTTCTCAACCATGTCTCACAACATGGGTCCGGACAAAGCCAAAACCTACCTTTACAACTACCCAGTTACAGAGTAGCATTTGGTCAGCCCAAAGCGGGTCTATCACCACCCCGAGTACATGCGTCAGCTCAAGTCTTAGGAGATAGAACGTACGTTGTACTAGAGACTCATAGATGACCTACAACTGCGTCTCATAGTTAGGTCTGTCCAACTCAGACCTTATCTCAACTCGGATCCAAGTATGTCAAATTTGACCAGATCTTTCTGAGTCCATATTATCGGCTAGCATCCAATGCTACGTGGTTAGTGAGACCGGACCATCCATCGTGTCATATGCTAGTCTAACTGGTTGCGCGTCCACACAACCCTTTCGACTAGGGACCATTTAGGACATTCATCATACAATGCATACTCTCACAAACAAGTCACGTAACTTGTTAATACACACCATTGATAGTGTCCAAGGACTATCATTATTCATAAATACACATGAAACATCATCATACATGATTGCCTCTAGGGCATATCTCCAACAAAAAGGTGCCCCCCTCTGGTATATTTTTGGCCAAATAATTCTTATATATTCCATAAAAATTCTCCATGAAGTTTCAGGTCATTTGGAGTCCAGTGAATCTTCACCCTTTTTCTTGGGTTTGAGGTCCAGAATTCCAGTTTCCCGCAGCTTCCCTCTTACTGATGTACCTTGTAAATTCAGAGAGATATGGCAGAAGAATTGAATAATAGTGTGGAGTAACCGACAAGAATATCATAAATATCAATATGAAATCATGATGCAAAATGGACGTATCAAGGATCAGTAATAGTCCTTTCGATAAGTATAAGTTTCGAACCCGAGGAGCAGAAGGAAATGACAAACTATTTTTGACAAGGTATTCTCTACAAGTGTTATAAGTAACAGTCATAAATAGTTTTGTATCAAGGTAATTCCTAACAAGTAACAAATAATAATAGAAACAAAGGTGCAACAAGGTGCCAAATCCTATTTGTAGCAAAGCGCTCTCGAGGAACATGGGAATGTCCGTCTAGTCACGTTCATCATGTTTAGTTGATTCACCTTTGCTACTTTGATATTTTGATAAGTGGGTGGACCAGTGCTAAGGTGTTGTTCTTACTTGACCAAACAACCCACTTATGATTACCCCCTCTTGCAAGCATCTGTAACTATGAAATAAGAAATAAGATAAACTAACCATATCATTAAACGTGTGGATCCAATCCACCCCTTACGGAACAAATCATAAACTAGGGTTTAAGCTTCCATCACTCTCGCAACCCATCATTTACTTATCATTCCCCAATGCTTCCCTTTAGGCAAAACATGGTGACATGTCATTTAGTTGATGTTTAGATGACTCCACTAAACTAAGACTAACATACATATCATCAAAATATCAAACGAATACCAACATCACATGATTAGTTATAAAAAGACTTCTCCCATGTCCTCGAAAACAAAAGTAACTACTCACAAATCATGGTCATGTTCAAGATAGAGGTGTATTGAATATCATTAAGGATCTGAAACATATAACATTCCACCAAATAAATAAACTAGCATCAACTACGATATGTAATCAACACTACTAGCAACCCACATGTACTAATCTGAGGTTTTGAGACAAATATTAAGTACAAGAGACGAACTAGGGTTTGAAAGGACATATTCTCCCTTGGTGATTCATGACAACATACATTATCTCTTGGACTAATAGTTTTACCTAGATCTTTTCAGATAAGCTCCATAGAGAGGAACGACTTACAATGTGAGGAGAAGACCCAAGTAAGGAGAACAATAGGATTGGCCAAGCTTCAAGACTCTACATTTTGCATTTTGGGCGTAATCACATTTGAGTCCATAGGAAAGCCAATATTATTAAAAGGGGATGAGTTATCTATGATGATTTGGTTGCTCAAGTGATTAGAGTTAGCCACCAAAAACCCTCATGAATGCTCCCACAAATATATTTTGTCCAAACCCTAAAGTCCAAATTTGGTGCCACCAAGTTTCCAAAATCAGCCCTACCAAGTTTTACCCTAGACAGAATCCAGAGCCAACCCTAGCTTCCCAGTGACACCAAGTCCCAATTCGGTGCAACCGAAAACATTGGCCACATTGCTGGTGTCCATTTGCTAAAACTCGAAATTTCTGATTTTGCAAATCGGTGCCACCGAGTTTGGGTAACTACCTAGGCCAGCCAAATTGGACTCGCCGATATTTATATATCGGTCTCACCGAAACGCCAAAAGTTGCCACTTTTTGCACTAGTGTGTTCAACCAAGTTTTTTCTTCGGTTTCACCGACTTGGGCAATAATGTTGTAACGGTTGGATTTTTGAAGAAGCTTATATATACCCCTCCACCTCCCTCTTATTCGTAGAGAGAGCACTGAGAACAATCCAATACTTGCCCCATCCATTTTCTGAGAGAGAACCACCTACTCATGTGTTGAGGTCAAGATCTTCCACTCCAACCATATGAATCTTGATTTCTAGCCTCCCCAAGTTGCTTTGCACCCAATCAATCTCTTCTACCAAGCCAAATCTGTGAGAGAGTGATTGAGTGTTGAGGAGACTATCTTTTGAAGCACAAGAGCAAGGAGTTCATCATCCATACAACATCTATTACCTTTTGGAGAGTGGCATTTCCTAGATTGTTTAGGTGTCGCTTGGGAGCGTCCGAGTTCGCGTGGAGTTGAACCAAGAGGTTTTAAGGGCAAAGAGATTGCCTACTTCGTGAATATATAACCCGAGTGAGGCTTGTCATTCGTGGGCATAAGCCATGATGGATAGACGAGGTTGCTACTTTCTTGACCCTTCATGGGTGGAGCCCTCCATGGACTCTCGCGACCGTTACCCTTCGTGGGTTGAAGTCTCCATCAGCGTGGACATACGATAGCACCACCTATCGGAACCATGGGAAAAATCTCCGAGTCCCATTGCATTTGATCTTCTTATCTCTACTCCTTACTTTCACGTGAATATCTTTACTTTCCACTTCCATACTCATTGACTTGCATGTGTAGGGTGTACTAGACTTGCTAGAATTGCTAAAACTTGCCAACCATTAAAATTGGGAAAATGTTAGGTTTTTATTTTGCCAAGTAGTCTATTCGCCTCCCTCTAGACGTCCCTTCTTGATCTCATGGCATCAAAGCTTTCATCTCTATAGCTTTGGTTTTATCACCATTGGAGGAAAACGGATGTGTCTAGTTTGGGGAGACTTAGTTGTAGAGTGCCTTTCTCAATGGGGAGAATTATAGTCAATGGAATGGTAGAATGCTTGATCTACTCGATGAATTCCATTTGAGAAAGTATTTTGAAAATCCCTATGTGCCTCTGTCGGGACCCCGATCCTAAGTCATATGAATCCAGACTGTAACATATCACATCACTTTGCGGCCTCACGCATGGTAAGTTCCACGACTGCAGCCTTACCTTAACCGGGACCGTTTGCGTCTTTTGGCTCACGTATGTGAACATGTCGCTGGCAATCAAACGACAGAGAACCCGGGCCGACATGACTAGTCATAGAACCCCAAGTGGCACATTCGTACGGAAATAGGCATACGTAACCCAGCAATGCAGGTGTCGGCCTCAAGCGTGTGTAGACGAGTCATAGCAAGCTACAAGGACTCCATTACGCCGTGAGACATAAATGCCATCACTGCACGTAGACGATTCGTAGCAGGCTACAGGGACTCCATTACACTGCGAGACATTTCCCCAAAGGGACAGACACATCAACAAAGAAGGATACATGCCGGTCAATCAATGTGTCTAGAGCAGTAGCAAGCTACCATGGCTCGGTGGAAGCACAAAGAGGCAGTTTCCCATAAAGAGTGCTACTGAAGCCACACGACTAGGTGTCGGATCCCATACATACCGTTGCACGTCACACGTACGCATGACATGCCCGATATGCATAGATACAACCGTGGCATCACAACATAACCATACAACAACTTTTATTTAAGAGGCTCAAACGAGCCTTGCATAATATGTTCTTACAGATAGGGGTCACATGACCCGACACTCAAGTCATACAAACAAGTTCATACAAACCAAGTGGAAGCATAAGCTATCTGAGTACAGATAGATGAAAGGGTAAAAAGGCACATGGCCTGACTATCTACAGCCCGCCACAGGGCATAGGTCGTAGCTGGGACACCAGCTATTCGGCATCGTCGACATCTAGAAAGAACCCACGTGATGGGTCCCGGGTCTCATCTGCAACATTTATTAAGCAAACATGAGTACAAACGTACTCAGCAAGTCTTTAAAGCAGACCTAGTCTATTCATGCTCATGTATCAACAAGGGGGTGGTGGAGTTTATGCAGCAATGCCAGCTTTGACTCATGGCTAACCTATACTACACAATTTTAACTATTTGTTTAAATTTTAGATATCGCACACGAGTCCACTAACTCCATGACAATACACCACCATGGATTCACTTCCCTCTCCTGGGAGAGTGCCATCCACGATACTCACACTTGTCTTGATATTTTTATGGGTATCCATTTGATTATCTATGAATATCATAAGTTATCCAAGTAGTCCATATCTGAGGACGCGGCTATTCGAATAGTTTCATACCTTGCAGGGGTGTACTTCTTCACACACACTCTCGCCACTTATCGCTGCATGCTCATCAAACCATGCACCTCAGCAACCTTGAAGCGGAAGCCCAGTGAGGGAGTCATCCACGGCCGTCAATCACATAAGACCTCTAGTCCAGGCTATCGCCTATTTGAGACTAAACCGCACGGAAGTCCGGCCGAAGTTTCCTCTATGGCCCCAAACGATGTGCGCAGGGTTCCCAAGCCCACCATTCAGGTGACCCT
This sequence comes from Hordeum marinum, assembly GCA_022496015.1. Classification (NCBI taxonomy): domain Eukaryota; kingdom Viridiplantae; phylum Streptophyta; class Magnoliopsida; order Poales; family Poaceae; genus Hordeum; species Hordeum marinum. The sequence goes on along the minus strand of CM039678.1, from coordinate 378,031,483 downwards.
TGGTACACCGTGCCACTGCATACCGTGTCGTAACCCACCCCTAGGGTCAGCGCTATGCACGGCTTCCAGCATGCTATAAACACCAAAAACTACTTGCAACTCCTAGACTAAGGACTAAGCGACTGATAAGTCGAGAGGGTCAATTAAGTATCCCAACGTGTGGTAGTAACTAGTCTTGGATCACAAACACGGAACTCAGTTCATAAGAACAGTCCCAATGAGACACCCCGCTATGTACTCCTACATAGCCTCTCATCGCTACCTTTACCAAATCGGGTTCATCATAAGCTTATAACATCGAAACAACAATGTTTCACTCCAGTCCATCACCCAGATGAATCAGACCTGACACAACTCTAAGCATAGCAAGCATAGCAGGCAAAGTAAGCTAAGAACATCATGGCACAAGCATATACCAGGTATGCTAGGTTGCAAGGTTTAGCTATTTACCGTGACAATGACAGGTCATGCATAAGAATAGGTTCATCTACCGTGTATGACAGACAAGTGAACATTTGTCCTAATGCAATAAACAAGAGCAGGAGCGAGAGAGTGAGATGTTATCAGAATGATCAAGGGGGTTGCTTGCCTTGCTGGGTAGCGGGAAGGTTCTCTCCTTCGTTGGAATACTCGGGGGTATCCTCAGAAGTAGGGCCTGCCGCAATGCAGACAAATAACAATCAATACACGCAAGTGCAACAATATGATGCATGATCATGACATGGTAGCATGTATGGATGAGCTAATGCAACTACTGTCCAAATTAATTGAAGTGAGTTTGAATATAGGTTCAAAATCGTTCTTCATTTCAATTTCCATATTTTAACCTATTAGCAAATGTCTATGTTCTTCTACATAGGTTGCTCTAACATGCATGATAATAGCACGAGTGGATTCATTGGATTTTTCTGATAAATTTTCATATATGAATTATTTTCATCTAATTTACAGATTAATTTATATGAATTTTTAAAGTTTTAAATAATTTCTGGAATTATTTTTAAACTGGAAAAGGATTAATGGCGTCAGCCTGACATCACCACGACGTCAGCTGGTCGGTTGAGCAGGCCAGGTCAAACCTGACAGGGTGGGACCCATTGGTTAGTGACCCAGTCACTTAATTAGAGAATTAAAACTAATCCTAATTGCTTAATTAACACTAGGCCCACTAGTCAATGACTAATTAGGTTAATTAATTTGGTTAATTAAGTTATTAACCTAAATTTGACTAACAGGGCCCAGCCCCACTTGCGAGTGACCTAGGGGTCAAACCCCTTATGGTCAAACTGATTGACTCACCGGCGTTGAGGCGCCGGCGACATAAAGGACGGCGGAGGGGGTCAGGATTCCTCCTCCGGCGACCAAATGGACAGCGAAGGGCACCAAACTTCTCTGCTTACTCGCGCGGGTCGAGCCCGACACTTCCCAAGGGCTGGGATGGCCGGAGTCCGTGCCGGCAATGAGCACGACGGCTGTCGGAGCTCGGACGAGCACGGGCTCGTCGAACCAGAGCGAGACACGGCCGGAAATAGGCACCTACGAGCACTACGTGGCCCCACGAGCTCGATGGTGGCCTTTGATGGACCAACTGGTCACCGGAGCATCGCCGGCGATGAGCTCGTGCGGTAGGTCATTCGGGAGCCGACGCAATCGGGGCCTACAGAGGGGGAAAATGCCGGAATGGAGAGGGGAAAGAGCTGGGAGCTCATAGCAGGCTCGAAGCCGTCGAGAGCTTGCTCGGGGAGGGCTCGGAGACGGCGATCAACGGCGGCGAAGCTTCGGGTCCGAGGAGGAAGACGAGCTCGGGGACAAAGCTTCGGGGCTCCTGGCAATGCGTGGCTCAGCGAGGAGGGAGAAGGCGACGAGGCGGAGTGATTGGAGGGCTCAGAAGCGAGGGGGAGTAGCTAGAACTACGGTGGCGAAGCTAAGGCACCGGCGGCCATGGCGGAGCAGAGGAGGAGGAGAGCAGAGAGGTGAGCGAGGGCGAGAGGGAGAGGGCGATAGGGATGGCTCTCAGAGCTTATCCCCGTCGCGTTGGCGAGGGGAAGCAGGCAGGCAGCTGCCGGCGTGGAGGCACGCCCGCGCGCGCGCTTTGGCCACACGCCCGTCCTCCTAGCCGACAGGAGGACGATGATGGAGCTGGGCCAGCTGGGCAGCCCAGGTTCATCCTCCCTTTTCCTTTCTGCTTTATTTTCTTCATTTTCTTTTCTGTTTTCCTATTTCTGACATTTGTTTTCTTTTCTTTTCAGGTACATATGCTTTTTTAAAATATCCCAAATATTTTATATATTGAAGTTTGAATATTTCAAACTTATGTAAAAAATTTCAGGATATTTTGGAAACTAAAATAATGATAATGCTTTATTTGATATTTTCAGAAGCTTTATCATTTATTTTTAAATTGCTTTAGTTGTTCAAATATTTAAAATGGCCCCTGTTATAATCATGTCCATATTTATCAGACATAGGGAACATTTTGGTAGGGCATTTTGGATTTGTTGAATTTTCACCAACTTGAATTATTTTGATTCAATGTGAGCTTGGGGTTTCTTTTAATCCCCATTTCATGTTGATGCAAAAAATGAAACATGATGAAACACCCATGCTGTCCTATGACATCTAGCTAGGGATGTGACAACTCAGCCCCACTCAAAAGAATCTCGTCCCGAGTTTTTGAAGTCGTCGGGAAGAGCGCGGGGTACTCTAGTCGAAGATGATCTTCTCTTTCCCATGTGGCCTCCTTTTCAGAATGGTGTGACCACTGAACCTTGAGAAACTTGATGTTCCGATGCCGAGTGGTACACTCAGCTTGATACGAACAGGGTATTCTCGATATGTAAGGTTATCTTGGAGATCAAGCGCTTCGTGGTCTACCTCACGGACAGGGTCCGAGAAGCAACGCCTGAATTGCAAGACGTGGAAGACATCATGAACCTTGGAAAGATGCGGCATAAGTTCCAATTGGTAGGCAACCTCTCCTCATTTAGCAAGAATGCGAAAAGGTCCAATGTAACGAGGAGCCAACTTGCCCTTGATACCGAATCGATGGGTACCCTTCAGAGGTGCAACCCGAAGGTAAGCCTTCTCATCAACTTCATAGGTTGATCATATTGGCTCTTTGACGAGATTGGGCTATTTTCAACTTTTCACGAATAATGCGAACTTGCTCCTCTGCATCCTGGATCATATCTGGGCCAAAGAGTTGCCTCTCTCCGGTTTCTGACTAGTTAAGAGGTGTTCGACACCTTCGTCCATAGAGAACTTCAAAAGGGGCTTTGCCCAAGCTTGATTGATAACTATTGTTATATGCAAATTCGGCAAATGGAAGACATTTCTCCCAGTTCATACCGAAATATATAACACAAGCTCGGAGCATGTCTTCGAGAATTTGATTGACTCACTCAACTTGACCACTTGATTGCGGATGGAAAGCAGTGCTAAAGGATAGATGAGTCCCCATAGCGGTTTGAAAACTTTCCCAAAATCAGGAAGTAAAGATACTTCCACGGTCCGAGTTAATCTCCAAAGGAACACCATGAAGAGAAACTATTCGAGAAACATATAACTCCGCTAGCTGGCTAGCAGTTATACTCTCCCGAACAGGAAGAAAATGAGCCACTTTGGAAAGGCGGTCAATGACCACAAAGATAACATCATTCCCTCTCTTAGCCCTAGGAAATCCGGTAATGAAATCCATACCGACCTTATCCCATTTCCATTCAGGAATAGCTAAAGGTTGAAGGGTGCCAGCAGGCCTCTGATGTTCTGCTTTCACGCAACGACAAACGTCGCAATTAGCAACGAACTGGGCAATTTCTCTCTTCATCCTAGTCCACTAGAACCTCTGGCGTAGGTCTTGATACATCTTGGTACTACCCGGATGAATTGTGAGAGGAGAATCACAAGCCTCCTTAAGGATCAGCTATCTTAAGCGTGTGCTCTTGGAAACCGTCAACCGGTTTTGGAAGAACACAACACCTTCGTCGTCCTTGGAGAAATCTTTAGCATTTCCGCTAGCAATATTCTCCTTGATCCGGGATATACCCTTATCATATTTCTAGACAACTACTATTTGATCCTTAAGATTAGGTTTCACCACCAAGTTGGATAGGAATACTTGAGGAACAATGTGGAGGTTTAACTTCCGAAATTCCTCATGGAGAAGTGGTTGACCTTGTTGTAACATCAGGTTGTTACAATAAGACTTACGACTTAGTGCATCAGCCATGACATTGGCCTTCCCCGGGGTGTAAGTTATCCCTAAGTCATAATCTGTTATCAACTCAACCCATCGTCTTTGCCTGAGATTCAAATCCGGCTGGGTGAAAATATATTTCAGACTTTGGTGATCAGTGTAAATTTCACAACGATTACCTAGAAGGTAATGTTGCCAGGTTTTCAGTGCATGGACCACAACTGCAAGTTCAAGATCATGTGTTGGATATTTATCCTCATGTGGACGCAACTGTCGAGATGCGTATGCAATCACATGACGATCTTGCATGAGAATGCAACCTAATCCTTGTCGCGAGGCGTCGCAATCTTTCCTACTTATAAAGGTTGGAGTTGGTGGTGAGTTCACATGTGGGACCACAAAAATAAACAAATGCACTACCCACATGTGGGACACACAAATAAACAAATGCACTATCCATATGTGGGACTAGCAACCTTCCAAGAGACATAAATAAACAAATGTTACTTTTACTAGGTGTGAGACCTATCTCAAATAAAAAATACATTCCTATCCTAATATGAGAATAACATTTTTTTAAAAACATAAATTTGAAATGCAAGTATGCCTCCAATTCAAAATCATGGTCTCGATTTTAGTTTCTTCTCCCAACCAATTCTTTCAGTTCCATGTCATAGCAGAACATGGCAAAGAAATTACAATTCAATGTGACAATTTAACTTACTCACACCCATTCTCCTATGTTCCAAATTCAAAATATATCTCACTATAAATCTTATGAAGGACCTAATATGGTCGCTCGAGACTCTTTAGCAACTGCAGCATGATCTTTTTTATGTTTGCGCTCTCTTTTTAATGGTGAACCTTGCAACAGCCGCAAGACACCATCATCTTATGATGATCTCCTAAGACAGTGGTAAATCCTTATTTATTATGGCTTCGTAGCAACGCACGAGCATTGTGCTAGCAGATAACAAAGTCCTTAGAGAAGTCTGGTGGCACCAGAACGGGAGCAGAGGTCAGTCGTCTTTTCAACTCCTGAAAACTGTGCTCACATTGTGGAGTCCACTCGAACTTTTTATCTTTCTTGAGGAGTTCAGTCAGAGGTTTTGCATCCTTGGAGAAATTCTCGACAAAGCGGCGACAATAGCTCGCTAAGCCAAGGAAACTTCGAACTTGCTTAACCGATTCAAGTTGAGTCCAATCAAGGACGGCCTAAACTCTATCGGGATTGACAGCAATACCTTTACCAAAGATCACGTGGCCTAGATAGGTCACTTCTGGCAACCAAAATTCACACTTGGAGAATTTGGCATACAGACGGTGCTCTCGAAGTTTCATCAATACCATCCTTAGATGCTCGGCATGTTCCTGTTTGTTCTTAGAGTAAATGAGTATATCGTCGAGGTAAACCATGACAAATTTATCCAAATACTCCATGAAGATCGAATTCATCAAGAGAGAGAAGGTGGCTGGGGCATTGGTTAAACCGAAGGACATGACGGTGTACTCATATTGGCCATAACGAGTAACAAAAGCCGTTTTTGGAATGTCCCCGTTTCTAATTCTGATTTGATGGTATCCCAACCTCAAATCCATTTTCGAAAAGACAGAGGATCCAGCGAGTTGATCATACAAATCATTGATCCTGGGGAGCGGATACTTGTTCTTTATGGTGACCAGATTCACTGGCCGATAATCTACAACCATCCGATCCGATCCATCCTTCTTCTTGACGAAGAGGACGGGACAAGCCCAAGGAGAACAACTAGGTTGGATGAAACCTTTCTTCAAAGCCTCATCGAGTTGGATCTTAAGTTCGGCTAGTTCTAAGGGTGCCATCTTATAGGGTCTTCTGGCTATTGGGACAATCCCTAGAATAAGCTCTATCACAAACTCAACATCTCTGACAGGAGGAATTCCTGGCAGTTCTTCTGGAAAGACATCCGGAAAGTCATGGAGTACCAGAATATCTTCTAACTCTGGAAGAGGGCTAGCATTGAGGGAATAGAGTTGGCACTTGGCTGTTCGAGTGGAGACATTAACTATCTCACCCAATGGATGTGTAAGTTGAACATTCCTAGTATGAGTATCAATCTTAGCATAGTGGGCTTTCATCCAATCCATGCCTAGAATGATATTGATGTCCGAAGACTTGAGGGCTATCAAAGATGCTAGGAAGACTAGCCTATCCACCAGAATCTCATTATCATGGCTCACTCTAGAAGTTTGCCACTTTGAACCAGGAGTCTGAACTACTAAAGGAGTAGGCATATCACAAAAATACATGTTATGTAACTGTGCATAACTTTCTGAGATGAAAGAATGAGATGACCTAGTATCAAATAGAACAGATGCTGGATGACTATTGACAAGGAGCATACCTAGGATAACATCAGGATCCTCAATGGCTTCCTTAGCAGAAACATAGTTCACTCGTCCACGAGCAGGAGCTGGCTTCACATAGAAGGCTTTTCCCGGCTTCCCACGTCCAGCCGACTTAGCATTAGCCTAAGGACAATCACGAGAGTAGTGCCCCGCTTCTCCACATTTATTGCAGACCACGATGGTATGGGGAGCAACATTGGCAAGCGGTCCTCCAAATGGCCTGGTTGGAGGGTTGGGCTAAGCTGGGCAAGGCGCCTGGAAGGATGGCCTCGCAGTGTATCTTGGTGGCAGAGCTGCATTGGGCACCCATACCCGGCGTTTGTTGGAACCCGAGCCAGATGCGGGGCTGAAGTCACGGTTGTGCTTCCTCATGGCCTCATAGTCAGTCTGTCCAGACTCGGCATTCATAGCCTTGTTGACGAGAGCCTAGAAGGTTGTGCGGTCATGCAGATGCAGATCTCGATGGAGCTCAGGGTTAAGTCCCTTACGAAACCTAGCCTGTTTCTTGGCATCGGTTGAAACTTCCTCCAGAGCATAGCGAGCAAGATTGCCGAACTCACGGCTATAGACATCCATGGACAGTCTGCCTTGGGTGAAAACACAAAATTCCTCTCTCTTGCGATCTATCAGCCCTTCCGGGATGTGATGGGTACTGAATGCCGCACTGAATTCCGCCCAAGTTGGTGCGGGGCCTGTGGGACGCATGGCTTCATAATTTTCCCACCACAGATTGGCAGGTCCTTCCAGAAAGTAGGTTGCAAAGGTCACCTTGTTGGCCTCGGACACATTGGCAGCCCGGATCTTGCGGAACATGCTGGTCAGCCAGTCAGCCGCATTGAGTGGGTCGATCGAATGATGATACTTAGGTGGGCACAGCCTAACGAAATCACCGAGTGACACGCCATCATTGAGATCATTGTGGGGAGCACGCGTTGTGTTCTGCTCAATTCGTTCCAGCAGCCTGTTGGTCTCCCTTTTGTTCCTTTCAGCCTCTAGCATCACTTCTGCCAAAGAAGGCGCATGTGGCAGATCCTCTTGCCTTGGCTGGCTTCCCTTGCCCTGCTCGGGGGTAGGCACGGGGTTATTCCTAGTTGCCACCATCCTGGGAAAACAAACCCACAATTTAAACATAGAGGACATCAACTCTAAGACATGAGATAAGGAATGTACTGGACAACATGGCATGCAGGGTAAGCACCCAAACAACATGGTAATAACAACTGCCATATGAACACCATGATTCATACACACCATGACATAGTTCAGTACAAGCCCAAGCTGAAAGCAAACTACAGAGAGATGACACAACTCATCGGAGGTATTACAAGCTTCCTATACATTATCTATCTACACCTCCAAACCTAACTCTCAACCTCAATCATATCCCACAAGACACGCAGGACTGTGGCGATATGACTACTACCATACTAGTACTAACATCCACGTACTCAAGCATCACCATAGAATGCCTCATACAGGTTACCCCCATGACCCAGGAGTTGAACCCGAGGATCTGGAAACACTCTAGCCTGTGATCCCTGGAAACCATAAGGACACTGATGTGGCCTTGGTCCCCTTGTTGGCGGTAACAGCGGTCCTTGAAGAGGGGCGATGCCTCCAACATCGGGCCAGTCTACGTGTGCTGGCAGATGAGTCCGCGATGGGGTCAACATCTCCAAATCTCCATAGCCTGTCTGCACGACAGGTGCCAACTGCGTCAGGGCTGTCCAAAGACGTGCAGGGGTGGCATAAAGCTCCATGCGAAGGGCATGTGCATCACGATACCTGTTCTCCAACATCTGAGCGGTCACCTGCAGCCTAGGGTCCTCATGGGAATGATCACAGTAGGCTACGCTAAGATAACCATCCTCTCCTCCCATGGAAGTAGGAACATAACAGAACTCTGTGTTGTGAAGCAGACCATGGTGAAACCTCATGATAGTCAGCATGGTGTAGGCGGCCTCCTGAACTGCCATATGTATGGTGACACCTAGTCCATAAGTCCAGTGAAGCGGCTCTGCAGCTCCAGGATATGAGGATATATCTTAACAGTACACAGATACTGACTTTGGTTGAAATCTCGATACTGCTCCTCCACTATGTACTCTAGGTACCAACAGTAACTAGCCTCCATCATGACTCTAACCAACATGGCCATGTGACCTGGTACATCGATGCACCTGGTCAGACGGACCACCTGACGGGAAGGACGAGGGGGCATCTGAAACAGAGAATGATGCAAAGACATTAGAGATTCCAGTAGAAATTGGACAGCATAACGACTATAATTGCTCAAAAAGGATTTTGAGACAACTGCAAAAGATTGGAAAAGCATAACCACTCGACTTTCTAGACTCAAATCTCTTCTCCATCTGTTTGTCACACCAACAATACACTAGTACCGACATTCTCTTGCAAACAAGCTAGCTATTAGTCCATGGTTAGTAACTCGTCATCCTAAGCAATAGATGAGAAACCTAGTTCTTAATCCCGTAGAAAAGATGAGAATGACTCGGAATAGAATAACTTGGGAAGAGGAGTAAAAAGAGACTTATGTTCCCTTCCACAATCAATTCCCCTACTTTCCTATAGTGTTTCTAAACTCAACTTCGACCGGTTTGGTTTGGTAGTCCTACAGTCAGTCAGGCTCTGATACCAACGCTGTCAGGACCCCGATCCTAAGTCATATGAATCCAGACTGTAACATATCACATCACTTTGCGGCCTCACACACGGTAAGTTCCACGGCTGCAGCCTTACCTTAGCCGGGACCGTTTGTGTCTTTTGGCTCACGTATGTGAACATGTCGCTGGCAATCAAACGACAGAGAACCCGAGCCGACATGACTAGTCATAGAACCCAAGTGGCACATCCATACGGAAACAAGCATACGTAACCCAGCAATGCAGGTGTCGGCCTCAAGCGTGTGTAGACGAGTCATAGCAAGCTACAAGGACTCCATTACACCGTGAGACATAAATGCCATCACTGCATGTAGACGAGTCATAGCAGGCTACAGGGACTCCATTACACTACGAGACATTTCCCCGAAGGGACAGACACAGTAGCAAAGAAGGATACATGTTAGTCAATCAATGTGTCTGGAGCAGTAGCAAGCTACCATGGCTCGGTGGAAGCACAAAGAGGCAGTTTCCTGTAAAGAGTACTACTAAAGGCACACAACTAGGTGTCGAATCCCATACATACCATTGCACGTCACACATATGCACGACATGCCCGATACGCATAGATACAACCATGGCATCACAACATAACCATACAACAACTTTTATTAAGAGGCTCAGCCGAGCCTTGCATAATATGTTCTTACAGATAGGGGTCACATGACCCGACACTCAAGTCATACAAACAAGTTCATACAAACCAAGCGGAAGCATAAGCTGTCTGAGTACACACAGATGAAAGGGTAAATAGGCACATGGCCTGACTATCTACAGCCCGCCACAGGGCATAGGTCGTAGTTGGGACACAAAGCTATTCGACATCGTCGACATCTAGAAAGAACCCACCTGATGGGTCCTAGGTCTCATCTGCAACATTTATTAAGCAAACATGAGTACAAACATACTCAACAAGTCTTTAAAGCAGACCTAGTCTATTCATGCTCATGTATCAACAAGGGGGGTGGTGGAGTTTATGCAGCAATGCCAGCTTTGACTCATGGCTAACCTATACTACACAATTTTAACTCTTTGTTTAAATTTTAGATATCGCAGACGAGTCCACTAACTCCATGAAAATACACCACCATGGATTCACTTCCCTCTCCTGGGAGAGTGCCATCCACGATACTCACACTTGTCTTGATATTTTTACGGGTATCCATTTGATTATCTATGAACAACATAAGTTATCCAAGTAGTCCATATCCGAGGACGCGGCTATTCGAATAGTTTCATACCCTGCAGGGGTGTACTTCTTCACACACGCTCTCGCCACGTATCGCTATGTGCTAATAAAAACATGCGCCTCGGCAACCTTCAAGCGGAAGCCACGACCGTTAATCACATAAGACCTCTAGTCTAGGCTATCGCCTATTTGAGACTGAACCCGCATGGAAGTCCGACCGAAGTTTCCGCTATGGCTCCAAACGATGTGCGCAGGGTTCCCAAGCCGACCATTTGGGTGACCCTTGGTACACTGTGCCACTGCCTACCACGTCGTAACCCACCCCTAGGGTCAACACTACGCATGACCTCCAACATGCTATGAACACCAGAAACTACTTGCAGCTCCTGGACTAAGGTCTAAGCGACTGATAAGTCGAGAGGGTCAATTAAGTATCCCAACGTGTGGTAGTAACTAGTGTTGGATCACAAACACGGAACTCAGTTCCTAAGAACGGTCCCAATGAGACAACCCGCTATGTACTCCTACATAGCCTCTCATCGCTACCTTTACCAAATCAGGTTCATCATAAGCTTATCACATCGGAACAACAATGTTTCACCCCAGTCCATCACCCAGATGAATCAGACCAGACACAACTCGAAGCATAGCAAGCATAGCAGGCAAAGTAAGCTACGCACATCATGGCACAAGCATCTACCAGGTATGCTAGGTTGCAAGGTTTAGCTATTTACTGTGACAGTGACAGGTCATGCATAAGAACAGGTTCATCTACCGTGTATGATAGACAAGTGAACATTTGTCCTAATGCAATAAACAAGAACAGGAGCGAGAGAGTGGGATGTTATCGGAATGATCAAGGGGGTTGCTTGCCTTGCTGGGTAGCGGGAAGGTTCTCTCCTTCGTTGGAATACTCGGGGGTATCCTCAGAAGTAGGGCCTACCACAATGCAGACAAATAACAATCAATACACGCAAGTGGAACAATATGATGCATAATCATGACATGGTAGCATGTATGGATGAGCTAATGCAACTAGCATCCAAGTTAATTGAAGTGAGTTTGAATATAGGTTCAAAATCGTTCTTCATTTCAATTTCCATATTTTAACCTATTAGCAAATGTCTATGTTCTTCTACATAGGTTGCTCTAACATGCATGATAATAGCACCATTGGATTCATTGGATTTTTTTGATAAATTTTCATATATAAATTATTTTCATCCGATTTATAGATTAATTTATATGAATTTTTAAAGTTTTAAATATTTTCTGGAATTATTTTTAAACTGGAAAAGGATTAATGGCGTCAGCCTGACGTCACCACGACGGCAGCTGGTCGGCTGACGAGGCCAGGTCAAACCTGACCGGGTGGGACCCACTGGTCAGTGACCCAGTCACTTAATTAGAGAATTAAAACTAATCCTAATTACTTAATCAACACTGGGCCCACTGGTGAGTGACTAATTAGGTTAATTAATTTGGTTAATTAAGTTACGAACCTAAATTTGACTAATAGGGCCCAGCCCCACTTGCTAGTGACCCAGGGGTCAAACCCCTGGTGGTCAAACTGGTTGACTCGCCGGCGTTGAGCAGCCGACAATGTCAGGGATGGTGGAGGGGGTCGGGATTCGTCCTCCGGTGACCAAATGGATGGCGGAGGGCCCCAAACTGCTCTGCTTGCTCGCGCGCATCGAGCCCGACACTTCCCAGGGGCTGGGACGGCCGGAGTCGGCGTCGGCGATGAGCACGGCGGCTGCCGGAGCTCGGATGAGCACGGGCTCGTCGAACCAGAGCAAGACAGGGCCGGAACTCGGCACCTACAAGCACTATGCAGCCCCACGAGCTCGATGGTGGCCTTTGATGGACCAACTGGTCACCGAAGCATCGCGAGCAATGAGCTCGTGCGGCAGGTCATTCAGGAGCCGGAGCAATCGGGGCCTACAGAGGGGGAAAAGGCCGAAAAGGAGAGGGGAAAGAGCCGGGAGCTCAGAGCGGACTCGAAGCCGTCGAGAGCTTGCTCGGGGAGGACTCGAAGACGGCGATCAACGACGGCGAAGCTTCGGGTACGAGGAGGAAGACGAGCTCGGGGATGGCGCTTGGGGGCTCCTGGCGATGCGCGGCTCAGCGAGGAGGGAGAAGGCGACGAGGCGGAGCGATTGGAGGGCTCAGAAGCAAGGGGGAGCGGCTAGAACTACGGCGGCGAAGCTAAGGCATCGGCGGCCATGGTGGAGCAGAGGAGGAGGAGAGTAGAGAGGCGAGCGAGGGCGAGAGGGAGAGGGCGATAGGGACAACTCTTAGAGCTTATCCCCGTCGCGCTGGCGGGGGGAAGCAGGCAGGCAGCTGCCGACGTGGAGGCACGCCCGCATGCGCGCTCCGGCCACACGCCCGTCCTCCTGGCCTCCAGGAGGACGACGATGGAGCTGGGCCAGCTGGGCCGGCCCAGGTTCATCCTCCCTTTTCCTTTCTGCTTTATGTTCTTCATTTTCTTTTCTATTTTCCTATTTCTGACATTTTTTTCTTTTCTTTTTAGGTACATATGATTTTTTAAAATATCCCAAATATTTTATATATTGAAGTTTGAATATTTCAAACTTATCTAAAAAATTTCAGGATATTTTGGAAACTAAAATAATGATAATGTTTTATTTGATATTTTCAGAAGCTTTATCATTTATTTTTAAATTGCTTCAGCTGTTCAAATATTTAAAATGGCCCTTGTTATAATCATGTCCATATTTATCAGACATAGGGAACATTTTGGTAGGGCATTTTGGATTTGTTGAATTTTCACCAACTTGAATTATTTTGATTTAATGTGAGCTTGGGGTTTCTTTTAATCCCCATTTCATGTTGATGCAAAAAATCAAACATGATGCAACACCCATGCTATCCTATGACATCTAGCTAGGGATGTGACAACCTCCCATTGATCCCTTATATACTTCACATGAGGAAGAAGTTGATATGCTTTGTAATCTTAGAAGTGTTAATCTTCTCATTAGAGGATTGCCAAGAATTGTGTTTGATCAAATGAAAAACTTTGAGTGTGCTTATACTTTATGATAGATTTTAAGAAAATATATCCAAACTACTCTTTGAAAAATCTTGATGTCATTCTCCATAAAACTATTGCCTTTCACAAAATGAAGCCTAGTGATCCAAACTCTTATAAATGCTTGTTTGAGATTCGTGACCTCATGCGTGCTAAAGGAGATGGCATAGCCATCAATAACATCATTGTTGAAGCCATTCACACTCACAAACTTGAACATTGTCATGGTCAAAACTCTAATGAATCTTTTGATTTTTGTGACGAGGATATTCCACTTGATGAGGAAAATGTCGAACATGGCTACTATGATGAATATGAGAAGTTTGACATTGAATGTGAGAAAACTATGAAGAGTCTAAGTCTCATGGCAAACCTCAAAGACTACATGTCCAGAGGAAAAACAATGGATTCTTGATAGTGGATGCACCGATCACATGACCGGAGATAGAGACATGTTTCACGAGATCACACTAAACCATGGACCACAGAGGTATGTGACTTTTGGAGACAACTCCAAGTGTAAGGTAATTGGTCTTGGTAAGGTGGCCATATCTCATGATAGTTCCATTCAAAATTTAATGCTTGTTGAATCCCTTGGCTACAATCTTTTTTTCGTATCTATACTAGCCAATTTTGGTTTCAATGTGCTATTTACTAAAGTAGATTGCTAAGTGTTTCGTCAAGATAATCATATCATGGTCTTTGCTAGTATCTGTAGAGGTGATCTATACATGGTCGATTTCACTAAGAGAGCCCAACCTCGTACTTGCCTTATTACAAAATCTTCTAAAGGTTGGCTATGGCATAGAAGGCTAGGACATGTTGGTATGCATAATCTAGACAAGCTCATCAAAGGTGATCATGTACTTGGTGTCAAAGATGTTATGTTTGACAAAGATAGACTTTGTAGTGCTTGTCAAGCAGGAAAACAAGTGGGTGGAAGTCATCCCATAAAGAACATCATGACTACCAGGAGACCACTCAAGTTGCTTCCTATTGATATCTTTGGTCCCATTGCTTACAAGAGCCTTAGTGAAAATTCCTTTGATCTAGTTATAGTTGATGATTTTTCCATATTTATGTGGGTATTCCTTCTTCATGACAAGTCACGGGTTCAAAAGGTCTTCAAGAACTTCACTCTCAAAGCCCAAAATCAATTTGAAGTGAAGATCAAGAAAGTTCGGAGCGACAATGGATCGGAGTTCAATAACACTGATGTGGATACCTTTCTTGACGAAGAAGGTATCTCACATGAATTCTCGGCTACGTACACACCGCAACAAAATGGAGTTGTTGATAGGAAGAATCGGACTCTCATAGAGATGGCTAGAATGATGCCCGATGAATACAATATGCCAAGATACTTTTGGGCGGAAGTCATGGAAACAACTTGTCATGCGACAAACCGACTTTATCTCACAAGCTTCTCAGTAAAACGGCATGCGAGATACTCACCAATAAGAAACCCCAAGTTGGATACTTCTAAGTATTTGGCTCAAAGTGCTACGTTATTGATAAGCATCATCATTCTAAGTTTGCTCCTAAATCTCATGAAGGTTTCCTACTTGGTTATGGATCAAACTCTCACATTTATCGTGTCTACAACAACTTCACTCAATAAGTTGAAGAGATGGTTGTCGGTGTCAAAACCGGCGGATCTCGGGTAGGGGGTCCCGAATTGTGAGACTAGAATCGATGGTAACAGGAGACAAAGGGGACATAGATTTACCCAGGTTCGAGCCCTCCTATGGAGGTAATACCCTACGTCCTGCTTGGTTGTACTGATGGTATGGGGGGTTACAGAGTTGATCTACCTTGAGATCGAATAGCTAACCCTAGATGAGTTGCCTTCTGGCCTACAACCTAAAACCCTTCGGCTTATATAGACACTGAGGGTACCTAGGGTTTACACATGGTCAGTGACACATCAAAGAGATAAACATGCCTACTTGCTACATCAAACGTGGAGCACAAGCCATAGTTCCCGACGCTTCCATCTTGGAGATAAGGTCTTCAATGTATCCTGTGTTCGGTAAGTGGCCCATATAGTCCGGCCCATAGAGATAGGTCGGCCTCCCGAGGAACACTTAATCCAGGACTCCCTCAGTAGCCCTCGAACTTGCTCCAATGCCAAGGGTCTCAGCTTCAACTGATTCAGACGATCAGAGTCTTCGTCTTGCGAGGTGAGTTCTTCCCGCCAAACCTAGTTCTGCCTCCGATGACAAGTAGCTTTCCGCATAGTGGCGTGTCCGAACACTGTAAATAGGCCGGCCTTGAAGGCCAAACGTTAGGGGGTAAATAATGTTCCTCTGACGACCTCTCTTACGAAAGGTCACGACCCATCGCGATCGCCAAGCCAGTTACAAAAGCTCGATCCGCGGTTCGAGGCTGTTTTAATCAACACGACCTATCAATGTGATGATCATGCCTTGTTTTACACGGGATATGTTTAATCATGCACGTGTAATAGCTCGCACGTCTTGGGAAGCGGAGGGATTCACGACGCAGCGATGGGAGATCGAACCGATAAGCCTCATAAAAGGGGAAGAAAACCCCCAAAGCCTATTCACGCTCCCCTTCCGCCTTCTTTGTCTTCCATTCCTCTGCGCCTCCGAAGCACAGATCTAGATCTTCCGCCCCCACCTCCGAGTTCATCAATGGCGGGCTCCAACGGCCATTGGGAGGCCTCCACAGTCACCGACCGGGACATCCTCAACCTCAAGAAGGCTGACTACCTCTCTGCTGACATCCCTAATTGCACACCAGAGGAGGGTCAAGTGATCCCCACTCGCCGGCAGGGCTAAAGGGTGGTCTTCCTCCTCCACTTCATCAGGGGGTTAAGCTTTCCGCTCCACCCCTTCATCAGGGGGTTGATGTTTTTCTACGGCCTCGATTGCCCTGACCTCCCGCCGAACTCTTTCATGCATATCTCGGCATTCATCCTCATTTGCGAGGCTTTCCTGTGAGTCGAGTTGCACTTTGGTCTATGTCTCAAAGTGTTCAACGTCAAGTCGAAGTGCGTCGGCGGGAAGCACGCAGACTGCAACGGAGCTATCATCAGCAAGCTCACCCGTGTCGTGTGGCCGTCAGACACCTTCATCGACACCATCAAGGCATGGCAGAAGGTGTGGTTCTATATCACAGAACCACGAGAAGAAGGTGAGATTCCCCCTGCCGAATTCAGATCCGGCCCCCCTACCCGACTAGCTTCATGGCTCAAAAAGGGCCTTAGCTGGGGACCGAGCAAGGAGGTGAACAACCTGTAGAAGCGCATCGACTCCATGGTCGAGAAGGACATCAAGCTGACCAATGTGGTCCAGGTGATGCTCTGGAGATGCATCCTCCCCTGCCAGCACCGAGGTACTCCCTTGTGGGCTCATCAGCTTGACGATGCACCCACAATCCGGAACCTCTTTCGCACTATGCGGGAGAAGCTATGGAAGGCGCTCTTCAAGTCACAGGAGAGCTAGCCATCCAAGGAGGAAGACATGGCCCTGCACACCTCCAAGCTCGCCATGAAGGTATGGTTCACTTCTGCTTGATCGACTTTACTTTTCTTAAAGAGGATCCATAATGTTTCTTCTGATCATTCCCTTACAGAAATGACTAAGGAAAGCTGTTAACATCAGCAGTCCGACACCTCAGCCCGAATACGCCAGGTCCGGGCTATTAGCAGAAATGCTCCTAGATAAGCCTTATGAGGCCCCCACGAAGAAGTAGAAGAAGAAGAAACTAGGCCGGGGCGGCCTTCGCATCAGGGACCAATCAGAGACTGTGTCCGGGGAAACCCATGCCTCCTCGAATCAAGAGGAGCATGAGGAGGAAGAGGAAGAGGAGGAGCAGGAGGAATAAGAGGAGGACGAAGTCGAGGGGGAAGGCAATTCCCCCTTGCAAGAAGGAGGGCGGCGTCATCGGGCGCCCCAAAGGAGGTACCCCCTCCCGCCCAGAAGAGAGCGCATCGGACGCAGGTGGTCTTGTCTGACAATAGCTCGGATTCAAACACTGAGTCCAATGACGCCAAAGTGGTTCCACGAAAGAACCTCAGGGTCAAGCCCCCCGCCCAAAGGTTAGGATCTGAAGACCCCTTGTTTACCCTTTAACAGGTAGAGAGTTTACTAACATGCAGGTGCTTATTGTTTTTGCAGCCCCCGCACGTCCTTCCCCGCTGATCAAATATCATATGGGGAGACCCCACCCGTCGAACTAGCGGAGAGCGGGAACGCCTCGCATCCCACCACTCCAGGCGTCACGAAGGACACTGCGAAGGTGTCATCCTAGCGTGCTCCTATGGAGCCGGGCACTGCTACTTCTCGAGCATGCGTTGGTTTCCCGTGAAGAGGAACGGTTTGATGCAATAAAGTAGATAAGTATTTCCCTCAGTTTTTGAGAACCAAGGTATCAATCCAGTAGGAGATACAAGCGATCCACTAATAGATATACCTGCACAAGGAATCAAACTCTTGCACACAACGCTACAAAGGGGTTGTCAATCCCTTCACGGTTATTTGCAAGGTTGAGATCTAGTAGAGATAGATATAATAGGATGCTTGAACGGAAAGTAAAAATAAAAGTAAAAACAATGCAGAAAGTATTTTTGGTGTTTCTGGTTTTAGATCTGAAAATATAATATGGAAAATAGACCCGGGGCCATAGGTTTCACTAGATGGCTTCTCTCATGATGGCAAGTATTACGGTGGGCGAACAAATTACTGTTGAGCAATTGATAGAAAAAGCGAATAGTTATGAAGATATCCAAGGCAATTATTATGCATACATGCATCACGTCCATGACAAGTAGACCGAAATGATTCTGCATCTACTACTATTACTCCAGACATCGACCGACTCCTACCTGCATCTAGAGTATTAAGTTCATGAAGAAGAGAGTAATGCATTAGGTAGGATGACATGATGTAGAGGGATAAACTCAAGCAATATGATGAAAATCCCATCTTTTTACACTTGATGGCAACAATACAATACGTGCTTCGCTGCCCCTACTATGTCACTGGGTGAGGACACCGCAAGGTTGAACCCAAAACTAAGCACTTCTCCCATTGCAAGAATTACCAATCTAGTTGGACAAACCAAACCAATAATTCAAAGAGACTTGCAAAGATATGAAATCATGCAGATTAGAATTCAGGAAAGACTCAAATAATATTCATGGATAATCTGAACATAAACCCACAATTCATCGGATCTTGACAAACACACCGCAAAAGAGTATTACATCGGATAGATCTCCATGAAGATCATGAAGAACATGGTATTGAGAAGCAAAGAGAGAGAAGAAGCCGTCTAGCTACTAGCTATGGACCCATAGGTCTATGGTGAACTACTCACACATCATAGAGGGACAATGGAGTTGATGTAGATGCCCTCCGTGATCGAATCCCCCTCCGACAGATTACCGGAAAAGGCTCCAAGATTGGATCTCTCAGGAATGGAAGCTTCTGGCGATGGAAAAGTGTTTTCGTGGCTCGTACTGATAATGATGGAATATTTGGGTATTTATAGGCCAAAGATTAGGGTTAGAGGAGGTGCTAGGGGCCGACAAGCCTGCCCGGCGCGGGGTACCCCCTTGGCCGCGGCAAGCAGGCTTGTGGCCCTATGGCAGCTCCTCTGCCTTGGTTCTCAAGTCTCATGGCTTCCATATTTTTCCGAAAAAATCTTTCCGAAGGTTTTATTACGTTTGGACTCTGTTTAATATTCCTTATCAGTGAAACTCAACAACAAGGAAAAAATAGAAACTGGCACTTGGCTCTAGATTAATAGGTTAGTCCCAAAAATAATATAAAATAGCATATTAATGCATATAAAACATCCAAAACAGATAATATAATAGCATGGAACAATCAAAAATTATAGATACATTGGAGACGTATCAGGCACCGGCGGCGGGGGGGTGGGGTGACATAATGGCCGAGGCTAACACCTCGGTCACCGTTGACCGGGGGAATGTACCCCACACGGATATTGAGGAGGCCGGACGAGCGGCCTCTTAGTCCCCTCAGAGGGCATCTTCGGAGCGCACCATGCCTCCGGAGGTACCGGCTCAAACCACGGTTAGTGATCAAGTTATCCGATCACCACCGGCGCCATAGGTCCATGGGTGACCGGTCATGGAGGAGGCTCTATAGAGCGCCTCCATCTCCGAAGAGGACCGCACCCTTATGGGTGCGGTGTTATAGAGCATTCAGTCCATCGACATTGGACTGAAGGAGGCCTTTAAAGGTCTCCTGACGGGTTTTCAAGTAAGCCACATGATGCTCTTATTTTATAAGTTTTTATTTTTTTATTATTATATACATGGCAGCCCCCGAGGCCTAGGTGAGTTTGAAAAAAACTTACCTAGGGGTCAATCATGAATCCGATTCCAGAATTAGATACATTATGTGTTCGAAATATTAGATTAGTCCTTTAATAAGGTCAAAAAATATGATCGGATTGACTATAGTTCGGAAGTATAGACCCCGTGTAACATGTCAACTGTATGTGAAATGCAGGCTTCATTATCGGCGGCGGCCATAAATGGCGCCGAGCTGGAAGAACTGAATTGGAAGCTAAAACGCTCTAAGGATGAAGTTGATGCCCTTAACAGAAGATTCGACGAGGCACAAGGTAGGTCAAAAACTAAATCCGAGTACCTTTGCCCGAGCACTTTTGTCCGAACACTATAAATACAGTTTTTCATAGTGTTTAATGCTTACGCAGCCTCGGCGAAAGAGGTGGAGAGGTTCAAGGCCGAGCTTCAACAGGCGAAGGACCAAGCGGCCGTCGAGATGGCGGCGACCAAGGAAGCAGCTACCGCCCTTTCTGCTCTGCTTGCTACCAGCGACAAGCATGAAGCTCGTGTGGGGGAGGTCCAACGGGAGCTCAAGGATGCCAGCCAGAAGTGCGAGGCCCTTGAGCGAAAAGGGAAGGAGAGCACGGCCGAGCTGCCCACCCTAAAGAACGATCTTCAGAAGGAGCGGGTGGACAGACGGTTCTATGAGGAGCAGGCCCGCCAAGCGAAGGACATAATGGATGGTAATCCGTACTTACTACAGTGTGTCTTCGGGTATAGCAAAGTCAGATTGCTTACCCAGGTGTGGCGTTCCTCAGGCGCCTCCTTCGATCTCCCGAAGAGTGTGGCGGACGTCAATCAGCTGTTCGCCTCGAGGGAAGGAGACGAAACTCGTTTGTTGTGGGCACAGTTTGGAGCCCCCGAGCGCTCTCCTCTTCTGGTGGAGCAGCTGATGCAGCTGATGGAGCTGCACCGGATGGCGGAGCCGTCCATGAAGGACCTTTACATCCGCTTGTGGCCCGACAAGCCACTGCCAGGCATCTACTTTGGCCTGGTGTAGAAGTTAGTTGTCACTTCGCCCCGCCTCAATGCCGTGAAGCACTCCTCCTGCATCGAGGGAGTCCGGATGTCTCTTGCCAAGGCCAAGGTGCACTAGCCAGGGTTGGATCCGATGAAGGTAGCCACTACCCCGCCGCCTCCCGGGAAGGAGCATAGACGCCTCGAGCTATACTTCACCGAAGTGATGGAAGGTGCTCGGGCAATAGCTTCCCAATGTTCGGGTGATAATGTATTTGAATAAATTGTAATGCCTCCGAAGACTTTTCAAAGTTGTAATGTTATAAGTTATTATGTTTGTATGTCTTTGCATTCCTTTATAACTCGTGTGTGGCCGTTTGAAACTGAAAGATGCGAGTCGTCGGATTCAACCCCCATGTAGATACTACATGGGGTGTTACTGCCAATGCACTATATTCCTTAGCTGAGTGATCGGAACCCGAAGGCGGTAGAGTGCGGCGGACTAGGCAATCGGACTATAGTGCCTTATTTCTTTCACTTAGCCATAGGGGCGTGAAAAGGACTACGGGGGGGGGGGGGGGGCTAAAGACTAGCTCCTGGAGTGTTTGTGATGTTCGAATGAACCGCGGCCAAGGCCAACTTCACATGGTTTGCATGTATAGCAAACCCTTCGCACAACACGGAATATCCTCTGATGAGGATGGAAGCATAACACTTCAACCTCGGATTCACAGACCGACTCTCGCATACTATGACGGTCAGTTTTCGGCTTTCTCCCCTGAGGTGCTTGACCAGACTACCTGGAAACACAATTGCAGGGGTTCTCCCTTTGCCCTTTTAGTTGAACGAGCAGAACGTAAAGGGGCAAGCACAGGAGCCGGGCAACCCAACTATTGACCCAAGACATAGTTTGGAACTCATGCATATAAAGTGAATTCCAAGATGCTGAACACATAATGAACTGTACGTAAGGCGATTTTGTTTGTAAGCTCGAGCCCCTAGTGTATTTTCCGGTTGCATCGCAATATACTAGACCGGCTTACGAGAAGAGGGAGCAAAGGGAAAATATGTGCCAAAAAAGGACAGACGGGACAAACATGTGTAACACTATTATATCTTTCTCAACAACTCTTATAGCTTGGTTTGCCGAGGCAACTGTTGGAATTTGAAAAAAGAGAAATTATACAGGAGTCATTGTACCAGGGGTCTTTGATTGGTGACCTTATGTCTTTGATGTGCCCTATCAAATTTGCTCCTGTTCTTTGGTACACCTCAATGTAATTTTTCGGTCCAGCCGAACACCTACCTTTTTTCCCCACCGCTACCCATGGAATTTTGAGTGCAAAGTTGTGCCTTCTTGGCACGTACTTTGCTGGTACTAGGGGTGTGCAATGGGGAGCGAATCCCTATTTAGGGAGAGAGGAAGGTTCTGAGAGTTCGCCTGAAGTTGAGCTCGTTTCCCAACCTTGCGTGCCTTTACAGCTGATGTCAAAACCTGCCGACCATCTTTCTAATCGAATTCGGCCGCTAGTGCTAGCGCATGTATCCTTGGTTCGGAGAGAGCACTCTGTGTTTCCGTTAAGAGTAATGACCCCTTTGGGGCTGGACATCTTGAGCTTGAGGTACGCATAGTGAGGGAAGACATTGAAACGGGCGAAACAGGCGAACGCTGTCCGGTCGAGCAGGGCATGATAGCCGTTGCGGAATGGCACAATGTCGAAGATCAAGTCTTCGCAATGGAATTTATCGGGCGAGCCGAACACAACTTCCAGGGTTACGGAGCCCGTACATCGGGCTTCAACGCTTGGAATCACTCCTTTGAAGGTAGTGTTGCTAGGTTTGATCCTTGACGGATCTATGCCCATCTTTTTCACCGTGTTTGAGTAAATCAGATTTAGGCTACTTCCTTTGTCCATCAGGACCTTTGTGAGGTGGTATCTATCTATAATGGGATCTAGGACGAGGGCCGTCGAACCTCCATGACGGATACTGGTAGGGTGATCATGCCGATCAAAGGTGATCGGATATGCCGACCATGTGTTATACTTCGGGGCTACGGGCTCTATGGCATAGACCTCCCGAAGGGCGTGCTTCCTTTCCTTCTTAGGTATATGGGTGGCGTATATCATGTTCACCGTTTTGACTTCTAGAGGAAATTTCTTTTGTCCGACACCCATCGGACCCCGAGGCTGCGTGAGCTATTGCCTTGGTCTTCGGGTGGAAGCTTGCCCACCTTCTTAAACACCTAGCAATTACGGTGTGTGTGATTGGCAGGCTTCTCCTGAGTCCCATGGATTTGTCAAGGCTTTTCCATGATCTTCTCCAGGGGGTGGGTCCATCATGATTGCCTTTAGGAGGCTTCTTCCGCTGCCCAGGTCGGGAGTTGCAGAAGCCGGCGTTAACGGCCGTGTCATCGGCATCACTAAAATTGTGCCATCCCGAACTTCAGAGGTTCCGGGGTCTTCAGAGTTGTGGCTGCATCTTGCTAGCCAGTTGCCTTGCCCCATGCAAAAGCGAGTCATCAGGGAAGTAAGTGCGGACATGGTCTGAGGTTTATCCTGGCCGAGCTGGCGGGCCAGCTATTCGTCTCGAATATCTTGCCGAAAAGAAGCTATTTGCCTCGGCGTTCGGGCAGTCGACAATTTGGTTCTTTTTGGTCAAGAACCGATTCCAGAATTGACATGTAGATTCTCTGGACTTCTAGACGACGTTACTTAGGTCGGAGGAGTCCGGCGGCCGAACATAGGTTCCCTAGAAGTTAGAGCGGAATGCATCCTCCAGGTCTTCCCAGCATCCAATGGAGTTTTCGGGGAGGCTGTTGAGCCAGTGCCGAGCTGGCCCTTTGAGTTTAAGGGGGATGTATTTGATGGCGTGGAGATCATCTCCTCGAGCCATGTGGATGTGGAGGAGGAAGTCCTCGATCCATATAGTCGGGTCAGTTGTCCCATCGTACTGTTCGATGTTTACTAGTTTAAACCCTTCTGGGAACTGATGCCACATCACCTCATCTGTGAAACATAGTGGGTGAGCGGCGCCCCTAACCCGAGCTATGTCATGCATGTAATCGACATCTATTCTAGCTTGGTTACGTTCCCAGTCTCCGTTATCTATTCGGTCGAGCCATGGTCTGTACCCATCCGTCTATCGGGTGAGTATCCTGTGGATCAGTAGATGGATCTTGTATGGCCTACTCTGTGATCTAAGTCATCTCGCAGGTCGAACCTATCATTGAGCTCTAGCGGCTCCTTTCCCTGTCTTTGGGGTATTGCCGGCCTATAACCTGCGTCGTCGGCCATCCGAGCACGCCCACGAGGAGGGCGGTCTGGCTTGTCATATGGAGTATGTTTCGGATACAGAGTATTAGTGAGCTCGTTGTCGAATTGCGGCAGCAACCTTCTTCATGGACAGCTCTTCGTCTGATCTGATAGACCGGTACCATGTGCTTCCTTAGTTGAGAGGACTCTTGTCCATCGATCATTGAGGTCATCCTGTTCGGCTTTAAGCTGTCGTTCCTTAATTTTCAGATTGCGAGACGTTGCTATGAGATGCTATCGGAACAGTTCCTGATCTTCATGGTTATCAGGGATGTCCAAGTCATCAGCTTCCAGGATATCCTCCTTCTCGATAGGGGGGGGGGTATTTATCATCCTTGGAACTGTTGAGGTCATCAAGGTTGTGCTGCTCCTCAGGCACTTCTTGCCCCTCTAACGGGTGTTCGGTGACATTAGGGTCACCGTGGCCCTCGGCAGTAACTCTATCCCTGGTGCTGATAATAGCTTCCCTTCGCTTTTTGCCTTTGGATCATTTATGCGGTTTCTTGTGCCTTGACGCCGCGTTGCCCGGTTTGCCGCCATCATTATTAGGCGTTTTGTCGCCATTAGGAGTGTCCACCATGTAGACGTCGTATGTAGAAGTGGCGGCCCATCGCCCGATATTAACAGCGGTGGGGGCGCAGTCCTCTTCATCCATGTATTCTGCCTCATCGGAGGCGTAGTCCAGCACTCGGTTAAATCTTCGACAATGGCAATCAAGTGGGTGGTGGGTGGGTCAAAAAATTCATCCCGACCCATACTGTAGCTGATCTGAACAGAGATCGGGGCTAGATCGTTGGAAATTTTCATGGACGAGATCCGATGTAGAGTTTCATCGAACATCGAGGGCTCGATCAGATCATACTGTTCAGCACTTTCGGGGTTGACCTCCGATGTGTCCAAACGGGACGGAGGTTCGGCAATAACGAGCGTCCGGCCATCCAACACTATGGCTGAATCTAGACCAGTAGTAGGTACACCGCCATGGTTAACCCCGTTGGTGTGACCAAAGAGGGAACTCAAGGTTAAAGCCTCAGAGTCTTTCGGCGTGGCAGGTGAAGCCGCAAGCCCGGTTAGTGACAGGTCGCCTGGAGAGTCTATGGAGAACTGTAGGTTCCCGAATTTGATCTCTTGACCAGGGGAAAAGCTCTTGACACGGCCTAGATGGCCGGTCGGCGTCAGCGTGCAGCACAACGCTACCAAAGGCGAAGATCTGTCTAGGGACGAAGGTGTCCTTGTTGCGGACCTCTTTGTTGATGCTAAGGCGAGGCATCAATTCCTTGAGTGCTCACAGAGGAACTCTCAATGAAAGCACGTGTCAAAACCGGCGGATCTCGGGTAGGGGGTCCCGAACTGTGAGACTAGAATCGATGGTAACAGGAGACGAAGGGGACACATATTTACCCAGGTTCGGGCCTCCTATGGAGGTAATACCCTACGTCCTGCTTGGTTGTATTGATGGTATGGGGGGTTACAGAGTTGATCTACCTCGAGATCGAATAGCTAACCCTAGATGAGTTGTCTTCTAGCCTACAACCTAAAACCCTCCGACTTATATAGACGCCAAGGGTACCTAGGGTTTACACATGGTCGGTTACACGCCGAAGAGATAACCATGCCTACTTGATACATCAAACGTGGAGCACAAGCCGTACTTCCCAAAGCTTCCATCTTGGAGATAAGGTCTTCAATGAATCCTGTGTTCGGTAAATGGCCCATATAGTCCGGCCCATAGAGATAGGTCGGCCTCCCGAGGACCCCTTAATCCAGGACTCCCTCAACGGTAGATGTGAAGTTTGATGAATCTAATGGTTCGCAAGTCGAACAATTGCCAAATGATGTAGGATAGAAGGAACCTTCGGAAGCCATTCAAGATTTGTCCATCGGCAAGATTCTCCCATGGAGGTGAAGGAAAGTACTTCATCAACAGAAGTGGAAGCTCCTACTTCGCGTCAGGGCGAACCAAAAAATGACATGGAGGCCTCCACAAGCGGTACACATCAAGATGAAGAGGAAGCATAAGTACATCAAGATGATCCACCTCAACCTCGTTCACCACCCCCGCAAGGAAACGCCACCTTCAACAACAAAGAAGAATATGATGATGAGGAAGCTCCACCATCCAACAAGCAAAAGCTACCACGATTTCGAGCAAGAGTGAACAAGAATCATTACTTAGACCAAATATTTGGTGACATAGAATATGGGATAATCACTCGCTCTAAAACTCGTTTAGCTAACTTTTGTGAGCATTACTCATTTATCTCTAGTATTGAGCCTATGAAGGTAGAAGAAGCACTTGAAGACCCAGATTGGGTGAATTCCATGCACTAAGAGCTACATAACTTTGAGGGGAATGAAGTGTGGACACTATTGGAGAAGCCCAGGGATGATCACAATATCACTCGAACAAAATGGGTGTTTCAGAACAAGCAAGATGAAGACGGTCAAGTTGTATGCAACAAGGCACGTGTCGTAGCTCAAGGTTACAGTCAAGTTAAAGGTATGGACTACGGTGAAACTTACGCCCTGGTTGCTACACTTGAAGTTATTTATATACTTCTTGCTAATGCCAATCACCATGATATTACTCTTTATCAAATGGATATCAAAATTGCCTTTTCTAAATGGTGAAATTGAGGAGGAAGTTTATGTCAAACAACCTCCCGGCTTTTTGAACCCTAAGAAACCTAATCATGTTTATAAACTTCGTAAAGCTCTTTATGGTCTTAAACAAGCCCCTCGAGCTTGCTACAAATTCTTAACGAAGTTTCTCATTGCAAAGGGTTTTGAAATTGGTAAAATTGACACAACCTTGTACACAATAGAGTTAACGATGAATTATTTGTGCGACAAATTTATGTGGATGATATTATTTTTGGATCTACTAACCCACATTTTAGTAAGAAATTTGGAAGGTTGATGTTAGAGAAATACGAGATGTCTATGATATGTGAGCTGATTTTTTTTTGTGGTTTGCAAATCAAGGAAACGAGAGAAGATACGGTTATGTTTCAAACCAAGTATACCAAGGACTTTATAAAGAAGTGGACATGTTGACCTTACCAAGGATGACAAACCAGTTGATGAAAAGGTTTATAGATCAATGATCAGTTCATTGCTATATCTATGTGCCTCTCATGCCGATATCATTCTTAGTGTTTGCATGTGTGCTCGATATCAATGTGCACCAAAAGAGTGTCATCTTAAGGCTGTGAAAAGAATGGTGAGATACTTTATACATACACCAAACTTTGGCATTTGGTGCCCCAAGGGATCTTCTTTTAATCTTGTTGGACATTCCGAATTGGACTATGCCAGAGATAAGGTTGATAGAAAATCCACCTCACGTACTTGTCAATTTCCTGGGAGATCTCTTGTATCTTGGTCATCCAAGAAACAAAACTCGGTATGTCTATCCAAAGCCGAAGCGGAATATATTGCCGCCGGATCATGTTGTGCGCAATTACTATGGATGACTCAAACTCTTAAGGATTATGGTATACATGTGAAACATATTACGTTGTCATGTGACAATGAGAGTTCTATTAAGATTGCTCATAATCTCGTGTAACACTCTCGAACTAAACATATTTAAGGTCGTCATCATTTCATTCGCGATCTTGTTACCAAAGGAGATGTCAATCTTAAGCATGTTCATACTAACAAACAATTGGCCGATATGTATACTAAGACACTTGATGAGAAAGTGTTTTGTCACTTGCGGAGTGAGTTGAACATCATTGATGCTTCAAACTTGAGGTAGACTTACTCGGATGCATACAAGGGCATGAGGCTACATGACTATTCCATGATATCTCTGATATGAAACTATCTTATACCTTGGAAATCTATGCTCCCTTGTATTGCATCTAATATTTTGTAGGTACTTGGAGGAACTACACTCCACAAGATTGCCATCAACTCATACCAAAAGCAATCTTGTCGTGACCAAGTATCATCAACCCCTGTTTGTGATGGAGGGGAGAAGACAACACAAATCATATCCTTGAAAACTATTTGTTAAACAGTTTCACTCTTGTCATTTGGATATATCATGTTCATCCTTGCATGACTAACCCATGTAGGTGAGAAGTGAACCAAAACATCAAGGATTTATCCCAACTCAAGGTGATCTTCATCAACCTTGAGCATCCACAACAAGTCCACCTACATGCCACGCCATCTACATGATTCAAAGGTATGTACTCATATCATTGAAAAGCTTTACTCCAGGTCATGAGTCAAAGTAATTCAAAGAGATATGAAAACATCAAAATGCATACACGAAAAATGGTAACCCCATTTTGAGCTTAACAATGAGTATGACCTATGATCAAGCATTCTTGCTTGGCTCCTAAGTCAATGCACTCTAATATAGGTGACCTAGTCGCCGACCATCATCTAGATGAAGTTTCACGTGTGGTTAATAATTTAGTTGCATGCCTTCTTGGAACAAATCAATCTCCATTTAGTTAAGAAAATCTATTGCAAATCTTTTGAAAATTCCTTGCAAAACTTTTGACATATTCCTTGCAAAATTCTTTGAACATTCTATGCAAAAGTTTGTGGAAAATTTTCGAGAACATTTGTCAAATCTTTTTGAAAGTTTTCATTGACAATATGACCAATAATATTTTTGCCAAAATTAAGATTGCATCTCACACCTTCTGAAGTGGGGAAATTGGTTTCACCGATATAGCAGATAGACTGCTCTTAGCATTTTCGGTACCACCAACATGGAGCACCCGACCATACCGATTTCAAAGTGAACCCTAAGGATCATTATTGGTTCTACAGATCAAGTTTACCTCGAAGTCTTTGATTTTAGTTACTTGTGTTCTTTGTCATATACTTTACTTTTGCAGACCTTTTATCTATGACCCTTACTCTCAAGGACCCCTTACCCTGTGACCCTTCTTTGAAATTTATGCCAAAGGGAGAGAGATCAAATCTTAAGATCAAATCTCGAGGGGAGAATCATTAAAAGCTCAAAGCTAATTATTATGGGGGGGGTGGCAGATCAACTTAGTTCATTATTCCAAAAGGAGAGAGAGATAAAAGATTAACTTATTTGGATTCACGTTGTTGCATTGCTGCACTTGATATGATATATCTTTTATTTGCTAGACTTTGTCTCACCCTACCTTCTCTCAATATCTACATGCCAAGATTCAAGGGGAGAGGAGAAAGTAATATCCATATCCAGGAGAAAGCTTTAAATGCTCTTGGACACATATCAATATTAAGTAATGCTATTTTCCGTATTTCTTCCATACCTTGGTACTTTTGGATTCTCTTGAATTAGGATGGAAATAAATATTCTTGTGTTATATAACATTGTTTTCTCAAGTGTGTTTCCTTAGTTAAAATGCTCAAGAACTTCACGGTAACTATATTCATCATATCCTTGGTCAATATGATCTCTTGTTTATTGGACATATTGTTTACAAGAGTGAGTCTTGAACATGGAGAAACCTCATTCACATATGTTTGATGCATATAGCCAAGGTACACAAGACTCATCATGTCCTGTCTACTATGTGTGTGTGTTCATGCATTCCAAATCAACTATCCTATAAAATGATTTCACACATTTTGGGGGAGCTTGCCTTAGTCATGTGTCTCTTAAAGCCTTCATATATTTCTGCATATCTTAATACGAAGCTTTGATTGTAGGTTGTCATCAATTACCAAAAATGGGGAGACTGAAAACACATATGCTCCCTTGGTGGTTTTGATAATTCATGACAACATACATTGTCTCTTGGACTAATAGTTTTAGCTAGTTTATTTCAGATAAAGTCCATAGAGAGGATTGGCTAAAAATGTGATGAGAAGCCCCAAGGAAGGATAAGAATCGGATTGGAAAAGCTTCAAGCTCCAAGACTCTACAATTTGCATTTTTGTGATAAATCACATTTGAGTCCTTAGGAAAGCCAATACTATTAAAATGGGATTAGGTATCTATGATGATATGGTGGCTCAAGGGCTTAGAGTTAGCCACCAAAAAGGAAAACCCCTCATGAATTCTCCTACTAATATATTATGTCCAAACCCCAAAGTCCAAATTCGGTGCCACCAACTTTCCAATACCGGCCCACCGAGTTTTACCCTAGAGAGAATCTAGAGCCAACCCTATCTTCTCGATGACACCAAGTCCCTTTTTGGTGCAACCAAAAATAGTGACCAACTTGCTGGTGTGCATTTTCTAAAAAATAGAATTTCTGTTTTTTGCAAGTCGGTGCCACCGAGTTTGGGTAGCTACCTAGGTCAGCCAAATTGGACTCACCGAGATTTATATATCGGTCTCACCAAAATGTCAAAAGTTACCACATTTTGCACTAGTCGGTGCAACCGAGTTTTTGCTTCGGTTTCACCGAGTTGGGCAATAATGTTATTACTGTTGGATTTTTTGAAAAGCCTATATATACCCCTGCACCTCCCTCCCATTCATAGTAAGAGCACTTAGTAGAAGCCAACACTTGGCCCATCCATTTTCTCAGAGAGAATCACCTACTCATGTGTTGGGGTTAAGATCTTCCACTCCGACCATATGCATATTGATTTATAGCCTCCCTAAGTTGGTTTCCACTGAATCAATCTCTTCTTCTAATCCAAATATGTGAGAGAGTGATTGATTGTTGAGGAAACTATCTTTCAAAGCACAAGATCAAGGAGTTCATCATCCATACAACATCTATTACCTTTTGGAGAGTGGTGTCTCGTTGATTGTTTAGGTGCCGCTTGGGAGCCTCCGACTTCGTGTGGAGTTGAACCAAGAAGTTTGTAAGGGCAAGGAGATCGCCTACTTCTTGAAGATCTACCCTGAGTGAGGCTAGTCCTTGGTGGGCGTAAGACATGATGGAATAGACGAGGTTGCTACTTTGTGGACCCTTCATGGGTGGATCCCTCCATGGACTCTAGCGACCGTTACCCTCTGTGGGCTGAAGTATCCATGAGTGTGGACGTACGGTAGCACCACACCTATCGGAACCATGGGAAAAATCTTCGAGTTCGATTGTGTTTGATCTTCCTATCTGTACTCCTTACTTTCATGTGCATGTCTTTACTTTCCGTTGCCATATTCATTGACTAGCATCTGTAGGGTGTACTAGACTTGCTAGAATTTCTCAAACTTGTCAACCATTAAAATTGGGAAAAGGTTAGGCTTTTATTTTGCCAAGTAGTCTATTCACACCCCCTCTAGACGACCCTTCTCGATCCCAGAATTATTGGAAGCACATATGCTCCCTTGGTGGTTTTGATAATTCATGACAACATACATTGTCTCTTGGACTAATAGTTTTACCTAGTTTATTTGAGATAAAGTCCACATAGAGGAATGGATGGAAATGTGAGGAGAAGCTTCAAGGAAAGAGAAAAATAGGATTGGCCAAGCTTCAAGATTCAAGACACTACATTTTGCATTTTGTGAGAAATCATATTTGAGTACGTAGGAAACCCAATAATATTAAAAGGGGATGAGGTATCTATGATGATCTGGTTGCTCAAGTGTTTAGTGTTAGACACCAAAAACCCTCATGAATTCTCCCACAAATATATTATGTCCAAACCCCCAAAGTACAAATTTGGTGCCACCAAGATTCCAAAATCATCCCTACAGAGTTTTACCCTAGACAGAATCCAAAGCCAGCCCTAGCTTCTCGATGACAACACGTACCATTTTGATGCAACCTGAAAAAGTGACCAACTTTTTGGTGTGCATTTTCTAAAAAACAGAATCTACAATTTTTGCAAATCAGTGCCACCGAGTTTGGGTAACTGCCTAGTCTAGCCAAATCAGATTCATCAGATTTATATATCGGTCTCACCGAAACGCTAAAAGTTGCCATATTTTGCTCTAGTCAGTGCAATCGAGTTTTTGCTTCGGTTTCACCGAGTTGGGAAAGAATGTTGTAATGGTTCGATTTTTGGAGAAGCCTATATATAGCCCTCCACCTCCATCTCACTCGTAGTGAGAGCACTCAGAATAAGCCAACACTTGCCCATCAATTTTTTGAGAGACAACCACCTACTCATGTGTTGAGGTCAAGATCTTTCACTCCAACCATATCAATCTTGATTTCTAGCCTCACCAAGTTGCTTTCCACCCAATTAATTTATTCTAACAAGCCAAATCTGTGAGAGTACAACCTCC
Source organism: Hordeum marinum (assembly GCA_022496015.1). Classification (NCBI taxonomy): domain Eukaryota; kingdom Viridiplantae; phylum Streptophyta; class Magnoliopsida; order Poales; family Poaceae; genus Hordeum; species Hordeum marinum. Next base: position 377,999,197 of record CM039678.1, on the reverse strand, counting down.
ATTACCTTTTGGAGAGTGATGTCTCCTAGATTGGTTAGGTGTCGCTTGGGATCCTCCGACTTCGTGTGGAGTTGAACCAAGAAGTTTGTAAGGGCAAGGGGATCGCCTACTTCATGAAAATCTACCCCGAGTGAGGCTAGTCCGTCATGGGCGTAAGCCATGATGGAATATACAAGGTGGCTAATTTGTGGACCTTCATGGGTGGATCCCTCCATGGACTCTCGTGACCATGACCCTCTGTGGGTTGAAGTCTTCATTAGTGTGGACGTACGATAGCACCACCTATTGGAACCATGGAAAAATCCTTGAGTCCCATTGCGTTTGATCTTCCAATCACTACTCCTTACTTTCATGTGCATGTCATTACTTTCCGATACCGTACTCAATGGCTTGCATGTGTAGGGTGTACCAGACTTGCTAAAACTTGCCAACCATTAAAATCGGGAAAAGGTTAGGTTTTTATTTTGCCAAGTAGTCTATTCACCCCACTCTAGTCGTCCCTTCTCGATCCCACAATTATTGAAATTACATATGCTCCCTTGGTGGTTTTGATAATTCATGACAACATACATTGTCTATTGTACTAATAATTTTACCCAGTTTATTTTAGATAAAGACCGCATAGAGCAATGGCTGGAAATGTGAGGAGAAGCCCCAAGGAAGAACAATAATAGGATTGGCCAAGATTCAAGACTCTACATTTTGCATTTTGTGAGAAATCACATTTGAGTCCATTGTAAAGCCAATTAAAAGGGGATGAGGTATCCCTCATGAATTAAACCACAAATATATTCTGTCAATACCCCAAAGTCCAAATTTGATGCCACCAAGTTTCCAAAATTGCCCCTACCGAGTTTTACCCTAGACATAATCCAGAGCCAACCCTAGCTTCTTGGTGACACCAATTCCCTTTTCGGTGCAACCGAAAATAGTGACCAACTTGCTGGTGTGCATTTTCTAAAAAAATAGATTTTCCAATTTTTGCAAATAGGTGCCACCAAGTTTGGGTAACTACCTAGGCGAGCTAAATCGGACTCGCCGAGATTTATATATCGATCTCATCGAAACACCAAAAGTTGTCACATTTTGCACTAGTTGACGTAACACAGTTTTTTCTTAGGTTTCACCGAGTTGGGCAATAATGTTGTTACTGTTCGATTTTTGGAGAAGCCTATATATACCCCTCCACCTCCCTCTCATTCATAGTGAGAGCACTCAGAACAAGCCAACACTTGCGCCATCCATTTTCTGAGAGAGAACCACCTTCTCATGTGTTGAGGTCAAGACCTTCCACTCTGACAATATGAATATTTATTTCTAGCCTCCCCAAGTTGCTTTCCACCCAATCAATCTTTTATACCAAGCCAAATCCATGAGAGAGTGATTTAGTGTTGAGGAGACTATCTTTCGAAGCACAAGAGCAAGGAGATTGCCTACTTTGTGAAGATCTACCCCGAGCGATGCCAGTCCTTCATGGGCGTAAGCCATGATGGAATAGACGAGGTTGCTACTTTGTGCACCCTTCATGGGTGGATCCCTCCATGGTCTCTTGCAACTATTACCCTCCATGGGTTTAAGTCTCTATCAGTGTGTGAAAGCACAACATGCTCGCTTGGTGGTTTTGATAATTCATTACAACATACATTGTCTCTTGGACTAATACCTCTATCTAGTGTATTTTAGAGAATAGTCCATGGAGAGTTGAGTTGGCAAAAGGATTGTGGAGATTGTGGAATTACCCCAAGATGCAAGGAAATAGGTTATCCAAGCTTCAACCAAGAGGACTCTACATTTTACATTTGTGAGAAATCACTTTGAGTCCATAGGAAAGCCAATGCTATTAAAAGGGGGTAAGGTTTTGTTGGTGAACAAAATGCTCATACGTGCACAAGTGATAGTCACCAAAAATATCCACAAGCTCTTCCACCAAAGTTTGTCTCTAGCCAAACACTCAAAATCGGTGCAACCAACATTCCTATCCCGGTGCCACCGATTCCAAACTCTAGACAGACTCAGCCAAACCCTAGCCACTTCGGTGCAACCGATTCCATACCGGTGCCACCGAGTTCAGGTTGCCAACTTTTTGTTATGCAAGTTCACACTTTCGGTCCATCCGAGAATGTTGAATTGGCGTCACCGAGTTTGGCAATTCTGAACGTTGGTCACCTTGTCGGTGCAACCGAGATTCCTATATCGGTCTCACCGAGATTCAAAAGTTGCCACCTTTTGGTCACTTTGGTACCACCGAGATTAACACATCGGTGTCACCGAGTTGGTCATTTTGTGGGTAATGATTGGATTTTTGGGGATGTCTATATATACCCCTTCACCACCACCCACTCAAAAGAGAAGCACTCAGAACTATTCCATACCTATCCTACTCAGTTTTCTGAGAGATAACCACCTACCCTTGTGTTGACGTCAAGATCTTCCACTCCAACCATATGGATCTTGATTTCTGGCCTCCCCAAGTTGCTTTCCACCAATCCCATCTCTTCTACCAAGCCAAATCTATGAGAGAGTGATTGTGTGTTGAGGATTCTATCATCTTGAAGCACAGGAGCAAGGAGTTCATCGTCATTACCGAGCCTATTACCTTTTGGAGGGTGGTGCCTCCTAGATTGGTTAGGTATCGCTTGGGAGCCTCCTACTTCGTGTTGTGGAGTTAACTAAGAAGTTTGTAAGGGCAAGGAGATTGCCTACTTTGTGAAGATCTACCCATAGTGAGGCTAGTCCTTCATGGACGGAAGCCGTATGGAATAGTCAAGGTTGCTACTTCGTGGACCCTTATGGGTGGAGCCCTTCATGGACTCTCACGACCGTTACCCTCCGTGGGTTGAAGACTCCATAAACGTGGACGTACGATAGCACCACCTATCGGAACCACGGGAAAAATCCTTGCGTCTCCTATTGCGTTTGATCTACCTATCCCATCTCTTTACTTCATGTACTATGTCTTTACTTTCCGCTGCCAGATTTGTAGACATGCATGTGTAGGGCTGTTAGACTTGCTAGACTTGCCAAAATAGTTAAAATCTGCCAACCAATTAACTTGGGAAAAGGTTAGGTTTTAAATTCTTGCTAGTAGTCTAATCACCCCCATCTAGACACTCTTCTATCGATCCTACAGTGTGTACGTACGATAGCACCACCTATCGAAACCACAGGAAAAAAATCTTCGAGTCCAATTGTGTTTGATCTTCCTATCTCTACTCCTTACTTTCATGTGGATGTCTTTACTTTCCGTTGCCATACTCATTGACTTGCATGTGTAGGGTGTACTAGACTTGCTAGTATTTCTATAACTTGTCAACCACTAAAATTGGAAAAAGGTTAGTTTTTATTTTGCCTAGTAGTCTATTCACCCCCCCTCTCCCACACTTATTGAAATTACATATGCTCCCTTGGTGATTTTGATAATTCAGGACAACATACATTGTCTCTTGGACTAATAGTGTTACCTGGTTTATGTTAGATAAAGTCCACAGAGAGGAATGTCTAGAAATGTGCGGAGAAGTCCCAAGGAAGGAGAATAATAGGATTGGCCAAACTTCAAGCTTCAAGACTCTGCATTTTGCATTTTGTGAGAAATCACATTTGAGTCCATAGGAAAGCCAATACTATTAAAAGGGGATGAGGTATCTATGATGATCTGGTCGCTCAAGTGATTAGAGTTAGCCACAAAAAACCATCATGACTTCTCCCACAAATATATTCTGTCAAAACCGCAAAGTCCAAATTCGTTGCCATCAAGTTTCAAAAATTGGACATACCGAGTTTTATCCTAGACAGAATCCAGAGCCAACCCTAGCTTCTCGGTGACAACAAGTACCATTTCAGTGCAACCAGAAACAGTGACCAACTTGTTGGTGTGCATTTTCTAAAAACAAAATTTTGGATTTTTCCAAATCGATGCCACCGAGTTTGAGTAACTGCCTAGTCCATCCAAATTGGACTCACCAAGATTTATATATCGGTCTCATCGAAATGCCAAAAGTTACCACATTTTATACTAGTCGGTGCAACCGAGTTTTTGCTTTGGTTTCACCGACTTGGGCAAGAATGTCGTAATGGTTGGATTTTTGGAGAAGCCTATATATAGCCCTCAACCTCCCACTCATTCGTAGTGAGAGAACTCAGAATAAGCCAACACTTCCCCATCCATTTTCCGAGAGAGAACCACCTACTCATGTGTTGAGGTCAAGATCTTCCACTCCAACTATATCAATCTTGATTTCTAGCCTCCCTAAGTTGTTTTCCACCCAATCTATCTCTTCTAACAAGCCAAATCTATGACAGAGTGATTGAGTGTTGAGGAGACTATCTTTTGAAGCACAAGAGCAAGGAGTTCATCCTCCACACAACCTCTATTACCTTTTGGAGAGTAATGTCTCCTAGTTGGTTAGGTGTCCCTTGGGAGCTTCCGACTTCGTGTGGAGTTCAACCAAGAAGTGTGTAAGGGCAAGGAGATCGCCTACTTTGTGAAGATCTACCCCGAGTGAGGCTAGTATTTCGTGGGCGTAAGCCATGATGTAATAGACAAGGTTGCTACTTTGTGGACCCTTCATGGGTGGATCCCTCAATGGAATCTTGTGACCATTACCCTTTGTGGGTTGAAGTCTCCATCAATGTGGACGTACGATAGCACCACCTATTGGAACCACGGGAAAAATCTTCGCGTCCCATTGCGTGTGATCTTCCTATCTCTACTCCTTACTTTTGTGTGCATGTCTTTACTTTCCGCTGCCATACTCATTGACTTGCATGTGTAGGGTGTACTAGACTTGCTAGAATTGCTAAAACTTGACAACCATTCAAATTGGGAAAAAGTTAGGTTTTTATTTTGCAAAGTAGTGTATTCACCCCCCTCAAGACGTCCCTTCCTAATCCCAGAATTATTGGAAGCACATATGCTCCCTTGGTGGTTTTGATAATTTATGACAACATACATTGTCTCTTGGACTAATAGTTTTACCTAGCTTATTTCAGATAAAGTCCACAGAGAGGAATGGCTGGAAATGTGAGGAGAAGCCCAAGGAAGGAGAAGAATAGGATTGGCCAAGCTTCCGGCTTCAAGACTTTACATTTTGCATTTTGTGAGAAATCATAGTTGAGTCCATAAGAAAGTCAATACTATTGAAAGGGGATGAGGTATGAATGATGATCTCGTTGCTCAAGTGCTTAGAGTTAGCCACCAAAAACATTCATGAATTCTCCCACAAATATATTCTGTCCAAACCCCAACGTCCCAATTCGGTGCCACAAGTTTCCAAAATCCGCCCTATCGAGTTTCACCCTAGACAGAATCCAAAGCCAGCCCTAGGTTCTCGGTGACACCAAGTCCCTTTTGGTGCAACCAAAAACAATGACCAACTTGTTGGTGTACATTTGCTAAAAGGTATTTTCCAATTTTTGCAAATCGATGCCACCAAATTTTGGTAACTGCCTAGGCCAACCAAATCGGACTCTCCGAGATTCATATATCGGTGTCACCGAGACGCCAAAAGTTGCCACATTTTGCACTAGTCGGTGCAACCTAGTTTTTGCTTCGGTTTCGCCGAGTTGCGCAATAATGTTGTCACAACTGGATTTTTGGGGAAGCCAATATATACCCCTCTACCTCTCTCTCATTCGTACATAGACCACTCAGAACAAGCCAACACTTGCCCCATCCATTTTCTAAGAGAGAACCACCAAATCATGTGCTAAGCTCAAGATCTTCCACTCAAACCATATGAATCTTGATCTCTAGCCTCCGCAAGTTTCTTTCCACCCAATCAATCTCTTCTACCAAGCCAAATCTGTGAGAGAGTGATTGAGTGTTGAGGATACTATCTTTTTAAGCACAAGAGCAAGGAGTTCATCATCCATACAACATCTATTACCTTTTGGAGAGTGGTGTCTCCAAGATTGGTTAGGTGTCGCCTGGGAGTCTCCGACTTCAGGTGGAGTTGAACCAAGAAGTTTGAAAGGGCATGGAGATCGCCTAATTCGTGAATATCTACCCCGAGTGAGGCTAGTCCTTCATGGGCATAAGCCATGATGGAATAGACGAGGTTGCTACTTTGTTGACCCTTCATGGGTGGAGCCCTCCATGGACTCTCGCGACCGTTACCCTTCGTGGGTTGAAGTCTCCATCAGCGTGGACGTACGATAGCACCATCTATCAGAACCACGACAAAAATCTTCGAGTCCCATTGCGTTTGATCTTCCTATTTCTACTCCTTACTTTCATGTGCATGTATTTACTTTCCGCTGCCATACTCATTGACTTGCATGTGTAGGGTGTACTAGACTTGCTAGAATTGTTAAAACTTGCCAACCATTAAAACCGGGAAAATTTTAGGTTTTTATTTTGAAAAGTAGTGTATTCACCCCCTGTAGACGTCCCTTCTCAATCCCACGGGGTTTGAGATGCAATGGTGCTGGTGAAGATGTTGATGAAGATTGATCCTCCCACAATGGAGGAAGTGTCAGTGATGACGATGGCTTAGATTTCCCCCTCCTAGAGGGAAGTTTCCCTGACAGAATCGCTCCGCCAGAGAGCAAATAAATCTCCTATCGAGGTTCCTTCTTGAGACGGCGGCGCTTCGTCCCGAAGGAGTCCTCCTTATTTTTTCTGGCTAAAAAACCCATCATATAGCAGAAGAGGCAGACCGGAGACCGCCTGTGGGATCCACAAGGCATCAGGGCACGTGCTATTGCCTTATGAGCAATAGGTGGTCCCCTCCGGTTCTTCTTGGCTCTAGTATTTTTTATATATTCCAAAAATATTCTTCGTAAAATTTCAGGTCATTTGGAGTTGAGCAAAATAGGCATCTCTGGTCTAGCTTTTTCAGGTCCAGAATTCGAATTGCTAGTAATGTTCCTCTCCATGTAATCCTTGTAAATTCAGAGAGAAAGGCATTAATATTGTATCATAAAGTGGAATAATGACCAAAAACAATATAAATATCTGTAGTAAATCATGATGCAATATGGGCATATCACATACGGGAATGAACTTTCGAGAGGAGCACATTTCCCTCCTTGGATATTCGTCGCCGGAGCACATCGGTGATGTTGCGCTTGTATAACTTTGTTCATGGACTTTGCATGCTTTGGATCGTCTAATGATCCGTCATGCGTATGTATGATCATTAGGTAGCTCCTTGCATAGAAGGTATGCTAAGATGGCTCAGTCCATGGTGCGGTTAGTGCCATGATCTCGTGAACCAAGGATGTTTCTTCCACTGTCAAGCCCCAGTTATCTCCTCGTCTGGCTCAACAGCTAGAGGGGTGATCATTTTGGGAGACGCTTTCTCGGATACCTATGCTTCCCCTGCCATACCACCGATGGTTTAAACAACTGTTCAAGAAAGGTGTTCTCTGGCACGGGATTGCGTTTAACACCCATTCTCGCAAACATGTTTGTACCTTGATTATTGTCTGGAGGAATGTGTTGAAACTCTAGCCCCTTGAAGTTAACCGAGATGTTATGACATTTTCACGATAAGCCGTTCTTTGGCGTCAAATTCCCCGTTAACCTGGGAGATTGAGAGGTCGGAATCTCCTCGGACTTTGAGACGTTGGATTCCCATTGAAGTTGCCATTCGAAGACCATGCAATGGTGCTTCGTATTCTGCGGCACTGTTAGAATCCAAGTACATAATATGAAGTACATACCTGACATTGTCTCCGGTTGGTGAGGTGATAACAACCCCTACTCCTAGTCCAGCAAGCATTTTGGAGCCGTTGAAGTACATGATCTAATGCAAGTACGTATTGTGCTCTCTAGGGAGCTCGACTTCCGTCCATTTGGCCAAAAAGTCGTCTAGTACGTGTTATTTGATAGCTTTGCATAGTTGATAGGCGATTTCAAAAGGTAAGACCTCGATAGATCATTTCGCCATTTTACCAGTGGCATCGTGGTTAATGATAATGTCATTAAGTGGTACTTCTGAATTAATGGTAATGGAGCACTATTGAAAATAGTGTCGTAACTTGCGAGAAACCATGGAGACTGCGTAAGCTATATTCTGGTAGTGTGCATACCTAGTTTTACATGGGGTAATCACATCGAAAACATAGTACACCGGCCTTTGTACATGTAATTTACGACCTTCCACACTGCACTCGACAACGAGGACTTTGCTGATGCTACTTGTGAGGTGTGTTGGGCTTTTCCCCGAAGAGGAAGGGTCAAGCAATATAGTAGTGATAAGTATTTATCTCAGCGGGAACAAAGGTTATCAAACAACTAGGAGAACCACGACAACTTGCATCAACAATACCTACACCCACAAAACCAAACACTTGCACCCAACACGGGCAAGAGATTGTCGAGCCCGTTGGATTCGTTACTTGCAAGGATTACTTAGGATAGTGATAGATAGATAAATATAAAAGTAAAATAAAAAACTAAAGTTAATAAATTGCAGCAAGGATTTTAGTTTTTTATAATATGATTTGAATAGACTCGGGGCCCATAGTTTTCACTAGAGGCTTCTCTCTAGAACACATAGGATACGGTGGATAGACAAATTACTGTTGGGCAATTGATAGAAAAGCGCATAGTTATGATGTTATTCATGGCAATGATCATGTATATAGGCATCACGTCCATGATAGTTAGAATGAAAAGATTCTGCATCTACTACTATTACTCCACCAATCAACCGTGATCCAGCATGCATATATGGTATTAAGTTCATGAGAAACAGAGAATGCAAGATGACATGATGTAGACAAAATAAGTACAAGCAATATGTTCAAATGCCATCGTTTTACCCTTAGTAGCAACAATACAATATATGTCTTGTCCCCTTAGTGTCACTGGGATATAGAGCACCGCAAGATTGAACCCACTAGAATGCACTCCTCCCGCTGAGGATAAATAGTTGGCCAAACTAAACCTATAGATTGAAGAAACTTACAAAGCTATTACAATCATGCATAATAGAATTCAGATCACTCAATTACTTTTCATGAATAATAAGATCATAAGCCCACAATTCATCGGATCCCAACAAACGCACCACAAAAGAAGATTACAACCACTAGATCATCGCGAGAATCGCAAAGAACTTTGTATTGAAGATCTAAGAGAGAGAAGCAGACATCTAGCTACTAGTTGTGGACCTGTAGTTCTATGGTGAACTACTCACACATCATCATGGAGGAAGCAAGGGTGATGTAGACAACCTCCATGATGGATTCGCCCTCCGACAGAGTACCAGAATAGGCCTCCAGATGGGTCACAGAACAATAGAGAGTTGCGGCACTTGAAAAATGGTTTTGGGTAGCTCTTTGATGTTTTTGGAATATTCGGGAATATATAGAATTAGAATTAATCTCGAGGTGCCATTGGGTCCCCACAAGCTAGGGGCACGCCCTACCCCGCACGGCACGCCGACCAAGCTCATGGCCACCCCGTGGGACTTATGGTCACCTCTCGAAGCTTCCTAGGTCTCTTCTAGTCCAAGGATAACTCCCATAAATTATTATGAGGTAATATCATCAGCACTCATACAACTTGCGCTTGATGTTCAGTTTGATGCCAAAACTTTGAAAATATGGATCTGTGGTCACATAACTTGAGATGACGTGCAAAAATGATGTGTTCTCACGTATTGGGTTGTATGGCATGACCATGTGGAGTGCCAGCGTGGTGTAGCCCATCTGTCGGTGTCTTGAAGCGTATTTTTGCGTATTATTCCATTGCATTTATTTATTTATGTATAAAGTCCCTTAAATACAATGAAAAAAGATGCAGAGCATGGGCTTCGAAACCCAAAATCTACTTCTTAGTGACTCACATAGACAACCAGTGTCATCAGAACAATCATGCTAGAAGTTACAAATTATTAGTTTTGAAAGTAGAGGAAATAGGGAAGTTCAGATCAGACCACTGAGTCTGGTTAAAACATGCGTGTAGGTGGGCTAACCACCAGACCAGGATTACACCTTTTGTTTTAAAGGGATAAATAATATTTATGTTGTCAGTTCTAATGTCATGCTTATCAAGAACTATGTTTGTGATTTTTTAAATGTTTTTCTTTGAAAATAGTAAAACTTTTCATCATGAGGCAGCTTACGATTACTTACTATATTTAAGTTGAATTGGCACTTACCCTTAGATAATAATAGGGTACCTAAGACTACAAATTTATACGTTGTACTTAACTTTAAATATAGCTTTCCCACAAAAGAAACTTTGTATATAGCTAGATGTTCCTTAGATTCATAAATTTGAAACTATACAACAAAAGGCACTCTTATCTCTATTTATCTCAAAGGAACTAAAATCAAGTCTATCTTTAGCTAATTGACGATATGTATAATTAGATTGCAGTGCCTAAACGATATGCGAACAACGTAGAGTGCAAAGGTAACATAATAGGAAACCCAGAATATACCAGAATATCGCCAAAAATACACCAAAATGAAGTTATAATTCAAAGAAACAAGAATATAAGTTGTTTTTCTTACATAGAACAAAAAAAGAATAATGGATTCCCTAAGAAAATAATAATGGATAAAAAACTTTGGGTCCATTTGTAGTACTCGCGGATCCCCTTAAAAAGGTAATACTGCTAGGTACAATAAGTTTGAAGGCACTATCTGACATGGGCTTGTGTGGCTCCAGTTTAACAACATGTAACTTTGCTATGGTTAACTCTTTGCCAATGTGACTTGGTGAGGCAAGGAGCTAAAAAAGTTGACAATCTACAATTGTGGATCAGGCTGCGCTTAATGAACTTGTGCTATACTCATCTTCTTTCTGAATTTGTTGCTGAAAAAAATATTGTACGAAAGTCAAAAAACATAGTTAGCCAGAAAACCGACAAAAACTGATCACACAATAAGAGTCTACTATATTATTATTTAAGCATCTATTTTCTTAAAAAACATTTTTCACCACGCCATCGTTATCATGAAACCGCGAAACCATATGAAGAGTGAAATACCGTTCAAACAGAAAATACCTTACGGAGTTACATTTGTGAAAAAAATCATAGGGGTAGCAAAATTGACATTTTTCAATGAAAATATACAAGCACACCAACATATGAATATTTTTGGATGTGTTTTCTTTTCAAAATTATCTGACTAGTCCACATGCGTCGTGAGTGACCAGCGGGACAAAGGCTCGAACAACGTGGCTCATATTTTTGTTTTAGGGATTTCAATTTTAATATGTATGGTCTTCAAAGGATATATAATTTTAGTTCTGCATGTTAGACGTGAAAATGAGTGATCTGGTGGTATTGATGCTAGGAAAATTGCATTAGATGGTGGGTTGGAATGACGCCTGCTAACTTTTCCATTATTTGAGGGATTTTGTATGTGAATAGATAAAATGCAAGGGAGTTATGTGATAAAAAATGCTTTCGGCCACTGACAGGTGGGCCTATGTCGCGCTGTCACACTACGTGGGTAGACCGTATGGTGAGATACGACAAAAAGCATCGTATTCGCATGCCATGCCAAGTTATGTGACCACAAATTTGTATTTTTAAAGTTTTAGCACCAAACTGAACATTGAGTACAAGTTCTATGACTTGCGATGATATTAACTCAATTATTATCCAATTGGGACTCCGTTTCGTATTGATTTTCTGAAAAGTCTAAAAACAGGGAAAAAACAAAAACTAGCATTGGGCACTCAGTTAATAGATTAGTTCCAAAAATGGTATAAAATAGCATATATTTGCATATAAAGTATTCAAGATTGATAATACAATAGCATGAAATAATAATAAAATATAGATACGTCAGAGACATATTAGCATCACCAAGCTTAATTATTGCTCGTTCTCGAGTAGGTGAATGATAAAAATAGATTTTTTTGATGTGGCATGCTATCCAACATGTAATCTCTTTTAGGTGTAGATACTGAGAAACGATGAATCAATTAACATTAACATAATAATATCCATGAACACATGAAGCATAATCATTATTGTTTCAAAATATACGATCATTAAAGAATGTCATCCCCTACTCATTTTATCATATTAAGCATGCCATGACTTCGCCTTCACTTCATAACTATAAATCATGAGCACCCTAGTGTCAAACCAGGTAATTGGACCTTACTTCTAACGCAGATCAACATTTTCAACTTCACGCAATACATGAGTATGAGCCATGGATATAGCATATGGGTGGAATAGAATATGGTGGTAGATATCAAAGGAGTCAAAAGATGGTAAAGTCTCACATCAACTAGGAAAATGAACAGGCTATGGAGATGCCCATCAATCGATATCGATGTGAGGAGTAGGGTGCCATGCAACGGGTGCACTAGAGCTATAAGTGTATGAAAGATCAAATGATACTAAGTGGGTGTGCATCCAACTTACTTGCTCATGAAGACCTCGGGAATTTGAGGAAGCCCGTAATTGGAATATACAAGCCAAGTTCTATCATAAAAAATTCCCATTAGTATATGAAAGCGACAAAACTTGAGACTCTCTATATGAAGAACATGACGTGACTTTGTGGCACAAGTGTGGTAAAGGATAGTAACAATGTCCCTTCTCTCATTTTTTTGTGGTGGGCTCATTTGGCCTCCCCCATTTGTTTTTCTCCCGGAATCTCGTCCAGACTTATCGGGGAATCATAGTCTCCATCATCCTTTCCCCACTAGGACAATGTTCTAATAATGATGATCATCACACATTTATTTACTTACAACTCGAAATTACAACTTGATAAAGAAGAATATGACTCTATATGAATGTCTCTGGCAGTGTACCACGATGTGCAACAATCTAGCATAACATGTAATCAATGATGCATGGTTGCTTTGACACAAATACTATGTCAACTCTATATGATCATGCAAAGCAATATGATGATGAACACACATGTCATGTGACGAAATGGTGGAAGTTGCATGGCAATATATCTCGGAATGGCTAAAGAAATGCGATAATAGGTAGGTATGATGGTTGTTTTGAGAAAGATATAAGGTGGCTTATGTGCAATAGAGCACATATCATGGGGTTTGGATGCACCGGCAAAGTTTACACGGACTCCAGGTGGGCAATGCACGTTACCGAGGAGGCTAGCAAATTATGGAAAGGTGAGAGTGTGTATATCCATGGACCCACATTAGTCATAAAGAACTCATATACTTATTGCAAAGCCTTATTAGCTCTCTTGAAGCAAAACACTACCGCATGCCCCTATGGAGGAGCTTGGGAGGAGTCAACCATCGCGTGCCCCTAATTAGAATAACACGATAGGATTTCATTTCAGACATAAAAATGCTCACACCTCATCACCGTGCCATGACCAATATTTAGATGAGAATTAAATAACAAACTTTAATACCAATAGTCCTACTAACCAATGATAATGACATATATCCTTTCATATTACTATGTCACTATAATTAACCCATGTTTCATCTTTGGCGAGCTACATGAAAGTTTTCACTATATCCCCCTTGAATACCTATCCTTTTTGGACTAGTCTTATAACACGTGCAAATTACCGTTCCTTATGCCTTATATTATCAAAAATATTTAAGTGAAGCATGAGTATTCAAATATTTCTATAAAATATGACCTCCGCCGTGCTCTAACAAGATGCTCCCTCCATCCCAAAATAAATGTCTCAACCTTAGTATAATTTTGTAATAAAGTTAGTACAAAGTGGAGACACTTATTTTCGGACGAAGGGAGTATCAGTGAAGCACTAGAGCAACTACCTAGCTCAAAAGATATAAGTGAAGCACATAGAGCATACTAACAAATTTTGATAAAAGCATGTGTCTCTCGAAAAGTGTGTCCAAAAAATTATGATTGTGTAAAATAAAAATAAAATAAACTAAAATAGATGGCGCTCCAAGCAAAACTCATATCATGTGATGAATAAAAATACAGCTCCAAGTGACATACCGATAGATTGGAGACGAAAGAGGGGGTGCCTTCCGAGGCATCCCCAAGATTAGACACTTGGGTCTTCCTAGAATATTACCTTGGGGTGACTTGGGAATCCCCAAGCTTAGGGTATTGCTTCTCCTTATTCCTTCATCCATCGTTGTCTCACCCAAAACTTGAAAACTTCAGCACACAAAACTCAACAAAACCTCATGAGATTCGTTAGTATAATAGACATATCAAATACTTTAGGTACTGCTATAAATTGATTAATATTTTATTATTTCGTAATAGTTACTCTATTCCAACTTATCCATGGCTTAAACCCCCCCTGATACAATGCATAGCATCATCAAAACAAGCAAACTATGCAAGCAAAAACAAATTTTTCCTAAAATAGAATAGTTTGTTGTGATCTGTACTAAAAGCATATTTATTAAATCCGAAAATTCTGAAAAATTAGTAAAACCTGGGAAAACTGTATATCAACACTGTGTAAAATAGTCAGATCAAAAAGAAGCTCGTGAAAAATCAGAGAAATTCTGGACTGGGCGTAAAAGTTTATGTTTTTGCACAACATCAATTCTACTACCTTCCAAATCATCCCAAAGGCGTTACTTTGTTCAAACATTAATATAAACATAATAATGTGACCATTATAGTACCAAAAAGTGTATGAACTCAAAATAACAGAAAGTAAAATAAAAAATTGAAAGATAACTATTGGGTTGCCTCCCAACAAGCGCTATTGTTTTATGCCCCTAGCTAGGCATAGTGCATTGTTTCGAGTATTGTTGTCCTTCAAGTTAATTAAACAGGTGGCCCTCATCATAGATTCATAAGGTGGTTTAATTATATTTCTAGGGAAGTGTTCCATCCCTTAATTGGAATCTTATATTACTGTCTTTCATGTCAACAATAGCACCTATTGTTCATAGGAAGGGCCTACCAAGTATAATAGGACAAGACAGATTGCATTCAGTATCAAGCACAATGAAATCCACAAGCACATGATTTCTATTAGCAAGAATAAACACATCATTTATTATACCCAATGATTTCTTAATAGTAGAATCCGCGAAATGCAAGTTGAGAGAACGTTCATTTATATCGGTGAGACCTAGCACATCACAAAAAGATTTCGTTATAGTGGAACACTAGCACCAAGGTCACACAAAGCATTGCATTCATAATATTTAAAATTTATTTTAATAGTATATTCCCATCCATCATGCAATTTTCTAGGTATTGAAACTTCTAGTTCAAGCTTTTCTTCATGAGCTTTTATCATAGCTTCCACAATATGTTTAGTAATGGCCTTATTTTCTTAATAAACATTAGGTGAACTTATTATGGATTGCAAGAAGTAAATGCATTCAACCAAAGAGAAACTTTCATAATTAAATTCCTTGTGATCCAAAGTAGTGGGCACATCACTATATAAAGCTTTGACCACTCCAAACCCACTTTTTTCATTTTTATCATTATGATCATCACCCTCCGAACAATTCAGACGCCTTGTAACTAAAGTTGACTAATCTCTAGTGATTTTTTCACCAATTTTTATATTGGTAAACAAATATTCTATAGGTGAAACATCTACCATTTTAGCATCATCATCATGATTGCGATAAAAACCGGAAGTAATAGCCTTTTCTAGGAATTCATGCTTAGCTCTCAACCTAGCGGTCCTCTCCTTACTTTCATTAATAGAGTTATGTATGGATTTAAAAGGCTGGTTAATATAATTTTTTGGTGCAAAAGTTTTACTTTTGAGAGTTTCCACATCATGAGCAGTCGTATCCATGTTTATAGCCATATTGCCAACGTTTTGTAGTTTTTCTTCTACCACGGTATTGAAAATCTTTTGAGAACTAATAAATTATTTAATGGTGTTCACAAGAATAGATGGTATCCTATTATTATTGTTGGATGACCATGGGAATTATCATAATTATTAGAGTAATTATTGGGATACAACCAAGGATTGAAATTCCCTCTATAAGCATTGTTGTTGAAATTATTTCTAAAGACAAAATTCACATCAATAACATCATTATTTTTCTCAATCAAAGTAAATAATGGCACATAATTGGGATCAACATGAGCATTATTATTAGCAAACATATTCATAAGAGAATCCAACTTATCACTCAAGGTAGCGATTTCTTCAACAGAATTTACCTTCTTACTAGTTGGAGCTCATTTAGTGTGCCATTGAGAATAATTTGCCACGATATTATCCAGTAGTTTTGTAGATTCTCCCAATGTAATTTCCATAAAGTTACCACCTGCAGCACAATCTAGAAGATTTCTTGACACAAAGTTATGTCTTGCATATAAATTTTGTATTATCATCAATAAACTTAAGCCACGAGTGGGACAATTTCTAATTGTTAGTTTCATTCTGTCCCAAGCTTGTGCAACATGTTATATCTCATGTTGTGTAACATTCATAATTTGATTTCTGAGAGATATAATCTTAGCAAGAGGAAAATACTTAGTAATAAAAGCATCCTTACACATATCCCAAGTTTCAATATTGTTATGAGGCAAGGATGAAAACCAACTTTTAGATTTATCTCTTAATGAGAAAGGAAATAATTTCAACTTAACCACATAATTATCCACACCCTTTTTATTTTGCATATCAAATAATTCAATGAAGGTATTAAGGTGTGAAGTAGCGTCCTTATTAGGACTTCCAGCAATTTGTTCTTTCATAACAAGATTCAGAAAAGCAGCATTTACATCAAAATCTTTTTTCACTAGTGGCGCATGGTATGGGAGTTCTAATAAAATCATTGTTATTATTATTTGAAAAGTCACACAATTTGGTATTTCCTTGGAACATAGCAACAAAGCAAGCAAACAAGTAACGAGCAAACTAAGCAAACAAGCAAATAATTTTTTT
Source organism: Hordeum marinum (assembly GCA_022496015.1). Lineage (NCBI taxonomy): Eukaryota > Viridiplantae > Streptophyta > Magnoliopsida > Poales > Poaceae > Hordeum > Hordeum marinum. The sequence continues at coordinate 377,982,409 of CM039678.1, read as the reverse complement.
GTGCTTTTGATTTTTTTGTAAAATAAAATATAAATATAAATAAAATGACAAGAAAAAATTAGAACATGTGATTGATAGTTTATGTGAAGGGACCTCGTGTGAAGTTGATGATGTCTTCGTGGCAACGACACCAGAAATTCTTTCTCCCACTTGTGAGCTGCATTGGGGTTTTCCCCAAAGAGGAAGGATGAAGCAATATAATAGCTATAAGTGATTTCCTCAGTGAGAGCCAAGGTTATTGAACCAGTAGGGGAACCAAGAAAACTTGCGTCAACAATACATGCACACACAAAACCAAACACTTGCACCCAATGCGGGCAAAAGGGTTGTCAAGCCCCTTGAACTTGTTACTTGCAAGGATTACTTCTGATAGTGATAGAGGGATAAATATAAAAGTAAAATAAGAATAAAGTAAATAGATTGCATCAAGGTTTTTAGGTTTTTGTAATATGATTTTAATAGACCCGAGGGCCATAGTTTTCAGTAGAGGCTTCTCTCTTGAACGCATAACATACGATGGGTAGACAAAATACTGTTGGGCAATTGATAGAAAATCGCATAGTTATGATGTTATTCATTGCAATCATGTATATAAGCATCACGTCTGTGACAAGTATACCGAAACAATTTTGTATCTACTATTATTACTCCACCAATCGACCGCTATCCAGCATGCAACTATGTTATTACGTTTATGACAAACAGAGTAATGCTAAGCAAGATAACATGATGTAGACAAAGTAAGTACAAGCAATATGTTCAAATCCCTTCATTTTACCCTTAGCAGCAACAATATAATACATGTCTTGTCCCCTTCTATCACTGGGATATAGAGCACTGCAACATTGAACCCACTACAACGCACTCCTCGCGCTGAAGATGAATCAATCTTGTTGGCCAAACCAAACCGATAGATTGGAGAGACTTGCAAAGCTATGACATCATGCATAATTGAATTTAGTGAAGACTCGTTTACTTTTCATGAATAATATGATCATAAATCCACAATTCATTGGATCCCAACAAACGCACCACAAAAAAGATTACATCGAATAGATCATCGCGAGAATCGCGAAGAACATTGTATTGAAGATCAGAGAGAGAAAAGAAGCCATCTAGACACTAGCTATGGACCATTAGGTCTATGGTGAACTACTCACACATCATCATGGAGGTATAAAGGTTGATGTAGATGGCCTGCATGATGGATCCCCCCTTCGGCAGATTACCGGAAAAGGCCTCCAGATGGGATCACGAAAGAACAGAGACTTCGGCAGTGTAAAAATTGTTTCGGGTATCTCTCTATGTTTTGGGATAATTGATAATATATGGAAGTGTAATTAGGTTAGGAGGTGCCACGGGGGGGGGGGCACGAGCTAGGGGGCGCGCCCTACCCCCAGGGCGTGCCGGCCTAGCTCATGACTACCCGTGGGTCTTTTGGACACCTCCCAAAGCTTCATGGGTCTCTTCTTGTCCAAAAATAACTCTGGTAAAAATTTATCCAATTTGGACTCAATTTGTTATTGATTTTCTAAAAATTCCAAAAATAGGCAAAATCAGAAACTCGCACTGGGCACTGAGTTCATAGGTAGTCCCAAAAATGATATAAAATAGCATATAATTGCATATAAAGTATTCAATATTGATAATATAATAACATGAAACGATCAATTATTATAGATATGTCAGAGACGTATCGGCTGACAACCTGGTTGGTTCCAGAAATGTATAGTAACATTGGTTCCCCGAGGTGGGGAGCGGCCAATATTGGGTTGGTGTCGAGGAGTGTTTTAATCTCTTCTAGAGAAGATCTAGCTTCTTTTGTCAATTCAAACTTTTTGTCTGTTTGAGCAATCTGTATAGCAGCATGACCTTTTCCCCTAGTAGTGAGATGAACTGACTGAGGAAGGCCACACATCCCGCTAATCTTTGTACAAGTTTATGCTTCATTGGCATCTCTAGCCGTGCTAGTGCTTTTATCTTGTCTTGATTTTTTCTATTGCTCTATGGGATGCGATGAAGTTGGGCAGTTTGCTAGAGGGCACACCAAAGACACACTTCTCTGCGTTTAACTTAATGCTATATGCTCGGAGGTTTTTAAATGTTCCCTGAATATCGTCAATGTGTGTATTGGCTTGTTTTGTTTGAATAACCACACTGTCCAGGTATGCTTTGACTATTTTGCCGATCTATGGTCCAGGCACGCTTGACTCATGCGCTGGTAAGTTGCCCTAGCATTTTTAGGAAAAATGGCATTGTGTTGAAACAAAATGACCCATAAGGAGTAATGAAAGTTTTGGACTCCAGGTCAAACTCTCTCATTTTTATCTAGTGGTATCCCGAGTAGGCGTAGAGGAAATAGAGTAAGTCATGCCCTGGTGTGGTGTCAACTCTATGGTCCATCCGAGGTAATTGGAAGGGATCTTTTGGGCAAGCCTTGTTGACGTCTACTAGCTTCAGGGGAGGCGCCATGATTCGACCTTCTTTGGTACCATGACTAAGTTGGCCATCCATTTGGGGTGCTTCATTTCGTAGGTGAATCTCATCTCTAATAGCTTTGCCGGTTCTTCACACATAAGTTGCCTTTTTTATTCTAAGACCCGGTGGAGTGCCTGTTTAACAGGTTTAAATCCCTCAATTATATTGAGGATGTGCTCTCTAATGTTTCTTGGGATTCCTGGCATGTCTGAAGGGTGCCAGGCAAAGATATCCCAATTTTCCTAAAGAAAAGTTTGTAGTGCCTCATCAAGTGACGAGTCTAACCATGCTCCGGTAGAGGCTATTTTAGAAGGATCCTCGGGATACACTTGAAATTTAACTATCTTGCCAGCTAGTTTAAATGACATAGACTTAGATCTCTTGCCGAGGATGATGTCTTCCTTGTCAGCGGTTGTGCGTAACATTGTCAGCTCGTCGGTTGTGAGGGCCTCTACCTCTAATGCGAGAGCGATCATTTTTTCTCGCCTTTAAGAGATCTATCTATGTTGCTAGCCACTATGATCACTCCATTTGGTCCCGGCATCTTCATCTTCATGTACACATAGTGCGGGGGGGGCATGTGAAACCTGGCGAATGCATCTCGTCTGAGTAAAGCATGATAATCACTTGAAAAGGGGACAATGTTGAAGATTAACTTCTCAACCCGGTAGTTGTCGGGTGTTCCGAACACCACATCGAGTGTGACCCTACCGCTGCATCGTGCCTCTTTTCCTGGAATGATTCCCTTGTAGGTAGTTCTTGGTTCGACGCATGACTTGTCGAACTGCATGTTTTGTAGAGTATCTTCGTAAATGAGGTTTAAGATGATGCCATCGTCCATCAGAACTTTGGTCAATCTGTAGACGTCCACAATAGGGCCGAGGACTAGGGTCGTGACTCTTCGACTTAAGGTAGATGTTGCATGATCGTCCTGCCCGAAGGTGATTGGGGTGTCCAGTCATCTATTATCCAAGGTGGCCATGTGGCTAACATGGTTGAGCTCCTAGAGAGCTCTTTTTTGCTGGTCCTTGATGGGTGAGTCTTATATATCATTAGGACTTGTCCTCATTAGACAACCACACCTGCAAGCTTGGAAATCGTCCTCAACCCTTCTGGTCTCCAAGGCTATCTAGGAGTTTTATCCCTCCTTGTTGGTGTCAAAACCGGTCAATCTCGGGTAGGGGGTCCCGAGCTGTGGATATTGGACCGATGGAGAGCAAAAAATAGGGAGATGATGTTTACCCAGGTTTGGGCCCTCTCGAAGAGTTAAAACCTCACCTCCTGCTTGATTGTAATGATGAATGTATGATAGTTACAGAGTCGATCTACATCGAGATCAAATGAACTAAACTCTAGATGAGTTGGAGTAATGGTTCTGCCCTCTACGAGCTAAACCCTCGGTTTATATAGACACCAGGGGTACCTAGGGTTACACATAGTCGGTTACCATCATGGAATAAATGCGTCGATCTTGCCATCTTGACTTGGAGGGCACATCAAGACACCAAAGGTCTCCTTCCCGAATATGAGGTTGACTTGTAGTTCGGCATCCATGTATTGGGCATAGAGCGGACCACCTGTCCGGCCCATAGGGAATAGGACGGCGTCCTGAGAACCCCTTAGTCCCCAACTCCCTCAGTAGCCCCAGAACTAGCCTCCAATGTCGAGGTCTACAATCACCAGTAGTCCTGCAAAAGTCTTTGTCTTGCGTGGCGAGTTCTCATCCCCTTCTATGTTCGTCTGCAACTAGTTCGGCCACCGATGAATTCCCGATTTTTGAAGCATTGTGGAGCCCATGATATTGAATTTTCTGCTCAAGATTAATGACATCCTTCGATTCACGTGAGTCGCTAGGAGGTTAACGGCCTGACAATATTTTATAGAATCACCCCTTCGAGGTGTTGGAGGAAAAAACACATATTTAAACAGGCCGAGCGTGCCACGAAGAGTGCATCTCATTCCCCCAGCCATCAAGAGAAGAGAAATCCAGGAGCCTAGAGATATGGCTAGCGTCCCAAGCTCATCCTCACGCCCTCACGACAACCTCCTGGGCGACTGATCAAGTTGCGTTGTTTCAAGGCTTCAATTGCGCGACCTCGACACACATGGATATCTCACTGCCTCAGATCTGGCACCCACCCGCTCCAGGTTAAATTATGTGAATGACGAGGCCTTCGCCGAAAACTTCCCCTCCCCTTGCAAGGAGGAGCGGGTATGCTTTGTGCCCTTCCTTTTACGAGGCTTGGGCTTCCCAATTCACCCTTTCTTAAGGGGTTTGCTAGAATTCTATGGGATTCAACTTCATCACCTTATCCCTGGATCCATCCTGCACATCTCAGGTTTCGTTGCCCTTTGTGAGATGTTCCTGGGCAGCGAGGCCCGTTTCGAATTGTGGAGAAAGTACTTTTGCCTTGCCCTCGCTCCTAGGGGGAGATAATGTTTGAAGTAGGCGGAGCCGAAGTGTGGCGTATAGTCGGGACGGGGTACCCCATAGGAACTCCAAATAAGGATCCCGAGTTTTGGAGCTCGGAATGGTTTTATATCAAAGACGTTCCCCTATTTATCTAGCTCAGAGGGGTCTCCCGAATACTCGGATACTCCTTTGAAGAAAAGGTTCAATTGGCAGCTGAAGAGTCTGTCCCAGGAGGAAAGCGAAGAAGTGAAGCATCTGGCCACTCGAGTGAAGTTGTTGGCCCACAACAAGCTAACCATCATTGACGTGATGGCCGCTGCCATAAATTGATGTGTCCAACCTCTACAATAGAGGATACACCCTCTATGGCAGTACAACGGAACAAACGACATGACCTGATATAAGCAGCAAGGGCCTGGTAACTGAGCAACTTTAGCAACCATGCTGGCCGATCTCTATAAAGGAGAAGAAGAAGAGTTTGCTCGCCCGAGTACCAAGGACGGTTACTCAAGATACAATCACATCGAATGGGTAAGTCCAACTATATTTCCATAGTTCGGGTATCATACCTGTCTTTGCTGACCGAATCCCTTAATCCCGAACACCAGTGGAGGCACTGGATCGAGACAGTAAGTTGTCCCTCTCCTCAACCATAGAATTATTCTTGTGATAACGACCCAGGGTTCCATGAAGATCCAAATATGACGCTTAGCTTTGAGGATGGGGTCTTTTACCAGGAGAGTCTTGACCGCACTTTGGTGGCCCTTGTGGCCGACCACCCTAGGACCCTTCCTTCCTCTATGGTAAGTAAAAGGAAGACTTCTTACCGAAAGGGGCATTCGTCTCGCAGCATTCGGAGGCTGTTGACATCTACTCCCAAGAGTTGTCGCACCATGCATCGAACGTCGGCGAGGGCGGCGCCATCCATACCCACACCTAGGGATGTAAATGGATCGGATCGAATAAGGTAATACTTATACCATATCCTTTACCATACATTTTTTGTTGGATTCGGAACAGAGCGGATATTGACGGGATGCAGATTCGAATGCGGATATATCGGACTATGGATTCGGAGTGGATTCAGAGCGGACGAGGACCGGAAACGGACAAAAAATATCAAAGTTATCAAAAGCAACCTTTGGAAGCTTTAGTGTAACTTCTTCCATGTACTTATCCAAGTCAGTGTCACCTTCATTAAACCCATGAGTACCCTGCTGAGACATAAAATAATCGTCTTCATCTTCTACCATAAAACCAGTATCACCTTCTTAGGAAGTAGTAGTAGAGCTTGGTACATCAGTGTTGTGTGAATAGTTAGAAGCATATGCTTGGTACATCTTCTTGACAACAACGATCAATTCTTCTACTTTACCACGATCCAATAGTTACCCATGAACCTTTCTCATGTAATGTTCAATTCCACTTATCTTGTATCTAGGGTCAAGAAAGAAGGCAACCGCAAGAGCAAGATTTGACGATCTATAAAAAGTATAACAATATATAAGTAATCTTTCACTTTTTACTGATAAAAGGAATTAATATCTTAGAGGCTGCAGCAAGTAATACAATAAACATATAAATTCATAGTGTTTAAGTTTTCCTGCAGCTAGAGCCAACTTACACATGTGCGGATGTGCCAATATATTCTTCTATCCTGATGAGTTGAACTGGCTGGGTGCATCGGTTAAGTGTGTAAGTCAGGTTTTGTTGGCAACTTGATATTGTATAAATGGTCAGGACTTTGTTGTATAGAAAAGGCTAACAGAAAATTGAGGAAGAAAAGGGCATGTGTTGACCTGAATTGAATACAGAAAAGGCGAACTGAAATTTGCTTCTATCTTTGTTTATCTCCCCTGTTTTTCTCTAAAACTCTGAAGCAAACAATATTTATGAAACACAACATGTGTGTGAGTCCAAAGAAAACATACAGAGGCGAGAGAGTCTGACTATGTTACATCAATTTAGTGAGACGTAAGTGCAAGAAGCTTACTGAGGCCCAATCAAGCAAGCAGTTTGATTGATTTCTAGAGCTAGCTACTAGATTTGTTGCTTTCAATCTAGCAAGTTTAGATGACTACACACATATATGCTAGTAGTAAAGATCCTATCAGGTTGTCACGGCCACGCTGATGCAAACCTACGGCCGATCCATGGCAGGCCACTGTCCCGACGTGCGTGCATCCCATGAGCGGACGCTACCCATCGTCCTGTCCAGGTCGCCGATCTTGGCCGTAAGAAGCATCGGCCACGCCCGTTGACGCTCTATGATGTTGGCATGCCTGGTGTCATGGTGCGGGCGAGCAGCTGCTCGCCGCATTTACTAATAGCTGGACATGATCCCAAATCACTAACGCTCTAAACTTGCGCATGACTTTGTGCATCCAAGAATTCAGGGTTGTTGGGACCAACGGATTGGCCACGGGCATCTTTGACCATCGTTGAACCACCATACTATCGGAGACATCAGAGATGCAACCGGCAGCCAGGAAGAAGCAACACTGCGAGATGGCGATGTAGAGAAGGGTATGTAGCGCTATCACACATATATGCTACCAATTTTGCATGTAGTGATTGCGTACGAGATTATGGTACAGTATATGGTATGAGTGCAAAGCTATAATCATTTACTTAAATGGGCATACATATGGTGGACTAGGACGTTTGGCCGTTTGGGATTATTTTATTGGATATAATCCTATTTGCTTTCCTCGGGTAATCCGCGAAAAATAGCAGATAATCCACATCCGCCGGATACTAGGGATACCATATCCGCCGGATATCCCCTTGATCGATATCTGTATCCGTACCCATATCCGTTGGATTCACATAATTGCAAACCATATTCTTGAAAATGGGTGCAAATGCGTATTTGGAGCAGAAATTATCCGTACCATTTACATCCCTACCCACACCGAATGATGGTGGAGATTCCAAGCGTGCGGAGGCCTCGGGAACTACCTCGACCGCACCCCCGTCTAAGAGGTAATATCCCAAACCAATAAGTTGGCTTTTGTTATTGCCACAAAGAGCACTTATGACTGTTGTCGTCCTTTGCAGGAGACGGGTACAACCTTCTTCGTCCGAAGACATTCGAGGAATGCCCGGGGGCTACCCCGATCCGAGGTCATCGGCAAAGGCCGGGATTAGTGCAGAGGTATGATACGTCTTCAACGTATCTATAATTTTTATTGTTTCATGCTAATATATTATCATTCTATGATAATTTTTGGGCATCTGTTTATAAATTTATAGTATTTTGAGCACTAACCTAATGACCCAGTGTCGAGTGTCAGTTGCTGTTTTCTGCGTGTTTTTGACTTTTCAGGTTTACAGTACCAAACGAAGTCCAATTTCCACGAAATTTTTGATGATTTTTTCTGGACCAAAGGAAGACCTGGAAGCTTTGGGAGGAGGTCGGGAGAGCAACGAGGGGCCCACAAGCCAACATGGCGTGCCACCAGGTGTCGGGGCACAGATGCTCACGATCACCTATGGGATCAGAAATCCCTTGTTGTTCGGCAGGCTGGTCATGTTGCATGAAGAGCTGAGAGCATGCGATGACGCAACGATCAGGACACATGCATTTTACCCAGGTTTGGCCTGCTGCTAAGTGTAAAACCCTACTCGTACTTTTTGGTGGATTGATCGGGGGAACATGAAGAACACAAAGCACTTATCCCCAGCAAGGATTACTGCCAGGGAGGTTGCGACTGCGTTAGTACAAGTTTTTGGGGGAATGAATTGCCAACCTTGAGCTAGGTTGCCTTGGGCCTCCTCTTGTAGTACAGGGGTTCACCACAATGGCAAACCAGACATTATCTATCGATTAGATAGCTGAGCAGAGCTATCATACCTAACTTTGGTATTTAGGACAAAATGCCATGATTACCTACCTAGGTGGCGCTTGGGGGTGCATCCCCGGCAAGCTTTGGCCAACGCTTGGCCAATTATTGCTTAATAACTTGACACGCTACAGGGCGGGTGTCGATCGGGCATAACTTCCATCGGATGTGTCACCACGTGCTTAGCAAGAGCTGATTAGCTACCTGAGGGCTGGACACCGCATCAATAAGTGACAGGCGTAGTGATGCGGTGGAGTGGTGGCTGGTGATAACCCACAAGTATAGGGGATCGCAACAATTTTAGAGGGTAGAGTATCCAATCCAAATTTATTGATTCGACACAAGGGGAGCCAAAGAATATTCTCGAGTATTAGCAGTTGAGTTGTCAATTCAACCACACCTGAAAGACTTAATGTCTGTAGCAAAGTATTTAGTAGCAAAATAGTATGGAAGTAGCGCTAATGATGGCAAAAGTGACAGTAGGAATTTTGTAGTGATTGTGACAGTAGCAACGAAAAAGTAACTTAGCAAGGATCAATATGTGAAAAGCTCGTAGGCAATGGATCAGTGATGGATAATTATGTCGTATGGCATTTGTCATGGTTTTGTCACGGCCGATTTCCGAAGACTTAGATTTGAGGCCATCGCTAAGGCGGTGGACTCAAAGGGGTTGGACGGGACGAAAGATACAGATTTACCCAGGTTCGGCCCCTCGAGATGAGCTAAAAGCCTACGTCCTGCTTTGTGTGTATTGATTGGAGTATCAATTACAAGGGAGCGTATTCGCTTGACCTAGCTCTCGATCAATGGGATCATGTCTAAGCCGTCCCCGGGTCTCGCCATTATATAAGAGGTCAAGACCACAAGTTACACAAGTCTCATACCGACTCTTAAAACGTGTCTGACTCTGTCTCTAAGCCGCCTTGCTGACTCTGGCAGGCTGTCTCCAGGCGGCCTTGCGCGCCCGAGTCTTGCATCTTCTTCCTGACTCTGGGCCTCCGTCTCTGCCCATCTGGCGAGCCGCCTTGCAGCCCAATCTTCCTCTTCTAGCCCATACGCGAATGAGCCGCCAGGTACGACCCGGCCCCTCCTGGGTGGGTCTTGCCATGGGGTTATATCCCCAACATTAGGCCCCAGATTGGTTTGAGCTTGCTCATGTCAATCTCCACCTTTTATCCAGCGGAGAGTCTCATGCCCTTATCACCTGAAAGGGAAAAACACATAACCCGCCCTGACGTCACCTTCGTTTACTTCAAAAAGATTCCGTGACGTATGCCGCAGATCATGTCTTTAAACGGTCGGCCCGAAGACCGAGGTGTCTGTCTTCGTCGGCCATTATTCTTCGCCTGATTCCCGCATGCTCGCTTGGCCTTCCATCCCCTTAAATAGGACCGCGAGGGGTCTTTTTCATTTTCTCCGCCGCCCCCACTTCTTCTTCTTCCTCTCGACGCCAACACTCTCGAGCTCCGTCGCGCTGGTGGAGCCTCGTCGCCATCAACGAACCTGGCCGCTGCATCAACCTGAACGTTCTAGACTTTCGCCCGTGTCCGCCGCATCCTTTAAGGTATGTTCTTCATCCTCCCTTAGATCTGTAGCTTAGCACTTGAACCCTGTCGAGTTCATCGGCCCCCATTGGTGCGCATGCTCTTCTTCACAATGCCAACCGATGAACAACCCCTTAGATCTTGCTATGTTTGCCTATCCATTGCGGTCAGTCGTGCAAAGTCAATAGTAGCCTGACCTAGATCTGTACTTGTTTCCTCTTCTTCCGCTAGACTGTTCGTTCTTGCAGTTTCAGTTTATCATGCAAAACCTATTTGTATGTCCTTAGTAATTTTTGCATCACGACCTTGTTCACTTAATCCGCCACCAAACCTCCGGCTCTTCCAAAAAAAACTATACTGGTGGCTTAGCATCACAGTATTTAATTTCATCACTCATCTTGGTTTGTCTAGTCATTTTCTAACCCGCCGCATACTGCCACTTTTCACAGCCTTGACCCGTTATCATGTCTCGGGCGTCTTCTTCTTGTAACTAGGTCGGCTCTAGGGTCTCCAAACAATTCCTATATGATTTTGTAGACGCGGGAACCTTGCCAGCTCAGAATGTTATTCATTGGCGGGTTCCGGGTTCGGAGGAGAAACCCATCCCACAAGAGGGTGTAATTGTTATCTTTGCTAACCACCTTATACGTGGTTTTAGCCCGCCCAGATCTAAGTTCTTTCGAGACGTCCTCCATTTCTTTAAATTGCATCCTCAGGACATTGCCCCTAACTTTGTCTCCAACTTGTGCAACTTCCAAGTCCTTTGCGAAGTGTACTTACAAGAAGATCCGTTAGTTGATCTTTTCCGTGACTTTTTCTACGTCAACCGCCAAACGGAAGTGGCGGCTAGCCCAAGCTTGGAGCTTGGCGGAGTCTCCATACAAAGAAGACGAGATATGGTTTTTCCAGCTGTTTGAATGCCAAGTCATCCCAAGGATTGGAATAGAACTTGGTTCTATTGTAGAGACACCTCTCCAGAGGGAAAACATCCACTACCGGGTTATCGTCCTACCCGGCTCTGCACCACAACTGAACTTCCAGACCGGATGTCTGCCACAGCACGAGCGAAGTATGCTCTGGCTTTTGCCAAGATCAAATCACTTTTGGCGAACGGTTTGACAGTAATTGACCTAACCCGCTGTTGGATCTCTTGGAAGGTCTTACCACTAAGCCAGCGTGACTGGCTTATGTGTGAGTATATGGGTGATGCCAATGATCCCCTCTGCTTCAATCACACCTCTGTGACAAAAGAGAACATTATTTCTGCTATCAAGGGGCTTACCCGTGAGCCCCAAGAAGCTTGCCGTAGAGTCGGGTTAAAGCCTTTCTGCGCCACAAACCCAGCCCTACATGTAAGGACGGCTTTCAAATCTCTTTTACCTCCGTATTAACTATATATATGTAGCAACCTTAATCTCTTTTTTGGTGGCTCTTGCTTTCAGGCTAACTCCAGCTTCTAGAAGAAAAAATATACTCCTCCTGCGAAGAAGAAGTCTCAGGATGGTATCACCCGTGGCCATGAACCAAAGACGTCAGCTCAAAACTTGCTTGAGCTTGACGACTCAGAGGTAAAACTTGATCCCTTTGGTTGTCTTTTTATACAACTTATTGACAATGAGTTTTTACTTAGGAGGAGACAGAAACGAGCCACGCCAACGCCCCTGAGGTAACTTATCTTTCTTCCGACTCGAAAAACTTCCCCCAACCGAAGATACGGCGGGTAGTCTGAAAAGTTCCTTTTTCGCACCCTCTTGCTTACTTAGATCCCAAATTTTCCTTGAAAAAACAACATCAAGACTCTCAACGTCTGACCCAGAGTACCGGCTCTAGGGACCTCATGACCGGCTTACCTAACGCCCCGGCACCACGGAAACGTCCCACCGAGGTACTTAACATGAACCCAATATCCGTCTTATATTTCTGCAATGTTGTCTTATCACTATACCTTACTGATTTGATCTTGTAGGAGTCCCCTCCTTCCTCTAGCGACTCAACTGCCTCCAAACTTCCTCCCATGAAGGTTAACCCAAATTAAGTCTTTAACTCTATCGTGCATATATTACTTGTATCACCTTTATACTATGTGCTGACTCCTTGTTCTTTCAGGGCGCAAGCTAAGCGCAGAAAGGCCGGCGGGTCTACCGCTGCTCCAATTGCTCAACAACCGGATACCGCCGAGCCGTCCCTCTCTCCTGCCAAAAACTTTGAAGCTTCCAAAGAAACACTTGAGCGATATCCCCCGCCCTCAGAGTTGGTGGGTCATCATTTGGTGGCTCTTGACAACTTCATGGATGACCCTAAGCCACCCAATCCTTCCGCTGAAAACTCGTCTCTCCCTGACGTTATCATCACTGGGACAGGTTATCAATCTCCGATGCACCATATTGTGACAAAGCACTCTAGCAAGGCTACTACTGACTCTCCCAAGAAGCTTGATTTTGAATTTCCCACCTTGGAGAACATTACTGCACAGGATTTACATGCCGGCTACCTGAACCGCCTGTGTACCAGCCGCAACATAGAGAGCAAGCTTGTTAGCTTGATGAAGAGAAAATATGAGGTATCCTCCATCTCCTATCTTTCTCTTATACCCGTACTTAGCCCCCAAGAACCGGGTTAATATTGCAAATAATAGATCGGGTCTTCCAAACCTTCAATCCTGCTGTATAAAACTTAACCTGCGATCCCCAAGTACCGAGTTAAATTGCATATAAGCCGGTACTTTGTACTAAGTTATAGATCCAATTGTAGCCCCCAAGTCCGGAGCATTATGATAATGATGACCCGGATCTCTCATTTGTAAGTAGTTTCGCCGGGTGTAGCCCCCAAGTCTGGAGTATTATGATAATGATGAGCCGGAACTTTCATCGTAGACTTGAAAATGAAAACATAGGCATTAGGCCCCAAGTGCCAAGTATATTGCTTGCAATGTGCTTGGGACTTATAAGAGTGACTTCATCCTGGCAACTTTAATATTTATAACTTTTCACTTGTGAAATGTAGGAGGCATTTAATACTGCCGAGTCTGAGCGGGCCGGCTTGAGGGAGGATCTGTCAGCCGAACAGACCGCCCAACAGACCGCCCGAGCCATAACAAAGGAGAAGTTGCGAGCAACCGTTGAAGATCTTGAGAAACTCCAACCTGAATTCCTTGCATATAAGAAGACTTCCGAAACTAAACAAGCCACCCTGGAGAAGCGTGCGAGTGACGTAGAGGACCGGCTCAACCTTGCATCTGCAGAGCTAAAGACCCTCAAGCATCACATCTCCAAGATGACCGTTGCTATCTTTGGTAAGTGCATATGACTCGAAATATTTTCATTAAATAAACACCCGCTCCTTGTAGGCAAAAGGAGCCGCCAGTTATCTTCTGATAGTTTGATGAAATTGAAGGTTGCGTACACTTTGACGGAGCAACTGTATAGTGGGGCCCTTTGCACCATCAAGGCTATGATGACGGCCAAGTACGTCCCCAAATTTATGAAGGGCACCCTGGAGATTTTATCAACTTTGCCCAAACAGGTGGAGGAGTTAAGGCGATCAGCCGCGAGAAGGGGAGCTATAGCTGCGCTAAGCCGGTCCCTGGCCTTCACTCTGGAATTAACCGCCGAAGAGATGATGAACGACTTCCCTTCCAAGAAGGATGACGGCTCAAACTTCATGGAAGCCGATTATGCCAAGTGCATTAAGGCCTCCCGACGGCTTGCCTCCATATTGGTTGATGAGACGGACCTGGTTCCATATCAGGCGGCTTATGACAAAAACAACCAACGGTCGCGTTGCCCTACCTTTGAAGCTAGAGACTTGGTCCCTGCACGTCGTAAGCCGCTCTTCGCCCCTGACTGTGATCCATCTCCACTTTTCGATCATGCACAATTCGAAGCCTTACTAAACGGCAACTGAGATGTGGACCGTATTCAGATCGAAGAGACCGAAGACCCGGCACAGGATGACCTGCCAGCCAATTAAATTCCTTGTCTTTGACTTATTGTAACCCGGCCGGCTGAGCCAGAACAAGTGCAAAACTGATAAGCCTTTCGTCTTTTAAGCTCTTAGAGAGCCCTGCAATATACTTTGCAATCTTCTTATGCCTTAATTTGTGGCTCATCTTTTAGAGATAAATTCTGCAAAAACCAAACCAAACAATCTGCAATGTTTACCTGGGCGGCTTTGAGAAAAGCATAACCTAGAGATCTTCAATATAACCTTGCTTCATCTGTCATCTTGCTCTGGCCACACATATGATATGAATGCAATGTATGATGCAGCTATGATGCAATACATGATGCAGTGTGTATGATGCAATGCATGATGTAATGTATGATGGTCTTGCTTTTCCCTTGTATTTTTTGTTTTTTGAAAACTCATATCCTAGCCCCTTTGAGGGGGAACTATTGCTTTGAACCGCTTAACAGTGCAGGGTCTCTAACAAGAGTGACTGCCAATCTTGCATGGCTCAGGGTCTCGAGGCGAGATTAACTGTTAAGGACGCAACAGACCAGAATTTACAACGGAGTGAGTTCCCTGGGGCCCATAAGCTACTTCTCACGTGACATAAATCTGTCGTTTGAACCTTAAACAACGTCACTTGTTAAGAGTACGACGGGCCACTTGGCAGAGAGTACGTAGCAGATGAGAGAGAGATTTCCCTCACCGCTGTATGAGGCCCTCGGAGGGGGTGAGTTGACACCTCCCCGCACCCCTGCGCGAGCGGTAGCTACATTCATGCAGGTACAACTCTACCAAGAGTGGGGGCGGCCTTCACCCACTCTGGCACCTTGTAGTGGTCCACGACCCATCTTGCATCATGGGACCTATGTTTGAACGGCTCGCATCCTGGCGGCTCATCCTCTTTGGATCCCGTGGCACCCATGTTTGAACGGATCGCATCATGGCGGCTTTGTCCTCTTGAGCGACTTAGCGCCCATGTTTGAACGGCTCGCATCATGGCGGCTCGCCCTCTTGAGCGGCTTGGCACCCATGTTTGGATGGCTCGCATCATGGCGGCTCGCCCTCTTGAGCGACTTGAGATCTTTCACCGGTAAGGTACCCATGTTTGAACAGCTCGCAACGTGGCGGCTCATCCTCTTGAGTAACCTTACATCCTTCATCAAATAAGTGGTACACCCATGTTTGAACGGCTCACAACATGGTAGCTCATCCTCTTGGGTGACCTGGAAAACTTTCATCCATAAGGCGGCGCACCCATGTTTGAACGGCTCGCAACGTGGCGACTCGCCCTCTTGGGTGACCTTAAGCCTCTCGCCATCTTGCCCACCATCATCCCATGGGCCACCCTCTTGTAGGTCGCCATCTTGTAAGTCGTCGCACGATGGTGCTATTTTGGCTGAAGAGCCGGCCAAAAGGGTGAGCAAGCTAAACCCAGCGGGTTGGAAGACCCCAAGTGACCATATGGAGGTGTTCATCTTTGCACAAATCTATAATGCCAAAGAGAAAAAACGGCAGAGCCCCGTCTTGTAGGGATGCCAACTTTATTATATGAGTATAAATACAAGAAAATATGTATGTACAAAAGTAAGAGTCGATGACTCAAGTATAGTAAGGCCGTAGATGAGTGATGTTCCACGGCCGGTGAGTTTCCTGCTTGGAGGTACGTGATTCGTTTCGCACGTCGATGAGATAATAAGACCCATTGTTCAGATTCCTGCTAACCACGAAAGGTCCTTCCCATGGTGGTGATAACTTGTGCACATCTGTCTGATCTTGAATCAGATGTAATACCAAGTCGCCTTCTTGGAACGTCCGGGTCTTGACCCTGCGGCTATGGTAGCGACGCAGGTCCTGCTGATAAATTGCTGATTGAGCCACGGCAAGATCGCGTGCTTCATCTAGCGCATCCAATGCATCCTGACGCGCCGCCTCATTGTCAGCTTCCACATAAGCCGCCACACATGGTGAATCATGACTTATGTTGCTTGATAACACGGCAACCGCACTGTAAACCATGAGGATAGGGGTGTAACCCGTCGACCTATTAGGCGTTGTATTGATGCTCCAAAGTACGGACGGTAGTTCTTCCACCCAACAACCCGGCGTTCACTGTAAAGGAACCATGAGCCGGGGCTAGATACCTCACAAGACTTCCTGATTTGCCCGTTCTGCCTGACCGCTGGACTGTGGATGAGCAACAGCCGAAATATCGAGCCGAATGTGCTCGCTTTTGCAAAATACCTTCATAGTCCCCTTGGACAAATTTGTGCCGTTATCTGTAATTATGCTATGAGGGTATCCAAACCGGTAGATCAATTTCTTAACAAACTGAACCACCATAGCTGCATCACACTTATTGACCGGCTCAGTTTCCACCCACTTGGTAAACTTGTCCACTGCCACAAAAAGGTGGGTCCTTTTATCCTTAGATCGTTTGAAAGGTCCAACCATGTCAAGCCCCCAGACTGTAAACAGGCAAGTGATCGGTATCATCCGTAATTCTTGAGCCGACACGTGAGCATGTCTTCTGAACTTCTGGCACCCGTCGAACTTAGCAACCAAATCCTTTGCGTACTTATGAGCCGTCAACCAGAAGAAGCCATGTCGGAAGGCCTTGGCCACTAAAGATTTTGACCCGGCGTGATGAACGCAATCACCAGCATGTATTTCATATAAGATTTCTTTGCCTTCCTCCGGTGAGACACAACGCTGGAAGACACTGCACTTGTGCAATTCCCCTCCAATGATGGTCATGGATTTAGAACGCCTCACGATCTGCCACGCCAGAGTCTCATCTTCAGGCAACTCGCCCCGGGTCAGGTATGCCAGATATAGCAACGTCCAGTCTGGAATAGCATGTAAAGCCGCCACTAACTGCCCCTCCGGGTCAGGTACAGCCAGATCCTCCTCCGACGGTAGCTTAACAAACAGATGATAAAGTACATCCAAGAAAACATTAGGTGGCACTGGCTTACGCTGAGAGCCTAGCCTTGACAATGCATCCGCCGCCTCGTTCTTGCAACGATCGATATGGTCTACCTGATAACCCTTGAAATGACCAGCGGCGATATCTACCTCTTGCCGATAAGCCGCCATCCGTGGGTCCTTGGAATCCCACGTGCCTAACACCTGTTGTGCCACAAGATCAGAGTCGCCAAGGCACCTAACCCGACTTAAGTTCATCTCCTTGGCCACACGAAGCCCATGAAGCAAAGATTTGTACTCAACTGCATTGTTTGTGCAAGGAAACATCAGCCTTAATACATAACAAAACTTATCACCTTTGGGAGAGGTTAAGACAACTCCAGCCCCCGAGCCCTCCAACTGTCTGGACCCATCAAAGTGAATCATCCAGTACGTATTGTCCGGCTTTTCATCCGGCGACTGACATTCCGTCCAGTCATTTATGAAATCCACCAATGCCTGAGACTTCACGGCTGTGCGAGGTGCATACTTCAAATTTAGAGGCCCAAGCTCCAGTACCCACTTAGAAATTCTACCAGTGGCTTCTTGATTCTGTATTATGTCTCCCAACGGAGCAGAGCTAACCACCGTGATTTGATGTCCAAGGAAATAATGCTTCAGCTTATGATTCGCCATGAATATCCCGTATATTAGCTTCTGCAAGTGTGGGTATCTTTGCTTTGACTCGATAAGTACCTCACTGACATAATAAACTGACCTATGAACTGGATACTCCTTCCCTGCCTCCTTACGCTCAACCACAATTGCAGCACTAACCGCCCGATTATTAGCCGCCACATAAAGGAGCAAGGGTTCCTTCTCAGCCGGAGCGGCTAAGATCGGCGGCTTAACCAGCTGCTTTTAAAGCACCTCAAGAGCTTCATCGGCAGCATTACTCCACACAAAGCCATCCGTCTTTTTCATCATCTGGTATAGAGGAATAGCCTTCTCCCCCGGGCGGCTGATGAAGCGGCTTAAAGCGGTAATACGACCCGCCAAGCGCTGCACATCATTGACGCTTGCCAGCTTGGCTAGTGACGTGATGGCCTTCATCTTATCCGGGTTGGCTTCGATACCTCGCTCTGAAACCAAGAAACCCAGAAGCTTACTTGCAGGAACTCCAAAAACACATTTAGCCGGGTTAAGCATCATCTTAGAGAACCGTAACTTATCAAACATTTCCTTCAGGTCCTCCAACAACATCTCCTTCTTCCTTGACTTGACCACAATATCGTCCACATAGGCATGAACGTTACGTCCAATCTGACCGTGAAGACAATTTTGCACACAACGTTGGTAAGTCGCCTGTGCACTCTTGAGTCCGAACGGCATGGACACATAGCAGCAAGCTCCAAAAGGTGTTATGAATGAGGTCTTCTCTTGGTCTTTAACTACCATCTTGATCTGATGATAGCCTGAATAGGCATCCAGGAAACATAAACTCTCACAACCCGCCGTTGCATCAATAATCTGGTCAATACGAGGGAGAGCAAATGGGTCAACCGGACTAGCTTTGTTAAGATCCGTGTAGTCTATGCACATACGCCATGTGTCGTTCTTCTTGAGTACCAACACAGGGTTGGCGAACCACTCCAGGTGAAATACCTCTACGATGAACCCTGCTGCCAAGAGCCGGGCTACTCTTCTCCAATTGCTTTACGCCGCTCCTCGTTGAAACGACGAAGGAACTGCTTAATCGGCTTAAACTTAGGATCCACATTAAGGTGGTGCTCAGCGAACTCTCTCGGTACACCTGGGATGTCAGACGACTTCCATGCAAAGATGTCCCGATTCTCACGGATGAATTTGATGAGCGCGTTTTCCTATGCGTGATCCATGTTGCCCCCAATAGTGAATTGCTTGGATGAATCTCCCGGAGTAAAATCCACCAGCTTCATGTCATCAGCCGCAAACTTCAGGGGCGGCTCAGACTCTGTACTGGGTTTCTTCAACGGAGTCATATCTACGGGGTCAATGTTATCCTTATTAAACTTAAGCTCTGCTTTTGCACAGCTTGACTCTGCATAAGTCGCGTCTCCTTCCTCACACTTGATGGCTACCTTCCTATCACCATGGATCATGATTGTTCTGTTGAGAGCCGGCATCTTGAGCTGCAGATAAACATAATAGGGCCTGGCCATAAACTTTGCGAAAGCCGGCCGGCCAAACAGAGCATGATATGGGCTCTTAATCTTTACCACCTCAAACCACAAGGTCTCCACCATGTAGTTATACTCATCCCCAAACGCCACCTCCAAAGCAATCTTTCCTACTGGGTAAGCCAACTTGCCTGGCACCACTCCATGGAAAATGGTCGATGACAGCTTAAGAGCCTTGTCGGTTAACTCCATCCGCTGGAAGGTGTCGTAGTATAGGATGTTGATACTGCTACCACCGTCCATGAGTAGTTTTGTGAATTTGTACCCTCCAACCTGAGGAGCGACCACCAGAGCTAAGTGACCCGGATTGTCGACCCGTGGCAGGTGATCCTCTCGGCTCCACGTAATCGGGTACTCTGATCATTTTAAATATCGCGGGAGAGCTGGCGTGGCCGCATTGACTACCCTCTTATGCAGCTTCTGATCCTGCTTATCCAGACTCGTAGTGAAGACGTGATATTGCCCTCCACTAAGTTGCTTCGGGTTGCTCTGATACCCTAAGTGGTTATTCTGTTGCTGACCACCATTGCTCTGCGGCTGATGACTTCCTTGGTTTCCTCGATTATGATTGCTTTGGCCTGGATGACCTGAACCTGACCTGCCAGCACCGAAGCCGACACTTGAGCCGCCCGGACCTGACCCGCCTGACGGGCCATTACCATTGTTATGATTTTGACAAAGGCTTTGCTCCTGAAACGAACGCATAACGCTGCAATCCTTCCAAGTGTGGGTGGCCTCCCTGTCTGGGCAGCTGTGCATCGGGCAAGGTCTGTTCAGCGCCTCTTCTAAGGTGTAGGGCGTGGGGGATACAGGTGCCCTATTCCTGTCGGATGGCGGCCTGAAGTTCCTTTTGCCCCTAGGGAGATTGTTCCCGGATGGTTGTGTGTTGGTGTTTGCCACAAAATCCTGACCCGCCATCCGGGTTCTTCCGCTTGCCTTGGCTGCCGTTCCCAACACCTCCCTGCTGGTTCTTACCATTACCGCCCTTCTTACCCTGTCCTGACTTCTCGTCGTTGGAGTCTGGGTCCTTGGTGGTATCTGAATCCGCATACTTGGTGAGAGCCATCATGAGCTCACCCATATCCTGATAAGAACGCTTCAACCGCCCGAGCTTCTGCTTCAGGGGCACAAAACGACAGTTCCTTTCCAAGATCAGAACCGCCTGAGATGCCGAAATATTCTTAGATGAGTGGATCATCATCGAGACCCGCTGCACCCAATGATAGGCCAACTCACCTTCCTGCTATGCACAAAGATCCAGATCCACAATCGTCATTGGCTGCTTGCAAGTTCCCTTGAAGTTCTTGATGAACCGTGCTTTCAACTTGGCCCACTAAGTTATGGTATTCGGTGGTAGCCCTTTTAACCAAGCGCGGGCCGGTCCTTCCAACATCATGATGAAGTATTTCGCACATACTGCCTTGTTGACCTCCAGCATCTCCATAGCAAGATCATAGCTTTCAATCCAAGCCTCTCGGAGCAGATCCGCCGTGTCATTGGGCACCTTTCGTGACCCCTTAAAGTCCTTGGGCAGGCACGCACTCCTCAGATCTGTTGCGAGACACTGCACACCAAATCCCCTAGCTGAGACGCCGACGGGTGTTGCTGGTGTCGGCTCAGGGACCTTCGGGTAATCTGTCACCAGTGTCGACCCTCGCTGAGCCCGGCCCCTGTCCATAGCCCCCTGAACATCCATCTTAGGCGGGTTGTTATTGGGCGGGTTTCGCCTCTGCTCACTGCTGGAGACCACGGGCGACTCAATCCGCCGGCTGTAGCTACGGCTATGAACCAGCATGGAGTGCACCCGGCTCCGACTGTGCGTGTACCTTTCTTGCTGAGCCACCGCTGTCTGCAACAGGCTAATTGCGTTCCTCACCTCTTCAGCAAACGGCGTTCCTTTGGCCAAAGGGAGAGCATCAAGCTTAGCAGCCGCCGCTATCATGTTTTTCACCGGATTCGAGTAATGGCCAGGCGGCATCACAACGTGTCGTGACAAAGGTCTGCTCCTTTGTAGCAGGTCTAACTGCCGCGACGCCTCTGTCGCCCGGGTCACCACTAGCGGCATACTTGGCCCGGCCCCCGGAGTATTGAAAAGATTCTGAGGTTGAATCCGTAAACCGACTTGAGTCCTTCTACGCTAAACCGCCTCTGACGCCCGCTGGTCCAGATCAAAATGGAGAGCTTCCGCCCTCAAACGCTCCGACTCAGCATTCATCTGGGCTTGCATTGCATTAATATCCTTGTGGGTCTGAGCCATCTGTCCCTTGATCCGGTTGACCTCAACGTTACGCTCTGCTTGATTCTCAGCTGTCACCTCCGTGGCCATCAGAGCCATCATCTCCTCCATGAGCTCCAGTAGAACCTGCGCCGGTGCCTTAGGAGGCTCCGCATCAGGGGAGCCGCTCCAGCCGCCGCTCCGTACGTCGCACCATTGGAAGCCGGCACCCGGGCCGCCATGAACACGGCGGCTCGGCTCGGCGGGTCATAAGGCTCCAGAATACGGTAACCATCGGCATAGCCCCTTAACCCGCTGTCATGAAGTTGATAGATCGATTCCCCATCCTCGCTGGAAGATCCCTCATCTGAGAAAGCCAAGGTCTCTCCCGACATCACCGTTGTCCTGTGTGAAGCCAACAAAGACGCTCTTCCGCCCAGGTTGAGCACGGGCGGGTGTCGTGCGCCGGGCCGGCTCGACGATGTTGGTGCAGATGTCCGGCCCGGGTGTAGATCCATCCATCTTGCCGATGAACACGTGCATCTTGCCAATGGGAACCCGATAGCCGTACTCGACTGAGCCAGCTTTAGGCCCCCATCCTGAGTCGTCGATGTAGAGCTTGCCGCGACGACTCTTGGTCATCAAGCCAACGGCGTATCCTGCGATCCCTGAGCGAAAGCCCTTTGAGAACTCAACACCACCGCACGCTAGCCCCACAATGGGCGCCAACTGTCGTGGTTTTGTCACGGCAGATGTACGAAGACTTAGATTCGATGCCATCGCTAAGGCGGTGGACTGAAAGGGGTTGGATAGGATGGAAGACACGGATTTCCCAGGTTCGGCCCCTCGAGATGAGGTAAATGCCTACGTCCTGCTTTGTGTGTATTGATTGGAGTATCGATTACAAGGGAGCGTATTCGCTTGACCTAGCTCTCGATCAATGGGATCCTGTCTAAGCCGTCCCCGAGTCTCGCCTTTATATAAGAGGTCAAGACCACGGGTTACACAAGTCTCATACCGACTCTTACAACGTGTCTGACTCTGTCTCTAAGCCACCTTGCCGACTCTGGCAGGCTATCTCCGGGTGGCCTTACGCGCCCGGGTCTTGCATCTTCTTCCTGACTCTGGGCCTCTGTCTCAGCCCATCTAGCGGGCCGCCGTGCAACCCAATCTTCCTCTTCTAGCCCATACGCGAACGAGTCGCCAGGTACGACCCGGCCCCTCCTGGGCGGGTCTTACCACGGGGTTACATCCCCAACAACATTCATCATGCAACAGTTATAACATAGGGTGACACAGAACTAGCTCCAATTCATCAATCTAATGTAGGCATGTATTCCATATATAGTCAAACGTGCTTATGGAAAAAACTTGCATGACATATTTTGTCCTACCCTCCCATGGCAGCGGAGTCCTATTGGAAACTAAGGGATATTAAGGTCTCCTTTTAATAGAGAACCAGACCAAAGCATTAGCACTTAGTGAATACATGAACTCCTCAAACTACGGTAATCACCGGAAAGAATCCCAGTTATTGTCACCCTGGGGGATGCGGATCATAACTCGTAATAGGTGTCTACAACTTGCAAGATAGGATCAAGAACACATATATATTCATGAAAATATAATAGGTACATATCTGAAATCAGGGCACTCGGGCCCTAGTGGCAAGCATTAAGCATAGCAAAGTAATAGCAACATCAATCTCAGAACATAGTGGATACTAGGGATCAAACCCTAACAGAACTAACTCGATTAGATGGTAAATCTCATCCAACCCATCACCATCCAGCAAGCCTACGATGGAATTACTCACGAATAGCGGAGAGCATCATGGAATTGGTGATGAAGGATGGTTGATGATGACGATGGCGTCGATTTCCCCTCTCCGGAGCCCAAAATAGACTCCATATCTGGCTTTCCAAGGAAGAACAGGAGGTGGCAGCGGCGGCTCCGTATCATGAAACACGATGAACTCTTCTCTCTGACTTTTTTTCTTCGTGGATGTGAATATATGGAGTTGGAACTGAGGTTGGTGGAGATCCAGGGGGCCCACAAGCCTGCTAGGCGCGGCCAGGGGGGTGGCCGTGTCTCCTGGCTTGAGGCCAATGGGTGGCCCCCTTCGGTTGATTATTTCGCCAGTATTTTTTATTAATTCCAAAAATAATCTCCATAATTTTTCAGGTCAATCCGAGAACTTTAATTCTATACAAAAATAACACCAATGCAATTCTCCTGAAAACAGCGTCAGTCTGTGTTAGTTCCATTCAAATCATGTCAATTAGAGTCCAAAACAAGGGCAAAAGAGTTTGGAAAAGTAGATACGATGGAGATGTATTAACTCCCCCAGGCTTAACCCATTTCTTGTCCTGAAGCAATTCAGTTGATAAACTGATAGTGATAAAGAAAAACTTTTGCAAACTCTCTTGGATCTTCTTGTTGTAAATATGTCTAACTGATGTTCGTATTTTCAGCAAAGATTATAGACTAACCACGTTCACAATAATATCTAGGTCTCACATTTACTCATGTCAATGGCATAATCAACTAGAGAATAGTAATAATAACTCTCGGATGACAACACTTTTATTAAAATAATCATGACACAATATGATATAATGGTATCTCGCTAGCCCTTTCTGAAACCGCAAAACATAAATGCAGAACACCCCTAAAGAACAAGGACTGACTGGACATTCTAATTCATGGTAAAAGAGATCCAGTCACACTCATACTCAATATCAATTAATAACAAGGCATACAAATGACGGTGGTAATATTTAACTGGTAGTTTTATAAAAGGAGGATGACTCAATAGTAAAGTAAAATAGATAAGCCATTCGCCGAGGGAATCATTGATTTGCAGAGGTGTCAGAGTTCGAGTGTAACAACCCGAGATCGACGCTCCAGAAGATTCCCCTTTTATTGTCATTCTCGTCTTGTGTTTCGTTTGGTTGTTGCGTTCATCATCGCATCATTCGCATCATCCGCATAGCATCGACATTTTGTCAACATGAGTTTTCAAACTTGCATGCATTCGTAGTCGCTGGTTCTCCCCATTCTTGGCGTTGCCCGTTTCGAGACCAACCACACAAGCACGCGCCCGCGACATCGATAAAAAATGTTTTAAAAGCACGTGCAAAATATTCTCTTATTGGGTCGAAACTGGGAGTGCGGTCTTATTTTATTGTCGGTAAACCGGCTGTCAAATTTTGTCGCAATCAGAGGTCGTTTGATACCCCAACGGCTAGTCGTAGCATTGCGGTCATCGGTTTATTCATCGGACGTTTTCGGTGTTTTAAACCGATGTCATGGGCCACAATTCTTTCTCTCATCCTCACCTAGCCCAACTACACATCCTAGTAGCCCAACCTAGCTCGCCCCTTCGTTCGTGGTCATCGGATCGCGATCGGACGGACGAGGTCCAACCCACCCTAGTTCCATCCCCAATATATAAACCACCTTATGGAGAGAGCCTCTCACTCCACTAGGGTTTCCCCCTTGCCAAATTGCACCCCCCAAAAAAACTCCACCTGCTAGATCCACCTCCCTCTTCCCCAAAATCCCACCTCCCTAGCCAATTTCAGCCCATATGAGATCTGGGGTTGAAAATCGGGGAAATTCCTTATTTGGCCCTTTCTTAAAATTTGGTTCCTTATTTGGCCCAAATAAAATTTCTTCCCTATTTGACACATAAAGTAAATTTTGTTCCTTATATGACACTTCCGTCCATTTTTGGCACTAACAAGGTTAAGTATGAGGTGAAAAGACCATTTTGCCCTTAGTGCATTTTGTAACTATCTTGGATGTACTAAAAATGTAATTAGTTCACTCATGTTTTAGGGATGTTCAACAAATGCTACGTATGTATATGTATGTTCCAATATTGTGTTCCTTAGGCAAACTGGTTTGTGCGTGTAAGAGTCGTACAAAACATCCATAGAACATATATATATAGGGATCGATTATTCGTTACCTAGACACTCTAAAAACAAAAATGTATGTGAGGTAATCTTATGGTGTTTAGTTACCGGCCTTTAACATCCATCGTGAGAAACAAATATATCATGCATGTGAGGTAATATTACAACATGTATGTGTAGGTGAGGTAAAATTATAACACGTCAGTGAGAATTCAACGCGTGTGAGGTAAGATTAGATCATGTCGATGAGGTAAGATTATGAGGTGCATGTGAGGTAAAATTACAACAATCAACAAGAATCAAGTCATGAGAGAGTTTACACCGGGGTGAAGAATTATTCTTCACCCTGAATGACGAATAGACTTGATTCTTCACCCCTAGGTGAGGAATAGTTATTCTTCACCCCCACTTAATTTTTCCATCAATGCACCGTAATTTTACGTCCCGTAATTTTTGTCTCATTTCATACGTAAAAAAAGACCGAAATTTTTTTATAATCAGCATAAAAAACATTTTCAACACAACATAGCTTGCAGTGGGTTGATGCATCGTACGAGCTAGCCGCGGCTAATTACTTTCCGGCCGCCGATCGCGCGCGTACAAATAGGACGCACATAGCTGGATCATTTTGCTCTAGATGCACTTGCACGTACTCATACAAGCAGTTTGATCGTTGGCTAGTAGATGCACTCGCCGGCTAGTAGATCGATGGCAAAGTAGGCACGCGAGAATAGAGGACGCTCACTGTGTTGCTCTCGTTAATCTCTCCATTACCTTTTTCTCCCGGTATACAAGTGACAACCTTACATGGGTAGGTTCCTATATACATAGATATGCTAGTATGAGTTTTACAGATATTTTGTATGGTTTTGATATTGCACATATCAGATTAAGACAAAATATTGGAGCATACATATACACGTGCAACATCCGTTGAACATCCCTAAAACATGGGTAAACCGATTTTCTTTAAGAGAATTCCTTATTTGGTCCTTCCTTAAAATTTGCTTCCCTATTTGGTCCTAAAAAAATATATTTTTCATTTTTGGCACTCAAACTTCAACTTGTTCCCTATGTGACACTTCTGTCAGTTTTGACCATTAACGGTGTTAAGTCGAACTTGAAAAGACCGTTTTACCCCTAGTACAGTATGTGATCAAATTGTGTGATAAAAACAGAGTTAAATCATTGGATTTTAATTTTAAAAACTAGGCAGAACTATTGTAGTCATCTAGTTTCATATAGAGTACCATCTATTTTTATTGTTTAGATGTTCTTGTATTTCGTACTTTGCATTCATAGGTAGCAAGAATGTCAATTCTTGTTTGCATGGTCAAGTATTGAATTGCATGTATATGACCAATAAAAATACTGCATGACTACTATTGAATGTCAATTCTTGTTTGCATGTATATTGACATTCTTGCTACCTATGAATGCAAAGTACGAAATACAAGAACATCTAAACAATAAAAATAGATGGTACTCTATATGAAACTAGATGACTACTATAGTTCTGCCTAGTTTTTAAAATTAAAATCCAATGATTTAACTCTGTTTTTATCACACAATTTGGTCACATACTGCATTAGGGGTAAAACGGTCTTTTCAAGTCCGACTTAACACCGTTAATGGTCAAAACTGACAGAAGTGTCACATAAGGAACAAGTTGAAGTTTGAGTGCCAAAAATGGAAAATATATTTTTTTAAGGCCAAATAGGGAAGCAAATTTTAAGGAAGGGCCAAATAAGAATTTTTCTCATTTTCTTTTTACTTAAACCAGGATAGTTTCATTATGCACTAGTGGCAAAATGGTCTTTTCGCCTCAGACTTCACAACGTTAGTGTCTAAAATGAATGAAAGTGTTATATAAGGAACAAAAAATATTTAAGGTGTCGAAGAAAATTTTGTTTTAGGTCGAATAGGGAATCTAATTTTAAAAAAGGATCAAATAAAAAATTCTCTCTTGAAAATCGCTCAAAACCCCCGCCTAGCGGACAATGTGCGGCGACCACAGAGCAGCAGCCCCGCAGCCGCCCGAGCCGCAGCACCCCGCGCCACGCCGCCTCCCGCCGGTCGGAGCTCGCCGGAGCGCCAGCCGGAGCACCTCCGCGCCGCCCCTCGCGCCTCCTTCCCAGCCCCACCGGTCGCAGCAGCAGCGAGACCCTGCCCGGAGCACCGTAGTGGCCCGCGCCGGCCACCTCGCCTAGCAGCCCCACCGGTCGCCGCCGCCTCGACCCCGTCCTCGCCCGAACCCGTGCAGCAGCCAGCAACCATGATGTTCGAGGCCTCCAGTCGCAGCCTCGCACGAGCAGGTCGAGCCTCCCGCATCGCCTGCTCCCTCCTGCTCGACGAGAGCAGCTTGGGCACCGCGCCTCCAACCTCCTGCCGTCGACGGCGTGCATAACCGGAGTCTCCAGGTCCGTATGCCGGTCGTCTCCTCCCCTGCTTTTCCTACTTCCCTTGATCCTCCCATCTTTGCTAAGCTTTCTCTCCCTCGCTTCTTTCTCCGTGTAGCAACTCTCTGTCATGGCCACCGTCAGGGACGCCTGGAGTTCCTTGCCTCTAGTGCCGCCGCACCTTGGAGCATCGTCCTCCTCCGACCCCGTCCGGATACGGCGCCCCCAAGCTTCGCTGAGGCCCCTGCTTCCGCCTTCGGCTGCTGCCGGCGAGCAGAGTCACCGGGGCGCCTCGTCGTTCCCTGCCGCTGGAGCCCTGCAGGTCCATGGCCATGCCCCTGTGACCTCCTCCTTCCTCCATTTTCCTCCCCCTCTTAGAACTCTCCCTCCCTCTCTGTTTTTCGCAGCAACAGGAGACCACCATGGATGAAGGCCGGAGCTCCCTCGTCGCCGTTCGACCTCGCCTTGCCCCGATCTGCCCGGCCCTGACCTCCCAGCCAACTGATCCCCTCCGTCCCGCCCGTTCTCGGCCAGCCAGCCCGCCGAGCTCGCCGGAGATCAACCCAGCACCGTGGTGGCCCTTGCCTACTCCAGGACGTGAGCATAATACTTCTCTGGATCCTTGTCGCTGAACCTATTGGCGAAATATTACGGTTCTACAGATCGTGCCCACCTGCCACGCCAACCTCCTTCACGGTTCACGGTATCGGCATTCCGTTTTCCTCTCCTCATCTCCCCCTGCGTCTCCTCCTCCGACGGCTTTTGATTCTGAGTTTGGATGTCTAAGAAACACGCTTCTGTAACCGATCTTAGGATCCAGCAGGATTTTCGCCGTGATAAATCAGGTCTTCCACTAAGGATAATGGAATGGTACGAACCCCTGAACAAGAATGTAACTTCCCTTCATGCATTATGGAGTTGAGATTCTCTACAAGCAATTCCAGCGATACAGCTTGCAACGATGGATGCAGCTCTTTTTTTCTTGATCGTACCAGTGACTTCCAAGCATGTGATTGCACTGAGCCTGAAATTTAATGATACAAAAAAAACCACCACCAACATATACCTAACAACAGTTGTGAAAGAACTCCACCCAAAAGATTATGCTATGCATAGGGAGATTGATGTTTAGGATGTGGTTAAGTGATAATAATATCACCTTAGCGAAGGAATGGGTATATTTTAAGTGGCCCTCAACACTGTAATAAAGGAATGGGTATACTTGACAGAAGATATAGTTTGATACTTTGGTTCCATGCTTATATATAGAAAATTATTTAACAACAACGCAATGAGAAATTAGAGGAAACTTACCGACCATTTCACTTGCATCAACTCGATTGCCTGTGTCAGCATCCCTCGTTTTCCAGAAGTTCTAATGAGAACATGATTCTTTCTTCACCATTCTGTAGATGGACAATTTCATCGGTTGTTTCCTCTCCCCATCAGTATCTTCTCGATGATGTGCTGGTGTGCGATTCACCAATGAACCCTTTGTCCTCCATCTCGTCCCACATGCATTGTAGAGCACTGGCTTCTTCGGTGGCCCATTTCATCGGAGAGTAACTATATCATAAGTAACAAGAAATAAAGTACAAAACTGATACCAAAGAACATGTATAATATTGTACAGGTATAGAGTTCCATCAGGACAAAAATTTCAAAAATCATGCCTGCATATCTAGTTTAGCTTTTTTTGCATGGATATTCAGTTTAACTAAGGAAGGGAGCATACAATAGTCAGGAACAATACATACATCTTCAAGGATGTACGTACCTTTGAGGCACTAAATAAATAAACAAGAGGACACATACATAGTGAAACTGGCATGTTTCTTTCGGGTACTGTTTCTTCACGCAAGTCCTACAAGATGATGCCTAGCAAATGCATATAAGAGTTCAACTGAGCAGCTTGCTCCATAGTTGTCGCTATGTTTCAGTGACACGTGGCAACAAAGGATAAATTTCAGTTCTGCCCTAACATTAAGCATTTTCTGTGATTACAGGGAACTCTGAAATATCTGATGATTGGCAAGATCAGATAGATGCTCTCATCCACTGCATCAAAAACAATCACAAACATTAGAGAGAATCAAATAATAAACATAGATCCATCCAGGATCCAGCTAATACAAAATCACAGGTCCAACATATATCTATTAATACATCCAACTAGTACTGCATATACATGTTCAAAATGAATGACAGAGAAAGGACCAGAACACAAAATCAGATACATGAGTATGTAGGATCGTGAAAAACAAATTAAGCACTAGCTAGAACCAAGGCACATATTCAGAGATGTTCATGGCATTACAGGAAAAAAAACTCCCTTGGGGAAACCAAATGGGTAGAGAAGAAAAGACAAAGGGAGAGAGATACAAGAGAAGAGAAAGGAAAGGAGTTACCTGCACGATGTGGGAGGCGGCGGATCTGGACCGGAGGAGGCATTGGGCGACGGGCGACCCTGCCGTGCTCTGAACTGGGTAGCAATAATTGCGGGAAGTGGTCGCCGGGCTTACACGATGGTTAGTTAGTGTTTCGGGTTGAGATGGTGCTCACCCTTACAACACTGCAACTCGCCACCCCGAACAGCCTCCTGACCCTCAGTCGGCCAACGATGGCTTCTTCCTCCCATCCTTTTGGCAGCCACTTCAGCTGGATCGATCCGCAGCCGCTCGGGTAGAGGCAGATCACAGATCAAAACCACCGCTGCCGCCTCCGTGCGAGAGCGGAGCCAGTTCCATGGGAGAGAAAACGAGCTAGAGAGGGGGTTGTGGCGGCAGAGGCGGAGGGAGAGGGATATGCGGGAGAGGAAACAAGAGAGGGAGAAGTTGTGTGCTGCCTTCCTGGCAAAGATAACGGAAGGAAATTACCTAGGGGAGGTGTTATCTGCGGTTAGACGAGCGGCACAACCCCAATCGACGCGACAGTAATTATTTTGACGTGGCATAGTCCATCGATCGCCCAGCGTATCTCTCTTGATAGATGTAATTTGTTGCACACCACTGCTAATATTTCACACAAGGAAGCCCAGGCGAGCTGGTCATCCCACTCAGTTTCAGCCAACAGGTTCTGGGTTCAATTCCCAGATGGCCTCATTTTATTTTGTTGTTAAGAAGTGTAGTGGGTTGACTGTTCCTATGACGTCTTGGCTCCACAACCCTATTGACCTGTTTAGCTGACTTGGTTGACCACCCAAGGGCCCCACTGGTCATAGACCACACCCAACCCGGTATACAGTCATGTTTTTTTACTTATGCTGTTATAAATCTTGCACCAATTTTAAAAAAAGGCCATTTTCTTAAAATGCTAATAACTAATTAACCGTGGCTCCGACATTTCATATGTATAGAAGGTATTCATATACTATAATATGAATCAAATAAGATATGGATCAAAGAAAAACTACTTCTTCTGGATCCTAAATTAATAAAATAAAGAAGTGCATTTTCAAATTTTAAATTAAATAAGGAATAAATCATGTATACATCTAAACAACCTTTTCTTAAATCTAAGCAACCCTTTAGTAAATCCAAGCAAACTTTTAATAAATCCAAGCAATCTTTCAAACTTGCATCTGAAATGTGAAATATTTTAATGTTCCACATATGCAACTTGACTACAAAAATGTGTAGAATAACATGGTGGCATCTATTTTGCTGTTTAACCATTCTAAAACTATGTTCTAGGCAAAACACTAACAAATTTGGAAATTACATATGGCGATTTTCTGGAATTGTTGTTTGTTGTTCCGGCCTCATTTAAAATTGCATAGATGTGTAGTCTATTTGTGATTCATCGCTCGCCACGTTTAACAACATTTAATATTGATGAGTAGAATAAACGGGAGTGAACTAAATAATTTGAATGTGGAGTTTCGTCAATACGCAACTCGTTGCATACCGAGCTTCACTTAATGTGTAGTGTTTGGTTGTTGTGATTGCCAT
The DNA here is from genome assembly GCA_022496015.1 of Hordeum marinum. NCBI lineage: Eukaryota > Viridiplantae > Streptophyta > Magnoliopsida > Poales > Poaceae > Hordeum > Hordeum marinum. Next base: position 377,950,568 of record CM039678.1, on the reverse strand, counting down.
GCCTTGCATATTTAAATGAACATGCATCATATTTATTTGTGCATCATATCATGCATATGTTTGTGGTGCTATCATGTGTTGATTGTTGTTTCGGATTGTTCCATCTCGATAGAGTTCCGAAAGCATTCGGAGTGTGAGGATTCGTTCGACTACGTTGGCTCGTCTTCTTCATGGATCGTTCTTCTTCCAAGCGGGATTTCAGGCAAGATGACACATTTCCCTGGATACCACTACTATCATTGCCATGCTAGTTGTCTCGTTTTCTATCGCTATGTCTCGCTTCCTACCACTTGGTTGTCAAGCCTCCCAAATATGCCATGATAAGCGTCTAACCCCTCCACATCCCAGCAAACCTTTCTTTGGCTATCTTACCGCTTGCTCAGCCCTTCTTATAGCGTTTCTAGCTGCATGTGCAATTGCTTCCATGTGTCAACATGGACCTTCTTTTGTTATCACTATAGTATTGCTATTTAATTTAATGCACATATATACTTGGTAAAGGGTGGAAGGCTTGGCCTTTTGCTTGGTGTTTTGTTCCACCTTTGTTGCCGTAGTTACTTGTGTACCGGTATTATATTCCATAACTGAGTGCTCCTAAAATGCTCGGGGTTGTTATGGGGACCCCCTTGATTTTCGTTTTAGGATAAAACTTTTCTGGCAAGGCCCAACATTGGTACTACATTTGCCCAACATAATAACACTAATTATTAATTTGACGCATAGGGAGTTAGAGCTACCCGAGGTTCGTTATTCAACATAATACAAGGGGGCCAGTGCTGCTGGTGCTGGTCCAAAACAGAGCCGTATGCGGGGCCAACCCGGGGCAACTCGGGAGATTTCTATCAAGCCACTATACGCTGTGGTTATCCGGTCATGTCCTGAGAACAAGATACACGACTCTTATCGGGTTCGTTGACACGTCGGACGGTCTTGCTGGATTTTTTTACCTTTCTTGAAAGTCTTGCGTGTGGTATTTTGACGACACTTGGGCTATCTCGAAGTTGATATTTTCCATTAGGATTTCGCAAATACTATGGGTGATTCCGCGGTTGAGGAATTCCAACGTGGCGTGTGGTTAATTCGTGATGAATGAGTTGGAGCAACCCTTCAGGGTTAAATCTTTCGAAAAGCCATGCCCGCAGTTATGTGGCAACTTGGAAACTTTCTTTAACACTCGGTCATATCATACTTGAAGTAAACTCAAATAAAATACACCAACCGTGTGCGTAACCGTGACTGTCGCTTCTCGCGAGTCCTTATCCGAGAGAGAACACGGTGGGGATATGTTTGAAGTAAGTAGGTGTTCAAGATCACATAGTGATCATTGTTAGTTCACGGTCGTTATGCCTAGACCACCATAATTATTTTCTGTAATGTAAGTTAGCCACTCAAATAAATGCATAGTTGCTTGGTGCAGCCTCACCACTTATCCATACCTCACTGATACGTCTCCAACGTATCTATAATTTTTTATGATGGCATGCTATATATTATCTGTTTTGGATGTTTTATATGCATTAATATGCTATTTTATATTATTTTTGGGACTAACATATTAATCTAGAGCCAAGTGCCAGTTTCTGTTTTTTTTCTTTTTTTGAGTTTTGCAGATATGGAATATTAAACGGAGTCCAAACGGAATAACACCTTCGGAAGGAATTTTTTTGGAAGGAAACAAGTCATCCAGGCTTGGAGTGCATGTCGGGGGAGGTGCCAGGGCGCCACAAGCCTGCTAGGCGCGGCCCCCCTGGCTGAGCCTAGCAGGCTTGTCGCCTCCTGGCAGGTCTCCTAACCCTAAATCTTGGCCTATAAATACCCAAATATTCCCCCAACATCAAAACAAGCCACGAAAATACTTTTCTGCCGCCGGAAGCCTCCGTTCCTAAGAGATCCAATCTTTGAGCCTTCTTCGGTAATCTGTCGGATATACATCAACTCCATTGCCCCTCCTATGATGTGTGAGTAGTCCACCACAGACCTACGTGTCCATAGCTAGTATCTAGATGCTTCTCTCTCTCTCTTTGATCTTCAATACCATGTTATTCATGATCTTCATGGAGATCTATCCGATGTAATATTCTTTTGTGGTGTGTTTGTCAAGATCCGATGAATTGTGAGTTTATGTTCAGATTATCCATGAATCTTATTCGAATCTCCTCTGATTTCTTATATGCATGATTTTCATATCCTTGCAAGTCTCTTTGATTTATTGGTTTGGTTTGGCCAACTAGATTGCTAATTCTTGCAATGGGAGAAGTGCTTGGTTTTGGGTTCAATCTTGCGGTGTCCTCAACCAGTGACAATGTAGGGGTAGCAAGGCGCGTATTGTATTGTTGCCATCAAGGGTAACAAGATGGGGTTTTCATCATATTGCTTGAGTTTATCGCTCTACATCATGTCATCTTTCTTAATGTGTTACTCTGTTCTTCATGAACTTAATACTCTAGATGTAGGCAGGAGTCGGTCGATGTGTGGAGTAATAGTAGTAGATGCAGAATCGTTTCGGTCTACTTGTCACGGATGTTATGCCTATATGCATGATCATTGCCTTGGATAACTACATGATTATTTGCTTTTCTATCAATTGCTTAACACTAATTTGTTTACCCACCATGATATTTGCCTTCAAGAGAGAAGCCTCTAGTGAAACCTATGGCCCAGGGGTCTATTTTCCACCATATATTTTCAAATCTATGCTTGCTACAATTTATTTACCTTTTATCTTCCGCACTTGTTACATGTATCTCTATCGGATCTAATCCTTGCAAATAACCATGAAGGGATTGACAACCCCTTTATAGCATTGGGTACAAGAGTTTGATTATTTGTATAGGTGCATCCATTGGTGACTTGCTTGTTCCTCCTATCGGATTGATACCTTGGTTCTCAAAAACTGAGGTAAATACTTATCTACTTTGGTGCATCACCCTTTTCTCTTCAAGGGAAAACTAACGCATGCTCAAGAGGTAACAAGAAGGATTTTTGGCGCCGTTGTTAGGGAGGATACATAGCAAGTCAAGAAAAGATCTCTCCCGTCAACTTGCCAATTTTTGACGTCATTGACGGGGAGGATACACATCAAGCCTACCAAGTACCCATCACAAACTCATCTCTCTCATTTACTTTATTTGCCTCTCGTTTTCCTCTCCCCCACTTCTAAAACGATTTTCAGGAAATACCAAAAATGTTTGCCTTTTTATTCGCCCTTCTTTTGTTTGCCTTTCGTTTGCTTGTGTGTTTGCTTTGCCAACATCTTGAATCTAGGGAGACTTTCAGTGATAGAGATAGTAATAATCTTGAGGGGAATTTTGATGCCCTTGATAATGACAACCCTCAAGAAGAACCTACTATCATTCATACAAAAAGGTTCCATATAGGTAGTGGTAATATCATTGGAAAAGGTGTTATTCAAGATTTCTTCACTTGTGTGGGAATGCTTCCTACCTTCGGAGGTTCCATTCCCAATAAAACTAATAGTCTTGCGGTTGCTATAACTTTGTTAATAAGTGAACTTGAGAGACAATTCTTGCACATTCACCCTTGCATACAAATGATTTTTCTTGAGTTATCTAATATTCAACATTCTTCTATTAAGCGTGCCGCCACTATATTCCTAGACCATGAGTTTGGATTTATCATGAAATAGGTTAGTGAATTTTTTTATCATTATAAAATTAATGGTGGATGTCCCCCTATTGAGGAGATCCTTTTTAATCAAGAAGAGATAATGAGACTACGATCTCCGGATCAAGTTGCTTATAATGAAAATTTGAGAAAAAAGTCCTACCGAGGTTTTGGTTGATAAATTTCTGAACTCAATGATAATTTTGCTATACAAAATAACAGATTAGGGTTCATTCTTAAAAAAAGGTTCATGGCCTTTATCCAAAGGAAAGCTTATAATGATGAATTTTATTTTTGTGTTCTAATTTTGCTTCTGTTTTTGAGTGTTTCCCACATTATTAATTCTGTAGTAATTGTGTTTTGGTGTTTTAATTAGTGTTTGAGTCAAGTAAAACCTTTAGGGTGATCTATGGTAGTTGCTGATTTGATCTTGCTGAAAAACAGAAACTTTTGTGCCCAGTCCAAGAATTTTCTATTTTTTTCAGAGCGTCGAATTGATCTGAAATTCTTACACAAGATTTATATATAAATTTCCCAGGCTTTATTAGTTTTCAGAATATTTTGGCTTACAGAAATATACGAAGTTTTCAATTTTCTACAGACTGTTCTGTTTTTGACAGATTCTGTTTTCTTTTTGTTGTTTGCCTATTTTGATGAATCTATGGGTTGTATCATGTGGTATGAGCCATGGAGAAGTTATATTAAAGTAGGTATAACACTAATATAAATAAATAATGAGTTCACAACAGTACCTAAAGTGGTGATTTATTTTCTTATACTAACGGATCTCACGAGTTTTCTGTTAAGTTTTGTGTTGTGAAGTTTTCAAGTTTTGGGTAAAGATTGGATGGACTATGGAATAAGGAGTGGCAAGAGCCTAAGCTTGGGGATGCCCAAGGCACCCCAAGTCATATTAAAGGATGCCAAAATGACTAAGATTGGTTATGCCTTCCGGGGCATCCCCTCTTTCGTCTTCAATCCATTGGTAAATTTACTTGAGGCTATATTTTTATTCAACACATGATATGTGTTTTGCTTGGAGCGTCTTGTATGATATGAGTCTTTGCGTGTTAGTTTGCCACAATCATCCTTGATGCACACATCTTTTGAGAGAGACACATTGAATCATTAATTTGTTAGAATACTCTAAGTGCTTCACTTATATCTTTTGATTTGGGAAATTTTGCTCTATATGCTTCACTAATATCTTTTAGAGCACGGTGGTGTTTTCGTTTTATAGAAATACTTGAACTCTCGTACCTCACTTATACTATTTTGAGAGTTTCTAGAAACAGCATGGTAATTGGTCTGGGTTGTGAATTTAGTCCTAATATGATAGGCATCCAAAAGGGATATAAGAAAAACTTCCATATTAGGTGCATTGCGTATTTATGAGAAGTTTGATTCCTTGCATAAAGTTTTGAGATATAAAGATGGTAATGTTAAGAAACATGTTACGAAGTAAATTGTGATTTGGTAAAAATACTGGTGTAAAGGTTTATGATTCCCGTAGCATGTACATATGGTGAACCTCTATGTAAGGAAGTCGGAGCATGACTTGTATATAGATTGTCGACCTTTGTGTGAGGGTCAGGGGCGCGCGATGGTTAACTCCTACCAACCTCCCCCCTAGGAGCATGCGTTTAATGCTTTGCTTCAATGACTAATAGACTTTTGCAATAAGTATGTGAGTTCTTTATGACTAATGTTGAGTCATGGATTATACACACTATCACCCTTCCACTTTTGCTAGCCTTTCTAGTACCATGCAACATTCGTCGGTGAAACAAACACCTTGCTCAAAACAGCCACCATATACCTTCCTCAAAACAGCCACCATATACCTTCCTCAAAACAGCCACCATATATATTTCCTCAAAAGAGCCACCATACCTACCTATTATGGCATTTCCATAGGCATTCCGAGATATATTGCCATGCACCTTCCACCGTTTCCTTTTATGACATGCACACCATCACTTCCATATTGCATATAGAGTCATATTTTGTCATAGGTATCGAGTTGTAATTTTTCTTTTGAGTTGTAAGTAAATAAAAGTGTGATGATTTTCATTATAGAGCATGTCCCATGTGAGGAAAGGATGATGGAAGCTATGATTCCCTTATTAGTAGGGATGAGAGTCCGGACTTTATGAAAAATAAAAGAGGCTAGCAAAGCCCAAATAAAAAATAGAAATGAATAAAAGAGGCCTTAGATGCCCAACAAAAAATGAGATAAAAGAGAAGTGACATTGCTACCACCTTTTGCCACACTTGTGCTTCAAAGTAGCACCATGAACTTCATGTTAGAGAGTCTCCTATTTTGTCACTTTCATTTACTAGTGGGAATTTTTCTTTATAGAACTTGGGTTGTATATATTGATGATGGGATTCCTAAAATTGCCCTAGGTCTTTAGGAGCAAGCAAGTTGGATGCACCCCCACTTAGTTTCTTTTTGAGCTTTCATACACTTATAGCTCTAGTGCATCTGTTGCATGGCAATCCCTACTCACTCACATTGATATCTATTGATGGGCATCTCCATAGCCAATTGATACACCTAGTTGATTTGAGACTATCTTCTCCCTTTTCCTTGACAACCCTACCATGTTCTATTCCACCTATAGTGCTATGTCCATGGCTCGCGCTCATGTATTGCGTGAGAGTTGAAAAAGTTTGAGAAAATGGGTGTGAAAACAATTGCTTGAATTTTCATCGAGTTGTGCATGATGTAAATACTTTGTATGGGGAAGATGAAGCATAGCCAGACCATATGATATTGTAGGGATAACTTTCTTTTGCCATTATATTTTGAAGAAATACAATTGCTTTGCTTGTATGCATGAAATTTTATTGTTTCTATATCAATATTAAGCTTTTGTCTTGAGTATCATGGATCTGGATATTCATGCCACAATAAAGAATATTACTTGGATAAATATGTTAGGTAGCACTCCACATCAAAAATTCTGTTTGTATCATTTACCTACTCGAGGACGAGTAGGAATTAAGCTTGGGGATGCTGATACGTATCCAACGTATCTATAATTTGTGATCATGGCATGCTATTATATTATATGTTTTGGATGTTTTATATGCATTAATATTCTATTTTATATTATTTTTGGGACTAACATATTAATCTAGAGCCAAGTGCTAGTTTCTGTTTTTTCCTTGTTTTTGAGTTTTGCAGATATGGAATATTAAACGGAGTCCAAATGGAATAAAACCTTCGGAAGGAATTTTTCTAGAAGGAAACAAGTCATCCAAGCTTGGTGTGCATGTTAGGGAAGGTGCCAGGGCGCCACAAGCCTGGTAGGCGCGCCCCCTGGCCGCGCCTAGCGGGCTTTTCGCCTCCTGGCATGTCTCCTAACCCTAATTCTTGTCCTATAAATACCCAAATATTCCACCAACATCAGAACACGCCACGAAAATACTTTTCCGCCACCGGAAGCCTCTGTTCCCGAGAGATCCAATCCTGGAGCCTTCTCCGGTAATCTGTTGGAGGGGGAATCGATCATGGAGGGCATCTACATCAACTCCATTGCCCCTTCGATGATGCGTGAGTAGTCCACCATATACCTATGGGTCCATAGCTAGTAGCTAGATGGCTTCTTCTCTCTCTTTGATCTTCAATACCATGTTCTTGATGATCTTCATGGAGATCTATCCGGTGTAATCTTGTTTTGAGGTGTGTTTGTCAAGATCCGATGAATTGTGAGTTTATGTTCAGATTATCCATGAATCTTATTAGAATCTCCTCTAAATTATTATATGCATGATTTCATATCCTTGTAAGTCTCTTCGAGTTATTGGTTTGATTTGGCCAACTAGATTGGTAATTCTTGCAATGGGAGAAGTCCTTGGTTTTGGGTTCAATCTTGCGGTGTCCTCACCCAGTGACATAGTAGGGGTAGCGAGGCACATATTGTATTGTTGCCATCAAGGGTAACAAGATGGGGTTTTCATCATATTGCTTGAGTTTATCCCTCTACATCATGTCATCTTTCTTAATGAGTTACTCTATTCTTCATGAACTTAATACTCTAGATGCAGGCAGGAGTCAGTCGATGTGTGGAGTAATAGTAGTAGATGAAGAATCGTTTCGGTCTACTTGTCACGGACGTCATGCCTATATGCATGATCATTGCCTTGGATAATTACATGATTATTTGCTTTTCTATCAATTGTTTGACAGTAATTTGTTAACCCACCATGATATTTGCCTTCAAGAGAGAAGCATCTAGTGAAACCTATGGCCCCCGGGTCTATTTTCCATCATATATTTTCAGATCTACTTTCTGCAATTTATTTACCTTTTACTTTACGCACTTGCTACATCTATCTCTATTGGATCTAATCCTTGCAAATAACCGTGAAGGGATTGACAACCCCTTCATAGCGTTGGGTGCAAGAGTTTTATTATTTGTGTAGGTGCATCCATTGGTGACTTGTTTGTTCCTCCTACTGGAATGATACCTTGGTTCTCAACAACCGAGGGAAATACTTATCAACTTCGCTGCATCACCCTTTCCTCTTCAAGGGAAAACCAGTGCATGCTCAAGAGGTAGCACTCACCCATTAAGCTTTAATAGTCTTGATATCCTTGGAAATGAGATTGCTAAGTCCTCGTGGCTCATAGATTACTACAACAACAGTTGCAGGTACAGGTAATGCAATGATTTGATGTGAGCATGATGCTTGTTTGATTTGGAGTTCTTCTTCTTCTTCATCAATCTAGGATGGGTTGCCGGCGGCAGCCTGGGATAGCAAGGATGGATGTCATTTTATCGTTTGTTTTCGTCCGTAGTCGGACCCTACTCTTCTGTATGATGTTTGAATATGTTGTTGTATTGATGTGATCTTGATGTAGCTTGTGGTGTGTATAATCCAATTCCATATACTCATCTCTTCTGTACATGTGCTTGTAATGATATCCATTCTTGCGAAACGACGAGATGCACTTCTATCCCTGTCGAGGCCCTCATGCCAAAATAAGGATAGGATCGCGTCTCGGGCGTGAACTTGAGCTTTTAAAAAAATGGATGAATAACAATTTTGAGAGGTATGCTTTCATTGCCATCATAACGACCAAGAGATTTCACCATCTGCCATGCTAGATACATTATAGGCGGTTCCCAAACAGAATGATAAAGTTTTTACTCCCCCTCCACCAATCAAACACACTCCATGGCTAGCCGAATCCACGAGTATTGTCCATACAAACACAGTCTTGGGGGAGTTTTTATTCATTAAATTTTGATTTGATTTTGAGCATGGAACTGGGCATCCCGAATACCAGCCACTTTCTCGTGAATGATAGTGAATCAACACATATCGTGAGAATAACCCACCTAGCATGGAAGATACTGACTGCCCCCAGTTGCTTGTAACATCCCAAAATTCCATTTTGGAATGTTATGAATATAGTTATGCATCTATCATCATCATTGCTTGAATATATACATGACCTTTCTAAATTTCTGAAAGCCCTTTCTATTTTCAATATATTGCTTTCACCTATTTGAAAATCTTGGTAAAAAGTTCAAATAAGAGGGGAGGAATATGACACTCCACACCAAGACCCATTTGGTGATCTATTTGAACAAACATAACCAGGAGTTATTTTGAAAATATTTGCAAAAATGATTTAAAAACAATTAGGCAATTTCTGAAAATATTATTTTTTTCAAAGTACTCAAATGACAGAATAAAAATGTTCAATAAATGGCATTTATTATTCTGTTAATTTGGATATATAATACTCCTATTGCTAAAAATGTTTTGAATGCTTTTAAAGACGTTTTACTACTCTGGTTAATAAAAAGAGTAACGGTTTTAGTATTAAACGGGCCGGCCCACGGCAGTTACTCGCGAAATTAATACGAGCCGGCCGACCGACGCCCAGTCCTCGCTCCCTCTCTCTCTGACACTGGGCCCCACCCCGACCGCCCGAAGACCTCGCTCGGTCATCACTCTCCTCTCCCCCCCACGACCTCGTCGCCGGCCGTTCCCCCCCCCCCCACAGATCCCGCCTCCCATCACTCCCTCTCACTCCCCGCACCCCCTATAAGTACCGGCCACTCCCCGCTCTCCATTTCCCCCCAAAACTCCCTCCTACCTCGCCGGAAGGCTGCCGCATCTCGTTGCCGGAGTTGCAACCCCCAACCGAAGCTCTTCCCCGCACTTGCCGTCGACTCCGTCCACCCCTCGCCCCACGGTTGCCACCAATCGACGCCGGACGTCAAGCGCCGCCGCCCGGACCACTCCGTTGCTTCCCTCGACCACCGGAGCGCCAACACCGACAACTTCGCCGTCTCGGACTCGTTGGAGAACCCTCGCCGGCGACCTCTTCTCTGTGAGCTTCCCCCTCCCACTCTGTAGCCGTACGATCTCAAACCGACGCACGAGATTAGATCGGATTAATTTCCGAACCGGTATTATCTACCGAACGGTCGTCCGCCCGCAAACCTCCACGCGCACACACTAGCCACCAACAGGAAAGCGCCACGTAGCCCCCCTGGCCGTTGAAAATCAAGTTTTCTTTTCTGTTTTTGTTTTAGTTAACAGAGTGATTTCAAATTTGTTTTTCTTATAACTTTTAATCTGTTTAATATTTTGAGTTGATTCTTTTTGCAGTAGCTCACATATTCCATCTAGTTTCACCCTGTAGCTTTAGATTTCAAATTTGAACTATAAAATTTGAATTGAATCAAATTTTCTCAAATCACTCAAATTTGAATAACTGGAGTTTGAAAATAGATTTTGATATGAATCTTTTTGCTACTGTTTGGTATTAGTTAGGACTACCTTCATGCTTAGTTTTAGAACTTTTAGGATGATTTTTCTTAGTGTTTTATCTATAAACAGAATCTGCATAGTATTATAGTATAGTTTTATTTACTTAGTTTTAGTTAGTTTAACTTAGATTTAGTTTTATTTGTTTAATAGGTTCTGTTAGTTAAACTTTAGGTGTTTTACTTATGTTAATAAAAATATAAATTTGCTTAGTTTGTTTCTTTATTAACATAGGAATCTCAACACATTTTTCAAATAAGTTTAATTTGAACTAAAACAACTAGTTAGTAATAGTTTTCTTTCAATAAAGTTTTATATAATTTAATTTTGTTTTCTAAGACAAGTTTATTTTTAAATTCTTCCCTGTTAAGAACATGTTGTCCCAACAAACTTAATTTGGTTTTAATTCTGTTATTAATAAAATATTTTATTGTTTTCTTGCTGTTAACTATTGTTTTGGTTAATACCAATAGTTTCATTATGTTAGTAGTGTTTTATCAATCATCTTCTAGAAAACAAAACTTTGTGCGTTTTCTTGCTTGTGATTTGTGCATTGTTTTGTCTTGATTAGTTACTAGTTCACGGTTGATGGTTGTGAGTTACAATATTTTGTTGTATGCTTATTGAGTGCTTGTTTGCTTCGTTAGATTATCCGGAGTGCGAAGCTTGTTACTTAGAGTCCCACGAGTACGAAGATCATCAATCGGGCAAGTCACTTTGATCATCTTTACCCATGTTTTTATTGCATTAGTTCTTCCATCCCCCAATTGCATGCAAAGTAGGTAATTGGAAACTTGGTTACTGTTGTAGTATCATGTGGTAGGTACTCCCCCTCAACACTTGACACATTTGGCCCCGGGAAACGTTGTTTTACATTGGGCTATGCTATTAGTAGACGGGGTTGGTTGTGTGATTCATGAGAGTTGAGAGAGTTAATAATTTCAAGACCTACATAATGATCAGGATTTCAAGACTCCGAGTTTTCAACTTACCTCTGGGTGGATGATGGTTGAACAACACCCTGGAGAAACCAGTGGATTTGCCTAGGTGTTGCTGGAGATGGCCAGTATTCACACGGAAAGATCCACCCAGGCACAAAGAGATGGATGGATGCTTTAAGACCCAAGGCTTACCTGCACAGCCACAAGTCATTATGGGCTCTGGCTTGGTTGGATATCGTGGTGACCCTGGACAGGCGGTGCTACGAGATGTAGAAGAACGGTAGGAAAGGATGGGCACCGACAGAGTCGTAGGGAAACCCTTTGGAAGACCATGTTTTGGTCATCCGTTTCTCAAACACCCTGAAGTGCGAGAAATCAAACGGAGGCGACCAAATCTTGTGGGGAACGTGTGCAAAGCTCTGCAGAGTACTCAAACCTAATCGATTAGCCGTGTCCACGGTCATGGACGACTTGAGCCAAAGGAACTGAAACATTCGGAACTCTCAACACAATTAATATGATGATGTGGGTATTAACAATTTGGGAATGAGAATTGGTTGGTGGAACCATCTCATTAATCAACCAACTTAGTAATATTTTTGCTTAGCCCTCTCTTGATGTAGGAAAAAATTGGCTTTATGCAAAAACTTACCACCCCACCTGCCATATAAGCATGTAGACTAGATGATTATCTTTTCACCCCTCTTTTGTGACTTTGCCGGCATATTCCATATGCTGACCTACACGGCTGCAACGTATCATGTTGCAGAGTACTTTTCTGACCAGGAGTGAGGACACGTTCTACGCTCGGTGAGATGCCCTTGGAGTCAGATGGACTCATCTACCTTCGACGCTTCCGCAAGATTTAGATATTCTCATGAGTTGGCTTTCAGCCACTTTATTGTAATTTTTATTGTAATAAAGGACTCGATATGAGATTTCGATTAATATAATGCTATGTGATTTCCCTTTGATATATACATTGATGTACCGGGTGTGTACCAGCATGATCTTGGGATGGTACGGAAACACCGGAGATTCGACCTTTCAGGTCGGGTCGCTACAGAAATGGTATCAGAGCACACGCTGACCGTAGGACGTAACCTCTAGGATTGGAAAGCCTTAGGATTGTATCTCTTTGTCTTTAAAATTCTTATACTCTCATCTACTCATTTTTGATTTCTCTCCGGTTATTTCAAAATTTATAGATGGCCACCTTCATCCCAGTGTTGATCACGGAGTTTTGCCAGCCTGACGCAACGATGCCTTTTGGTAAGGAGCTGATGAGGATCGTCAAGGACGTGAGGATTGCTTTGCCGAGCATCACCGGGACTCCTATCATGTCATTTCCACAAGATGGACGCTACAAGATCGAGGTGCACATCCCAGGGAAGACCTTTGGGAATCGGAAGGAACCCATCGACTTCAAGTTTGTGGCACCCAGCTGGATACTTGGAAGAGACATTGCCATTCATCGTGCCCTTGGACGTATTCAGGAGGAATACAGAGGTGGAACCATTTCACCAGGACTCAGTGTAGTTTGTCGCAGGGATGTCCATGGAAACATCATAACCCCTTCCACTACAGACACCACCATTTCCTATATCCAGACCCTGGAGACGCACATCAGGACTCTGGAGCTTCGAGTTCGTGCTGATACAAAGACAATCAAGAATCTGATGAACCGCGAGATTGACCTCGAAGCTGACTTACGGGAAGCCGAGTACGAGCATGAGTATGAGGTGAATGATTTCTTAGAGAGGATCGACAAGCTGAATACTCGCATCGCCACTCTGGAGGAACAAATGGACATGGGTGAAAATCTTCATCCTGAAGGAGAGTTGGCTCCTTTCATCAGCGACGATGATGACTATGAGCAGAGCACCACTGGAGGAGACTCAGTCACCATGTACTTCTGAGGAAAACATTAGTTATGCCCTCCAAAGAGCGTAGGTCGATGTGTAGTTTGATTGAGACTTGTATTCCCGATGTTTGACATTGATTGAATAAATGAATGAGTGTTTGGTGTGATATGTTTGTTGCATTGTATATGGGTAGTGAATTTCTCCTTTTAGGCCCTTGTTCTATTCTAATTCTCACCCCTTTGGAAACAGCAAGATGCCTCCACGACGTGAGTCCGATTTCACCTTCCCGCCGGAACTCACGCAACTCCTTCAGCAGCAGAATGCACTGATGCAGCTATTGATCCAGAATCAGACCAACAACTAGAACAACAACCACCACCATCCACCCCAGGCTGACAATCTCACCCGTTTTCTGAGGTTGAATCCTGCAACTTTCTCCAGCAGCACTGAGCCCATTGTGGCAGATGATTGGCTCCGCAAGATAGAGAGAGAACTCATCACCGCTGGATGCACTGATGCTGAGAAGGTGCGCTTTGCCGCACATCAACTAGATGGACCAGCAGCTTCATGGTGGGAGAACTACACCACCACATATCCTATTGCTGATATAACTTGGGAGCAGTTCCAGCAAGCTTTCCGCACCGCACATGTGTCAGCTGGAGCCATGAGTCTGAAGAAGCGCGAGTTTCGCAACTTGCGCCAGGGAAATCGTTTTGTGGCCCAGTACGTGGACGACTTCAGCACCTTGGCCCGTTATGCACCAGGAGACGTGGCCGATGATGCGGCCAAACAAGAGAAATTTCTGGAAGGACTCAATGATGAGTTGAGCATGCAGCTGGTAGTGGCTACCTTCAACAAGTACCAAGAGCTGGTGGACAAGGCCCTCATCTTGGAGGGAAAGCAGCAGCAAATTGAGAACCGCAAGAGGAAGTACACTCAGGGGAAGTTTAACTCTGGAGCTCATCAGAAGCCCCGCTACTCCCCGTACTCAGGGAATACTGGATCAGGAACCGGTAAGTTTGGAAGGCACACTCATGCCGTGCACAACCATGGAGGAAATGGGAATACCCGTCCCAACCATGGCAATTTCAAGACTGACAATGGGAATGGGAACAACAACCAGCACCGTCACGCTTCTACTCAGAAGGATCTGAGCCACATCACCTGTTTCAAGTGCCAGAAGACAGGGCACTATGCTACTGAGTGTCCCCAGAGCAAGCAGGGAAATGGAAACGGCAACTCCGCAGCCAAGAAGCCAAATCCGTTTCCTCGTGCCCAGGTGAACCACCTTGACGTGGAAGAAGTCTACGATCAACCCGAGACTGTGGTTGGTAAGTTTTTATTGCATTCACGTCCAGTTACAGTACTTTTTGATTCTGGAGCAACTCATTCATTCATATCAAGGGTAGTTGTGGATAAATATGGTTTGCCCACCAAAACCCTTAGACAACCCATTAAGGTCAGTTCCCCAGGAGGTATGATGATGGCAGGAATAGGATGCCATGCCCTGAAACTCAATATAGGAAACCATGTTTTTTCCACCGAGCTCATCGTCTTAGAATCCCAGGGATTGGACGTAATTCTAGCATGGATTGGATGACCAAGTATGAAGGAAATCTTGATTGTCCCAGCAAGTCTGTTTCACTCACCACCTCGGAAAACAAGAGGATTAAGTATGTATCCCGACGCACCCAGATGAGTGCTCGATTAAATTCCCTCACAAGAGTTGTTCAGGAGGAAGTACCTGTGGTAAAAGACTTTCTGGATGTATTTTCGAAAGAATTACCAGGCATGCCACTAGATAGGGAGATTGAGTTCCTAATAGAGCTACAGCCAGGGACAACCCCAATTTCCAAGAGACCCTATCGGATGCCCGCAAATGATTTAGTGGAAATCAAGAAGCAGATTAAGGAGCTATTGGACAAGGGATATATTCGCCCAAGTTCATCACCTTGGGGAGCCCCAGTTCTTTTGGTGGAGAAGAAGGATAAAACCTTGAGAATGGTAGTCGATTATCATGCCTTGAACGAGGTGACTATCAAGAACAAGTACCCTCTGCCGATGATTAATGACTTGTTTGATCACCTAGTAGGCGCCAAAGTATTCTCTAAGATCGATCTTCGATCAGGGTATCATCAACTGAAGATTCGTGAACAGGATATACCCAAAACAGCTTTCACCACAAGGTATGGCTTGTACGAGTATACAGTCATGTCCTTTGGTTTGACTAATGCTCCTGCCTACTTCATGAATTTGATGAACAAAGTGTTTATGGAATATTTGGACAAGTTTGTCATGGTGTTCATTGATGACATATTGATATTCTCCAAGAACGAGGAAGAACACAAGGAACATCTGCGTTTAGTTCTGGAAAAGCTAAGAGAGCATCAGTTATATGCCAAGTTCAGCAAATGTGAATTTTGGCTGACGGAAGTCGGATTCCTTGGACATGTTATTTCTAGAGAAGGAATAGCCGTAGACCCCGCTAAGGTTGAAGCCGTCATCGAGTGGAAGTCACCCACCTCAGTTAAGGAGATCCGCGGTTTCCTCGGACTTGCCAGATATTACCGGAGATTCATTGAGAATTTCTCAAAGATAGCCAAGCCTATGACAGAGTTGTTGAAGAAAGAATCCAAGTATGTTTGGACTGAGGAATGTGAAGCCAGTTTCCAGGAGTTGAAGAAACGTTTGGTCATAGCCCTAGTGTTGATTTTGCCCAATATTCGGAAGGACTTCCAGGTTTATTGTGATGCTTCACGTCAAGGACTTGGAGGAGTACTCATGCAAGATGGAAAGGTTGTAGCTTATGCATCTAGACAACTACGACCTCATGAGTTGAATTATGCCACCCATGATTTGGAGCTAGCAGCCGTAGTGCACGCACTCAAGATCTGGAGACATTTTCTTATCGGAAATAGTTGTGATGTATACACCGACCATAAGAGCCTGAAATATATCTTCACGCAGAAGGAGTTGAACCTCAGACAGAGGAGATGGTTAGAGTTAATCAAGGACTATGACATGAGATTACATTACCATCCAGGTAAGGCTAATGTTGTAGCCGATGCCTTGAGTCGGAAAACTTATGTAAACACACTCACAGCGGGAGGATTACCCCAAGAGTTAGCCAATGATCTCAAAGAGCTCAAGCTAGAGATAGTTCCAAGAGGATATGTTGCTACATTGAGATTCAGTCCACCTTGACCGAAAGAATTCGAGAAGCCCAGAAATCGGACAAGGAGATAGCTGAGATTAAGCAGAGAATGAAAGATGGAAAAGCTAAAGGTTTTTGTGAGGATGAACACGGAACTTTGTGGTTTGAGAACCGAATCTATGTGCCCAATGACCCAGAGCTCAGGAAATTGATACTTCAGGAAGCCCACGATTCACCTTACTCGATACACCCAGGCAATACCAAGATGTATCTGGATTTAAAAGAAAGTTACTGGTGGACAGGTATGAAGAAGGATATTGCGGAACACGTTGCAATATGTGATGTTTGTCAGCGAGTAAAGTCAGAACATCAGAAACCAGTAGGGTTACTCCAACCTTTGCCGATACCCGAGTGGAAATGGGAAAAGCTTGGTATGGATTTCATCACAGGACTACCTAGGACCCGTTCAGGTTATGATTCCATCTGGGTAGTGGTTGATCGCTTGACCAAGGTGGCTCATTTCATTCCAGTGAAAACCACCTATACCAGCGCTAAGCTAGCCAAGATATATATATGACCAGGATCGTATGTCTGCATGGAGTTTCGAGGAGTATCGTGTCAGATAGAGGAACACAATTTACCTCAAAGTTTTGGCATCAATTACATGGAACTTTGGGTACAAGGCTAGAGTTCAGTACAGCTTTTCATCCGCAGACAGATGGACAGACTGAGAGAGTCAACCAGATTCTGGAAGACATGTTGAGAGCTTGTGCGCTAGATTATGGATCTAGTTGGGATGACAACTTACCTTACGCAGAATTCTCGTACAACAACAGTTATCAAACCAGTCTGAAGATGGCCCCTTTCGAAGCCTTATACGGAAGGAGGTGCAGAACACCATTGACATGGGATGGTGTTGGAGACCGACAACTTTTTGGTCCCGACCTTATCCGAGATTCTGAAGAGAAAGTCAAGCTGATTCGCGACAGACTCAAGATAGCTCAATCTCGACAGAAGAGTCATGCTGACAGCAAACGTAAAGAAGTGACGTATGAAGTGGGAGACCGGGCATATCTTCGTGTGTCCCCGCTTCGAGGAATCAAGAGGTTTGGTGTTAAAGGAAAGTTAGCACCCAGATTCATAGGCCCCTACAAAATTCTTGAACGTAGAGGCGAAGTTGCATACAAGCTGGAATTGCCGGAAGGATTGTCCGGAGTTCATGATGTTTTCCATGTTTCCCAGCTGAAGAAATGTCACGCTGAGATGACTGATATTCCCTTGAGAGACACAGTGCCCCTAGAGGCCATACAACTTGACAGTGATCTGACCTATGAGGAGAAGCCTGTCAGAATCCTCGAGACTGCCAACAGAGTTACCCGCAGCAGGATCATCAAGTTCTGTAAGGTTTTGTGGAGTCACCACACCGAGGAAGAAGCCACCTGGGAACGCGAAGAAGATCTTCGTAGAGACCACCCGCACCTATTTTCTAGCCAACCCGAATCTCGAGGGCGAGATTCATCTTAAGGTGGGTAGGTTTGTAACATCCCAAAATTCCATTTTGGAATGTTATGAATATAGTTATGCATCTATCATCATCATTGCTTGAATATATACATGCCCTTTCTAAATTTCTGAAAGCCCTTTCTATTTTCAATATGTTGCTTTCACCTATTTGAAAATCTTGGTAAAAAGTTCAAATAAGAGGGGAGGAATATGACACTCCACACCAAGACCCATTTGGTGATCTATTTGAACAAAAATAACCAGGAGTTATTTTGAAAATATTTGCAAAAATGATTTAAAAACAATTAGGCAATTTCTGAAAATATTTTTTTTTCATAGTGTTCAAATGACAGAATAAAAATGTTCAATAAATGGCATTTATTATTCTGTTAATTTTGATATATAATACTCCTATTGTTAAAAATGTTTTGAATGCTTTTAAAGACGTTTTACTACTCTGGTTAATAAAAAGAGTAACGGTTTTAGTATTAAACGGGCCGGCCCACGGCAGTTACTCGCGAAATTAATACGAGCCGGCCGACCGACGCGCAGTCCTCGCTCCCTCTCTCTCTGACACTGGGCCCCACCCCGACCGCCCGAAGACCTCGCTCGGTCATCACTCTCCTCTCCCCCCCCCACGACCTCGTCGCCGGTCGTTTCCCCCCCACAGATCCCGCCTCCCATCACTCCCTCTCACTCCCCGCACCCCCTATAAGTACTGGCCACTCCCCGCTCTCCATTCCCCCCAGAACTCCCTCCTACATCGCCGGAAGGCTGCCGCATCTCGTCGCCGGAGATGCAGCCCCCAACCGAAGCTCTTCCCCGCACTTGCCGTCGACTCCGTCCACCCCTCGCCCCACGGTTGCCACCAATCGACGCCGGACGTCAAGCGCTGCCGCCCGGACCACTCCGCTGCTTCCCTCGACCACTGGGCGCCAACACCGACAACTTCGCCGTCTCGGACTCGCCGGAGAACCCTTCTCTGTGAGCTTCCCCCTCCCACTCCGTAGCCGTACGATCTCAAACCGACACACGAGATTAGATCGGATTAATTTCCGAACCGGTATTCTCTACCGACCGGTCGTCCGCCCGCAAACCTCCACGCGCACACACTAGCCACCAATAGGAAAGCACCACGTAGCCCCCCTGGCCGTTGAAAATCAAGTTTTCTTTTCTGTTTTTCTTTTAGTTAACAGAGTGATTTCAAATTTTGTTTTTCTTATAACTTTTAATCTGTTTAATATTTTGAGTTGATTCTTTTTGCAGTAGCTCACATATTCCATCTAGTTTCACCCTGTAGCTTTAGATTTCAAATTTGAACTATAAAATTTGAATTGAATCGAATTTTCTCAAATCACTCAAATCTGAATAACTAGAGTTTGAAAATAGATCTTGATATGAATCTTTTTGCTACTATTTGGTATTAGTTAGGACTACCTTCATTCTTAGTTTCAGAACTTTTAGGATGATTTTTCTTAGTGTTTTATCTATAAACAGAATCTGCCTAGTATTATAGTATAGTTTTATTTACTTAGTTTTAGTTAGTTTAACTTAGATTTAGTTTTATTTGTTTAATAGGTTCTGTTAGTTAAACTTTAGGTGTTTTACTTATGTTAATAAAAATATAAATTTGCTTAGTTTGTTTCTTTATTAACATAGGAATCTCAACACATTTTTCAAATAGGTTTAATTTGAACTAAAACAACTAGTTAGTAATAGTTTTCTTTCAACAAAGTTTTATATATTTAATTTTGTTTTCTAAGACAAGTTTATTTGTAAATTCTTCCCTGTTAAGAACATGTTTTGTTAATAAATAATAAGTTTTGTTTTGCTCTTTTGTTAGTAAAACTATAGTTGTTTCATATAGTGTTTATCAAAACTTTCGAAAACTTTACTAAAAGTTTTCCCAACAAACTTAATTTGGTTTTAATTCTGTTATTAATAAAATATTTTATTGTTTTCTTGCTGTCAACTATTGTTTTGGTTAATACCAATAGTTTCATTATGTTAGTAGTGTTTTATCAATCATCTTCTAGAAAACAAAACTTTGTGCGTTTTCTTGCTTGTGATTTGTGCATTGTTTTGTCTTGATTAGTTACTAGTTCACGGTTGATGGTTGTGAGTTACAATATTTTGTTGTATGCTTATTGAGTGCTTGTTTGCTTCGTTAGATTATCCGGAGTGCGAAGCTTGTTACTTAGAGTCCCACGAGTACGAAGATCATCAATCGGGCAAGTCACTTTGATCATCTTTACCCATGTTTTTATTGCATTAGTTCTTCCATCCCCCAATTGCATGCAAAGTAGGTAATTGGAAACTTGGTTACTGTTGTAGTATCATGTGGTAGGTACTCCCCCTCAACACTTGACACATTTGGCCCCGGGAAACGTTGTTTTACATTTGGCTATGCTATTAGTAGACGGGGTTGGTTGTGTGATTCATGAGAGTTGAGAGAGTTAATAATTTCAAGACCTACATAATGATCAAGATTTCAAGACTCCGAGTTTTCAACTTACCTCTGGGTGGATGATGGTTGAACAGCACCCTGGAGAAACCAGTGGATTTTCCTAGGTGTTGCTGGAGATGGCCAGTATTCACACGGAAAGATCCACCCAAGCACAAAGAGATGGATGGATGCTTTAAGACCCAAGGCTTACCTGCACAGCCACAAGTCATTATGGGCTCTGGCTTGGTTGGATATCGTGGTGACCCTGGACAGGCGGTGCTACGAGATGTAGAAGAACGGTAGGAAAGGATGGGCACCGACAGAGTCGTAGGGAAACCCTTTGGAAGACCATGTTTTGGTCATCCGTTTCTCAAACACCCTGAAGTGCGAGAAATCAAACGGAGGCGACCAAATCTTGTGGGGAACGTGTGCAAAGCTCTGCAGAGTACTCAAACCTAATCGATTAGCCGTGTCCACGGTCATGGACGACTTGAGCCAAAGGAACTGAAACATTCGGAACTCTCAACACAATTAATATGATGATGTGGGTATTAACAATTTGGGAATGAGAATTGGTTGGTGGAACCATCTCATTAGTCAACCAACTTAGTAATATTTTTGCTTAGCCCTCTCTTGATGTAGGAAAAAATTGGCTTTATGCAAAAACTTACCACCCCACCTGCCATATAAGCATGTAGACTAGATGATTATCTTTTCACCCCTCTTTTGTGACTTCGCCGGCATATTCCATATGCTGACCTACACGGCTGCAACGTATCATGTTGCAGAGTACTTTTCCGACCAGGAGTGAGGACACGTTCTACGCTCGGTGAGATGCCCTTGGAGTCAGATGGACTCATCTACCTTCGACGCTTCCGCAAGATTTAGATATTCTCATGAGTTGGCTTTCAGCCACTTTATTGTAATTTTTATTGTAATAAAGGACTCGATATGAGATTTCGATTAATATAATGCTGTGTGATTTCCCTTTGATATATACATTGATGTACCGTGTGTGTACCAGCATGATCTTGGGATGGTACGGAAACACCGGAGATTCGACCTTTCAGGCCGGGTCGCTACATCGCTACATGAGTGATTTGGGCATGTAAAACAGAATATTATTTGAAGGTTTAGAGTTTGGCACACCCAAATTTACTTCGAACGGCGGGTGAATACACAAGGAAGGAACAACTTTGGGTTTAAGGAAATGGATGCACAAGCAGTATTATTGCTTAGTACAAGTGAAGGCTAGCAAAAGATTGGGGAGCGACCAACTAGAGAGCGACAACAGTCATCAACAAGCTTTGAGATTACCCAACACTGAATGCAAGCATGAGTAGGATATAAATCACCATGAACATAAATGTCATGGAGGCTATGTTGATTTTGTTTCAACTACATGCATGAACATGTGCCAAGTCAAGCCACTTGAATCATTCAAAGGAGGATACCATCGTATCATACTAGATCACAACCATTTTCTCCATCTCAATATTTTCATCATATATCGTCATTATTTCCTTTCACCTACACGACCGAATGTTGTGAATAATAATAAGAGTGCACGTCCATTGGACTAAGCTAGAATCTGCAAACAATAACTCAAAGGAGAAGGCAAGGTAATATGGGCTCTCTGATAGATAAAAAATAATGCTTGTGAGAGCCACTCAACAATTTCATTGTGGTCTTCTTCTTATGACCCGAAGAAAGAAAATTCAAAACAAGAACAAGAAATACTATTTACGCGGCAAAGCTCCCAACAAGCAAAAGAAGAACGATTTTTTGGGGGGTTTTCTTTTCATGCTACAACTAAATAGACTAGAAGGTAAAGCTATAACTATTTTTTTTCATGGTTAATTAAGAAAACAAGAAGAAAGCAGAAAGAAGAAATAAACTACCGTGGATGGTACAATGAAAAAGTATGAGCACCGACTTCCAAGATGAGTGTGTGAAAATGAATGTAATGTCGGTGATAAATACGTACTCCCCCAAGCTTAGGCTTTTGGGCTAAGTTGGTCTAGGGCCATGGATGAAAATAACCATCTCCTGGATACTCCGGAGGGTCCTGAGGGTTCCACTAGTTGGCGAGCTCCTGTGGCTCCCACTGAAAAACTGCGGGCTATGGATCAAGTGCTGGTGCCGGCTCAGGTGCTGGGGGTTGAGACAGACCCCAATATCTGTAGATGTCCTCGGGCATAATAGTGTACCTGCCAGAATGAATATCGAACAAAGAAGAAGCAGGCAGAACAATAATCTCACAAGTGCCTAGAGGCTATATCATGCATCAAAACTACTAGGGACCGTACAAATTTGACATGCAAGCTCAAGAATAAGGTCACCACAATAGCAAGAATTTGCAATAAATAAAGCACTAGAACAAAAACTAATTGGACCATCAGAGGAGTCACATACCAAAGATCAATCCCCCAAAACAGTTTTGCAATTGGAGCTTTGCACAAGGAGATCGAAAATGGCAGCAAAATGATCTAGAACACGGGTTTGAGCAAAGGTGGGATTTTTCTGGAGGAAGACGAAGTGGATGGTTGCTAGAATAAGTGAGGGGGCCTACGTGGGACCCACAAGCCACCTAGGCATGGCCAGGGGGTGGCCACGTCCTGTGAGCTTGTGCCCACTGGTGCAGCCCTCTGCTATGTGCTTGGTGCAAGAAATTCTGAACTATTCGAGAAAAAATCATACTACATTTTCAGGGCATTTGGAGAACTTTTATTTTCAGGTCATTTTTTATTGCATAGATAACACAAAAACAGAAGAATAATAGCATATTTTACTTTGTCTAATCTAAACAACAGAAAGTAAAAGTTGGGTACACAAGGTTGTGCCTTCTAAATTCATCCATCTCATGCTCATCAAAAGGAATTCATTAACAAGGTTGATCAAGTCTTACTAACAAAATTCTTTCGAGTAATCATGAAACCGAAGAATTTTCGAATAACACTAAGTTACCTCAATGGGGATATGCATATCCCCAACAATAAGTATATCATATTTCTTCTTGACAGTAGGGAGAGGGAATTCAAAACCTCCAATAATAATCGTTGAATTTTTTTTGATGGAGTGGATACTATGAACTTGAGGTTGTTTCTTTGGAAAGTGCACTGTATGCTCATTACCATTAACATGAAAAGTGACATTGCACCTTTTGCAATCAATAACAACCCTTGCAGTATTCAAAATAGATCTACCAAGGATGATCGACATACTGTCGTCCTCACGAATATCAAGAATAACAAAGTCTGTTAGGATAGTAACATTTGCAACTATGGCAGGTACATCCTCACAAATACTGACGGGTAAAGAAATTGATTTATCAGCCATTTGCAAAAAGATTTCAGTAGGTGTTGGCTTATTTAAATCAAGTCCACGAACTCCAAGATCACATAAAGCAGTTTTAACATAGTTTCTCATAATGGAGCATGGTATAGTTGGTATTCCTGGATCTCCTAATTGCTCTGGTATTCCACCCTTAAAGGTATAATTAGAAAGCATGGTGGAAATCTCAGCTTCCGGTATCTTTCTTTTATTTGTCACAATATCTTTCATATACTTAGCATATGGAGACATTTTCAGAATATCAGTCAAGCACATGCGCAAAAAGACAAGTCTAAGCATTTCAACAAAACGCTCAAAGTCCTCATCCTCATTTTTCTTGGATGGTTTAGGAGGAAAGGGCATGGGTTTCTGAACCTATGGTTCTCTTTCTTTACCATGCTTCCTAGCAACAAAGTCTTTTGTCATATCTTTTATTCTTAGGTTGTCGGCTATCAAGGTCAACAACAGGTTCAATCTCCACATCATTATCATTACTAGGTTGAGCATCAACATGAACATCATCATTAATATTATCACTAGGCTCATGTTCATCACCATATTGTGTCTCAGCATCAGAAACAGAAAAATCATTTGGGTTTTTAGGTGTATCTATAATAGGTTCACTAGCAACATGCAAGGTCCTATCATCATCCTTTTTTATTTTATTACTAGAACGACTAGGGGTATCAACATTAATTCCCTGAGAATCTTGCTCAATTCTCTTAGGATGGCCCTTAGGATACAAAGGTTCCTGAGTCATTTTACCACCTCTAGTCACAACTGTAATAGATTGATCATTGTTCTTACCATTCATCTCATTAAGCAAATAATTTTGTGCCTTAAGTACTTTTTCTACTTGAGTAGTTACCATGAAAGCATGTTTACTAATAAGCTTAATATCATTAATAGTTCTACTCATTTAATCACCTAAGCGATCAAGCATGTAAGCATTATGTTTCAATTGTCTACTAACATAAGCATTGAAATTTTCTTGCTTAACAACAAAGTTATCAAACTCATCCAACCATTGCCTAGCAGACTTATTATAAGGAATATCACCTTCATCAAATCTACGGAGAGAATTTACCTCTACTACCTGTGTCAGGTTATCAAGACCATGTATTTCCTCAATAGGTGGTAGATTCTCAGCTTTAATACCTTTTTATTTCATAGATTTCTTTGCCTCTTGCATATCTTCAGGACTAAGAAATAGAATACCTCTTTTCTTCGGAGTGGGCTTTGGAGGTGGTTCAGGAATAGTCCAATCATTATTATTGCACAATATATTATTGAATAGTAGTTCAGCTTGTTCAATAGTTCATTCCCTGAAAACACAACCAACACAACTATCTAGGTGGTCCCTAGAAGCATCAGTTAGTCCATTATAAAAGATATCAAGTATTTCGTTTTGAGAGGATTATCAGGCAAAGCATTAAGTAATTGTAGAAGCCTCCCCCAAGCTTGTGGGAGACTCTCTTCTTAATTTTGCACAAAGTTAAATATTTCCTGCAAGGCAACTTGTTTCTTATGGGCATGGAAATATTTTTCAGAGAAGTAATATATCATATCCTAGGGACTAAGCACACAACCAGGAGCAAGAGAATTAAGCCATATCTTAGCATCACCCTTTAATGAGAAAGGAAACAACTTAATAATATAGTAATAACGAATTATTTCCTCATGAGTAAATACGCCGGTTATATCATTCAATTTAGTAAGATGTGCCATAACAGTTTCAGATTCATAACCATGGAAAGGATCAGATTCAACCAAAGTAATTAACTCAGGGTCGATAGATAATTCATAATCCTTATCAGTAACAAAGATAGGTGAAGTAGCAAACTTAGGATCATATTGCGTTCTAGCATTCAAAGATTTTTCCTTCCACTTGCATAGCAATTTCTTAAGATCATCTCTATCCTTAGAAGCAAGAAAGTCCCTAGCTACCTCTCCTTCCATAACATAACCCTTAGGTATATTAGGCAATTCATATCTAGGAGAGCTAGGTGTAGCAGGTGTTTCATAGCGTTCAATTTCAATAATTTCATCAGTTTCAGAAGTATCATCAATTTTAGCATTGAATCTAGCAATTTATTCATCAGGAAATTCACCTGGTGGCACAATATTATCGAGAAAAGAATTATCATAAGCATCATGCATAGCAGAAGTGGCATCATCAATTACTTGCGACATATAAGAATCAATAGCAGATGGTGGTGTCGCAAATTTACTCATAATAGAAGGTGAATGAAGTGCAGAGCTAGATGGAAGTTCCTTACCTCCCCTCGTAGTAGAGGAATAGATCTTGGTTTTTGGGTCATTAAGATTCTTCATAGTGATCAGCAGATATAAATCTCAAATGACTCAGAGAATAGAGTTATGCTCCCCGACAATGGCGCTAGAAAAAGGTCTTGATAACCCACAAGTATAGGGGATCACAACAGTTTTGAGGGTAGAGTATTCAACCCAAATTTATTGATTCGACATAAGGGGAGCCAAAGAATATTCTCGAGTATTAGCAGGTGAGTTGTCAATTCAACCACAACTGAAAGACTTCATATCTGCAGCAAAGCATTCAGTAGCAAAGTAATATGGAAGTAACGGTAACAGTGGCAAAGTGATAGTAACAGTTTGTAGTGATTGTAACATTAGCAACGGAAAAGTAACTTAGGAAGGATCAATATGTGAAAAGCTCATAGGCAATGGATCAGTGATGGATAATTATGTCGGATGGCATTCATCATGCATCAGTTATAACATAGGGTGACACAGAACTAGCTTCAATTCATCAATGTAATGTAGGCATGTATTCCATATATAGTCATACATGCTTATGGAAAAGAAATTGCATGCCATCTTTTGTCAAAACCTCTCCTGGTAGCAGGGTCCTTATGGAAACTAATGGATATTAAGGCCTCCTTTTAATACAGAACTAGAACAAAGCATTAGCACTTAGTGAATACATGAACTCCTCAAACTACGGTAATCACCAAAAAGAATCCCACTTATTGTCACCCTGGGGGATGCGGATCATAACTCGTAATAGGTGTCTACAACTTGCAAGATAGGATCAAGAACACATATATATTCATGAAAACATAATAGGTTAAGATCAGAAATCATGGCACTCGGGCCCTAGTGACAAGCATTAAGCATAGCAAAGTCATAGCAACATCAATCTCAGAACATAATGGATACTAGGGATCAAACCCTAAAAAAACTAACTCGATTACATGGTAAATATCATCCAACCCATCACCGTCCAGCAATCCTACGATGGAATTACTCAAGAATGCCGGAGTGCATCATGGAATTGGTGATGAAGGATGGTTGGTGATGGCGATGGCGTCGATTTCCCCTCTTTGAAGCCCAAAACAGACTCTAGATCTGGCCTCCCGACGAAGAACAGGAGGTGGCGGCGGCTCCGTATCGTGAAACACGATGAATTCTTCTCTATGAATTTTTTCTCCGCGGATATGAATATATGGAGTTGGAATTGACGTCGGTGGAGCTCCAGGGGCCCCACAAGCCTGCTAGGCATGGCCAGGGGTGGCCGTGCCCCTGGCTTGTGGCCACTGGGTGTTGCCCCTCCGGTTGATTATTTCGCCAGTATTTTTTATTAATTCGAAAAATAATTTTCGTAAAATTTCAGGTCAATCCAAGAACTTTTATTTCCACACAAAAAACACAAAGGCAATTCTGCTAAAACAACGTGAGTCCGGGTTAGTTCCATTCAAATCATGCAAATTAGAGTCCAAAACAAGGGCAAAAGAGTTTGGAAAAGTGGATACGATGGAGACGTACCAGCTGGCTGGCTCATGCCTATCGGGTAATGGCCTGTCGGATCTTTAGGGAAGCGTGTGCATCTTGGTCCTTGGCAAGCATCAGGGGCGTGCTTGGCGCGTCGCAGTCCAGGCTTAGGCTGACGCGTTGAGCTTGCTGGAGTCTTGTCTTTATTGCTGGCAGGGTTCTTTGCTTCTACCGCTTATGCATGAGTCAGGGGCACTGAGTACCCCTGTACTAGTGCACCGACACCAGGGGCGGGCCCTGAGGGCTTGTGTCTCCCTCGGCCGCCTCCTAACGCCCCTCTCTGGCCTATAAATTCACATATATTCCAAAAACCCTAGAAGCACCCTCGAAACACTTTTTTTGTCACCACAAGTCTCTGTTCCGTTAGGAGGCCATCTACACCTCCGTTCCGGCACCCTGCCGGAGGGGAGATCGATCACGAAGGGCCTCTTCATCAACCTTGCTGCCATCACCATGATGTGGGAGTAGTTCACCATAGACCTACAGGTCGATACGTAGTACCTAGATGGCAATCTCTCTCTCTCTCTCTCTCTCGATCTTCAATACAATGTTCATCGCATCTTTGCCTTGATCTATCCGATTTAATCCTTTGTATGGTGTGTTTGTTGGGATCCAATGAATTGTGAGTTTATGTTCAGATTATTCATGAAAAGTATTTGAGTCAAACCTGAATACTAAGATTCTTATTTGCATGATCTTCATAGCTTCGTAATTATCTCCGATCTATTGAGATAGGTTGGCCAACTAGATAGATATTTCTTCGACGGGAGTGGTGCGTTTTAGTAGGTTCAACTTGGCGAGTTTCTGTATCTCAGTGACAGAAGGGGACAAGTTGCGTCTTTGTGTTTCTGCTACTAAGGATAAAATGATGGGGTTTATTCATATTGATTTAGTTCACTTTGTCAACATCATGTCATTGTTCTCCAAGCATTACTTTGTTTTACTTAATACTCTAGATGCATGTTGGATAGCGGTCCATGGGTGAAGTAATAGTAATAGGTGCACGCAGGAGTCGGTCTATTTGCTTATGGACATGATACCTATATACACATGATCATTGCCATGAAAATCGCATAATTATTCGATTTTCTATCAATTGCCCAACGGTAATTTGTTTACCCACCGTATGTTATTTCTATGAGACATGCCACCAAAGAACTCTATGCCCCTGGGTCTATTCACTTATATATATATTCATAAACGCTTTCATTACCTTGCTATTATTTATTTGATTTTATTTTATTTTGCAATTTACAATTATCTAAATTATCTACATAACTCACTATCTTGCAAATAACGAGATCAAGGGGATTGACAACCCTCTTGCCGGCGTTGGGTGCAAGTTTTTTGTTCTTTTGTGTGCAGTCACTAAAGACGTTGAGGATTGGTATTCCTATTGGTTTGATAAATCTTGGTTTCATAACTGAGGGAAATACTTAGCCACTTTGTGTTGCGATAACCCGTTCCTGTTCATAGAAAACCCAACACAGATCACGAGTATCAAGGTACCCAAAGCCGACCATTTTCCCGAGGAGGTCTCGTGTACGAATTTTGAATTTGAAAGTGTTATGAGTTGCCGATGGAGGAAGACATCTTTGCGCCACCCTGCATTTTCCGAACAGGAGTTCAACACTCTTAATTCGATGGGCACATAACTTGTAACGGCTCGATCTAGTCTTGAGGGAGCTGCCAATCTCTTGTCGGTCAGCCTGTAGGCGAGTAATCGGTTTAAGTTGGTTTGGACAGCCAAATTAAGGATCTAAACAATATTGTACCATGAGGAAAGCCTCACGGGAACAAAACCAAAATCTATCCGAAGACCTGGAGTTGAACCCGAACAGAACTAGCGGTAGTAAAGGCCGAGCTAGAAGATGTCAAGAAGTTCACCAGGGAGGCACACGGTGAGTAAAAAGTCTTATCATGTAGAACTATTTTTTGGCATCTTTTCTAATGAAAGATTGCCTTATAGCAGCTGAGTCCATAGGTTAGCTGTAAAAATACCTTAAGGAGGCCAGGGAACCTTAGAGGTATGCCGAGTCATAGCACGAGGCTGGCAACTGAGTACTAAGACATTGTCACAAAGAAAAGAACGCGCTTAAAGAGGCAAACCGCAGTAGGCCAAAAGAGAGTTTCAAAACTCAACTTGCATTGACCCATGAGGAGAACCAGCAATTGAAATATGGAATATTTGATAAGTGAAATGTCAATTTGAATGTCCTATGGTGCGTGTAGTGTGCTAATATAATGAACATTCCATGTCTCTTTGTCAGTCCTCCTAGCCAGGCATCTCGAGGTGGAGAGCAACTCGTTTGGAGGGAACCTGCTCAATGAAATGTCCATTGTGCATGAGCGGGCTCGTTAGGCCACTAAAAACATGGTCAAGGCGTTGTGAGCTCGGTGTCGATTCGATTTATGGAAGACATCGGCTTGCCAAAAGGGAGCATGAGAGGCATGGGCCATGGTGAAGACCCGCTTTACAGAACTTGACCCCGAGCATTTGGCTCAGGTTGGGCCGGATGGTCAAGAGGTGCCGTTTCATTTGGTGTATGACCAAGTGATGCCACCGCTCGCATCTCCTAGGAAGACTATGCCCTCGACACCATTATAGATAATCTTGACAAGTAGCCTTGTGTTTGATTATATGTAACTAAGTACTTTACATCAAAAGACTCCAACCGTATTTTAAACATTGTCCAACCCAGTCATCGGCTTCCACCTCCCTCTCCAATGGCCGAGGAGTGTTCCATATTGAGTGTCCTAACTTAACAAGGAATCACTACGAGGAACTAGGCAATCCGTCCATATGGTGCGAGCAGAAAGAACGTGTATGGGTGGTTGTGTTATATTACTATTTAACATAAGAAGCATCTTCCAAAGAAAATAGTTCCTCCATAGGTTCCTTTCTTCGGGTGCTACGTTGATCGTAGACATAATAACCGAATACCTGCAATGTGCGGGCGTTGGTTACTTTGGGGAAAAATGACCCCGGGTTTTGGTGACGATCACCAATTATTTTCACTTCCCTCGTACCTAACCAATTATATTCATAAGAACGCTAGCTTTCGGCTTTACCCGTCTGAGGTACGTACCCGGGTGACCTGGTCGCAACAATCGCAAAGGTGCTCCCTTTACCCCCTAGCCGAACAATCGGGAACATAGAGGGTAAGCATAGGAGCGAGACAACCCAGCTTGGCCAATTTTGAAGTCAAAATGATGTATATAGTGGCTTCAAATGATACTGGAAGGGTGCACACACGATAAAAACGAATAGATGCACAGGTTTATTGATCGTCTTCGTCAAGAAGCCCCCAGGTGAGACCAGGTAATACATTTGAAGATGAGTACCAAAAAGGTATTAACGTAGCTTGGTTTAGCCAAATGTGTCCTGAGGAATGCTAGACATTCCCAAAAAAGGTAGAAGAAACAAAAAGGGAAAACAAAGAAGGAAAAGGACTGGTGTGGGTGATGGCACCAGTCTAGCCATAGAAGTGTCGAAGACGAGCTGCATTCCATGGGTTTGGTCCGAGACGATTGTATGGTGAGTTGCGAAGGCGATATGCTCCTCCTACAAGCACCTCCTCAATTGTGAATGGACCCTCCCACTTAGGCGTAAGTTTATGCTTTTACTTCCCAGGGAGGCGCAGAACAAGTTCGCCCACATTATAGGCCTATGCCCGAACTTCCCTACTCTGGTAGCGCCGGGCTTGCTGTCGATAAAAAGTAGAATGGCCCCGAGCTATGTCGCGTTCCCCTTCCAAGGCATCTACTTTGTCCTACCGATGTAACTCGACCTCCTTTTCTTCGTATATGCGCACTCTAGGTGCGTCGTGGATAAGATCGCAGGGGGGGACTGCTTTTGCCTCATACACCATAAAAATGAGTGTGTACTCCGTTGACCGGTTCAGGGTGGTGTGCAAGCCCCAAAATATGTAGCCGAGATCCTCTACCCAATGGCAGTCAGATTCTTTTAGACAATGGAGCAGGCGAGGTTTAATACCGCTCATGATGAGGCGATTGGCCCGTTCGACATGTCCATTGGTCTGTGGGTGATTGATAACCCACAAGTGTAAGGGGTCGTTTGTAGCCTTTTTCGACAAGTAAGAGTGTCGAATACCAATGAGGAGCTAAAGGTAGAATTAATATTCCCTCAAGTTCTACCGACCACCGATACAACTCTATGCACACATAATGTTTGCTATATCTAGACCAAGAATGAAAGTACTTTGCAGGAATAAAACTAGAAGTACTTAGTAGTGTGATAGATAGTTTGGCAAGATAATAAATAAAAAGAAAATAAAAGTTAGTTGCTATTTTAATAAAGAACAATAAATTAAATTGTTTAGTAGAAAGCTTTCGTCAAACAAGAAGGTTATTTTTCCCTAGGCAATTGATAACTAGACCGGTAATCGTTATTGCAATTTTATATGACGGAGAGGCAGGAGCTAACATACTTTCCATACTTGGATCATATGCACTTATGACTAGAACTCTAGCAATCATCCTTAACTACCAAAGATCATTATGGTAAAACCCAACCATAGCATTAAGTATCAAGTCCCCTTTAGTCCCATATGCAACAAGCCCCTTACTCGGGTGTGTGTATTCTATCACTCACGCGACCCACCATAAGAGAATCATGAACATATTGCAAAACCCTACAACAGGGATCCCTAACATTTGCGCGTTCAGAGGGCACCATAGGACAACACCAAAATAAAACATACAACTCACACCAACCACGATCATCATTTAGCCCATAGGACAAAACAGATCTACTCAAATATCATAGGATAGCCACATATCATTAGGAAATAATATACAGAGTTGAGCACCATGTTTAAGTAGAGATTACAGCGGGGAAGAGGGGTGTTACATCGCTGCATAGAGGGGGAGAGAGTTGGTGCTGACGGTGGTGAAGTTGTTGGTGTAGATCGTCTTCATGATGATTGCCCCGACGGCGTTCCGGCGCCACCGGGTGAGAGGAGGAGAGTGCCCTCCTCGTCCTCCTTGCCTCTCCCCTAGATGGGAGGAGAGTTCCCCCACTAGTCCATGGACGCCATGGCGGCAGAGGGGAAGGAGCCCCTTTGAGATTGGATCTCCCTCTCTGTTCTCTTCTATTTCACGTTCATGTTTTCTGGACGAAAACCGTATCTTATATTCCCGGAGATCCGTAACTCCGATTGTGCTGAGATTTTAATACTATTTTTTTCTCAATATAAGCTTCCTTGGACCCAAAGTAGAGCTCCAACCGACTGACGAGGTGAGCACAACCCACCACCCCATGCTTGGGCCCTAGGCCACGCCCTGGTGTCTTGTGGTGGTTGTGGGCCTCCTTTTGCATTGATTCCACCTCCCAAAATACACAAACATTCCAAAATAATTCTCTATAATTTTTTATTGCAGTTGGACTTCATTTGATATAGATATTCTGTGAAACAAAAACATGCGACAAACAAGAACTGGAATTGGGCACTGGATTAATATGTTAGTCAAATGAATCAAATAAAATGTTGCCAAAAATATGTGAAAATTGTATAATATAGGCATGAAACAATAAAAAATTATAGATACGACAGAGACGTATCAGCATCCCCAAGCTTAATTTCTACTCGTCCTCGAGTAGGTAAACGATAAAAAAGATATTTTTGATGTGGAATGCTACCAAGCATAATCTCGATCATATATCTAATCATGGCATGAATATTAAGACATGAGTGATTCAAAGAAATAGTCTATAATTTGACATAAAAATATTAATACTCAAGCATCCCAACAAACAATCATGTCTTTCAAAATATCAAGGCTAAAGAATGCTATCCCTACAAAATCATATAGCCTTGTCATGCTATGTCTTCTTAACACAAAGTATAAATCATGTACTAGCCCGGTGTCAGTCAAGCAATTGGTTCATACTTTTCGATGCACATCAGCATTTTCAACTCTCACGCAATACATGAGAGAAGATATGGATATAGCACTATGGGTGGAATAGAATGCGGTGGTAGACATTAATATAGAGAAGACAAAAAGGAAGAAAGTTGATAACCCACAAGTATAGGGGATCGCAACAGTTTTTGAGGGTAGAGTATTCAACCCAAATTTATTGATTCGACACGAGGGTAGCCAAAGAATATTCTCGAGTATTTGTAGCTGAGTTGTCAATTCAACCACACCTGAAATACTTCATATCTACAACAAAGTATTCAGTAGCAAAGTAATATGGAAGTAACGGTAACGATGGCAAAGTGATAGTAGCAGTTTGTAGTGATTGTAACAGTAGCAACAGAAAAGTAACTTAGCAAAGATTAATATGTGAAAATTTCGTAGGCAATGGATCAATGATGTATAATTATGTCGTATGGCAGTAATTATGCAACGGTTATAAAATAGGGTGACACAGAACTAGCTTCAATTCATCAATGTAATGTAGGCATATATTCCATATATAGTCATACGTGCTTATGGAAAAGAACTTGCATAACATCTTTTGTCCTACCCTCCCATGGCAGCAGGGTCCTAATGGAAACTAAGGGATATTAAGGCCTCCTTTTAATAGAGAACCGGAGCAGAGCATTAGCACTTAGTGAATACATGAACACCTCAAACTACGGTAATCACCGGAAAGAATCCCGGTTATTATCACCCTGGGGATGCGGATCATAACTCGTAATAGGTGTCTACAACTTGCAATATAGGATCAAGAACACATATATATTCATGAAGACATAATAGTTTCAGATCTGAAATCATGGCACTCGGACCCTCGTGACAAGCATTAAGCATAGCAAAGTCATAGCAAGTGGATACTAGTGATCAAACCCTAACAAAACTAACTCGATTACATGATAAATCTCATCCAACCCATCATCACCCAGCAAGCCTACGATGAGATTACTCACAAATGGTGGAGAGCATCATGAAATTGGTGATGAAGGATGGTCAGTGATGACGAAGGCGTCGATTTCCCCTCTCCGGAGCCCAAAACGGACTCCAGATCTGGTCTCCCGAGGAAGAACAGGAGGTGGCAGCGGCTTCGTATTGTGAAATGCGATGAAATATTCTCCTTGATTGTTTTCTCCCCGAATAGGAATATATAGAAGTGGAAATGAGGCCGGAGGAGCGACAGGGGGCCCACAAGCCATAGGGGAGCGCCCTAAGGGGGTGGGCGTGCCCCTGGCTTGTGGCCAGGTGGTGCCCCCCTGCAGTTGATTCTTTCGCCAATATTTTTTATTAATTCCAAAAATATTCTCCGTAAATTTTCAGGTCAATCCAAGAACTTTTATTTCTGCACAAAAATAACACCAAGGCAATTTTGTTGAAAACAGCGACAGTCCGGGTCAGTTCCATTCAAATCATGCAAATTAGAGTCCAAAATAAGGGCAAAAGAGTTCGGAAAAGTAGATACGTTGGAGACGTATCAATAGTCTCAATTCGAAGCGGCTAATCAATGGACTATGGAGATGCCAATCAATCGATATTAATGCGAGGAGTAGGGATTGCCATGCTACGGATGCACTAAGAGCTATAAGTGTATGAAAGCTCAATATGAAAACTAAGTGGGTGTGCGTCTAACTCTATAATGAAAAATTCCCACTAGTATATGAAAGTGACAACATATGAGACTCTCTACATGAAAAACATGGTGCTACTTTGAAGCACAAGTGTGGAATTAGCATGCCCCTTCTCTATTTGTCTTTTTTTATATATTTGTCCCGAGCCTCATACCGACTTGTGGGGGAATCATAGTTTCCATCATACTTTGAAGCACATGAAACCGAAGAGTTTTCGTATAACACTAAGTTACCTCCATGGGGATTTGCATATCCCCAACAATAAGAATACCATATTTCTTCCTGGCACTAGGAAGAGGAAATTTAAAACCTCCAATGATGATTGTGGCACTTGGCTCAATGACATTAATATTATTAAACAAACTTTGCTTCTTTGGGAAATGCATGGTATGTTGTTTGCCATTGACATGAAAAGTAACCTTGCTTTTATTGCAATCAATTATAGCCTCTGCAGTATTTAAAAAGGGTCTACTGATACGTCTCCAACGTATCTATAATTTTTGAT
Source organism: Hordeum marinum (assembly GCA_022496015.1). Lineage (NCBI taxonomy): Eukaryota > Viridiplantae > Streptophyta > Magnoliopsida > Poales > Poaceae > Hordeum > Hordeum marinum. Next base: position 377,915,018 of record CM039678.1, on the reverse strand, counting down.
TGTTCCATGCTATTATAATATCATTCTAGGATACTTTTTGAGTATTTATTTACCAATTTATATTATTTTTGAGCACTAACCTATTGACCTAGTGCCTAGTGCCAGTTGTTGTTTTCTGCTTGTTGTTTTACTTTTTCAGGTTTATAGTACCAAATGAAGTCCAATTGCTCCAAAACTTTTTTATGATTTTTCCTGGACCAAAAGAAGACCTGGAGGCTTCACCAGAAGACTGGAGGCCGCACGAGGGGGACACAAGCCAACAGGGTGCGCCTAGGGGGGTGGCCATGCCTTGATGGCTTGTGCCTCCCTGGCAGCCCTCCTAACCCCGTTCCTTGACCTATAAATTCACATATATTTCAAAAACCCTAGAGGACATACCGAAACACTTTTTCCGCCGCCACAAGTCTCGGTTACACCACGCTCTCGTCAGGAGCTCCATTCTGACTCCCTGCCGGAAGGGGGATCGATCATGGAGGGCATGATCATCAACCTTGCTGCCCTCATGATGATGTGTGAGTAGTCCACAATAGACCTATGGGTCCTTAGTTAGTACCTATATGGCTATGTATCTCTCTTTTTATCTTCAATACAATGATCATCACATCTTCGCTTTGGTCCATCTGATGTAACTCTTTTGTTCGGTGCGTTTGTTGGGATCCGATGAATTATGGGTTTATGTTCAGATTATTCATGAAAAGTATTCGAGTCTTCTTTTAAATAATTATGATTCTTAACCGCACGATCATTATAGCTTCACAACTCTCTCTGATCTATTGATTTGCTTTAGCCAAGTAGATTGATCTTTCTTCAGTGGGGGAGGTGTGTTGTAGTGGGTTCAACCTGACGAGTTTCTATATCCCAATGACAGAAGGGGACAAGTTGCGTCTTTTGTTTTTGCCACTAAGGATAAAACAATGTTTTTTTTCATGTTGCTTGTATTTACTTTGTTTACATCATGTCATCGTTCTCCATGTATTACTCGGTTTGTCATGAACTTAATACATAGAGAGGCAAGCATAGAAGCACTCTTGAAGTGGAGTAATAGTAATAGGTGCAGGCAGGAGTCAGCCTATTTGTCTTGGACGTGATGCCTATACACACATGATCATTGCCGTGAACATCACAGAACTATCCGCTTTTCTATCAATTGCCCAACAATAATTTGTTTACCCATCGTATGCTTATTTTCATGAGAGGTGCCGCTAGGAAAAACTATGCCCCGGGGTCTATTCACTTATATATTTACAAACTTACCAATACCTTTCCGTTCTTATTTACCTTTTATTTTATTTTGCAATTTAAAATTATCTACACACTTCACTTGCTTGCAAATAACGAGATCAAGGGGATTGACAACCCTCTTGCCCGCGTTGGGTGCAAGTTGTTTGCTCTCTTGTGTGCAGCCACTGAAGACGGTTGTGGACTGATATTCCTATTGGTTTGATAAACCTTGGTTTCATAATCGAGGGAAATACTTACCCGTATTGTGCTGCAATTACCCATTCCTATTCAAGAAAGACTCAACATAGATCACAAGTATCATCTACCAAGGATAATCGACATGGTGTCATCCTCAGGCATCTCAAGAATAACAAACTCTGTTAAGATAGTAACATTTGCAACCACAACAAGAACAACCTCACAAATTCATATAGAAATAGTAGTGGATTTGTTAGCAATTTGCAAAGATAATGCGGTAGGTGTAAGATTATTCAAATCAAGTCTTTTATATAGAGAGGAAGGCATAACACTAATACCGGCTCCTGAATCACATAAAGTAGTTTTAACATAACTTCGTTTAATGGAGCAAGGTATTGTGGGTATACAAGATCTCCTAACCTTTTAGGCACTCCAACATCAAAAGAATAATTAGCAAGCATGCAATTTCGATTTCATATATTTTTGTTTTGTTGGTAATAATGTCCTTCATATACTTAGCATATGGAGGCATTTTTCAAATATCAGTCAAGCAAGTGCACTAAAAGACAGGTCTAATCATTTCAGCAAAGCATTCAGACTCCTCCTCGTCCTTACTCTTGGAAGGCTTACAAGGGAATGGCATGGGTTTTTTAACCCATGGCTCTCTTTCTTTACCTGTTTTCTAGCAGCCAAGTCTTTCTTCTCATATCATTTAGTTTTAGGATGTGGCTTATCAAGATCTTCAATAGGTTCTTGATGCCTCTTGAGCTTGCGTTGGTTTTCCCTTGAAGAGCAAAGAGTGATGCAGTGAAGTAGATAAGTATTTCCCTCAGTTCTTGATAACCAAGGTATCAATCCAGTAGGAGGAACAAGAAAGTCACCAATGGATGCACCTACACAAACTATCAAACTCTTGCACCCAACGCTATAAAGGGGTTGTCAATCCCTTCACGATTATTTGCAAGGATTAGATCTGATAGAGATAGATGTAAACAAGAACGGAAAGTAAAAGGCAAATAAATTGCAGCAAAGTATTTTTGGTATTTTTGGTTTATAGATCTGAAAGAATATTATGGAAAGTAGACCCGGGGGCCCTAGGTTTCACTAGAGGCTTCTCTCTCGAAGGAAAATATCATGGTGGGTAAACAAATTACTGTCAAGCAATTGATAGAAAAACGAATAATCATGTAGTTATCCAAGGTAATAATCATGCATATAGGCATCACGTCAGTATCAAGTAGACCGAAACGATTCTACATCTACTACTATTACTCCACACATCAAACGATTCCTCCCTGCATCTAGAGTATTAAGTTCATGAAGAACAGAGTAATGCATTAGAAAAGATGACATGATGTAGAGGGATAAACTAAGCAATATGATAAAAAAAACATCTTGTTACCATTGATGGCAACAATATAATGCGTGCCTCGCTACCCCTACTATGTCACTGGGTGAGGACACCGCAAGATTGAACCCAAAACCAAGTACTTCTCCCATTGCAAGAATTACCAATATAGTTGGCCAAACCAAACCAATAACTCGAAGAGACTTACAAGAATATGAAATCACGCATATAAGAATTTGGAGGAGATTCTAATAAGATTCATGGATAATTTGAACATAAACTCACAATTCATTGGATCTTGACAAACACACAACAAAAGAGGATTACATCGGATAGATCCCCATGAAGATCATGAAGAACATGGTATTGAAGATCAAAGAGAGAGAATAAGCCATCTAGCTACTAGCTATGGACCCGTAGGTCTATGGTGGACTACTCATGCATCATCGGAGGGGCAATGGAGTTGATGTAGATGCCCTTCGTGATAGAAACCCCTGCCCACAGATTACCGGAAAAGGCTCTAAGATTGGATCTCTTAGGAACGGAGGCTTCTAGCGGCAGAAAAGTATTTGCGTGGCTCTTTTTGGTGTTGGGGGAATATTTGGGAATTTATAGGCCGAAGAATAGGGTTAGGAGACTTGTCGGGAGACGGCAAGCCTGCTAGGCGCGGCTAGGGGGGCTCATGCCTACCAGGCTTGTGACTCCTTGGCAGGTGCCTGGCATGCACTCCAAGCATGGTTGATTTGTTTCCTTCCAGAAAAATTCCTTCCGAAGGTTTTATTCCATTTGGACCCCGTTTAATATCCATATCTGCAAAACTCAAAAACAAGGAAAAAACAAAAACTGGGACTAGGCTCTAGATTAATAAGTTAGTCCAAAAAATAGTATAAAATAGATATTAATGCATATAAAACATCCAAAACCGATAATATAATAGCATGCCATCATAAAAAATTATAGATATGTTGGAGACGTATCAGCATCCCCAAGCTTAATTCCTGCTCGTCCTTGAGTAGGTAAATGATAGAAACAGAATTTTTAATGTGGAGTGCTACCTAACATATTTATCCATGTAATATTCTATATTGTGGCATGAATATTCAGATCCGTAAGACTCAAAACAAAAGCTTAGATATAAAAACAATAACATTTCAAGCATACTAGCAAAGCAATTGTATCTCTTCAAAATATAATGGCAAAAGAAAGCTATCCCTACAATATCATATTGGTCTGGCTATGCTCCATCTTCCCCACACAAAGTATTTATATCATGCACAACCCCGACGAAAAGTCAAGCAATTGTTTTCACACCTTTATTTTCTCAAAAAATTTAGCCTCTCTGCAATAAATGAGTGTGAGCCATGGGTATAGCACTATAGGTGGAATAGAATATGGTGGAGGTTGTCAAGGAAAGGGAGAAGATAGTCTCACATCAACTAGGCGTATCAACGCACTATGGAGATGCCCATCAGTAGATACCAATGCGAGTGAGTAGGGATTGCCATGCAATGGATGCACTAGAGCTATAAGTGTATGAAAGCTGAAAAAGGAACTAAGTGGACGTGCATCATGAAGAAAAATTGCACTAGTTATATGAAAGTGACAAAAGAGGAGACTCTCTATCATGAAGATCATGGTGCTACTTTGAAGCACAAGTGTGGAAAAAGATAGTAGCAATGTCCCTTCTCTATCTTCTCTCATTTTTTATTGGTGGGCATCTAAGGCCTCTTTTATTTTTTTATTTGGGCTTCGCTGGCCTCCTTTATTTCTTTCATAAAGTACAGAATCTCATCCCCACCTGTGAGGGAATCATAGTTTCCATCATACTTTCCTCACATGGGACATGCTCTAATAATGATAGTCATCACACTTTTATTTACTTACAACTCAAACGAAAATTACAACTCGATACCTATGAAAAAATACGACTCTATATGTAATATGGAAGTAATGGTGCATGTCATAAAAGGAAACGGTGGAAGCTGCATGGCAATATATCTCGGAATGGCTATGGAAATGCCATAATAGGTAGGTATGGTGGCTGTTTTGAGGAAATATATATGGTGGCTGTTTTGAGGAAGGTATATGGTGGCTGTTTTGAGGAAGGTGTTTGTTGTACCAGCGAAAGTTGCACGGTACTAGAGAGGCTAGCAAAGGTGGAAGGGTGAGAGTGTGTATAATCCGTGGACTCAACCTTAGTCATAAAGAACTCACATACATCTTGCAAAAGTCTATTAGTCACTGAAGCAAAGTATTAAATGCATGCTCCTAGGGGAGAGGTTGGTAGGAGTTAACCATTGCGCTCTCTCGACCCTCACACAAAGGTCGACAATCTACAAACAAATCATGCTCCGACTTACATACATAACGGTTCACCATACGTGCATGCTATGGGAATCACAAACCTTTACACAAGTATTTTACCAAATCACAATTACTTCCTAACATGACTCTTAACATTACCATCTTTATATCTCAAAACATTATGCAAGGAATCAAATTTCTCATAAATACTCAATGCACTTAATATGGAAGTTTATATTATATCCCTCTTGGATGCCTATCATATTAGGACTAAATTCATAACCTAGACCAATTACTATGCTGTTTAGAAACTCTCAAAATAATATAAGTGAGGTACGAGAGTTTATCTATTTCTATAAAATGGAAACACCATCGTGCTCTGAAAAATATAAGTGGAGCACATAGAGCAAAATTGTCTAACTCAAAAGATATACGTGAAGCACATAGAGCATTCTAACAAATTCACAATTTAGTGTCTCTCTCTAAAAATATGTGTGCAGAAAAAATGATTGTGGCAAACTAAAAAGCAAAGAATCATATCATACAAGACACTCCAAGCAAAACACATATCATGTGGTGAATAAAAATATAGCCTCAAGTAAATTTATCGATGGATTGAAGACGAAAGAGGGGATGCCTTCTGGGGCACCCCCAAGATTAGGCTCTTTGGCATCCTTTAATATGACTTGGGGTGCCTTGGGTGTCCCCAAGCTTAGGCTCTTTCCACTCCTTATTCCATAGTCCATCAAATCTTTACCCAATACTTGATAATTTCACAACACAAAACTTAACAGAAAATCGTGAGATCCGTTAGTGTAAGAAAATAAATCACCACTTTAGGTACTGTTGTGAACTAATTCTTTATTTATATTGGTTTTATACATACTATATTCCAACTTCTCCATGGTTCATACCCCATGATACAACCCATAGATTCATCAAAATAGGCAAACGACTCAAAGAAAACAGAATCTATCAAAAACAGAACAGTCTGTAGCAATCTGAAAACTTCATATACTTATGTAACTGAAACAATTCTGAAAAATTAGGACAACCTGAGAAATTTATATATAAATCTCGTGTAAAAATTTCAGACTCATTCGAAGCTCTAAATGTTTTTGAAAATTCCTGGACTGAGCGCAAAAGTTTCTGTTTTTCAGCAAGATCAAATCAACAACTACCATAGATCACCCCAAAGGTTTTAATTTTCTAAAACACTAATTAAATCACCAAAACACAATTATTACAGAAGTAGTAAGGTGGTAAACACTCAAAAACAGAAGCAAAAACAGAACACAAAAATAAAATTGGGTTGCCTCCCAACAAGCGCTATTGTTTAATGCCCCTAGCTAGGCAAAACACAATAGATCTAGTTATTGTAATCTTTGGTATGCAATCCGTTCTGATCACCTGGATCATCTCCGTAGATATCATCATATAAAATGTGTATCTTATTTTTAACGGGTTCACCAATTTTTCTTCTAACAAATCATCATCGAATCCTACATAAATACCCCTAGTGATCCAACCAAATTCATCATAGGTTTCAAGGTAAATAGTTTGGGTAATTTCGGAATAGGGAACTCTTCTTCTAAGCATATCCTGGCAAGATTGATAATCCCTAGACTCAAAGCTACGCAAGGTTTCTTTATCGTGTAGGATTTTTTTAATCGGAGGGTGCTCAATATCCTTTTTATAGAAAGCAAAAATTTCCCTAGCTTCTTGTATGATAAAAATCAAATTTATGCATCAGGATAATTGTGCCAATCTTTTTGGCCTGAGGATGATTAATTTTAGGAACTTCATAAAACACTTCTTGCAAAGAGGGATGAAGGTGCACAAATTTCCTTTCCAATTTTTCAACAAGCATGGTAATGGCATCACTATAACAATTTGTGCTAAGAAGAATAGATTTCTTGTTCATAAGCATCACTCCAGTACAATCAAAGAACTCTTGAATAAAAGTCTTCCCAATAATATCACCGTATCCAACTTGAAAAGTTTAAACTTTATAATTAGGAGGAGGTTTAGATTCATGATCTATGGAGCAAGATACAAATTTTTCTCAAGATTAGCAGTAGTAATACCCTCAAAATTTTGAATGGTAACCTTCCCAGATGCATACATGGTGGCAACGTATCGATAAAATATGCAAGCAAGTAAAAGGCAAACAAAAGAAGGGCGAACAAAATGTCAAATCTTTTTGGTATTTTCTGAAAATAGTTCTAGAAGTGGGTGAGAGGAAAACGAGAGGGAAATGGCAAATAATGTAAATGCAAGAGATGAGTATGTGATGGGTACTTGGTAGGCTTGATGTGTATCCTCCTCGTCAAGAGCACCAGAAATTGGCAAGTTGATGGGAAAGTTCTTGTCTTGACTTGCTATGTGTCCTCCCCGGCAACGGCACCAGAAATCCTTCTTTCTACCTCTTGAGATTTCGTTGGTTTTGTCTTGAAGACGAAAGGGTGATGCAGCAAAGTAGATAAGTATTTCCTTCAGTTGTTGAGAACCAAGGTACCAATCCAGTAGGAGGAACAAGCAAGTCACCAATGGATGCACCTACACAAACAATAAAACTCTTGCACCCAACGATATGGGGGGGGGTTGTTAATCCCTTCACGATTATTTGCAAGGATTATATCCGATCGAGATAGATGTAAACGAGAATGGAAAGTAAAAGGTAAATAAATTGCAGCAAATTATTTTTGGTATTTTTGGTTTAGAGATCTGAATGTATATTATGGAAAGTAGACCTGGGGGCCATAGGTTTCACTAGAGGCTTCTCTCTCGAAGGAAAATATCATTGTGGGTAAACAAATTACTGTCAAGCAATTGATAGAAAAGCGAATTATCATGTAGTTATCCAAGGCAATGATCATGCATATAGGCATCATGTCCGTATCAAGTAGACCGAAATGATTCTGCATCTACTACTATTACTCCAAACATCGACCGAATCCTGCCTGCATCTAGAGTATTAAGTTCAAGAAAAGCAGAGTAACACATTAAGAAAGATTACACGATGTTGAGGGATAAACTCAAGCAATATGATGAAAACCCCATCTTGTTACCCTTGATGGAAACAATACAATACATGTCTTGCTACCCCTACTATGTCACCGGGCGAGGACACCGCAAGATTGAACCCAAAACCAAGTACTTCTCCCATTGCAAGAATTACCAATCTAGTTGGCCAAACAAAACCAATAACTCAAAGAGACTTACAAGGATATGAAATCATGCATATAAGAATTTAAAGGAGATACAAATAAGATTCATGGATAATCTGAACATAAATTCACAATTCATCGGATCTTGACAAACACACCACAAAAGAGGATTACATCGGATAGATCCCCATGAAGAACATGGTATTGAAGATCAAAGAGAGAGAGAATAAGCCATCTAGCTACTAGCTATGGACCCGTAGGTCTGTGGTGGACTACTCACGCATCATCGAAGGGGCAATGGAGTTGATGTAGATGCCCTCTATGATCGAAACCCCCTCTGGCAGATTACCGGAGAAGGCTCCAAGATTGGATCTCTCAGGAACGGAGGCTTCTGGCAGTGGAAAACTATTTGCGTGTCTATTTTTGGTGTTGGGGGAATATTTAGGAATTTATAGGCCGAAGAATAGGGTTCAAAGACCTGCCGGGAGACGGCAGGCCTGCTAGGCATGGCCAGGGAGCCGAGCCTACCAAGCTTGTGACTCCCTGGCAGGTGCCCTGGCGTGCACTCCAAGCCTGGTTGATTTTTTTCCTTTGAGAAAAATTCCTTCCAAAGGTTTTATTCCGTTTGGACTCCGTTTAATATTCCATATCTGCAAAACTCAAAAACAGGAAAAAACAGAAACTGACACTAGGCTCTAGATTAATAAGTTAGTCCCAAAAAAACAAAATAGCATATTAATGCATATAAAACATCCAAAACACATAATATAATAGCATGCCATCATCAAAGATTATAGATACGTTGGAGATGTATCAGTTCTATTTCCACATCATTATCAGGTTTTTTATTACTATCTGGTTGAGCATCTACATGAACATCATCATTATCATTATTATTATCATTATGACTAGGTGAACGTTCACTACAAGATTGTGTCTCAACATCAGAGACAGAAACATCATTATGATTCTCTGCAGATTTTTCTATATCAGGTTCACTAGAAGCATGCAAAGTCCTATCATTTTTCTTTTTCTTTTTCTTCTTAGATAGACTAGGTGCATTATCATTAATTTTCTGAGAGTCCCATTCAATTCTTTTAGGATGATCTTTAGGAAAGAGAGATTCCTGAGTCATTCTACCTCTCCTAGTCATTATTCTAACATCATGGTCATTCATGTTCTCATTTATTTCAGCAAGTAAAGCATTTAGTGACTTAGCAACTTGGTCTAGTTGAGTATGAACCATGGAAGCATGTTTACCTAGACCCTTAACATCATTAGAAATTCTAAACACCAAGTCAGATCTATTATCATAGCATTACATCTTAATTGATCTTTGACATAGTTATTGAAATGTTCTTGCTTAACAGTTTAATTATCAAATTCGTCCATGCACTGAATAGGGGTCTTAGTATAAGGTATATCACTTTCATTAAAGGCACGGAGAGATTTACCTCTACTACTTATGTCGGGGTGTCAAGTCCATGTATTTCTTTGATAGGTGATAATTTCTTGACATCTGCAGATTTAATACCTTTTTCCTTCATAGCTCTCTTAGCTTCTTGCACATCTTCAGGACTAAGGAATAGAATACCTCTCTTCTTTTGAATAGGTTCCGCCAGTGGCTCAGGAAGCGTCCAATTAAGAGCATTTTGCAATATGTTATTCAATAATATCTCAAGTTGTTCAACAATTCTTTCCCTGAAAACACAACCATCACAACTATCTAGGTAGTTGATAACCCACAAGTGTAAAAGTGTCAAACCCAACGAGGAGCTAAAGGTAGAACAAATATTCACTCAAGTTCTATCGACTACTGATACAACTCTATGCACACTTTAACGTTTGATTTACCTAGAACAAGTATGAAACTATTTTGTAGGTGGTAGGATAGTTTGCACAAATAAAACTAGAAATACTTTGCTGGAATAAAACTACAAGTAAATTGCAAGATAATAAAAGTTAGTTGTTTAGTGGAAAGCTTTTGACAAACAAGAATATTATTTGTCCCTGGGCAATTGATAACTAGACCGGTAATCATTATTGCAATTTTATATGAGGGACAGGCAAGAGCTAACATATGAACTTATGATTGGAACCCTAGCAAGCAGCCACAACTACCAAAGGTCATTAAGGTAAAACCCAACCATATCATTAAGTATCAAGTCCTCTTCACTCCCATATGCAACAACCTACCTACTCGGGTCTGTGCTTCTGTCATTCACGCCCACCATAAGCAAATCATTAACATATTGCAACACCCTACAACGGGGATCCCTCATGTTTGCGCAACACAGAGGGCACCATAGGACAACACCAAAATAAAACATACAACTCATACCAGCCACGATCATCAATTAGCTGATAGGACAAACAGGTCTACCCAAACATCATAGGATAGGCACATATCATTAGCAAATAATATATGGAGTTGAGAACCATGTTTAAGTAGAGATTACTGCAGGGAAGAGAGGTGTTACACCGCTGCATAGAGGGAGGAGAGAGTTGGTGTTGACGGCGGCAAAGTTCTTGGTGTAGATCGTCATCATGATGATTGCCCGGGCGGCGTTCCGGCACCACCAGGAGAGAGGGAGAGAGAGCATCCCCTCCTTCTTCTTCTTACTTGGCCTCTCCCCTAGATGGGAGGAGAGTTCCCCCTCTGGTCCATGGACTCCATAGCGGCGGAGGGGCAGGAGCCAGTCCGAGATTGGATCTCCCTCTCTGTTCTCTTTTGTTTCACGTTCCTGTTTTCTGGCTAAAAAACATTTCTTATATTGCCGGAGATCCATAACTCCGATTCCGCTGACATTTTAACATGATTTTTCTCCGGATATAAGCTTCCTTGCATCCGAAGTAGAGCACCAACAAAATTACGAGGTGACCACAACCCACCATGGCACGCCTCGGCCCTAGGGCACGCCCTGGTGTACTATGGGGGTTGTGGGCCTCCTTTTGTGTTGATTCCAACTCCCAAATCACATATATTCCAAAATAATTCTTCGTAAAATTTTATCGCGTTTGGACTTCATTTGATCTAGATATTTTGGGAAACAAAAAACATGCAACAAACAGGAATTGACACTAGGCACTGGATCACTATGTTAGTCCAATAAATCATATAAAATGTTGCCAAAAATATGTGAAAGTTGTATAATATTGGCATGAAACAATCGAAAATTATAGATACAACGAAGACGTATCAGCATTCCCAAGCTTAATTCCTGCTTGACCTCGAGTAGGTAAATGGTAAAAAGATAATTTTTGATGTGGAATGCTACCTAGCATAATCTTTATCAGATATCTAATCATGACATGAATATTAAGACATGAGTGATTCAAAGCAATAGTCTATAATGTTACATAAAGACATTAATACTCAGGCATCCCAACAAACAATCATATCTTTCAAAATATCAAGGCTATAGAACGATATCCCTACAAAATCATATAGCCTTGTCATGCTTTGTCTTCTTAACACAAAGTATAAATCATGTACTACCCTGGTGTTAGCCAATCAAATGGTTCATAATTTTTAACGCGCTTTGGCATTTCCAACTCACACTCAATACATGAGTGCAAGCCAGGGATATAGCACTATGGGTGGAATAGAATGCGGTGGTAGACATTAATATAGAGAAGACAAAAAGTAAGATAGTCTCACTTCGAAGAGGCTAATCAAAGGTCTATGGAGATGCCCATCAATTGATATCAATGCAAGGAGTAGGGATTGCCATGCAACAAATGCACTAAGAGCTATAAGTGTATGAAAGCTCAAACTAAAACTTAGTGGGTGTGCATATATCTCTATGATGAGAAATTCCCACTAGTATATGAACGTGAAAACATAGGAGACTCTATATATGAAAAATATGGTGCTACTTTGAAGCACAAGTGTGGAATTAGCATGCCCCTTCTTCTTTTTTCATTTTTCTTTTTCTATATTTTCTATTTTTTCCTTTTTTTTATATTTGTCCAGAGCCTCATCTTGACTTGTGGGGGAATCATAGTTTATATCATCCTTTCCTCATTGGGACATGCTTTAATGATGAATAATGATGATCATCACACTTCTATTTACTTACAACTCAATATTACAACTCGATAGTAGAACAAAGTATGAATCTATATGATTGCCTCTGGCAGTGTATCGTGATGTGCAATGATCTAGAATAGCAAAGATATCAATAAACATACAAGCCATGTTAACATCATGCTAGCTATCTTACGATCATGTAAAGTAATATTACAATGAATGCTCAAGTCATCAAAATGGAAGTGGTGGAAGTTGCATAGCAATATATCTCAGAATGTTTATGGAAATGCCATAATAGGTAGGTATGGTGGCTGTTTTGAGGAAGATATAATAAGGATTATGTGTGATAGAACGTATCATATCACGGGGTTTGGATGCACCGGCGAAGTTTGCATCGACTCTCATGGTGAGAAAGGGCAATGCACGGTACCGTAGAGACTAGCAAATTGCGGAAAGGTAAGAGTGCGTATAATCCATGGACTCACATTAGTCATAAAGAGCTCACATACTTATTGCAAAAGTTTATTAGCCCTCGAAGCAAAATATTACTACGCATGCTCCTAGGGGGGAGGTTGATAGGAGTTAACCATCGCACGCGTCCGACCTTCACACAAAGATAGATAATCAAGAATAAATTGTGCTCCAACTTCCTGGCATAACGGGAGACTATACGTGCATGCTTCGGGAATGACAAACCTTAACACCAATATCTTACTAAACACGATCATCCACTAGTACCTCCCACATATTATCATCTCTATGTAGCAAAACTATTGCAAGGAATTAAACATATCATACTCAGTGATCCATAAGTTTTATGTAGGATTTTATGACTAACCATGTGAATGACAGTTTCATGTTGACCCTCCAAATAGATATAAGTGAAGCAAGAGAGTTTAATTATTTCTAGAAAATACCATGCTATAATAAATATATGTGAAGCAAAATATCATTCTTCAAATAACGGTTTTCTATGTGAATAGAAACAGGCAATCCAAACTTCAAATGATATAAGTGAAGCACATGAAGCATTTGATAAAGACATACTCAAAAGATATAAGTGAAGTGCAATGAGCATTCTATAAATCAACCATGGACTATCTCATACCAGCATGGTTCATAAAATAAAAGTGAAAACTAAACACAAAATATGCTCCAAGATTTACACATATCACATGAACGAAACAAAACAAAAACATATCGATTCTTGGTGACGAAAGATGGGATGCCTTCAGGGGCATCCCCAAGCTTAGGCGCTTGTCTTTTTCGATATTTAACTAGGGTTCCTCGGGCATCCCCCAGCTTGAACTCTTGCATCTCCTCCTTCGCCTCATATCGAGACCTCCTCGACCTTTGAACACTTCATCCGCACAAGACTTAACTTAAAACTGGTGAGATCCGTTAGTATAATAAAGCAAATTACTACTTTAAGTACTATTGCAAACCCATTCATATTTTATATTTTCATTATACCTGGTGTATTATAATTTCTCCATGGCTTATACCACCAATAAAATCGATAGTTTCATCAAAACGGGCAAAACAATGCATAAAAAACACAATCTGTGTGAAACAGGATAGTCTGTAGTAATCCAAACTTTCACCATACATTTGTAACTCTAAAAATTCTGAAAAATCAGTAAGAAATTAAAAAGTTGTATAGAAATACCGTGTACAAATTTCAGAAACTTTTGACATTCCAGTAAAAAATGTAACTTCACGCACTACAGCCAAAGTTTCTGTTTTTACACTGCACATACCAACAAGCAATCTAATAATCCGAAAGGAAAATCTTGGCACATTATGTTATAATACAAGGATTTGTACAAGGTGATAATTACTTTTTTGAAATTTTTCTGTGATTAAGGTTCACAAAGTTTCCATGGGCATGGAGAAAAATTCAAGGATGCCTCCCACTTCCATGATGTTCGTCTCTCTCACTTTCACTTTTCTTTTAGTGAAGTTTTAGGTTCCCCTCTATATTTTTTTGTTTTTAAACTTTATAACAGAACACAACAGAATAAAATGACTCTCTAAAACTTCCGGGTTATCCCCCTGGCAGCACTTTCTTTAAAGCCATTAAGCTAGGCATAAAGTGCTCAAGTAATGGATCCACCCAAATCCCACAGTATATCAAAGCCAATTTTAATTAACAATGATTTGTAATTTCTTAGTGAGAACAAAGTGATATATATCATGCAATGACGAAGTCTAACTCTCTTCCTACGCATCGGCATGTCGTAAAAGAACAATTCGTGCACATCAAGTAAAGGCCAATGCATAGCGTAAGTAGTTTCTTGCAATTTTATCGTATTGGAAACATACAGAGGTGAAGATTTGGTTCCTCTCTCATAATAATTGCAAGTAGGAGCATAAAGCACATGCATATTATATTCATCAAAATCAGCATCTATAATAGCAAAATGCAACCTATCAATATAATCCTTAATAAGAGCAAACTTCTCTAATATATTGTAGTTGGGAGAATTCAAAAAGATAATAGGAATATCATGTGTGGGTGCAATAGAAAAAATTTCACTCTTAATATAAGGAACTATAGCAAGTTCATCTCCATAAGCATAATTCATATTGTCATCATGGCCGCAAGCATAGCAAGCATCAAGTTCATCAAAAAGGGATATTTCAAAAGAATCCAAGGGATCATAGCAATCATCATAGCATTCATCTTTCGATAAGAATGAAGGGAGAGATTTGAAGAGTTACTCTCATTAGAAGGTGGGCACAGGTAGCTATTCCACTCCTCCACCTTTTGTTCTTCACTCTCCTCCTCATCTTTTTCATCTAATGAGCTCACAATTTCAACAACTTCCTCTTCCATGGATTCCTGCAAAATAGTAGTCTCCTCCAAGGCAGTGGACATTCTTTGAATAAATTCAATAATATCATAATTTTATTCATAATTCTCATAGCAATATTTAAGTATGGAAAAATTTCCAGATTTGTGAGGAACATCATCATACTTTTCAATCAAAGAAGCAATTTCATATGCACACTTAAAAGCAACAAATTATTCTATTCGTTCCATGTCGTAGAAATCATAAATACCTTTAGCATCAGAAGACAAGGTTTTATTATCATTAAATTCACATTTAAAGGGAAGGTGTGGGGCCTTAATATTAGAGCAACAAGTATAATCACATTTGAAGCATGCATCCCAAGCAAACCAATGAAATATTCTAATTTGATCCCATACATGTTTCCCTTTTCGAGATAAGCGATAATCCCTAAAGTACTCATGTTGATCCAACGTGTCTCCCATTATAAAGTTCAATGATGATTTCTCAGGATTATCAACGGAGTAATTAACATGTTTCACATAACTAGCATCGAAGGTTTTAGGAGGTTCCCCCTCTCCATGAGTAGCAAGTACCACTATTTTTTTGTGTTTCGTGTTCCATATCGATAACTAAAGATATAAACCAACTAATAACAGAAAAATATATATTAATTAGTGATAAAGCAAACATGCACGCACGAGAATATTCACCCCACACTATTGCTCCCCGGCATTGGCGCGAGAAAAAGGTCTTGATAACACACAAGTGTAGGGGATCATTTGTAGCCTTTTTCAATAAGTAAGAGTGTTGAATAATAATGAGGATCTAAAGGTAGAACTAATATCCCCTCAAGTTCTATCGACCACCGATACAACTCTATGCACACTTAACATTTGCTTTATCTAGAACAAGAATGAAACTACTTTGCGGGAATAAAACAAGAAGTACTTAGTAGTGTGATAGATACTTTTACAAGATAATAAATAACAAGAAAATAAAATTTAGTTGTTATTTTAATAATGAACAATAAATTAAATTGTTTAGTAGAAAGCTTTCATCAAACAAGAAGCTTATTTGTCCCTAGGAAATTGATAACTAGACCGGAAATCATTATTGCAATTTTATATGAGCGAGATGCATGAGCTAACATACTTTTTGTACTTGGATCATATGCACTTATGATTTGAAATCTAGCAAGCATCCACAACTACCAAAGATCATTAAGGTAAAACCCAACCATAGCATTAAGTATAAGGTCTTCTTTACTCCCATACGCAACAACCCTTTACTCGGGTCTGTGTATTCTATCACTCACGCAACCCATCGTAAGAGAATCATGAACATATTGCAACACCCTATAGTGGGGATCCCTCACATTTGCATAACATGGAGGGCACCATAGGACAACACCAAAATAAAACATACAACTCATACCAACCACGATCATCAATTCGCCCATAGGACAAAATGGATCTACTCAATCATCATAGGATAGCCACATATCGTTGGGAAAAAGTATATGGAGTTGAGCACCATGTTTAAGTAGATATTACAATGGGGAAGAGGGGTGTTTTGACCGCTGCATAGAGGGGGCGAGAGTTGGTGTTGACGGTGGCGAAGTTGTTGGTGTAGATAGACGTCACGATGATTGCCTCGACGGTGTTCCGGCGTCACTGGGAGAGAGGGGCCTCCTTCTTATTCTTCCTTAGCCTCCCCACTAGATGGGAGGAGAGTTCCCCCTCTGGTCCATGGCTGCCATGGTGGCGGAGGAGCAGGAGCCCCTCCGAGATTGGATCCCCCTCTCTGTTCTCTTCTGTTTCGCGTTCCTATTTTTGGTCGAAAACCATTACTTATATTCCCAGATATCCGTAACTCCAATTGTGCTGAGAAATTAATATGTTTTTTGGATATAAGCTTCCTTGTGGCCGAATTAGAGCTCAAACCGATTTACGAGGTGAGCACAACCCACCACCCTGTGCTTGGGCCCTAGGTCAAACCCTGGTATCTTATGGTGGTTGTGGACCTCCTTTTGCATTGATTCCACCTCCCAATATTAAAAAATATTCCAAAATAATTCTCTATATATTTTTATCGCGTTTGGACTTCGTTTGATATGGATATTTTGCAAAACAAAAAACATGCAAAAACAAGAACTGGCACTGGGTACTGGATCAATATGTTAGTACAATAAATCATATAAAATTTTGCCAAAAATATGTGGAAGTTGTATAATATTGGCACAAAACAATCAAAAATTATAGATAAGATGGAGACGTATCGGTGATATACTTAGGCGTAATCAAGGTTGATGCCCATGTGTCACACCATGTGTGTTGCCTCATGACTAAGTTAACATGACTCAAAGATTAGGGCCATTTAAAACTTTTTGAGTGCATATGAATGCTTTACTTATGTGTTATTTGCTTGCTTTTCTGATTGCTTGCTAGTGCTCTATAATTCATAAAACATCATCCTACCCTCAAGAACTCTTTTCCTTGATCCCAACTCTTGTCCAATGATCATGCCATGTGAATAGGACTTCAAAATATTTTTACAAAATTTTATTTTGGCCAAAAAGCATTTATTTAAATTAGGTTTTCAAAACCCCCTCATTTGAGATTTGCACTACAAGTCCCCAAATTGGGTGGATCCTTTTTTCCAAAATGCTTTATTTGTAACCTACTATATATAACTTCCCAAAACCACCAAATATTAATTTAAATATTATTTTCCTATTTTATTTAAAGGCTTTTCCTTAAGGCTAGAAATGGTATTTTATAGGGATTTTATTTAATTGGCTTAAAAATATTTGAGAAAATTTAGGAAAACTCAGTGGACATATATTGTCCATATATAAGAGTTTCAACACATGGTCATGTTCAAAGTATTGGACAAAACCCTTCAAAACTATTTCTGCCTATTTCAAGGATTTGAAATATTTATATAAGAAATATTCTCAAATAAATCCAGGAAAATTATAGCATGTCACATATGATATGTGTGATCATCTTGACAAGTTTCATATCAATCCCAATTTTTTTTGGTTCACCAAAATATCCGAAAACCCTCTCTGTCCAGATCCAAACTTGAGCAACTCTACATTGCCAACTGTCTCCTATTGATCTCAAACTTTGTGGACTTGTTCTAATAATCCATTAATGCATCCACACCAAGTGGTGCATCAAGGAGAACAGGTTAACTTGTCCCAATCCCCCCAAACCCCTTCCTGCTAATTTCAAAAATTCAGTATGTTTGCATTGTCAAGTTTTCCCAATTGGTCCCAAACTTTTTGTGCACCCTCTAATACCCAATTGATGAGATTGCACCAATTGGTGCATTTAGGAGATTAGTTTAGCATGCCTAGATCTACATAAACCTGATTTTGTTAAATTCTAGGGTTTACAAAGTTTACATTGTGAACTTTCTTCAATCAAGATCAAACTTGGTGATCAACCTTGTTTCTACCTTCTATTTGATCCTGGTAAATATCATGGCAAGAAGACTCCTTTTACTTTCCCAAATCAACATCAAACACCTTCTGCTAAGTTACCAAACTTGCTATTTGGGCCCCTTCCACTATTCCCCTTAATATCAAACTTTTACCTCAACTCTCCCTAGTCACCTTCCATCTCCAGTAAAGAGCCCATGGCCTCAGGTCATTGATTGGGGGGGGGTGAAAACCGCATTTTTATCCCCTGGTCAGCAGAAAACCACCTCTCTTTCCAATTTCCTTCTCACCTAAGGCACCTCCAGAGCATCCTATGGTCCCTCCCCCTTTGTTTTATCCCCCTGGCACTTGTGGACAAAGGTGGCCGCGACCAAGACTCGGGGGCATGCCATGGGATGCAAAGGTCGCACTCCAGGGTGCACTACAATGCGCACCCGCACTGTAGCCGCTGCCCAATCACTAGCCCCGACCACCTCGATCCCCTCCCTCTCGCCAGCTGGTCGGCCTTGACGTCCTTGTCTCGGCAGCTTGTCGGCCCCCTCCTCTCTCTCTCCTCCTGCGTGTGCCAAGCCGCTCGGCTCAGCCGGTGGCCGGCCTCACAAGCGCGAGGCCCCCAACGCTCCCCTACTCCCTCTCTTCTCTTCCCCGGATGTGGACCTCGTCCACAAAGCCCGTGGACACGCTCCCACGACCCCCCGTGCCCTCCAGCAACGGCAATAGCCGAGCCGGCACACAAGCACACGGTGCACCATCGCCCTTCCTATAAAAGTGCCCCCCCGAGCCCCTGCTAGTCCTCTCTCACTTACCCTCTCTCCCTTGTACCGCTTGGACCTCCCCATTACTCCTCCCACGCTCTCCTTCTCGTCCTCCGGCCAGCAAAACCCGCCTCGGGACTCGCTCGAATTCGAGCTCCCCATTGCCGCTCTCCCCCTCTAAGCCTCACTAGGGAACCTCCTGCACCACCACTAGCTCCCCGAGCTCTCCTTTCACTCCCTCAGGTGGCCGTGGTACCGTGCCCATCTCGGCCAATGCCGCCCTTCGCCATGGTCGTCGTCGTGCTCGGCCTCGGCCTACCCAAGCCCCGAGTGCCACCTAGATGGGTGCGGCTCGGTTTCACGGGCCCGTCGGTGGCCAGATCACCGGGAACGACGGTCGGGGGCGCCGGTAATCTTCACCGGACCTCCCATGGCTCTCCCGCGACGAGAGGTTGAAGATGGCCCCTTTAGCCGCCAGGTCCCGCCTGTCGGTCAGCTAGTGAGGCCGACGGGTGCGCCTTGCCCTTAAGTGGAAACGGGAACCACACGGGGCCGCCTTCTCCCGGAGAAGGCGTATTCCCGCGGGGCACCTTCGACGTGGCTTCCCTGCTAGGCCGAGCCACTGGGCCGGCCCAGAAGCTATCTTGCACCCGCGGGCGCATTTTAGCCCTTTTCTTTTGGGTAAATTCTTTAGCCCTTTTCTTTTTCCAAAGACTTGTAATTTTCATAATAAATTCATTTCAACTCCAAATTTGTTGATTCAAGTTTCTACGGACTCCTAAAATCATGTTCTATCCAAATATGTGCATAGCACATTTTTGCATATAACATTTCCCTTCCATCAACGAATTGGTCATTTATTTATTATAAATACCACCTTGTAATATTACCAGGGGACTCAAATCAACTTCAAATGGAGTGGTTCAAGTTCCTAGGGGTATCTAAATTTGTACACTAAGTGGTGAACAGTTTTGCTCACGCTTATTCTTCTATGAAAAATATTGGGCCATTTCTTCATATATATCCACTTTGCAAATCTCTAGGAAATTCATCCCAACTCCAAATCCAGTGAAACTACTTTCTAAATTCTTCTAAAAACATGCCCTATTTGGTGAGTGCCTCCACTCATTTTTATAAAAATGTTTTCTATGGACATCTTATAGGATCATCATTTCCTTCATTTCCACCATTCAAAACTCCCCCTTGACCCACATCCACTAAAACCTCCTTGGTTATTTTTCTCATGACCAGAGGTGTCCAAGAAAAATAAAACTCCTATTTATAGAGCACTTTTATTTTTTCTGCTTGTTGTGTTGCTTATTGCGGTTGTTTCCGGCGATAGTTGACGAAATATACGGAGTGCTCGAAGTGGACAAGAAGCATGCGAAGACCTCGAAAACTTGAATAAGCTAGGCAAGAAGCCCTTTGACCATGTTAAGAAACCATTTTCATGCATGTCATCTAGCACCTTACTCCTTGTTGTTGATCATGTGATGTGGCGACCACTTCAGTGGGATGCCTCCGTTACTTTTACCATTGATACTTGCATCGTGCATGACCTTACCATCCTTATGAGGGTTGTGAGGGTGGGAGTAGATAGGATGCTAGTAGATGCTACGCAAGTGGGATCGGGATTATGCATGGTGATGGAAACAAAGAAATGATTTCAAAGATTTTTTTGAAAACCCCGTCGGGTGCCACTAATGCCCGAGGGAGATGACGTTGAGTTGGGCAACCACTTGAGAAAGAAGTGGTGTACCTAAGCAAACGAGTGTGCGTGGTTTTCGAAAATGGATTGGTGTAAGTTGCAATCGTTACTCCAACCTTACATGTGCGACCACTCTACACCTATATGGGAAGGGGCTTTGTTGATTACTTTGGTGGGTACTAGCATGGATCCCGCATTACTAGTGGCGGGAGTGGCGTGGTCACTCTCGATACGGGGTCGTGCCTGTATGGACGATCATGCGATGTCTTCATAGGCACCGGGCACACCGTTGGTCCCTGCATGGATGCTATGTGTGATGTACATCATGTGGGCTGTGTACCAATTGAGTGGACTCTTTGTTTTGTATCGCCAGGGGAAAGACATTGTTCGGGTGCTTACCTCGGGTATGTAATATACGGCGAGTCGTGGATGACACGGAAGTTCCCCGAGTCTTGTGGGTAAAGCGTGCAACCTCTACAGAGTGTAAAACTATTCGAATAGCCATGTCCACAGTCAAGGACAGTTGGATGACCGCTCTTGTGCCACATCTAGATGTTTTCATAGACTTGGTGTGTGTGTGTGTGCGGTTGACAGAAGGATGATACTTGAGATAAGTCTAATGACTTGATGTGATGAACGAACATGAGATGTTCAACCCCTGCTTATGATGATATTTGTAACTTGTTCATATGGATATCTCCCAACTGTTGATGCATGCTTAGACAAGTTATTTGATCATGTCACTGCATTAAAAATTAGCTTTATGCAAAATTACCTATTAGTTCTATATCATGCATTGTTATTGCCTTGTTTCAAACATGGGTTGCTTGCGAGTACATTCAAAGTACTCATTGGCTTGCCACTGGTTATTTTATTGGCCAGGCATGAAAGAGCATGTTGTGATGAAGATTACCTCAGTGACGTATGTGCGAGCTAGGACGTTTCCCAGTCAGAATGCCTGTAGGGTTAAGGAAGATGGCTTGGGTTCACGCTATCATCGAAGATTTTCTGCTGCAAGTTTATGAAGACTTGGTCATATAGGTCATATTTGAGTAAACCAGTATGTAAAGGATGTAAGACTCTTGTTATTCAGTTTCTGTGTGTTCAATGAGCATTGATCTCTAGGATCACTGTGCAGGTACATTCGGTGATCATGACTTATGAGTCGGGGTCCCCACACCATGTTTGCGCACCAGTCTTTTACCTCATGGGCTATGAAATTGGATCCATTGTCTGTTATTATACTATGGGGGACACCGTAATGGTGGACCATGCCAGATATAAACTTGATAACCGGTCCGAACGTAGCTGATGTTACTGGTTTTGCCTCAATCCACTTAGTGAATTTGTCAACCATAACCAGGAGGTATTTCTTTTTCTTGCCCCCCTTTGAGTGGTCCGACCATATCCATCCCCCAAACCGCGAAAGGCCAAGTAATAGGAATTGTCCGAAGAGTCGTTGGGGGCATGTGACTTTGATTTGCAAAGAGCTGACAACCAACACAGTGCTGAATGAGTGTGTGGGCATCTTTAGGAGTAGTTGGCCAGAAGAATCTGGCTCGAGAAGTCTTGCTTACCAAGGCCCGAGCTGCTGCGTGGTGATTGCCCATGCCTGCATGTATCTCTGCCAAGAGCTACTTCCCTCTTCTTATGATATGCACCTTTGGAGGACTCCAATGGTGCTTTTCATGCATAGCTCTCTCTCATGTACCTTATAGGCCTTAGAGCGCCGCATTATATGTCTCGCCTCAGTCTAGTCATCGGGGAGTTCTGGCAGAGAAGATAAACGAGGAATGATTCGGTCCATGGCACGATTACTGCCATGAATTCATGAGCCAAAGGTGTTTCTTCGGGCGTTGAACCGCCGATGCACTACTAGGGAAAAGCCTAGCAGTAGCGCTGGTTTTAGGTATAGCAGTAGCACAGGGAAGCGCGCTACTGCTATGGTGCTACAGCTAAAGTCTAGCAGTAGCGTGTGTTAGCCCACGCTACTGCTATACCTGCTTAGCAGTAGCGCTTTTAGTAGAAAGCGCTACTGATAGTTATTAGCAGCGCACCTCTCAGCCTGCGCTACTACTATTATTACGTATTTCTTTTTTTATGTCGTATATTCATACGCCATTATACAAGTTTTCACATAGTATCATCATAATATATCATTGTCATATAACAACTCCTTATCATCATCATTTTCGTCCATGAGACATCATATAACAACTTGGTCATTACTTATAACAACTCCTCATCATCATAGTACTCATAATCACTACTCCTCCTCAGCATCACCATCAACTCTAACACATTGTAGAACATAATAAAAACTTCTCATCATCATCATAGTCATATATAATCAACACTAACTAATTGTTCTTAATACCTAGGACCTACTCCTGCTGCTCTCTCTCAGGTAAAATAGCATAGAACATGTGTAGCACTCTTGCTTCATCACATTGGAGAATGCAGATGAACCTGTCTCCTAATTGTGGGTTGCGCTTCCGATTGCTGCCCCCTAGTACTTCTCTGTGATCCTTCACAATTTTGCTCCAGTCTTTGACTATTAAGACTTGCTCGCTTCGAGAAATGATGAATTCACTCATGTGCAATGTAGGATATCTTGGTCGTAAGCTAACCATTGTCATGCGACCTTTAGGCTCGATCCAACGAGGCATAACACTCATCTATCTTGGTCGTAAGCTAACCATTATCATGCGACCTTTAGGCTCAATCCAACGAGGCACAACACTCATCGGGAGTCCCTGTTGAAGAACATCGTAGTAACATACTTAGCAATGAAGTTTAGCTTAAAAAATGTATGCAAAAGATGCACTAAGGACAAATAGTGAAAACCTTACCATCTTTCCTAAATAGATGTGATCGTAGTTCAATACACACACTAGTGGTCGCACGTTTTGATTACTAATATCTCGAGGTCCAGGAAAATAACCTGTTTTGACAGTATCAAGATCCTGAAGCCATGAAACATATTGACCTATCTCCTCGTAGTTAAGTTTAGCCCCGGGACAGTAGTACGTGCTGTCTACCAAGCGCTAGACATGTTTGCTTGAATGGAAATAAGTTGTCAATAGAAATTAGTTGTTAACTATTTTTGAATAAACAATATAAATTACTTAATAAATATGGGTGGGAAACTCACATAATGGTAGAACTGGAGGCGTCTGCACATCGACCCAGATGTCGATATTACCTTCAATTTCAACTTCCGAACGAATATCAAAGGTGATAAGCATATTAGGCTCAAATGCATAAGCCTTCCATAGTGCTCTCCAACTTCTGCATTCAAAATAGGAGTAGGTTTCTACATTGTATAATTTTACGGCAAAAGTATAACCATGCTCGGTCCTCAAGTGAACTCTCTTTACTTCCATACTGCACATATGTGAGAAACCAATCTTATCCAAGACATAATGTCTTGCATGGCAGGGGATACACTAGTAGAATTGTAAAAAATTAAAATTATAAGTTGAAGAAAAAGAAGCAGAAGTCATGCTTAATTACGAAAAAAGACTTGTCGTTGTGACTTATTGTATCCACTTCGAAGGAATCATCCAGCATGATGCCGAATCGCCTACCATCTTCTAGGTGAGGACTGTCGCATAGATGGCGCTCGTCTTCCTAGTATTCGCACATACCAAAATCCCTTTCGCTATCGTGGTCAGACATTTCCTATGTTCATAGTTGAAACAAACGTGCATTCAATAAGCAAAACTAAATCATAAAACAAATTAGTATTCAAATTAGCATGCAAAACTAAATCATCGCTTGCGTCCGTACATCATCGAGTAGTATCATTAATACATCTCGAATAGTATCATACATATATATCACTAATACAATTAGAACCATAGCGAACGACGGGTATCGGCGCGGGCGGTGGACACCCAAAGAGAAGGAACCGTCACAGGATCATAGCTCCGATGAGATCCATGAAGAACCTGCCAGGTATTGGAGAACCTGGCGTCCAATGCAGCCATATAGCATCATACGTGCTCGTCCTCCTCCCTAACACGGAGACGTATCACCTCCGTGGGGTTCGGCTCCCTCTGCACCGATAGTGGCCCATGCGACTGCCACCAACTAACCTCCAGGTCGACGAGGGATGCCTTCTCACAAAGTTGCACGCTCTGGAAGGTAGGACCTCCCAGTACCAGCCCGATGGAGCCCAGTCCCAGACATGGCCCCTATAATCAAGCAGGCCTCCTCCACCGAGTCGACGACGAGGATGCGTGCCAAGCATCGTCGATGTTGAGAACAAATGCTTAATTATAGAAACAAAATTAATAAACACTTTGCAGACCTAAAGTTAACCCGTTCCATATATGGAGCAGTGACATAGAAAAAATGCCCTATGTTTTGCCGGAATATCATTGAATTCCCGTTGTGGCAAATCAGAAGCACTCGATATGTCCTACATTGTAGCACAAGTCATGCTAAAATTCATGAAAAAAATCGGCATGACCTTTTCTTAAAACAGGACATATCGAGTGTCTAAAATTTGCCAGAACGGAAATGAATCAACATTCCGGCAAAACATAGGCCACTCGGAGGTACATTGCAAACAAGAACACCAAGACACCCTCTATATTCAGAATGCATCATCATTGACATAAATGACATCAACGAGACACCAAGTTTACTTACTAAATAAACTAAATAAACTAGTTATGTTAAGTACTTACTAAATATAAAAAACCGGTTCTATTAAACACTTACTAAATAAAGTAGTTCTATTAAGCACTTACTATAAATAAACTAGTTCTATTAAGCACTTACTATCAATAAACTAGTTCTGTTAAGCACTTACTATCAATGACGTCGAGTCTTCCTTCCTAAACTCTTATCTCGGGTATATGGTGGACACTCCCTCACCGATTTTCCGACCATCGATGATGGTCGCTACTCCTCCTTCCCCTAGTGCATAACAAATATGTAGCACAAGGAGAAGAAGGATAAGTGAACCCCACGACAACAGTCGGCATTCTTCTTCTCTCATATATGGTCGACACTCCCTCACTAATTTGTATAGCAATCATCTCATTTAAATTTATCTAGAGCCCACTAACCTATTTTCCTCAACATATCGGTTCAAGCAAATATACAATAATAAAACACAATATATATATTGCATATATCCCCGCAACAAAGTTCGGGGCATCATCTAGTCCCTAGCAAGAACCCTATAGGCGTGGGGATGTCTCACTAGAGGCCTGGGTCGGTGTCGGGGTCGGGGCCGTGGTCGAGGTTGGGTTCAGGGCCGACGTCGAGATCAGGGTGGGGGTCGGGGGCGAGGTCGCCAGGGAGGACCTGCGGCGGCAACAGCGTAGAGTGGAGAGGGAGAGAGTGAGGAGGGGGAGAGGAAGGGAGTGGGGGGAGGGGTGGCGGTGGGGCAGGGCGGCGGGACGGCAGCGGTAGCAGTGGGCGTAGATTGTGGAGAGGGAGGGAGTGAGGAGGGGAGAGTGAGAGAGTGAGAGAGAGGGGTGTGCGCGGTGAGGTGGATAAGTGCATGCCCCGCTTAGTAGTAGCACGGGTGGGAAACACACGCTACTAACATTATGGTAGCAGTAGCGCTGGTCAGGAAAGCACGCTACTACTAAATCTAGCCTGACGGCAACTGTGGGGCAATATTAGTAGTAGCACATTTCTGAAAGCCATAGCTTTTTCTAGACGTGCGCTACTGATATGTAGCAGCAGCGCCTCCTTTTATCCAGCGCTACTGCTAAGGTTCTATGTATAAGATTTTCCCTAGTAGTGATGATTTGATCATCTGGTTCGATGATGGGAGTGATGATTTGTTCCGGTCCATTGACTCCAGCGTCCTTATCCTCGTCTTGCCATACCACGGATTTCTTAAAAAGTCGTTCCAGGAAGCTATTGTTGGGGACGGGTCGCATTCGACACCCATGTGGGCGAGGACGTCGGCGGCCTGATTGTTGTCTCTACAAACATGGTGGATATCTTGAGGACGTCATTTATGTATGCTGCCATCTTCTATTTTTGGTGTCAAATTTGTCGTTGATTTGAGATATGGCGAGGTTAGAGTCTCCCCTTACCTCAAGACATTGTACACCCATTAACGCTGCCATCCGAAGCCCATGCAAAAGGGCCTCGCATCTGGCCGCATTGTTGGAGTCGGTGTACATAATCTACAAGCCTTACCGGATGTTGTCGCCTATTGGGGATGTGAGTATATCTCCAGCCACAAGTCGGGAGAGCGTTTTGGATCCGTTAAAGTACATTGTTCTGTGGGAGTATGTATTGTACTCCCCGGGGAGTTCGGCCTCCATCGATTCGACAAGAAAATCAACCAGCACCTGAGATTTAATAGCCCGGCATGGTTTGTACGTGATTTTGACAGGAAGGAGTTCAATTGCCCATTTGGCTATGCGGCCAGTGGCATCATTCAATGGTACTTCGGATCCCACCATGAATGAACACTCTTGAAAGTAGTGTCACAGCTTTTGAGATGCCATGAAAATGTGTAGGCTATCTTGTGGTAATGCGTATACCTTGATTTGCATGGGGTGAGCACTTACGATACATAGTATATTGGCTTCTGTAATCGGAACTTGTGACCCTTAGCCTCTCGCTCAACAACGAGAGATGCACTAACCACTTGGTTGGTGGCTGAGATGTACAACAACATTGGTTCACCTATGCCGGGTGCTGCTAGTATAGGGTTGCTGGCTAGTAGAGTTTTGATTTCTTTCAATGCTGTCGCTGCCTCATTGGTCACTCGAACTTTTTAGTCCGCTTGAGTAGCTTGTAGAGTGGTAGTGCCTTTTCACCAAGGCGGGAGATAAAGCGGCTTAGAGCCGCCATGCAACTTCCCAATTTTTGAAAGTGCTTCAGCTCCATAGGGATTGCTAGTTGGTATAGAGATCGGATCTTTGATGGATTGGCTTCTATTCCTCTTTAGGAGATGGTGAATCCGAGTAGTTTGTTGGTGGGAACTCCGAAGACACACTTATCCGGATTGAGTCGTATATCATAGGTCGGTAAGTTAGCAAAGGTTTGTCGGGGATCGTCCACCAGCTGGATGACGTGCTTGGTCTTGATGACCACGTCATCCATGTATGCCTCAACTATTTTCTCGATTTGATTTTCCATGCATGTCTGAATCATGAGCTGGTATGTTGCGCCTGCGTTTTTTAACCTGAAGGGTATTGTGTTGAAGCAGAATGGACCGTAGGGGGTGATAAACGTGGTTGCGGCCTTATTGGACTCCTTCATTCTAATCTGATGGTATTCGGAGTAAGCATCGAGGAACCAAAGCGAGTCGTGCCCGATAGTGGCATCAACAATCTGGTCGATGCAGGGTAAGGGAAAGGGATACTTAGGGCAAGATTTATTTAGGTCTTTGAAATTGACGCTTAGTTGCCAAGATTTATCCTTCTTTGGCACCATGACTAGGTATGCCAACCACTCCGGATGTTTGATTTCTCAGATGAATCCAACTTCCAATAGTTTTTCTAGTTCTTCACCCATGGCTTGGCGCTTGGGTTCAGAACATTAGTGTATCGCCATCTTGACTGGCTTGAAACTTGGGATTATGTTCAGGCTATGGTCCGCCAGTCTTCATGGGATTCCTGACATGTCTAAAGGGTGTCGGGTGAATATATCCCAATTTGCGCATAGAAACGTGAGAAATGCTTCGTCCACCTCAGGGTCCAGCTGAGCTCCGATAGACGATGTTTTATAGGGGTCCATTGGATGTACATGGAATTTGATGATTTCATCTACTAGTTTGAAGGATGTGGAATTGGGCCTATTGCTGATATTTACATCGTCCCTATCCACCATAGATGGGAGTGTGGTTAATTCTTCCGCCACAAGAGTCTCGAATAGTGCCTCAAGGGCGAGCGAAGTTGTTTTGTTTTTGGACCGAAGAGCTCTATCCGTGTCACTTATGATTGTGATCACACCATTGGGCCCTGGCATTTTGAGCTTCATATACCCGTAATGTGGTAAGGCCTCAAATATTGTGAAAGAGTCACGCCCCAATAGGGCATGATAACAACTATGAAAAGGCACAATGTGGAAGACAAGTTCTTTGGACCTGTAGTTTTCAAGAGTGCCGAATACCGCGTCGAGGGTAACTCGTCCGGTGCAACGTGCTTGTTTGCGGGGGATGATTCCTCAAAAGTTGGTATGGCTATGTTCAATGCAGGATCTATCGAAATGCATTTTGGCCAAGGTCTCCTCATAAATGAGGTTCAGGCCATTGCCGTCGTTGATCAATACTTTATGGAGTCTGAAGCCATCAACAATGGGATTGAGGACCAGGGCGGTAGGTGTTCGGTTGAGGCGGATTTGTGGATGGTCTTCCTCGTTAAAGGTGATGGTTGTATTCGCCCACGAATTCCTTACTTCCACTTGGTGTATTTGGTTGATCTCTCGAGGAGCTCTTTTCCTCTGATTATTGAGGGAAACGTCTCGTAGATCGTTAGGATCCCGGTGTTTCTATTCAGTGACGTGGGCGATCGTCTGCTTGAGGGTGGGATCGCAAGGATGGTCTGCCCACTCTTTGTGACTTTCCTGACAACCCTCCAAGCACGCATGTTGTGCATTGGGTTCGTGTTCAACAGGACAGAGTGTATGGGACATGATTTATCCAATAAGTCGTCAAGGACAGTTCTAGGTCATGCGAGTGGTTTGTCCTTTTTCTCGGCGGGCTCATGCTCAGCTGGTCATCGTGAGGGCACATGCTTCCGCCGAGTTCTTCTACGATCCTCGGCGTGGATTGACTCTGTGCACATCTGTTGAGCCAACTCGGCGTAGTTTTTGACGAGGTGACGGACCAGGGTGTTCAGGACTCCTTTGTCATGGCATTTATATCGGAAGGTTGATAACTTGATATAATGTGTTGGTCGCCGCATTCTACCATTATACTTTTGACAAGGAGGACTAGCCCAGAAGTGGTGGATCGTTTCCCCTGGCTGTTGTTTGACATACATCAGGTACCATTCTGGAGAGTACTACACTTGGGGGTAGGTGGGGAAACACTTTGTATCCCTGAGGGATGCAAGCTCGAAGCATTGACGACCATGTCTTGTTTCATAGTGGAATCTGGCGCGATGGGTTATGGGTCCGGGTTATCAGCCAGATAATGCCGCACAGACTCCAGGTCATGCATCGGATTGGGGCATGACCCGAACTCCTTCCAGGGGAAGGTCCTGATTCTGAACTAGGAGATTGAGCCTAGTGATCGTGAATGTGGACATAGACCATCCTTAACTGCGGTGGTTGCGATGGCGAACCATTAGCTGAGTCCTCGATGGTCACGTACAAGTGTGTGATAGGTGGGATACTGATTTCCCCATCGTCGGGTTTAAGCCCGACCCGATCATGGATTGAGGGTTGGCTGTTGGCAATCCTTATAGCTTGGATCCAATCAGGTAGTTCATTTAATGATGAGAGATCAGCGGAATCCATGCTCCTAGAGTGCATAGGGTTGATCTGCAGTGCTACAGCTCCAGGGGTGTTAAAAATCGTGCCCGGACAGTGTTCGGCCGAGATCGGCCCAGGTGAGGGAGTCCGGGACGACTAAGGGGTCCTCGGGCCGTCGGCTTATTCGTCGTGAGCTGACTTGTTGGGCTGATCTTTGAAGACCGAATTGTGAACGATCCCGTATACAGGAAGGAAAGCTCTGAAGAATGGTGTGGCTTCCAAGTCCCGAAGATAGGTTATGCGTATCTATTCCTTGTAAAAGGTCGGTTGTATGTAACCCTAGGGACCCCCAATGTCTATATAAACCAGAGGATCCCCATTCGTAGAGGGGAGGTGAACTCATCTATGGTTTATCTTAGACAATCTCGAGGTGGATCAACCCTGTAATATGCATGACATAGGGTTTTGCCTCCTCAGGAGGGCCCGAACCTGGGTATACACTATCTCCTTCGTTCCATGTTACCCACCGATCTAAGGTCCATAGCTCGGGGGGGGGGGGGCTACCTGAGATCTACCGGTTTTGACACTGACATTGGTGCTTTCATTGAGAGTTCCACTGTGAGATCACCAGAAAGTTCGATGGCTTGCTTAGTCATCAGCGATCAACTCCGCAATTGGGACGTCTTCGTCCCTGGGCAGCCTCTCGATGATAAGCAAGACGCTAAACCGGATCCAATCATTGCTGATCGCGAAACAACCAAAGCCCAACCAATGTGCAGTTCGGGCTGAGGCCGGATCATGAAGAATTTCACCACCCACCCACCACTCACTTGGTAGCAATTGTTGAGGACTTAACCGACATGCTAGATTATGCCTCCGATGGGATGGAGGACATGTACAACAAGGGCAACACCTCGGTACGGGACGGTGGACTGCCACCTCCTCTTATGACATCTACATGATGGATACACCCGCCAACAATAACGATAATACCCCTGAGCCAAACGGCTATAGATCTGAGGAGCCGTCAAAATGCCGAAGGCAACACAAGCGGTCCAAGGCAAACAAAGGAAGGGGAGTCATCGTGGGCACTAGAGAAAATGATACACAGGGAGACCCTTAGGACCTCGACGCCCTAGGGCAACCATAGGGAAACCTTGGGAAGCCCTACGACCCCAAGGACCCCGATAATTCCGAGAATGACAACTATCTCCCCCTGGTCGACGAGGATGATTGCCTCAAAGATGAAGATTTCAACATCCCTGAGGATCCACAAGACCAAGAACGCTTCAGGCGACGGCTTCTAGCCACCGCCCAGAGCCTAAAGGCCAAGCAACGGTAGCTTCAAGCTAAGCACGACACCTTCAACGATAGATGGACAAAGGTCCTGACAGCCGAACAAGGGTACGTCACTGACCGTTCGAACCAAACTCGGAGTTATCCGTGCCAACGTTTGCTTCCCCAGTTCGAGGACGAGGCTCTTGAGCGCACACCTCCTAGATACACAAAGCTTGACCAGCTAGATCGCGCCTCTCGAGTAAGAGACAGAGCGGCTAAGGATCCCAAATACATAGGAGGGGGAAGGAACCATTGCGGTATAGGGATCGACACGACCTGTGATAGGACCTGAATTCTATAGCATGCCACACTAGATCCATCTATGGATCTAGAGGGTAAACCCCCCCCCCCCGCTAGACGGGACGGAGACCAACCTTGGTTTGACCACGACAACCGAGATCGGGAACGATACCGGGCACTAGAAGCTGAATTCCGACACAATGTGGCCCGGGTCAGAGGCGCTGCCCACCCACGGTGCTTCACAAACGAGGTCATGCAGCACCAGTTTCCCGAAGGGTTTAAACCCGTAAATATCGAACAATACGACGGGACAACATACCCCACCGTGTGGATCAAAGATTTCCTCCTCCACATACATATGGCCAAGGGAGACGACCTCCACACCATTAAGTACCTACCGCTAAAGCTCAAAGGGACAGCTAGACACTTGTTAAACAGCCTCCCCGAAAACTCCATCGGAAGTTGGGAGGAGCTTGAGGACGCCTTCCAATCTAACTTCTAGGGCACTTATGTCCGGCCTCCAGACTCCTCTGACCTAAGCAATATCGTCCAGAAGGAAGCCGAGTCGGCCCGACAGTTTTGGAACAGGTTTCTAACAAAGAAAAACCAGATTGTCGACTGTCCGGACACCGAGGCAATAGCCTCCTTCAGACATAATATCCGGGACGAATGGTTGGCTCGACAGCTCGACCAGGATAGGCCGAGGACAATGTCCTCCCTCAGCGCACTCATGACCCGCTTTTGCACGGGCTAAGACAAATGGCTAGCACCCCATGGTCATAATCTTGAAGACTCAGGCACCTTGGAAATGCAGGATGGGAATGGCAAGCCGCGGCGCAACAAGAACAAACGCCACCACAGCAGCGGGCACACCGATGATATTGCTGTAAATGCCGGATTCCGCAGCTCGAAGCCAGGCCAACGAATGAAGCCCTCTAAAGGGAACATGGATGGACCTACCACTCTGGACAAAATAATGGAGAGAACCTGCCAGATCCATGGCACCCCGGACAAGCCTGCCATGCATACAAACCGTCAATGTCGGGTGTTTTGACAGGCTGACAAATTAGCAGCCAAGGAGCAGGGCAAAGGACCATGGAGCAACGACGACGAAGAGCCCCACGGTGCGAACAACGAAGGTCAAAAGCAGTTCCCTCTAGAGGTAAAAATTGTGAACATGATATATGTCACACACATACCAAAGAAGGAAAGGAAACGCGCCCTTCGGGAGGTCTATGCCGTAGAGCTTGTAGCCTCGAAGTTCAACCCATGTTCGGTTTGCCCGATCACCTTCGATTGCAGGGACCATCCAACCAGTATCCGTCATGGAGGTTCGGAGGCCCTCGTCTTGGATCCCATCATCGATGGATACCACCTCACCAGAGTTCTCATGGATGGAGGAAGTAGCCTTAATATGATATACTCCAATACGGTGAAAAAGATGGGCATAGATCCATCCAGGATTAAACACCACCTTCAAAGGAGTCATTTTGGGCATTGAAGCGCGCTGCTCTGGCACTATAACCCTCGAGATTGTGTTCGGATCTCCCGATAACTTCCACAACAAAGACGTGATCTTTGACATTGTACCATTCCATAGTGGCTACCATGCGCTGCTCGATCGTATAGCGTTTGCTCGCTTCAACGCCATTCCCCACTATGCCTATCTAAAGCTCAAGATGCCCAGACCGAAGAGGTCATCACTGTCAATGGCAATACGGAGCGCTCTCTCCGGACAGAAGAACACATTGCGGCCCTAGCGGCCAAATGCCAATACGACAACGAAACCCTAGAGTCCCAATATGCCTCCAAGACGCGACATGCGGGCAAGCGAGCTCGAGCCAAATCGGACCTGCCAGCTCCACCTCCCGCTTAGAATAAATAGGGATACGCTCCCCATAGCACGACCCAGCTACCCGTCAGATATGTCCCTCGAAGACACAATTTTGCTCTTAAAATACCATGCGCAGCTGTGGGGATCTACTTCCGAGGATTGGATATCCAGATTAACCGATCTACAATCCAATCGCTTCTTTGTCCAGAGGTGAGATACCATTAAGGATCTACAAACTGCCCGGATGACACAACCTACGGCGGCTTCTCACGACCCCCCCTCAAGGTCCATCTGCCAAACATGAACCACCATCAAGAGGTTCCGCAACTACTCGCTCGAGGGCAACAACGCGCAACCAGGATCAAGGAGGATGTCAAGCCACCCATTGAGGGCCCTCAATAAAAATGTTATTCTATAAAAGATTTCTTTTCCTTTTTTGCAATAAAGAATTGCCTGTAAGATCTGTCTCGGCACTGTGAATCATAAAATTGTTACACATGCCTCGGTTTTCACTACCTCTATTACACAACTTGTTTTCCACATACTTGCACCATATAGATCGTCCATTTACAGGATAGGTGCGATCTGCTGATAGACCGGGGGCATGGGTATAATTAAACACCCAAAGCATGACCCCATTACTATGTCTTACCTGTTCGGCGTCTCAGATAGTGCACTATATTCATCAGTTTCGAATTATGTCTTGGGTCAATAGTTAGGTTGCCCTGCTCCTGTGCTTGCCCCTTTACGTTCCGCCAATTTGGCTAAAAGGGTAAAAGGGAGAACCACTGCAATCGTATCCGCAGCTGGCCTGATGAATACCTCAGTGAAGAAAGTCGAAAACTGTCTGTCATAATAAGCGAGAACCGGTATGCGATCCGAGCTAATGTGTCAAACTAAGAATCGATGGAGATTCTCCTATGTCATATGAAAGGTTTGTACCTTTCCAAACCATGTGGTATAGCCTCAAGCTTTGCCCGAACAGACTACCATAAAACACTAGGGGCTTGTAACTAGTCCCCGTATTCGAGCTCCTAAGGCTAAGTGAAAGCACTAAAGCAAAATAGCCCGATTGCCTCATTTCCCTCACTATCGCCTACGGGCACCGATATATCGGCTAAGGACCCAACGCGTAGGTCGAAACACCCCTCTTAGTATCTACATGAGGGATGAAGCCGATGACTCGCAACTTTCAGATTAAAATGACCACGCATGAGTCAAAACAATACATAATATGATATATTCAGTACAAGCATAATAAAACATAATTGTCTTCAGGGTATAATGATAACACCCTGTCGTTGTTTTCTCACGGGGGGTGCACCGAGATGTCAGAAGCCATGGGGTGTCCTGAGAGGTAAGAGCAAGGCTGCAGTGGAATATTCAAGACGGGCATGTGAATGTCGCGCAGTGGTTTACCCATGTTCGGGGCTCTCCGGAGAGATAATACCCCTACTCCTGCATGTCTGTATATGAGATGTATATGTAGTATAGGGTTTCTCCTGGAGCTATATCTGAGGAGGAAGAGGGAGTTGTGAGCTCCTCACCTTGGCCTCCGGTGTATGCATGCATGAGTGAGGGAGAGAGAGAGACAGGATGGGAGGAGGCTTCCCGTGGGTGTGTGCAGAGAGAGCTCCCCTGGTGCCTCTTATAAAGGGAGGCCCAGGGGACAAGGGGTGGCCCAAATGGCCTAATAAGACTACTAGAGATGACACGTGACACGACGGGTGATGGGTGCATAGTGGGGCACTACTCGCCAATAGTGCTCGACTGTAGCGGGGTGGCTCGCTTTGCAGACCGTCAGCTACAGTGTCGTCAGCTCTTGTCCGATAGGGCGCCTGGAGCTGACTTCGCAGCTGGCCAGGAGGAGAGGAGCCATCCAGTAGTAGCCGGCCAGGAGGAGCTGGCCAGGAGAAGCCGACCAAGAGTAGCCAGCTGGGAGTAGCTAGCCGGGAGTAGCCAGTCGGGAGTAGCCAGCCAAGAGTAGCCAGCCGGGAGGAGCCAACCGGGAGTAGCCATCTAGGAGGAGCCAACCGGGAGTAGCCAGCCCGGAGGAGCCATCCGAGCCATAGCTTTGTCTTCGCTTCTTCGTTTGTCTTGTTGGTTCGTTGGGCTTGACATACTAGGGATGGTCCCCCGGTGTTTTAAAATGTTGAGTTGTCTCCTTGAGCCTACCCCGGGGGATTGTAAACCCCTCCAACAGTAGCCTCCGAGCCTCCAGGCGACTTGGAGAGTCGGGCAGAGGGTTTTTGCCGTTGGAGTTGCAGAAGTCGTTGATGTCGTAGAAGTTGTTGATGATGGTCGTTTGTGGTTTGGGGACGACGCGCCTTGCTTCCAGCTGGGGTGCGCCAGCGCACCCACTGGTTGTAGCCTCCGAGCCTCTGGGCGACCCGAAGAGTCGGGCAGAGGGTCTTTGCTGTTGTGGAAGTAGACGGTGGCGTCGAGGACGCCGGGCGGGGACGCGGAGTCCGCCGGTTGAAGGGTGCAGCAACTGCTGGGAGAGAACACGGAGTCCACCGGCTGGCGGTTTCCAGCGGGGGCATGCCAGCACACCCGTTGGGTGTAGCCTTCGAGCGACTCAAAGAGTCGGGTGGAGGGTCTTTGCTGTTGCTGAAGTAGATGGTGGCGTCGAGGACGCCAGGCGCCGATGCGGAGTCCGCCGGCTGAACGGCGCGAGGCACTGCCGGGAGCGAACGCGGAGTTCATCGGCTTGCGATTTCCAGTGGGGGCGCGCCAGTGCACCCGCTGGGTGTATCCTACAAGCCTTCGGGCAGAGGGTCTTTGCTGTTGCGAAAGCAGACGGTGGCATCTAAGATGTCAGCCGTGGACGCAGGGTCCGTCGATTGAAGGGAGCGAGGCGTTGTGGGGGGGGCGGACACGTGGTCCGTCGGTTGATGGGCGAGGCGCTGCCGGGCGCGGACACGGGGTCCGTTGGCTAATGGGCGCGAGGCGCTACCGGAAGCGGGCGTATGGCCAGCCAGCTGATGGGCGTGGAGCCCTGCCGAGGGCGGATGCGGGGTCCGCCGGCTATGAGCGTGGAGCCCTGCCGAGGGCGGATGCAGGGTCCACCGGCTGTCGAGCGCGAGGTGCTGTTGGGGGCGGACGCGGGGCCCGCCACCTGTCGAGGGCGAGGCGCAGCCGAGGGCGGACGCGGGGTTCGCTGCCGGAATGGGCGCGAGGCGCTACCGGGGGCGGACGAGGGGTACGCTATCGGATGGGCATGAAGCCCTGTCGAGGCAGACACGGGGTCCGTCGCTGTATGGGCGTGGAGCCCTGTCGAGGGCAGATGCGGGGTCTGTCGGCTGTCGAGCGCGAGGCGTTGCCAGGTGCGGACACGAGGTCCGCTGGCTGATGGGCGAGAGGCCCTGCCGGGAGTAGCCCCAGGCGAGAAGGTTCCTCATGGAAACGATCATGCAGAAGACAAGGTTACGTCAACGCAGATATATCAAACATTTGATTTTGGTAGTGCAAGTTTGTGTAGAGGGTGCCTACTCGGTTTCGTCCGAGCCCCCTTAAGTCTTTTTCATGTTCTCTCCGCTCTTTGGCTTTTGCTCTTGCTAGCCAGACAGCCGAGAGCCAGTCTGTAGCTGAGACAACGAGTGGGCCGCGGAATGCAGCATACAGTACACGGACTCTGGGATAAGGCTCGGCCGAGCAGATACTCATAAATGAAACGACCGGGTCGTCTAAGCCATTTTCTCCTTGGATGTTTTTGCGTGTGGTGACCTCCAGCTTTTGCTCTCACTAGCCGGACAACCGCGGTGCGATCTGTAGCTAAGACAAAGAGTGGGCCTTCGGTCCCTTGCACGCTACTAAACCGTCTCGTGGGAATGAACGTACCGGGCCAAGCGGCCAGCCCCGGGCCGAGACTAGCTCGTGCCGGGGTGAACAGTAAGGCAGCAGAATTAATGCGGAGATGGCCCCATGGGTCGCTCGGGGTTATTCGTTTTGTGTGTACCGCTTAGGGATATGTGGGTGGAGATCTCACATTGCTTTTGGGTGCCGGCGAGGCAGTTT
This sequence comes from Hordeum marinum, assembly GCA_022496015.1. Taxonomy (NCBI): domain Eukaryota; kingdom Viridiplantae; phylum Streptophyta; class Magnoliopsida; order Poales; family Poaceae; genus Hordeum; species Hordeum marinum. The sequence continues at coordinate 377,877,201 of CM039678.1, read as the reverse complement.
TGTCGATGTCGATCAGCATGTCCCATAGCCGACATAGTCCGGCTGATGCGCACGAGGCGCTGTCGGGCGTGGACGCGGAGTCCACCGGCTGATGTGCACAAGGCGCTGCCGGGGGCGGACGCGGGGTCCACTGGCTAGAGAGCATGAGGCGCTACGAGGCGTGGACACGTAGTCCACCGGCTAAAGAGCGCGAGGCGCAGCCGGGCACGGACATGGAGTCCGCTGGCTGATGTGCGCGAGGTGCTGCTAGGGGCGGACATGGGGTCCGTCGGCTAAAGAGCGTGAGGCATTGGCGAGCATGGACATGGAGTCCACCGGCTGATGTGTGCGAGGCGCTGCCGGGGGCGGACTCGGGGTCCGCCGGCTGAAGAACGCGAGGCGCTGTCGGGCGCGGACACAGAGTCCGCCGACTGATGTGCGCGAGGCGTTGCGGGGGGCGGACTCGGGGTCTGCTGTCTGAAGAACACGAGGCGCTACACAAGGGGGACATGGGGTCCGCCAGCTAATGAGCGCGGGCCGTTGCCGAGGGCGGATGCGGGGTCTGCCAGCTGATGAGCATGGGGCGCTGCCGAGGGTAGCCTCCGAGCCTCCGGGTGAGGAGGTTCATTGCTTTTTTGACACCGCTAAGGTGGCTGTTGTCGCTGATAGTCGGCACGGCTTTTCATCAGCAGAGCGCACCGGTGCACCCACTGGGTGTAGCCATCGAGCCCCTGACAGTCGGTGGGTGTGCCGGTCGGACGTCGAAATGAGTGGGAAGCTGGAGCCAGCCCGATGTCGAAGTAGACGGCCAGGCCAACCGGCCTGGCGGCGACGCAGGTTGGCCGTCCGAGTGAGGACACAGGCAGGCGGATACAGGTGTTTATTCCTTTTTTTTGTTTTTTTGGCTGGTTGGGCAGCCTGCCACATAATAGCAACAGGAGGCAACGGGGGAGCCGGCCCGGTGCATGACTGATTGGATCAGCGCGCGGAGCCGTCCCGGGGGCGATGTGGAGCGCAGTGGCCTACGGTGGCGAGGCCTGCACAGGGGCGCACGCAAGCGGGCAGAGGAGCTCGGGGGCGACGCTGGGTGCCGGAGGCCGAACCGGCCATGGGAGCGCGGGGAGGCAGAGTGGAGCCGGCCGGGACGACACAGACAGGGATGCATGAGCGCGACAAGACGGAGCTGGCCGGGGCGGTGCAGCGGGCGTGCGGAGCCGCCGGGGCATGACGAGGCAGGTGGAGTCGGGAGGTGCCGGCCAAGGAGCGCGGGTGACGCACGCGGTGACCAGGCATGATGTGACAGCACGCGCGGGCGCAGGAGGCCGGAGCCAGGCGCAGGAGGTCACAGGTGTGGAGGAGCCGACAACGCTGTGGGTGGGCAGAGGAGGCTTAGGGCGTGTAGAGTGGGGAGCAGGAGCTGGACCAGGATGGTGGGCGTGCAGGCGGGCAAGGAGGGGCCGCTGAGACGGCAAGCTAACCGGGTGGGGAGCCGGCACGGGCGGCAGGGGAGCCGGCATGGGGCGGCCAGCTGGCCGGGCATAGGAGTACGCGTAGGGCAGCCAGCCGGCCAGTCGACCCACTGCTTCACAGTCTTTTAGCCAGCACAGGGTGCATGGGGCGTACGGGCAGGGACGTGTCAGCAACTGGTGCGTGCGCGCGAGGCGAGCCGGCTGCCGGGACGTGGGAGGCCGACTGACGGATCCTGCATGGCTAGAGGCAGAGCCGGTCCGGCCAATACGTTGAGTTGGCGTAGAGCCGACGAGGAAGGTGCGGCGGTTGGCTGGCAACATTGCTGGCCTGCCCAGGCAAAGGGCGGGACGCGGCCACAGCAGGCTGGGCGGGTGGAGTATAGCGAGGTGGGCGCGCGGGACTGAGGGATCACTAGAAGAGTGTCTAGAGGGGGGGGTGAATAGACTACTAGCAGGAAATTAAAACCTAACCTTTTCCCAAGTTAATTGGTTGGCAGATTTTAACAGTTTTAGCAAGACTCGCAAGTCTATATACCCAACACATGCATGTCAACAAATATGGCAGCGGAAAGTAAATACATTGCACAAGAAGTAAAGAGTTGAGATATGGAGAATAAACGCAATTGGAGACGCAAGGATTTTTCCCGTGGTTCTGATAGGTGGTGCTATCGTACGTCCACATTTATGGAGTCTTCAACCCACGAAGGGTAACTGTCACGAGAATCAACGAAGGGCTCCACCCATACGGGTCCATGAAGTAGCAACCTTGACTATTCCATAACGCCTCCGTCCACGAAGGACTAGCCTCGCTATGGGTAGATCTTCACGAAGTAGGCGATCCCCTTGCCCGTACAAACTTCTTGGTACAACTCCACAACACGAAGTAGGAGGATCCCAAGCAACACCTAACCAATCTAGGAGGCACCACCATCCAAAAGGTAATTGTCGGTGTTCTAGGAACGGGGGTACCCAGACCTGCCTGCCTGTGGACCAGGATGTGGCCCACTTCATCGACCAAATGGGACCAGGCGAGGGCCCAAGCCACGTGAGGAAGAACAGCGACAAGACCTGCGAAGGATGGGCTTCCTCAATAACCCTCTAGAGCGGCGGAGTTTCCTATGCAAGGCTCGGCCTCATGAGTCACAAATGACGCAAGGAAGGACAAGCAAGGACCGGGGCACCAGGCGGCGCAGTTTCCCCTTTAGTGCAAAGGGAGTAAGGACCGATGCGGTTTCCCAAAGCACCCCCAAAGGTTTCCATTCCGGTGCAAGAAGGCCACAACCACCCGTCCCACAGGGCAGATGTCATCGCTGATCCTGTCCCTATGGTGTCGATAGTTAATTTGCAGGCGAAGACTGCCTTTGGGCAGGGCGAGCACCAACCCCTGCCCCCCTTCAAAATTGGTCGTTGTGGGATCCCTTCCCACCATTGTGATAAGGGAAGAGGACCCGGGCCACCGCTATATATAGAAGGTAGGCTGCTTCGTAGAAGGGCCCGGAACCAATCCGATCCAACACTTAGTCACTCCACACACCACCACGAGATAGCCAGCCAAGAACACATCTTGAGCACCCTCACGAGGCTCAAGTACATTGTACTAGTTCATACACCCAAACCTCCATGAGAGGCAATCCACCAAAGCAGGAGTAGGGTATTACGCTTTGCAGCGGCCCGAACCTGGGTAAACTGTCGTGTTCATCTTCTTCCTCGTCATCGTGTGAGTTCTTTGTTGTGTTCATCAAGTAGCGAGCTAGGTCGGTCGAGGCTGCAGGGTAGGGGGCGTGTCAAGGTCTTCTCCAAGTTTCGTCCTACCCAAGCTTCGCTGCTCCGATGGCCAACGCCCACCAAGCTTCTTCGTGCCGCACCAGGCCGGCCTCTGTCAACCCCATCGTGGCGGTCGGAGGCCCTTGCCCCGGCGTCGTGGTACCAAGCGGCCAGTGCCAAGTCGCTAGCATTGTCTCCACCGTTACCGCCCCTCAGGCGCATGGTGAACGGGCGGCACCCCCAGCATCAGCGACACGTCAAACCTACGTGGGAGACCTCAACGCGCATGATGCGCTACTACTGGCGAGCGAGATGCTCCGCCACCGACCGACGCATGGGGGCTTGGACGCATGGGCGGATCACATCGCGGAGCTAGTCGCCGTCGCCCAGCGCGCCATCCCTTCTCACTCTTCTTCAAGACCGCATGCGTCAGGAGACGAGGGCTCGCATGCTGAGCCCACCCCCGGGCCTGCCGGTGGATGGGCCCCTCCAATGTCAAGCCGGGCCGAACGGGGCGCGCCACACTCTATGCTCCTTCTCCTCAGAATCACGGTGACCGGTCTCGAGGCACAGCACGATGGCAACCACCAGGCGCACGGAGGAAATGGCATGGCACCCGGTGCGCACACCGATGCGCATCAACGCAACCCGGCGGGCCCTCAGCAGCCCGGGTTGGCCAGACGGGAGTGTGCCTTTCGGCATAGTCAGCGGGCGGTGCAGGCAGCCGGACAAGCAAGCCACGATGGCGGAGGCGCATCAGGGTACCAAGGTGGGAATCTACACCAGACAACATAAGGCCCACCCAACGGTGGTGGCAAAGGTAAGAAACTCCGCTCTAAGGCCCAACGCAGGCATGCCTGTGAGCGACACACACGGGGCGACCCTCCCGCTCCACAGAAAGAGACCGCCATCGACGCACCGACGGACAACTCAGGAGGCGGACCGAGCACCTACGTCAAGCCCTACATACCATGATACGTCATACCACCTGGCCCACCTGGCCAGGAGGAGGCTCAAGCGCCCACCACGGGCGCCAGCACCCCCCAAGAGTAAGAAGTACCCTAGGCGTCCTCCTCGAGCTGGGCCCGGGGGCTCCCGTCAGCGGAGTGCTGGGCCCGGGCGGCACGAGCAGGAGGCCGCCCCCAAGTCGTGGGGCGCGGCACCAGCTGGCACCCTCGCGGGGAAGTGGCGACAAAACTATGTCCTTAGGCCCGAGGAGTGATGGCTTGGGGGAGCGGCAAGACAAATGCAATGCGGGCGACCAGCGGCGACCACGATGCCTACACGGCCTTAGGACGACGGGCCTCCCGAGGACTTCGGGTCCTCGACCAGACGACACGTGAGCGACTCACAAGGCATACTTCACCAACAAAACACCCTTATGGCCGCGCCGACACATCGTGCTCATGTTTGGGCCTCTAGAGCGTAATCCCGAGGTCGCACGGGGAACGATGCAATCGGGTTAGGATCATAAGAGCGCGCAACCGGGTAGAAATGCACGGGATGATCTTTGACGAGGGCTGCGAGCCACAAATCCATGCGCCTGGGGGCTATCCCAGGGCCGTGACACTCTCACGTAACAATGAGCGGGCGGTATATGCCCGGAGCCCCCCGAGGACGCGGAGGGGTTCCTCCCACGCAATGTGGAAGCCACAGCCCGGAGCTGGCAGAGAAGACAACCCTTTCCATCAATGGCTATGCCCATGTAACATGGATGCCCTACGCTCAGTGTTGGGGGAAGACGAAGGCGGGTACAACCCCGAAAAGCTGGACACAGCCGTTTTCTCGCTCTTTTTTGTGTGTGTTTCAAGTTGCAGCCATCGATGGCCCTTTTTTGTGCTTGAGCCTATCAAAAGCTCGAGGATTTTGTGATATGTTTTAAAATAAAAAGGGGAGGAAACTTTTCTCTCTTTCCTTTCTTGTTTTGCCAAACTTGAATTCTTTCTTTCTAGATGGAGTTTAGAAAGGAGCCCAATACTCCGCACCGCCCAAGGCATCACAAATCTAGATGGCGAGGCCTCGCCGCCTCAGGGGCACGCAATTTTTAGCAATAAACCCCCACTCTGGGGCTCCGACTGTAGCTTGACATCACAACATGGAGTCTTGGGAGGCCCCAGAGCCTCCCGAGGCAACACCTAGAGGAATGGAATGGGGGATCGCTCGAGCGTCAAGGGGGGCTCCTGAGCAGCACGCCTCAGAAGCCTTACCAGTCATAAGGCCACTCGTCCCCCCTGGTGTTGTCCTTGGTTTCCGGTCGGTATTGGGGGTGTCGGGGGCCCGCCTCGGGAAGTGCGTCCTTGGTTTCCGGTCGTACCTAATGGTGGTGGGGAAATGCGTGGGACTGGGACCTGACAACGTAGAGCGGTTTGAGCGTCGAAAAATGGGGCTCCTAGGCAACGCGCCTCAAGAGCCTTACCTGTCATAATGCCACCCGACTTCTTGGTGTCGTCCATGGTTTCCGGTCAGCAATAGGAGTACCGGGGCCTCGCCTCATGAGGTGTGTCCTCTCCGGTCGTACCTAACGTTGGTGGGGAAATGTGCGGGACTGGGACCTATAGATGCAGAGTGCCGAAAGGACCCTCAAACCATTCAGCATGTAAGAAATAGGTATCATGGACGAAGCCACAGCTTGACGGAACAGCATGTCTCGCCTCACGACGCGGGATCGCCAGCGTCATACAAAACTAAGTACACTATCGAACCCGTCAGGAGCCTCCAGGCCTAATAACAGACCCAAGGATGAAATGAGGATTGCACACGCTAACCTAAAAATGCAGGAACTATGGCTACTACGTGCGGCTGCCAAGGCCCCAGAGAATGAAGCGACAAAGGAGGCGACACACGAGGAGGGCTCGATCCCGATGAGCCACGAGGCCCAAGGCCCAACAGGAGCGGCAGACGCGAGTTGCCCGTGGAAGAGGAGGGCCTCGTAGGGCCCGTATCAGGGGATGACACAGGGCCACAACCATGGCGGCACCAACCAACACTACAACCAGTGAACCAAGGAAGAAAAACAAGATGACAAGGTAACACGCAAAAGATTAACGCCCCACGGGGCAGGGTTCTTCTTCGAGTGTTACAGGCACCTAAGAATGGGAATGGAGGATTCCTAAGGGAAGGAGTCACCGCTGCCGCCCAGGCCGCCGGTGGGCCCGGCGTTGGAGCCGTCCTCTTCGTTGGAGACCGGTGTCGAGATGAACTAGTCCACCATGGCCTGCACGAGCAGGCATGTCTCGCCCCTGAGGGGGCGCTGTGGTTTGTCAGGCACCCACTCTCCAAGGCGCCGGAGGTCGAGCTGCGGGGTGAGGTGGCGTAGGTTGGAGTAGATGAGCGTCAAGGCAAGGTCGAGAAGGTCGCGCGCGTCGGGCGCGCTGTCCGTGTCGACGCCGGTCTCCAGCGCCTCCACCACCTTCTAGAAGAACTAAAGGTAGCCCCCATCGCCGCGCACGTGCGGTAGCGTCGGGGCGTCCCCGATGAACCGTCTCACTACGCCGGCCGCGCGGCAAGCAATGTCCTGGAACTGCTTGGCACGGAGGAACTCCAACAGCCTGGCATGCGCCACCTCATCTTTGTCAGCCTGCACGGCGTCGGCCGCCTCCTGGACTTGGGCTTGGAGGGACGCTAGTTCTGCCCGAGCCTCGGCCTCGCCCTGGAGGGCTGCATCGAAAGCGGCCTCGACGGTGGTTAACCGGACCCGCAACATCTCCACCTCTTCCTAAAGCTCGCCAAGCTTGCGCTTCTTGGCCGCGGGAACCCTGGAAGGAGTGGAGGGAGATCAAGCTCACGACAGCGGACAGAAGAAAGAGAGAAGCAGGAGGCGGCGGAATACTTACTCGTCGGCCAGGGCCCACCGCTGGCGAACTTGCATCGACCCCGAGGGCGCCCGATGCTGCCTCCCGAGGAAGACGAAGGGGCCGGAGGAGCCAGCCACTTCCCTACGCCTGTCCACTTCCTCCAGATGCCTTGAAGGATTAGGTGGCGAGAAGGAAAGAGGGTTTTTGTGCGGGCGGAGCGAAGGAAACTAGACGAATCCTCAAGACTGTGATACCCTCCGCTAGCCAGGGAGAGGTCGGATTTATAGGTGTAACCGCGGCCACGAGGCGTCATGGGAGGGCAAGCGGCGCGAGGCAGTTTGGTCAAAGCTATCCCATCCAGGTCGCCTTCCCGGCCCTATGAAGGGTCACATCCATGCGGCCTACAGCATCGAGAACACTTGATGGGAAGCAATGATGGCCTGCTGCACCCAGGCGCTGCGTCAATCCAACCGGGTGCGGTTCCGGACAGCCTCAGGGAGCGGAGGCATCGCCGCCGAGGCATCTAACACGCACTAAGCCTGGCCCGTAGGCAATTGGGCCCCGCGGCACTTCGAACCGTCCTCGAGGCTTCGTCCGTAAGCCATCTCGGGCGTGCCTTGGTCCCGAGTCTACTGTCGGAGTTCTGGGAACGGGGGTACCCAGACCTGCCTGCCTGGGGCCTAGGACGTGGCCCACTTCATTGACCAAATGGGACCAGGCGAGGCCCCACTCAAGACAAGGCCCTCGCGAGGGCCCTAGCCATGCGAGTAAGAATAGCTACAAGACCCGCGAAGGATGGGCTTCCTCAAGACCCCTCCTGAGCGGCGGAGTTTCCTATGTAAGGCCCGGCCTCAAGAGTGACAGATGACGCAAGGAACGACAAGCAAGGACCAGGGCGCCAGGCGGTGCAGTTTCCCCTTTAGTGCAAAGGGAACAAGGACTGACACGGGTTCCCAAAGCACCCCCAAAGTTTTCCATTCCGGTGCAAGAAGGCCACAACTACCCGTCCCGTAGGGCAGATGTCATCGCTGAGCCTGTCCCTACAGCGTCGATAGTTACTTTGCAGGCGAACACCACCTTTGAGCAGGGCGAGCACCAACCCATGTCCCCCTTCAAAATTGGTCCTCGTGGGATCCCTTCCCTCCATCGTGATAAGGGAACAGGACCCGGGCCAATGCTAAATATAGAGGGTAGGCTGCTTCATAGAAGGTCCCTGAACCGATCCAATCCAACACTTAGTCACTCCACACACCACCACGAGATAGCCACACAAGAACACATCTAGAGTGCTCTCATGAGGCTCAAGAACATTTTACTAGTTCATCCACCCAAACCTCCACGAGAGGCAATCCACCAAAGCAGGAGTAGGGTATTACGCTTTGCAGCGGCCCGAACCTGGGTAAACTATCATTTTCATCTTCTTCCTGGTCATCGTGCGAGTTCTTTCCTGCGTTCATCGAGTACCGATCTAGGTCGGGCGAGGCTGCAGGGGATCTTCGCACACGCCCCTGTGTTCGATCCTTAAGGGTTTTGCGGAGCCCAAAATCCGACAGTAATAGGCTTGGTAATGATGATGAACTCCTTGCTCTTGTGCTTCAAGATGATAGACTCCTCAACACACAATCACTCTCTCACAGATTTGGCTTGGTGGAAGAGATGAGATTGGTGGAAAGAAACTTAGGGAGGCTAGAAATCAAGATCCATATGATTGGAGTGGAAGATCTTGACCTCAACACAAGGGTAGGTGGTTCTCTCTCAGAAAAACTGGATGGGGCAACTATGGAATAGTTCTGAGTGCTTCTGTTTCGAGTAGGTGGTGGTGAAGGGGTATATATAGGCATCCCCAAAAATCCAACCGTTACACACAAAATGACCAACTCGGTGACACCGATGTGTTAATCTCGGTGGTACTGAAGTGACCAAAAGGTGGCAACTTTTGAATCTCGGTGAGACCGATATAGGAAACTCGGTTGCACCCATAAGGTGACCAACGGTTAGATTGTCATTCTCGGTGACGCCGATCCAACAATCTCGGTGGTACCGATATTGCAAATTTGCATAACAGAAAGTTGGCAACATAAACCCGGTGGCACCGATATGGAATCGGTTGCACCCAAGTGGCTAGGGTTTGGCTGAGTCTGTCTGAGGTTGAGAATCGATGGCACCGGGATGGAAATGTTGGTTGCACCGATTTTTTATATTTGGCTTTGGACAGACTTTGGTGGGAGAGTTTGTGGGTGTTTTTGGTGACTATCACTTGTGCACGTATGAGCATTTTGTTCACCAACAAAACATTACCCCCTTTTAATAGTATTGGCTTTCCTATGGACTCAAAGTGATTTCTCGCAAATATAAAATGTAGTGTCCTCTTGCTTGAAGGTTGACCAACCTATTTCCTTGCATCTTGGGGTATCTCCACAATCCTTTTGCCAACCCAACTCTCCATGGAATATTATATGAAATACACTAGATATAAGTATTAGTCCAAGAGACAATGTATGTTGTCATGAATTATCAAAACCACCAAGGGAGCACGTTGTGCTTTGAATCCCCCCCCTTTTGGTAATTGATGACAACCTACAATCAAAGCTTTAAATAAAGATATGCGTGGATATAATGAAGACTTTGAGAGACACATGACTTAGATTTTCTCCCCCTAAATGTGTGCAGTCCTTTAAAGGATTGTTGCTTTGGAATGCATGGACACGCATATGGATGAAGGGATATAAGGAGTCATGTGTATCTTGGATATATGCATCAAAATATATATGAATGAGATGCATCATTGTTCAAGACTTCACACTTGCAAACAATATGTGCAAGAAGCAAGAGATCATCTTGACCAAGAGTATGATGCAAATACTTACCTTGAGTTCTTGATCATTCTAGTAGTAGAAACACACTTGAGAAAACAATGTTAGGAAACTCAAGAGTATTCTACTAATATAAAGACAATAGAACTCAAAAGTACAAAGATATGGAGAACATATAAAGATGATAATCCTTAAGATTAATATGTCCGCAAGAACATTTAGAACTTTCTCCCCTTAGATATGAAAGTAGTAGTTCGTCCTCTCCCCCTGAATCTCAGCATGTAGATATTGGGATTGGATAGGGTGAGAAAAGTTCTAAAGTGACCAGTCAAATAAAATAAGGTCAATAATATTCTCCAAACATGTTTTCTCCCCCTATTTGGCATTGTCACCTTGTTTATATAAGTAAAAGCTTGATATCTGCTCTACCCCTTAATCATATCTCCCCTTTGCATAAGCATGTAACTCTCCCTTTAGCATGAAGCTTTGTTATTCTCCCCCTTTGGCTTTAATTTCCAAAAAGGTCAAATTTAGGAGTAGGTACAGGGATCATTGACAAGGAAGGGATCCTCGAGAACAAGGGTCATTCAAAGTAGGGTTCATAGAAAAGAACTGAGGGAATCATTGAAGGTAACTTCTCTCCCTGTGGCAAATAGTAGTGAGGTCTTGTTAAGTCTTCTCCACCTTTGAGCTAGGGATCCTTGAATAAAGAATTTCTCCCGCTAAGTTTTACTTGTTATTCTCCCCCTAAGTTTTTTTAGAAGGGATCATCGAAGTAACATAAGAAAAACAGATAAGAGAAAAACAAATCGGTGACTCCAAGACAGATAGATCGGTGGTACCGAGATTTTGTAGTGCAGCTTGTGTGCAATTTCGGTAGAACCGAGATATCCGAGTCGGCGGCTCCGAGGCTAAAATAGAAAGAAGGAATAAGAGACCAAGTTTCTGTTTTTGAAGAGTCAAAATATATATTTTCAAAGGCAAAGTGAAGGACACCATCTAGAGAAGATCTGAGTGGTTACGAGAGATCATGCAAATAGAGAACAAACCACACAAGATTCTTAACTAGATGATGGGCCGTAACTAAGTCACCTATATTAGAGTATATTGACTTAGGAGCCAAGCAAGAATACTTGATCATAGGTCATACTCTACGTTAAGCTCAAAATGGGGTTACCATTTTTCGACTAAGCATTTTAATGTCTTCATATCTCTTGAGTTGCTTTAGCTCATGACTTGGAGTAAAGCCTTTTCAATGATATGAATGAATACCTTTTGAGTGATGTTGATGACGTTGCTCATAGGTGAACTTGTTAAGGATGCTCGAGGTTGATAAAGAACATCTTGAGTTGGGAGCAATCCTTCTCGTTCTAGTACACTTGTTACCTACAAAGGTTAGTCATGCAAGGAAGAACAATAGGTATATCCATTTGACATGATACCAATTGAGATTTTGCAATAATGATCAAGTATATGTCAAGGATATGTTGTCTTCTTCCTTCCATCATCAAGAGGGGTTGTGGATACTTGGTCAAGACAAGATTGATTATGATTGGAGTTGGTTGCAATCTCGTCGAATTAAGTTCTTCCAAGTACCTACAAATGGTTAGATGCAATACAAGGGAGCATAGAATTCCATGGCATAAGATAACATGTTAGGAATATCATGGAAGTATCAAGAAGGCTCATGCCCTTGCAAGCATCCGAGTGAGTCTAGCTCAAGTTTGAAGCATCAATGACGTCCAACTCACTCCTCAAGTGACAAAATTTTTTCTCACCAAGTGGCTTAGTAAAGATATCAGCCAATTGCTTGTTAGTGCGAACATGCTTCAGATTAATATCTCCTTTGGGAACATGATCACGAATGAAATGATGTCGAACTTGAATATGCTTAGTTCGAGAATGTTGCACAGGATTATGACCAACATTAACATCACTTCCATTGTCACAAAGTAATGGAACATTTTTTACATGGATTCCATAATCCTTAAGCGTTTGTGTTATCCATAGTAACTACACACAACAAGATCAGCAACAATATACTCAGCTTCGGCAGTAGATATAGATACCAAGTTTTGTTTCTTGGAGGAACAAGACACAAGAGATCTACCCAAAAATTGACAAGTACCCAAGGTGGATTTTCTATCAACCTTATCACCGGCATAGTCCGAATCGAAATAGCCAATGCTACTTCTCGAGCATGCGTTGGTTTCCCGTGAAGAGGAACGGTTTGATGCAGCAAAGTAGATAAGTATTTACCTCACTTTTTCATAACCAAGGTATCAATCCAGTAGGAGATACAAGCGATCCACCAATAGATATACCTGCACAAAGAATCAAACTCTTGCACCCAATGCTATAAAGGGGCTGTTAATCCCTTCATGGTTACTTGCAAGGATGAGATCTAATAGAGATAGATATAATAGGGTGCTTGAACTGAAAGTAAAACTAAAAGTAAAAAATAATGCAGCAAGTATTTTTGGTGTTTTTGGTTTTAGATCAGAAAATATAATATGGAAAATAGACCCGGGGGCCATAGGTTTCACTAGATGGCTTCTCTCATGATGGCAAGTATTACGGTGGGTGAAGAAATTACTGTCGAGCAATTGATAGAAAAGTGAATAATTATGAAGATATCCAAGGCAATGATTATGCATATAAGCATCACGTCCGTGACAAGTAGACCAAAAATATTCTGCATCTACTACTATTACTCCACACATCGACCGACTCCTGCCTGCATCTAGAGTATTAAGTTCATGAAGAACAGAGTAACGCATTAAGTAAGATGACATGATGTAGAGGGATAAACTTAAGCAATATGATGAAAACCCCATCTTTTTACCCTTGATGGCAACAATACAATATGTGCCTCGCTACCCCTACTTTGTCACCGGGTGAGGACACCGCAAGATTGAACCCAAAACTAAGCACTTCTCCTATTGCAAGAATTACCAATCTAGTTGGCCAAACCAAACCAATAACTCGAAGAGACTTGCAAAGATATGAAATCATGCATATAAGAATTCAAGAAAGACTCAAATAATATTCATGGATAATCTGAACACAAACCCACATTCATCGGATCTCGACAAACACACCGCAAGAGTATTACATCGGATAGATCTCCATGAAGACCATGAAGAACACGGTATTGAGAAGCAAAGAGAGAGAAGAAGTCATCTAGCTACTAGCTATGGACCCGTAGATCTGTGGTGAACTACTCATGCATCATCGGAGGGGCAATGGAGTTGACGTAGATGTCCTTTGTGATCGAATCCCCCTCCGATAGATTACCAAAAAAGCTCCAAGATTGGATCTCTTGGGAACAGAGGCTTCTGGCAGCGAAAAGTGTTTTCTTGGCTCGTTCTGATAATGATGGAATATTTGGGAATTTATAAGCCGAAGATTAGGGTTAGGGGAGTTGCCAGGGGCCCACAATCCTGCCTGGCGTGGGGTACCCCCCTGGCCACGGCTAGCGGGCTTGTGGCCCCGTGGCAGCACCTTTGCCTTGGTTCTCAAGTCTCATGGATTCCTTTTATTCCAGAAAAAATTACTCCAGAGGTTTTATTCCGTTTGGACTCCGTTTAATATTCCTTATCTGTAAAATTCAAAAACAAGGAAAAAACAGAAACTGACACTAGGCTCTAGATTAATAGGTTAGTCCCAAAAATAATATAAAATAGCATATTAATGCATATAAAACATCCAAAACAGATAATATAATAGCATGGAACAAGCAAAAATTATAGATAGGTTGGAGACATATCAGCATCCCCAAGCTTAATTCCTGCTCGTCCTCGAGTAGGTAAATGATAAAAACAGAATTTTTGATGTGGAATGCTACCCAACATATTTATCCATGCAATATTCTTTATTGTGGCATGAATATTCAGATCCGTAAGATTGAAAATAATAGTCTAATATTGACATAAAAATAGTAATACTTCGAGCACACCAACAAGGTAGTCGTGTCCTTTTGAAATAACATGGCCTTAGATAGTCATCCCTACAAAACCATATGGTCTGGCTATGCTCCATCTTCCCCACACAAAGTATCTAAATCATGCACAACCCCTATGAACAAGTCAAGCAATTGTTTCACACTTTTGGCGTTCTCAAACCTTTTCAACTCTCACGCAATACATGAGTGTGAGCCATGGATATAGCATTATAGGTGGAATAGAATATGGAGGGGGTGCAAGATAGTCTCACATCAACTAGGTGTATCAACGGGCTATGGATATGCCCATCAATAGATATCAATGTGAGTGAGTAGGGATTGCCATGCAATAAATGCACTTAGAGCTATAAGTGTATGAAATCTCAAAAAGAAAACTAAGTGGTCGTGCATAATGAATATCCACTAGTTATATGAAAGTGACAAAATAGGAGACTCTCTATCATGAAGATCATGGTGCTAATTTGAAGCACAAGTGTGGAAAAAGATAGTAGCAATTGTCCCTTCTCTCTTTCTCTCATTTTTTATTTTATTTTTTGGTGGGCTTCGCTAGCCTCTTTTATTTTTTTGTAAAGTCCGGATACTCGTCCCAACTTGTGAGGGAGTCATAGCCTCCATAATACTTTTCTATCATGGGACAATTCTCTATTAATGAAAAATCATCACACTTTTATTTACTCATAACTCAAATAAAAATAAATTACAACTCGATTCCTATGACAAGATATAACTCTATATGCAATATGAAGTGATGATGCAAGTCATAGAAAGACTACATGGTGGAAGTTGAATGGCAATATATCTCGGAATGGCTATGGAAATGCCATAATAGGTAGGTATGGTGGCTGTTTTTAGGAATATATGGTGGCTGTTTTGAGGAAGGAGGGTTTGATGTACCAGTGAAAGTTGCGCGGTACTAGAGAGGCTAGCAAAGATGGAAGGGTGAGAGTGCGTATAATCCATCGACTCACATTAGTCATAAAGAAATCACATAATTATTGCAAAAGTCCATTAGTTATCAAACAAAGCATTAGACGCATGCTCCTAGGGGAGAGGTTGGTAGGAGTTAACCATCATGCACTCCCGACCCTCACACAAAGGTCGACAATCAGTAGGCAAGTCATGCTCCGACTTCATTACATAACGGTTCACCATGAATGCATGCTACGAGAATCACAAGCTTTAACACATGTATCTCTTAAATTCACAACTACTCACTAGCATGACTCTCATATTACCATCCCTATTATCTCAAAACTATATGCAAGGAATCTAACTTCTCATAGTTGTTAATGCACTTAATATGAAAGTTTTTATTATATCCCTCTTGGATGCCATTATATTAGGACTAGATTCATAACCTAAACAAATTACCATGCTGTTTTAATAAACTCTCAAAATAATATAAGTGAGGAACAAGAGTTCAATAATTTCTATAAAATATAACACCACCATGCTCTATAAAGATATAAGTGAAGCACTAGAGCAACATTGCCTAGCTCAAAAGATATAAGTGAAGCACATAGAGTATTCTAACAAATTCATGATTCAGTGTGTCTCTCTAAAAAGATGTGTGCAGAAAGGATGATTATGTAAAACTAACAAGCAAAGACTCATATCATACAAAACGCTCCAAGCAAAACGCATATCATGTGGTGAATAAAAATATATCCTCAAGTAAATTTACCGATGGATTGAAGACGAAAGAGGGGATGCCTTCCGGGGCATCCACAAGCTTAGGCTTTTTGGTATCCTTTAATATGACTTGGGATCCCATGTGATTCCCCAATATTAGGATCTTGCCACTCTTTATTCAATAGTCCATCAAATCTTCACCTAAAACTTGAAAACTTCACAGCACAAAACTCAACAGAAAACTCATGAGATCCGTTAGTATAAGAAAAATGAATCACCACTTTAGGTACTATTGTGAACTCATTATTTATTTATATTTGTGTAATACCTACTGTATTCCAACTTTTCCATGACTCATACTCCCCGATACGACCCATAGATACATCAAAATAAGCAAACAACACAAAGAAAACGGAATCTGTCAAAAACAGAACAGCCTGTAGCAATCGGTAAACTTCGAATACTTCTGGAACTCTAAAAATACTGAAAATTTTGGAAAACCAGGGAAATTCGTATATCAATCCTGTGTAAAAATTTCAGATCAATTTGATGCTCTGGAAAATTCAGAAAATTCTTGAACTAAGCGCAAAAGTTTCTGTTTTCCAGCAAGATCAAATCAACAACTACCATAGATTACCCCAAAGGTTTTACATGGCTCAAACACTCAAAAAACGATTATTACAGAAGTAATAATGTTCCAAACACACAAAAACAGAAGCAAAAATTAGAAAGCAAAATAAAATTGGGTTGCCTCCCAACAAGCGTTATTGTTTAACGCCCCTAGATAGGCAAAACGCAATAGTTCTAGGTATTGTCATCTTTGGTATTGGCAATTTTTGTGAGGACCTTCTTGAATCCAGGAGGTTCTTTAGTTTTATCAGTGATCATACTCCTCGGAAAAAACTCAAGAAATTCTCTTGTAGCAATCAGATCCCGAACAATGTTGATAAAATTAGGGTGAACACTTATCATCTTAAGATCTTCGTCCCCTTTACTAGAGGATTCACCATTATTCTTGGGAACGTAAATAGACTTGGAAGCCTTAGAAAGAGGAAATTTAGGAGTGGTTTGAACAGCAGCAAAATCAGAACCGAAGTTGGTAATAATGTCCTCTAGCTTTCCTATTCTAAAGGAGTCTTGATCCAGTTTTTCATTAACTATGGGTTCCTTTTCCATTAGGTCTTTTAGAGTAACTCCTACCTTAGATCCATATTGAGTATGATTATTGATCTTTTTATCCAAGTTTTCAATGACATCTATAGTAGCAACTTTATTTTCAATGATATCTAACCTTCGCATAACATGTTCCAAAGTTAAAATTGTCCCATTAACCATGATTGGGGGTGATCCAAACAAATTTATCACAGCACTATAGGATACAAAGGTATGACTTCCCAAAAAATTCCCTCCCATGATGGTATCTAGGACATATCTATTCCAAGGAGTGATTCCCACATAAAAATTGTGAAGGAGAACGGTAGTAGATTGCTTACAAATATATCTATTTTGAGCATTGCAAATTCTATACCAAGCATCTTTTAAGTTTTCTCCCTCCCTTTGCTTAAAGTTAAGAACTTCATACTCGGGAGCGATAGTGAAAGGACGTGGATGTCGCCTAGAGGGGGGTGAATAGGCGCTTTAAAATAATTACAGTTTAGGCTTGAACAAATGCGGAATAAAACTATCGTTTAATTAGTCAAGCAAAAAACCTAAAACAACTAGGCTCACCTATGTGCACCAACAACTTATGCTAAGCAACATAGACAACTAAGAGATAGCAAGATATATAACAAGAAACAATATGGCTATTACAAAGTAAAGTGCATAAGTAAAGGGGCTCGGGTAAGAGATAACCGAGGCACGTGGAGACGATGATGTATCCCGAAGTTCACACCCTTGTGGATGCTAATCTCCGTTCGGAGCAGTGTGGAGGCACAATGCTCCCCAAGAAGCCACTAGGGCCACCGTAATCTCCTCACGCCCTTGTACAATGAAAGATGTCGTGATTCCATTAAGGGACCCTTGAGGGTGGTCACCGAACCCGTACAAACAAGGTTAGGGCAATCTCCACAACTTGATTGGAGGCTCCCAACGACACCACGAAGCATCACCACAATGGATTGTGGCTCCGAGGTGACCTCAAATGCTCGGGGCAATCTCCACAACCTAACTGGAGACCCCGAAGCTTGCCTTGAGCTTTGCACCACAATGATTGAGCTCCGAGGTACCACCAACCGTTTAGGGCGCCAAAGCACCCAAGAGTAACAAGCTCTAGGGTGCTCAAACACCCAAGAGTAATAGCTTCTCAACTTCTCACTTCCACGTATCACCGTGGAGAACTCAAACCTATGCACCAAATGCAATGGCAAGGGCACATGAAGTGCCCAAGTCCTTCTCTCCCAAACCCCACCAAAGCAACTAATGCTAGGGAGGTAAATGAGAGGAAGAACAAAGAAGAACACGAAGAACTCCAAGATCCCTGGTCGAGCACTGGAGCTCGCTTGCATTCGCAGCGCCATTCGGCATGGTCTCCTTTAGGATGCGGTGAGCATGCTGGGCCACCTCGGAATAGAGCTCGACGACGTCGACTCATACCTCAAGGCAGAGCGTTAGTGCCTGGCATGTGAATGGCACCATCTCAAGGTCGCCATCAACTTCGGTCGTCTGCAACGTGAGCACGCTCATGTGGAAGCCGAGGAGTCCCTAGCCACGACGAGGGAGGCCTGTGATCGTGCCCTCGAAGAGGCCCATCCGCGGATAGCCGGCGCGAGGTTGCAGAGAAGCGCCGGCAAGAGCTCCGGGCTTCCAATGCCACCCTCGAGCGGCAAGTTTAGGCCCGCAAGGCCGCGCTAGCTGCCTAGGCAGGCGGTCCATTCATGGGAGGAGCAAGGCTCCACACACTTGAGGACACGTTGTGGGGACCCCGACTCATAAGTCGTGATCACTGAATGCACGTGTACAGAGATCCCAGAGATCAATGCTCACTGAACACACATAAGCTGAATAACAAGAGTCTTACATCCACACTTAACATCTTACACAAATAAAGACCGTGAAGGTCAAGTCTTACATAAATAGGGCCACACGGGCCAAGCACTTAAAATAGAACAAGCAGCGGAAATCTTGGTCAAAAGCGTGAACCCATGCCATCTGCCTTAACCTACTAGCATTCTGACTGGGAAGCGCCATAGTTCGCATGTTCGTCACCAATGAACTCTTCAACATACTCATGTTCTTCCATGACTGGCCAATTAAATAACCAGTGGCAAGCCAATGAGTAATTTGAATGTACTTGCAAGCAACCCAAGTTGTGGAACAAGGTAACAATGATGCATGATATAACACTAAGTAGGTAATTTGCAGAAAGCTAATGTTAAATGCAATGACATGATCAAGTAACTAGTAAGCATGCGTCAACAATAGGCATTATCCTCATGAACAAGTTACGGATATCATCTTAAGTAGGTGTTGAACACCTCATGTTCAGTCATCATGCTAAGTCATCGGACTTAGTTCAATACCCAGGCTAAGTCATCGGTCTTAGCTCATGTGACCTCTTGTCACCATCACATCCATACTCACGCCAAGTTTTACGAAAACATTCGGACGTGGCATAAACAGCACCACCCAACTATCCTTGACTATGGACACAGCTATTCGAATAGTTTCACACTCTGCAGAGTTTGCACACTTTACCCACAAGACTCGGGGAACTTCCGTGTCATCCACGACTCGTGGTATATAACATACCCGATGTAAGCACCTGAACAATGCCTTTCCCATGGTGATACTAAACAAAGGTTCCACTCGTTCGTGCCATCCCTCATGATATACATCACTCGTATCATCCATGAGGGCACGCAACGGTGTGCCCGGTGCTTGTAAAGACAGTGCATGACCTTCCACTCTGGGATGACCCCATCTCAAGAGTGACCACTTCACTCTTGCCACTAGTAACGTGGGACCCTTGCTAGAACCAACCATAGTAATCAACAAAGCCCCATCCCATAAGGGGTGTCGTGGTTGCGCATGTGAGGTTGGGACGGTCAACAAATCTTAAACCCTCCATGTTTTAAAACACACCCTCATCTTGTTGCGACACACCACTTCTTTCTCAAGTGGTCACCCAACTCATCATCATCTCCCTCGGGCATTAGTGGCACCCGACGGGGTTTTCAAAAAGTCTTCGAAAGAATCACTTCCTTTCCATCAGTATGCATAAATCCCATCCCATTTGTGTAGCATGTATTACCAACCTAACTACTCCCACCCGCATAACCCTCATAAGGTGGTAGGGTCATGCTTGATGCAAGTGTCAATGGTAGAAGTATCGGAGGCAGCCCACCGAATTGGGGGACACCTCATCATGATCATTCATCAAAACAACAATGCTATATGACATGCATGAAAAAGTTTCTTAAGATGGTCAAAGGGTTGCTTGCCTCGCTAAACAAAGTCTTCGAAGTCTTCAGGTCCAACTTCTTCATCAACAGCGCAATCTATCATCGCGAAATAAAGTGATAAAAATAAGCAACACACAAAGATAGAGCATACAAACTACTATCAAAAATGTTAACCCACTCTGATAAATACTAAATGTCATACTAAAATATTCTCCTAGGGTTTTGTTGTGAAAAATATTTGGAAACTAAATAACAGAGGCAAAAAGGTGCCTAAATATAGGTTTTAAAATAAATTAGTACTAAAAATATTTTCAAACATTTTTACAAATGACACTATTAAATTCTATGGATTATTCTAAGAATTTAGGTGAAAGAATATTTGGATTTGGAATTAATTTGGGCCCTGGGGGATTTTTGGAAGTTAAATAGAAAATAAAAAGGAGAAAGGGGTAATGTGCCCCTCGGGCCAAAATGCCCGGCCGAAACCGGCCCACAGAGGGAAGCCGGCCTAGGCGAGGCGCCGCGTGCGGTAGGTTTCATTTTAAACCTGCCCGTGAGCCCGGCCTGCCAGTGAGAGAGGAGGGGGTGTGGGGATGATAGATGGGGACCTGTCATCCCTCTCCTCGCGACAGGGGCGGGGGAGAGCTCACCGGAGGGGGTCCAGGCCACGGCAGACGGAACAGAGGGCACCGGCGTTCTCGCGAGGCTCCCGCGCGTCGGTGAGAGGTCGAGGGGAGCGCCGGGGTAGAGCGGAACACCAGCGAGGGGAGGGGAGCTCGACGCGACAAGGGTTTGGTGCGGGAGAGGGCTCCTGACCACGGGGAAGAGCGGGCTGAGCACGGGGAGGAAGCGGAGGGAAGGAGGGAGCGAGGAGAGAGGGGCAGGGGCTTGGGGAGGCGCTATTTATAGGGGGACGCCGGTCCATCGTGGACGTGGTGCGCCGGTGAGGACAAGGGTGTCGCCACGGGCTACGGGGGCGAGCGGGGCCATGTCTGGGGGCTCCGTGGACTCAGTCCGCGCCCAGGAGAGGGGAAGGTCAGCCAGGAGGGGACCCGGAGGTGCGCGCGTGCGAGCACGGCCACTAGCCGGTTCGAGCAGTGTCGTGTGCGCGCGAAGGAGGGGAGGAGAGAGAGGGGAGAGAGGGGGCCAACCGCCTACCGCGTTGCGTACGTCGAGGCCGACCAGGGGGACATGCGAGGGAGGCCCAAGGTTGTCGGGCGGCGCCGGTCAGGGGTGGCTACAGTGCGGGAGCGTAGTGTAGCACGTTCCATAGCACCCATATGGCATGCCCTGGCATATTTTAAGCCCCTCGCATGTCTTCTTGTGTCTTGGGTATTTAGGAGATTCCCAAGGGCTAGGAGAGCTTGGGGAGGGCTCTGGAGTAGCCTTAGGGTAGAAGGAAAGGGGGAGAGGGGGTAGAAAAAGATGTTGCCAGAGGTAGAAATAGAGGTTTTACCCTTCAAGCCAATGAGCTATGCCCTTGAGGGTTTTACTGGAGGTGAAAGGTATCCACAAGAGGCTATGGTAAAAATTTGGGGGTAAGGGTAAAAGAAAAAGGGGTGGAAATGGTGGTCTTACCATTTCACCAGAAGGTGTTTGGTATGGTTTTGGGCAAGAAAAAGTTACCACCTTACTGAGATACTTACCAGGGTCAAAGGCTAGGTAAAAATGAGAGGATTCACCAAGTCTGAGCTCAAGGGGAAAAAGTTGACAATCGAGATTTATTAAACCCTAGAAATTTGGAGAATCAGGTTTCTATTGATCTATTGATGCTAGGCTTTTACCCTTGATGCACCACTTAGTGTATCATTACTATTTGGTCATTAGAGCATGCCCACAAAGTTTGCGGCCAAGGGGGACACTTCACTATGTAAAGTTGTTTAAATTTGATTCTGGACAGGAAGGGTTTGGGGTGGTTTGGTGAACCAAACCAACTTGGATTGAGATGAAACTTTGCATGATCATCACTTATGACAGTGTTGACATGTTGGAATTTTCCTGGAATTTACTGATAATATTCCTTATAGAAATATTCCAAAAGTTTGGTTTGAACAAAAAGTGTTTTGAGGGGTTTTTCCCATGATCAGAACATGCCCTTGAGTTGAAACTCATATATATGGAAAATATATGCCCACTGAGTTTCTCTAAATTTTCTCAAATATTTTCAAAGCATTTAAATATTTTTTCCCTAAGAAAAACTATTTCTGGCCTTAATAAAAAGCCTTTAAATAAAATATGAAAATAATCTTTAAAAATAATATTTTGTGGTTTTGGGAAGTCTTTTATATAGTGGGTTTGAAATAAAGCCCTTAGGGAAAGAGACTCCATACAATTTGAGGACTTGCAGTGCAAACCTCATTTCAGGGGGGTTTGAAAACCTAATTTGAATAAATCATTTATGGTTAAAACAAAATTTGATAAAAATAGTTTTGGGCACTATTCATATGGCATGAACATTGGCAAGAGGTTTGGGGCAAGGAAGATGGATATGAAGTGGAATAGAATTTAGCAGTGCCATAAATCACAATCATCAAGCAAGCAACCCTCATTGCAAACAAGCACAAGCACTACGAAAAGTTTTAGTTGGCTCCAATTTTTTATAAACCCAAACAAGTCAAGGTGATACAAACACATGGTGTGACACATGCTGACGCTAGAGGCGATGGAGCAGGTCCTGGAGCGCGAGCGGCTGGAGGTGATGGAGCGTCAGGTGGCTTCCGTCGAGGACTCTCTCGCTTCTCGTCAGGCGAGTGTCCATGAAGAGGTCGATGAGGAGGTGGCAGGGGTCCGCAGAACTCTCGCCAAGGACTACCGCGAGAAGCTAAAGCTTTAGGAGTCCCGCTTCTGCAAGCGGCATGACATGCTGAAAGCTGAGGCGGAAGGCCTCAGGAAAAAGTTAGCAGCGACGGAGCGACGCGAGAAGGCTGCGATGGACGCCCAGACCACCACCAAGGCCGAGATGTGTTTTCTCTATACACAGGTGCAGAACATTGCATCTCGTGTGGAGAAGGCCTTAGAAGAGGAGAACTGAGCCTGGGGTTGCAGCACACGCGCTCCAAGATGTTTCAGGCTCTTGAGGGGAGGGCCAACCGGGCCCTAAGCAGCATCTGCGATGAGAGCATCTCAAGGCCGCTCATTGTTGATGATGTCGGCTACCTTTGCTTCTTCACCAGGATTGTGGAGTGCCTTTAGGGTGGTGCGGAGAAGGTCCGCCAGCTCGCGGAGGAGAAGATCCACGACCTCCTTGCGCGGGCGTCTTCACGTGTCTTCAGCCACCTTCTTCGCTTTGACCCCAACTTCGACTTCAAGACCATGACAGCCCCCATGCCTGAGGTGATCCAAGGTACCCTGGGGGACAGGGTGGAGGATCATGTGGACAACTTGATCCCGGAGTTGACCCCTATTGAACGCGAGGGCCAACCCACTATTGGGGAGCGCGAGTCTGACGATGGTGACAGCGACAACGACAGCGGTGGCGGCGATGACGCATCTCCTTAGATTGTCCGTTCTTGTTCTCCTATAACGATTTTGAACATGACCCCACGAGGATGTGAATGTACCTTGGAAGAAACTCCTTTATGATGTATTAAGTAACATTGTACCCCTTGCACCGCGGTCCCTTGCTTATCGTGCGGTCATGGGCCATCGAGAGGGGCGGATTGTCACCGACACACTGGACCGCGGTTATCCTACCAAGCCTGGGGGCGGATGTTCGACGTAGTCGCTGAGCCACGAGCGCCTGCTTGCTCACTTAATAGAGTTGCGCGAGGACTCGAAAACCAAAGTCTTGGTGAGGTGTGCGTGTGGGCAGGCCCGGGGTCATCATGTCCTGGGCCCTCAAGCGGGGGGCCTCAATGCCGATGGGGCTGGCTCAAGCGTACACATCGTGTCTAGCCCCTACTCGTAGGGTGCGCGAGAGGGAGGGAGTTAGCATCTGCCAGACCTCTTAAAAACAAAACTCAAGATGCAAACGCTGCACGGAGAAACGCCCCCCCCTTTCAAATAAGACGCAAAAACTTCAACTTCATTCCAAAAAGTGGCAAATTCGGTTACAAAAAAGAGCGAGCAAAAGCTGCATCTAGCACCTAAGCTACTCTTCCCCCAGTGAGGAGCGTGGGGCCTCCATTGGGCGTGAGCATAGTCGTTGAAAGATAGTGTCGTCTACCAGCATGGATCATGGGGCTTCCACTTGGGCATGGGTAGGAGCCCCTCTACGGCCTCGTACGACGCTCCTTTGGGGGCTTCGGGCGTGTACATCCCACTCATTCTTACGTGAGAGTAACACGGTTGGAGATAGTTGGGAGGGCACCACAGGCACAAGGCCTGGAGTTTCCGGCCCGGTTCTTGAGTCACCCCACGCATTTCGGCACGGTTGCGTGCTCCTATGGCCCAAACATGAGTGCATTGCTCCCCGCGCGACTGCTGGATTGCACTCCCGTGGTTGAAACATGAGCGCAACACACCCCACGCGACCATAGGAGTATTGTGTTGGTGCAGTCGCTGTCGTGGTTATGAGTCTAACAGTAGAAGTTAGGGGTATGAAAGGAGAGGGTAGAGTCCTAGCCATGACGAGGATGTACACATGGATGTATGAGTTTAGGCCCCTCTCGTGGAGGTAACAACCCTACGTCTCAGTGCTCGGGAGCTTTTGTCATGTGGAGAGTGTGAGTTACAGGTGTTGCGAACCCTTGTGCCAGAGGGGAGGGGTGGCTTATATAGAGTTCGCTGTCCCTCATTAGTGCGAGGCATCCAAGGGTACGATCGTGGGTATAAAGACGAGTGTTACTAGTAACGTACATCATAATTTCTATTAATGACGACTGGCCTAACGCCTGCCTGCTCGCCTCCCTAGGGCGGCTTCTGGTCTTCTGGCAAACACTAGAAGTGAGGTCTTCCGAGTGACAGGTTACTGTCGAGTGAAGGGATAAGCTTCCGAGTGGAGGAATGTCAAGTGACTTAAGCACTATGGAGAATCCAGTTGGAATCTCCCTTGTAATCTTTAAGTCCTTCAGTATAGTGCCCTTAGGTAGGGTATGTGGGTCGGGCCTAGGACCCTACCCGAGGTACTTATCCTCGTCATTAGCCCTCGAATGGATCAGGGTTCAAGTGGTGAAGGGGGGTATCGATGCCAGTTCTGAAAAAGGCACCAAATCTTCCGAATGAATTTCGGGGCTTCAACGAAACTTGCGTCGACTGAACTCT
The DNA here is from genome assembly GCA_022496015.1 of Hordeum marinum. Classification (NCBI taxonomy): domain Eukaryota; kingdom Viridiplantae; phylum Streptophyta; class Magnoliopsida; order Poales; family Poaceae; genus Hordeum; species Hordeum marinum. The sequence goes on along the minus strand of CM039678.1, from coordinate 377,852,181 downwards.
TTGTCATTCGCCCAGATCGATTCTATCTTGAAAGTGTCCAAGTGAATTCTCAATGTCAATTTTGTTCCGAGTGACCAGAAGGGATCTTTGGACGCGACGGGTCGCTCTGTCAGGCCCGGATTTTGCGGGATACAAAAATTTGGGAAGCGCGTGCGTCTACGATGATGACGCCACGACTGGGGCAAGTGGGGGCATGACGCCTCGATTCTAGCGCTGCTCATTTTGCCACGTACTGGGCGGCGTCTACAGTCAGGATAGTGGGGATCTAGTGGGCCCACGAGTCAATGAGACACTCGACGAGGTATAAATCCCGAAGCATCGTGGTTTGAACAACACTTTTCCCCCAAATATCCTCTCTTCCTCGGCTCCCCTGCTTCCAACGCACCACTCTGCTTTGATCCGATGAGCCCCACCGCCGCAATGATGAAGGGAACGATCGAGAAGCTGGAGCGTGCAGAGAAGGGGGTTGTGAAGGGCCAGGCCAACAAGCCATCGACCGCGCGGTTCACCGTGCCTCCGGGGTGGAACTAGGGGGATTTTCTCCCGTCGACGGTCACAGCCGCGGATGTCAAGAATCTCGTTGTTGATGGGCTCATGGCGGATTGTTCCTGGTGTTGGAAATATGCCCTATAGGCAATAATAAAATGGTTATTATTGTATTTCCTTGTTCATGATAATTGTCTATTGTTCATGCTATAATTGCATTAACCGGAAACCATAATGGATGTGTGAATACATAGACCACAACATGTCCCTAGTGAGCCTCTAGTTGGCTAGCTCGTTGATCAATAGATGGTCACGGTTTCATGACCATGGACATTGGATGTCGTTGATAACGGGATCACATCATTAGGAGAATGATGTGATGGACAAGACCCAATCCTAAGCATAGCACAAGATCATGTAGTTCGTCTGCTAAAGCTTTTCTAATGTCAAGTATCATTTCCATAGACCATGAGATTGTGCAACTCTCGGATACCGTAGGAATACTTTGGGTGTGCCAAACTTCACAACGTAACTGGGTGGCTATAAAGGTACACTACAGGTATCTCCGAAATTGTCTGTTGGGTTGGCACGAATCGAGACTAGGATTTGTTACTCTGTGTGATGGAGACGTATCTCTGGGCCCACTCGGTAAGACATCATCATAATGAGCTCAATGTGACTAAGGAGTTAGTAACGGGATGATGTATTATGGAACAAGTAAAGAGACTTGCCGGTAACGAGATTGAACAAGGTATAGGGATATCGACGATCGAATCTCGGGCAAGTATCATACCGGTAGACAAAGGGAATTGTATACGGGATTGATTGAATCCCCGACAAGTAAAGAAACTATTCGGTATACCTTCTACCTCAGATCCGAAGGCAAAGTCTTTGTTGCCAAGAATGGGTCCTTTCTCGAGAAAGAGTTTCTCTCGAAAGAAGTAAGTGGCAGGAAAATAGAACTTGATGAGGTAATTGTACCTCCACAAGAACCAGAGAGTAGCGCAGCACAGGAAGTTGTTTCTGTGGAGCCTGCACTGGCTGGAGAGGAAGTTAATGATGATGATCATGAAACTTCAGATCAAGTTAATATTGAACGTCGAAGGTCCACTAGGACACGTTCCGCACCAGAGTGGTACGGCAACCCTGTCCTGGAGAGCATGTTGTTGGACAACGGTGAACCTTCGAACTATGAAGAATTGATGGCGGGCCCGGATTCCAACAAATGGCTTGAAGCCATGAAATCCGAGATAGGATCCATGTATGAGAACAAAGTATGGACTTTGGTGGACATGCCTGATGATAAGCGAGCCATAGAAAATAAATGGATCTTTAAGAAGAAGACTGACGCGAATGGTAATGTGACCGTCTATAAGGCTCGGCTTGTCACTAAGGGTTATTGGCAAGTTCAAGGAGTTGATTACGATGAGACTTTCTCACCCGTAGCGATGCTGAAGTCTGTCCGAATCATGTTAGCAATTGGTGCATTTTATGATTATGTGATCTGGCAAATGGACGTCAAAACGACATTCCTTAATGGTTTCCTTAAGGAAGAACTATATATGATGCAACCGGAAGGTTTTGTCGATCCTAAAGATGCTAACAAGGTATGCAAGCTCCAACGCTCCATCTATGGGATGGTGCAAGCATCTCAGAGTTGGAACATTCGCTTTAATGAGGTGATTAAAGCATTTGGATTTATACAGGTTTATGGAGAACCCTGTATTTACAAGAAACTGTGTGGGAGCTATGTAGCATTCCTCATATTATATGTAGACGACATATTGTTGATGGGAAATGATATAGAAATCTTGGAAAATGTAAAGGCCTAATTGAATAAATGTTTTTCAATGAAGGACCTTGGAGAAGCTGCTTACATATTAGGCATCAAGATCTATAGAGATAGATCGAGACGCCTCATAGGTCTTTCACAAAGCACATATCTTGACAAGATATTGAAGAAGTTCAATATGGATCAGTCCAAGAAGGGGTTCTTGCCTGTGTTACAGGGTGTGAGATTGAGTACGACTCAATGCTCGACCACGACAAAGGATAGAGAAGAGATGAGCGTCATCCCCTATGCTTCAGCCATAGGCTCTATTATGTATGCCATGTTGTGTACCAGACCTGATGTGAACCTTGCCATAAGTTTGGTAGGGAGGTACCAAAGTGATCCCGGAGCGGAACACTGGACAGCGGTCAAGAATATCCTGAAGTACCTGAAAAGGACAAAGGACATGTTTCTCGTATATGGAGGTGCCGAAGAGCTCGTCGTAAAGGGTTACGTCGATGTTAGCTTCAACACAGATCCGGATGACTCCAAGTCACAAACCGGATACGTGTATATTTTGAACAGAGGGGTAGTCAGCTGGTGCAGCAGCAAGCAAAGCGTCGTGGCGGCATCTATATGTGAAGCGGAGTATATAGCTGCTTCGGAAGCAGCAAAGGAAGGAGTCTGGATGAAGGAGTTCATCACCGACCTAGGAGTAATTCCCAATGCGTCGGGCCCGATGACTCTATTCTGTGACAACACTAGAGAAATTGCCCTTGCCAAGGAGCCTAGGTTTCACAAGAAGACAAGACACATCAAGCGCCGCTTCAACTCCATCCGTGATTACATTCAGGAGGGAGATATAGATATTTGTAAAGTACATACGGATCTGAATGTCGCAGATCCGTTGACTAAACCTCTCTCACGAGAAAAACATGATCAACATCAGAACTCTATGGGTGTTCGATACATCACAATGTAACTAGATTATTGACTCTAGTGCAAGTGGGAGACTGTTGGAAATATGCCCTAGAGGCAATAATAAAATGGTTATTATTTTATTTCCTTGTTCATGATAATTCTCTATTGTTCATGCTATAATTGTATTAACCGGAAACCGTAATGCATGTGTGAATACATAGACCACAACTTGTCCCTAGTGAGCCTCTAGTTGGCTAGCTCGTTGATCAATAGATGGTCACTGTTTCATGACCATGGACAGTAGATGTCGTTGATAACGGGACCACATCATTAGGAGAATGATGTGATGGACAAGACCCAATCCTAAGCATAGCACAAGATCGTGTAGTTCGTCTGCTAAAGCTTTTCTAATGTCAAGTATCGTTTCCTTAGACCATGAGATTGTGCAACTCCCAGATACCGTAGGAATACTTTGGGTGTGCCAAACATCACAACGTAACTGGGTGGCTATAAAGGTAAATTACGGGTATCTCCGAAAGTGTCTGTTGGGTTGGCTCGAATCGAGACTGGGATTTGTCACTCCGTGTGATGGAGAGGTATCTCTAGGCCCACTCTGTAAGACATCATCATAATGAGCGCAATGTGATTAAGGAGTTAGTCACGGGATGATGTATTACGGAACGAGTAAAGAGACTTGCCGGTAACGAGATTGAACAAGGTATAGGGATACCGACGATCGAATCTCGGGCAAGTTTCATACCGGTGGACAAAGGGAATTGTATACGGGATTGATTGAATCCCCGACATCGTGGTTCATCCGATGAGATCATCGTGGAGAATGTGGGAGCCAACATGGGTATCCAGATCCCGCTGTTGGTTATTGACCGTAGAGTTGTCTCGGTCATGTCTACGTGTCTTCCGAACCCATAGGGTCTACACACTTAAGGTTCGATGACGCTAGGGTTATAGGGAAATAGTGTACATGGTTACCGAAGGTTGTTCGGAGTCCCAGATGAGATCCCAGACGTCACAAGGAGCTTTGGAATGGTCCGAAGGTAAAGTTTCATATATAGGAAGTGAGGTTTTGGTCACCAGAAGTGTTTCGGGGATTACCTGTAACATCCCGGGACCACCGAACGGATTCCGGGGGTCCACCAAGTGGGGCCACCAGCACCAGAGGGCTGCATTGGCCGCAAGTGGGAGGAAACCAGCCTCTAGGTGGGCTGGTGTGCCCCCCATAAGGGTCCAAGGCACAGCTGAAGTGGGAGGGGGGCAAACCCTAGGGCAGATGGGCCCTAAGGCCCACCCTAGGGCAGCCGCACCCCTCTCCCTCTATGGCCGCCAGCTAGATGGGATCCGAGGGCTTCCGCACCACCCTAGGGTGGGAACCCTAGGGCATAGCCCTCCCTCCTCCTCCTCATATAAATAGAGGAGCCATTGGGGCTGCCGGGGACACGCATCTCTCTCTCCCACGACGCAGCCCTACTCCTCCCTCTCCTCGTTCTCCGTAGTGCTTGGCGAAGCCCTGCTAGAGACCATGCAGCTCCACCGTCACCATGCGGTCGTGCTGCCGGATCTCTCCTTCAACCTATCCTTCCTCCTTGCTGGATCAATGCGTAGGAGACGTCACCGGGCTGTAGTGTGTTGAACGCGGAGGCGCCGTTGTTCGGCGCTTAGATCGGATTCCACCACGATCTGAATCGCTGCGAGTACGACTCCACCAACCGAGTTCTTTTAACGCTTGCGCTTTGCGATCTTCAAAGGTATAAAGATGCACTCTCACCTTACTCGTTGCTAGTTTCTCCATAGATGGATCTTGGTGATCGTAGGAATTTTTTTGGTTTACTACTATGTCAACCAACACCTGGAGGCTGCCGGAGGGAGAGGCCGAGCCTGAGCCGCGTGTGGGGGAGCGGGTCCTTCTCCTCACCCACGTCGAAAGAGGTTTGTCCATGCCCCCTATCCGTTTTTTCAAGGGTTTTTGAACTTCTTTGGAGCTCAGCTCCATCACTTTCCTCCGAACGCCATTTCCTATCTATCTGCTTTCATCACTCTGTGCGGGTGCTTCTTGGGTTGCATTCCCCACTGGGGTCTGTTCAAACACATTTTCACCATAAGATCTCGGTCGGTCAAAAAGGCCCACCCTAGGGATGGTAAAACTCATGTAGTCCAACTGTGTGGGGGCATAGGAATCCAGAAGAGAGCCCGGAGTTCTTTTACTTCCATCACTTTCCCTGAATCGGTTAGAGGCTGGTAGTCGACATGGTTTTATTGCAAGGATATAGCTTCTCCCAATATGTTGACCAGTCTTTCCCCTTTCACATCAAATCGTCCTACCATTCCCAAGTACCTGAAAGTGTCCGAGGGAGAGAACGTCCAAGTGGGATTCCTGGTGGACATCGTAGTGAACCTTATCCATGGCAGAGTGACTAGTATGGATCTCCTAGAGACATTCCTCAGTCGACGGATCCAGCCGCTCTAGGCAAGGGACCACACTATGTGGCATTATGCAGGCCCCGAGGACTTGACCCGGACGCACCCGGAAGAGGTTTCATTGAAAACTATCGAGCAATGGCTTCGAAGCATCACCAGGGCTTGCGACAATCCCCGGGGTATCAAGAGGATCCGACCTTACTCTGCTGAGAATCAGCCGAAGAAACTGGTAAACTTTGCGTTGTCAATTGTCATATTACATTGTCGAATGATTGATTGATACGTCGACTGACTTCATTGTTTGAATCCTGCAGGAGTGGACACACATGCACTCGCTCGTGCCCAACGGGAACCATCCTGAATATGGCGGGGAGAGCGAGGGTGGTAGCATGGATGTCGACTATGCTGGCGACAATGAACATAAATATGAAGCCTATGGCGAAAACGAGGAAGAAGTCGAGTCTCCTCCATGCACTGAACATCACTCCAAGTCACGACAGGACCCTGCGGCTACCGTGGGTAAGACCTTGGTTTCGAGTCAGAGGAACCCGAAACGGGACCGGACCTCGGCTGTCGAGTCGAGTGAACGAGCCGCGAAGCAGCCTGGTATTATGTTTTTATTTTATTTGCCAATATTTATTTTATTTGCAACTGGTATATTATGCTTTTGTGTGATGACATGATTGTTGCTATTGTAATGATTGTGTTTTCATATTTTAATTAGTTTTTGTGCCAAGTAAAGCCTTTGGGATGATTTGGGTCATAGTAGAATTGATAAGATGCAGAAACAGAAACTTTTACGCCTGGTATTTGATTTTTTCTAGAACATGATAAATTGCTGAAATATTTTACACAGCGTTATACTTCAAATTTCTCAAGTTTTGCGAATTGCTAAAAAAATTCAGAGTTTGAAAAGTATGGTTTTAGTATAGATCATTACAGATTGTTCTATTTTACACATATTTTGTTTTCAATTGCATAGTGTGCTTGTTTGAATGATTCTATGAATTGTATCCGGGGGTATAAATCATGGGAGAGTTGGAATATACTAGGAATTATTCAAGCATCATTATGAATTGGTTTATGACAGTACCTAAAGATTATGGTTTGCCTATTATACTAATGGTTCTCACGAGGTTTCTATTGAGTTTTGTGTGCTGAAGTTTTCAAGTTTTGGTTGAGATCACGATGGATGAAGAGCTAAGGAGCGGCATGTAGGATATATGACCTAGAGGCAGTAATAAAAGTTATTTTGTATCTCCGAGTTTGTAATGAATGTTTATGATCCATGCTATAACTGCAATGATTCTCGAGTCTACAATATCCACGAGGCCTGGAGGGAAACTCGTTTGCATGTGTGGTATAATAAATGGTAAAATGTATTCCTAGTATTCCCTCAAAGACTTCCTCAAGTATTGCATGATGATCATATTTTCCTGATCATGGGCATGGCTATGCCGGCAATTTTGAGGGCACAATGTTGGTAGAACACTTGTGTTGAATCAACCAGAATTTATGTTATGCTATGAGATACATTCGTCACAAGTTAATGGTTAATAACATAGAGATAGTTAATGTTTATATAATTCCTTAGACCATGAGAGTATCGAGTTCCTTCGTGCTTGCTTCGTGAATTTTGGGGTTTGTTAAACGTCATCCGTTACTAGGTGGCTATTACGGCGGCTTACGGGTTCACAGAAAAGTATGACAAGTAACAAGATAGCTCAAGATTGGGATTTGCTCCTCTGACGAGGGAGAAATATTCTTGGGCCCTCTCAGTGTTACAGTATCCATCATCGTCTCACCGGATACAGTGTGATTTGATCACAAGGATGCCGGAACATGAAAACGAGAAAAGAGAACAAAACATGTAACGAGGTAACTTGCATAGTGGACAAGTTGTTGATCCACGGGGATGCAGAAAATCTCACCTCGGGTGTTTGTAACATATCATGAAGCAACGGGAATAGCGCACAACAAACGGAGGTTCACTTGGATATTTATTCGTGTGGGTATAGGGGTCAATATGGGTGTCCACGGCTCCGATGTTGATCATTGATCAGAAAGTGTTCCCCTCAAGTCTATACTTCACCGAACCTATAGGGTCACACGCTTAAGGGTCATCTACCTGTTGAATACTAGACATGGAGTCTGAGAGAAAATCACCGGAAAAGTTTTGGGGACAACGGAAGAGTTCCGAAGAGAGAACACCGAAAGGTTGTCTCGGTTCCAGTATGAACTAGTTCTGGATGGCGAAGCCCTGCCGGATAGCTAACACCGTATGTTTGCAACCCTGTAGAGAGGACGTAGTTTCGATCTTTTCCCGAGGGGTTGTTCAAAGGTCCTCCCAAAGGGCTGTACGAGTTTCCGTTCGGGCTTCGAGGGTCTTCCCGAAGGGCTGTCCGTGACAATGTCCGAGGGACTGTTCGACCGCCTCCCGAAGGGCTGTCCGACGAGGGAGAACATCCTCGCAGTTGGGAGGTTGCAAAATCCTAGCTGCGGGCATCTGCACCACCGATCTTCATCGACTCTACTTCCGCTACGCTATGAGTCGGTACGGATCAGATCAAACCTTGTATGCATCTCCATAGTGATCCTGGGCGTGCTCGCAGTCCGAATTTTTTTGTTTTCTATTGCGTTCCCCAACAGTGGCATCATGAGCTAGGCTATGCGTAGATGCAGGTTACGATCTACAATACATGAGATGTATGGGTATTGCATACTATAATTTTGTAGTACATAAGATCTATTGCTAAAAATTATTTATGTGGGTAGTACATGAAATCTATTACCCAATATTCTTGTTGCTTCCCGTGAATTTGCTAGTCCTGATCTTGACGGCATGGTGGATCTGACAAAGTTTTGGCAATCCGCGATCCTTTCATGATGCTCCTGAGTATGCTGATTGACTGATCAACGAACTGCTTCAGTGTCTTTGGTTCCACCATAGTTGAGAAAGATGGATGTTTTGCAGACGAAAGGGCAATGCAGATGTGATCTGCACGGGGGTCATGCGTATGACGAAGTTTAGTATGGGGATCGAGATTTTATTATCTCGTGTTTCATACACCCTCGAAATTTAATCTAGCAACTTGAATAATCATACTTGATGATGAACGTTGGTAGCTGCGGTTTAAGTCAATACCTTAGAAGCCACGTAAAATAAAATTTTGCATAAACCGATTAGAGGCGTCTAACTTGGTTTTGCAGGATGTGCATGAGATGTGGTATAGCAATGCTCATATTCAATTTGATTATGTATGAGATAACTATATAATGTAAATAAACATGACCTGCGAGTGTATGTTCTTGATGGACCTCTCCCACCTAAGTCGGCGGCAACCGCCCCGGCAGATGAACAAAATGTGTGGGCCACTAAGGATGATGACTTCAAATTAGTGCAGTCCCTCATGCTGTCTTGCAATGAGTTCAGAGCTTCAAAATCGTTTTGAATTCCATAACTCATTTGATATGATTAAGGAAATGGATGCTCTGTAAAAGTTTAATGCACGATCTGAACATTTTGATATCATGAAGATGATGACGGAGACCAACATGGCTGAGGGCAGTTCAGTTGGCGAGTACGTAGTCAATATGATTGGCTACGCTGAAAGGCATAAAACCCTAGAATTTTCACTTCCGCCAGAGCATGTTATGGACATGTTGCTGGGTTCACTCCCCCTATCTTACGACGGTTTTATCATAACTACAACATGAATGGGATGGACAAAACAACCAATGAGGTGCTTACCATGCTGAAAACTGCTGAAGGGGGACTGCAGAAAAATCGCAAGCAAGTGTTGCTTGTCAATAAAACCGCCAGTTTCAAAAAGAAAGGCAAACCAAAGAAGGGTAAGGGCACTAGTAAGACCAGCTCCCAAAGAAAATCTAAGGGCGGAGACAAGAATGAAATCGAGTGCTTCCACTGCAAGGGCACATGGCACTGGAAGAGAAACTAGAAGAACTATCTCGAAGATAAGAAGTCCGGGAAAACTGGAAAAGGTATAATTGTTATACAAGTTAATGTCATTGACCTTTTGCTTGCTAGAGAAAATTCTAAGTCTTGGGTATTTGATACCGGATCGGTTGCTCACATTTGCAACTCGATACAGGGGCTTCAGAAGGTGCACAAGCTGGCAAAGAATGAAGTCGTGATGCGTGTCGGGAACGGCACTGGGATCGCCACTCAAGCCGTCGGCATTATGCCTCTACGTCTCCCTTCAGGATTTATTTTGGAACTAATTAACATTTATTGTGTTCCGCTGTTGTGTAGAAACATTATCTCTGGATCATGTTTAGTACATGATGGGTATTCGTACAAGTCTGAGAACAATGGTTGTTCACTTTATTGTAAGGATATATTTTATGGATTTGCACCCATTGTTGGGGGCCTTTTCATACTAACTCTTGAATGCGGAAATGATGTCTTTAACATGAATGCTAAATGCCTTAAGAAGGCCGATACCACCACCACTTACTTGTGGCACTATCGGCTTGGCCACATCGGAAAGAAACACATGCAAAAGCTCCAGAGAGATGGAGTTCTACCGTCCTTTGATTTTGAATCATTTGACACATCTGAAGCTTGGTTGATGAAAAAAATGACCAAGACGTCGTTCACAGGTCATCCTGAACGGGCGGGTGAATTATTGGAAATAATACATCGTGATGTATGTGGTCCAATGAGCACAGCCGCACGGGGTGGGTATTTCTACTTCATGATTTTTACTAATGATTTAAGTAGGTATGCATATATCTACTTGATGAAGCATAAGCTGGAAACGTTTGAAAAGTTCAAAGATTTTTAGAATGAGGTAGAAAATCATCGTAACAGAAGGATTAAGTTTCTGTGGTCTGATCGCGGGGGCGAATACCTTAGTCATGAGTTTGGCCAACATCTGAGTGACCGTGGAATCGTTTCACAGATTACGCCTCACGGAACTCCATAGAAAAACGGAGTTTTGAAAAGACGTAACCGAACCTTGTTATACAGGTAAGGTCGATAATGTCTCTTACAGATCCGCCAATATATTTTTGGGGTCACGCACTAGAAACTGTTGCTCACACATTAAACAGAGCATCATCTAAGTCTGTTGAGACGACACCATACGAGTGATGGCATGGAAAGGAACCCAATTAGTCACATCTAAAAATCTGGGGTTGTGAAACTTATGTAAAACGTTTACAACCAACCAAACTCGATCCCAGATTAGACAAATGCTACTCTGTAGGTTATCCCAAAGAAACAGTTGGGTGTTCTTTCTACCAACCCTCTGAGCGCAAAGTGTTTGTCACTAAAAATAGAGTCTTTCTTGAGAAAGAGTTTCTCGCTAAAGAATTGAGTGGGAGGACAGTAAAACTTGATGAGATTAGTGAATCTTCGGCAACCATTGATATGGTAAGGAACCGGAAGTAATTCCGTAACTTATCCCTACAACCAAGCCAGGAGTTGTCGGATGTGATGCAGACACTTCAGTCAATGTCGTAACTCAACCGCGTAGATTGGGTAGGGCTATCCAACCACCTGAGTGGTTTCATAACAAAATCTTCATTCTTAAAGATGATGAACAATGGCAGGGCCTAGCTCAAGGGAATGGCACAAGGCCATGAAATCCGAAATGGAATCCATGTATGAAAACCAAGTTTGGAACTTGGAAGAACTTCTAGATGGCGTAAAACACATTGGTTGTAAATGGATTTTCAAAAGAAAGATGAACGCGGATGGTAACATTACTATCCACAAATCTAGACTTGTGGCAAAAGGGTTCATGGAAGTTCTAGGGGTTGTCGTCGACGAGACTTTCTCGCCCGTAGCTATGCTTAGATCTGTTCAGATATTACTAGCAATTGCTGCTTATTTCGATTATGAAATATGGCAGATGGATGTCAAAACGGCTTTCCTACATGGAAACCTTGAAAAGGATGTATACATGATACAACCAGAAGGTTTTATCGATCCTAAGAATGCTAGAAAGGTATGTAAGCTTCAGAAAGCCATTTATGGTCTTAAGCAAGCATCAAGGAGCTGGAACATTCGTTTTGATGAAGTGGTCAAAGAGTTTGGCTTTATCAGCAATGACAAAGAATCTTGTGTTTACAAGAAGTTTAGTGGGAGCGCAAAAGCATTTCTAATCTTGTATGTGGATGACATATTGTTGATTGGAAATGACATGAATTTTCTTAGAGAAATAAAAGACTCATTGAAGAAGAGTTTTTCAATGAAATACTTAGGCAAAATGACATATGTATTGGGCATCAGAATCTATATAGATAGATCAAGACGCCTGATAGAGCTTAGCCAAAGCACGTACATTGACAAGGTGTTGAAAAGGTTCAACATGGAGAACTCCAAGAAAGGCCTACTCCCCATGTCGCCTAGCACAGTGCTTTGCAAGAATCAGAGTCCTCAGACCCTTAATGAGCGAGTAATAATGAATGATGTTCCATATGCTTCGGCAGTTGGTTATATTATCTATGCCATGCTATGTACAAGACCAGACGTTTCCTTGACACTAAGTGTTAGTAGCCGGTACCAAAGTGATCCAGGATTGGAACACTGGGCCACAGTCAAAGGTATTCTTAAGTACCTCAAAAGGACCAATGATTTACTCCTTGTGTACGAAGGTGATGAAGATCTCATTATATGTTGTTACACTGATGGAGGCTTCATGACTAACCCAGAAGACTTCAAATCTTATCAGGCTATGTTTTCATATTGAACGGCTGTGCGGTTGATTGGAAAAGTTCCAAACAAAAGACCGTGGCGGATTCTACGATGGAGGCGGAATATGTTGCATCTTCAGAAGCCTCTAAGTAGGCGGTCTGGCTCAAGCAGTTTCTTGAAGACCTTGGTGTGGTCCCAAGTGCGCTGGACCCGGTGGAGATCTATTGTGATAATAGTGGCGCCATGGCTCAGGCAAGGGAGCCAAGTTCGCACCATAATACAATGCATATTTGACGCAAATATAAACTCATTTGACATCATGTCGAAGAAGGTTTAGTGAAAGTATGGATAGTTCACACGGATCTGAACGTGTCAGACCCGATAATAAAACTTCTACCACGAGCAAAGCATGAGCAACACCGGATAGCCATTGGTGTTAGGGAAGCCATGTAAATGGATTATGACTCTAGTGCAAGTGGGAGCCTGTAGGAGATATGCCCTAGAGGCAGTAATAATAGTTACTTTGTATGACCGAGTTTGTAATGAATGTTTATGATCCAGGCTATAACTGCAATGATTCTCGAGTCTGCAATATCCACGAGGCCCGGAGGGAAACTCATTTGCACGTGTGGTATAATAAATGGTAAAATGTATTCCTAGTCTTGCCTCTAAGACTTCCTCAAGTATTGCATGATGACCCTATTTTCCTGGTCATGGGCATGGCTATGCCAGCAATTTTGAGCGCACAATGTTGGTCAAACACTTGTGTTGAATCAACCCGAATTGATGTTATGCTATGAGATACATTCATCACAAGTTAATGTCTAGTAACATAGAGATAGTTAATGTTTGCATAATCCCTTAGACCATGAGAGTATCGAGTTCCTTCGTGCTGGCTTTGTGAACTTTGGGGTTTGTTAAACATCATCCGTTACTGGGTGGCTATTATGGCGGCTTACGGGTTCATGAAAAAGTATGACAAGTAATAAGATGGCTCAAGACTGGGATTTGCTGCTCCAATGATGGAGATATATTCTCGGCCCCTCTCAGTGTTATGGTATCCATCATCGTCTGGCCAGACACGGTGTGATTTGATCACAGGGATGTCGGAACACGAAAACGAGAAAAGAGAACAAAACTGGTAATGACATAACTTGCATAGTGGACAAGTTGTTGATCCATGGGGATGCAGAAAATCTCACCTCGGGTGTTTGTAACATATCGCGAAGCAACATGAATAGTGCACAACAACTAGAAGTTCACTCAAATATTTATTTGTGTGGGTATAGGGGTCAATATGGGTGTCCACGGCTCCGGTGTTGATCATTGATCGGAAAGTGTTCCCCTCATGTCTATACTTCACTGAACCTATAGGGTCACATGCTTAAGGGTCATCTATATATTGAATACTAGGCAAGGAGTCTGAGAGAAAATCAACGGAAAAGTTTCGGGGACAACGGAAGAGTTTCGGAGAGAGAACACAGGAATAGTTTCGGTAAAACCGAAAAGTTGTTTCGGATTATACCATTGAGTCAAATTGGTTTCGGCATAAGCCTGGAAATTATTGGAGGGTACCAGAATTGTTCTGGTAAGTTCTGAGATTTTTCGAAGACAAAAACTGGAAATGTTCTGAACTGCCGGAACCGCTTTGGTTGCTTTTCACACATGAAAATCACTGATCTGGAAATGTTTCGGAACGTGTCCGGATATTATATTTCCCTTGTTGGCTTCTTGGAGAAGCCACCTTAAGGGCATTTTAGTATTTCCATGTGACCTCTAACCCTTGGGCTTGGCCTATAAATAGAGGTGGAGAGGTGCTCTCCATGGACACACTCTTTCTCAACATACAAATGCCATGCATGATCTCGCCTTCTCTCTCCCTCCACGCGAAATAGTTTCGTAGAGCCGAAAGGTTGTCTGGGTTCCGGCAGGAACTAGTTTTGGATGATGAAGCCCTGTCGTAAAGCTGACACCATATGTGTGCGACCCTGTAGAGAGGTTGTAGTTTCAATGTTTTGTCCGAGGGGCTATTCAAAGGTCCTCCTGGAGGATTGTCCGAGTTTCTGTTCGGGCTTCGAGGGTCTTCCCGAAGAGCTGTCCGTGACATTGTCCGAGGGAGTGTCCGACCGCCTCCCGAAGGGCTGTCCAACGAGGGAGAACATCCTCGCGGTTGAGAGGTAGTAAATCCTAGCTACGGGGTTCCGCACCACCGATCTTCATCGACTCTACTTCCGCTGCGCTACGAGTCGGTATGGTTCATATGAAACCTTGTATGCATCTCCATAGTGATCCTGGGCGTGCTCACATTACCGAATTTTTGGTTTCCTGTCATGTTCCCCAACATGGAAATACCCTAAGCTTGGGGATTCCCAAGGCAGTCCAAGCTAATATTCAAGTAAGACCCAAGCGTCTAAGCTTGGGGATGCCCCGGATGGCATCCCGTCTTTTTCGTCAACAATTCATCGGTATGTTACTTGGAGCTATATTTTTATTCATCACATGATATGAGTTTTGCTTGGAGTGTCATGTATTATAGTTTTATTTTGTTTCTTGTTAGTTTTCCACAATCACTTTTTGTTGGACACGCCTTTTTAGAGAGATACACATTCATCATAATTTGCTAGAATACTTTATGTTCTTCCCTTATATCTTCCGAGCTATGCAGTTGCTTGTGTGCTTCACTTATATCATTAGAGAACGGTGGTGATTATAGTTTATAGAAATTATCGCACTCTCATGATTCACTTAAATCTTTTTGAGAGTCTTAAATGGAAGTGGTAATATGTAAAAGTTAATGACTAGTCTCAAAATGATAAGTATATAAGAGTGATATAATAAAAACTTGCATGTAGATCACTAAATATGGCTTGCATGATTTGATTATATTGATTTAGTAATATGAATGGATATAGATTGATGGTCATTTATTAGTAAATATATTGTTATAAAGCTTGTTATTAACTACTCATTTAAGTGTCGGTCATGGCATGACCGGGATGTTGGAGACTTTTATTCCTCGTTGAAATCCTTGTGATGTTTGAGTCGGGGGCGCGCAATGGCTAACTCCTCCCAATGTCCTCCCTTGGAGCATGCGAGTAGTACTTTGCTTCAAGGGCTAATAAAACTTTCAAAATAAGTACGTGAGTTCTTTTTTACTAAAGTGAGTCCATGGACTATACGCACTCCAACCTTTCCGCATATTGCTAGCCTCTTTTATACCGCGCATTGTCCTTTCTCACCTCGAGAGTTGGTGCAAACTTCAACGGTGCATCCAAACCCTGTGATATGATACGCTCTATCACACATAAGCCTCCTTATATCTTCCTCAGAACAGCCACCATACCTACCTATCATGGCATTTCCATAGCCATTCCAAGATATATTGCCATGCAACCTCCATCGTTCCGTTTAATGACATGTGTGTTCATTGTCATATTGCTTTGCATGATCATATAGATCTGACATAATATTTGTGGCAAAGCCACCATTCATCATTGTAGTATATGTTATGCTAGATCATTGCACATCCTGGTACACTGCCAGAGGCATTGGTATAGAGTCATATTTTTTTAGGTTTATCGAGTTGTAAGTAAATAAAAGTGTGATGATCATTATTATTAGAGCATTGTCCCAGTGAGCACAATAATGAATGATGGATGCTTATGATTCCTCCAAAGAGCGAGGATGAGGTTTCAGACTATGAGAGGTAAAAAGGGGATATAAAAAGAGAGAAGGGGCAATGCTACCATCCTTTCACCACACGTGTACTTCAAAGTAGCACCATGTTCTTCATATAGAGAGTCTCCTGATTTGTCATGTTCATATACTAGTTAGTGTGCACGTGCAATGCACGTCTTCGTTACTGCAAAACATGAAGCAATGTATACACACACACAAAGCATCCCATTATCACAAAATTTGTTAAATATCTCCGCAAACATGCAAACATCTATACCATAAAATCAAATGCTTCCCTACCAAGCAAACATCTAGCAAAAGAAATTGACTTTACCATTGCATTGCACGGCCTTTGCATTGTCATGAAGAAACTTAAGTGACTAACTTTATTATTGTGAACAAATTATGAAAAAAAGGTATAGTGTTAAATTTCATAACTAAACTAGGTACTCACTAAAAACACCCAATTATTGCCCACATAACAGATTTAAACATGCACGAGCAGCCACGAGAAGCATGAGGTTTTTTTGGATCAGAGGCCAGGTCACTCCAAGGCCTGTGGTTGGTGCTCCCAAGCTTCTCTCGATGGGTTTAAGGAACAAAAGTGCCAACAAGTGACCAAGAACTCTTAGTAAACATCCATCACTTCGTCCATGAAGAGATAATGCCAAGGCAACAATCATCATCCAATAGCGTGCAAGTAAAACAATAGTAAACTGATGGAGCTAGGCATCACAAACATACCTTGACCAAGCACGACGACCAACTCTTGCAAGGCTCCACAGTTCCAAACCATTGTGAAATGCCAAAGGTTGTGACCTTTTGCCTTGCAAACACATGTTTTATTTTTCTTAATCAATGTAATTGATATCAAGCAACAACTCGCCGCATCCATATTGAATAGGGAAAAAGAACAATCATGTTTCCTGAAAAACAGGAAAACAATTAGAACTCCACAAAACATGATTTCACCATATTGGAGAGCTTTGCCATTTATACAAAGGCACAACAAAGATATGCTTGCCTAAACCACGATTCATGTTGCTGCCCAAAATTCTACAATGCATACTTATACCTTTGGCATTATGTAGATTTGAAATTACTAGCAATAATTGAGAGTAACCCAAAAAGGAAAATATACCAATTCAAAGTATGCATTGAAAATATAACATGGAAGTGATGCCTTTCCCTACAAGCAGAGGGATACTCGAAGCATCAGCAATAGTTTTTCTATAGGATAAAAAAAACTTGTAGATATAAAATTAGCATCAACTCTGTCCTGATCTATCAAGCATTTGACATCAACGTACTTGATCCTACCATCCATGAATAAACTATTCAAAACATCACTATAGAAATTAAATAAGAAATAAGGCCACAAAAGAATTTATTTTGTTAGTCCAATTAGTAAAGGATAAAAGTGGCCAAGATCCCTTCCAATAGTGATCCAAGTTGTGGTGGCATATGAACCTGCAAAAGAATTAGTAATTTTGGACAAGTAAATTAAATGACATGTATAATATAGTCTCACATGGCATTGCAAAACACTCTGTACCATGCATCCCCAAAAGGCTATACATCCAAGGCTTTTCTATGATTTTCAAAACAAAAACTACGATTTCAAAATGGAAGCATAAGTTTTTGCCTCATCGATTAATAAAGCAAAAGCTAGGATGTAGAAACTGATAAATGGCAAAGGAATTGTAATAAATCTAAAATTTTGCTTTCATGTCAGGTAGCAGTATAGTACAATACTTTGATCAAGAGAATTAGGCAAGGCTAATCATCATGCTGAATCAAAGTACCGGTTGTGTTTGGTGTTCAAGTAGAAGTGTATATGGGGAGATGCTGGATGGATACCAATGTTTGATTTTCATTAGTAGAAAACAAATAAAAAGTCAAGATAATTAGGAGAATTCAAGAGGAGATGGAGAAATCGGTGCGAGCATCGTGGGATGCCTTTTCCGTTGCTTGACATCATGTTGCCGACGCCCGTATGTGCACCTGCGCATCACCTTGCAGTTCCATTCAATGTGTGATGAGTCGTCTTTACTCCAACAATGTGTGGCCACATGGGGCTGATGGGCCGCTCAAATTAATCACACGCATGCATACAAACTAGATCAAAGTTCAGGTGTTGTCGGTAAGATCCTGCAACCTGCTCGATCTAGATTATCGGCTTAGGCCTACTGATGCACACGGAGCTTATAGACATAGATTGAGTACATAGGAGGAGGACCTTAGAGACCGATGTGATGCGCCTAGTGCTAACATAGACCGGATAGATCTCGGTCAGATCCGGCAACCTGGGTAGTAGGGCCACGGGCTCGGTGATGCCGTCTAGATCAGGGGGCCTGCATGGCCTCAGAGTAGAGGAGAGAAAGCCGAGGCAATGGAGATGGATAAGGGGATGGATGCGATCGATGTCGATCTTGCAGAGGCCCACCGGCTGTAGGATCGAAAGTAGGTCTAGAGGGGGGGTGATTAGACTACTTGACCAAATAAAAGTTTTGCCTTTTTCCAATTTTAATTCTTGGCAAGTTTTAGCATTCATAGCATATCAAGTAACACCCTACACATGCATGTCTAAGAGTATAGCAGCGGAAAGTAAAGACATTGCACATGTAAGTAAAGAGAGGGTTAGGAATGCAAACACAAGTGATGACACGATGATTTTCCCGTGGTTCTGATAGGTGGTGCTATCGTACGTCCACGTTCATGGAGTCTTCAACCCACGGAGGGTAACGGGCGCAAGAGTCCACGGAGGGCTCTACCCACGGAGGGTTCCACGAATAAGCAACCTCGACTATTCCATGCGGCTTACGTCCACGAAGGACTAGCCTCACTACAGATAGATCTTCACGAAGTAGGCGATCTCCTTGCCCTTATAAACTTCTTGGTTCACTCCACAACACGAAGTAGGAGGCTCCCAAGCGACACCTAACCAATCTAGGAGGCACCACCCTCCCAAAGGTAATAGGCTCGGTAATGACGATGAACTCCTTGCTCTTATGCTTCAAGACGATAGACTCCTCAACACACAATCTCTCTCACATAGATTTGGCTTGGTAGAAGAGATGGGATTGGTGTAAAGCAACTTGGGGAGGCTCGAAATCAAGATCCATATGGTTGGAGTGGGAGATCTTGACCTCAACACAAGGGTAGGTGGTTCTCTCTCAGAAAACTGAGTAGGATAGGTATGGAATAGTTCTGAGTGCTTCCCTGTCGAGTGGGTGGTGGTGAAGGGGTATATATAGGCATCTCCAAAAACCAACCGTTACACACAATAAGTCAGACTCAGTGACACTAAAGTGTAAATCTCGGTGGTGCCGAAGTGACAAAAACTGGCAACTTTTAAATCTCGGATGGACCGATATACAACTCTCGGTTGCACCGACAAGGTGACCAACAGTCAGATTTACCAGACTCGGTGACGCCGATTCACCATTCTTGGTTGGACCGAAAATGAGAACTTGCGTAACAGGAAGTTGGCAACCCAACTCGGTGGCACTGAGTGCAGTGTCGGCTGCACCGAAGTGTTAGGGTTTGGCTAGGTATGTCTAGGGTTTGGAACTCGGTGGCACCGGGATAGGAATGTTGGTTGCACCGATTTGGATGTTTTTGTTTAGGACAGACTTTGGTGGGAGAGTATGTGGATGTTTTGGTGACTGTCACTTGTGCACATTTGAGCATATTGTTCACCATCAAAACTTTACCCCCTTTTAATAGTATTGGCTTTCCTATAGACTCAAAGTGATTTCTCACAAATGTAAAATGTAGAGTCCTCTTGCTTGAAGCTTGGCCGACCTATTTCCTTGAATCTTGGAGTAATTCCACAATCCTTTTGCCATTCCCATCAATGAACTTTTCCTAAGATATACTTGGTGGAAACATTAGTTCAATGACTTATATGTTGTTATTGATTACAAAAACCACCAAGGGAGCAAATGTGCTTTCAATCTCCCCTTTTTTGGTAATTGATGACAACATATAGATCAAAGCTTCCACAAAGATATAATCAATGAATATAGTTGTCGCTTTGAGAAGTATGTGAAAAGCAAGAGCTCCCCCTAAATTTGTGCATTATTTTCGAATTTGCGTTTGAATGCAAATGCACAATCGATTAGGTACATGGGTCACATACCACTTGGTGGTGTGAGAGAGTAATTGGTGACAGGGTTATTACCCCCGGGTAGGCCAAAGCAACGGGGTTCCCTCCCCCCCCCCCCCCCCCCCGCTTCGAAGAAAAACTATGCGACCGGCTGCCCATGGCCGGCTAGAGTTGTCGCCGGTTAGCAACACGAACGGCTGGTCGAGGAGCCGGCTCGGCCCCCAACCGGCTTGGCACGGCCGGCTACCTCCGGGCCGCCTCCACCGTTGACCTCGGGGCAGACATGCAACGTCTTGTCCCTCTGTGCACGAGTACGGCGATATGACATGACCGCCATGACGGGCAACGTTGTAGCCACAGAGGTCGCTGACACATGGGTGCGCATGGCTAAAGTCCGGCCGTCTAGGCCGCTGACCTTGGCGAGCGTGATCGGGCAGGGAAACAGTGTCGGCACGCCCCCGCCCACTCGATTACCTGCCCCGACGTGGCTATAGTGTGACCGGCCATACCGGAGACTTCGGCTGGCTGGCACTAGACGACGCCTCCCGGGCGGCCCGTGCCACGGCAGGTGGGCGAGGGCCAATCGCGGAGCCGGCTGGCGAGCCCCAGCAGGCGACAGGACCGCACAGCCGATGGACCCTACTGGCGACGAGACGGCTCGAAGGGTGAGACCCCTTGGCCATCCAGAGAGGCTGACAGTCGGGTCCCCCCACCTTTGTACCTTAGAAATATTGTAAGCCGGGGGTGGCCTATAAAATCCCCGAGCTCCCCATGCAACGGGGACAAACAACTCTCACGCACACACCTACGGGACATTTCCCACATCCTCACACTTGGTAGCAGAGGAAGGCGAGCCGGCTGCTCCCTCTTCCTCCTCTAGACTCAGGTCTAGGAGCAACCCTGTAAAAACACCCATCCATCAAACTAGACTAAGCAAGACTAAGGGTATTACCTCCCACGGAGGGCCCTAAACCTGGGTACATCGCGTGTCATCACCGCTTGTACCTAATCCCACACCCGGAGCCCGACGGCGTCCTCTAGCCCCAACCATCTACGATAAGTCTACCCATCGCATCTGTCATGAGAAAACACCGACAGTTGGTGCCCACCGTGGGTCCGTACGAGGCGCCGGCCGGATTCATGCTCCGGGCAGGACCCGCCGCCATTCCCCGCCGTCACCGCACGTCCAGGCGAAACAGCGAGCTCGTGGGGCTTGCTCTGGCACGCCCTGTGGGCAGCTCCATCAACCTCACGCTCGACATCGATGCGCTCACCGAGCGTTTCGGCAGGCTCAGCCTCACCGAAGCTCCGGCTGCTGACTAGTACCCCAGCCAGGTGCTCGTATGCGCCGGTCCGCCCACGGCTGTGGGCGCACTTGCTGCGTTCCAATCTAGCAGCTCCCACGATCGTGTGGGGGCAATGGCCATCATCTCCTCCACCTCCTCCGGACATGTGCGGGCCTAGGCTAACGCCGCCGCGGCCCGCGGCGGCACCTCTGACCCGCTCCGTGCGGCCCTCCGGGGCTTGAGCACTCCTATCGCCCCGACGGAAAACCCCGACGCTGCCACGACCGAGCTCAAGCGGCTCGCCGCGTCCTGTTCGAGGATGCCACCACCCTCGCGGCCATGTGACGTCGCATGGAGGCCGCCCAGCGGGAATATGCTTCAGCCTACGGTCTCACCCCGGCTGGCAATGAGCCTAGCCGGCGTGAGGCTATGCACGACCGCGGTCGCGTGGTCGCCGAAATCCTGGGCTGCAAGATGCCCGTCTACGACACCCCCGCAGCCAACCTACGGGCCCTCAAGGTAGCCTACGAGGATTTGGCTACCTTGGAGGGCAAAGAACATGCCGCCCGCGAACGTCACATCAAGGACCTCATCGACACCGCCGACGTGCAGCAGCATCTTCTTGCGGCTAGCGGTGCCGCCTTCGGAGGCCCTTGACCCGAGCGCGAGGACACGGGGACTGCTGGCTGTCAGCCAGCCCAGCACTCCTTCTCCCCTCGCGTCTCCGGCCTCCGGGTCGAGGCAAGCGACCTCTGGCCCTCTCAGTTGTCGAGGAGCGAACAGCCGGTTGTTAACAGCCGGCGCACCAACAACCTGCCTCGTAGCAGCCGCCACGAGGCGCTGGCAACCGGCAGCCGCCGCAGCCTCAGGCACACTCCGCCCCCGCGGCGCGAGCCGGAACGATTGGTACTGCTTGTCATTCGCCCCGAGCTCTCGCCCCGGATCGGGCCACGCATCCCCCGCAGCGAGAACGACACCCGCAACCGCATCGACCAACTCGCGCAGTCTGCCCTCCTCGAAGAGGAGGGCTCGATTAGCCCCGCCTGCTTCGGCCCTCGGTTCCGCAACAAGCTGTTCCTAACCGGCTTCACACTCCCCTGAGACACCTCGAAGTACAACGGGGCCGCCAAGCCCGAGGACTGGCTGATCGACTACACCACCACGGTCGGCATCGCCGGGGGGAACAAGCGCGTAGCCATACGCTACGCTCCCCTCATGCTGATCGGCTCGGCCCGCACCTGGCTCAACAGCCTGGCGGCAGGCAGCATCAACACCTGGACGGACTTCGAGGAATCCTTCGTCCGCAACTTCACCAGCACCTACAAGCGGCCTGGCCGCCCCCATGAACTCGCCATGTGCGTTCAGGGGCCAGACGAGTCCCTCTGCGACTACCTCACTCGATGGACCGAGCTTCACAACTCCTGCGAGGGGGTGCTCGAGGTACAAGACATACATTACTTCATCAAAGGCTGTTGAGACGGCACCCCCCCCTCAAGCACAAGCTTCTGTGCTCCGAGCCGGCCACAGTCGCCGAGCTCATGACCAAGGCAGACAAGTACGCCACGGCTGACTCAGCCATCCGGGTCAAGACGACCCCGCCCGCCAAGGCGACAACAACACCAGCAACGTCCCGGACGGCTGCCGACAACCGACAGCTGCAGAACAACAAACGCAAGAACAACCAGCCAGATCCCCGCTACTGGAGCCGGCACGTCGCCACCATCGAGGAGCAAGAGCCAGCTGCCCAGTCTTCCAGCCAACGCCAACGCACTGTCAAAGCTGCCTGGCAGCTGAAGCTCACCTTCGAGCAGATGCTCGACCTCCCCTACAAGAACCACTCAGGGGCCAAACCCTCTACGCACACGCTCCGGCAGTGTAGCTTCTCATAGGGATTGGCCCAGGGGGACGGCCTTCCGACTCCTCCCGCGCCGCCTACCCGCATGTCGGCCCCAGCGCCGACTCCAGCTCTGGCCCAAAACGACGGTCGTCTTCATCACCAGTTCCCCAACCAGCACAGTTGCTACGTCGTCTTCACCGGTGAAGATACGAGCAAGCATGATCAACGCCGGCTCCATCGTGGGGTGGATGCCACCATCTCGGCAACTCCCCAGTTCATGCACTGGTTAGAGAAGCGGGTCACCTAGAGCCGGGCAGATCATCCTGTCGTGATGCCAAGTCCTGGCAGCTACGCCCTGGTCCTTGACCCCACCATTGCCATCAATAAGCACACATGTCGCTTCTCATGGGTGCTGGTAGATGCTGGCAACAGCATCAACATCCTTTACCTCTACACGATGCACAATTTGGGGCTAAAGATAGAAGACCTACAGGCGAGCCGGACGGTTTTCCATGGCATCGTGCCTGGGTAGTCCTGCTCCCCTGTCGGCAAGATCACGCTCGACGTCCTCTTCGGTGGACCCGGCCACTTCCGCCGCGAGTTGGTGTTGTTCGAGGTCATGGACCTCACAAGTCCCTACCGCATGCTATTGGGCCGACCGGCCCTCGTCAAGTTCATGGCGGTCCCCCCATTACGCCTACCTCAAGCTCAAGATGTCGGGCCCAAGGAAATCATCACCATCGCGAGTGACTACAAGATGTCGATCGAGTGCGCTCGAGACGGCAGCTGGTTGGCCGAGGCCCTGGAAACTGCCGAGGGGAAGCGGCAGCTTGACCGGCTCGTGGTCCTTGCTGCGAGCCAACCAGCCGTGCCAGCTCCCCTCTCGCATTCTGTCGGTGAGGCCTCCTTCCAGCCATCCAAGGACACCAAGCAAATCCCGCTCGACCCGGCCAACCCTGCTCAGTGCGTCACCATCAGCTCCCGCCTCGACAGCAAATAGGAAGGCGAGCTCGTCGACTTCCTCCGTGATAACCGGGACATCTTTGCATGGTCCCCCAAGTACATGTTGGGTGTTCCAAGGAAGTTCGTCGAGCACAAACTACACGTCCGACCGGACGTCAAGCCGGTCAAGCAACCCCTACGCCGTTTCTCCGAGGAGAAGCGGCGTACTATAGGAGAAGAGATCTCGGCTGCTCGCAGCCGGGTTCATCATGGAAGTTTTCCACCCGGACTAGCTGGCCAACCCAGTCCTGGTGCTGAAGAAGAACAAAACCTGGCGCATGTGCATTGACTACACCATCCTGAACAAGGCATGCCCCAAGGACCCATTCGCCTTGCCGTGGATCGATCAAGTCATCGACTCCACGGCCGGCTGCGACTTGCTATCTTTCCTGGACGCCTACTCCGGCTACCACCAGATCAAGATGGATCCATAAGACCAGCTTAAGACCTCCTTCATCACGCCCTTCAGGCCTACTGCTACATCACCATGTCCTTCGGCCTGAAGAACACAGGCGCCACCTTCCAGTGGTGCATGCAGAAGTGCCTCCTGCCATAGAACGTCCACGTCTACGTTGATGACATCATCGTCAAAACTAAGAAGCACTTTAGCCTCCTCGACGATCTCCGGGAGACCTTTACGAACCTGTGCGAGTACAAGATCAAGCTCAACCCGGAGAAATGTGTCTTCGGCGTCCCTGCCGGCCAGCTCCTGGGTTTCTTCGTGTCTGCCCGCGGCATCGAAGCTAACCCAGAGAAGATCAGCGTAATCGAGAGCTTGCCCAAGCCGACCCGGCTCCGCGACGTCCAGAAGTTCACCGGCTGCCTTGCCTCGCTCATCCGGTTCATCAGCCGGCTGGGGGAGAAAGCCTTGCCCCTCTACGGGCTCCCTCGCAAGACGACTCTGGTCGAGCCGGGTCACACCAAGAAGCCGGGCCTGTTCAATTGTCCTGACGAGGCGGACGAGGCCTTCCGCGGCCTCAAAAAGGCTCTCACCCGCCCGCCCATCCTGGCCGTGCTGGCTGAGAAGGAGCCTCTGTTTGCCTACATCGCGGCGACCACCCGCGTCATCAGCGTCGTCTTGGTGGTCGAGCGGCCGGAAGAGGGCAACTCCCTACTAGTCCAACGCCCTGTCTACTACCTCGGCGAGGTCCTCTCCGCGTCTAAACAGAACTACCCCCACTACCAAAAGATGTGCTACGGCATATACTTCACCGCCAAGAAGGTCAAGCAGTACTTCTAGGAGCATGCCATCACCGTGGTGAGCACGGCCCGCTCGGCGAGATCATGAGCGGTCGGGATTCCACCGGCCGGATCGCCAAATGGGTCATCGCCCTCGCCGATCACGAGATCCGGTACAAACCTCACACTGCCATCAAGTCGCAAGCGTTGGCTGACTTCCTCGTCGACTGGGCGGAGACCGAGTTCGTGACGCCTCCCTCGGACTCCACACATTGGCGCATGCATTTCGACGGCTCAAAAACGAGGACCGGACTGGGTGCCGGCATAGTCCTCTCCTCCCCGAAAGGTGGCCAGATCAAGTATGCCCTCCATATCCACTTAACCGCCTCCAACAACGTGGCCGAGTATGAGGCCATCGTCCATGGCCTCCGGCTCGCCAAGGAGATCGGCATCAGGCGCATTCTATGCTTCGGCGACTCCGACCTCGTGGTACAGCAGGTCTCTAGCGAATGGGACACCAGGGACGCCAACATGGCTAGCTACCGCTTCCTCGTACAATAGCTCACCGGCTCCTTCAAGGGCTGCGAGTTCCACCACGTCCCACGAACGGACAATGAGGCGGCCGACGCGCTGGCAAAAATCGGCTCCACCCAGAAGGCCATCCTAGACGGCGTCTCCCTCGAGCGGCTGCTCAAGCTATCAATCAAGCCTTCCCCAGAATCGGAATCCATCTTCGTGTCGGCAGACATCGCTAGCCCATTGACGGCTTTGGCTGTCCCTTCGACATCTTCGCCATCGGCTCCCTCAACCTTGGCCGCCTTGCCGGCACCAGTTGAGTCGGCTGCATCCAAGGTCGCTGGCTCCAACGACACGGTTGTCATGATGATGATCGACCGGCCGGCCTTGGGGGCTGGTGAGCCAGCCTCAGGGGCTGGTGAGCCGGTCCCGGGGACTAATCATCTGGGCTCGGGGGCTCCCGAGCCGGCCCCCATCTCGGCCCCCTCTTGGGTAAAGCCCATCCTGGCATTCCTTCTATGCGGCGAGCTCCCCCCCAGACGAGGCCATGGCGAGGCAAATTCAGCGCCGGGCCTCGGCATACAACATCATCAACAACGAGCTCGTCCATCGCAGCACCGCTGGCGTCTTCCAGCAGTGCGTCAAGCCGAAGAGGGGTCTGGAGATCCTCCTTGACATCCACCAGGGCAAGTGCGGGCATCATGCCGCCTCCAGGACCTTGGTGGCCAAGGCCTTCCGCCATGGCTTCTACTGGCCCACTTCTCTCGAGGCAGCCAAGAAATTGGTTAACGAGTGCGAGGGCTGCCAGCGCTTCAACGTCTTACACAAATAATGACCACGAAGGTCTTAGTCTTACATAGATAGGGCCACACGGGCCAAACACTTAAAATAGAACAAGAAGCAGAAATCTTGGTCGAAAGCGTGAACCCATGCCATCTGCCTTAACCTACAGGCATTCTGACTAGGAAGCGTCCTAGTTCGCATGTTCGTCTCCAACGAACTCTTTAACATACTCCTGTTCTTTCATGCCTGGCCAATTAAATAACCAGTGGCAAGCCAATGAGTACTTTGAATGTACTCGCAAGCAACCCAAGTGTGGAACGAGGTAACAATGATGCATGATATAGCACTAAAGGGTAAGTTTGCGGAAAGCTATTTTTTAAATGCAAATGACATGATCAAGCAACTAGTGAACATGCATCAACAATTAGCAGATATCCGTATGAACAAGTTACAAATATCAACATAAGTAGGGGACGAACACCTCATGTTCGTTCATCACGTTAAGCCATCAGACTTAGTTCAGTTCTCACGCTAAGTCATCGGACTTAGCTCAGGTGACCTCTTGTCACCACCACACCATACTCACACCAAGTTTCACGAAAACACCCGCATGTGGCATAAGTAGCACCACCCAACTGTCCTTGACTGTGGACACGGCTATTTGAATAGTTTTACACTCTACAGAGGTTGCACACTTTACCCACAAGACTAGGGGAACTTTCGTGGCATCCACGACTCGCGGTATATAACATACCTGAGGTAAGCACCCGAACCATGCCTTTCCCATGGTGATACTAAACAAAGAGTCCACTCGTTGGTGCCATCCCTCATGATATACATCACACGTATCATCCATGAGGGCACGCAACGGTGTGCCCGGTGCCTGTAAACACAGCGCATGACCTTCCACTTAGGGATGACCCCGTCTCAAGAGTGACCACTTCACTCTTGCCACTAGTAATGCGGGCTCCTTGCTAGTACCAACCATAGTAATCAACAAAGCCTCGTCCCATAAAGGGTATCGTGGTTGCACATGTAAGGTTGGGATGGTCGACAAATCTTAAACCCTCCGTTTTCAAAAACACATGCTCATCTTATTCCGGCACACCACTTCTTTCTCAAGTGGTCACCCATCTCATTGTCATCTCCCTCGAGCATTAGTGGCACCCGACGGGGTTTTCGGAAAGTCTTTGAAATCACCTCTTTCTTGTCATCACTATGCATAAGTCCCATCCCATTTGCGTAGCATCTATTAGCAACCTAACTACTCCCACCCGCACAACCCTCATAAGGTGGTAGGTTCATGCACGATGCAAGTGTCAACGTAGAAGTATCGGAGGCATCCCACCGAAAGGGGAACACCACAACACATGATCAAATACGATGAAAGTAAAGTGCTATATGACATGCAATAAAATGGTTTCTTGTCATGGTCAAAGGGCTGCTTGCCTGGCTTATCAAAGTCTTCGAGGTCTTCACACGCTTCTCGTCCACTCCGAGCATTTCATTTATCTCGTCAACTATCGTCGGAAACAACCACGATTAGCAACACAACAACAGATAATAAAAGTGCTCTATAAATAGGAATTTCATTTTTCTTGGACACCTTGGGTCACAAGAAAAATGATGAGTAAGGTTTCGATGGATGTGGATCACGAAGAAGTTTTTGAATGGAGGAAAAGATGGGAATGATAATCCTTTAAGATGTCAACAGAATTTTTTTTATAAAAATGAGTGGATGGACCCAACAAATAGGGCATGATTTTAGGAACATGTGGAAAGTGGTTTCACTGGATCTGGAGTTGTGAGGAATTACCTATGATTTTTCAAAGTGGTTCACATATGAATAAATGGCCCAATAAATTACATAGCAGAATAAGGGTAAAGCAAATGTTCACCACTTAGTGCATGGATATAGACACACCTAGGGACTTGATTTACTCCATTTGGAGTTATGATGAATGCCCTAAAGATTTTACAATGTGGCCTCTAATAGTTCAAATTTAAATTTAAATTTTAACTTGGCAGAAAAGGGTGGAGAAAAATTATGGAAGTCCCACCATTAAATAGATGGTATTTTTAGGAGTATGTAGAATTTTGAATCACCAAATTTGGGCTTGAAATGATTTTATTATGAATTTAACAATACTCTGGAAAAACAAAAGGGCTAAGGAAATTACCAAAAGGAAATGGGCTATAATGCGCTCGGGGCGCAAGATAGCCTCTGGGCCGGCCCGGTGGCTCGGCTTGGAGGGGAAGATGCCACGTCAAAGGCGTACTAGGGGACTAGGCCTTCCGCGCAGGGAGGCACAACCTGAGGAGAGCGTCTCCACTCAAACGGGGGGGCCCAGCCTAGTGTGCTTACAGGCGGGCCCCGACCGTTAGGTCCTCCTCCCACCTCCCGCCAAAGTAGGGAGAGGCAGGGGAGCCTGGACGAGCACGCGCCAGCGCCCGTCCCGACGGCTCCGGCCACCTCCGACGGCGCTCCGGCCACCGGGGTGCTCGGGGCGCCCCACCGCACCTGCCTGGGTGGCCACACAGCCCCGGGGAGGTCGTTCCCGGGCGCGGTTTCGGCCATGGCGGAGGGGCACCGTCGGCGACATCGTGTAGGCACGGCGGCGGCAGAGGGGGAGGAAATGGCGAGCGGAGGGGGTTTGTGGCAGCGTTGGGAGTGCCCGGAGGCCGTCCGGAGGAGAGGAGAGAGGCGGGACAACTCGAATTCACCAAAGGCCGAGGTGGCGCCATGGAGTTCGTGGGTGAAGGAGGAGGGCATGGGGGCCAGAGGGCTTGGTCTGGGAAGGTCCAAGGAAGGGATAGGGAGCTAGAGGGGACAAGAAGAGGCTCAGGGGGAGGTAAAAGCAAGAGGGGCATCGAGGGTTGCTCGGATGCGCTTTGGATGCCCTCGGGCGCCGAGCATGCGCATGTCTGAGCTCCCTTGGCGGCATCCTGGCGTCTGGGAGACGTGTGGGAGGCCAAGAGGAGGCTATTGGCGCGCGAGGGTACCCTGCCGAAGTCTGATGCAAGCTACAGGACAATGCTTGTCAGCAGAGCGCCATTTCTGCATGATGGCTACGTGGTCACCACGCCAACCCTTGTCCATGGCATCTCTTTGGTCGGCCAAAGTTGTCTGGGTTGCATGGCATGCATGCAGGAGAGAACTGGTGGGGTTTCAAAGAAAAAGGAGCTGGGTAAGACTGGTTTTCACTGCTGGTAAGTTTGCAGCAGCAAACTTGGGCCTGATCTAGAGGGTTTTTACTCTAGGGCACTATAGATACAATTATGTCTAGTGGCCCTAGGTATGGAAGTACTATACTCCCACCAATTTGCAGCTCAGGAAAATGATTCTATAGAGTACTTGCAGTACAAAGGCACTATTGCTGCCATAATGCAGGTTTATACGAACTGCTCATATTTTCCACATGAGCCTGCCATATTTGGGTTTGGTTTGATGCATAGGATGCTTTGGAAAGGTTTGGGGGCATTTTTAGGAACATGATAATGGGATAGGGGAAAGAAGAGGCCTTGCCATGGTAAAAGAGAGGGAGATTGAGGGAGTTACCCCACAAATAATTTACCAGAGGCCATGGCAAAGTTACTGGAGGTAGAAGAGGGATATAATATGCTGTGGTAAAAAGTTGGGGGTAAGGGGAATCTTTTTGGGCCCACTTTGCTTGTCCACAAGTTTATGGTTGAAGGTGTTTGTGCTATGGTTGGGCTAGACAGGGGAATCCTATGACCTTGAGGTTTACCAGGGGTAAATGGTAAGTCCATTTGGTCTTGATCACAAGTTTTCAGATCAATTGAAGAAAGTTGATAAGGTAAACTTGGTAAACCCTAGAAATGGGCAGAAATGGGTTTCTATAGATCTGATCATGCAATCCTATTCCCCTTGATGCACCACTTGATGTAGCATCATCATTTGGTTAATAGAGAATGCCCACAAAGTTTGGGATCAATAGGAGATACTTCACAATGTAAAGTTGATCAAATTTGGCTCTGGACAGGAAAGGCTTTAGGATATTTTGGTGAACCAAAACAATTGGGATTAAGATGAAACTTGGCAATATGACCACATATATCATATGTGACATGCTAGAATTTTCCTGGATTTATTTGAGAATGTTTCTTATAGAAAAAAATTCAATTGCTTGGAATAGGCAGAAATGGTTTTGAAGGGATTTGTCCAATATTTTGAACATTACCATGTGTTGAAACTCTTATATATGGATAATATATGTCCACTGAATTTCCCTAAATTTTCCCAAATATTTTTAAAGCATTTAAATAATTTTTCCCTATAAAAGACCATTTCTGGCCTTAAGAAAAAGCCTTTAAATGAAATTTGTAAATAGTCTTTTAAAATAATATTGTGTGGTTTTGGGAAGTTATATATATAGTAGGTTCCAAATAAAGCATTTGGGGAAAAATGATCCACCCAATTTGGGGACTTGAAGTGCAAATCTCAAATCAGGGGGTTTTGCAAACCTAATTTGAATAAAACCCTTTTGGCCAAAATAATATCTTGTAAAAATATAATCAAGTCCTATTCACATGGCATGATCATTGGAAAAGAGTGTGGATCAAGTAAAAGAGTTTTGAGAGTAGGAGGGATTTTATGAATATAGAGCACTAGCAAGCAATCAGGCAATCAGCAATCATGTCAAACATAACAAGCACACAAAAGTTTTAATTGGCCCTGATATTTGAGTCATGATAACTTAGTCATGAGGCAAATCACAGGGTGTGACACAGAGCCACCTGCCGACATTGGCCCTCCAGACCATCCCCCTCTCGTGGCCCTTCGCCGTCTAGGGGCTGGGCATGTTGGGTCCCTTCAAGACCGCACGAGGCGGCATGACGCATTTGCTAGTGGTTGTCGACAAATTTACCAAGTGGATCAAGGCACGACCAATCAAGAAACTGGACAGCCCCATGGCCATCCGGTTCGTCGACGACATCAGGGTTCGCTATGGCGCCCCCCATAGGATCATCACCGACAACGACACGAACTTTGCCAAGGGCGCGCTCGCGCATTTCTGCTCCAAGCGAGGAATCCGGCTTGACCTGGCCTCCGTCGCTCATCCACAGTCAAACGGCCAGGTCAAGAGGGCAAACGGCCTCATCCTGTCCGGCATCAAGCCCCGGCTCGTGACATCGCTGGTAAGGTCAGCCGGCTGCTGGGTCGACAAGCTGTCGGCTCTCCTTTGGAGTCTCAGGACCACCCCAACCGATCAACCGGCTACATGCCCTTCTTCCTTGTGTATGGGTCCGAGGCGATCATCCCCACCATAATCGAGTTTGACTCGCCGCGGGTTGCCCTATACACGGAGAAGGACGCAAAGGAGGCAAGAGAAGACGACATCGACTTACTCGAAGAAGCCCGTGAGTTGGCCTTGAGCCGGGCGACAATCTACCAGCAGAAGCTCCGGCACTACCACAACAAGCGGATCCGGACGCTCTCCTTTCATGAAGGGGACTTGGTGCTCAGGCGGATCCAGCGGACAGCCGGACAACACAAGTTGTCCTCCCCATGGGAGGGCCCGTTCATCGTCAGCAAGGCATTGCACAACAATGCGTACTACCTAATAGACGCCCAGAAGCCGCAGAAGCGCAAAAGAGACGCCTCCGGCGAGGAGACCGACCTCCCATGGAACGCGGCGCTCCTCTATCCGTTTTATTGCTGAAAAGACCAGTGTATGTATGTATCTCTCCCCTTTGGGGCTTATGAATGCAATGGGTGCCCCAGGACGGCTCTTGGGGAATGTCCTTTTCGTTTCCCTCGAAAGTCTCCTCACTCACCGGCTCCCCGACCCGGCTCCCGGGCCCGGAGGCTCGCCGGCTGGTCCTAGGTCGCCTCTCCCAAAAATTGACCAAGTAGTGTGAGCCGAGCAAGCCCTCCCACTCCTCCCAACTACAAATCTGGCTCCCGGCTGTCTGGCTGATGGGGCCTTGGGGCGACAAAGCTTAGCACACACGACAGATCAATCGCAAAGGAGATGTCGGCTAGGTCCAGCCGGACCACCGCCCCGCCCCTGCCACTCTACTTATCCTAAAAAACTCTCGTGACTCCTAAGTTCAGAACCGGCTCCCTCGAAGCAGACGCCCCAACCCAGCTACAGACTGGCTCCCGGCTGTCGAGATGGCGGGGCCGAAACCAAAGGGGAAAGGGGCAGAACAAACGGAACCAAAGGGGCGAAAAAGGGTAAGGACGAGCAGGCACGCGCGATAAGGCAAACACATCAGATATTCACAATACGAATTCTAAGATAAAATAGGCCCAGGACCATCATGGTTCATTACATTACACCCCCAGTGGATGGACTTAAGCCTAACATGCAGGAAAGAGAAACAAAGATAAAACGCCTAGGGGCTCAGGCCACCGGCGCGTCGCCAGCCGGCGCATTGCTGGGCGGCTGGACTCCCGTCCCGAAGGTGGTCGCGGACTTCGGGTCGGCCTCCTTGGCCTTCAAGGTGTCCTCCGCTGTCCCAGCCGTCTTTCCACTGGAGTCGATACTCTCGTCGGCAACCTCCTCGTCCTTCGGACCTTGAGGGATGCCGAAGGAGTCTTCTGCTGCCGGCTCGCCATTCTTGCCAAGAGCCGGCAGGAGCTCGTCCGGGTCGACGTACGACATGAGCTCGTTGGCGCGGCGGACAAGGACCGGCTCACGGGCCGCCCGCCCCTTGGTCGGCTCGTCCCGCATGGTGGCCAGTCGGTCCGGATCCACGCCGCGGTACCATGAAGTTACGAACTGGAGCGCCATCTGCGCTCC
Organism: Hordeum marinum; assembly: GCA_022496015.1. NCBI lineage: Eukaryota > Viridiplantae > Streptophyta > Magnoliopsida > Poales > Poaceae > Hordeum > Hordeum marinum. Next base: position 377,818,744 of record CM039678.1, on the reverse strand, counting down.
GGCTTGCGCCGCCGCCACCTTCCAGACCTCGAGCCGGGCCACGGCATGCTCCAGTCACAAGGCCACGTGGTTCGTCGGAGCTCCTCCACGGCCCGGCCACAAGGCGCTGATGATTTCCTTGCCGACCATCTTCAGTCGCTCCACACTTCGCTCGAGGTGGAGCAGCCAGTTTTCGATGGAGATCCCAAGCTCCGCCACACTCCACACGGCATCCTCCTCAATGGAGTGCCCGCACGAGCGGAGGTACTCCCGGTGCTCCTTGACAACACGCTCAGTGCGGCGCTGGGTTTCCGGGAAACGTCCTAAAGAAGAAAGGGGAGAAGGAGAGAAAGGTAAATCAAGAACAAGAACCAGCAAAGAAAAAGGCATCCGGCTGGAAAAAGGAAAAACAGACGCTTACGTTCGATGGGGTCGTCCACCTCGATGCCAAAGTGGAGCGACGAATCCTTCTCCGACGCCAATGTCGCCTCCGCCTCGGCGAGGGAACCCTTAAGCTCCTCGAGCGTCCTCTGCCGGGCGGCGTCAGCCGCCTCCTTGACGGCCGTCTCCTTGGCCACCACCTCCCGCGCCATGTTGGCCTTGAGGCGGTCCTCGGTCGCCTCCCCGTCCACCAGCAGCATGGCCAGCCGGTCCATCTCCTGCGTGACCGCCTGGATGCTTTGCGCCAGCAGGTCCCGCTCGAAGACGGCCCCGGTCTTCTCCGCCCGGAGGGCAGTCAGCTCATCTGCAAGACAAAGCAGGCGTCAGCCGGCCCTTCTACGTCCACTTCGGCTATCAGGCAGCCGGTACGGCTCCTGAGGGCTACGTGCCCCTCCTGCAAAACTCGACGTACCATGCACCCACGCCAGCTCCTCCTCCAGCCGGTAGAAGCCGTGCTTGCCGCGGTCATGGATGGAGACCGCCTCCTCGAACAGCTTTTGCCACTGGGAGTTCCCCTCCTGCCACATGAAGCCAAGGTCAAAAAATGCTCAAGGAAATCCGGCCCGGCTACCCGCCAGCCGGTCAGCCGGCCCGCATCTCGGGGCTACACCCAGTGGGTGCGCTTGCACGCCCCCACTAAAAAATTCGATAAAGACGACAACTCTTACCTCCGCGTGCTGCAGAGTGGTGTCGACCGCCTCTACGAACTGGGCCAGCTCCTGGCAGCACCGGTCCAGGACGCTCCCCAATTCCCCAAGTGTGGGGACCGGGCCGCCCGTCGGGGGAGCCGGAAGGTTCGAGACGTGTGCCAGCGCCTCCTAGTCCCGGAGCACGTCCTGCATGGACCTCTGGACCCGGCCACTTCTGTCGCCCACCCCGGTGCTCGCCACGGCGCCGGCCGTCGGGGGAGGATTAATGACGGCGAGGGTCCGAGAGTCGGTCCCCACTGGCCCACTGCTCGGCGCCAGTACCGCCTCCTCCTCCCGCCGGCCCCGGCGCAAAGACCGCGACGGACGGCACCTCCGTCTCCATGGCTGGCGCCTCCGACGCCACCTCTGACACCGCCTCCGGGGGCACCGGAGCCTCTGACGCATCGACTCGGTCGCAGGTGGTGTCACCTCCGGCGCCTCCGGCCTGATCGCCTCGGGGGCCCAGCTCCGTAGCCGCCGCCCTCGTTCGGGCTACCTCCTCCATAGACGGAGGCACAGGCGGCTCCATAGCCGCCCCTCGCGGCTCGCTCGACGGGGGCCTCGACACACGGGTCGACTCCGCCGCTGAGTCCGACACCCGCGCGGGGTCTATGGACCTACTCCTCCTCCTGTCACACGAAGTCTCGAAGAGCAAGGCCCCGCCTCGCGCTCCGGACTTTGGGGCTTGTAGCTCCGCGAGCCTCCTCTTCTCCTCCCGCTGGGTGGCCGCCTGCTCGCAGGCCAACCGGCTGGCGGCGCCCATCGGGTCCACCACCGACTCCCCTTCGTGGAGCTCGATGGGATCCCTATGGTGCACAAGGGTCAGACACCCACCGGCTCGCGACTCGGAAGGAAACGCACGCAAGAAGAAGAAAAACTCACCCGCTGACGACAGGCAAAGCCCGCTTGATGCGCGCCGGCGGCTTTCGTGCGGCCACCTTCACCCGCTTATGGATGGGTGACGGGGCCCCCGACTCCTCCTGAGCCGGCCACTTCGCCCGACTGGTGATTTCGGCCATTGGGGCTTGAGACGGTCGCTCCTCGCTCCGCTCATGCCGGCCCTACTAAGCAGAGGGGGAGGCGCGTTCAGGATCATCACGTCATTGTCATCATCATCATCATCATCATCTGTTCAATCCCTGATCATGGGACCAATAGGGAACTCACCGGCTCCGCTGGGTTCCCCAGCTGTGCCGAACCCTCCGGCTCCGCTGGGCCCGCTGGCTCATGGGTCTGCCGGCTCCTCGACCCCTCCTAAGGAGTCCACCCCCTCTTCGGGCGGGCCTCCCCGCTCATAGTCTTCAGAGTCGGACTGGTCGCGCTCCGCCTCAAAGATTTGGGGGTGCGGGCCGTCCAGTGTGTTCTATCGGACGAGCAGCTGCGGTCAGCATGATGAGATAAGGTCCGTTGCCGGCCGCCGGCTGGAAAGAATCAAATGAAAAAGAGCCACCTCAATGAGAACATACCAGCGGGATGGTTGATGCGGTCGTACGGCTCCATGTCGAATGTCCATGACGCCGGTGCCAGCTTGAACATCATGCTGGCGTTCACTCGCGTGGCCACCTGAGCCGATGGCAGGTCGACGATCGTCAGCCGGCAGTGGTCCCGATGGCCGGACATGTCGCAGATCCAGTGCGGCCTCAACTAGAAAGGCAGCACCCGGCGCAAGATGAAGGCCGCCACCAGATCGGAGGCAACCAACCCCTCAGCTCTCTTCAGCTGCGCGAGCCGGCCGAGCTCCGCCAGGGCCACTCCGCACGGAGCGGCTCCCGGCCAGTTCGCCCTAGAGGACTGCGTGTTGACGAACGACGGTAGCCGGATGTAGTCCAGGCTAGGGTTGGCGTTCTTCACGTAGAAGAACGTCCGATGCCACCCCTTGACGGAATCAATGAGAGAGAAGGGCGGGAAGCACGCGGTGCCACGACAGCACACCGTCGTGCCCCACGGGCACTTCTCTTCAGCGCCTTGAGGTAGAAGAGGGCGTTGAAGAAATCAAGAAAGGGGGGACCCCCAGGTACACCTCGCACGGTGTCACCAAGCCTGCAAGGTAGAGGATAGCATTGGGGCCGGGGTGGTGCGGCTGAAGGTCTAAGGTGTCCATGAGTAGCCGGAAGAAGTGGCTCACTGGGAGCCCGAAACCACGAGAGATGTGCCAGAGGAAGATGATGTGCTCCCCTGGCTGCGGTGCCGGCAGCACCTCATCGCCCGGCGCGTGAGCGACCACAGGCTCCGCCAGCGGCAACATGCGCGTGCGGCGGAGGTCCGGGATGGCCTCCTCGGTGAAGACAGATCTGGCCCAGCTTCCTCCACGCCCGTCGGCCATTGCGACGGAAGGGCGGCGTGCGGGCACGTTTGCGAGCTCGGGAGCGGTGTTGTGCGAGGAGGCAAGGTAGGCAAAGACGAAAGCAGCGAGGAGGCAAAGGGGGTGCGGGTATCTCCGCCCCCTGCCCTTCCTCCCCTTTTAAATGGGGTTGACACGACCGGGGGACGTGGGGATTAACTGCGCCCACTCCCTTGGAAACTCCGCGCACGAATGGGCGGCTCGGGCCGTAAAGGCCGCTTCGGGGCGCAGAGGATCCTGGTCTACGCCCCAAGGCCTACTGGGATACACCCGAGGCCTAGCGGGCTAGGCCCAGGGAGACGTCCCGTCTTTGCGCGTGCGCGGGGCCCGCAGCATCATTACCCACCACGTGGCGTGCGGCAGGCCGGCCCGAGACCTGGGGCAATGCGCTAGAACCCGAGGCGTCGGGTCCAACCGCCGACCCGGCTGGCCTTTCAGTTTTGCGCCCGTGGCGGGTACCGCTGGGAGGAAGCCGTCGGCTCCCCTCCGTCTGCCGGACGCGGGCCCCCACCGGCTTCAGGGACTACTGACGGGGTTATTACCCCTGGGTAGGACAAAGCAATGGGGTTCTCCCCCCTTGTCACAAAAAAACTATGCGGCCGGCTGCCCATGGCCGGCTGGAGCACGGCCGGCTCGAGCTGTCGCTGGCTGGCGACACGGACGGCTGGTCAAGGAGCCCGCTTGGCCCCCGACCGGCTTGGCACGGTCGGTTGCCTCTGGGCCGCCTCCACCGTTGACCCTGGAGCGGACATACAATGTCCCGTCCCTCTACGCACGAGTACGGTGACAAGACGTGACCGCCACGACGGGCGACATTGTAGCCATAGTGGCCGTAGACGCACGGGTGCGCATGGCTACAGTCCGGCCGTCCACGCCGCTAACCTTGGCGATCGCGATCGCGTGAGGAAACAGTGCCGGCACGCCCCCACCCACTTGATTACCTGCCACCGGCATGGCTACAGTGCGGCCGGCCGTACCGGAGACTTCGGTCGGCTGGCACTAGATGACGCCTCCCAGGCGGCCCGTGCCGCGGCAGGTGGGCGAGGGCCAATCGCGGAGCCAGCTGGCGGGCCCCAGTAGGTGACGGGACCACACAGCCGATGGACCCTATGGGCGACGAGACGTCTCGAAGGGTGGGCCCCCGGGCTAGACGGAGAGGCTGCTAGCCGGGTCCCCCCACCTTTGTACCTTAGATATATTGTAAGCCGGGGAGTTGGCCTATAAAACTCCCCAAGTTCCCCATGCAACAGGGACAGACAACTCTCACGCACACACCTACGGGACATTTCCCACATCCTCACACTTGGTAGCGGAGGAAGGCGAGCCGGCTGTTCCCTCTTCCTCCTCTAGACTCAGCTTGAGGAGCAACCCTGTAAACACACCCATGCATCAAACTAGACGAAGCAGGACTAGGGGTATTACCTCCCACGAAGGGCCCTGAACCTGGGTACATTGCGTGTCATCACCGCTTGTACCTAATCCCGCACACGGAGCCCGTCGGCGTCCTCCGGCCCCAACCACCTACGATAAGTCTCCCCATGGCATCCATCGTGAGAAAACAATGACAATTGGAATGAATATCATTGCACAACACAATCAACCAAAGATGAATGTGTTGGAAATATGTCCTAGAGGCAATAATAAATTAGTTATTATCATATTTACTTGTTCATGATAATCGTTTATTATCCATGCTATAATTGTATTGATCGCAAACTCGGATGCATGTGTGGATACATAGACAACACCATGTCCCTAGTATGCCTCTAGTGGACTAGCTCGTTGATCAAAGATGGTTAAGGTTTCCTAGACATGGGCATGAGATGTCATTTGATAACGGGATCACATCATTAGGAGAATGATGTGATGGACAAGACCCAAACTATAAATGTAGCATATGATCGTGTTAGTTTATTGCTACTGTTTTCTGCATGTCAAGTATTTTTTCCTATGACCATGAGATCATGCAACTCACTGACACCGGAGGAGTGCCTTGTGTGTATCAAACGTTGCAACGTAATTGGGTGACTATAAAGGTACTCTACAGGTATCACTGAGGGTGTCTGCTGGGTTGGCATGAATCAACACTGGGATTTATTACTCCGTGTGACAGAGAGGTATCTCAGGGCCCACTCGGTAATACAACATCACAACAAACCTTGCAAGCAATGTGACTAAGTGTTGGTCACGGGATCTTGTATTACGGAACGAGTAAAGAGACTTACCGGTAACGAGGTTGAACTAGGTATGCAGATACCGATGATCGAATCCCGAGCAAGTAATATATCGATAAACAAAGGGAACATTATACGGGATTAACTGAATCCTTGACATAGAGGTTCGACCAATAAAGATCTTCGTAGAATATGTAGGAACCAATATGGGCATCCAGGTCCTGCTATTGTTGTCACATCCCTAGCTAGATGTCATAGGACAGCATGGGTGTTGCATCATGTTTCATATTTCGCATCAACATGAAATGGGGATTAAAAGAACCCCAAGCTCACATTGAATCAAAATAATTTAAGTTGGTGAAAATTCAACAAATCCAAAATGTCCTACCAAAATGTTCCCTATGTATGATAAATATGGACATGATTATAACAAGGGACATTTTAAATATTTGAACAACTGAAGCAATTTAAAAATAAATGATAAAGCTTCTGAAAATATAAATAAAGCATTATCATTATTTTAGTTTCCAAAATATCCTGAATTTTTTTAGATAAGTTTGAAATATTCAAACTTCAATATATAAAATATTTGGGATATTTTAAAAAAACATATGTACCTGAAAAGAAAATAAAACAAATGTCAGAAATAGGAAAATAGAAAAGAAAATGAAGAAAATAAAGCAGAAAGGAAAAGGGAGGATGAACTTGGGCCGACCCAGCTGGCCTAGCTCCATCGTCGTCCTCCTGGCGGCCAGGAGGACGGGCGTGTGGCCAGAGCGCGCGCGCGGGCGTGCCTCCACGCCAGCAGCTGCCTGCCTGCTTCCCCTTGCCAGCGCGACGGGGATAAGCTCTAAGAGCCATCCCCATCGTCCTCTCCCTCTCGCCCTCGCTCGCCTCTCTGCTCTCCTCCTCCTCTACTCCGCCATGTCCATCGGTGCCTTAGCTTCGCCGCCGTAGTTCTAGCCACTCCCCCTCGCTTTTGAGCCCTCCAATCGCTCCGCCTCATCACCTTCTCCCTCCTCGCTGAGCCGCGCATCGCTAGGAGCCCCGAAGCACCGTCCCCGAGCTCGTCTTCCTCCTCGGACCCGAAGCTTCGCCGTCGTTGATCACCGTCTTCGAGCCCTCCCCGAGCAAGCTCTCGATGGCTTCGAGTCCGCTGTGAGCTCCCGGATCTTTCCCCTCTCCTTTCCGGCCTTTCCCCCTCTGTAGGCCCCGATTGCGCCGGCTCCCGAATGACCTGCCGCACGAGCTCATCGTCGGCGATGCTCCGATGACCAGTTGGTCCATCAGAGGCCACAATCGAGCTCGTGGGGCCACGTAGTGCTTATAGGTTCCTAGTTCCGGTCGTGTCTCGCTCTAGTTCAATGAGCCCATGCTCGTCCGAGCTCCGGCAGCCGCCGTGCTCATTGCCGGCGCGGACTCCGGCCATCCCAGCCCTTGGGAAGTGTCGGGCTCGACCCGCGCGAGTAAGCAGAGCAGTTTGGTGCCCTCCGCTATCCATTTGGTCGCCGGAGGAGGAATCCCGGCCCCCTCCGCCGTCCCTGACGTCGCTGGTGGCTCAACGTTGGCGATCAACCAGTTTGACCACCAGGGGTTTGACCCCTGGGTCACTGGCAAGTGGGGCCAGACCCTGTTAGTCAAATTTAGGTTAATAACTTAATTAACCAAATTAATTAACCTAATTAGTCACTCACCAGTGGGCCTGGTGTTGATTAAGTAATTAGGATTAGTTTTAATTCTCTAATTAAGTGACTGGGTCACTGACCAGTGGGTCCCACCCTGTCAGGTTTGACCTAGCCTGGTCAGCCGACCAGCTAACGTCATGGTGACGTCAGGCTGACGCCATTAATCCTTTTCCAGTTTAAAAATAATTACGGAAATTATTTAAAACTTTAAAAATTCATATAAATTAATCTGTAAATCAGATGAAAATAATTTATATATGAAAATTTATCAAAAAAATCCATGAACCCAATGGTGTTATTATCATGCATGTTAGAGCAACCTATGTAGAAGAACATAGACATTTACTAATAGGTTAAAATATGGAAATTGAAATGAAGAACGATTTTGAACCTATATTCAAACTCAATTCAATTAACTTGGACACTAGTTGCATTAGCTCATCCATACATGCTACCATGTCATGATCATGCATCATATTGTTGCACTTGCGTGTATTGATTGTTATTTGTCTGCATTGCGGTAGGCCCTACTTCTAAGGATTCCCCCGAGTATTCCAACGAAGGAGAGAACCTTTCCGCTACCCAGCAAGGCAAGCAACCCCCTTGATCATTCCGATAACATCCCACTCTCTCGCTCCTGCTCTTGTTTATCGCATTAGGACAAACGTTCACTTGTTTGTCATACACGGTAGATGAACCTATTCTTATGCATGACCTGTCATTGTCACAGCAAATAGCTAAACCATGCAACCTAGCATACCTGGTAGATGCTTGTGCCATGATGTGCTTAGCTTACTTTGCCTGTTATGCTTGCTATGCTTAGAGTTGTGTCAGGTTTGATTCATCTGGGTGATGGACTGGAGTGAAACATTGTTGTTCCGATGTGATAAGCTTATGATGAACCCGATTTGGTAAAGGTAGCAATGAGAGGCTATGTAGGAGTACATAGCGGGTTGTCTCATTGGGACCGTTCTTAGGAACTGAGTTCCGTGTTTGTGATTCAAGACTAGTTACTACCACACGTTGGGATACTTAATTGACCCTCTCGACTTATCAGTCGCTTAGTCCTTAGTCCAGGAGTTGCAAGTAGTTTCTGGTGTTTATAGTATGCTGGAGGCTGTGCGTAGCGTTGACCCTAGGGGTGGGTTACAACGCGGTAGGCAGTGACACGGTGTACCAAGGGTCACCCAAATTGTGGGCTTGGGAACCCTACGCACATCGTTTGGGGACGTAGCGGAAACTTTGGTCGGACTTCCGTGTGGGTTCAGTCTCAAATAAGCGATAGCCCTGGACTAGAGGTCTTATGTGATTGAAGGTCGTGGCCGACTCCCTCGCTGGGCTTCCGCTTGAAGGTTGCCGAGGTGCATGGATTTATGAGCACACAGCGATAAGTGGCGAGAACGTGTGTGAAGAAGTACACCCCTGCAGGGTATGAAACTATTCGAATAGCCGCGTCCTCGGATATGGACTACTTGGATAAATTATGTTGTTCATAGATAATCAAATGATACCCATAAAAATATCAAGACAAGTGTGAGCATCGTGGATGGCATTCTCCCAGGAGAGGGAAGTGAATCCATGGTGGTGTATTGTCATGGAGTTAGTGGACTCGTGTGCGATATCTAAAATTTAAACAAAGAGTTAAAATTGTGTAGTATAGGTTAGCCATGAGTCAAAGCTGGCATTGCTGCATAAACTTCACCCCCCCTTGTTGATACATGAGCATGAATAGACTAGGTTTGCTTTAAAGACTTGCTGAGTACGTTTGTACTCATGTTTGCTTAATAAATGTTGCAGATGAGACCGCTTCACTGGACTTATGGACTAGGTATCACCATAGATATGGCAGTTCAGGAGGCCGCCTACACCATGCTGACTATCATGAGGTTTCACCATGGTCTGCTTCAGAACACAGAGTTTTGTTATGTTCCTGCTTCCATGGGAGGAGAGGATGGTTATATTAGCGCAGCCTACTGTGATCATTCCCATGAGGACCCTAGGCTGCAAGTGACTGCTCGGATGTTGGAGAACAGGGATCGTGATGCATGTGCCCTTCACATGGAGCTTTATGCCACCCTTGCACGTCTTTGGACAGCCCTGAAATAGTTGGCACCTGTCGTGCAGACAGGCTATGGAGATTTGGAGATGCTGACCCCATCGCGGACTCATCTGCTAGCACACTGATGGACTTTTGGAGTCTCTTCGTTTCGAATCATTTGACATGTGCGAACCATGCCTCATGGGCAAGATGACCAAGACTCCGTTCTCTGGAACAATGGAGCGAGCAACTGACTTGTTGGAAATAATACATACTGATGTATGCGGTCCAATGAGTGTCGAGGATCGTGGTGGCTATCGTTATGTTCTCACCCTCACTAATGCCTTGAGTAGATATGGGTATGTCTACTTAATGAAACATAAGTCTAAAACTTTTGAAAGGTTCAAGGAATTTCAGAGTGAGGTAGAGAATCAACGTGACAGGAAAATAAAGTGCCTACGATCTGATCGTGGCGGAGAATATTTAAGTCACGAGTTTGGCACGCACCTAAGGAAATGTGGAATTATTTCACAACTCACGCCGCCTGGCACACCTCAGTGAAATGGTGTGTTTGAACGTCGTAATCGCACTCTATTAGATATGGTACGATCTATGATGTCTCGTACCGACTTACCGCTATCATTTTGGGGATATGCATTAGAGACTGACGCATTCACTTTAAATAGGGCACCATCAAAATCCGTTGAGATGACACCGTATGAATTATGGTTTGGAAAGAAACCTAAGCTGTCGTTTCTAAAAGTTTGGGGATGCGATGCTTACGTCAAGAAACTTCAACCTGAGAAGCTCGAACCCAAAGCGGAAAAGTGCATCTTCATAGGATATCCCAAAGAGACTATTGGGTATACCTTCTACCTTAGATCCGAAGGCAAAGTCTTTGTTGCCAAAAATGGATCCTTTCTCGAGAAAGAGTTTCTCTCGAAAGAAGTAAGTGGGAGGAAAATAGAACTTGATGAGGTAATTGTACCTCCACTCGAACCGGAGAGTAGTGCAGCACAGTAAGTTGTTTCTGTGGAGCCTGCACCGGCTGGACAGGAAGTTAATGATGATGATCATGAAACTTCAGATGAAGTTACTATTGAATGTCGAAGGTCCACTAGGACACGTTCCGCACCAGAGTGGTACGACAACCCTGTCCTGGAGATCATGTTGTTGGACAACGGTGAACCTTTGAACTATGAAGAAGCAATGGCGGGCCCGAATTCCAACAAATGGCTTGAGGCCATGAAATCCAAGATAGGATCCATGTATGAGAACAAAGTATGGACTTTGGTGGACTTGCCTGATGATAAGCGAGCCATTGAAAATAAATGGATCTTTAAGAAGAAGACTGACACGGATGGTAATGTAACTGTCTATAAGGCTCGGCTTGTCGCTAAGGGTTATCGACAAGTTCAAGGAGTTGACTACGATGAGACTTTCTCACCCGTAGCGATGCCGAAGTCTGTCCGAATCATGTTAGCAATTGCCGCATTTTATGATTATGAGATCTGGCAAATGGACGTCAAAACGGCATTCCTTAATGGTTTCCTTAAGGAAGAACTGTATATGATGCAGCCGGAAGGTTTTGTCGATCCTAAAGATGCTAACAAAGTATGCAAGCTCCAGCGCTCCATCTATGGGCTGGTGCAAGCATCTCGGAGTTGGAACATTCGCTTTAATGAAGTGATTAAAGCGTTTGGGTTTGTACAGTTTTATGGAGAACCCTGTATTTACAAGAAAGTGAGTGGGAGCTCTGTAGCATTTCTCATATTATATGTGGATGACATACTGATAATGGGAAATGATATAGAACTCTTGGAAAGTATAAATGCCTACTTGAATAAGTGTTTTTCAATGAAGGACCTTGGAGAAGCTGCTTACATATGAGGTATTAAGATCTATAGAGATAGATCGAGACGCCTCATAGGTCTTTCACAAAGCACATACCTTGACAAGATATTGAAGAAGTTCAATATGGATCAGTCCAAGAAGGGGTTCTTGCCTGTGTTACAAGGTGTGAGATTGAGTACGACTCAATGCCTGACCACGGCAAAGGATAGAGAAGAGATGAGTGTCATCCCCTATGCTTCAGCCATAGGCTCTATTATGTATGCCATGCTGTGTACCAGACCTGATGTGAACCCTGCCATAAGTTTGGTAGGGAGGTACCAAAGTGATCCCGGAGCGAAACACTGGACAGCGGTCAAGAATGTCCTGAAGTACCTAAAAAGGACAAAGGACATATTTCTCATATATGGAGGTGCCGAAGAGCTCGTCGTAAAGGGTTACGTTGATGCTAGCTTCGACACAGATCGGACGACTCCAAGTCGCAAACCGGATACGTGTATGTTTTGAACGGAGGGGCAGTCAGCTGGTTCAACAGCAAGCAAAGCGTTGTGGTGGCATCTACATGTGAAGCAGAGTACATAGCTGCTTCGGAAGCAGCAAAGGAAGGAGTCTGGATGAAGGAGTTCATCACCGACCTAGGAGTAATTCCAAGTGCGTCGGGCCCGATGACTCTATTCTGTGACAACACTGGAGCTATTGCCCTTGCGAAGGAGCCCAAGTTTCACAAGAAAACAAGACACATCAAGTGCCACTTCAACTCCATCTGTGATTACATTCAGGAGGGAGATATAGATATTTGTAAAGTGCATACGGATCTGAATGTCGCAGATCCGTTGACTAAACCTCTCTCACGAGCAAAACATGATCAACACCAGAATGCTATGGGTGTTCGATTCATCACAATGTAACTAGATTATTGACTCTAGTGCAAGTGGGAGACAGTTGGAAATATGCCCTAGAGGCAATAATAAAATGGTTATTATTGTATTTCCTTGTTCATGATAATTGTCTATTGTTCATGCTATAATTGTGTTAACCAGAAACCGTAATGCATGTGTGAATACATAGACCACAACGTGTCCCTAGTGAGCCTCTAGTTGACTAGCTCGTTGGTCAATAGATGGTCACGGTTTCATGGCCATGGACAATGGATGTCGTTGATAACGAGATCACATCATTAGGAGAATGATGTGATGGACAAGACCTAATCCTAAGCATAGCACAAGATCATGTAGTTCGTCTGCTAAAGCTTTTCAATGTCAAGTATCGTTTCCTTAGACCATGAGATTGTGCAACTCCCGGATACCGTAGGAATGCTTTGGGTGTGCCAAACGTCACAACGTAACTGGGTGGCTATAAAGGTGCACTACGGGTATCTCCAAAAGTGTCTGTTGGGTTGGCACGAATCGAGACTGGGATTTGTCACTCCGTGTGACGGAGAGGTATCTCTGGGCCCACTCGGTAAGACATCATCATAATGATCTCAATGTGACTAAGGAGTTAGCCACGGGATGATGTATTACGGAACGAGTAAAGAGACTTGCCGGTAACGAGATTGAACAAGGTCTAGAGATACCGACGATCGAATCTCAGGCAAGTATCATACCGATAGACAAAGGGAATTGTATACGGGTCAAATGACAACCGACTCGACCGGTTGGTAGCGGCCTCTAGCAAGACGTGCCGACTCCCAGTGTCCGATGAAGCTGGTTAGGCGAACTTGTACTTCACACTTCTATTCCCTTTGCCACACGATATATGTTGTCGTGCACAAGGCGACATGGTCATCCTTGTTGCAGCACGACCTCTTTCTCGTTCCGGTGAATCCGACCAACACTCGGATTATCTCATAATCCTCATCGCATGGCCATGCTTATCCAGGTCGGATCACCCGAGGGGCCCAGAGTATATCTCTCCTGATTGGAGGGGCAAATCCCATCTTGCTCGACCATGTCTCGCAGCATGGGTCTAGACAAGCCCGAAACCTACCTTTGTAACTACCCAGTCACGGAGTAGCGTTTGGTCGGCCCAAAGCAAGTCTGTCACCATCCCGAGTACATGCGCCAGCTCAGGTCTTAGGACATAGAACGTATGTTGTACTAGAAACTCACAAATGACCTATCGCTGCGTCTCATAGTTGGGTTTGTCCAACTTAGACCTTATCTTGACCCGGATCCGACTACGTCGAATCCGACCAGACCTTTCTGAGTCCATATTATCCGGCTAGCATCCAATGCTACATGGTTAGTGAGACTGGACCATCCACCGTGTCATATGCTAGTCTAACTGGCTGCGCGTCCACACAACCCTTTCGACTAGGGACCATTTAGGACATTCATCATACAATGCATAGTCTCACAAACAAGTCACATACTTGTTAATACACATCAATGATAATACCTAAAGACTATCTTTATTCATACACCACATAGGAAATATCATCATACATGATTGCCTCTAGGACATATCTCCAACAGGAGGTATTCCACCATGAATAGCAACAACAAGTAGGACGTAGGGTGTAACTCTTCGGAGGCCTAAATCTGGATAAACTCCCCCGTATGATCTCCGATATGTGACTTCCAGCTACACAAGGCACCCTATTGAGGGATTTGTCTACACCGTCAATGACTATACCTTAGAGTTTGGTAGGCATATTTGTATTGCAAATTGGTGAACATGGTTAACTCCGTTCTTGTGTGCTAGTTGTGAAACTCATGAAGTTTTGTGGGCTGCACCAACCTAAGCTCCATATGGTTTCCTCCAATAAAACAAAGGTCAGAGGTAGGGTGGCAAATATATTTGGCAAAAACAAACGTACATTTCTAACGTTACGTCATACATGAGATTTTGATGACTCGTCCTGTTGTGGGATGTGTGAATCACATCTTTATCTCAACTTGAAGATTGCATATTACCTATGTGATCGTTGGCCACTAACAACGTATAGTCAAATTTGTTTGTTATCTATCGCATATGTGCGTCAAATGTCATGAAGAAGGTGATATGATATCTTCTTCACAAATGATCCATGATTCACACAGGAAGGAGTGGGAGATATGAAACATGATTGTACATTCGTTGCAAGGTGCACCGTCGTCGCAAGGTGAAAACACTCTCTACATGGGAGAAGGAGAAATATGACACTCAAAGTGGATCCGTTGGTGAGACACCATATTGAGTTTATAAAAGGCTTCGTTTCATAAAAGATTTCATAAAAGATCATGTGATATTGTGTAGCGAAGTTTTATCATTGCAGCATGAAGAAAATGCAATCAAGCCATATCATGTTTTTCATGGTATTTGTGTCAACCCTTGCACTAGAATGTGCAATACACACAAGGCAAGAAAGTAAAATGTAATATACACCGGCAGAGCTACCCCATACCGAACAAATTTATGAGTAGTTTTAGATCGGAAAAAGTAGAGCCTTTCTCCCTCCAAGAAATTGCATTTTCTCTTTGGCCCCCCAAACAACCTTGTCTAGCCCCGCCAGTTATACATTAACTTTAATAATTATTAATGAAAGTTTTAGCAACAAATTAAACTCACGTGCACCGTGGCAACGGAAGGGTGGGAGAGAGGGTCAGAGAGGGAGAGAGATGGACGGGCGAAGCCAGGAAAGAGTCCAAGCTTTAACTGTAAAACTCTCCCAAATAGCCAAGGGAAGGAAAGGATAGATAGAAGAGAAGAGGTCAGTCACCACCACCCTTCCCTCCCCTCCCCTCACTCCCGTGCCCCAGCCTCTGCCTGCCCAGGTTACCCTACCACCCCTCCTCCCACCCATAGCTGAGGCCAGAGGAGAGAGAGAGAGAGAGAGAAAGAGAAGCCAGGGCTCGGCTGGTAGATGCGCGAGTAGCGGTGTCTGCCAAGGCCAAGGGGAATGGGAGGCGACGGCAGGCCCGGCGACGGCGGCGGCGGCTCTGGCCACCCGCACCAGTTCCAGTACCAAGCCCTCCTCGCCGCCGTGCACACGCAGAACCCCAACCACGGCCACAACCTCCCCTTTCCCCTTCCCCCCCTCAATGGTCAGTCCTACCTCCTCCTTTCTTTAATTGCGCATTCGCGTTTTTACCTGCCGAAACCGCCAATGCGCGCCCGCTTTGCTGGATTTAGGGTACGGTAATCCCTCCCAAATTCCGCCCCTTTTTGTCGATCTACCATGTGCCTAGCCCAAGAATCTATCTGTAGCCGCTCGAGGTCATATTCTTTATTCCACATTCCTGCCATGCTCTGATTCAACGGCACCTGCTTGATTTTGCAACTCGCGTACGCCGATTTAGGTTTTATTGTTTGTTTATTTATTTATTACGTATTTATTATTGGAGACAAGAGACCAAGATACCTACTGATGACCGTGCCATGGTGATGTCAACTGTCATTGTATATTTGTATATGTAAATGTACTACCACATGTCTTGCTGCCTAATCTACTGGACTAGTACATTATGGCTCCCTCTCACTCTGTCATTTGCTTTTCTTATGCTGATCGGTGGCCTTACAAGGAAATGCAATGTGCATCTGACCTGCAGGACCTGGACCTGATGCATCCACACACAATGCTGCTCGCCAGCCTCCGACCCCAAGGGGGTTTGCTGATTGGAGTGCGTCTACCAGCGCCTTCACGTCCCTTGCTGTGCAGAGCACTCCTTCCACAGCTACTGCCAATGCATACCATTACAGCCTATCTCCTTGCTATGCTTTCTGGACCCATTACATGCTTAACAAGAATGCATATAGCTACTATCCTGCACCTAATCAGGAGCACACCCACCCTTTCAGCCTTGATAACAACCAGGCTAAAGATCCAGGTACATTCTTATTTTACTCACCTCAACTCCTACTCTGTGCCCCATTTCTCTTATTAACGAACGGCAATGCATGGTACCTGCTATGCTTTTTAGGTAAAGAGAAACTGAAATGGAATTACTAATAAGTAGAGTTAGAGTCATAACCAATAAGTAGAGCTTCTCCCTACTAGAAATTCAGTTGAGCTTATTTCATATGGTGTCATCTATGTGCCTCTGACCTTCATGTAAGTAAGTTTTTGAGGTATTTATATCTTTCCGTACTCGGTGCATATTCTGTGGTTTGTTTGTTTTGGTAACTGGTAGTGGGTCTGACCTGAGATATCTTGTTCTTGCATTGAACTGAGGCATCAACTAGTAATAACCAGGATTTCTCATTCTTGTAAATGTGGGGCTACTAATGATGGATTTCTAGGCAAGATCGCCTTAATTTGTTTTCGTATAACCTATCTAAAATGCAGGTTCTATACCCAACTTCGGGATTGAGTCATTTAATACAACATCCCTGGCACCAAACATGTCTGCTCATATGCCTCCCATGGAAGGACCCCTATCTACAAAGGAACCTGAGGCTTCAGAGGTATATATGTGAACCTTTCAAAGTTTTGAGAATCTTTCAAGATTGTATGCCCCTGCCTAATGTATACTACTGTAAAATGGCTACTACACAGGACATGCCTGCTAGAGTAGTTCCAATTAAGGATGAAATGGATGCCAGAAATGGTGTTGAACTTAAATGTGAAACGGTTGACGCTCTTCCAGAGTTGAAGCAAGGTCATGAAAGTTGTGCCACCGTAAGTAACACACTATACTTAACATGTTTTCTTAATCAGATTTACCACACATATTTCTTGCCTGCATTGGACTAAGTTAATAACAAATGATGGATTGTAAAATCGTAATAGTTGAATGCAGAGTCAGGACTCTCATACATTAAATGAACATATACTTCTTTCATAGTAAACACATTATTTTCCTTTTCTGCTTGCATGTGGGCATTCAGAAATTCAACCCTGGAGAATACCAAGTTATTTTGCGCAAGGAATTGACAAAGAGTGATGTTGCGAATGTCGGAAGAATTGTGTTACCCAAGGTATATTCTGTCATGATGCTCTGTGAAAAAAATTAATGCAGTCCGAACTATTGTTTGTAACATAATAATCAATTTTTTTTCAGAAGGATGCAGAAGCTAGTCTTCCACCATTGTGCGAAAGGGATCCTGTGATACTGCAGATGGATGACATGGTGCTCCCGGTTACGTGGAAATTTAAGTACAGGTACCCTTTCGGTCGTACACTCGTATTATGACATATTTCACATGCAAATTCAACATGGAAGTGATTGAAAAAACCCCCGATAAATGATGGCGTGAAACCTGAATACGATGGCTTGAATATAGAAAAAAAAATCTTGGGGAAGAACTGGGGTGTTGAAGGCATAGATGCTTGAGTTGGTTAATGATACATTTGTAGGTGGACTCAAATGCTGACCGGTGCAATTGTATTATCATACTGATGCAATGCTATTTCAGGTTCTGGCCAAACAACAAAAGCAGAATGTACATCCTGGATTCTACAAGTATATGCTTCAACATGGAAGTGGTTTCAATTTTAAATATTTTCCGAGTATGAGCACATGATTAATTGAGCCATTCTGCTCTTTTATCAGGTGAATTTGTGAAGACACATGGTCTTCAGGCAGGGGACGCACTCATTATCTACAAAAATCCTGTGCCTGGCAAATATGTATGTAAACTTTCCTTGTCCTGGTTATTCTGTTCACACGTACCAACCCGATATTCTGTTTGTAAGATCAGCATTTATAACTCCCTGTAGATCTTACCGCTTCTGGCAGAATTCGTTGAAATACAATTTAAACAAAAAACTGCCATATTTATCCTCTCGTCTTACCTATATGCTGTATGCAGATTGTCCGAGGGGAGAAGGCCATTCAGCAGACAAATTAGAGCATGTGGATGTGATTGCGACCGCGTCTGTGAGGACATTTCAAGTGAGGAATGTGGGTTCGCAATCCAAGAGGACTCGACTGAGTTGAGCCGGCTGAGGAATTCATGACAGTCTGACTTGTTAACTGGGGAGTGAACGGAAAAAGATTGGGCGTCCGTGCTGCCAAAGAGCTTGCTTCTACAACGCGACATCCAAGTTGAGGAGACCCTTTTGCCTATTTTTTTGTTCTTCTTTCTTTCTAATTGAGTTGCATTTGGAAACTTTGAGTTCTGCCTTCTCCTTCAGAATAGCATTTGCGGTTCTGTAAATATTCTCGGATCCATAAGATAAATGAAGTGGCGTGGACTTTGGACGTATGTATGATGTTTCTCTTTGTCACAGGAGAAACTGATGAGATTGCCACCCTCTCGCCGTGACCTTGTTAAGATAGAAAAGGTCGAAGGTGGCAAGCTCGGGGCTGAGAAAACGTCTTTTTCTATGGAAGAAGACGCGGAGAGCAGTAGTTCATAGATGGTGACACACGTTTTCTTTTAGCCGATGGTGACGCATGTTTTGAATGACAGACGACGTAAAATACTCTGCGATTGTTCCGTCAAACCTTTAATGCTAGCTAAAGCACCGTCAAAATTAATTTAATGGTAGATGTGCATTCAGGTCGCCGGCGGTGGCGCTCTGGACCAACCAGTTCGCCTCGCTGCGTAAACCCATTTACACTGTTCCTTTTTGTCGACTCTGTTTCTATTAGATAAAATGACGTATTCTGTGTGTACTAGAGTACATAGTCATATTACTGAATGAAACTCTGCAACTGCACTGTATATAACAGTCATGTACATGTTCGATGTGCACGTCATCTGCATATATATATGAAATATTATATTCCCTCGTTCCTAAATACTTCCTCCGTTCGAAAATACTTGTCCTAAAAATGAATAAAATGGATGTATCTATAACTAAAATAAGCCTAGATACATCTATTTTTAGGACAAGTATTTCCAGACGGAGGGAGTATAAGTATTTGTAAGATTTCACTATTGGACTGCATATAGATGTATATAGACATAATTTAAAGTGTATACTCACTCATTTTGCTCCGTATTTAGTCCCGTGTTGGAATGTTTAAAATGACTTATATTTAGGAACTGAGGGAGTATATCACAGAGGTAAACGCAAACGCATCGTTCGTTAGTGAACTCTCGTGTGATGAGCATATTGATCACAGAAGTCTCAAAAAGTTAAAAATTGGTCACTTTGGTTTGTTTCATGAGTGAATGGGTCGCTTTGCCGTTTCGAGCCGTAGCGGGGCCGACGTGGCTTGTTGACTCACCATGGGCCCACCGTCAGTACAGTTGTCGGGTAGTTGAGTGCGCGATGGAGGAACGATTTATTTGCAATGCGGCCATGTAGTAATTTCTGTTGGGTTTGTTTGCAAGGTGTGCATCTTGTCCCAGTTAAATCCCCCAATTCGTCCCGATTTAGGTGGAACCCTAGCTTTTCTTCTCACCGTATCTTCTCTCCCGATCTGCCCCAGTGGTGCCCTAGCTCGAGATGGGCCTGTTCGAGGGAGAGAGCTAGAGGCTGGAGAACAAGGAGGGGGTATCTTCTTCCCGGCGCAGTGCTGGAGGCGCGGCAAGCCGGAGTTGTGGCCTGAGTTCGGTCGCTGTGTGCTCTAGCGCACCACCGACATGTACCGGCTGGAGGAGAAGTTGTGCGTCCGTGCACTAGTGGGTATAGTGGAAGGGAACCAACCTCCCATGTCGCCGGAGCATGTGGTTGCTGCATTGGAGGCGCAGTGTGGCCTCCGCCGCGACGACGTCATGGTTGAGGTATGTTCGCATCCGGTGGATTTTCTTCTACGGTTCTGGTCCAGCGAGGATTGCACTCACGTACTCATCCACCACTCCGGTAAGCTTAACGCCGGTGGAGAGACCATCCAGTTTAGCCGTTGGCAGCGCGAGATGAGTAGCGAGGCGTCGTCATTGAAGTTTTTGACTAGGTTGAGCCTTGATGGGCTCCCTCAAGAGGCATGGGAGGTCGAGTTCATTGCCAAGCTTGTTAGCAGTCTCGGCGATGATCTCGTTAAGATGCTGAAGCCAATTGATCGATGCTTCGTCGTTGTTGAAGCCTAGATGAAAAATCCCAACAAGTTGCCTAAGTTACATGAAGTGGAGCTGCCGAAACCTAACTTATGACAAGATTATCCAACCTCTGACTCTAACGGGCTAATTTCACCGCGTACTACTCGACTGAAGGTTGAGAAGCCGTCAGTTGTTCATCTTCTGAAGATCCATCACTGTTGGAAAAGGCAGTGCCTAGGGCATAAGCGAAAGTCTAGGCAGGGCAAATAAGAAATTGTCTACCTAAGAGAGAAATCATGCCATATTGTACTAATATGACAAATGAGTCATATTCCAATGACAGTAACTAGTAGTTAACGTATATATATGCCCTAAATTAAGAGAATACATATATAATAACCACATATACACCTTGATAGTAGAAACTATATTACCGCTTAGGTTGTGCCTAGGACACTTAAGCACCGCCTAGGCACTAGGCGAAGGCCAACCGCCTCGCTTACGCCTACCGCTTTTTCCAACCTTGAGATCCATGGGCTGAAGGTTATAGATCACAACCCTATCATAACAGAGTTGCCGTCTGCTTATGATTACGATGAAGAATTGAATAGCGCTCGTTGTCACACTTTCAGTTGCTAACCTGGTACAATTGAATAACATTATAGCCTTTGTGTTTGATGTGTGGCAATGTAGCCTATGTGTTTAAGAACAGTGCATCCAAAATTGCTCGATGCATTTGTGTTGTGAGAGACTATTGTGTTGTGTTAATCATGGTGAGATGATTTTGCACAATATTTTGTAGAGATCTCTTTGTGCATAAATACAAGTTCGTTTGAATGAATCTAAACACAACGGTACCAAAAGTACAGGTTCATTTTGAAGCTAAACACAACACTAGTAACAGTACAAGTTTGAAACTAGTACAACATTGAATTTTTGAACCTAAACAAAGCATGATCATCCCGGTCTTGTGGTGCTGACTGTGTGATGTTGATCTCATCTTCATGCATGCTTGTGCCAGCTGCATCTCTTGCTCCCCTTCCTCCTCTTCTACCTCCTCTTGATCCTCTTCCTCCTCTTGTTCCTCCTCCTCCTCTTGTTCCTCTTGTTCCTCCTCTTCTACCTCCAAACAGAAGATATTGAAAGCCTCCAGTACCTGAAGTTCCGGTTGCTGCATAGTAATCCTGCTGCTGCATTGCTGCATTTACTCTACTCCCTCTATTCACTACACTACCTGCAACTCTAGATATTCTCCTTCTTCCCGATCTATCCGTGCCTTGTGATACCAAATCCTCCTAGGTAACTGTTGATGTTCTTCAAGCTGGAATATTAGCTCTATATTGTGCAACAAAAGCAGACTCAGTAGGGAATGGCTCAACCTCTTCGAAGACAATTTTTGGTGCCTTCATTTTATGAAGCGAAATATCTCAATTTACATGGAAGAACATAAAAGAAAGAGAAACAAGTTATAGCTATTGCATTATATGAAATTGTTATTAACCTCATGGGCCAGCTGGGATATCATAGAATCTTTCACATTGCTAGGATCTTTGTTGGGATCTAGTTCAACATGATCAATGTGCTGATCAAAACAAAAAGTAATGAGTTAGTACTGTTGCTACAAACTACAATTGTTTGTAAGTTTGTGCTACATATTACCTCTAGTATCTTAGGTATACCAGCATCCCCATTTTCATCAATCTGTGTAGGGCCTCTGTCGGGGTTTGGCATGGAGACTGGCATGCCCACTTTCTCCTCCACAATTCTTCTTCTCTTTCTCTTTGTCTTTATTCATGTTGCTCCTCTGACTACTTAGTTTCATTTCTGGTTTGTGGTACTGCTGTTGCTGCTTCTGCCCTTGCAATTTCTTTCAATCTAGGGCATACTTTCCCGTTATGACCTACATTTCCACAATATACACACTGAATAGTGACCCCATTGAACCAAGAGCACTCACGATTGCTTTTTTTCTGACCTTCAATCGAGAAATTACATACCTTCCACCGACTTCTTTTGTGTGTGGCCAGAACGTGATGCTTTCTAATGTCGAGGCTTGCTCAAATTTGTATCATCCTCATTTTCTTTTGGAGCCTTTTTTTTGCTTGAAGGCCTACCAACAACCTTTTCATAGAATGGAGGTTTCACTATAGGGGCATTGACATGATGCCATTATGACTTGTCTCTACCAAGCCTTACCACATGACTATAAGCTTGCATGAAAGCATTAAGAGAATAGCAGCTAGATACCATTTGTTCAGGTTTAATTCTCTCATATCTACAACAAGCTATTGAATGGTTGCAAGGAATGCTAGTTAACCACCATCTTCCGCAAGTGCAAGCTCTCATGTTCAACTGTACAATGTATGTAACATCATTGCTCAAAACTTGAAAAGTTGTTTTTTCCATATTCAGCAGCGAAGCAGTTTGCTGCATAAACTGCATTTTTCTGAAATTTCTGTCTAATCTTTGGAAAAATATGACCAGTCCACTTCTGTAAAGCCTCTTTCGACATTTTGTTATATCTTGTCCCTATATTGCAGGAAATGTTCTCTAACATAGATAGAATAAGCAACTCCCTAGATTCTAACATCCACCTAATTAGCAATAGTAAAGATGAGTTGCTATTAATAGTTCAGAAAAATTACTTGAGATAAACAAAAGTAAAGAGAAGTAGTTGAGATGATTACTTGTTGAAAACTTCACATGAATTGTTTGTAAGTATGTCAAACTTGACAAAATCACCAAAGAAAGCTCTACAGTAGTCAGATGGTTTCTTTTCTTCTAACCAAGCATGTGCTTCAGGACAAGTTGCCTTGAACATGTACATGTTTTGCTGCCATCTTTTAGTGTTGCTTGACCTTCCACATTCCCACAAGTGGTTCTTTACTGTTTCTTCCTTGTAGCGTTGGTTCAGGTTCTGGTAGACATGTCTGACACAAAACCTATGTTCAACATCAGGGAACACTTCTCTAACTGCTTTCATCAAACCCTACAACAGAACAAACGACTTATATGTTATGTTAGGACACAACAAACAACATACATGTAAGGGGAAACCACTTGTGTTTAGCACACCTTCTGTTTATCACTCATTATAGTGATAGTTGATGGGTTAATAATGTTTAGGTCACTTTTCAAAGTAGTGAGAAACCACTTCCAGCTGCCATGACACTCAACCTCTATAACATCCATTGCAATTGGGTATATGCAATCATTGGGATCTACACCAATTGCTGTCAATATCTGTCCACCATATTTTGTCCTTATGCGTGTTCCATCTAGACAAATTATAGGCCTACAACCAAGTAGCCATCCTATTTTACATGCATCCAGACATAAGTACAAGGTGCTCAATGTTACTCCTATCCTTTTGAACAACAAAGTAGTGCCTACGTTAGCTCTCCTTAGCTCATGTCTATAATCCCAAACTTTACCACACCGGGCCTCCTCACCTCCTCTTATTTTTTCAGACATGATAAACTACCTCTTACTAACTTAAATCTGTTTGGCTTCACATGGTACTTCTTTTGAACTTTGTTTTGAAAAGTTGTCAAACTCATTTTTGGATCATCTTTGAATTATCAACAATTTTTTTGCTAGAAATGGAGTTGTCATTTCTTTCACTTCCCATACTCTCTCATAAGTACATTCTACAACATATGTATTTAGTAGCATGCACTCAACTCTACTATCTCTAACATCAACCATTCTCCAAGGGGAGCCTTCATCACATTTTGCTTCAATTCTAGTAGAATTGTTCCTTGTCTTCTTTATTTTTACTCTGTTCTTCACTATATACATGGACAAGGCATTTCTTAATTTTGTAGGATTTGAGAACACCATCCCAAGTTTGAAACTTGGGTCTTCCATGTCTGTTAGTTTGTTGAAAGCAGGGAAATCAATTTTTCTCCTATCGTCACTGTCTGGGAGCTCTAATGTCTCAGTGTCAACAACATCTGGATCTTCACCATCTTCAACTTCTTTCACCACTTTTCTAGTTGCAGCAATTATGTCATCTATGATAGAAGTGTCAACATTTTCATCAAATAGAGTGTCATCTCCAGCTTCAAAACCGTAGTCAGAATCTGCAAAATCAGGATCAATACTTGAGTCTGATGCATAGCTAAAATCTTCCCCTTCACTCTCAGCAGCAAACTCCTCTTCTTCCTTAACAACAATTTGCTCTTCTTCCTCAGCATCGATTTCCTCTTCTTCCTCAGCACCAATTTCTTCTTGTTCAGAAACATCAGGAAACAAATTGTCCTTCCCTTTCTTTTTCATGTCAACATCTTCTATTACAAAATCAGTACTTAAATTCCTCCTAGAAGCCATGGAACTGTTGTTTTTGCACAAGTCTTGATATCCACCTGACATCATGTGGAACATGTGCTCACTGAATGTAGGAACAAAATTCCTAGCTAACATGTCCTTTGTCTCAAATTCTTTCTTGCAAGGACTAATGACTTTAGGTAGGTCAACAGGTTGCACAAGCACGTCATCCCGAAGTTCTTTCTCAAGAACATTGTCATGATCAATATACACATGCACTTTGTGGGCACCTTCTGCAAAATCCGATTCTACCATAGCTAAGACATGGGACTCAAAATTGATTTGCTTCAATCCATCCACAACTGTTCTGCCGGGATGCAGCTAGTACACTTGAAACCCCATGGCTGGCACAACATATCTTAGTTGTTTGATCATAAAATCCACCGGAGTACAACAGAATGTACCTTTGTCACAACCATCAAAAACATTAACTGATTCATGCATGTAAACACGGTTTGATCCAACACCACAAAACCATCCATTGTGATGTATTACTAAGCTACATAAATCACTGCAATCACCTCCATTGCAAAAAAAACTACAAATTAATCACTTTACTAACAACTACAAATGTATCCACTAGCAACTAAACCCTAAACACTTATTTGAACCTAAATTCATCCAATTCTCTAGCAAAAAATCCCCAATTTTTAAACCCTAACAAATACTGTCGAAAGGCACAAAGGAAGGGGAAGAGAAACAGTGAGAAGATCTTACCATACTCGGGAGCATCATCCCAGGGAAATCATAGCCGAGGAAGCAGTTCAACGCCTTCGCGTGCACCAGCATCAACCACATCGATGATGACTTCACCACACTCACTGCCTCCGTCAACGTCTGCAGGTTCATCGTGCTCTTAGCCGGTGCGGCTACTATAGCGGGTGTGACTACCTTGCCATCCTCTCTGCCACCGCAACCTATGGAGGTAGCCAGCAGGCCTGACGTTGCCGCCGACATGCACCCAACCGCCGTCATGTCGCACGGTCAGGGGTGGGGGGCGATCGATCGGGGGTTGGTAATGAATATGTTATTCTTTCCAGGGGCTTTCTTATGAACATACACCGAGCCACCACTAACTCACAACTCCACATGGGCAGCGCCAACGACTAAAGAGACGATAATGATCCGTTTGCTCATAAAACAAACTAAAGTGGCCCGTTTTCCATGTTTTGACATTTCTGTGACCAATGTGCTCGTATCGCGAGAGTTCAATGACGAATGGTGTGTTTATCTCAATCACAAAACATACAGATAATCTAGAAAATGGTCACAAAAGTAGTAATGTTCCAGAAAACATGGGAAATGGGCTGAAAACTGGTACAAAACAAGAAAATTAATGTCATATGGCGTACTAAATTGTAATGAAACATTGCTTTTGGACTAAAAGACACGAGTCTCATCGTCCATAGTATGTTCTCATGATGGCAGCATTGATACAATGCATGTGTGGAAAACTACATAACACAACTAGATTATGATATCACCAGGGCCGGGCAGGCAAATTTTGGGGCCGTGTGTGAAATTAAAATTTGGGATTTATATTCCTATGCCCCTCGTTCCTTAGTTGTACTCATTCATCCTCACGCTCTTAACAGTTGCTCACTTTTCCCCACTCTCTTGTCGAAAACCCTCAGAAATGGTCACACGGGGGATGCCGTCGGATCAAAGGTTTGACCGTTAACTATTGATGAGTGGGGCCCTGGTTTCGGTGGACTGTTCGACCGAAGCACGCCACTCCCTCCATCCTGTTTTACAGGCGTCTTTTCACAGGCGCCCTCCACATTGGGTTGACGACATGGCCCCATGCGGACTAGTCAGGAAACCCGATGGTCCGACAGGCACCTCGACTGTCGGCACGGTGTGAACACCGCGTGACGCCGCTTAGAATCGCCGCCCGAGGCCATTAGCCGGCTATTTAGGCTGTCCGGCGCCCCCATCCCTTGCACATCCTCCTCCTCCCTCCACCCCATAGCCACCCGAGCCCATCCGCCTCCTCTCGCACTTCCGTCCCTGTCAGGATGGTCCGGCGCCTCATCACTACGTACGCACAGCTCACTCCGGAGCAACGCCTACAAATCGGGGCGGAAATGCAGGCTCGCTGTGCCGCCCGCATTGCTGCGGGTCTTCCTCCGGATTCATCGAATAAGGAGGAGGAGCATCAGCCACAGCCATGGAGGAGGATGACCCGAAGGCAGAGGCAGAGGTTGCTGTCGACCAGTCGGAGGAGATGGCGGAGCAGCGGGCAATCCTGGATTCCATCCGGGATGAGGCCGAGGTGGAGGCCAACCGCCAACTCATCCAGCAGAGGCAGGCGGAGGCCGATGCCCTGTTTGACGAGGTGGATGCGGAGATAGAGGCACAGGAGGCGACATCAGAGTAGCCGTAGGCGCCGAAGGGGACAGAGCCACAACATGCGACCATTTATTCACCGGAGGGCACAGAGATCATCGACATCTCCAATGAAGATTAGATAGGTTTTATTATGCAATACGTAGGTTTTATATCTTGCATACTTTTGTATGAATTTTATCCTTTCCGATTATGAGATGTCCGGTTGTGTAATGATGTTTTCAATCTAATATGAACCATGTTGATGTTGAAAAAGAAGAAGGAAAAGAAACTATTTTTTGGATGATTTTTCAATCTAATATGAACCATGTTGATGTTGAAAAAGAAGAAGGAAAATAAACTATTTTTTGCATGATGAAACTAATTTGGTGCAATCAAATAAAAAAGTGAAACAAACGGTGCACTCAAATCAATACAAAAATAAACAGAAGGAGTGTGTGTGCCATTTTATAGGACTCTTTTATCCTTGTGGGCCTTCGATAGGTCCACGCCTTGCGAATGCACAACTAGGGCTTGTTTGCATTTTGGGACAGACGAGTGGGCGAGCAGAACCAACCTCTTGTGGATCGCCCAACGATCCAACGATGCGGAGCCGTCCATGTGATCCAAATACGCGCAGCCTGCATGTGGCCTGCCCTGTGAATCCCTTCTAGAAGACCAGATCCGAGGGCCGTCGCTTGGCGCTAGGGTATGATCAGACGACTGTAGTTTGATGCTAGGGTTTGGAGAGATCCTGTAGGGTTTTGAGCCGGTCAACGGGGTTATCTTAGGTTTGACCAACTTTCAAATGATGTTAACTGATTAAAAAAATCAAAAAAACAGGAAACCTTCGCGGTTCGCCGTTTCATAAGACATAGTTACCATAAAAAATATAAACTTGGTTTAGGGACATTTTTATGGAAAATCTTTTTTTGAGGCAAGTTACCATCTCCAAGTTCAAATGAGCAGAACCAATGAAAAAATAAAAATTGGAAGACCTGTGCACAATGCCGTTGTATGTGACATGGATATGACAACAAATAATGATCCTGTTTTATAAACATTTCCTTGAAAACTCCTTCACACAAATGAGCTATCACGTACGAGATTGTATAGAGTCCAAGAAGAGAGTTATAGTGGGTTTGGGTTTATGAAAAAAATAAAAAATAAAAAAAATCACCGTAGAATCATTTTAGTATGAATAAGAAGGATCTGAACTTATTTTTTTGTTATTGAAATTTTAAAGTGTTTTTATAATGATTTATATTGGAAATGGTTTGTTTACCCTAACTTTCGAAGCTCACCAATATAGGCTAACATGATCATTTGTTTGTATTTTTTTATTTGTTGTTAGATCATTGCAACCTAGGCTAACATGATCATTGCAACATCACAGAGCAATGGATTTCAAATGTTGCTTATAATTCAAAGGTCAGTCCAAATTGAAATTCAAACATCACATTACAGTCAAAACATCATATCAAATCACATCAACCTGCGTTAACTTTAATTATACATTAATGCTGGCCACAAAGGCCGGCGAGAGTTCATAAGTCTGCCAGGCATTAACTAAAAACATTAAAAATAAAAATGAGGAGGCGTGCTGCCCCCTAGGCATCCTCGTTGTCGTCGTCGTCGAGGCTGGTGAGGTCGACAAGGGTCGGCGCAGGGCAGCCCAGGGGAACGCCGTCTCCCAGGCGGTGGTGACGTCGTCCACCGGTGGTTGCACTGCCGCTGCCTGGGCTTTGTCACGACGCTTCTCATCCTCTGCCTCAGCGTCCTTCTCCAACTCCTCGAGCCACTTACCCTCGCGATGCTCCGCTAGCAGGTGTTGTTTTCGCCAGAGCTCCAAGTAGACCCGCTCCTGCTCCGACGTCACCAGCATCTAGACGGGTGGCGTGCTCACCCACTCGTGCACCACCCCCTCCCAGATGTACTCGTGGGGCGAGAGGGTGGTCAGCCCTTGCTCAAGCCTAGAAAGGGACGGCGGAGCCAATGGCGGCATGATGCAGCAACAACAGAGAGCGCAATGGCTTCCACTATCCACGCCTGGTAAGCTGTCTCCTCCTCCTTGCTTACACGGATGGCGGTTGCCAGCGCCTCCTGGTACTCGGCCTCCGCCTCCTGGTCCTCATTGCGCATGACGAGGGGTGGCAAGATGCCAGCCCACACGTCACGGACGCCACGCCGACGCTGCTCCTCATGCTCAAACACAAACCAGGCGTCCCAATCGAGAGAGTCTTTAGCGTAAGTTGGGTTGAGCCTTTGCTCAGGCGTGAGCTGCTGCCACCGGCACCTCACCTCCTCCACATGCGCCCGTGCTGATACGTCTCCAACGTATCTATAATTTTTGCTTGTTCCATGCTATTATATTATCAATCGTGTATGTTTTACAATCATTTTATAACAACTTTATATCATTTTTTGGGACTAACCTATTGGCATAGTGCCAAAGTGCCAGTTCTTGTTTTTGCTTGTTTTTACTTCGCAGAAAATCAGTACCAAACGGAGCCCAAACACTGCAGGGATTTTTGTGGAATTTTTATGGACCAGAAGGAAGCATATGGGCCAAAGATCACCAGAAGAGGGGGCCCAGGTTGGCCACCCTCCACGAGGGCATGCTAGAGGCCCCTGGTGCAGCCTAGTAGAGGGTGGGCACCTCGGGCACCCCCTCAACCGACTATCGAGCCTATAAATCCCCAAATATTCAGAAAACCCTAGGAGAATCGACGAAACACAATTCCAGCCGCCGCAAGTTCTAGAACCTCGAGGTCCAATCTAACACCATCATGGAGGGGTTCATCTTCTTCATAGTCTGAAACATATTTTGTTTTCATTGCGTTGTGTGCTTATTTTGATGAATCTATGACTTGTATGTGGGTGTATAATTCATGGTAAAGATAGAATACAGTAGGTATAATGCAATAATAAAATATGAATGGGTTTACAATAGTACCTAAAGTGGTAATTTGCTTTATTATACTAATGGATCTCATGAGAATTTTGTTAAGTTTTGTGTGATTGAAGTTTTCAAGTTTTGTGTGAGATCACGATGGATGAAGGAATAAGGAGTTAGAAGAGCCAAAGCTTGGGGATGCTACAACACCCTAAGGTAATATCCAAATAGTAACAAGCAACTAAGCTTGGGTATGCTCCGAGTGGCATCCCCTCTTTCTTCTAACAACCATCGATATACTACTTGGAACTATATTTTTATTCTTCACATATCACGAGTTTTGCTTGGAGCGTCTTGTATCTTTGCTCGTTTTGCTTGTGCATTTTCATTAGTATCCTTGAGGACACACCTATTTGAGAGAGCCAAAAATATGCTATGTTTCGTTAGAATTGCTCTTTATGCTTCACTTAAATCTATTGAGCAAAGGAATTGCTCTAGTGCTTCACTTATATCTTTTCGAGCACGACATGCTTTTCCATGTTTAAAGAAATGCTCTCATGCTTCACTTATATTAATTTGAGAGTTATTAATTTTGAAGAAATCCTCTCATGCCTCACTTTTAATATTTTGAGAGATGAAACTTGTATGCTCATTTCTTCACTTATATCCATGTGAGCTAATCAATTGCAATATGAAACTAGTCCCAAAGTGATAGATATTCAAGAGGGATATAATAAAAACTTTCACGAAGATCATTGGACAAATTAAACTTGATTCTTTGTAATAGTTTTAAGACATGACAATAGTGATATGTGAGTTATGTTGATGAGTAATCATGCTTAGTAAGAATATTGGTGTTAAGGTTTGTGATTCCCTATGCAAGCACGAAAGTCATTAGTTGTGCTACGAAATTACATCCTACTTATGGTGCATTATTCAGTGTTAGTTATGCTTAATGCTCGCTTATGTGATTTTTTGTTTCTTGGTTGTATGCTTCTCAATCTCTTTCTACCCTTCACTTGTACTAAGTAGAAATACTACTTGTGCATCCAAAATCCTTAAACCAAGTTTTGCCATATGAGTCCACTATACCTACCTATATATGGTATTTCCATGCCATTCCAAGCAAATTTGTATGTGCCATCTCTAAACTTTGAAAATAAATTTTCCCTTTTGTGTGCTCATACCGCTCATGAAACGACAGGGGGTGACCGATATTCTTCCATGCTAGATGTGTTATTCTCAAGATGAGTGTTTATTCACTTGTCATTGCACGAGAGTATGACGGTAATAGGGATGCCCATTCTCGAAATGAAATGAAAAAGAAAAGAAATTTACTTTATGTTGTCAAATAATAAATTCCTTGGAAAGTGTTGGTATGGAAGGCAACCGTGGATTCAGCTAGCCATGGAAAGTGAAAGTATGGTGGAAAAAGTAATAATTTTTATTTTCTGCCTGGGAACCGCCTATGATGCATCTAGTGTGGAAAGATATTGAAATCTCTCGGTCATCCACATATAATATTAGAAACGCTATAGAGCTCCCACTCACTCTATTGTAAATACAAGCTTTTCCGTAAACTTGTATAAACCTGAACGCCTTGATCACATCATCAAAGCAAAGATTCCAACTCCAAGATTCTTGCACTAATCCATAAATGGATCGTTGAAGTTTGCAAACTTTGTCAGCATTTTCTAGTTTGACAAAACCTTCTGGTTGCATCATATACAACGATTCCTTAAGGAAACCGTTAAGGAACGCTGTTTTGACATCCATCTGCAAAATTTCATAATCGAAAAAAGCAGCTATTGCTAACATGATTCTGACGGACTTAAGCATCGCTACGTGTGAGAAGGTCTCATCGTAGTCAACTCCTTGAACTTGTGAAAAACCCCGTGCCACAAGTTGAGATTTATAGTCGGCGCCCGTCTTCTTCTTAAAGATCCATTTGTTCTAAATGGCCTTTCACCCTTTAGGTAATACTTCCAAAGTCCATACTTTGTTTTCATACATGGATCCCATCTCAAATTTCATGGCCTCTAACCATTTGTTGGAATCTGGACCTATTGGGGATATAACCCCATGGTATGACCCACCTAGGTGGGACCGGGTCATGATTGGCGGCTCATGGGCTAGACCAAGGATGGGCCTGGAGACATAATCCTAGACGTATGGCGGCTCACTTAGATGGGACAAGGTGAGGCCCAGACAAAGAAGGCAAAGAAGACCCGGGCGGATAAGCCGCCCGGAGACGGCTTGCTCAGGAAGGCAAGATGGCATAGAGTTAGAGTCAGACACATTGTAAGAGTCGGTACGCGACTTGTGTAACCCGTGGTCTTGAGATCCTATATAAGGGAGAGACCCAGGACGACTTAGACA
The DNA here is from genome assembly GCA_022496015.1 of Hordeum marinum. Lineage (NCBI taxonomy): Eukaryota > Viridiplantae > Streptophyta > Magnoliopsida > Poales > Poaceae > Hordeum > Hordeum marinum. The sequence continues at coordinate 377,786,761 of CM039678.1, read as the reverse complement.
GAAACCAACAGACCGAGAGCTAGGTCAAGCGAACACGCTCCCTTGTAATCGATACTCCAATCAATACAACACAAGCAGGACGTAGGCCTTTACCTCTTCTCAAGGGGCTGAACCTGGGTAAACTCGTGTCCTTCGTCCCAACCAACCCCTTTGAGTCCATCACCTTAGCGATGGCCTCGAATCTAAGTCCTCGGACATTTGCTGTGACAAAACCACGATAGTTGGCGCCCACCGTGGGGCAAGCGCTCGGTGGTGTTGAGTTCTCAAAGGGATCTTGTTCGGGGCTCGAAGGATACGTGGTCAGAAGGATGAACAAAAGTCGATGCGGCTGGCTCTACATCAATGACGCCAGTTGGGGTCCCGACGCCGACTCTGTGGAGTACAGGTTTTGGGTTCCCTTTGGCGGAATCCACGTCTTCACCGGAAAAATCGGCGGATCTATACCCGGGCCGGACGTCTGCACCAACATCGTCGAGCCGGCTCGGCGCGCGCAACCCGCCCGACACGTGCAACCTGCCCATGTTAACCCGGGCAGGGAGCATGTCTTCGTTGGCTTCACTCAAGGTATGGATCTTGAGGCCTCTAAGTCGCAGGAGACCCTCATCTGTTCAGAGGATGGATCTTCGAGCGGAGAGGCAGAATCAATCTATCAACTTCACGTTGGCGGGCTCAGGGGCTACGACGAGATTTACCCCGAGTCGGAGCGGTCTGAGCCGGACAATCATGGGTTGCCGACCCATGCGGCCGTGTTCATGGCAGGAACAGAGCCGGGCACGAGCGGTGCGGCCGTCGAGGCACCAGACACGGGGGCTGATCCGCCGCCGGCTCAGGTTCTTCTGGATCTGATGAACGAGCTCACAGCCCTAATGGCGACTGAAGTCATGCCTGAGAATCAAGCTGCCCGAAACCTGGAAATCACAAGACTGAAGTACCATATGGCGGAAGCCCAACAAAGGATTGGCGCGTTAAAAGCCCATATGGACGCGGAGGCAGAGTGTCTTAAGACGGATGTTTTCCGCCTTGAACTGGAACAACAATCAGCGGCCGTGGTACAACGGATGAGGCATCAGTCCCGCCTGCCAGAACAATATGAGGCTAGAAACCTCTTTAACACGCGAGGAACGGGGTTAGACAGTGGAAGCACCTGGAAGTCGGGCAGCGGCTCGACAGCAGCTTAACCCGCCCCGACAGAACCATACCTCACCAATGGCTTTCCCAATGCCGGCGGGTCATTACTCAAACCCGGCGGAGAACATGGTAGCCGCGGCCACCCGGCTTGAAACAATCCCTATTCCTGACGAGGCGCCTTTCGCTGAGGAGGTACGAAATGCCATTGGATATCTACAGATGGCGATGGCCTAGCAAGAGAAGTATACTTACAGCCGGAGTTGCATGAATTCAACCCCCATCCCCAGCCATAGCTTCAGCCAACGCTATGAGTCGCTAGCGGTTTCTAGCAGTGATCGGTACCGGGGCCCGTCGCGAGACGACTAGGCGGCTTTGGATGCTCAGGCGCTTGTAGATCAGGAGAGGGCACAACAGGAGGCGGCGGCTCTAGCAGTGGCGGCTCATCAAGAGCCCGTGCCTTCCGTCTCAGTCAGAGCCGAAGTGACCACCAGGGCCGTGGGAGTACCATGCTTGGTGCCGGCTCTGCGGAACGAGCGCGTGCCAAAGGACTTCAAGGGCCCTCGCAAGGTACCGAACTACACGGCTGACCTGCCTCCGGAGGCTTGGATTGAAAGTTATGAGGTGGCCATGGAGATGTTGGACATCAACGACGCGGTATGCGCGAAGTATTTTATCATGATGCTAGAAGAGCCGGCTCGCACGTGGTTAAAGGGTTTGCCACCCAATACCATCAATTCGTGGGCTGAGTTGAAGGAAAGGTTCATCAAAAACTTCCAAGGGACGTGCAAGCAGCCCGTGACGATTGTGGATTTGGGCCACTGTGTACAACGGGAAAATGAGTCAGCTCATCACTAGGTCCGGTGGGTTTGGACTATCATCCACTCGTCTGAGCAGATTATGGCGGCTCAAGCGGTCTTGATTCTGGAAAAGAATTGCCACTTTACACCTTTGAAACAGAAGCTCGGCCGACTCAAGTACACGTGTCAAGACATGGGGGAGCTCATGGCGGCTCTCACGAAATACGCCGACTCTGATAATACGAAGGATCCGGGCTCTGATGAAGAGAAGCCTGGTCAGAGTAAGAAGAACGACAATGGAAAGGATGCGGCAGGCAATGGTAACCAAGGCAAGAGGAAGAACCTGGATGGCGGGTCAGAGCTGGTGGACAACGCCAGCACCGGCAACAACCTTGCCAAGGGCAACGGGAAATTCAAGCAGCCTTTTAATAAAGGTAAGACTCCTTTTAATTTGGAGGAGATGCTCAATAAACCTTGTCCGGAGCATAGTCAACCCGACAGACCGGCAGGTCACACGTGGGGTAATTGCCACGTTATGCAAAATTTCAAGGACTATAGCTTACGACAGCATAGCAACAATGGTGGCCCGCCCGGCGGCTTAGGACTAGGCGGGTCAGGAATCGGGTTTGGATCTGGTGGCCTAGGATCTGGCCATCACAGCCAGGGCAACCAGGGAGGACATCATCCGCAATCTGGTGGCAACAATCAGCAACAAAATAACTAGTCTGGATATCAGAGTAATCCAAAGTAGCTCAGCTCGGGTCAGTATCATGTTTTTACGACCAACCTTCACAGGCGAGATCAAAAGTTGTGCAAGCGGGCAGTTAATGCGATCAGGCCGGCTCTACCGCAATATTTGAAGTGGTCTGAGTATGATATAACTTGGAGCAGGGAGGATCACCCGCCGCGCGTTGATGACCCAGGACGGCTGGCGTTGGTAGTTTCTCCCCAAGTTGGAGGCTACGTGTTTACCAAGGTGCTTATGGATGGTGGCAGTAGCATCAATATCTTGTATTACGACACTTTCTGCCGGATGAAGTTGCTTGATAAAGATCTTAAGCCATCTTCAATAGTTTTTCACGGTGTGGTGCCTGGCAAGTCAGCCTATCCACTGGGAAGGATATCTTTGGAAGTCGCCTTCGGTGATGAATACAATTACAGGGTGGAGACCTTGTGTTTTGAGGTGGTCAAGATAAAAAGTCTGTATCATGCTCTGTTTGGACGTCTGGCTTATGCCAAATTCATGGCTAGGCCTTGTTATGTGTACTTGCAGCTCAAGATGCCGGGACTCAAAGGTACAATTACGGTGCACGATGATCGAGAGACGGCTATTGAGTGCGAGGAAGGAGATGCAGCTTATGCAGAATCCAGCTGTGCCGAGGCGGGGCTCTAGTTTTACAAGGAAAATGTCGATCCGGAGGACATGACTCCGCTAAAAAAGTCTACCACAGAGGTTGATCCGCCCCTCAAATTTTTGGCGGATAATACCAAATTGGTGGATTTCAATCCGGGCGACTCATCTCAGCAGTTCACTATCGGAGCTAATATGGATCCCAAATAGGAAAGCGTGCTCATCAAATTCATCCGTGAGAATCGGGACATCTTCGCGTGGAAAACTTTTGACATGCCTGGTGTACCGAGAGAGTTCGCTGAGCACCACCTGAATGTGGATCCTAAATTCAAACCAGTCAAACAATTTGTATGGCGGTTCAATGAGGAGAGACGCAAGACCATTGGGGAAGAGGTAGCCTGACTTTTGGCGACGGGTTTCATCGTCGAGGTCTTTCACCCAGAGTGTCTCGCTAACCCGGTGCTAGTGCTCAAGAAAAATGGCACGTGGCGTATGTGTGTGGATTACATGGATCTTAACAAGGCCTGTCTGGCTGACCCGTTTGCTCTCCTTCGTATTGACCAGATCATTGATGCAACGACGAGTTGTGAAATTGTATGCTTCCTAGATGCTTATTCTGGTTATTATCAGATCAAGATGGCAGTCAAGGACCAAGAGAAGACGACTTTCATCATGCCTTTTGGTGCTTTCTGCTATGTGTCTATGCCTTTCGGGCTCAAGAGTGCCCATGCGACTTACCAGCATTGCGTTCAGAACTGTCTTCACAACCAAATTGGGCACAACGTTCATGCGTATGTGGATGATATTGTGATCAAGTCAAGAAAGAAGGGGACTCTGCTTGACGACATGAAGGAGACTTTCGACAACTTACGGGTTTACAAGATGATGCTTAACCCATCTAAGTGTGTCTTTGGCGTTCTGGCAGGCAAGCTCTTGGGATTTCTGGTATCTGAGCATGGTATTGAGGCTAACCCGGATAAAATCAAGGCTATCACCTCCCTGTCTGAGCTGCCATGAATCAATGATGTTCAGCGCCTGGCGGGACGGATTGCTGCGTTAAGCCGATTTATAATCCGCCTTGGTGAGAAGGCTATCCCTTTGTATCAGATGATGAAAAAGACGGACAATTTTGTTTGGAGTACGGCGGCGGGTGAAGCGTTTGAGGCACTCAAGCGGCAGCTCACTGAACCGCCGGTCTTAGCCGCTCCGGTTGAGAAAGAACCTTTGCTCTTGTACGTGGCAGCTAATAATACGGCTATCAGCGCCGCAATCATTGTTGAGCGTAAAGAGTCGGGGAAGGAATATCCACTTCAGTGGCCGGTTTACTATATCAGTGAGGTCCTGACAGAATCCAAGCAGAGATATCCACATTGGCGGAAGCTGGTGTATGGGGTGTTTATGGCCAATCGCAAGCTAAAACACTACTTCCCGGGACACCAGATTACAGTGGTTAGCTCTGCCCCGTTAGGAGATATAATTCAAAACAGAGAAGCCACTGGCAGGATCGCTAAGTGGGCATTGGAGCTTGGACCTCTCAATTTGAAGTATGTGCCTCGCACGGCGGTTAAGTCACAAGCCTTGGTGGATTTCAACAATGACTGGACTGAGTGTCAGGCGCCCGAGGAAAAGCTGGATAACACATATTGGACAATCCACTTTGATGGCTCCAGGCAACTGGAAGGATCAGGGGCAGGGGTTGTCTTAACTTCCCCCAAAGGTGATAAGTTCTATTATGTGCTAAGGTTGATGTTTCCATGTACTAACAATGCAGCTGAGTACGAAGCTCTGGCCTCCGGGTGGCTAAGGAGATGAACCAGAGCCGAGTGAGATGCTTCGGCGACTCAGATCTTGTGGCCCAGCAAGTTTCAGGAATTTGGGATTCCAAGGACCCGCGGATGGTGGCTTATCGTCAGGTGTTGGATGTCATTGCTGGTCACTTCAAGGGTTATCAGGTGGATCATATTGATTGTCGCAAGAATGAGGCAGCTGACGCCCTGTCAAGGCTGGGTTCTCAACGTAAGCCGGTGTCGCCTAACGTTTTCTTAGATGTACTACATCACCCGTTAGTAAAGTTACCTTCAGAGGAGGACTTGGCTATTCCTGACCCGGAGGGACATCTGGTGGCGGCTCTGCATGCAATTCCTGACTAGACTGTGCCTTACATGGCGTACTTGACTCACGGCGAGTTACCTGATGATGAAAATCTCGCCAGACAGATCACCAGGCGGTCCAAGTCTATGACGATAGTCAATGGCGAGTTACATAAGTGCAGCATCATTGGCGTGTTTCAACATTGTGTTTCACTTGAAGAGGGCAAGGAAATCTTGAATGAAATTCATGCTGGTGATTGTGGTCATCACGCCGGCTCAAAATCACTGGTAGCCAAGGCCTTTGGACATGGCTTCTTCTGGCTGACGACTCATAAGGTTGCGGAAGACTTGGTCCGCAAGTTCGATGGATGTCAAAAGTTTGGCCTGCGTGCTCATGTCCCGGCTCAAGAGCTGCGTATGATTCCAATTACTTGGCTGTTTGCGGTCTGGGGGCTTGATATGGTTGGGCCTTTCAAGAGATCCAAGGACAAGAAGACCCACCTCTTGGTGGCGGTTGCCAAATTTACCAAGTGGGTAGAAGCTGAGCCGGTTGGCAAGTGTGACGCGGCTACGGCGATTCAGTTCATTAAGAAGTTGTTCTACCGTTTTGGTTACCCTCACAGTATCATCACAGATAACGGTACAAACCTCTCCAAGGGGGCTATGAAAGCATTCTATGAAAGTGAACACATCAGACTTGATGTTTCTGTGGTTGCTCACCCACAGTCCAACGGTCAGGCCGAGCGTGCTAACCAAGAAATTTTGAGAGGTATCAAACCCCGACTTATGGTTCCTTTACAGCGAACGCCGGGTTATTGGGTGGATGAGTTGCTGTCTGTCTTATGGAGCATCAGAACCACTCCCAACAGATCAACAGGTTATACACCTTTCTTCATGGTTTACGGTGCAGAAGCCATGTTACCAAGTGATATCCATCATGACTCGCCACGAGTGGCGGCTTACATTGAGGCGGACAATGAAACGGCGTGTCAAGCTGCATTGGACGCCTTGGAGGAAGAGCGTGATCTGGCTATGACTCGATCGACGATTTATCAGCAAGACCTGCGTCGCTATCATAGCTACAGGGTTAAGAGTCGGACGTTTCAAGAAGGCGACTTAGTGCTGTGGTTGTTTCAAGATCATACAGATGGAAACAAGTTATCTCCTCCATGGGATGGGCCTTTCATGGTCAGCAAAAATCTCAACAATGGGTCATATTACCTCATTGACGTTCGAGACGACTCACACACTTCTGGGCAGGAGATCCGCCGGTCGTGGAACATAGCGCATCTGTGGCCTTATTATACTTAAGTTTTCAAGACTTGACATTGTACACCTTCATTGTACATATCATATAGATATATGAATAAAGTTGGCATCCCTGCAAGCCGGGGCCTCTGCCGTTTCGCATAGTTCAATCTGTGCAAAAATGGTCAATCAGGGGGCTTCCAACCCGCTGGGTTTAGCTTATCAGACCCTATTGATCGGCTTTCAAGCCAAATAGTTGACTCCGTCAACATGATCGTCCAGGGGGCTTCCAACCCACCGGGTTTAGCTTATCACACCCTATCGGTCAGTTCTTAAGCCAAATAGTTGATTCCATCAACAAAGGTCACTTGGGGGCTTCCAACCCACCGGGTTTAGCTTACACCCTATCGGTCAGTTCTTAAGCCAAACAAGGTTAACCTGCCTGTAAGCTGATGCTTGCTCTGCTAGGTGACCCGCCGAACTCTTACCAGTTAATCTCGCCTGGAGACCCTGAGCCGGCTCAAAGAAATTGACGGCTAATCTCGATAGAGACCCTGTACTGGTTAAAGGTTAAAACAGTGGCTCTTGTCATGTGAGGGCCGGCTTACGGAAAGCAAGGATAAACTCTCCCATATACTGCCGACTCTCCGCTATGTGGCCCGTTTGTACTCTTAGACAGTTAATCCTTAAGGTACCTGCACTGTTTAAGGTTAAAATGATGGATTTATGTCACGTGAGAGGCAGTTCATGGGCTATCGGGGTACTCATGCCCCGCTGAGTCTCTTCTAGGACGTCACACTTCCTCTCAGTTAATCTCGCTTAGAGACCCTGAGCCACTCAAATGAATTGACGACCAATCTCGATAGAGACCCTGTACTGCTAAGGCATTTTAAGTGGCGAGTCAGCTCAGAAGAACCGGCGCATGAGTTAAACAAAAATCAAGTAAGAAAGATATAGCATCTTTGGGTGGCGTTATCCTAAGCCGTCCTCCTGACAATATAAGATTAATCTATTCTTGCAGGTTGGTTAATTACCAAGCGCCGCCACAACATCTGATATGAGTTGAAGGCACAAGGCAGACGTTATATGTTAAGCAGGACGATTTCATGTGTTCACGATGGCATAGTTCAGGAAAAACAAAGTTTACTACAAGCCTATTACAATGCTCTCTACAGAGCACAAAAGAGATGGTTCACGGTTTTTTACACCGCCCTATGGCGGGTCACAAGGCTGAATTGTCCATGGCATTACCAAGGTTGTTAGTTGGATGTCGGGTCAACTTGCGGTGGGTCTTCGACCTCCATGATCTGAAGATTGTCCACGTCCTAGTTGTAGTTGGTTAAAGCCACAAACTGTGCCTCTTCAAAGAGGGGGGACGGGTCAAGATCAGGAGCAAAGAGGTGCTTACGGCGTGCAGGCGTTAAGTCCTTGGCCTCAAAGGTTGGGCCGCGTACTCTCTTCCGCTTGGCATCATAAGCCACCTGGTATGTTGACAAGTTCACTTCTTCTTCTAACACGAAGACGAGGACTCTGGAAGCCTTCATGCACTGAGTGTAGTCAGCCTCCATGAACTCCGAGCCGTCATCCTTCTTGGATGGAAACCCGTCCATCATGTCCTCGGGAGTCAACTCTGGGACAAAAGCTAACGCCCGGCTTATGGCTGCGATGGCTCCTTTTTGGGCGGCTGATTTTTTAAGCTCCTGGATTTGTTTCGGCAAGGTGGAAAACAACTCTATGACTCCCTTCATAGTTGGAGGGATGTTGTCCTTATAGAGCACCGCCTTGATTGTGTAGAGAGATCTGCAATATAGCTACTCTATCAAAGTATAGACGGCTTTCAATGGTAGCAAGCTGTCAGTAGCAAGTTGCCGACTCCTTTGACCTGCATAAGATGGATTTTCGGTTATAAGTCACCGGTAAGGTATCCACACAAGAAGTGTTGGTTAAATATTTGGTACTTACCAAAGTTGGCGGCAGACATCTTCACAATATGGCGCTTTAAGGCATGAAGCTCGTCAGACACAACCACGAGCCGCTGGTCTACGTCGTCAGCACGTTTCGCTAGGGCGGCTTGGTCTGTCTCAGCAGACTTCTTGAAGGCAACAAATTCAGCTTTAACTTTTGTAAGTTCCTCAATGGCAAGCCGACATTTCTCATCTGCTTCGCTTCGAGCGGCTTGCTGAGTGGCTAGATTGCTCCTTAAACCGGTCAGTTCAGACCCGACTTCATTTAAAGCTTCTTGTGACATATCAAAAACAAAATGAAGGTTAAGTCGCCAGGATGGTATATTATCAGATGAGAAATATTAAGACAATATAATGCAAGTCTCAAGCAGATTGCAAGCAATATGCTCGACACTTGGGGGCTAATGTCTGTTTGTTCTCCAAAACTACAATGAAGTTCTGGCTCAACTTAGACAAGTCAAGCCGATACTTGGAGACTACAGTTGGCTATTCAATCTATTTACAGTAAAGTCCCGGCTCATCTTCAACGAAGTTAAGCCGGCCCTTGGGGGTTACATCCGGCTCTCTAGTCTATCTATACCAAAGTCCCGACTCATCTTCAACGAAGTTTAGCCGGCCCTTGGGGGCTACATCTGGCTCTCTGATATATTTATACCAAAGTTCTGGTTCATCTTTTATCAAGTCAAGCCGGACCTTGGGGGCTACAGATGGTGCTTTGACCAAATACTTACACGCTAAAGCATCAGCTCAATTTGAAGTCTCAAGCTGATTATTGAGGCATACGTGCTAAGTGTTCTTTACTTATAACAAAGATTCAAAGACCCGACTTACCATTGGCAAATACTAAGCTGACCCTTGGGGGCTACGTAATGGTATAAGGGAAAGAAAGCAAGAGTACCTCATATTTCCTCTTCCTCAAGTTCACAAGCTTGAGCTCCATATTCCGGCTGGTAGACAGGCGGTTCAGATAACCAGCATGAAGCTCATCGGCTGTTAGCTTCTCTAGCGCGGGGAGCTCAAACTCTAGCTTCTTCGAGGCTTTAGTCGCCTCAGTGTGCTTTGTTAACACATGAAGCTGAGGAGAGTGAAAGCCGGTGCCAGTAATGGTGACGTCCGGAGTAACCAAATCATCAATAGCTGGTGAAGGGCTCGGCGGCTTAGAATTGGCCCTCGGAGGACTCTCAGGTATTATATCATTGGCCACCGTCTCGGCAGAGTGATGAGATTCTTCAGGCGCGTACTTGGAGGCCGTAGAGGGGTCAGCGTGCGGTGCAGGAGAATCCGGCTTGGCAGGCTCCGGTTCTCGAACCTTGGGAGCAGGATTAGACCCGCCGGTCTTCCTTCGCTTCGCTTGAGCCCTGGAAAGCACAAAAGGTCATGGTATAAGCCTTACGGCTAACAAAGGATGGAATGCAAGCATGAAAGGTACGTACTCTGGGTTAATCTTCAGAGGCGGAAGAGCAGTAGCTGTAGAGTCGCCCGAGGAAGGGGGTGATTCCTGAAAACAGTTAAGGCAAAATAAGACAGGGTCAAAACGTAAAGGCAAGGTTGACAAACTTAAAACCAAGTGAAACAAATACCTCAACTGGCCGCTTCTGTTGAGCCGGAGAATGAGGTAACCCGGCCATGAGATCGTTAGAGCCGGTGCTCTGGGTCTGGCGTCAGGAGAGTTGCTGTTGCTTTTTCAAAGAAAAGTGGGGGTCTAAGTAAGCAAGAGGATGAGAAAGTGGGACCTTTCGGACGACCCGCCGTATCTTTTGTGGTGCAAGATGTTCTGAGTCAGCTGAAACATAAGGTACCTGAGGAACGTTGGCGTGGCTTGTCTCTGTTTCGTCCTGAGAATTATCATTGTCAATAAGGTGCATGAAGAGACGGCCAAGAGAGTCAATTTCTGCCTCTGAGTCGTTAGATGCCGGTTGTTCTTGTGGTGCGGTCTTCTTCTTCCGGCTGTCGGTTTTCTCCTTTGATTTCTTTGGAGGAGGAACATACTTCTTTTTTCCAGAAGCTGGAGTTAGCCTAAAAACGAAAGCCATCGAAAGAGGTCAAAAGACTGCAAAGTATATATTGGTAGCTACATGCCGAAGTAAGGAGATCGAGAGTCGCCCTTACGTCTGGGGCCGGGTTTGTGGCGCAGAAAGGTGCCAATACGATGGCGCGGAAAGATCCTTCAGATTCATGAACCAGACTCTTGATTGAGGCCACAATGTTATCCTCATGCAACGTGGTAGAGTTAAAGCAGAGGGGGTCATTATCATCACCCGTATACTCGCACATGAGACGGTTTCGCCGGCTCAGAGGAAGGACTCTCCAATAAACCCAACAGCGGGTCAGATCCATCCCAGTCAGACCATTGGCCATAAGGGCCTTGATCCTTGTGTGAGCTAGAGCGTACTTCGCTCATTTAGTGGCTGACAACCGGTCAGGGAGCTCGGTTGAAGTCTTGAGCCGGGTTGGACGATAACCCGACAAGGAATGCTCTCCTTCTGGAGAAGTATCTTTGCAATAAAACTAGGTTCTATTCCAATCTTTGGGATGACTTGGCATCCGAACAGCCGGAAAAGTCACATCTCGTCTCCTTTGAACTGAGATCCCGCCGAGCTCTAAGCTGGGACCAGCCTTTACTTCCGTCTGGCGGTTCGCGTAAAAGAACTCACGAAAAAGGCCAACAGATGGCTTTTCTTGTAAGTAAACCTCATTGAGGATTTGGAAGTTGCATATGATCGACACGGAGTTTGGGGCGATGTCTTGGGGGCACAACTTAAAGAAATGAAGAACGTCTCGAAAGAATTTTGAGCCGGGTGGAATGAGCTACTTTGCCCTCTTGTGGAATGAGCTTCTTTTCGTTGCCTGGAACCCGCCAATGGATGACATCTTTGGCTGGCAAGGACCCTGTGTCTACGAAGTCCTTCAAGAACTCTTCGGTAACGGCAGAGCCGACCCAGTTACAAGAATTGGAGGCACGAGGCATGGTGGCGACTTAAAGCTGTGCAAAGGTAACAATGTGTGGCGAGTTAGAAGGTGACAGATATCTACGGACGGCTGACAAAATCTGAATTCTCTAAAGCTAAGTTGCCAAAACTGTTTAGGCGAGAGCCGAAGGTTCAGGGGCGAGTCAAATTTGCAAAGAAGCAGAGCAAATATTACTAAGTGTGGAAAACAGATTTCACAGACCATCTACATAGCTACGGATCTACAAAAAAAGAAAAAGCAGTTTTGTTCTAACCTAGCGAAGAACAGAAGAACTAGCAGCGTTTTGAAGGCAGTAAAGGGAGCAACTACGGATCTGTGTTGCGCTATTTTCTACTTCCTACGATCTACCGCACTAGAAAGGGGGGCATTATCAAGCTCATTGATCTATCTACTGTCGGACATTGTGAAGAGCTCGTGTTCTAGCGGCGGAGGAACTCCATGAAAACCCTACCAAAAGCTACAGATCTCGGGGTGGAGAAGAACTCACTGGAGATGACACGATAGATGTGGGCAGTGTTCTGGTCCGATCAGGTTGATGCAACGTTCTGGCGTGACGACGACGTGGAAGCTTCATCGGAGCGGGAGGACGCTGGAGCGACGACATCGGGAGCAAGAAGAAGAGGCACGAGCGGAGAAGGAAATGAAAACTACCCTTCGCGGTCCTATTTAATAGGTAAAAGGTGGAAACAGGCATGAGAATCCAGGTGACGGAAGTTAATTGACCGAGACGAACGCCTTGATTTTCGGGCCATCAGTTTAATAATGGACAGATCCATTGCGGTCGTTAGGGAATCTTTTTGATATCTCCAGTATGACTTCACGGTGGGTTACTTTGTTTTACTTTTAGGTGATAATGAGAAAGACTCGCCGCCAAAGTGAGACGGAAAGTTGAGCAAGACTCGCCGCAAAGTGAGACGAAAGGATGAAATGAGCAAGCTCAAATCAACCCGGGGCCTAATGTTGGGGATATAATCCCGTGGTAAGACCCGCCCAGGTGGGGCCGGGTCATGATTGGCAGCTCATGGGCTAGACCAAGGATGGGCCTGGAGACATAAGCCTAGACGTATGGCGGCTCACTTAGATGGGCCAAGGTGAGGCCCAAACAAAGAAGGCAAAGAAGACTCGGGCGGATAAGCCGCTCGGAGACGGCTTGCTCAGGAAGGCAAGGCGGCGTAGAGTTAGAGTCGGACACATTGTAAGAGTCGGTATGAGACTTGTGTAACCCATGGTCTTGACATCCTATATAAGGGCGAGACCTGGGACGACTTAGACAAAAACCAACGAATCGAGAGCTAGGTGAAGCGAACGCGCTCCCTTGTAATCGATACTCCAATCAATACAACACAAGCAGGACGTAGGCCTTTACCTCTTCTCGAGGGGTTGAACCTGGGTAAACTCGTGTCCTTCGTCCCAACCAATCCCTTTGAGTCCATCATCTTAGCAATGGCCTCGAATCTAAGTCCTCGGACATATGCCGTGACAAAACCACAATAGGACCCATCATTGCTTCTCCATAGCTCGTAGGTTCATCGTTGTCCAACAACATGACCTCTAAGACAGGGTCACCGTACCACTCAGGAGAAGTACGTGCCCTTGTCGACCTACAAGGTTCGATAGTAACTTGATCCGAAGCTTCATGATCATCATCATCAACTTCCTCTTCAACTGATGTAGGCTCCACATAAACATCTTTCTGCGTTGCACTATTCTCTGGTTGAAACAAAGTTTCAACAACCCCATCAAGTTCTATCTTCCTCCCACTCAATTCTTTAGAGAGAAACTCTTTCTTAAGAAATGACCCGTTTTTAGCGACAAACACTTTGCCCTTGGACTAAGATAGAAGGTATACCCAACTGTCTCTTTTGGGTATCCTATGAAGACACATTTCTCTGCTTTGGGTTCCAGGTTTTCAGGTTGAAGCTTTTTGACATAAGCATCACATCCCCAAACTTTAAGAAACGACAACTTTAGTTTCTTGCCAAACCACAATTCATACAACATCATATCAATGAATTTCAATGATTCCCTATTTAAAGTGAATGTAACTGTCTGTAATGGATAACCCCATAACGATAGTGGCAAATCGGCAAGAGACATCATAGGACACACCATATCCAATAAGGTTCGATTACGACATTTTATGATGTGGTGTTCCAGGCGGTGTCAATTGCGAAATAATTTCACTCTGTCTTAAGTGATCACCAAACTCATAACTCACATATTCTCCTCCTCGATCAGATCATAGGAATTTAATCTTCTTGTTATGATGATTCTCAACTACACTATGAAATTGCTTGAACTTTTCAAACGTTTCAGACTTGTGTTTCATTAAGTAAATATACCCATATCTACTTAAGTCATCAGTGAAGGTGAGAAAGTAAGATATCCACCGTGTGCCTCAATGCTCAACGGACCGCACACATCAGTATGTATGATTTCCAACAAGTCACTTGCCAGTTCCATTGTTCCAGAGAACGGGGTCTTAGTCATCTTGCCCATGAGGCATGGTTCACATGTGTCAAGCGATCCAAAATCAAGTGACTCGAAAGTTCATCAACATGGAGCTTCTTCATGCGTTTTACACCAATATGACCTAAGTGACAGTGCCACAAGAAAGTGGTACTATCATTATCAACTGTACATCTTTTGGCAACAATGTTATGAACATGTGTATCATCACTATCGAGATTCAATAAGAAAAACCACTCACATTGGGTGCATGACTGATACGTCTTCGTCGTATCTACAATTTTTGATTGTTTCATGCCAACATTCTACAACTTTCATATACTTTTGGCAACTTTTTATACTATTTTTGGGACTAACATACTGATCCAGTGCTCAGTGCTAGTTCCTGTTGGTTGCATGTTTTTTGTTTCGTAGAAAATCCATATCAAACAAAGTCCAAACACGATAAAAACTTACGAAGATTTTTTTGGAATATATGTGATTTTTGGGAAAAAGAATCAACGTGAGACGATGCCCGAGGAGGTCACAAGCCTGTTAGGCGCGGCCCACCCGCCTGGTCATGCCCTGAGGGCTTGTGGCCACCCCTTAGGTCGGTTGGAGGTTTCCTTTGGCCGCAAGAAAGCTAATTTTTGGATAAAGATCCCCTCAAAATTTCAGCCCGATTGGAGTTACGGATCTCCGGATATTTAAGAAACGATGAACGACCAGAATCTGGGAGCACAGAAACAGAAAGAAACACACAGAGAGAGCCAATCTCAGAGGGGCTCTCGCCCCTCCGCCATCATGGAGGACAAGGACCAAAGGGGAAACCCTCCTCCCATCTAGGTAGGAGGTCAAGGAAGAAGAAGAAGAAGGGGGTCTTTCTTCCCCTCTCTCCCTGTGGCACTGGAACACCGTCGGGGCCATCATCGTGACGGCGATCTACTCCAACAACTCCGTCATCTTCACCAACACCTCCATCACCTTCCCCCATATATCTACAGCGGTCCACTCTCCCGCAACCCGCTGTAACATCTACTTGAACATGGTGCTTTATGCTTCATATTATTATCCAATGATGTGTTGCCATCCTATGATGTCTGAGTAGATCTATTTTGTCCTATTGGTTGATTGATGATCATGATTGGTTTGAGTTGCATGTTTTATTATTGGTGCTATCCTATGTTGCTCTCCGTGTCGTGCTAGTGTGAGGGATCCTCGCTGTAGGGTGTTGCAATGTGTTCATGATTTACCTATGGTGGGTTGCTTGAGTGACAGAAGCATAAACCCAAGTAGGTGGGTTGTTGCAGATGGGAGTAAAGAGGACTTGATACGTTATAATGGTATGGTTGGGTTTTACCTTAATGGTCTTTAGTAGTTGCGGATGCTTGCTAGAGTTCCAATCATAAGTGCATATGATCCAAGTAGAGAAAGTATGTTAGTTTATGCCTCTCCCTCATATAGAATTGCAATAATGATTACCGGTCTAGTTATCGATTGCCTAGGGACAATTCCGCAACTCCTACCACCACTTTTCCACACTCGTTAAACTAACGTAGTTGTTTCTTTATCTAAGAAGCCCCTAGTTTTTATTCACATGCTCTTTATTATCTTGCAAACCTATCCTATCACACCTACAAAGTACTTCTAGTTTCATACGTGTTCTAGGTAAAGCGGATGTTAAGCCTGCGTAGAGTTGTATCGGTGGTCAATAGAACTTGAGGGAATATTTGTTCTACCTTTAGCTCCTCGTTGGGTTCGACACTCTTACTTATCGAGAAAGGCTACAATTGATCCCCTACACTTGTGGGTTATCAAGACCTTTTTCTGGCGCCGTTGCCGGGGAGCAATAGTGTGGTGTGAATATTCTCGTGTGTGCTTGTTTGCTTTATCACTAAGTAGATTTTATTTTCTGTTCTAAGTTGTTCTGTATCTTTAACTATGGATATGGAACACGAAATACTAAAAAAATGAGGTGTACTTGCTACTCATGGAGATGGGGAACCTCCTAAAACCCTCGATGCTCGTTATGTGAAAGATATTATGCACTACTTGAATAATCCTGAGAAAACCCCATTCAATTATATAATGGGAGACACATTGGATCAACGTGAATACTTTAGGTATTAACACTTGACTCAAAAAGGGAAACTGTTATGGGATCAAATTTATATGTTGAAATGGTATGCTTGGAATCTATGCCAGAGATATGATTATACTTGTTGCTCTAGGATGAAGGCTCAACACCTTCCTTTTTCATGTAAATTTAATGATAATGAAACCTTGGCTTCTTATGGTAAAGGTATTTATGATTACTATGATGTGGAACGAATAGAGGAGTTCGTTGCTTTTAAGGGTGCTTATGAAATTGAATCTTTGTTTGAGAAGTGTGAAAATTATGATGATGCTGTTTTTAGAACTAATTTTTTTGCTATACTTAAATATTGCTATGAGAATTATGAATATAATTCCAATATTGATGCATTTATTGAGAGAATGTATGCTGCCTTGGAGGAGACTAATACTTTGCAGGAATCTATGGAAGAAGAAATTGCTGAAACTGTGAGCTCATTAGATGAAAAAGATGAGGAGGAGAGCGAAGAACAAAAGGAGGAAGAGCGGATTAGCTACCCATGCCTACCTTCTAATGAGAGTAACTCTTCAACTCACACATTGTTTAATTTTCCTTCATGCTTACCGAAGGATGAATGCTATGTTGATTACTATGATCCCTTGGATTCATTTGAAATATCCCTTTTTGATGAACTTGATGCTTGCTATGCTTGTGGACATGATGCCAATATGAAAGATGCTTATGGAGATGAACTTGCTATAGTTGCTATTATCTTTTTGAATTCTCCCAACTACACTATATTGGAGAAGTTTGCACTTATTAAGGATTATATAGATGGGTTGCCTTTTACTATTACACATGATGATTTTGATAGATATAATATGCATGTGCTTGCTACTCCTACTTGCAACTATTATAAGCGAGGAACTACATCTCCACCTCTCTATGTTTCCAATTTGATAAATTGCAAGAAACTGATTATGCTATGTATTGGCCTTTACTTTGTGTGCATGAATTGTTCTTTTATGACATGACGATTCATAGGAAGAGAGTTAGACTTCGTTGTTGCATGATATATGTTACATTGTGCTCACTACTAAACTACAAATCATTTTTAATTAAAATTGGGTTTCATATACCTTGGGATCCGGGTGGATCAATTACTTTATCACTTTATGCCTAGCTTAATGGCTTTAAAGAAAGCGCTGCCAGGGAGACAATCCGGAAGTTTTAGAGAGTCATTTTATTCTGTTGTGTGATTTTCTAAAGTATAAAAACAAAAAATAAAGAGGGGAACCTAAAACTTTTTCAAAAAGAGAAGTGAGAGTAAGAAGGACGAGCACCGTTGAAGTGGGGGAGCTCCTCGAACTTTGTTCATGCCCATGGAAACTTTGCAAATCTTAATTACAGAAAATTTTCAACAAAAATAATTATCCTCTTGTATAAATCCATTGTATTATAAAAATAATGTCCCGAGATTTGCCTTTAGGATGATTAGATTGCTTGTTTGGTGTGTGCAGTGCAAAAACAAAAACTTTGGATGTAGTGCATGGATTTACATTTTTACTGGAATGTCAAAAGTTCCTGAAATTTTTACACAACACTGCTATGCAATTTTTTTATTTTTTCCTAATGTTTCAGAATTGTTAGAGTTACAGAAGTATGGTGCATGTCCAGATTACTACAGACTGACTTGTTTTTGACAGATTCTGTTTTTGATGCATTGTTTTGCTCATTTTGATGAAACTATCGATTGTATCGGTGGTATAAGCAATGGAAAAATTATAATACAATAGCTAAAATGCAAAAATAAAATATTAATTGGTTTGCAACAGTACATAAAGTTGTGATTTGCTTTATTATACTAATGGATCTCATGAGGGTTTTGTTAAGTTTTGTGTGATTGAAGTTTTCAAGTTTTGGGTGAGATCACGATGGATGAAGGAATAAGGACTGGAAAGAGACTAAGCTTGGGGATGCCCGAGGCACACCAAGGTTACATTCAAGGACTCCCAAGAAACTAAGCTTGGGGATGCCATGGAAGGCATCCCCTCTTTCTTCTAACAACCATCGGTAATTTTACTTAGAGCTATATTTTTATTCGTCACATGATATGCGTAAATCTTGGAGCATCGTGTGCTTTTTCTTTTTCTTTTAATAATGCACCATGCTGGTATGAGATAGTCCTTGGTTGATTTATAGAATTCTCTCTGCACTTCACTTATATCTTTTGAGTATGGCTTTATAGAATGCGTCATGTGCTTCACTTATATCATTTGAAGTTTGGATTGCCTGTTTCTCTACACATAGAAAACCGCCATTTGTAGATTGCTATTTTGCTTCACTTATATTTGTTAGAGCATGGGCATATATTTTGTATAAATAATTAAACTCTCATGCTTCACTTATATCTATTTAGGGAGTTAACAGGAGTTGGTCATCCACATGGTTAGTCATAAAATCCTACATAAAACTTGTAGATCACTGAATATGATATGTTTCATTCCCTGCAATAGTTTTGCGATATGAAGATGGTAATATGAGAGTCATGCTAGTGATTAGTTGTGAATTGGAGAAATACATATGTTGAAGTTTGTGATTCCCGTAGCATGCACGTATGGTGAACCGTTATGTAACGAAGTCGGATCATGATTTGTTTAATGATTGTCAACCTTTGTGTGAGGGTCGGGAGCCCGCGATGGTTAACTCCTACCAACCTCTCCCCTAGGAGCATGCGTCTAATTCTTTGTTTGATAACTAATAGACTTTTGCAATAAGTATGTGAGTTCTTTATGACTAATGTTGAATCCATGGATTATACGCACTCTCACCCTTCCACCTTTGCTAGCCTCTATAGTACTGCGCAACTTTCGCCGGTGCATCAAACCCACCTTCCTCAAAACAGCCACCATATATTTTCCTCAAAACAGACACCATACCTACCTATTATGACATTTCCATAGCCATTCTGATATATATTGCCATGCAACTTCCACCGTTCCGTTTAGTATGACATGCACCATCATTTTCATATTACTTTGCATGATCGTCAGACAGCTTGCATGATGTTTTCATGGCTTGTCCATTTTTTGATCTCATTTGCTAGGCTAGATCGTTGCACATCCCAGTATCCTACTGGAAGCATTCATATAGAGTCATATTTTTGTTCTAGATATCGACTTGTAAGTAAATAAAAGTGTGATGATTTTCATTATTAGAGCATTGTCCCATGTGAGAAAAGGATGATGGAAGCCTCACAAGTTGGGAGGAGTCTCCGGACTTTACAAAAAATAAAAGAGGCCAGTGAAGCCCAAATAAATAAATAAAAAGAGGATAAAGATGCCCACCAAAAAAAGGAAGAAAAAAATGAGAGAAAGAGAGAAGGGACAATGTTATTATCTTTTTCCACACTTGTGCTTCAAAGTAGCACCATGATCTTCATGACAGAGAGTCTCCTATTTTGTCACTTTCATATAGCTAGTGGAATTTTCATCATTTGCATGACAACTTAGTATTCTTTTTGAGCCTTCATACACTTATAGCTCTAGTGCACCCGTTGCATGGCAATCCCTACTCACTCACATTGATATATATTGATGGGCATCTCCATAGCCTATTGATACGCCTAGTTGATGTGAGACTATCTTCTCCTTTTTCCTCATCACCTCCACCATATTCTATTCCACCTATAGTGCTATATCCATGGCTCATGTTCATGTATTGGGTGAGAGTTGAAAATGTTTGAGAACATAAAAAGTGTGAAACAATTGCTTGACTTGTCATCGGGGTTGTGCATGTATTAGATACTTTGTGTGGGGAAGATGGAGCATAGCCAGACCATATGATTTTATAGGGATAACTTTCTAAGGCCATGTTATTTTGAAAGGACACAATGGCCTTGTTGGTGTGCTCAAAGTATTACTGTTTTTATGTCAATATAGACTATTGCCTTGAATCACCTGTGTCTTAATATTCATGCCATGATTAGATTATATGATCAAGATTATGCTAGGTAGCATTCCACATCAAAAATTAACTTTTTTTAATCATTTAGCTACTTGAGGACAAGCATGAATTAAGCTTGGGGATGCTGATACGTCTCCGTCGTATCTATGATTTTTGATTGTTTCCTGCCAATATTCTACAACTTTCATATACTTTTGGCAACGTTTTATACTATTTTTGGGACTAACATATTGATCCAGTGCCCAGTGTCAGTTCCTGTTTGTTGCATGTTCTTTGTTTCGTAGAAAATGCATATCAAATGAAGTCCAAACACGATGAAAACTTAAGGAGATTATTTTTGGAATATATGTGATTTTTGGGAAAAAGAATCAACGGGAGAGGATGCTCGAGGGGGTCACAAGCCTGCTAGGTGTGGCCCACCCCCTAGCCGCACACTAAGGGCTTGTGGCCACCACTTAGGTTAGTTGGAGGTGTACTTTGGCCGTAAGAAAGCTAATTTTCGGATAAATATCCCCTCAATTTTTTTGCCCGATTGGAGTTACAGATCTCCAGATATTTAAGAAACGATGAAAGACCAGAATCTGGGAGCGCAGAAACAGAAGGAAACACACAGAGAGAGATCCAATCGCAGAGGGGCTCTTGCCCCTCTGCCACCATGGAGACCAAGGACCAGAGGGGAAACCCTCCTACCATCTAGCGAGGAGGTCAAGGAAGAAGAAGAAGAAGGGGACTCTCTCTCCCTCCCCCCCGGTGGCACCGGAACGCCGCTCGGGCCATCATCGTGATGACGATCTACTCCAACAACTCCGTCATCTTCACCAACACCTCCATCACCTTGCCCCGTCTATCTACACCGGTCCACTCTCCCGCAACCCACTGTACCCTCTACTTGAACATGGTGCTTTGTGCTTCATACTATTATCCAATGATGTGTTGCCATCCTATGATGTGTGAGTAGATCTATTTTGTCCTATTGGTTGATTGATGATCATGATTGGTTTGAGTTGCATGTTTTATTATTGGTGCTGTCCTATGGTGCTCTCCGTGTCGCGCAAGCATGAGGGATCCTTGCTGTAGGGTGTTGCAATGTGTTCATGATTTGTCTATGGTGGGTTGCTTGAGTGACAGAAGCATAAACCCAAGTAGGTGGGTTGTTGCATATGGGAGTAAAGAGGACTTGATACCTTGTAATGCTATGGTTGGGTTTTACCTTAATGATCTTTAGTAGTTGTGGATGCTTGCTAGAGTTACAATCATAAGTGCATATGATCCAAGTAGAGAAAGTATGTTAGCTTATGCCTCTCCCTCATATAAAATTGCAATAATGATTACCGATCTAGTTATCGATTACCTAGGGCAATTCCGCAACTCCTACCACCACTTTTCCACACTCGTTAAACTAACTTAGTTGTTTCTTTATCTAAGCAGCCCCTAGTTTTTATTTATGTGCTCTTTATTATATTTCAAACCTATCCTATCACACCTACAAAGTACTTCTAGTTTCATACGTGTTCTAGGTAAAGCGTGTGTAGAGTTGTATCAGTGGTCGATAGAACTTGAGGGAATATTTGTTCTACCTTTAGCTCCTCATTGGGTTCGACACTCTTACTTATCGAGAAAGTCTACAATTGATCCCCTACACTTGTGGGTTATCAATGACCATAAAAGATATTACTCATATAAATAGAGCAACCATTATTCTTTGATTTAAATGAGTAACCATCTCGCAATAAACAAGATCCAGATATAATGTTCATGCTTAATGTAGGCACTAAATAACAATTATTCAGGTTCATAACTAATCTCGATGTTAATCGAAGAGCGACCGTGCCGACGGCAATCACATCAACCTTGGAACAATTTCCCATGTGCATCGTCACTTCATCCTTTGCGAGCCTCCGTCTATTCCATAGCTCCTGCTTTGAGTTGCAAATGTGAGCAACCGAACCAGTATCAAATACCCAGGCACTACAATGAGAGTTGGTAAGGTACACATCAATAACATGTATATCACATATACCTTGTTTGGTGTTGGCCACCTTCTTGTCGGCTAGATACTTGGGGCAGTTCTGCTTCCACTAACCAGTTCCCTTGCAATGAGAGCACTCAGTTTCTAGCTTGGGTCCATCCTTGGGTTTCTTCACGGGAGAGGCAACTTCTTTGCCACTCTTCTTGGAGTTACCCTTCTTTACCTTGCCATTCTTCTTGAAACGAGTGGTTTTATTGACCATCAGCATTTGATGCTCCTTATGGATTTCAAACTCAGCGACTTTCAGCATCGCAAAAAGCTCAGCGACTGGCTTGTTCATCCCTTGCATGTTATAGTTCAACACGAAGCTTTTGTAGCTAGGTGGCAATGATTGAAGAACTCTATCAGTGATCGCCTCTAGCAGAAGGGGCATCCCTAACTTAGCCAGACGGTTCGAATACCCAGACATTCTGAGTATATGTTCACTAATAGACCCGTTCTCCTCCATCTTGCAAGCATATAACTTATCAGAGGTCTCATACCTCTCGATCCGAGCATTCTTCTCAAAGATAAACTTCAACTCCTGGAACATCTCATATGCTCTATGACATTCGAAACGTCTTTGAAGTCCCAGTTCTAAGCCATACAACATTGCACATTGAACTATTGAGTAATTTCCAGAATGTACCTCCCAAGCACAACGTCTTCAGACGACACTAGAGCGGGTCCTTCACTGAGCGGTGCATCAAGGACATACGCCTTTTGGGAAGCCGTGAGGATAATCCTCAGATTACGGGCCCAGTCTACAAAGTTACTTCCGTCATCTTTCAACTTGGCTTTCTCTACGAACGCATTGAAATTTAGGGGAACTACTGCACGAGCCATTGATTTACAACATAAATTCGCAAAGGTTACTAAGACTATTATTCAAGATAATGAGTTTAGTTAATCATATTACTTAAAAAACTCCCACTCAAATCGGCATCCCTCTTTAACCGAGTGTTCTGCACATGCAACATTGACTTGCACCCATTGTATGTGAACGTAGTCTATCACAACCGATCATCACGTGGTGCTTGGAAACGACGAACTTTTGCAACGGTGCACACTCGGGGAGAACAAAATTTTATCTTGAATTTTTAGTGAGGGATCACCTTATAATGCTACCGTCATCCTAAGAAAAATTTGATGCATAAAAGGATTAACATCACATGCAAATCATAAGTGACATGATATGGCCATGAACTTGTGCTTTTGATCTCCATCTCCAACGCACCGACATGATCTCCATCGTCACCGGCATAACACCATTATCTCCATCATCATGATCTCCATAATTGTGTTGCCATCGGGGTTGTCGCGCCCACAATGCTTCTACTACTATTGCTACTGCTTAGCGATAAAGTAAAGCATTACATAGTGCTTAATGATTGACACGCAGGTCATACAATAATTAAAGACAACCCTATGGCTCCTGCCGGCTGCCATAGTCATTGACATGCAAGTCATGATATTCTATACAAAACATGATCATCTCATACATCACATATATCTCATTATGTTATTAGCCATATCATATCACAACGTACCCTGCAAAAACAAGTTAGACATCCTCTAATTGTTGTTGCATGTTTTACGTGGCTGCCATGGGTATCTAGCAAGAAGGATTCTTACCTCGCAAAACCACAATGGTGATACACAAATTGCTATTCAACCTTCCCAAGGACCGCCTTTGTCGAATCCGATCCAACTAAGGTGGGAGAGACATACATCCGCCAGCCATCTTTATGCAAGAAAATCACATGTCAGTCGATGGAACCGGTATCTCGTACGTGGACGAGTAAGGTTGGTCCAAGCCACTTCATCCCACAATACTGCTGAATCAAGAAAAGACCAAGGGAGGAAGCAATCTGAGCATCAACGCACACAAACTCCTTTGTGTTTTACTCGTGATCTCATCTACGCATAGACATAGCTCATGATGCCACTGTTGGGGAACGTTGCATGGGAAACAAAAAAATTCTTACGCACACGCAAGATCTATCCATGGTGATGATCATCTATGAGAGGGAGAGTGGATCTACATACCCTTGTAGATCTATACGCGGGAAGTGTTAAGAAACGCGGTTGATGTAGTGAACGTCTTCGCGATCCAAATCGCAAGGCGTCCCGCGATCCGTCCCGATCTAGCGCCGAATGGATGGCACCTCTGTGTTCAACACACGTACAACTCAATGAAGATCTCCACCTTCTTTATCTATCAAGAAGGGGTGGAGTGGTGTATGAGTACATCGACAGCACGACGGCGTGGCGACAGTGGTGGTGGAGCTGATACGGCAGGGCTTCGCCAAGCACCGCCGAGACAATCTAGAGGAGAAGGCAATCTAGTGGGGGGAGAGAGGGCTGCACCATGTCTTGGGGTGCGGCTGCCCTCTTTCCCCTCCAATATATATAGGAGGGAGGGGGAGGGGCTGCTGCACTAGGGTTTCCCGCTAGGGTTGACCAAACTAGGGACGTGGATGTGTCCACCTCCAACTAGGAGGTGGGCGCAGGAGGAGTCCTCCTCCGATTACTCCTCTCTCTCCTACGCATAGGCCCATAGGGGATGGCTGCTCATCCCACCAGGGGCTGGTGCGCCACCTCTAAGGCCCATGTGGCCCCTTGGGGGATGTGGGTCCCACTTGGTGGTCCCTAGGAACCCATTCGTCAATCCCGGTACACTATCGGAAATGCACGAAACTTTTCCGGAGTCCAAACACCAGTTTCCTATATATCAATCTTTACCTACGGACCATTTCAGATCTCCTCATGACGTCCGGGATCTCATCCGAGACTCCGAATAACCTTCGGTCACCAACATACATAACTCAATACTATTGAAACGTCACCGAACGTTAAGTGTGCAGACCCTGTGGGTTCGAGAACTATGTAGACATGACCGAGACACCTATATCGTAAATAACCAATAGTGGGACCTCGATGCCCATATTGTCTCCTACATATTCTACTAAGATCTTTACCGGTTGAACCTCTATGTCAAGGATTCAGATAATCCAGTATGATATTCCCTTTGTTCTTCGGTATGTTACTTTCTCGAGATTCGATCGTCGGTATCTCTATACCTAGTTCAATCTTGTTACCGACAATTCTCTTTACTCGTTCCATAATACAATATATCGTGGCTAACTCTGAGTCAGTTTTCTTGCAAGGCTCATTGTGATGTTGTATTGCCGAGTGGGCCCTGAGATACTTCTCCGTCACACAGAGTAACAAATCCCAGTCTTGATCCATGCCCACTCAACAGACATCCTCATAGATACCTATAGAGCATCTTTATAGTCACCTAGTTATGTTGCGACATTTGATACACACAAGGTATTCCTCCGGTGTCAGTGAGTTGCTTGATCTCATGGTCATAGGAACAGATACTTGACATGCAGAAAACTATAGCAATAAACTGACACGATCAATAACCAATAGGGGACCTCGATGCCCATATTGGCTCCTACATATTCTATGAAGATCTTTATCGGTTGAACCTCTATGTCAAGGATTCAGATAATCCCGTATGCTGTTCCCTTTGTTATTGGGTATGTTACTTGCCCGAGATTCGATCGTCGACATCTCTATACCTAGTTCAATCTCATTACCAGCAAGTCTCTTTACTCGTTCCGTAATACAAGATCTCATGGCTAACTCTGATTCACTTTGCTTGCAAGGCTCATTGTGATGTTGCATTACCGGGTGGGCCCTGAGATACTTCTCCGTCACACATAGTAACAAATCCCAGTCTTGATCCATGCCCACTCAACAGACACCCTCGGATATACCTGTAGAGCATCTTTATAGTCACCCAGTTATGTTGCGACATTTGATACACACAAGGTATTCCTCCGGTGTCAGTAAGTTGCAGGATCTCATGGTCATTGGAACAGATACTTGACATGCAGAAAACTATAGCAATAAACTGACACGATCATATGCTACGTTCATAGTTTGGGTCTTGTCCATCACATCATTCTCCTAATGACGTGATCCCGTTATCAAGTGACATCTCATGTCTATGGCTAGGAAACCTTGACCATCTTTGATCAACGAGCTAGTCTACTAGAGGCATACTAGGGACACGGTGTTGTCTATGTATCCACTCATGTATTTGAGTTTCCAATCAACACAATTATAGCATGGATAATAAATGATTATCATGAACAAGAAAATATAATAATAACCACTTTATTATTGCCTCCAGGGCATATTTCCAACAGTAACGATCTGTGATCCATCTCCGTAGCAAGTTCTTGGTTGTTCTACGCATAGGAATTTTTTTATTTTCATGCAATGCGCCTATGGTAGAACCCAACAGGTGGGTCAAATATCTTACCCAACACAATATGGGGATTGGAATAGGATAGCACTACCCATACCCGTTACCCACCTTACCCCGTGAATGTCTTACACGGGGGGCCTAAAATTGGTACACCCCATGTAATTCCCGACCATGCCCACCAAATTTCCACCAATCCTACCGCTTTGGTGCGAAAATCCCGAAGAAATCGCTGACCTAGCGATGACATATAGTTTATTGTGTTAAATGTTGTTTTTTCTACTTAAATGTTACTGAAGGTTGATGTTGATTACATGTATTGGTTTCCCCATGGGAAAGAAAAACCCGACGGGGATGTGGATGGGGAATGTTTTATCCCCGCGGTTGGGTATGGGGATGGTGACGGGCATGGGGTGGATGCCGCGGGAATGATGATGGGAGTCCAATACCTGCCTGGGTAATTCCCATTGCCAGCCTGAGGGTGACTCCTTCAGCCGCCGATGCCCTTCTTCTCTCCCCACCCGCCATCGTTGAAAGACGCCACCGGGCTAAGCCTATGTGATAGACGGCAGTGGCGGGGCTCTATCTCTCGCGATCACCCTTTTTATGTGGGTGACATGACATGATGTTGGTCGGCGGTGTTCTAGTTAGGTACACAATTGATGTCCTTAATCGAGCTAGATGGGGCCGCTGGCTTCGGTTTTGGGCATCATGGCACAGTGCCTCAATCGAGCCAGCAAGCACATGACATGCACAACGCATGCTTTAGGCTAGATGTGTATCTAGCAACGGGACTCGTCGAGCAGTGAAGGTCAAGGTCGTCTTATGATGGTGCACTCCGGCCAAATTGTGGAGCCTCTATTCTTGCGGGGCTGGACATGATGGGGTTGTTGGTTTTGGCCAGATCTGGCCACGGCTAGTGGATGGACATGTCCATGATATGTGGTGATGGGCTATCGACCACGGTTACCGGGTTGCGGACGGCACAGTGGCGGATATGGCACGTAGGAGCATCGTGTATTATAGTTTGCTTGATATGTGTTTTGCTTTGAGCGTCGTGTATTATATTTTGCTTTATTTTAGCTTGCCACGATCATTATTTGCTGGACACACTATTTGAGAGAGACACATGTTCATCATGATTTTTTAGAATACTCTATGTGCTTCAGCTATATCTTTTGAGCTAAGCAGTTGCTCAGTGCTTCACGTATATATTTTAGAGTAGAGTGGCGTGTAAATATTATAGAAATAATTTAAATCTCATGCTTCGCTTAAGTTGTTTTTAGAGTCTAATAAATAGTAACGGTAATGTGCATGGGTTATAAGACTAGTCCAAACCCCAATGTAAAATTCTAGGAAGACTCAAGCGTCTATGCTTGGCGATGCCCCGAGAAGACATCCCCTCTTTCGTCTCCATTACATCGATATGTCACTTGGAGCTATATTTTTATTCATCACGTGATATGTGTTTTGCTTGGAGGGTCATGTATTACATTTTGCTTTATTTTTATCTTGACACAATCATTGTTTCGTGGACACTCCTATTTGAGAGAGAGACATGTTCATCATGATTTGTTAGAATACTCTATGTCCTTCACTTATATCTTTTGAGCTAAGCAGTTGCTCTAGTGCTCCACTTATATCTTTTAGAGCATGGTGCCATGTAGATTTTAGAGAAATAATTGAACTCTCGTGCTTCACTTAAAATTGTTTGAGTCTAATAAATAGTATGGTAATGTGCATGGGTTGTAAGACTGGTCCAAAAAGGATAGGTATTCAAGGAGTGTATAATCAAAACCATCATGTAGCTGACGATATAAGAGAAGTTATGGGTTAATGATATTGATGTAGTAATATGAGGCCATGAGTACATGATTGTTGGTTAATAGAAATATTAGTAGTTAAATCATGTTACTTGTTGCTCATCTAAATATTGGTTATGACATGATCATGATGTGTGAGCATTCTGATTCCTCGTTGAAATCCTAGTGTTGTTCGATTCGGGGGCACGTGATGGTTAACTCCTAGAAACCTCCTCCCTATGGGAATGCATTAGTACTTTACTTTGAGAGAGCTAATAGGCTTTGCAATAAGTATGTGAGTTCTTTATGACTAATGTGAATCCATGGATGTACGTATTCTCACCTTCCCATATTTGCTAGCCTCTTCGGTATCGTGCATTGTCCATTCTCACTTCGAGGATCGGTGCAACTTTCGCAAGCGTATCCAAACCCCATGATATGATACGCTCTATCACACATAAGCCTCCTTATATCTTCCTCAAAATAGCCACCATAACTACCTATCATGGGATTTCCATAGTTGTTCCGAGATATATTGCCATGCAACTTCCATAGTTACATCACATGACTTGTGTGTTCATCATCATATTGCTTTGTAGGCTCATATAGCTAACATAGTATTTGTAGCGAAGCCACCATTCATCATGTCTACATGTTACACTAGATCATTGCACATCCTTGTACACTGCCAGAGGCATTCATATAGAGTCATTTCTTCCACATTATCATTGAGATGTTATATTGAGTTTTAAGTAAATAAAAGTGTGATGATCATCATTATTAGAGCATTGTCCCAGTGAGGAAAGGATGATGGAGACAATGATTTTGCCACAAGTCGGGATGAGACTCGGGACTAGAAATAAAAAATGGGGGCGGTCAAAGGAGCCCACCAAAAAAAACAAAAAGGAAAGAAAATGAAAAAAGAAAGAAAAAAGAGAAAAACAAAGAAAAAATAAAAATAAAAATATGAGAGAAAAAGAGAGAAGGGGAAATGTTACTATCCTTTACCACATTTGTGCCTCAAAGTGGTATCATGTTCTTCATATAGAGAGTCTTGTGAGTTGTCATTTTCATATGCTAGTGGGAATTTTTCCTTATAGAACTTGGCTTGTATATTCCGATGATGATCTTCCTCAAATGCCCGAGATCTTCATGAACAAGCAAGTTGGATGCACACCCACTTAGCTTCCATTGAGCTTTCATACACTTATAGCTCTAGTGCATTCGTTGCATGGCAATCCCTACTCCCTGTATTGATATATATTGATGGGCATCTCCATAGCCTGTTGATACGCCTAGTTGATGCAAGGCTTTCTTTTCCACTTTGAATCCTTTCATATCTACCACCATATTTTATTCCACTCATATGTTATATCCATGGTTCATGCTCATGCATTGGGTGAAATTGAGAATGTTGAAGCGCGTTACAAGTACAACCCAATTGTTTGATTTGACACCATGGTGCTCATGATTTGTACTTATGTGGTGAAGACGGAGTCATGCCATGCTAATATGATAAAAATGAGTAGGGAGTAACATTATTTAAGGATCATATATTTTTAAAGTTAATGATTATGTTATTTATGTTTATGGATATTATCGTGTTGATGTTTATTAGTTCATCGTTTCTCAAAGATCATACCTAAAAGAGATTACATGTTGGGTAGCATGTCATATTAAAAAATGTGTTTTTATAATTTAAATCCTCAAGGAAAAGGAGAAATTAAGCTTGGGGATGCTGATACGTATCCAAGGTATCTATAATGTTTGATTGTTCCATGCTATTATTATCATTCTAGGATACTTTATGTGCATTTATATGTTGTTTTATATCATTGTTGGGAACTAACCTATTAACCAAGTGCCAGTGCCAGTTGTTGTTTTCTGCTTCTTTTTGGCCTTTCAGGAAATCTTTACCAAATGAAGTCCAAATGCCACAAACTTTTTGATGATTTTTATGGACAAAAATAATACATGGAAGCTTTGGAGGGAGGCTAGAGGCCGCACGAGGCAGTGGGAAGGCAACCGGGCATGCCCTAGGGCGTAGGATGCGCCCCTTGCCTTGGGACCACTCCGTGGGTCCGTCTGACCTAACTCTACCTTTATATATTCTCTAAAATTAGGAAACCAATAGAGAGTCAGCCAAATAATTTTTCCGCCGCCGCAAGCCTGTGTTCCACTCTGTGCCCATCTGGAGCCCTGTTCCATAGCTAGAATCTCGATGGAGGGGGATCGATCATAGAGGGCCTCTACATCAACCTTGTTGCTCCCATGGTGATGTGTGAGTAGCTTATCACAGACCTTCAGGCCCATAGCTAGAACCTCGATGGCTTTCTCTCTCTCTCTGATCTTCAATACAAAGTTCACCATGATTCCCCCAGTGATCTGTTCGATGTAATCTTCTTCATTCGGGTGCATATGAAGATTTACTCGCATCAATTAGGTCACTCGGACGATCATGGCTTCATTCGGGCAGATAGAAGTTCCAGCGGTTCAGGAGACGCAACGTCTGAGGGATTTGAAGAGACACTCACAGTGTTGTTAATTATACGTTACTAGTAACGCCCCACTTAATCAGCAGTTCCTGTAACATTCATTGATTAGCATTAATAATCTTAATGATGGCGCTCGGCCGAAGGTGGCGCACTCTATATAAGCCACCCCGGGCACCAGAACAGGGGTTTCGATCTCTTGTAATCCTTTACTCCCCATAAGCAAACACCAAAGCCTTCGGGCTCGAGACGTAGGGCTTTTACCACTTTCGAGTGGGGCCTGAACTCGTACACATTTGAGTGAACATCTGCGCGGTAGCTAGGCTTTGCCCCTCCGTTTCTACCCCTGGTACTATTGTCATGCTAATCCCTCGACGGTTGGTGCCCATCGTGGGGCTGTGCATCTAGCGAGTTCCAGCGCAGTTGGAATTGTCATTTTCCTGATCATCATGATGATACTCGGCGACGAGATCCTCTTCGGGTCCCTCAGCTTCATCGCTGATGATTAGATGTGGTTGCAGGAAACACCACTGGACATCAATGCATTGCCCGCCCGAGGTGCGGTGCATTTCAGTGCGACGATGTTTGGAGTTCTTCTCCAATAGCCATCCACGCCATATCAATCGGCATCTCCTTCTCCCGCTATGGCACGATGCAAGCTCTCCTGGCGTCCGTGTCTACATCGTTGGATCAAGAACGCTGCGGCATTCCAGGCTGCTGTCCGGCAAGTAGCCGTGCTCGGCGCCGACGAGTCCGTCCATGACCTTTTCCCTTCCTCAGGTGATGAATCCTTTGAGGCATCCGAGCACGAGAGAAACGGGTACGCTGCAGAGGTTATGATGGCCGACTCGACCCAGGGTGCTCCTCCTCCCGAGTATTCCGCGAGAGATGCCCGCAGACAAGATGATGGCCACACTAACGCTGGCACCGATGCCTACGTCCCTGACCCCTCAGTCTGGAGCAGCGGGAGGAGATCAGGCATAGGAACGATCAAGTTCTTCTCACCCCTATCGCGGGAACTACTCCTGACGATTTGGCCCTGGAGACCGCGCGCCAGGCCACCCGGGCTGAACACAAACGTCTTGAGCAACTCTAATAGGCACTCGACGAGCGTGCGACAAGGGAACGACCCAATTCTAGCCACAACCACTGTTAGCTTTTCCTAGAAGACCGACCGTACACCATCCCGGTGATGCACACGCTGTTCTTGAACCTAGCCGCGACCACTCGGATTGCCGCTTCGATTCAGCCGTCTGATTCAGTCACCGGCGAGGGTATTCGGCAGATCCAGGCCCTACTGAAAACTGCTATGCAACAAAACTCCAAGGTATCGCAATCTCACCAACGTATTCACAGCAAATCCGTTCAGGCAGACACAGTCCAGTCTGCTCACAGTCCTCACGCACCAAGGAAGGATCGGCGAACTCCTCCTCTTCTGAGAGTCCCGTACGGAGGGCACAGGCTAGATGACCACGTCATCAGTAGGACAACCCCCTTCGAGGGGCGGCTCATACAACCAATTACCCTATGATGGCGGTCATCCTAACGCGAGGGACCATGAGCGAAGCCCTGTCCGGCACAGGGGCTATGTAGAAAATGGCCAAAGACCCCGACAGTTCAACGCTAGGTCTATCACACTCAGCAAGTGGTTGATCGAAACAGAGACCACAGGGACCGAGTGAGTGGTTGGGGTACATCCGGTCTCGCGTGCTTTAGCAGATACATCCGGGAGGCCAGGATACCCCCCAATTACCGGTTAGCGATGGGAATTGGTAAATTTAATGGTGGATCAAAGCCGAAAACCTAGCTCGAAGACTACCGAGTCACTGTTCAGATTGGCGGTGGCAACGATTTTGTTGCAATGAAGCACCTTCCACTCATGTTGGAAGGATCCGCACGAGCATGGCTGAATCAACTACCCGCTAACTGCATCTACTACAGGGAAGACCTGGCCCGAGTGTTTGTAAAAAACTTTGAGGGCACGTACAAACGCCCGAGTGGATTGACATAACTACATCACTGCGTCTAGAAGACCAACGAGACTCTCCGTGAGTACATCTAGCATTGGACCATGCTATATAACACCGTGGAAAATGTGATTAAGCATCAGGTTGTGTGCGCCTTCAAGGCAAGAACTCGGTATCGAGAGTTGATCCTGAAGTTTGGTCAAGCTGGGGATTCGTCCCTCAGTCAGGCCATGGAGATCGCGAACAAGTACACGACAGCGTGATACGTCTCCAATGTATCTATAATTTTTGATTGTTCCATGCTATTATATTATCTATTTTGGATGTTTTATATGCATTAATATGCTATTTTATATTATTTTTGGGACTAACCTATTAACCTAGAGCCTAGTGCCAGTTTTTGTTTTTTCCTTGTTTTTGAGTATTGTAGATAAGGAATATTAAACGGAGTCCAAACGGAATAAAATCTTCGTGATGATTTTTCTTGGACCAGACAACATCTACCAGACTTGGAGAGGAAGGCAGGAGACCTGCCAGGAGGTCACAAGCCACCCTGGCGCGGCCAGGGGGGCGCCTCTTGGCTTGTGGCACCCCAGAAGGTCCTCCAATCCTGATCTTCGGCCTATAAATTCCCAAATATTTCCCCAATACCAAAAAGATCAATGATAATACTTTTCCGCCGCTAAAAACCTCCATTCCCGAGAGAACCAATCTTGGAGCCATTTTCGGTAATCTTTCGGACAGGGATTCGATCACGAAGGGCATCTACATCAACTCCATTGCCCCTCCGATGATGCGAGTAGTCCATCACAGACCTACAAGTCCATAGGTAGTAGCTAGATGGCTTCTTCTCTCTCTTTGTGCTTCAATACCATGTTCGCCATGATCTTCATGTGGATCTATCTGATATAATAGTCTTTTGCGGTGTGGTTGTCGAGATCCGATGAATTGTGGGTTTATGATTAGCTTACTTATGCATATTATTTGGTTCTTCTCTGAATTCTTATATGCATGATTTCATATCTTTGCAAGTCTCTTTGAGTTATTGGTTTGGTTTGGCCAACTAGATTGGTAATTCTTGCAATGGAAAAGTGCTTAGTTTTGGGTTCAATCTTGCGGTGTCCTCACCCAGTGACGAAGTAGGGGTAGCGAGGAACATATTGTATTGTTGCCATCAAGGATGAAAAGAAGGGGTTTTCATCATATTGCTTGAGTTTATCCCTCTACATCATGTCATCTTACTTAATGCGTTACACTGTTCTTCATGAACTTAATACTCTAGATGTAGGCATGAGTCGGTTGATGTGTGGAGTAATAGTAGTAGATGCAGAATCATTTCGGTTTGCTTGACACAGACGTGATGCCTACATGCATAATTATTGCCTTTGGATATCTCCATAACTATGCACTTTTCTATAAATTGCTCGACAGTAATTTGTTCACCCACTGTGTTATTTTCCCTCAAGAGAGAAGCCTCTAGTGAAACCTATGGCCCCCGGGTCTATTTTCCATATTATATTTTCAGATCTACATACCAAAAATACGAAAAATACCTTAATGTAATTTTATTTACCTTTTTCTACTTTCTGTAATCTTTCCCATCTATCTCTATCATATGTAATCCTTGCAAGTAATCGTGAAGGGATTGACAACCCCTTTATAGCGTTGGGTGCATGTGTTTGATTGTTTGTGTAGGTGCATCTATTGGTGACTTTCTTGTTCCTCCTACTGGATTGATAACTGGTTCTCAACAACTGAGGTTAATACTTATGTACTTTGCTGCTCACCCTTTCCTCCTCAAGGGAAAACCAATAGAAGCTCAAGAAGTAGCAATAATGATTTCTGGCGCTGTTGCCGAGGAGGATACACATCAAGCCTACCAATAACCCATCACAAACTCATCTCTTGCATTTACATTATTTGCCTTTTGCCTCTCGTTTTCCTCTCCCCCACTTCACCAATTTGCCGTTTTATTCGCCTTCTCTTTTTTTCGTTTGCCCTTTTTCTTGTCGGATCTTTTCCTTGTTACTATGACTAGCGTTACTACGTCCCCTTTGCCACCAGACTTTGAAGTTCTATACCTCAAGCAAAAAGAAGGGGAAAATCTGAAAGATGCCTGGTATAGGCTAGTGGAATCCCATCGTATTTCCAATCTAAAAGGAGATACAAAAGTTCTTCTTAGAAATTTTGACAATGGATTGGCTTTGCATCATAGAAAGCTTTTGGATTTTGCCTCAAAGGGCAATTTTATCGAACTTGATGCAAGTTCCGCTTATAAAGTTTTGGAAGAGATTTTGGGGGTTCTACCACAAAAAAGGGCGCCTGCCTTTTCACAATAGGGAGTTCAAATTCTTGACGCGTTGGGTGACTTACATAAACACTTAGCAGAATTACGAAAATATGACGAACCCCTCAAACACATTAACGGGAATCTCAGTTGCTTCAACACTTTGATTACCCTTTGCAATAAGCGTTTGGATATTTTGGATCTTAACATGGTTCCATTGCCTGAAAACCCAGGGAAGCAGAAAGAGCCCCTAGATTAAAGAAGGCCCTCACAAAAGTTGGTAATACCAAAGATGACAATACATAGATCTATTGCGTTATGCCTAGCTAGGGGCGTTAAACAATAGCGCTTGTTGGGAGGCAACCAAATTTTAATTTTAGGTTCTGTTTTTTGCTTACGCTTTTGAGTGTTTCACACATTATTACCTCTGTAGTAATTGTGTTTTGGTGTTTTTAATTAGTGTTTGAGCCAAGTAATAACTTTGAGATGGTCTATGGTGATTGTTGATTTGATCTTGCTGAAAAATAGAAACTTTTGCACCTAGTCCAGGAATTTTATAAATTTATCTGTGTGCCGAATAAGTCTGAAATTTTTACAAAAGATTGGTATATAAATTTACCAGGTTTTCCTAATTGTTCAGAATTTTTGGAGTTGCATAAGTATACGAAGTTTCCAGATTTTTACAGGCTGTGGTGTTTTTGACAGATTCCGTTTTCTTTGTGTTCTTTACCTACTTTGATGTATCTATGGGTCGTATCGGGGGGTATGAACCATGGAGAAGTTGGAATACAGTATATATTACACCAATATAAATAAATAATGAGTTCACAACATTACCTAAGGTGGTGATTTATTTTCTTATACCAACAGATCTCACGAGTTTTCTGTTAAGTTTTGTGTTGTGAACTTTTCAAGTTTTGGGTAAAGATTTGATGGACTATGGAATAAGGAGTGGCAAGAGCCTAAGCTTGGGGATGCCCAGACACCCCAAGGAATCAAGGATGCCAAAAATCCTAATCCTGGGGATGCCCCGGAAGGCATCCCCTCTTTCCTCTTCAATCCATCGGTAAATTTACTTGAGGCTATATTTTTATTCACCAAATGATATGTGTTTTGCTTGGAGCATCTTGTATGATATGAGTCTTTGCTTTTTAATTTGCCACAATCATCCTTGCTGAACACATCTTTTGAGTGAGACATGCATGAATCATGAATTTATTAGAATACTCTATGTGCTTCACTTATATCTTTTGAGCTAGGCAATTTTGCTCTAGTGCTTCACTTATATCTTTTTAGAGCACGGTGGTGTTTTGTTTTATAGAAATAATTGAACTCTCGTACCTCACTTATATTATTTTGATAGTCTTTAAACAGCATGGTAATTGGTTTAGGTTGTGAACTTAGTCCTAATATAATAGGCATCCAAGAGGGATATAATAAAAACTTTCATATAAAGTGCATTGAATATTATGAGAAGTTTGATTCCTTGCATAAAGTTTTGAGATATAAAGATGGTTTTATTAGATTTATGTTAGGAAGTAATTGTGGATTGGTAGAAATACTTATGTAAAGGTTTGTGATTCCCGTAGCATGCACGTATGGTGAACCATTATGTAAGGAAGTTAGAGCATGATTTGTTTATTGATTGTCAACCTTTGTGTGAGGGTCGCAAGCGAGCGATGGTTTAATCCTACCAACCTCTCCCCTAGGAGCATGCATCTAATACTTAGCTTCGATGACTAATAGACTTGTGCAATAAGTATGTGAGTTCTTCATAACTAATGTGAGTCTGTGGATTATATGCACTCTCACCCTTCCACTTTTGCTAGCCTCTCTAGTACCGCGCAACTTTCGCCGGTGCATTAAACCCAACATATATCCTTCCTTAAAACAGCCACCATACCTACCTATTATGGCATTTCCATAGCCATTCCAAGATATATTGCCGTGCAACTTCCACCGTTCCGTTTATCATGACACGCACCATCATTTGCATATTGCTTTGGATGATTGTAAGATAGCTAGCATGATGTTTTCATGGCTTGTCCATTTATTTAATGTCATTTTTGATGCTAGATCATTGCACATCCTGGTACACTGCCGGAGGCATTCATATAGAGTCATATTTTGTTCTAGATATCAAGTTGTAATTCTTGAGTTGTAAGTAAATAAAGGTGTGATGACCATCATTATTAGAGCACTATCCAATGTGAGGAAAGGATGATGGAACCTATGATTCCCTCACAAGTTGGGATGAGACTCCGGACTTTATGAAAAATAAAACAGGCCAGAGAAGCCCCAAAAAAGATGCCATTGATGCCCACCAAAAAAAAAGAGAAAGGAGAGAAGGGACAATGCTACTATCTTTTTCCACACTTGTGCTTCAAGGTATCACCATGATCTTCATGATAGAGAGTCTCCTATTTTGTCACTTTCGTATACTAGTGGGAATTTTTCATTATATAACTTGGCTTGTCTATTCCAATGATGTGTTTCCTCAAATTGACCTAGGTCTTCATGAGCAAGCAAGTTGGATGCACACCCATTTAGTTTCTTTTTGAGCTTTCATACACTTATAGCTCTAGTGCATCCGTTGCATGGCAATCCCTACTCACTCACATTGATATATTTTAATGGTCATTTCCATAGCCCGTTGATATGCCTAGTTGATGTGAGACTATCTTCTCCTTTTTCTTCACAACCTCCACCATATTCTATTCCACCTATAGTGCTATTCTATGGCTCACGCTCATGTATTGCGTGAGAGTTGAAAAAGTTTGAGAACATAAAAGGTTAAACAATTGCTTGACTTGTAATCGAGGTTGTGCATGATATAAATTATTTTTATGGAGAAGATGGAGCATAGCCAGACTATATAATTTTGTAGGGATAACTTTCTTTTGCCATTATTTTGAAGAGACACAACTGCTTTGTTAGTATGCTTGAAATATTATTGTTTTTATGTCAACATTAAGCTTTTGTTTTGAGTATTATGGATGTGGACATTCATGCCACAATAAAGGATATTACATGGATATATATGTTAGGTAGCATTGAACATAAAAAAAATCTGTTTTTATCATTTACCTACTCGAGGACGAGGACGAATTAAGCTTGGGGATGGTGATACGTCTCCAATGTATCTATAATTTTTTATTGTTCCATGCTATTATATTATCTGTTTTGGATGTTTATATGCATTAATAAGCTATTTTATTTTATTTTTGGGACTAACGTATTAACCTAGAGCCTAGTGCCACTTTCTGTTTTTCCCTTGTTTTGAGTGTTGTAGATAAGGAATGTTAATAGGAGTCCAAATGGAATAAAATTTTCGTGATGATTTTTCTTGGACCACAAGACATCTACGAGACTTGGCACGGCTAGGGGGCACCCCTAGCTTGTGGACCCCCAGCAGGTCCTCTAACCCTAATCTTCAGTCTATAAATTCCCAAATATTCCCCCAATACCAGAAACAGCAAAGATAATACTTTTCCACTTCGGAAGCCCTCATTCCCGAGAGATCCAATCTTGGAGCCTTTTCTAGTAATCTGCTGGAGGGGGATTCGATCACGAAGGGCATGCACATCAACTCCATTGCCCCTCCGATGATGCGTGAGTAGTCCACCACAGACCTATGGCTCCATACCTAGTAGCTAGATGGCTTCTTCTCTCTCTTTGTGCTTCAATACCAAGTTCTCCATGATCTTCATGGGGATCTATCCGATGTAATACTCTTTTGCGGTGTGTTTGTCAAGATCCGATGAATTGTGGGTTTATGATACGCTTATCTATGAATATTATTTGGTTCTTCTCTGAATTCTTATATGCATGATTTGATATCTTTGCAAGTCTATTCGAGTTATTGGTTTGGTTTGGCCAACTAGATTGGTAATTCTCGCAAAGGGAGAAGTGCTTAGTTTTGGGTTCAATCTTGTAGTGTCCACACCCATTGACAAAGTAGGGGTAGCAACGCACGTATTGTATTGTTGCCATCAAGGGTAAAAAGGTGGGGTTTTCATCATATTGCTTGAGTTTATCCCTCTACATCATGTCATCTTACTTTATGTGTTACTCTGTTCTTCATGAACTTAATACTCTAGATGCAGGCAGGAGTCGGTCGATGTGTGGAGTAATAGTAGTAGATGCAGAATTGTTTTGGTCTACTTGACACAAACGTGATGCCTATATGCATAATCATTGCCTTGGATATCTTCATAACTATGCACTTTTCTATCTATTGCCCGACAGTAATTTGTTCACCCAACGTGTTATTTTCCTTCAAGATAGAAGCCTCTAGTGAAACCTATGCCCCCCGGGTCTATTTTCTGTATTATATTTTCAGATC
Source organism: Hordeum marinum (assembly GCA_022496015.1). Lineage (NCBI taxonomy): Eukaryota > Viridiplantae > Streptophyta > Magnoliopsida > Poales > Poaceae > Hordeum > Hordeum marinum. The sequence goes on along the minus strand of CM039678.1, from coordinate 377,747,539 downwards.
TATATACCAAAATACCAAAAATATCTTGCTGTAATTTTATTACCTTTTTACTTTCCGCAATCTTTCCCATCTATCTTTATCAGATCTAATCCTTGCAAGTAATCGTGAAGGGATTGACAACCCCTTTATAGCGTTGGGTGCAAGTGTTTGCTTGTTTGTGTAGGTGCATCTATTGGTGACTTGCTTATTCCTCCTACTGGATTGATACCTTGGTTCTCAACAACTGAGGGAAATACTTATGTACTTTGCTACATCACCCTTTCCTCTTCAAGGGAAAACCAACGCAAGGTCAAGAAGTATCACGGCGAAGAAGAAGACCGCCTCCATAGCGGCAAAGGGAGAGCTAGCGACGCCCCTCAGTCGGGGGTCAAAAAAGCAGGAGAAGCGAAAGATTGATGCCTTCGTTAAGGCATAGGTGGTGGCCGTCCCAGGACAAGGACAAGGCAAAACCAAACCGAAGAAAAAGAAGAAAGAGTGGACTCCAAGAAGAAGTCCCACTCCAAATCCGACATTCTTGACCAACCTTGCCATATTCATACCAAGATGGATGAAGAAAGAAATGTTGTGTTCCCGAAGCAGACCACTCAGAAATGTCACCTCAAGCAGGAGATGGGCACAGAGCCCTTGAATGAGAAAGATGATGCCAAGGAAGATGAGGGTACTCTCGAGTATCCGCAAATTGAGAAGGTCCTCATGATCTTCGTTGACGTTGAGAGCAAGAGACAGTTGAAGGTTGTCAATCGGGAAGTCAACATGGTGGTTCCGACTGCCACCAAATACCTCAATTGGACGAAGACACCGGTTACTTTTGATCAGTCCTATCATCTGCCCCACATAGCCACCCCTGGGAGGTAGGTTCTCGTCAACCTAACTGTGAATGGAGTCCGACTGCATAAAGTATGGATGGACGGTGGCAGCGGACTTAACATAATTTACGCCAATACGCTCAAGGTGATGGGTCCGATGTCCCAATTGAGCAAGAGCAACATGCATTTCCATGGAATTGTCCCCAGGAAGAAGGCAGAGTCACTTGGATAGATCTCTCTAGACGTCATGTTCGGAGGCGAAAAGAACTTCCAGAAGGAGCGATTGACCTTCGAGGTGGTGGATTTCCGCATCACTTATCATGCCATCATGGGTAGGCCCGCTTACGCATGTTTCATGGCCAGACCATGCTACGTGTATCTCAAGTTAAAGATGCCAGGGCCGAATGGAGTGATCACTGTGACCGGCGACCGAAAGATAGTCGAGGAGTGCCTCCAGTAGGGTTCCAAAATTGCCAACGAGCAGGTGCTCGCAGTCAAGATCGGAGGATATAAGAAAGAGGTGGACACGGCCAACTTGCTTAGGTCGAAACGGCCAGCTTCCGAATCGGCTTTTCGGTCGGCCGACGAGACCAAACATGTCCATGTTCACCCGAATGATCTGAGCGTCGCACTGACGAACATCTCCACATCACTCGGAGAGAAATAGGAAGCCGAGCTCATCCAGTTCCTCCATGAGAACTGGGACATCTTCACATGGAAGTTGTCTGACATGCCCGGTGTTCCCACGGGACTGGCTGACCACCGACTCTGAGCCTATCCCAAGGTCAAGCCAGTCAGAGAGTACTTGCGTCGATCTTCCGTTGAGAAGCGCAAGGTGATTGGTCAAGAAATAGCTTAGCTCTTAGCTGTCGAGTTCATTCGCGAGGTATACCACTCCGAGTGGATCGCGAATATCATTCTAGTGCCTAAGAAGGACAAATCACTCAGTATGTGTATTGACTTCAAACACCTCAATCGGGCATGTCGCGAAAGATAATTTTCCTTTACCACGCATAGATCAAATAGTGGACTCTACTGCCAGATGCGAGCACTTTTCATTCCTGGATGCATACTCTGGGTACCACCAGATCCGAATGTACAGACCTAATGAAATAAAAACGGCCTTGATCACCCCATTCGGGTGTTTCTGCTACGTGACTATGCCATTTGGCCTGAAAATGCTGGTGCTACTTTCGAGCGCATGATCCAGAAATGCTTGCAAAGGCAGATCTGTCGGAACATAGAGGCTTATAGGGACGATATCGTGGTCAAGGCTAGGAAAGGTTTTGACCTCCTGATTGACCTCACTGAAACCTTCACGAACCTATGATGCTTTGGAATAAAGTTGAATCCATCCAAGTGCACATTCAGAGTGCCTGCAGGAAAGTTGCTCGATTTCATCGTTTCTGAATGTGAGATCGATGCCAATCCAGAAAAAATCGGCGCCATAGTCCGAATGAAGCAACCAGAGCACCTGCATGACGTGCAAAGGCTGATAGGTTGCCTTGCGTTCCTGAGCCGATTCATCTCAAGACTCGGTGAGAAGGTTCTGCCTCTTTACCGACTGATGAAAAAGTGTAACAAGTTCGAGTGGACTACCGCATCACAAGCTGCGTTTGAAGAACTCAAGGCATTGCTTTCCACCCATCCGGTGTTAGCTGCTCCGGGCAGCCATGAACCTTTACTCCTATACATCGCAGCTACTAACCAAGTGGTAAGCACTGTCCTTGTAGTAGAGCACGAGGAGCCATGAAAAACATTCAAAGTTCAAAGACCCGTTGATTATATCTCAGAAGTATTGACCCCCTCCAAGCAAAGGTACCTGCATTATCAAAAGCTTGTCTATGGTATTTACCTAACCGTAAAAAATCTGGTTCACTAGTTCCAAGATCACTCAGTCACGGTCATTAGCAATGCTCCCTTGTCGGAGATCTTGCATAATCGAGACGTGGCGGGCCGAGTGGCAAAGAGTGCAATTGAGCTCCTTCCGTTGGAGATTAAGTTTGAAGCCAAGAAAGCAATCAAGTCCCAAGCATTGGTTGATTTATGGCCGAGTGGATTGAGCAAGAGCAACCAACCCAAAGTGTTCCCGAGCACTAGACTATGTTCTTCAACGGATCCCAGATGCTCAATGGCTCAGGGGATGACGTTGTTCTCATTTCTCCCGAAGGAGAATGGATAAATTATGTCCTCCAAATCCACTTCGAATGATCAAGCAATGAGGCCGAGTACGAAGCCCACCTTTATGGGCTCTGAATGGCTATATGCTACTTCTTGAGCTTGCGTTGGTTTTCCCTTGAAGAGGAAAGGGTGATGCAACAAAGTAGATAAGTATTTCCCTCGGTTGTTGAGAACCAAGGTATCAATCCAGTAGGGGGAACAAGCAAGTCACCAATAGATGCAGCTACACAAACAATCAAACACTTGCACCCAATGCTATAAAGGGGTTGTCAATCCCTTCACGATTACTTGCAAGGATTAGATCTGATAGAGATAGATGGGAAAGATTGCGAGAAGTAAAAAAGGTAAATAAATTGGAGCAAGGTGTTTTTGGTATTTTTGGTATAAAGATCCGAAAATATAAGATGGAAAATAGACCCGAGGACCCTAGGTTTCACTAGAGGTTTCTCTCTTGAAGGAAAATAACACAGTGGGTGAACAAATTACTGTCGAGCAATTGATAGAAAAGTACATAGCTATGACGGTATCCAAGGCAATGATTATGCATATAGGCATCACGTCCGTGTCAAGTAGACCGAAACGATTCTGCATCTACTACTATTACTCCACACATTGACCGACTCCTGCCTGCATCTAGAGTATTAAGTTCATGAAGAACAGAGTAACACATTAAGTATGTTGATGTGATGTAGAGGTATAAACTCAAGCAATATGATGAAAAAACCCATCTTTTTAGCCTTGATGGCAACAATACAATACGTGCCTCGCCACCCCTACTTTGTCACTTGGTGAGGACACCGCAAGATTGAACCCAAAACTAAGCACTTCTCCCATTGCAAGAATTACCAATCTAGGTTGCCAAACCAAACCAATAATTCGAAGAGACTTGCAAAGATATGAAATCATGCATATAAGAATTCAGAGAAGAACCAAATAATATTCATAGATAAGCTGATCATAAACCCACAATTCATCGGATCTCGACAAACACACTGCAAAAGAGTATTACATCGGATAGATCCCCATGAAGATCATAGAGAACACGGTATTGAAGATCAAAGAGAGAGAATAAGCCATCTATATACTAGCTATGGACCCGTAGGTCTGTGGTGGACTAATCACGCATCATCGGAGGGGCAATGGAGTTGATGTAGATGCCCTCCGTGATCGAATACCCCCGACAGATTATCGGAAAAGGCTCCAATATTAGATCTCTCGGGAACGGAGGCTTCCTACGGCGGAAAAGTATTATTGTTTCTCTTTTTGGTATTAGGGGAATATTTGGGAATTTATAGGCCAAAGATTAGGGTTGGAGGACCTGCTAGGGGGCCACAAGCCAGGTGGTGCCCCCCTGGCCACGCCAAGGTGGCTTATGACCTCCTAGCAGGTCTCATGCCTTCCTCTCCAAGTCGAGTAGATGTCTTCTGGTCCAAGAAAAATCATCGCGGAGATTTTATTCCGTTTGGACTTCATTTAATATTCCTTATCTACAATACTCAAAAACAAGGGAAAACAGAAACTGGCACTAGGCTCTAGGTTAATAGGTTAGTCCCGAAAATAATATAAAATAGCATATTATTGCATATAAAACATCCAAAATAGATAATATAATAGCATGGAACAATCAAAAATTATAGATACGTTGGAGACGTACCAGCATCCCCAAGCTTAATTCCTGCTCGTCCTCGAGTAGGTAATTGATAAAAACAGAATTTTTGATGTGCAATGCTACCTAACATATATATCAATGTAATATCCTTTATTATGGCATGAATATTCATATCCATAAGACTAAAAACAAAAGTTTAATGTTGACATCAAAACAATAATATTTCAAGCATAATAAACAAAGCAATTGTGTCTCTTCAAAATATAATTGCAAAAGAAAGTTATCCCTACAAAATCATGTAGTCTGGCTATGCTCCATCTTCCCCACACAAAGTATTTATATCATGCACAACCCCGATGACAAGTCAAGCAATTTCTTCACACCTTTTATGTTCTCAAACTTTTTCAACTCTCATGCAATACATGAGCGTGAGCCATGGATATAGCACTATAGGTGGAATAGAATATGGTGGAGGTTGTGAATAAAAATGAGAAGATAGTCTCACATCAACTAGGCGTATCAACGGGCTATGGAGATGCCCATTAAAAGGTATCAATGTGAGTGAGTAGGGATTGCCATGCAACGGATGCACCAGAGCTATAAGTGTATGAATCCTCAAAAAGAAACTAAATGAGTGTGCATCCAACTTCCTTGCTCATGTAGACCTAGGGCAATTTGAGGAAGCCCATCATTGGAATATGCAAGACAAGTTATATAATGAAAGACTCCAACTTGTATATGAAAGCGACAAAATAGGAGACTCTCTATCATGAAGATCATGGTGCTACCTTGAAGCACAAGTGTGGAAAAAAGATAGTAGCATTGTCCCTTCTCTCCTTTCTCTTTTTTTGGTGGGCATCAATGGCCTATTTTTTTGGGCTTCGCTGGCCTCTTTTATTTTTCATAAAGTTCGGAGTCTCATCCCAACTTGTGAGGGAATCATAGCTTTCCATCATCCTTTCCTCACACGGGACAATGCTCTAATAATGATGGTCATCACACTTTTATTTACTTACAACTCACGAATTACAACTCGATATCTAGAACAAAATATGACTCTATATGAATGCCTCCGGTGGTGTACCGAGATGTGCAATGATATAGCATAGCAAATGACACCAAAAAAACGGACAAGCCATGAAAACATCATGCTAGCTATCTTACGATCATGCAAAGCAATATGCAAATGATGGTGCGTGTCATAATAAACGGAACGGCGGAAGTTGCATGGCAATATATCTCGAAATGGCTATGGAAATGCCATAATAGGTAGGTATGGTGGCTGTTTTGAGGAAGTATATATGGTGGGTTTAATGCACTAGCGAAAGTTGGGCGGTACTTGAGAGGCTAGCAAAAGTGGAAGGGTGAGAGTGCGTATAATCCATGGACTCACATTAGTCATACACAACTCACATACTTATTGCAAAAGTATTTTAGTTATCGAAGCAAAGTATTAGACGCATGCTCCTAGGGCAGAGGTTGGTAGGAGTAAACCATCGCGCGCTCCCAATCCTCATACAAAGTATTGCCATGACTTCCTTACATAATGGTTCACCATATGTGCATGCTACGGGAATCACAAACCCTTACACAAGTATTTCTACCAATCCACAAATACTTCCTAGCACGACTCTAATATCACCAATTTTATATCTCAAAACTTTATGCAAGGATTCAAACTTCTCATAATATTCAATGCACTTTATATGAAAGTTTTTATTATATCCCTCTTGGATGCCTATTATATTAGGACTAAGTTCACAACCTAAACCAATTACCATGCTGTTTAAAGACTCTCAAAATAATATAAGTGAGGTACGAGAGTTCAATTATTTCTATAAAACAAAACACCACCGTGCTCTAAAAAGATATAAGTGAAGCACTAGAGCAAAATTGCCTAGCTCCAAAGATATAAGTGAAGCACATAGAGTATTCTAATAAATTCACGATTCATGCGTGTCTCTCTCAAAAGATGTGTTAAGAAAGGATGATTGTGGCAAACTAAAAATAAAATACTCATATTATACAAGACGCTCCAAGCAAAACACATATCATGTGGTGAATAAAAATATAGCCTCAAGTAAATTTACCAATGGATTAAAGACGAAACAGGGGATGCCTTCCGAGGAATCCCCAAGCTTAGGATTTTTGGCATCCTTGATTCCTTGGGGGTTCCTCGGGCGTCCCCAAGCTTAGGATCTTACCGCTCCTTATTCCATAGTCCATCAAATCTTTTCCCAAAACTTGAAAACTTCACAACATAAAACTCAACAGAAAACTCATGAGATCCGTTAGTATAAGAAAATAAATCACCACTTTAGATACTATCGTGAACTCATTATTTATTTATATTGGTGTAATATCTACTGTATTCCAACTTATCCATGGTTCCTACCCCCCGATACGACCCATAGATACATCAAAACAGGTAAACAACACAAAGAAAAACAGAATCTATCAAAAACAGAATAGTCTGTAGCAATCTGGAAACTTAGTATACTTATGTAACTCCAAAAATTTTCACGCATTAGGAGAACCTGTGAAATTTGTATATCAATATTGTGTAAAATTTTCAGACTCATTCGACGCTCTAATAAATTTATAAAATTCCTGTACTGGGCACAAAAGTTTCTGTTTTTCAGCAAGATCAAATCAACAATCACAATATACCATCCCAAAGGTCTTACTTGGCTCAAATACTAATTAAAACACCAAAACACAATTACTACAGAGTTAATAATGTGTGAAACACTCTAAAATAGAACATAAAAATAAAATTGGGTTGCCTCCCAACAAGCGCTATTGTTTAATGCCTCTAGCTAGGCATAACGCAATAGATCTAGGTATTGTCATCTTTGGTAACAACAACTTTTGTGAGGGCCTTCTTGAATCCGGGGGCTCTTTCCACTTCCCCAGGTTTTCAGGCAAAGGAACCATCTTATGATCCAAAATATCCAAACGCTTATTGCAAAGGGTAATCAAAGTGTTCAAGCGACTGAGATTCCCATTAATGTGTTTGAGGGGCTTGTGATATTTTTGTAACTCGACTAAGTGTTTATGTAAGTCACCAATGCGTCAAGAACTTGAAATCCCTCTTGTGAAAAGGCAGGCCCCTTTTTTGTGGGGGAACCCGAGGGAGTTTTGGTTTAGGGGGTCCTCGGATAGCCAACCTATTATTTATGGGCCGGACTATATGGGCTACCTGCCGAACACTGGATGATTTGAAGGCCTAGTTTCCAGGATGGAAGTTTTGAGGAGCACGGCTTGCACTCCACATTTGATGTAGTAAATAGGCATGTTTATCTCTTTGTCATGTAACCGACCATGTGTAAACCCTAGGCCTCCTCGACATCTGTATAAGCTGGAGGGTTTAGGGTATTGAGAGGAGAACATCTCATCTAGGGTTAGACATACGATCTCGAGGTAGATCAACCCTGTAACCCCTTACACCATCTATACAATCAAGCGGGACATAGGGTATTACCTCCATTGGAGGGCCCGAACCTGGGTAAACTCGTGTCCCCTTCATCTCCTATTACCGTCGATCCTAGTCTCGTAGTTCGGGACCCCATAACCGAGATTTGTAGATTTTGACACCGACATTGGTGCTTTCATTGAGAGTTCCTCTGTGAGCGAGATGGAATCAACGTCTCGCCTCGTCATCAATGAAGAGGTCTGCAACATGGACGTTTTCATCCCTAGGAAGATCTTCGCCTTCGGCAGTGTTGTGATGCATGCTGATTCTGCCGGCCATCTAGGCCGCATGGAAAACTTCACCCCTGATCAAGGGGTCAGATTCGGAAACTTAGAGTTTTCCATCGACTCTCGTGGCTACTTTTCACTGATCGGGCTCACGTCTTCGCTCGTATCCCCCAAGGGCTCTGAGGCTTTAACCTCGAGCCCCTTCTTTGGAGAAGCCAATGGGGTCACCCATGGTCACAGTACGATCTCTCATCCCGGTATGGCTATCAAGCCATACGACCGGACATACGTTCCTTCCAAGCACTCCCCATGGGTGGACTTCATGGGAGTGAACCCCACGAGTTTTGATCAGCTGGATCCAATCGGGCCCTCAGCGGTCAATGAAGCCTTGGAACAATTCTCGTCGCTGAGGATCACCGATGATCTAGCCCCGATCTATGCCTGGCCTGGTTATAGTTCGGACAGGGACGGATTTTCCGACCCACCCATCACCCACTTGATAGCCACCATCGAAGACTTAACCAACATGCTAGACTATGCCTCCAAGGAGGAATAATACATGGATGAAGAGGATCATGCCCCCACCCCCGTTAACACCGGGAGTTGGGCCGCCACTTCTACATACGATGCCTACATGGTGGATACTCCAGCCACCAACGACGACACTACGCCTCATGACAACGATGCCAAATCGGGCAACGCGCCATCAAGGCCCCAGAAATCGCATAAGCGGTCCAAAAGCAAAAAGGGAAGAAGAGCTAGTATCAGCAACGGGGATGGTAATGCCCCCGCTGATCATGACAATCTCGATATCCCAAGCACCTGTTTGAGGGTCCGGAAGAGCCGAAGGACCAAAATGACCCTGATACTGTCAATGACCCCAAAGGCGACGATTACCTTCCCCCCATCGAGGAGGATGATATACTAGAAGCTGATGAGTTGTACATCCCTGATAACCTCGAGGATTAGGAAGAAATCAGGCAATGGCTCGTAGAAATGGCTCGCTGTCTAAAAGCCAAAGAACGACAACTTAAAGCAGAACATGCCGACCTCAATAATCAATGGACGAAAGTCCTCTCAGCCAACGAAGTATACGACACTGGTGTGTCAAACCATCCCAAAAGCTACCCTCGGAGAAAGTTGTTGCCGCAATTCGACGATGAGCTCACTGACCCTCTGTCTCCACATCATACCCCATATGATAATTCGGACCGCCCTCCCCGTGGGCGTGACAGAGCGGCTAATGACACCGGTTATGTACCAGCGGTGCCCCGAAGACAGGGTAAGGAGACATTCGAACCCAATGACATGTTCGACCTACACAATGACTTAAATCACAGAGAAGGCCATACAAGATCCATCTACAGATCCAAAGATTACTCACTGGATAGATGGGGAGAGTATAGACCATGGTTCAATCAAAACCACAGAGTCCGAGAGCGTGACGGGGCGCATACAGATGCCGACTACAGGTGTGACATAACACGGGTTAGAGGCGCCACTCACCCACTGTGCTTCACGGACGAGGTAATGTAGCATCCGTTCCCCGAAGGGTTTAAACCCATGAATATAGAACATATGACGGGACCACTGACCCAACTGTATGGATCGAGGACTTCCTCCTCCATATCCACATGGCATGAGGAGATGATCTCCATGCCATCAAATACCTACCTCTCAAGCTTAAGGGGCCAGCTCGGCACTGGCTAAACAACCTCCCCAAAAAATCCATAGGATGTTGGGAAGACCTGGAGGACGCGTTCCTCTCTAACTTCGAGGGGACCTATGTCCACCCGCCAGACTCTTCCGATCTCAGCAATGTCATTCAGAAGCCTGGCAAATCCGCCCGACAGTTCTGGAATCGGTTCTTGACTAAGAAGAACCAAATCGTCGATTGTCCGGATGCTGAGGCCATAGCTCCTTCCGGCACAATATTCGGGACGAATGGCTGGCCCGCCAGCTAGGCCAGGACAAACCTCGAACTATGTCTGCCCTTACCTCCCTCATGACCCGCTTTTGCGCGGGTGAGGATAACTGGATGGCTAGACGTAGCCACAATTCTGAAGATCCTATGGCACCGGAAGCCCAGGATGGCAACTCCAAGCCAAAGCATAATAAGAATAAACACTGGCACAATGGTAATGATGCCGATGACACGGCGGTTAATGCCAGATTCTGCAATTCCCGATGTGGGCAACGGAAGAAGCCCCCCAAAGGCAATCGTGACAGACCCACTCAGCTGGAAAGGATTATGGAAAGGCCTTGCCAGATCCATGGGACTCCGGAAAAGCCCGCCAATCACACGCACTGCAATTGTTGGGTGTTTAAGCAGGCCGGCAAGATACCGCCCAAGGACCAACGCAAGAGCTCTTGCAACAAGGATGAGGACAAACCTCGGGGACCAACTGGTGGCGGACAAAATAAATTCCCTCCCGAAGTCAAAACGGTGAATATGATATACGCCACCCACATACCTAAGAAGGAGAGGAAACGGGCCCTTCGAGAGGTCTATGATGTGGTTCCCGTAGCTCCGAAGTATAACCCATGCTCAGCATACCTGATCACCTTTGATCGACGCGACCACCTGACCAGTATCCATCATGGGGGCTCGACTGCCCTCATCCTAGATCCCATTATAGATGGGTATCACCTGACCAAAGTCCTAATGGACGGAGGAAGTAGCCTTAATCTTATTTACTCAGACATGGTGAAAAAGATGGGTATAGATCCGTCAAGGATCAAACCTAGCAGCACCACCTTCAATGGAGTGATCCCAGGCGTTGAGGCCCAATGTACAGGTTCTGTAACCCTGGAGGTTGTGTTCAGCTCGCTCGATAACTTCCGCATCAAAGACTTGATCATCGATATCGTGCCCTTCCGTAGCGGCTATCATGCGTTGCTTGGTCGAACGACGTTCACTCGTTTCAACGTAGTCCCGCATTACGCATACCTCAAGCTCAAGGTGCCAGGCCCCAAGGGGTTCATCACTATTAATGGCAATATAGAGTGTTCCCTTAGAACCGAGGAACATGCACTGGCACTAGCAGCCAAATTCAGCTACAAAGATGACCGGCAAGGTTCGGCATCTGCCGTCAAGGCACGAAGGCTGGGAACCGAGTTCGGATTCAGACAAAAAACTCGGATCCTTCCTCTTCCCCTCTATAGGGATTCGCCCCCCACCGCACAATTTCAGGACCAGCAAAGTACGTGCCGAGAAGGCACAACTTTGCACTTAAGATTCCATGGGAAACGGTGGGGAAATAAGGTGGGTTGTCCGCTGCCCCGACCTACTACCACCAATACGTCTTCGGACAAAATGCCAGCGCTCCTAAAAGAGCCTGCCTACGGCGTAAAGCTCACCCATAATGCTGCGGCCTCTCAAGATTTTGGTTAGCAAAATCCACCCGCACTAACACCCATCAAGGTGCATCCAAAACCAGGAATCAACTAGCAAGGGGGCATATCGAGGACGTTAGGTCACCAATTGAAGACCCCTGGTACAACAACTCTCGTAGGACTTTATTTCCTATTTTCTTCCGCATACCTGTAAACAGTTGCTTCGGCAATCCGAGTTATAAAGAGTTGTTGAGAAAATGCAAAATTGCATGGCGCAAGTACGCCTCACTTGTCCTGTTTTTGGCGCATACCTTTTTCTTCTCTCCCTCTTCTCGTGAACCTGTTCGGTATGACTCGAGATAACCGGCTAATAGACAGGGGGCTCGATTTCAAACACAAATTGCCTTAACTATCGTGTGTTTGGTGTCTTGGTGTTTGCTTTATCTGCATCAGTTCCGAACTGTGTCTTTGGTCATTAAGTTATGTTGCCCGGCACCTGTGCTTGCCCCTTTATGTTCCGCTCGTTCGGCTAAAAGGGCAAAAGGAGCACCCCTGCGATTGTGCTTCCGGATAGTTCGGTCAAGCACCTCAGGGGAGAAAGCCGAAAACGGACTGTCATAGTATGCGCGATCCGATCTGTTAACCCCAAGCTAGAAGTATTATACTTCAAGCCTCGTAAGTGGTTATTCCGTGTTATATGAGGAACTTGCCCTTTGCGCAAATATTATGATGCTGGCTTTGGCCTCGGTTCGTCCGAACATCGCAAATACTCTGGTGGCTAATCATATGCTTCCCTAGTCCTTTTCGCACCCCTTTCGGTTAAGTGAAAGAAATAAAGCACAATAGTGTGATTGCCTGGTCTGCCGCACAAACCGCTTTCGGGTTCCGATAATACGTCTAAGGGACATAGTGTATTGGCATAGACACCCCATGTAGTATCTACGTGGGGGATGAAGCCGACAACTCGCATCTTTCAGTATTAAACAACCATACAGGAGTTATAAAGGAATGCAAAACCGTATAAGAGCGGATACTAATATCATTAAAAGTTATCTCAAGTCTTCGGACATATTACAAGCTCATTCAAAAAACTTTTCACCCGAACACTGCGACACTATCACCCGCACACTCTCCATCACTCCATCAAAGTAAAGCTTGGGGCGTCGGTGCTCCTTTCCGGGTAGCGGCGGGTCGGTGGTGACCTTCATTGGATTGAGCCTCGGCCAGTGCACTTTGGCCTTGGCAAGGGCCATCCGAACTCCTTCAATGTAGGACGAGCGCTTGACGGTGTCGAGGCGGGGCGTGGCAGCAATCAGTCGCTGCACCATGCCGAAGCAACTGCCTGGGAGTGGCTCACTGAACCATAAGCGGATGCAGAGGTCCTTGATGGCCGGCTTCGCCATCTGGTGCAATTTCATCAGCTATTTCAGCTGCTCCACCAGAAGAGGAGGATGCTCGGGGGCTCCGAACTGTGCCCAGAACTCCGAGCTTCGTCTTCCTCTCCCCGCGAGGCGAGCAGCTGATTGGCGTCTGCCACGCTCTTTTGGTGATCGGCGGATGCGCCTGAGGATCCCCACACCAGGGTCAGCAATTCGAATCTGCTATCCCTGAATACGCACTTTAGGGAGTATGGCTTACCATCGGCTATCTCCTTGGCTTGGCGAACTTGTTCCCTGAAGAATTGTCTGTCCACCTGCTCCTTCTGGAGATTAGACTTCATGGTGGACAGCTCGACCGAGATCGCCTTATTCTTTTGCTCCAAGGCCTCACACTTGTTGCTAGCATCCTTGAGCCCATCATGTATCTCCGCCTCATGAGCCTGGTGTTTGTCACTGGTGGCTCGTAGGGCGGAGAGTGTGGTGGCCGCTTCTTTGGCCGCCACCTTCTCCACGACCATTTGATCTTTGGCACGTTGAAGCTCGGCCTTGAACTTTTTGATCTCTTTAATTGAAGCTGCAACACGGTAAAACCTTATATAAAAAGAAGCTGCATTGACAGTATTTAGGGAAAAGTGTTCGGATTTTCGGACTTACCCTATGCCTCGTCAAACCTCTTGTTGAGGGCTTCCACCTCCTCCTCTTAGCGCTTGAGATTCCAATGTAGCTCGTACAATTTGGTGCCGTTTTTGGTTGCCACGAATGACGAAGCCTACATTACACACGCAATGCATACATCACATCGGTACTCACTTCCCGAACTATATATATGACCCCTAGGCGAGTTTGTTCACCTCACCTAGGACTCGGGGGCCGCCATGTGTACAATACGACTAAATAAAAATCTTAGCAAAAACATTGGGCAACTTACTTGAAAGCCCGCAAGGAGTCCTTTGAAGGCCTCCTTCAGTCTGTTGTCAATGGACTGGACGCTTTGTAGTACCGCACCCATAAGGGTGCGGTGATCCTCGGGGATGGAGGCGCTCGATAGAGCCTCCTCCATGACCGACCATATGTTGGTTGGTGGTGTTGGGGATAATCGGATTTCCCGATCACCCACCAGAGATCGGACCGGTCCCTGAGGAGGCACTGTGCACTCTGTAGATGTCCACAAAGGGGACTGATTGCCTGTCCGTTCGGCCTTCTCGGTTTCCGGGCAGGGCGTTATCCCCTGGTCTTCGGTGGCCTAAGTGTTAGCCTCGGCCATGGTGCTTTCACCCTCACCCCCTGTGTCTGCCTCCATTGGAGTAGGCTGGGACGACACCTCCACGACGTCCTTCGCGGCACCTGGAGTGGTGGGGTGCGAGGCATCCCCGCTCTCTGCCAGTTCAGCGGGCGGGGTCTCCCCATCCGATACTACCTCGGTGAGGATAACGTGCAGGGGGCTATTGGACCAATAATCTACGTGTTAACAAACTCTGAACCTACTAATTATCGATAGAAGGGTCTTCAGATCCTAACCTAGATGGTGGGGGCTTTACCCTTTGGCTCCTTCGTGGAACCTCCTCGGGATCTTCAGATGAGGAGCTCGAGTCCGAGCTGTCATTGGACAGAACTACACGCGCCTGCCATGACTTCTTCAGGGCAGGAGAAGCTGCCTGCCCCAAGACGTCCAAAGACGCTGCTCTCTTCTTGTCGCGGGGAGAGTTGCCTCCCCCCTCGCTCTCGACCTCCTCCTCCTCTTCTTCCTCCTCTTCAGCCTCCTCCTGATTTGAGGAGGTGGGGGTGTCTTCGGATGCAGCGTCATGCTGGTCAGATATGCGAAGACCAGCCTCATCTGGTTTCTTCTTCTTCTCCTTCTTCGTGGGAGCCTCATAAGGCATCTCCACAAGCATCCTAGCTAACAGCCCGGTCCTCTCGTCTTCAGGTTGAGGAGCTAGACTGTTGATGTTGATGGCTTTCTTCTGCCATTTCTGTCAGAATAAATCAGATAAGAGGATGAAGGGATTCTCTACGTAATAAAGCCAACCAAGTCGGGGGAAATCATTCCTCGGAGTCTGGCTTGGCAGCGTGCAGACCCTTGTCCACCTCCTCGGATGGCCAGCTCTTCATCGACTTGAAGAGTGGCTTCCACAGGTTCTCCTGCGTAGTGCAAAAGAGATTCTGGATTATGGGCTTGGCTTCGAGTTCTCAAGCCCACAAAGGAGTGTGCCGCCGCTAGCAGGGGAGGATGCGTCTTCGGAGCATCACCTGGACCATGTCGGCTAGCTTGATGCCCTCCTCGACCAGGGTACGGAGGCGCTTCTGCAGATCGGTCACCTCTTTGCTCGAACCCCAGGCTAGGCCCTTTTCGGGCCACAAAGCTAGTCTGGTGGGGGGCCGGATCTGAATGCGGCAACGGGGAGTTGGCCCTCCTCTCATGGTTCGGTAATGTAGAACCACTCCTTCTGCATCCTTTGATGGTGTCGATGAAGGTGCCCGACGGCCACCCGAGGCGGGCAAGCTTGCGGATGACTGCCCCACCGTAGTTTGCGTGCTTGCCTCCGACGCACTTGGGCTTGATGTTGAAGATCTGCAACCAGAGCCCAAAGTGTGGCTCGACGCGCAGGAAGGCCTCGTAGACGAGGATGAACGTCGAGATATGCATGATGGAGTTCAGCGGGAGGTCATGGAAGTCGAGGCCATAGAAGAACATTAATCCCCTGACGAAGGGGTGGAGTGGGAACCTCAACCCCCTGATGAAGTGGGGGATGAACACCACCCTCTCGCCTGGCCTGGGGGTGGGGATCACTTGGCCCTCCTCCGCTGCATGGTGAGGAATGTCGACGGGGAGGTAACCGGCCTGCTTGAGTTCAAGGATGCCCTTGTTGGTGTCTGTGGAAGCTTCCCACTGTCCATTGGAGCCCACCATAGCTGAGCTCGGGAGCAGGGGTGGATAAACCTAGATTTGTGCTCTAGAAGTGCAAGGGAATAGGAGGTGGAGAAGTCGAATGGAGATCATGAAAGGCCTTTGGGGTTTTCTTTATCCTTTTATGAGTTCTGTCGATTTGGACTCCCCTGGCTGCGCCGTGAATCCCTCCACTCCCCAAGACGCGTGAGCCGTTGTGGGCACATGATGAAGTATATCCCGTATAAAACGGGACACGATCGACATGGTGGTAGATCGTGCAGATGGAGCGGCCTCGAACTGCGCATCCAGTGCCTGTAATTGGCCTATCGGTCATGGTGGGCTATGACCTTTCGTCAGAGAGGTTGTCGGTGTCAAAACTGGCAGATCTCGGCTAGGGGGTCCCAATCTATGAGACTAGGAACGATGGTAACAGGAGACGAAGGGTACACGAGTTTACCCAGGTTCGGGCCCTCCAATGGAGGTAGTACCCTATGTCCTGCTTGATTGTATTGATGGTGTAAGGGGTTACAAAGTTGATCTACCTCGAGACCGTATGTCTAACCCTAGATGAGTTGTTCTGTGTCTATACCCTAAAACCCTCCGGCTTATATAGATGCCGAGGAAGCCTAGGGTTTACACATGGTCGGTTACATGCCAAAGAGATAAACATACCTATTTACTACATCAAACGTGGAGTGCAAGCCATGCTCCTCAAAGCTTCCATCGTGGAAACTGGGCCTTTAGATCATCCAGTGTTCAGAAGTAGCCATACACTCCGACCCATAAACAACAGACTATTCGAGGACCCCCTAATCCGGGACTCCCTCAGTAGCCCCCAAACTTGCCTCCAACGCCAAGGGTCTTTAGCTCCAATTGCTTAGCAAATAGAGTCTTCGACTTGCGAGGCGAGTTCCTTCCCGCCAAACCATAGTTCAGCCTATGATGATAAGTAGCTTCTCCGCATAGTGGCATGTGAATCTTGCCAGATAAGTTGGCTTTGAAGGCTAAACATCAGGGGGGAAAACATAATGTTTCCTAACGACCTTTCTGACGAAAGGTCACAGCCCACCACGTCTGATAGGCCAGTTATAGGCACTCGATGCGCGGTTCGAGGCCATTCCACCCACACGATCTATCTACATGTCGATCGTCTCCCGTTTTACATGGGATTTACTTAATCGCGCATGTGCAACGGCTCGCACGTCTTGGGAAGTGGAGGGATTTACAACGCAACAAGGGGAGCCTAAATCGGCAGACCTCATAAAAGGAGAAAGAAAAACCCCAAAGGCCTTTCACGCTCTCCATTCTATTTCTCCGCCTCCAGTTCCCTTGCGCTGCCAGAGCACAGATCTAGGTTTCTCCACCCCTGCTGCCAAGCCCAATAATGGCGGGCTCCAATGGCTAGTGGGAATTTTCCACGGTCACCAACAAAGACATCCTCGACCTCAAGAAGGACGGATACCTCCCCGCCGACATTTCTCACCACGCGGCGGAGGAGGGCCAAGTGATTCCCACTCCCAGGCAAGGCGAGAGGGTGGTGTTCATCCCCCACTTCATTAGGGGGTTGAGCTTCCCACTCCACCCCTTCATCAGGGGATTAATGTTCTTCTACGGCCTCGACTTCCACGACCTCCCGCCGAACTCCATCATGCATATTTTGGCGTTCATTCTCGTTTGCGAGGCCTTCCTGCACGTCGAGCCACACTTCGGGCTCTGGCTACAGGTCTTCAATATCAAGCCCAAGTGCATCGGAGGCAAGCACGCGGACTGCAGCGGGGTAGTCATCGGCAAGCTCGCCCGCGTCAGGTGGCCGTCGGGCACCTTCATCGACACCATCAAAGGATGGCAGAAGGAGTGGTTCTACGTCATGGAACCACGAGAGGAGGGCTAACTTCCTACCACCACATTCAGATCTGGCCCCCCACTAGACTGGCTTCCTGGCCCGAGAAGGGCCTGGCCTGGGGTTCGGGCAAAGAGGTGGCCGATCTGCAGAAGTGCCTCTGCTCCCTAGTCGAGGAGGGCATCAAGCTGGCCAATGTGGTCTAGGTAATGCTCCTAGAGGTATCCTCCCCTGCCAGCGCTGAAACACTCCTTGGTGGGCTCGAGAACTCGAAGCCGAGCCCACAGTCCAGAATCTCTTCCGCACTACACGGGAGAAGCTGTGGAAGGCGCTCTTCAAGTCGATGAAGAGCTGGCCATCCAAGGAGGAGGACAAGGGTCTGCATGCCGCCAAGCCGGACTCCGAGGTATGATTTTCCCCGATTTAGTTGGCTCTATTACAAAGAATCCCTTCACCCTCTTATCCGATCTATTCTGGCAGAGATGGCAGAAGAAGGCCATCAACATCAATAGTCCAGCTCCTCAGCCCGAAGACGAGAGGACCGGGCTGTTAGCCAGGATGCTCGTGGAGAAGCCTTATGAGGCTCCCACGAAGAAAGAGAAGAAGAGGAAAACAGGTCAGGCTGGCCTTCGCATCAAGGACCAGCCTGATGCTGCATCTGAAGACACCCCGCCTCCTCGAATCAGGAGGAGGCCGAAGAGGAGGAAGAGGAGGAGGAGGAGATCGAGAGCGAGGGGGGAGGTAACTTCCCCCGCACCAAGAAGAGAGCGGCATCCTCGGACGCCCCGGGGTAGGCAGCCTCACCTGCCCCAAAGAAGGTGCGTCGGGCATGGGTGATCCTTTCCAACGATAGCTCGGACTCGAGATCCACATCCGAAGACCCCAAAGAGGTTCCATGAAGGAGCCTAAGGGTCAAGCCCCCTCCATCCAGGTTAGGATTCGAGGACTCTCCTTCCTATAACCATTAAATCCAAACTTTGCTAACACATGGGTTATTGGTACTATAGCCCCCCGCGCGTCATCCCCACCGAAGTGATATCGGATGGGGAGACCTCGCCTGCCGAACTAGAGGAGAGCGGGGATGCCTCACACCCCACCACTACCGGTGCTACGAAGGACGCCATGGAGGTGTCGTCGCAGCTTACTCCAATGGAGGCGGACTCAGGGGGCGAGGGAGACATTACCGTGGCCGAGGCTAACGCTTTGACCACCGAAGACCAGGGGACGATCCCCCACCAGGACACCGAGGAGGCCGGCCGGACGGGCCACCAGTCCCCTCCAAGGAGATCTCCGAAGCGCATTGTGCCTCCGGAGGCACCGGTCCGATCCCCAGTGGGTGATCGGGAAATCCGATCATCCCCGGCACCACCGACCAACCGGTGGTCGGCCATGGAGGACTCTCTATCAATCGCCTCCATCCCCAAGGATCACCGCACCCTTATGGGTGCAGTACTACAGAGCGTCCAGTCCGTTGACAACGGACTGAAGGAGGCCTTCAAAGGTCTCCTTGCGGGCTTTCAAGTAAGTCGCCCGATGTTTTCGCTAAGATTATTATGTAACGTATGGTAGACATGGCAGCCCCGAGCCCTTGGTGAGATGGACCATTTTGCCTAGGGGTCATATCAATAATCCAGGAAGTGAGTGCTGATGTAACGTATGCTTTGTGTATAATGTAGGCTTCGGCATCATCGGCGGCCGAAAACGGTGCCGAACTCGACGAGCTTCATCGGAAGCTCAAGCGTTCTAAGGTGAGATGGAAGCCCTCAACAAGAGGTTCAACGAAGCGCATGGTAAGTCCGAACTAAGTCTGAATGTGTTCCCCCCGAATACTGTCAATGCAGATTCATTTTTAAATAGAGTTGCATCGTGTTGTAGCTTCGTTGAAAGAGATCGAAAATCGCAAGGCCGAGCTTCAACGTGCCAAAGATGAAGCGGCCATGGAGAAGGCGTCGGCCAAAGAAGAGGCCACCGCTCTCTCCGCCCTATGAGCCACTAGTGATAAACACCAGGCTCATGTGGCAGAGATACAGTATGAGCTCAAGGATGCTAGCGACAAGTGCGAGTCCTTGGAGCGGAAGAACAAGGCGGCCTCAACTGAACTGTCCACCATGAGGACCGATCTCCAGAAGGAGCGGGTGGACAGACGGTTCTTCGAGGAACAAGTTCGTCAAGCCAAGGAGATAGCTGATGGTAAGACGTACTCCCTAAAGTGCGTATTCGGGGATAGAATAATTCGAATTGCCAACCCGGGTGTGGCGATCCTCAGGCACGTCCGTTGATCTTCAGAAGAGCGTGGCGGACGCCAATCAGCTGTTTGCCTCGCGTGGAGAGGAAGACAAAGCTCGGACATTCTGGGCATAGTTTGGAGCCCCCGAGCGTCCTCCTCTTCTGGTGGAGCAGTTGAAACATCTGATGGAGATGCACCAGATGGCGGAGCCGGCCATCAAGGACCTCTGCATCCGCTTATGGCCCAGCAAGCCACTCCCAGGCAGCTACTTCGGCCTGGTGCAATGACTGATTGATGCAATGCCCCGCCTTGATGCCGTCAAGCATTCCTCCTGCATTGAAGGAGTCCGGATGGCCCTTGCGAAGGCCAAAGTGCACTGGCCGGGGCTCAATCCTATGAAGGTCGCCACCGATCCACCGCTGCCCGGAAAGGAGCACCGATGCCCCGAGCTTTACTTCGATGGAGTGATGGAGAGTGCATGGGTGATAGCGTCGTAGTGTTTGGGCGAAAAATATATTTGAATGAGCTTGTAATATGTCCGAAGACTTGTTAACTTTCAATGATATTAGTATCCGCTCTTATATTGTTTTTGCATTCCTTTATAACTCCTGTATGGTTGTTTGATACTTAAAGATGCGAGTCATCGGCTTCAGCCTCCACGTAGATACTACATGGGGCGTCTATGCCAATGCACTATGTTCCTTAGCCAAATTATAGGAACCCGAAGGCGGTTTAGTGCGGCAGACTAGGCAATCAGACCATTATGCTTTATTTCTTTCACTTAACCGAAGGGGCGCGAAAAGGACTGCGAGAAGTGTACGATTAGCCACCGGAGTTTTTGATGTTCGAATGAGCCAAGGCCGAAGCTGACATCATAGTATTTGCGCAAAGGGAAAATTCCTCGTATAACACGGAATAACCGCTTACGAGGTTTGAAGTTTAAAACTTATAACTTGGGGTTCACAGATCGGACTGCACATACTATGACAGTCTGTATTCGGCTTTCTCCCCTGAGGTGCTTGATCGGACTATCTGGAGACACAATTGCAGGGGTGCTCCATTTGCCCTTTCAGCCGAACGAGCGGAACATAAAGGGGCAAGCACAGGATCCGGGCGACCCAACTTAATGACCAGTGACATAGTTCGGATCCAATGCATATAAAGCGAATGCCAAGACGCCGAGCACACAATGGTGAAGGCGATTTGTGTTTGAAATCGAGCCCCCGGTCTATTAGCCAGTGACCTCGGGCCATACCGAAGAGGTTTCATGAGAAGAGGGAGGGAAGAAGAAAAAAAGGTGTATGTTCCAACAACATGACAAATGAGGCGTACATGCGCCATGTAATTTCACATTTCCCCAACAACTCTTATAACTCGGATTGCCGAAGCAACTGTTTATAGGTATGTAATAAGAAATAAAGTCCTACAGGAGCTGTTGTACCAGGGGTCTTCGATTGGTGACAAGACGTCTTCGATATGCCCTGTTGCTATTTGACTCCTGCTTTTAAATGCACCTTGATGGGTGTTAGTGCGGGCGGATCTCGCGAACAAAATCTTGAGATGCCTCAGTGTGAAAGGTGGGCTTTATGCCGTGGGAAGGCTCTGTTAGGAGCGCCTTCATTTTGTCCAAAGACGTATCGATGGTAACAGTCTGGACATCGTAAGTTCCCCACCGCTACCCATCGGATCTTAAGTACGAAGTTCTGCCTCCTTGGCACGTACTTCGCTGGTCCTGAGGTTGTGCGATGGGGGCGAGTCCCTATTGAGGGGAGGGAGGAGGGTTGGAGTTTTCGGTCTGAATCCGAACTTGCTTCCCAGCCTTTCGTGCCTTTACAGTGAATGCTGAAGCTTGCTAGTCGTCTTTGTAGCCGAATTCGGCCGCCAGTGCTAGTGCATGTTCCTCTGTTCTGAGGGATCGCTCTGTATTTCCATTGATAGTGATGACCCCCTTGGGGCCCATCATCTTGATCTTGAGGTATGCATAGTGCGGGACTGCGTTCAACCGAGCGAAAGTCGCCGGCCGAGTAGCCCGTGATAGCTGCTGCGGAAGGGCACAATGTCGAAGATCAAGTCCTCGTTGTGGAAGTTATCGGGCGAGCTGAACACAACCTCCAGGGTTATGGAGCCCTTACATCGGGCCTCAACACCTGGGATCACTCCCTTGAAGGTAGTGCTGCTGGGTTTGATCCTTGACGGATCTATACCCATCTTTTTCACCGTGTGTGAGTAAATCAGATTGAGGCTACTTCCTCCATCCATGAGGACTTTAGTGAGGTGATCCATAACCCATGACGGATACTGGTCGGGTGGTCTTGCCGGTCAAAAGTGATCGGGTATGCTGACCATGGGTTATACCTCAGAGCTACGGGCTCCACAACATAGACCTCCCGAAGGGCCCGCTTCCTCTCCTTCTTAGGTATGTGGGTGGCATATATCGTATTCACCGTTTTGACTTCGGGAGGGAATTTCTTCTGACTGCCACCCATTAGACCCCGAGGCTCATCGTCGTCCGTGCTGCGTGAGTTTTACCCTGTTCTTCGGGTTGTATCTTGCCGGCCTATTTAAACACCCAGCAGTTGCGGTGTGTGCGATTGGCTGGCTTTTCCGAAGTTCCATGGATTTGGCAAGTTTTGTCCATGATCTTATCAAGCTAAGTGGTCCATCACTATTGCCTTTAGGTGGCTTCTTCTGCTTCCCGGGTCGGTAGTTGCGGAATCCGGCATTGACCGCTGTGTCATCAATGTCGTTTCTGTTATGCTGGCATGTGTTCTTATTGCGCTTAGGATTTGATTTGCCATTCTGGGCTTCAGGTGCCACAGGATCTTCAGAATTGTCGCTGCGTCTTGCTTGCCAGTTATCTTTGGCCGCGCAAAAGCGGGTCATGAGGGAGGTAAGGGCGGACATAGTCCAAGGCTTGTCCTGGCCTAGCTGGCGGGCAAGCCCTTCGTCCTGAATATTGTGCCAGAAGGAGGCAATGGCCTCGGCATCTGGACAGTCAACAATTTGGTTCTTCTTAGTTAAGAACCGATTCCAGAAATGTCGGGCAAACTCGTCGGGCTCTGGACGATGTTACTGAGGTCGGAAGAGTCCGGCGGGCGGACATAGGTCCCCTGGAAGTTAGAGCGAAACCTATCTTCCAAGTCTTCCCAGCATCCTATGTAGTTTTTGGGGAGGCTGTTTAAGCAGTGTCGAGCTGGCCCCTTAATCTTAAGAGGTAAGTATTTGATGGCATGGAGATCATCTCCTCGTGCCATGTGGATATGGAGGAGGAAGTCATCGATCCATATTGTTGGGTCAGTGGTCCCGTCATACTGTTCTATATTTACGGGTTTAAACCCTTTGGGGAATTGATGCCGCATGACTTCATCTGTGAAGCACAGTGGGTGAGCGGCGCGGCTGACCCGAGCTATGTCCCGCCTATACTCGTGTCTGTATGGGTCCGGTTGCGTTCTTAGCCTCTATGGTTTTGGTCGAACCATGGTCTATACTCTCCCTGTCTATCCGATGAGTAATATCTGGATCCGTAGATGGATCTTGTACGGTCTGCTCTGTGATTTAAGTCGTCGTGCAGGTCGAACATGTCATTGGGTTCGAATGGCTCCTGACCGTGTCTTTGGGGCATTGCCGATAGAAGACCGGTCCCTTTGGCCGCTCTGTCACCCCCATGAGGAGGGCGGTCTGGCTTGTCATTTGGGGTATGATGCGGAGACGGAGTGTTAGTGAGCTCATCGTTGAATTGTGGCAGTAGTCTTCTTTGAGGGTAGCTTTTGGGCTGGTTTGATAGACCAGTGTTGTATACTTCCTCGGCTGAGAG
Organism: Hordeum marinum; assembly: GCA_022496015.1. Taxonomy (NCBI): domain Eukaryota; kingdom Viridiplantae; phylum Streptophyta; class Magnoliopsida; order Poales; family Poaceae; genus Hordeum; species Hordeum marinum. The sequence goes on along the minus strand of CM039678.1, from coordinate 377,723,758 downwards.
GACTTTTGTCCATCGATTAGTGAGGTCGGCCTGTTCGGCTTTGAGTTGCCCCTCCTTGGCCTTTACGCTGCGAGTTGTTGCTATGAGCCACTGCCTGATTTCTTCCTAATCCTCGAGGTTATCAGGGATGTACAAGTCATCGGCTTCTGGTAAGTCCTCCTCGATAGGGGGAAGGTAATCATCGCCTTCGCGGTCATTAACGGTATCGGGGTCATTTTGGTCCTCAAGCTCTTCCGGACCCTCAAACGGGTGCTCGGGGATATCGGGATTGCCATGATCGGCGGTGGTATTACCGTCCCCGTTGCTGATAATAGCTTTTCTACCCTTTTTGCCTTTGGACCGCTTATGCGACTTTCGGCGCCTTGATGGCGTGTCGCCCGATTTGTCACCGTTGTTGTGAGGCGTATTGTCACCATTGGTGGCAGGAGTATCCACCATGTAAACGTCGTATGTAGAAGTGGCGGTCCAACTCCCGGTGTTAACGGGGGTGGGAGCACGGTCCTCTTCATCCATGTATTCTGCCTCCTCGGAGGCATAGTCTAGCACGTTGCTTAAGTCTTCGATGGTGTCTATCAAGTCAGTGGTGGGTGGGTCAAAAAATCCGTCCCTGCCCGAACTATAACCGGGCCGGACGTACATCGGGGCTAGATCGTTGGTGATCTTCATCGACGAGAATTGCTCCAAAGCCTCGTCGACCGTTGAGGGCCCGATCGGATCCAGCTGTTCAGAACTCGTGGAGTTAACCCCATGAAGTCCACCCAAGGGGAGTGTTCGGTAGGAACACATGTCTGGTCATATGGTTTGATGGCCAGACCGGGATTAGAGATCAGACTGCCGCCATGGGTGACCTCATTGGCATGTCCATGAAGGGGCTCGAGGTTAAGGCCTCAGAGTCCTCAGGGGTTACAGGCGAAGCCGTGAGCCCGATTAGTGACAAGTCGCCTCGAGAGTCGGTGGAAAACTCTAGGTTTCTGAATCCAACTTCCTGGTCAGGGGCAATGTTCGCCACATGGCCTAGATGGCCGGTGGAATCAGCATGCAGCACAACGCTGCCAAAGGCGATGATCTGCCTGGGGACGAAAACGTCCATGTTGCGGACCTCTTCGTTAATGAAAAGGCGAGGCGTCGATCCCATCTCACTCACAGAGGAACTCTCATTGAAAGCACCAATGTCGGTGTCAAAACCCATAGATATCAGGTAGGGGGTCCCGAACTATGAGACTAGGATCAACGGTAACAGGAGACGAAGGGGACACGAGTTTACCCAGGTTTGGGCCCTCCAATGGAGGTAATACCCTACGTCCTACTTGATTGTATTGATGGTGTAAGGGGTTATAGAGTTGATCTACGTCGAGATCGTTTGTCTAACCCTAGATGAGTTGTTCTGTGTCTATACCCTAAAACCCTCCAGCTTATATAGATGCCGAGGAGGCCTAGGGTTTACACATGGTCAGTTACATGCCAAATAGATAAACAAGCCTATTTACTACATCAAACGTGGAGCACAAGCCATGATCCTCGAAGCTTCCATCCTAGAAACTGAGCCTTTAGATCATCTAGTGTTCGATAAGTAGCCATACAGTCCGGCCCATAAACAATAGGTTGGCTATCCGAGGCAAAATCCAAAATCTTTCTATGATGCAAAGCCAATCCAATGTAAAAAATTCTAAGCACAACTTTTGTATCTCCTTTTAGATTGGAAATATGATGGGATTCCATTAGCCGATACCAGGCATAATTCATATTTTCCCCTTGTTTTTGCTTGAAGTATAGAACTTGAAAGTCTGGTAACAAAGGGGAGGTAGTAACGCTAGTCATAGTAACAAGCAAAAGATCTGGCATGAGCGGCAAAAGGGAAATAATGTAAATGCAAGAGATGAGTTTGTGATGGGTAATTGGTAGGCTTGATATGTATCCTCCCCGGCAACAGCGCCAGAAATCCCTCTTGCTACTTCTTGAGCTTGCGTTGGTTTTCCCTTGAAGAGGAAAGGGTGATGCAGCAAAGTATATAAGTATTTCCCTCAGTTGTTGAGAACCAAGGTATTAATCCAGTAGGTGGAACAAGCAAGTCACCAATAGATGCACCTACACAACCAATCAAACACTTGCACCCAACGCTATAAAGGGGTTGTCAATCCCTTCACGATTACTTGCAAGGATTAGATCTGATAGAGATAGATGGGAAAGATTGCAAGACGTAAAAATGTAAATAAATTGCAGCAAGGTGTTTTTGATATTTTTGGTATATAAATATGAAAATATAATATGGAAAATAGACTCGGGGGGGCATAGGTTTCACTAGAGGCTTATCTCTTGAAGGAAAGTAACACGGTGGGTGAACAAATTACTGTCAAGCAATTTATAGAAAAGTGCATAGTTATGACGATTACAAGGCAATGATTATGCATATGGGCATCACGTCCATGTCAACTAGACCAAAATGATTCTGAATCTACTACTGTTACTCCACACATCGACCGATTCCTGCTTGCATCTAGAGTATTAAGTTCACGAAGAACAGGGTAATGCATTAAGTAAGATGACATGATGTAGAGGGATAAACTCAAGCAATATGATGAAAACCCCATCTTTTTACCCTTGATGGCAACAATACAATAGGTTCCTTGCTACCCCTACTTTGTCACCGGGTGAGGACACCGCAAGATTGAACCCAAACCTAAGCACTTCTCCCATTGCAAGAATTACCAATCTAGTTGGCTAAACCAAACAAATAACTCGAAGAGACTTGTAATGATATGAAATCATGCATATAAGAATGCAAAGAAGAGCCAAATAATATTCATAGATAAGCCGATCATAAACCCACAATTCATCGGATCTCGACAAACACACCGCAAAAGAGTATTACATCGGATAGATCCCCATGAAGATCATGGAGAATATGGTATTGAAGCACAAAGAGAGACAAGAAGCCATCTGGCTACCAGATATGGACCCGTAGGTCTATGATGAACTTATCACGCATCATCGGAGGGGCAATGCAGTATGTAGATGCCATTCGTGATCAAATCCCCCTCCGGTAGATTACCGGAAAAGGCTCCAAGATTAGATCTCTCGGGAACGGAGGCTTCCGGTGGCGGAAAAGTATTATCGTTTCTATTTTTGGTATTGGGGGAATATTTGGGAATTTATAGGCCGAAGATTAGGGTTGGAGGACCTGTTGGGGGCCACAAGCCAGGGGGCGCCCCCTGGCCGCGCCAGGGTGGCTTGTGACCTCCTGGCAGGTCTCCTGCCTTCCTCTCCTAGTTTGGTAGATGTTTTCTAGTCCAGGAAAAATCATCGCGAAGATTTTATTACGTTTGGACTTTGTTTAATATTCCTTATCTACAATACTCAAAACAAGAAAAAACAGAAACTCGCACTAGGCTCTAGGTTAATAGGTTAGTGCCAAAAATAATATAAAATAGCATATTAATGCATATAAAACATCGAAACCAGATAATATAATAGCATGGAACAATAAAAAATCATAGATACGTTGGAGACGTATCACTATATCACTTGACATTTGTCGTTTGATGGTCTACGGTGATTCGGACCTTGTTGTCAACCAAGTGATGAAAGAGTGGGACATTCGGAGTCCAGCTATGACTGGTTACTGCAATGCAGTTAGAAAGCTAGAGAAGAATTTTGAAGGTTTGGACTTGCATCACATTCCTCGCGCAAAGAACTAGGCAACAGACAACCTCGCAAGGACATATTCCTCGAACATCCGCGTGCCCCTACAATTGCAGAAGATCCTTTTAAAGAGGAGCCCCCGCAAGCAGTCAGTCCATCAAATCCGACTAAGGTTGACGTCCCAGCTGTGGTCGACTTAGTCCATAAAATGTTGGTAATCACTCTCGAGTGGACTCAACCTTATTTGGCATACTTGCTCCGACAAAAACTCCCCGAAGATGAAGAAGAGCCTCGCCGAATCGTCTGTCGATCCAAATCATTTGAAGTTTTGGGGGATCAATTGTACTAGAAGAACACCATAAGAGTCACTCAGAAATGCATCTCCCCAGAGGAAGGGCTGCAGATCCTAAAAGAGATTCACTCGGGAACTTGTGGTCATCACGCGTCCTCTCGGACATTGGTCGCCAAGGCTTTCCGAACGGGTTTTGATTGGCCCTAAGCCAATGAAGCTGCCAGAGATCTGGTCAATCTATGCATCGGGTGTCAATTCTATAAGAACAAATCCCACAAGCCTGCGTCCACATTAAAGACGATCCCACTCCACTTGGCCATTTGCCATGTGGGGCCTCGACATGGTCAAACCTCTGCGAACTGGAGCAAGTGGATTCACCCACCTGCTTGTAGCGATCGACAAGTTCACCAAGTGGGTTGAGGCAAAGCCCATCAAGAGCTTGGACGCAAGTACTACCGTTAGTTTCATTCGGCAGATCATCTTTAGGTTCAGTGTGCCACATGACATCGTCTCAGATAACGGGAAGAACTTCGATTCAGACGAGTTTCACGAGTTCTGTTATTCCCAGGGCACTCGGGTTAACTATGCCTCCGTGTCTCACCCACAATCGAATGGATAGGCAGAACATGCAAACGGGATGATCCTAGAGGGGCTGAAACCTCGATTGATGAGGGACCTGAAGTACTCTGCGGGAGCTTGGGTCGAAGAGCTGCCATTCGTCTTATGGGGCATACAAACAACCCCTAACTTCTCTACATAGTGCACTCCCTTCTTCATGGTGTAGGGATCGGAAGACGTGTTGACATGTGATCTTCAATACAATCCCCCCCGAGTGGAACAATACGATCAAGCTGAAGCTGAAGCAGCACATCAAGACGGTTTGGACCTCTTGGAGGAAGAGAGGGACCTAGCCCTCATTAGATCTACACTCTATCAGCAAGATTTGAGACGTTACCATGACAGACAGGTCAAGGGACGAGCTTTTCAGGAGGGAGATCTTGTTCTCCGACTGGACATGCAAAAACCCCATAAGTTGGCGCCTCCATGGAAAGGGCCATACGCAATCTCAAAAGTCCTGCACAGTGGAGCCTATCGGTTGTACAATATCAAGGATGGCGTAATAGAGCCTCGAGCATGGAACACGGACCTGCTTCGCAAGTTCTATACGTAGAGTGCAACGAGTTTTCTTTGTCATTCCCATAATAATTCCGAGTGACCTCGATGAATTAAGTATCGTTACTTTTATATTTTGTCGAAATTTAACCTTTTTCGCTCTAGTGAATTAATTTCCCCTAGCACCCCCACTGGGTGCAAAATACTTAGTTGCACACCCGATTTTGCCTAAGTACGAACTACTCTGAGTGCGGGTCTCACCCACACTCGGAGGCTTAGCCAAGACCCCGTGTCGCCTAACTTAAAAATGCTTCGAGTGGGACATTCTCCACACTCAGACGACAAGATGGGCAGGACCTTCATTGTTTGTCTAAGTACGAACTACTTCGAGTGTGGGCTTCACCCACACTCGGGGGCTTAGCCACGACCCCATGTTTCCTAAGTTAAAAAACGCTTCGAGTGGGACATTCTCCACACTCGGATGACATGATGGATAGGACCATCATTGTTCATCTAAGTACGAACTACTCTGAGTGTGGGCTTCACCCACACCCGGGGGCTTAGCCGCGAACCCGTGTTGCCAAAGTTAAAAACGCTTCTAGTGGTACATTCTCCACACTCGGACGACAAGATGGATAGGACCATCATTGTTCGTCTAAGTACGAACTACTTCAAGTGCGGGCTTCACCCACACTCGGGGACTTAGCCACAATCTTGTGTCGCCTAAGTTAAATACTCTTCAAGTGGGACATTCTCCACACTCAAACGACAAGATGGAAAAGACCATTATTGTTCATCTAAGTACGAACTACTCTGAGTGCGGGCTTCACTCACACTCGGGGGGCATAACTGCGACCCCGTGTCGCCTAAGTTAAAAATGCTTCAAGTGGGACAATCTCCACACTCGAACGACAAGATGGACATGACCATCATTGTGTGTCTATGTATGAAGTACTCCGAGTGCGGGCTTCACCCACACTCGGGAACTTAGCCACGACCCCATGTCGCCTAAGTTAAAAATGCTTTGAGTGGGACATTCTCCACAATCGGACGAAAAGATGGACATGACCATCATTGTTCATCTAAGTATGAACTACTTCGATTGCGGGTTTCACCCACACTCGGGGGGCTTAGCCATGACCCCGTGTTGCCTAAGTTAAAAATGCTTCGAGTGGGACATTCTCCACACTCACACGACAAGATGGACAGGACCATCATTGTTTGTCTAAGTACGAACTACTCCGAGTGCGGGCTTCACCCACATTCGGTGGCTTAGCCGCTACCCCGTGTCTCCTAAGTTAAAAACGCTTTGAGTGGGACATTCTCCACACTTGGACGACAACATGGACAGGACCATCATTGTTCGTCTAAGCACGAACTACGCAGAGTGCGGGCCTCGCCCATGGTTGGGGAGTTAGCTCTGACCTCGTGTCGCCTAAGTTTAAAACCATTCCATGTGTGAATGTCAGTCATCCCGGAGAATCGTGCGCGATCCTGCAATAGCCTAAATATAAAGAATCAGAGATCAAGGATCGAATGAAAGTAAGGCAAATAAAAACTACACCACTCAAAGCAAAAATACGAATACAAGTAAGGGCGATAGGAGCCTTGGGCTCATTCAAAGTCTTACGGTTACAACTACCACTCAACATTCTGAGGCAAAACCTTAAAGAGTTTTTCATCCCGACGATCACTCGGGGCGACGCAGAACCACTACTTCAACAAAGGTGTCCAGATCAATGTTGTGTGCGATCTGAGTGTCGGATTCCATGAACATCTCCATGAAGTCTTCAAGCTTGTCGTGCTTCTTGTTAGCGACCTCTAGGGACTTCAGCTTCTTCTCGTCCACCCCCTTGCAGTGGACACGAACAGGTGAGAGAGCGATGTTGGCTCTAGCTTGGGCTGCTGATTTCTTCCAAGTTTTTACTCGGCTTAGGACATCTCTCACTCGGGTGAGAAAGGATTCTAGATCCTTTGAAGGTTCCTCGTCAGGAAAGACATCCCTATCAATGTCCGAAATGGCAGTGTGGAGCCTCTTAATATATGCAGCCACTTCATTGACGCGTTCTTCCAAATGGAGAGCGGCCATAGTAGTGCTATCCTTGAGCAGCTCTCCGGGCGGGTCCAACGGTAGGATCGAAAGTATGTCTAGATGGGGGGTGATTAGACTACTTGACCAAATAAAATTTCAACCTTTTCCCAACTTTAAGTTTTGGCAGATTTTAGCATTGATAAAAAGTCAAGCACACCCTACACGTGCATATCCATGAGTATAGCAGCTGAAAGTAAAAATAAGCATGAATAGTAAAGTAAGGGTAGGAAGAACAAACGCAATTTGAAGACACTAATATTTTTCCCATGGTTCCGATAGGTGGTGCTATCGTACGTACATGTTTATGGAGACTTCAACCCACGTAGGGTAACAGTCGCGAGAGTCCATGGAGGGCCCACGGAGGATTCCACGAAGAAGCTACCTTGTTTATACCATGATGGCCTACATCCACAGAGGACTAGCCTAACTCGGGGTAGATCTTCACGAAGTAGGCGATCTCCTTGCCCTTCGAAACTTCTTGGTTCACTCCACAATACCAAGTAGGAGGCTCCCAAGCGACACATAACCAATCTAGGAGGCACCACCCTTAAAAAGGTAATAGGCTCGATAATGTCGATGAACTCCTTGCTCTTGTGCTTCAAGATAATAGACTCCTCACCACTCAATCACTTTCTCACAAATTTGTCTTCGGTGGAAGAGATTGATTGGGTGGAAAGAAACTTGGGGAGGCTAGAGATCAAGATTCATATGGTTGGAATGGAATGGCATGACTCAACACATGACTAGGTGGCTCTCTGTTAGAAAATCTGATGGGATAAGTGGGGATCTGTTCTGATTGCTTCTCTTGCGAGTGAGTGGTGGTGGAGGGGTATATATAGGCATCTCCAAAAATCTAACTGTTACACCAAAAGTGACCAACTCGGTGACAACGATGTGTGAATCTCGGTGGTACCGAGTTTCTCCAAAGGTAGCAACTTTTGAATCTCGGTGAGACCAATATAGAACTCTCGGCGCTAACAATCAGGTGTCCAATGGTCAGAATCCAAATCTCGGTGAAGCCGATCCAAAAACTGGGAGCTTCCGATTTTTTGAATCGAGGTAAGAGAAATTTGGCAAGTTGAACTCGATGGCACCGAAGTGAGCTCGGTTGCACCAAAGTGCTAGGGTTTTGCAGGCTTCTGTCTGAAGCTAGGAATCGGTGGGACCGTGTGGAATATGTTGGCTTCACCGATTTTCATGAAATGCTTGGAATGTGGGAGAGTTTGTGGGTGTTTTTGGTGACTATCACTTGTGCACGTGGAGCATTTCGTTCACCAACAGTACCTTACCCCCTTTTAATAGTATTGGTTTTCCTATGGACTCAAAGTGATTTCTCACAAAGTAAAATGTAGAGTCCTCTTGCTTGAAGCTTTGCCAATCCAATTCCTTGCTTCTAGGGGTTTCTCCACAATCCTTTTGCCAACCCATCATTGAAATTTCCCTGAAATATGCTTAGTGGAAATACTAGTTCAATGATATATATGTTGTTATTAATTACCAAAACCACCAAGGGAGCAAATGTGCTTTCAATCTCCCCCTTTTTGGTAATTGATGACAACATATAGATCAAAGCTTCAACATATGATATAGTCAATGAATATAATCATCACTTTTAGAAATATGTGATATGAAAGAGCTCCCGTAAATTTTGCATTCTTTTGAATTTGCGTTTGAATGCAAATGCACAATTGATTAGGTACATGGGGCACTTCTTCCATGTCACATACATCTTGGTGGTGTTCGAGAATAATAAGAATGAATAACATAGCACAACATAATCAAGAAAAGTGAATGATCATCTCATAAGCATCATAAAGATAGGAAATAGTAGCAACACACATCAAGAGTGTGATCAAACACCAACAAAAGTTCAACACATCCAAACAAAAAGATATCAAATGTTTTTGAAAAAGTGATAAAAACCAACGCTCTCTCTCTCTCTCGAAGCCCTAATGATCTATACAACTTCTCCCCCTTTGGCAACAAGTTACCAAAAAGTTCAAAGGTATAGAGCTAAACGCTCTTCTGGGGCTGATCTCCTCCAGTAGCTGAAGTCGGAGTCGAGAGAACGACATCGGAGAAAACTTTTGCAGATGTCATGGACGGAGTTGGTGTAGCAACTGGGGGAACTTGTGGGGCTGATGGAGCTGATGTGGCTGTAGCTGGTGTTGATGAAGAAGGTCTCAACTCTGGAGCTGTCACTGTTGGAGTGCCGGCCTGAGTCCTGAACTTAGTGCTTGTCCTGAGAGGTGCACGATCCTCATCATCATCATCTGTAGAGTGAGGGCTAGGCACAACATCAACTTCCTTCTTGAGCTCATTCATTGTCACTGTGAGCCCATCCACCTTGTTGTTGAGACTATGAAACTTGTCATTAAAAATCCTCTCAAGGCTCTCCTGGTTCTTCAGAATGTTGCGGATGTCCTTCTGCATGCTGAGCACTGAGCTAAGGAGAAGATCCATATGCTCACTCCTAGTCATGGGCGGATGAGCACTAGTGTCTCTAGCTGCCTCTGCATGTGCCTGTGTTGCAGCTGATGTGGGATGATCTGGGTTCATCACCACAACGTTGTCTTCTAGCTCCGGTAAGAGTGCCAAATGTGCTTGATCAAGTGCAAAGATGTGCTTCTCCAACTTAGAATTTATAAGCATTTGGATATAAGGTGCATAGCTACATGATCGCTTCTGATCTACAACAATCCTCTTCACAGTCTCCACAATCAAATCCATCACTCTGAATCTGGTATGTTGATCTAGATGGAGCAGCATGTTGATGGAGTAGCCTTTGACCATCTTCTCATCTCCAGACTTAGGAAACAAGGTGTGCCTCAAGATAGTGTTGATCATGCATAGACCAGCCTGAAGGAAATAAATAGATCCTAGCTTGTGAGACTTCAGATGTGCAGCAGGGACCTCTTGGTACATGTTCTTCATGGCATTGTCGCTTGCGTTGGGCTCAAAGTACACATCAAAGTCACAATCTTCCACCTCTGGGACTCCTAAGATGACATCCCACTCATCAACTGTGGATTCATACCTGACACCTTCAGCCATCCACACAATTCTACCATCTCCATAGAAATGAGCAGTGGAGTAGAATTGCATGATCATTTCATCATTCCAAGAAGTGAACTCCCACTGGAACCTAGTGGTTGCGCTCAACGCGCCCCCATTGGAAACCAGAAACACCCAGTGGGTGTGCCCAGATGCAAACCCACTCAGGAATAAAAGCAAAATACAAAAGACACACGGACCAAAATTCTGATTGAGGAAGGTACTTACAAGAGTACTCACCCGAACATTCTTCTGTGACTCCACACTAGCATCATATGCCGTCTTCAGACATTCACTCATAACCTCCAGCTAGATCAATGCCTCTTTGCTCACTCCCACCTGATCCTCCAGGACGCAGTGTAGCACGAAGATGTTGGTCACGGGAGGAGTCGTCAAGGAGCACGACACATCGGTTCCGAGTGCGACTCTGGCACCCGAGCTGGTTCTCTCTACTAACACCAAGGCATCGGTAGGCGATGGCTCCGACATCACATTGTCCGTGTTGGTAGAAGGGTTCGGCGGGTCAACCTTGTCATCCACATCGATGTTGATGACCTCACACGGGGCTGGAAGTGGTCAAAAATCACTCGATAATAAGAAAAAAAGAAAACCACGTCATGTGCTAGAAAGAATTCGAAGTTTACCTTTCGAAGACACAACGTCGACGTCGGCCCGCTCCTTCTCCAGTTGGGGATCAAGCGAAGCAGTTGAAGTGTCAGCATTTCAAAGGAAGCATTCGGAATGTCACATCATTCAGTTGAATTTAGACAGTAATTGTCGAAGTGTAAATATTTACGCCAAGGCCACGGGAATAGTCATCTTGATCTTCGGTATAGGGACTGCCTTCCGAGGTTTGGCTGCAGTGACTTTGGCATGTTTTGCCGCCTTCTCGGGTGGTGAAGAAAGTTCTCCACGTCCACGGTTGGAGCTGCAAGTCGGGAGGGTGGTTGTAGTCGGCTTGATGATGTTTCATCCCTTGGGGTCACCACCTCGGACTCCTGGGTCCTGGCACACCTTGGAACAGGCTTCGGGCACTCAATCATCCGAGTGCGAGCATTATACTTCGTAACTGTCGTCCGAGTCATCCGCTTTATTGTCACTCTCGTCACCATCTTCTCCTCTTTCTCCCACTTCGGCCGAGTCCTCCGGGTGATCGGTGTCACTTGCTACATCAACTGGGCCTCGATCCACAACTGGCACTTGACTATTCATTTCCGTGAAAGCCTGCCGAATGAAGAACAAGTCAATCAAGTCGAATACAACAAGTACATAAATATCACTCGGTTAATGGATCTTCGAGAGTCACCTCATTCGGTGGATTTTTTTTATGAACGTGGAGCCACCAGTCTGCTCCCTTTGGGGTTGTCGCGCGCTGGGGTGATCGCCTTGATCTTTGCTTCCACCATTTCTGCTTCGAGTTCATCCGGGTGTGTTCGGATGGTGTCATCTGGTCCAGAGTATTCCCACATGGGGTGAGCCTTAGCTTGCAGCGGTTGAATCCTCCTCTAGAGATAAACCTCCAGCAAGTCTAGGCCATTGATACCTTTCTGCACCAAGGCCACCAGAGCTATCACCAAGATATCTACCCCCGTCTTCTCATCCTTGGTCACAGTCAGCCTAGGGACTGGTCGAATGCGTTTAGACATGTATGGTGGAAGTCCTGACTGGCCTTCACAGAATGGAACATCCTGGAAGTAAAACCAATTTTCATGCCAGCCCTTCATCGAATCTGGAAACGTCATCATTGGGAAGCAAACCTTTCCCCATAGCTAGATTCCCAAACCCCCACACAGCTGAGCTACATTTGTTTTGTCCTCTAACCAAGTGGACTTGTTCACATTCATCACTCGGTAGGTGCAAAGGTGTTTGAATAAACCCCAATGGGGATGACAACCCAGGAAATTTTTGTAGAGGGAAACAAATGCAGCCAAGTAAACGATGGCGTTGGGAGGGATATGATGGAGTTGAACGTCGAAGAAATCTAAGAATCTACGGAAGAACGGATGTGGCGGAAGAGAGAAACTTCGCTCGAGGTGAGTTACATGGAGGATGCGCTCGTTCCCCTGCGACGAGGGCTCATCCTTGGTCGCCTCCGACAACCGCCAACTCCTCTTGGACAGGAGTCCCTGGCTCTCCAGCTCGAGCATTTGGGCCTCGATGACCCGCGATGGAATCCAATAACCTTGGGTCCACCCACTGGCACGCTGAAAGCACAATATGCTGCCTTGGTGGTTTTGGTAATTCATGACAACATGCATTCTCCCTTGGACTGAGATTTCTACCTAGTGCATTTCAGGTGAAACTCCATAGAGAGATGGGTTGGCAAAAAGGAGTGTGGAGATTATCCCCAAAAAGAATAAGGAGAAGGAATAGCATTGGCAAAAGCTTCAAGGAAGAGGACTCTACATTTTACTTTGTGAGAAAACACATTGACTCCATAGGAAAAGCCAATACTATTAAAAGGGGGTAAGGTAGTGTTGGTCAACAAGATGCTCAAACGTGCACAAGTGATAGTCACCAAAAACACCCACAAACACTCCCACATACTCTGTCTATAGCCCTACCACTCAAATCGGTGAAACCAACAATTTCCACTCGGTTCCACTGATTCCCAAACTCAGAGAGACCCATGTCAAACCCGAGCACATTGGTGCAACCGATCCCACATTGGTGCCACCGAGTTCAGGCTGCCAAATTTCTATTGCCTTGATTCATAAAATCAGAATTTCTGAGTTTTTGGATCGGTTTCATCGAGATGTGGGTCCTGGCCATTCGACACCAGATCGGTACCGCCAATAATTATATATCGGTCTCATCGAGGTTCATAAGTTGATACCTTTGGAGCAACTCGGTACCACCGATATTCACACATCGGTGTCACCGAGTTGGTCACTTAAGGTGTAATGGTGGGATTTTTGTAGATGCCAACATATACCCCTCCACCACCACTCACTCCCACGAGAAGCACTCAGAACAGATCCCCACTTATCCCATCATATTTTCTGAGAGAGAGCCACCTACTCATGTGTTGAGATCATGCCATTCCATTCCAACCATATGAATCTTGATCTCTATCCTCCCCAAGTTGCTTTCTACCAAATCAATCTCTTCCACCAAAGCCAAATCCATGAGAGTATTATTGAGTGTTGAGGAGTCTATCACTTTGAAGCACAAGAGCAAGGAGTTCATCAACATTATCGAGCCTATTACCTTTTGGAGGGTGGTGCCTCCTAGATTGGTTAGGTGTCACTTGGGAGCCTCCTACTTCATGTTGTGGAGTGAACTAAGAAGTTTGTAACGGCAAGGAGATTGCCTACTTCGAGAATATCTACCCGAGTTAAGCTAGTCTTCATGAAGGTAGGCCATCATGGTATATTCAAGGTTGCTTCTTCGTGGAACCCTCCGTGGGTAGAGCCCTCCGTGTACTCTTGAGACCGTTACCCTCCATGGGTTGAAGACTCCATAAACATGGACGTACGATAGCACCACCTATCGTAACCACGGAAAAAAATATTCGTTCCCTTCATGCGTTTGATCTCCCCATCTCAACTCCTTACTTCCATGTGCAATGTCTTTACTTTCCGCTACTATACTTCATGACTTGCATGTGTACGGTGTGCTAGACTTGCTAAAATTGCTAAGATTTTAATTTTTGCTACTAGTATAATCACCCCCTCTAAACATACTCTTCAAGTGATCCCAGAGTTGGTATCAAAGCAAGGTCGGCATAGCCTTGGTTTAATCACCTTTGGAGGAAGATGAATATGCCTAGTTTGGAGAGTTTGAGTTGTAGAGTGCCAATTATTGATGGAGAATACTATAGTCAATGGAAAGATGCTATGATTGGTCTATTTGAAAAATTCCATTTGAGAAAGCATATTGAAAATCCCTATGTGTTCCCCATTGATGAACTACATCCCACATACGAAGAGGAAATTGACATGATTGGTAACCTTAGACATGTCAATCTTATCGTTAGAGGTTTACCAAGATCTGTGCTTATGTTTGTGGAATGATTTGGAGAAACGATATCCAAATTATTCATTAATTAATCTAGACGAAATTCTTCATAAAATTGTTGCCTTTCATGGAATGAAGCCTAGTGATCCAAACTTTGATAAATGCTTATTTGAGCTTCATGATCTTATGCGTGCTAAAGGAGATGTCACTACCGTTAGCAACATCGTTGTAGAAGCCGTTCACGTACATAAGCTTGAACATTGTCTTAGTCAAAATTCGAACGAGTCTCTTGGTTTTCATGACGAGGAGATTCTAACTAATGATGACAATGATAAACATGGCTACTATGATGAAGATGTGTTGTTCGAAATCAAGCATGAGAAGATCATGAAGAATCTAAGTCTCATGGCAAACTTCAAGGATTACATGTCCGGTGGAAAAGAGTGGATTCTCAATAGTGGATGCACCGATCATATGACTAGTGATAAAGTTATGTTCCAAGAGATCACACCTAATCAATGACCTTGGAGGTACGTGACCTTTGGAGACAACTCTAAGGGTAAGGTACTTGGCCTTGGTAAGGTGGCCATATCTCATGATAGCTCTATTCCAAATGTGATGCTTGTTGAATCCCTTAGCTACAATCTTCTTTCTGTATCTAGACTAGGGGACTTCGGTTTCAATGTGCTATTTACTAAAGTAGATTGCCAAGTGTTTTGTGATGATAATCATAAAACTATCTTTACCGGTATTCGTAGAGGTGATCTATACATTGTTGATTTCACTAAAAAGGCCCAACCTCATACTTGTCTCATTGCAAAATCATCTAAAGGTTGGCTATGTCATAGAAGGCTAGGACATGTAGGCATGCGCAATCTAGATAAGCTTATCAAGGGCGATCTCATTCTTGGTGTTAAAAATGTTATATTTGACAAAGATAGGCTTGTAGCGCTTGTCAAGCAGGAAAGCAAGTAGGTGGAAGTCATCCGGTCAAGAACATCATGACCACTAGGAGACCACTCGAGTTACTTCATATGGATCTTTTTGGTCCCAATGCTTAGAAGAGTCTCAATGGAAACTCTTATGGTCTAGTTATAGTTGATGATTTTTCAAGATTTATGTGGGTATTCTTTCTTGATGATAAGTCGCAGGTACAAAAGATCTTCAAGAACTTTGCACGCAAAGCACAAAATCAATTTGAAGGGAAGATTAAGAAGGTTCAGAGCGAAAACGGATCGGAGTTCAATAACACCTATGTGGATACCTTTCTTGACGAAGAGAGTAGTTCACATGTGTTCTTGGCTACATACACGCCTCAACAAAATGGAGTTGTTGAGAGCAAGAACTGCACCCTCATTGAGATGCCAAGAACGATGCTTGACGAATACAAGATGCCAAGACACTTTTGGGCAGAAGCCGTGGAAACAACATGTCGGCCACAAATCGACTCTACCTGCACAAGCTTCTCGGTAAAATGGCATACGAGATGCTCACCGGTAACAAACCCCAAGTTGGATATTTTCGGGTATTCGGATCTAAGTGCTACATTCTTGATAAGCATCGTCGTGCTAAATTTGCTCCCAAATCTCATGAAGGTTTCCTACTTGGATACGGATTGAACTCTCACACCTACCATGCCTACAACAACTTCACTCGAAAAGTTGAAGAGACAGTAGATGTGAAGTTTGATGAATCTAATGGTTCGAAAGTGGAAAAATTGCCAAACGATGTAGGAGATAAGGATCCTTCGGAAGCTATCCAAGACTTACCCATCGGCAAGATTCGTCCCAAGGAGGTGAAGGAAAGCACTTCATCAACCCAAGTGGAAGCTCCTACTTCAGATCAAGGCTAATGACAAAATGACATGGAAGCATCCACAAGCATTACACGGCAAGATGAAGAGGAGGAGTAAGTACATCATGAATATCCACCACACCCTCCTTCACCAGCACCTCAAGGAGATGACCACTTCGACGACAACAAATATAAAGGAGATGATGAATAAGAAGCTCCACCATCCAACAAGACAAAGCTACCCCGAATTCGAGCACAAGTGACCAAGAACCATCCCCTAAACCAAATCTTTGGTGATATACAAACAGGGAGAACCACTCGCTCTAAAAGTCGCTTAGATAACTTTTGTGAGCATTATTCTTTCATCTCTAGCATTGAACCCTTGAAGGTTGAACAAGCTCTTGAAGACGCGAATTGGGTGAACGCTATCCATGAAGAGCTTCAAAAATTTGAGAGGAACGAAGTGTGGACACTCGTGGAGAACCCCAAGGACGAGCAAAACATCATTGGTGCAAAATGGGTGTTTCGGAACAAGCAAGATGCAGACGGTCAAGTTGTACGCAACAAGGCTCGTCTCGTAGCCCAAGGATATACGCAAGTCGAAGGTATGGACTACGGTGAGACCTATGCCCCCGTTGCTAGACTCGAAGCTATTTGAATTCTTCTTGCTTATGCCAATCACCATGACATCACTCTTTACCAAATGGATATTAAAAGTGCCTTTTTTAAATGGATAAATAGAGGAGGAAGTCTATGTTAAACAACCTCTTGAATTTCTAAATCCAAAGAAACCTGGCCATGTTTACAAACTTCGCAAATCTTTATATGGTCTTAAGCAAGCTCCTCGTGCTTGGTATAAATGCCTAACGAAGTTTCTTATTGAAAAAGGTTTTGGAATTGGTAAAATTGACGCAACCATATTCACAAAGAGAGTTAATGGTGAATTATTTGTGTGCCAAATTTATGTGGATGATATTATCTTTGGATCTACTAACCCACAATTTAGTGACAAATTTGGAACGCTGATGTCGGAGAAGTATGAGATGTCTATGATGTGTGAGCTAAAATTCTTCCTTGGTCTACAAATCAAGCAAATGAGAGAAGGTACATTCATCTCTCAAACTAAGTACACCAAGGACTTGATCAAGAAGTTCAACATGCAAGAGTGCAAAGGTATGAAAACTCCCATGCCCACTAGCAGACACGATGACCTCACTAAGGAGGGTGAACCAGTTGATCAAAAGGTTTTTCGATCGATGATTGATTCATTGCTATATCTATATGCCTCCCGTCCTGATATTATCCTTAGTGTGTGCATGTGTGCCCTATATCAGACCGCACCTAAAGAATGTCATCTTAAGGTTGTGAAACATATTGTGAGATACTAGATACATACACCAAACTTTGGCATTTGGTATCCCAAGGGATCTTCTTTTAATCTTGTTGGCAACTCCGACTCGGATTATGCCAGTGACAAGGTTGATAGAAAATCCACCTCGGGTACATGTCAATTTCTTGGTGGATCTCTTGTGTCTTGGTCCTCCAAGAAACAAAACTCGGTATCTCTATCTAACACCAAAGCTGAGTATATTGTTGTCGAATCATGTTGTGCGCAATTACTATGGATGACACAAACACTTAAGGATTATGGAATCCATGTGAAAAATGTTTCGTTACTTTGTGACAATGAGAGTGCTATTAAGATTGGTCATAAGCCCATGCAACATTCTCGAACCAAGCATATTCAAGTTCGACATCATTTCATTCGTGATCATGTTGCCAAGGGAGACATTAATTTGAAGCATGTTCGGACTAACAAGCAATTAGCCGATATCTTTACTAAGCCACTTGACGAAAAAGTGTTTTGTCAATTGAGGAGTGAGTTGAACATCATTGATACTTCAAACTTGAGCTAAGCTCACTCGGATGCATGGAAGGGGATGAGCTTTGTTAACCATTCCATGCTATTATTATCATGAATATCATATATCTTGGAATTCTATGCTCCCTTGTCTTTCATCTAACCCTTTTGTAGGTACTTGGAAGAACAACACTCCACAAGATTGCCATCAACGCATATCTTAAGCAATCTTGTCATGACCAGGTATCCACAACCTCTCTTTGATGATAAAAGGAAGAAGACAACAAAACATATCCTTTACATATATTCAAAATTCTCAATTGGTATCAACTCACAATTGGTATCATGTCATTTGAATATATAATGTTCTTCCTTGCATGACTAACCTATGTAGGTGAGAAAGTGAACGAAAACAAAAATGATTGCTCCCAACTCAATATGAACTTCATCAACTTCGAGCATCCTCATCAAGTTCACCTACAAGTTACGTCATCAACATCACTCAAAGGTATGTACTCATATCCTTGATATAGCTTTACTCCAAGTCATGATATAAAGCAACTCAAGCGATATGAAGACATTAAAATGCTTAATCAAAAAATGGTAACCCCATTTTGAGCTTAATGATGAGTATGACCTATGATCAAGTATTGTTGATTGGCTCCTTAAGTCAATATACTCTAATATAGGTGACCTAGTCACCGCCCATCATCTAGTCATAACAATTTAATGGAGAACCCTTTCTGTGTTGCTCTTTGACATTTCCATTCAACTCTAACCTAGATGAAAATTCATTGCAAATCTCTATGAAAATTCATTGCAAATCTTTATGAAAATTCATTGCAAACCCTTTCTGAAAGATTATTGTACATATTTGAGACACATTTTGAGACATTCTGAAAAATTGTATTTGACAAAGTTGCCAAGTTTCTGTTTTCCAACACGGAGCCTCTGATGAAAACTTATCGGTCTTACCGATATTGCAGTCGTACTACAGAAACACATATCGATGCCACCGAACCTTTTGCCTTGGAGCCACCGACCTCTATGCACTTGTTTGTTTTATCTTATGATCAGCTCAATGATTCCAATGATGTAGGGGGAGAAACATCAAGAGATAAAATCTCAAATTAGCAAGGATCCCTACATCAAAGGAGAAGAAATTTTTGAAAAAGGCTTTTCAGATCTTAAGGGGGAGAAAACAGTTTTCAAGGAACCCTTGTCTCATTACTCTCAATGACCCTAAATCTCTAGGATCCCTTCCCATTCAATGATTCATTTTATATGTCCCTTGTGTGACCTTTTTGGAAATTAATGCCAAAGGGGGGAGAAATATCAAATCTTCAAAGCTTATGCTCATACCAAAGGGGGATATACTCATACCAAAGGGGAGATATATATCTAAAGGGAATAATATCTAAGCATTCATGCTTCAGGGGGAGAGATGTTCTTGAAAATAAGAAGTGTAACCTTATCATATAAAGGGGGGATATCAAGTATCCCTTATCACACAAACACTTCTTAAGGAGAAGGGAGAAGAATAAATTTGAAATTTGATTCTCTTATGCTTTAGATTTTTCTCAGCCCAACCTACTCTCAATATCTAGATATTATGATTCAGGGAGAGAGGAAAACTTTCACAATTGGTGCAACAATTGGTGTCTACGGGAGAAAACTCTAAACTTATTTGGGGACATATCATTCTCAAGAAATCATTTCTTATATGTCCTCCATATCTTGGTACTCTTGGTTCCATTTGCATTTGCACTATCAAATACACTTGTGTTCCCTAACATTGTTTTCTCAAGTGTGTTTCTGCTGTTAAATGCTCAAGGACCTCAAGGTAAGTATATGCATCATATTCTTGTTCAAGATGATCTCTTGCTTCTTGCACATATTGTGTGCAAGAGTGAGTCCTGAACATGAATTCATTTCATTCACACAAATTTGATGCATATTGCCAAGATATTCAAGACTTCTCATGTCCTTCCTATAATGTTTGTGTTCATGCATTCAAAGGCAACTATCCTTAAAATGGATTGCAGACATCTAGGGGGAGCTTGTATTAGTCATGTATCCTTCAAAGCCTTCATATATTTTTGCATATCTTGAATTGAAGCTTTGATTGTATGTTGTCATCAATTACCAAAAAGTGGGAGATTGAAAGCACACTATGCTCCCTTCGTGGTTTTGATAATTCATGACAACATACATTGTCTCTTGGACTGAGATTTCTACCTAGTGCATTTCAGGTGATAGTCCATATAGAGAGATGGATTGGCAAAAAGGAGTGAGGAGAGTATCCCCAAAATAAGAAGGAGAAGGAATAGCATTGGCAAAAGCTTCAAGGAAGAGGACTCTACATTTCACTTTGTGAGAAATCACTTTGAGTCCATAAGAAAAGCCAATACTATTAAAAAGGGGTAAGGTACTATTGGTGAACAAGATGCTCAAAAGTGCACAAGTGATAGTCACCAAAAACACCCACAAACAATCCCACATACTCTGTCTAGAGCCTTACCACTCAAATCGGTGAAACCAACAATTTCCACTCAGTACCACATATTCCCAAATTCAGACAAACCCATGCAAAACCCTAGCACATCGGTGCAACCGATCCCACATCGGTGCCATCGAGTTCAGGCTGCCAACTTTCTGCATCGTAGGACTTTTACCACTTCCGAGTGGGGCCTGAACTCGTACTCATCCAAGTGAACATCTACGCCGTAGATAGGCTTTGACCCTCCATTCGTACCCTTGGTACTATTCTCAAGCTAATTCCCTCGACAATAACCTTGGTTCTCACTAAGGAAAATACTTATCTCTACTGTGTTGCACCTCCTCTCCTCTTCGGGGGGGACCCAACACATTTTACAGGTAGCACTGGTGTGGAATTAACTATGGACTTCCTGAATACAAGCAGATAAATCAATCATGTCTACATATACATACTCTCGTATGAATCTTTAGTTGGGTAGTGAGGGAGGTGAATATGATTGTTGCATGTCCATTTACGATTAGTTCTTGGGCTCAACATCACAAGAACCTTGTGGACCTTTCCGTTGCAAAGATTTCCTATCGTCATATTGCTCAACAGCAACGGCATGGGAAACCAATGTTGTCGGGAGGATTCGAGATCTAGAGGAGAAGAGTGGGAGGAGGAGCGATGAGAACTTATGAGTGTGGTTTATTGATAGCAACAAACGAGGTATTTATTAACGATGGAGAAAATTTAGCGTGAGCCCTTTTGGAAATGTAGGCGGGAAGGAAAAAAGTTAGGGAGCGCAAAAAAGGAGGGAACCAAAAATATTGTGCACAATTTAGTTTTGTAGCAAAGACACGGCAACTTTCAAAAATAATATGAACACTTTGAGAAAGAACGTGAACACTTTCAGAAATACAATTCGGGCAATTGTACACGTATGTGTTTTTTTCTGGTCTGCTTGTGCATGCATGTGTGTGGTTTTGATGCACCATGTTGTTTTGGTGAAGAAGCCTCAGTTGAATTGGGCATTTTTTGTTTGCATTTCAATTTGAACCAGACATGTCAATCTGCAGATATGTGTGTGTTTTGCACAAGCCAACCCTCAATTGTCAATGGTGAGCAGTTGATAACCCACAAGTATAGGGAATCGCAACAATCTTCGAGGGTAGTATTTCACCCAAATTTATTGACTCGACACACGGGGATCCAAATTATATTTACTGGCCTTAGCACTTGAGTTTTCAATTCAATCATACTTGTAATTTCTTTCTGCAATGAAGTTTTTAGTAGCATAGTAACAAAAGCAATAGGAACAGTAAAAACAACAAATTGTAATCATTGTAGCAACAGCAGTACCGAGAGTAACTTAACGGAGATCAATATGTGAAAATTGTAGGCCTTGGATCGGTGATGGATATTTGATTTGGATGACATTGATCATGTAACGGTTACACACTAGAGCAACCCATAACTAGATCCAAGTCATCAATATAATGTATGCAAGTATTTCTTATATAGTCATACGTGCTTATAGTAAGAACTTGCATGACATCTTTTGTCCTACCCTCTCGTGGCAGCAGGGTACAAAGGGAAACTAAGAGATATTAATGCCTCCTTTTAATAGAGAACCGAAACAAAGCATTAACACATGGTGAATACATGAAATCCTCAAACTATGTTCATTGGCGGAGATGGTCCCAATTATTGTCACTTTGGGGTCTACGGGTCATAAAACATAATAGGTGCATACAACTTGGAAGATAGGATCCAAAACACTCTCGTATTCGTGAAAACATAATAGGTTTGGATCTGAAATTGTGGCACTCGGGCCCTAGTGATGAGCATTAACCATAGCAAAGTCATAGCAACATCAATAAGGTTCAAGACCTATCAAAATAACTCGATTACATGACAAATCTCATCCAATCCCATCACCGTCCAACAAGCCTACAAAGGATTACTGCAAAAGTATTTTTAAAACTTGATACGTTTGAGACGTATCAACTCCTCCAAGCTTAACTCATTGATTGTCCTCAAGCAATTCAATCGATAATTTGAAACTGATAAGGAAAACTTTTACAAACTCTTTTGTTGTTGTTATATATAAGCTTAACTCAATGTTCAAGTTTTCGGCAAAGATCATAAACTAACCATGTCAATGATAACACTTAGGCCTCATATTTACTCTTGACAATAACATAAGAAATTATCGAGCAATAAAAAGATATCTTGAATGGCAACAATTTATCAAAACAACCGTGATATAATAGGATAACATGGTATTTAGCTAGCACTTTCTGAGACCGCAAAACATAAATGCAGAGCACCTCTGAGGTTCAACCGATGACTAAACAATGTAATTCAAGGTATAAGAGATTTAGTCATGCTCACATCCAACATTAACTAGAATCAATTCATAAAAATAAAAATAGCGCTCTTAGGACTGGTGCTTTAATGGGAAGATGATGACTGAACAATAAAAGTAAATAACATGAAAGTAAATAGAAGGGCCTTCGTAGAGAGAAGAATTGATTTGTAGATGTGCTAGAGCTTATAGTTTAAAATAGGGATGAAAGTAAATAGAAGGGCCTTCGCGGAGGGAAGCGTTAGTTTTGGGTGGTGTGCTTTTCCCGCCAACATTGCAACAGAGGATTGTGGTATCTTACATGTAAAACACATTATAAGTGGTACCCAAACATAGTTGTAAAGTTTACTACAATCCATCGTACATACACAAACCATGGCTGACCAAATCCACGGGTGCCCACCAACATTCATCTTTCCAGGGGAATTTGTTTTATTTATTTCATATTATGTAGGACTCGGCATCCTATTTGCCATCCTCTCTCCTGCAATGACAAGTGAATAAACACTGTCATGAGAATAACCTACTTAGCATGAAAGATATTGACCGCCCTGTCACTCCATGAGCGACACAAGCACACAAAACGGATGTTTATTTGAATGTTTAGAGGTGACACGTGCAAATTTACTTGGAATGACAGTGAAATACCATATATAGGTAGGTATGGTGGACTCTCATGGAAGAAACTTGGCTCAGGCGGAAAAACTTTGGATTAAAGATTTTGTAGGCACAAGAAGCATTCCCGCTTAGTACAGATGAATACTAGCAAATAGACTGGGAAGCAAATAGTTAGAGAGTGACAACGGTCATAATCATGCATTGCTAATAATTCATTTTAAAATTAGCACGAGTAGGATATAAGCACTCTGAACATGAATATCATGAAGGTTGCATTAGTTTTTGTATCAACTACATGTTTGCACATCTGCCAAGTCAAGCTACTCAAATTACTCAGTGGAGGATACC
Organism: Hordeum marinum; assembly: GCA_022496015.1. Lineage (NCBI taxonomy): Eukaryota > Viridiplantae > Streptophyta > Magnoliopsida > Poales > Poaceae > Hordeum > Hordeum marinum. The sequence goes on along the minus strand of CM039678.1, from coordinate 377,700,137 downwards.
ATGCTAACATACTACATCACAACCATTTCAATGCATGTTGACACACAAGATAAATAATTATCCACTCCTAGCTATTTAAGCATGGCATGAGAAATTATAATATCTGATTTTCATCACAAACATGCTTACTCATAATATGTTGAATCAAGAGTGGCTGAGCTAAGCATATTTACAAAAACGGGAAACAAGAAGACTTCATATAAGCTTCCTTTATCGTAATATTTTCATCATTATTGCCTTTTACTTGCCCGACCAAATGATGTGAGAAAATAATAGTGCAAGTGTGTTCTGGACTAAGCTGGAATCTGCAAAACATTTATTCAAAGGAGAAGACAAGGTAGCATTGGCTCTTTGTTAGATCCACAATATAGCATATGAGATCCACTCAACCTATTCATCGTGGTCTTCTCCTTTTGCAACTCGAAGAAAAGAAAAATAATTTCAGAGAAACACTAAAATATTTTTGGAGTTTTTAGATTTTCTGAAGAAAGTAAATTAACGGAGCAAAAAAATGAAAAGCAGGAAAAACTATTTACACAGGAAAGCTCCCAGCAAGCAAAATAAGAAACTAGAAATCTTTTTGTGTTTTCTTTTAATACTACCAACTGATTAGACAAGAAACAAAGCTCGAAAAGAAGCGAGAAATTTTTTGGGGTTTTCAAAGTTTTTCAAACATATAAGAAGAAAGCGAAAATAAAACTAACATGGATATGCAATGAAACATGATTAACACTACAATTAGAATGAAATGTGTGAACATGAATGTAAATATGTAGTGTCGGTGAGAAATACGTACTCCCCCAAGCTTAGTCCTTGGCCCAGTTGGTACTCACATTTCGCAGTAGTCGTCGGGTCCGATAGCAAAGTGGTTAGGCGGAGGTACTTGAGCTTCCCAAGACCATGACTCATTCTCTGCTGCAGCCAACTCATTCCGGTAAGCTATGATGTCCGGTGGCATGATGACATATCCGTGACTGCCATGAGAATCAAACAAAGAGGGCGCAGGCACCACAATAACATTGCGATTAGTCCTGCTAAATACCAAGTTATAGTGAACGTGGTGACGAGGCTCGGGGTTATCGATAAAGTGGTGATCTATCATAGGCTGGTGGTCTAGATAAACTTTAGGCAGCAAGTAATCATTGTGGCATATATTAACATTAAAATGTTTTGCCAAGCGAGTCACATAAATACCACCATGAACTTCACCCCTGGTCCTATTAGTGTTCAAGCGGCGTGAAATGATAGCTCCTAAGATATATGTGTTGTCATTGGGAAATGCACGGCGTAAAATGGCGAGGTCGAGCATGCCACCTTCCTCCCTAGTAGCCAAACATTTCCCTATGAAAAACCAAAGTAATGCACAACAGGAAAGTGCAAACTAGTAGCTATGGCTCTCGACACACCCCTATTTCCTCCCATAGTTAAAGTACGGAGGAAGTTATCAAACTCCTCCGCTCGCGGCTCTCTTAATTCCCCATAAGAGGGAATCAAACATATTTGACAGAATTCAATAAACGTATCTCATAATGTTCAGGATATAAATCAAAGCGCACCATGGGAATGACGAACCTATGTAGGAAATGGAAATTTTGCATAAAGAAATTTGTAAGAATGTGTTATTAATCACACTCTTCTGAGAAGAAGTCGGTCAACCGAGCATTTGTAACGAATTGCATGAACTCTTGGTGAAACCTGGCCTCCGTCATGAAGGTTGTAACATCCCAAAATTCAGAAATTTAGAATGTTATATTAATTATGTAATTATGATTGCTTGAGTGATTGATGTTTTAAATTGAGTGGAATTTAAAACCTTTTCAAAATTTAACGAGAGGGAATAAAATGACTTTCCCAAAAAATTATTTGAATCCCTATACAATTTGAAGTTTGAATCTTTTCAAAATCCTCTGATAAACAAATAATATGAGAGGAAGAAAATTACACTCCAAAATAAGAGAAAATGTTTGGTTTGCGATTCAAATTTGAAAACAAAAACTATTTTCAATTTAATTTAAATTCTAATTCTAATTCATTTTGGAGTTATTGCAAAAATTATTTTTAAGTACTTTATTTGGTCATGAAGATATGTTAATGTTTTAGGAATTTTCTTCTGAAATTTTGATTTATATTATGCCTATATAAAATGTATTATTATTTTCTTTTTTATGTTTTCGTTGTAAAAGAAAAAGTAAACGCCCGCGCTACGCTGGGCCGGTCGGGTGCAGCGAGGCCCACCGCCGGCATGCCACGTGAGGCCAGCACGCCACCACGCATGGCCAATCTGGACCAGGCCAGCGCCCCAGCACTTGCATGAACAAGGCTAGCGCCCGCGCACACGTGCGCTCGTTCCCAGACGCCCGCCGCCAGCAATCTCTCCCTCGCTTTCACGTGGACTTCCTCTCTTTCTCGCACAATATATCTCTTTGGTGCTAGGGCACGCCCTTTGTTCTTCCTCTGCACGCAACCAGAGTCCAGCACGCGCATGGCAGCGCACCGCCTCGACGTTCAACTTTGGGAATCCTATCTACTCCCAACCCCTTGCCCACAAAAGTTGTCCTATAAATACCCGTGGTGCTTCTCGTCCGATTCCCCTCAAAATCCCTCGCCAAAATCCCACGTATCAACCACCGTCACCGTTCCAATCTAGGACGGCCGAACAGAGTTCATCGCTCGACTCTGACCGCCGATAAGATTTTCGAGGCCCCTCCTTCCAGATATGGCTACCCCTCGCCCTTGTGCATCTCCTTAACATACTTTGGACGTCACGGAGCACCGGAGCCACCGCCTCGAGCTCACATGCTGCTGGAGTTCACGTAGAACACGGGAGTTTCACATTGATGCCCCGCTCGACCCCGGTCAGTCTTCGCCTCACCAACATAAAAAATCGAACTCCATCGACGTGCCTCATTCGTCGGGCACCTCCATCGTTCCCACCGAATACCGGAGTCGCCGCCACACCAAAGCTCTTTTCTCTTTCAGCACCCTCAACCTCTCTATAAGCATCACCCCTCCCCTCTGTTCGTTCTTTGTAACAACGCGGTGTAGATAAAACGGTTTTTGTTTCGGTTAACACGGTTTAGATCAAACTGAGCCGCTCATTTTTCTGTTTAGCCACAACCACCAAACCACTTAGCTACCGAACATCCTCTCCTTAGCCCGCGTAGCGCGCAGCCCCGGCAAACAGAAGCAAGCCATGTGGTATCCGGCCGCAATTTAACGTTTTCCCAAGAAAAAAATGTTTTCGGATTTGAATCAACTTTTGTTTTTGCTTTAACTTTAGATCTACAACTCCGATTCCGATGATCCTTTTTCCTATGGTTTCACAAAAATCCGTTTTATCCAGAGAAACCAATTAAAAATATTTTTGAACTTTTAAAATTTTGAATTAAAACAGATTTGTTTCAAAAACTAGATGGCAAATAACTCTTATTTAAAAATAGCTTTTTGATTAATTATTTTTGCTATAGTTTTCTAGTGGAATTTTTTATCGAGAGGCTTAATAAAATTTAATTTGAAAACTTATTTAGATCTATTTAAAACAGATTCAAAAACACTACCTATCATGCCTAGTTTTGTTGAAAGAAATTGTTTTCTTCTATTTCAAAAGCACTTTTTAGTCACTTTAATTTATTTTTCAATAAAGTTTCTCTTATTAGGACCAAAATTTTATAATTTATTGAAATTGTTATCAGGTTTGAGTTAAATTTTGTTTACTACATAACTTGAGTTTTATAATATTTTTTTATTGATTCTCTTTCCTAATAAAACATTTACTAAAATACTTTGTGTTATTATAAAATTAATATTTTCTTTTCTGTTAATTTTTTTTATCCGAGAAGTTATTCCATTTATGTTTGCTAAGAAACTTAGAGCTTTGACAAAGTTTTTTATAGTTTTCTTTTGGGATTTTCTTTTGATTTGACTAGGTTTTCTTTATTGTTCTACCTATTGAGTTCTTTTGACTGTTAGAGTGATTGATTACGTGAATGCAATTGTTTGGTTACAATAGATTTTCTCGGTGTGTGACGAATAGTACTATCATGAATTTCTAAGAGCGATAAAATCTTCATCGACATTACCAGGCAAGTTCACTTTGACCATATGTTCATACCTATGTTTTATTGCATTTAGTATCACCTTTTCATCATTTCCTCCAGTAGTTATATTGAATCTTGTAGTTGGATAGAAGCATTAGGTAGGAACCTACACCATCGTCACTGAGCCCTGGGAACGTTGCTTATGCTATGCTACACTATCGTAGACGGGGATTGGTATGAGAGCTCGTGAGTGATGTGAGAAGGAGGACTCTACGATCAATGACGACAACTTCATTTCAAGGGCTACATCTACAAGACCTCAAGACTTCAAGACCCGAGACAAGAATTCATACACACTACTGGCTGGAGGATGGTTTTGATGGGCACCCTAGATTAACCAGTGGATGACCCGGGATGCATGAATAAACACCGTGAAATCTTGCCAAAAACTTCACCCATACTCAAATAGACGAAAGAATAATTAATGCCCGGAAGCTTACCTATGCAGCCACAAGTCATTATGGGTTGTGTCTTGGTTGACCTTAGTTGTGACTCTGGCTCGGACGATGCTAGCAGATGTAGCGATAGGTTTGGATGGGCACCAGACAATGGTCAAGGGAACTCGTTGAAAGACCATGTTTCATTTGTACCGTTCTCAAACACCCGACAGTGCAAGGACTTACAAGGAGGGAACGTGATGCGGAGCATCCTACGGACATCACCATGGCAAGATCCTATTTGGCAAATGACACATGCAACATCAACTCCGCATACATAAAGGTGAATCATCTCCTTTACACGTGTTCACTTGACCCCTTCGAGGATGGAATACTACTCGACATTCTCTCGTGTGCATGCATAGGTATTGTCGGAGCTTCACGGATGAAGAGGAGGAGTGCCAGCACCTACGTACGACTACACCATCCGCGAGGGAATCTTGGAAGAGAAGGTAGAAGAAGCGAGGACAAGACTCTGGAAGATCCAGACCTTCGGCCTACCCGAAACCTCTGGACTCCGAACCTTCCGTCCTGCCCGGAACTTCCTCTTGGGGAACGTTGTATGGGAAACAAAAAAATTCCTACGCACATGCCAGATCTATACATCGTGATGAGCATCTACGGGAGGGACAGTGGATCTACATATCATTGTAGATCGCTAGGCGAAAGCATTAAGAAACGCGTATGATGTAGTCAAACATCTTTGCAATCCAATCACGAGCCGTCCCACGATCTCATCATGAGTCGTCCCGCGATCCCATCATGTTCCTTCCGACCTAGTGCCAAACGGACGACACCTCCGCGTTCAACACACGTGCAACTTGATGACACCTTCACCTCCTCGATCCAGCGAGCGATGGTGAAGTAGTAGATGAGTTCCGGCAGAACAACGGTGTGGTGATGATGGTGTTGAAGAACAATCACCGCAGGGCTTCGCCAAGCACAACGGAAACTATGAGGAGGATAAACTAGAGGGACGGGGTTGCCGGCACACGGCTTGGGAAAACTTGATGTGTTTCGGGTGCTAGCCCCGCCCCTTTATTTATATGTTGAGCCATGGGGTCGAAACTTGGAGAATAATCCTCCTCAAGGTTGGTTTGGCACGCAGGCAAGAGTCCTTTTCGGACTCCAGGACCAGACGCCAAGGTCCTCGGCATCTGGCCCCAGACGGCAAGATCCTTGGCGTCTGGCCCCTGGCCTCCGTAAAACTTATTTTTGCACCTTCCTAAAGCCCCGTGGGTTGTACCCCTTGGCCCAAATAAAGTGTTCTTGTACCCCGAACATTTCGGGAAACATCCGAAACTCTTTCCGGTGAATTCCGGAACCCTTTCGGAGACCAAACACTATTATCCCATATATCAATCTTTACCTCCGGACTATTCCAGAGCTCCTTGTCATGTCCGGAATCTCATCCGGGACTTCGAACAACTTTCGGTCACCAACATAACAACTCAACTATACTTATATCGTCACCAAACGTTAAGTGTGTAGACCCTGCGGGTTTGAGAACTATGCAGACATGACCGAGACACCTCTACAGTCAATAACCAATAGCGGGACCTAGATGCTCATATTGGCTCCTACATATTCTACTAAGATATTTATCGGTTGAACCTCTATGTCAAGGATTCAGTTAATCCCGTATGTTGTTCCCTTTGTTCTTCGGTATGTTACTTGCCCAAGATTCGATCGTTGGTATCCCTATACCTAGTTCAATCTCGTTACCGGCAAGTCTCTTTACTCGTTAGTAAGACAGGATCTCATGGCTAACACTTAGCCACATTGCTTGCAAGGCTTATTGTGATGTTGTGTTACAGAGTGGGCCCTAAGATACCTCTCTGTCACACGGAGTAACAAATCCCAGTCTTGATCCATGCCAACCCAACAAACACCCTCGGAGATACCTGTAGAGCACCTTTATAGTCACCCAATTACGTTGTGACGTCTGATACACACGAGGTACTCCTCCGATATCAGTCAGTTGCATGATCTCATGGTCAAAGGAACAGATCCTTGACATGTAGAAAACTGTAGCAATAAACTGAGACGGTCATATGCTACGTTTATAGTTTGGGTCTTGTCCATCACATCATTCTCCTAATGATATGATCCCATTATCAAATGACATCTGATGTCCATGCCTAGTAAACCTTAACCATATTTGATCAACGAGCTAGTCTATTAGAGGCATACTAGGGACATGGTGTTGTCTATGTATCCACACATGTATCTGAGTTCCTGACGAATACAATTCTAGCATGGATAATAAACGATTATCATGAACAAGGAAATACGATATTAATTAATTTATTATTGCCTCTAGGGCATATTTCCAATAGTCTCCCACTTGCACTAGAGTCAATAGTCTAGTTCACATCAGCATGTGATTCACATTGTTATGAATCTAACACCCAAGGAGTTCTGGGTTTTGATCATGTTTTGCATGTGGAAGAGGTTTTAGTCAACAGATTTGCGACATTTAGATCCGTGTGTACTTTGCAAATCTCTATGATAGACACTGCTACCACGCTCCACTTGGAGCTATTCCAAATGGCTACTCCACTATACGTATCCAGATTGCTACTAAGAGTCATCCGGATTGGTGTTAAAGGTTGCGTCAACATAATCCTTTACGGTAACTCTTTATCACCTCCATAATCGAGAAGTATGTCCTTAGTAATCTAGTTACTAAGGATAATTTTGACCGTTGTCTAGTGATCCACTCCTAGATAACTCTTGTACCCCTTGACAGACTCATGGCAAGGCACACATCAGTGCGGTACACAACATGGCATACTATATGGAGCCTATGGATAAAGCATAGCGGATGACCTTCGTCCTTTCTCTTTCTTCTATCGTGGTCAAGCTTTGAGTCTCACTCAACTCCACACCTTACAAACCAGGCAAGAATTCCTTCTTTGGCTGATCCATTTTGAACTCTTTCAAAATCTTGTCTCGGTATGTACTCATTGAAAGTCTCATCAAGCATCTTGATCTATCTTTATAGATCTTGATGCCTAACAAACAGGTAGCTTTATCCAGGTCTTCCTTTGAAAAACTATTTTCAAACAACCATTTATGCTTTCCAGAAATTCTACATCACTTCTGATCAATAATATGTCAACCACATATACTTATCAGAAATTCTATAGTGCTCCCACTCAGTTTCTTGTAAATACAAGTTTCCCATAAATTTTGTATAAACCCAAAAACTTTCATCACCTCATCAAAGCGTATATTCCAACTCCGAGATGCTTGCTCCAGTCCATAGAAGGATCATTGGATCTTGCACACCTTTTATCATCCTTAGGAGTGACAAAACCTTTCGGTTGTATCACATACAACCCTTCCTTACGGAAACCGTTAAGGAAACTATGTTTTGACATCCATCTGCCAAATTTCATAACTGAAAAATGCAGCAATTGCTAATATAATTTCAGCAGACTTTTAGCATCGCTACGGGTGAGAAAGTCTCATCGCAGTCAACTCCTTGAACTTGGCGAAAACTTCTTTGCGACAAGCCGAGCTTTATAAATGGCAACATTCACCATCAGCGTCTGTCTTCATCTTAAAGGTCCATTTTGTACTCAACGACCTGTCGTTCAATGGGCTAGTCTACCAAAGTCCATTCTTGGTTTTCATACATGGATCCTTTCTCGAATTTCATGGCCTCTAACCATTTGTTGGAATCCGGGCCCATCATCGCTTCTCCATAGTTCGTAGGTTCATTGTTGTCCAACAACATGACCTCCAAGACAGGGTTGCCGTACCACTCAAGAGCAGTATGTGTCCTTGTCGACCTACGAGGTTTGATAGTAACTTGGTCCGAAGCTTCATGATCATTATCATTAACTTCCTCTTCAACTGATGTAGGCTCCACACAAACAACTTTCTGCGCTGCGCTACTCTCTGGTTGAAACAAAGGTTCAACAACCTCGTCAAGTTCTATCTTACTCCCACTCAATTATTTCGAGAGAAACTCCTTCTAGAGAAAGGACCTGTTTTTAATAACAAACACTTTGCACTCGGTTCTGAGATAGAAGGTATACCCAACTGTTCTTAGGGTATCCTATGAAGTTGCACTTTTCCGCTTTGGGTTCGAGCTCATTAGGTGAAAACCCTTTTTCACATAAGCGTCGCAGCCCAAAACATTAAGAAATGATAGCTTGGGTTTCTATCAAAACCATAATTCATACGGTTTCATCTCAACGGATTTAGATGGTGCCCTATTTAAAGTGAATGTAGTTGTCTCTAATGCATAACCTCAAAACGATAGTGGCAAAAAGATAAGAGACATCATACTATGCACCATATCCAATAGAGCACGACTACGACGTTCGGACACAACATCACACTATGGTGTTCCAGGTAGCATGAGTTGTGAAACAACTTTCACATTGTCTAAATTTGTATGACAAATTCGTAACTCAGATATTCACCTCCACGATCATATCGTAGACATTTTTATCTTCTTGTCACGATGATCTTAAACTTCACTCTAATTTTATTTGAACTTTTCAAACGTTTTAGACTTGTGTTTCATTAAGTAAATATACTTGTATATACTCAAATCATCAATCAAGGTAAGAAAATAACGATATCCACTACACGCTAAAACACTCATTGGACCGCATACATAAACATGTATTATTTCCAATAAGTTACTTACCCGCTCCATCGTATTGAAACGGGGTCTTAGTCATCTTGCCCAAAAGGCATGGTTCGCATGTCTCAACCGATTCGAAATCGAATGAGTCCAAAGATCCATCAACATGAGTTTCTTCATGCTCTTTACGCCAATATGACATTTAGCAGCAGTGCCACAAGTATGTGGTACTATCATTATTATCTTTGTATCTTTTGGCATCAATGTTTATGAACATGTGTATTATTACCATCAAGATTGAATAAACCATTCTCATTGGGTGCATGACCATTGAAGGTATTATTTATGTAAGCAGAATAACCATTATTCTCTAACTTAAATGAATAATAATATTGCAATAAACGCGATCTAATCATGTTCATGCTCAACGTAAACACCAAATAACATTTATTTAGGTTAATCACTAATCCCGAAGGTAGAGAGAGCGTGCGATGGTGATCACATCAACCTTGGAAACACTTTCAACACACATCGTCACCTCACCCTTAGCTAGCCTCCGTTTATTCCGTAGCTTTTATTTCGAGTTACTAACATTTAGCAACCGAACCGGTATCTAATACCCAAGTGCTACTAGGAGTAATAGCAAGGTACACATCAATAAGACGTATATCAAATATACTTCTGTTGAAGTTGACAGCCTTCTTATCTACCAAGTATCCAGGGTTGTTCCGCTTCAGCGACCGTTCCCCTCATAATAGAAGCACTTAATCTCGGGTTTTGGGTTCAACCTTGGGTTTCTTCACTAGAGCGGCAACTCGCTTGCCATTCCTGAGGTTTTCCCCTTCTTGCCCTTGCCCTTCTTGAAACTAGTGGTTTTACTTAACCATCAACACTTGATGCTCCTTCTTGATTTCTTCCTTCATGATGTCAAACATCGTGAACATCTCAGGGATAATCATTTCCATCCCAGCATTTTATAGTTCATCACGAAGCTCTAGTAGCTTAGTGACAGTGAGTTGCAGAACTATATCAATCACTATCTTATCTGGAAGATCAACTCCCACTCGATTCAAGCGATTGTAGTACCTAGACAATCTGAGCACATGCTCACTGATTGAGCTATTCTCCTTCATCTTGCAGGCAAAGAATCTTGTTGGAGGTCTCAGACCTCTCAACACGGGCATGAGCCTGAGATCAAATTTTAGCTCTTGAAACATCACATATGCTCCATGACATTCAAAACGTATTTGAAGCCTGAATTCTAAGTCATAATGCTAGACGCACTGAACTATCAAGTAGTCATCAAAGCGTGCCTGTCATATGTTGACAACATCTACAGACGACGCTTGAGGGGGTGGCGCACCGAGTGGTGCATTAAGGACATAAGTCTTCTGTCCAGCAATGAGGACAATCCTCAGATCATGGACCTAGTCTGCATTATTGCTACCTTCATCTTTCAACTCTATTTCTCTAGGAACATATAAAAAATTCAAGGGAGCTCCAACGCGAGCTAGTAATCTACAACATAATTTGCAAAGACCTTTCGACTATGTTCATGATAATGAGTTTAGTTAATCAAATTACTAAATCTCCCACTCAAATTGACATCCCTCTGGTCATTCAAGTGTCACATGATCCAAATCCACCAACTCAAGTCCGATCATCATGTGAGTTGAGGTGGTTTCAACGGTGACCATCTTCATGCTGATCATATCTACTATATGACTCATGATCAACCTTTCGGTCCCTTGTGTTCCGAGGCCACGTCTGTACATGCTAGGCTCATCAATTTTAACCCGAGTGTTCCGCACATGCAACACTGGCTTACACCCGTTGTATGTGAACGTAGAGTCTATCACACCCGATCATCACGTGGTGTCTCGACACGACGAACTTTCGCAACGGTGCACACTTGCGGAGAACACAATTCATCTTGAATTTTAAATGAGAGGTCACCTTATAATGCTACCATCGTCCTAAGAAAAATAAGGTGCATAAAAGGATTAACATCACATGCAAATCATAAGTGACATGATATGGCTATGACCTTGTGCTTTTGATCTTCATCTTCAAAGCACTGGCATGATCTCCATCGTCACCGGCATGACACCATGATATCCATCATCTTGATCTCCATCAATGTGTCGCCATCAAGGTTGCCGCACCGACTGTTCCTTCCACGACTATTGCTAACTCATAGCGATATAGTAAAGCAAAAAAGGGCGAAAATAATTAAAGACAACCCTATGGCTCCTGTCGGTTGCCGTACTCATCGACATGCAAGTCTTGATATTCTATACAAAACATGATCATCTCATACATCACATATATATCATCATGTAATCGGCCATATCACATCACAACATACCCTGCAAAAACAAGTTAGACTTCCTCTAATTGTTGTTGCAAGTTTTACGTGGCTGCTATGGGTATCTAGCAAGAAAAATTCTCACCTACACAAGCACCACAATGGTGATACATAAATTATTATTCAACCTTCTCAAGGACCGCCTTTGTCGAATCCGATCCAACTAGAGTAGGAGAGACAGACACCCGCCTGCCATCTTTGTGCAACAAAGTTACACGTCAGTCGATGGAATGGGTCTCTCGTAAGCGTACGAGTAAGGTTGGTCCGGGGCGCTTCATCCCACAATACTGCTAAATCAAAACACGACCAAGGGAGGAAGCAATCTAAGCATCAACGCACACAAACTCCTTTGTGTTCTACTCGTGATCTCATCTACACATATACCTAGATCATGATGTCACTCTTGGGGAACGTTGCATGGGAAACAAAAAAATTCCTACGCACAAGCAAGATCTATCCATGGTGATGAGCATCTACGAGAGGGAGAGTGGATCTACATACCCTTGTAGATCGCTAAGCGGAAGCGTTAAGAAACGCGGTTGATGTAGTCAAACATCTTTGCGATCCAATCACGAGTCGTCCCACGATCTCATCATGAGCCGTCCCGCGATCCCATCATGTTCCTTCCGATCTAGTGCTGAATGGACGGCACCTCCGCGTTCGACACACTTGCAGCTTGATGACACCTTCACCTCCTCGATCCAGCGAGTGATGGTGAACTAGTAGATGAGTTCTGGCAGCACAACGGCATGGTGACGGTGGTGGTGAAGAACAATTTCCGCGGGGCTTCGCCAAGCACAGCGTAAACTATGACGAAGGATAAACTAGAGGGACAGGGTTGATGTCACACGGCTTGAGAAAACTTGATATGTTCCGGGTGCTAGCCCCACCCCTTTATTTATATGTTGAGTCCTGGGGTCAAAACTTGGAGAATAATCCTCCTCAAGGTCGGTTTGCCACGCAGGCAAGAGTCCTTCTTGGACTCCGGGACTAGACGCCAAGGTACTCGGCGTCTGGACCCAAACGGCAGGGTCCCTGGCGTCTGGCCCTTGGCCTTCACAAAACTCCTTTTGCACCTTCCTAAAGCCCCAACATCCGAAACTCTTTCCGGTGAATTCCGAAACCCTTCCGGAGACCAAACACTATTATCCCATATATCAATATTTGCCTCCGGACTATTCCGAAGCTCCTCGTCATGTTCGATATCTCATCCGGGACTCCGAACAACTTTCAGTCACCAACATAACAACTCAACTATACTTATATCGTCACCAAACGTTAAGTGTGTCAACCCTGCGGGTTCAAGAACTATGCAGAGATGATCGAGACACCTCTGTGGTCAATAACCAATAGCGGGACCTAGATGCCCATATTGGATCCTACATATTCTACGAAGATCTTTATCGTTTGAACCTCTATGTCAAGGATTCAGTTAATCCCGTATGTTGTTCCCTTTGTTCTTCGGTATGTTACTTGCCCGAGATTCGATCGTCGGCATCTCTATACCTAGTTCAATCTCGTTACCGGCAAGTCTGTTTACTCGTTCCGTAATACAAGATCCCGTGGCTAACACTTAGTCACATTGCTTGCAAGGCTTATTGTTATGTTGTATTACTGAGTGGGCCCTGAGATACCTCTCCGTCACACAGAGTAACAAATCCCAGTCTTGATCCATGCCAACCCAACAGACACCCTCGGAGATACCTGTAGAGCACCTTTATAGACACCCAGTTACGTTGAGACGTTTGATACACACAAGGTACTCCTCCGGTGTCAGTGAGTAGCATGATCTCATGGTCATGGGAACAGATACTTGACACGCAGAAAACTGTAGCAATAAACTGACGCGATCATATGCTACATTTATAGTTTGGGTCTTGTCCATCACATCATTCTCCTAATGATGTTATCCCATTATCAAATGACTTCTCATGTCCATGGTTAGGAAACCTTAACCATATTTGATCAACGAGCTAGTCTATTAGAGGCATACTAGGGACATGGTGTTGTTTATGTATCCACACATGTATCTGAGTTTCCGATCAATACAGTTCTAGCATGGATAATAAACGATTATCATGAACAAGGGAATATGATAATAACTAATTTATTATTGCCTCTAGGGCATATTTGCAACACTTCCGGACGCAACGCACCCTAAGCATGCCAACTCTCTGGAATCCCCGGAACCTGCCATGACCTTCAGCAGAACTTCCGGCGCCCGGAACGTCCGGCCCAGCCCGAAACTTCCGGCTTGTGTGTGTGTAGCCACTCGGGCCTAAGGCCCATGAAACCACTTCTCCCATCACTTACCCCTTCGTGTCTACCACTATATATACTCCACCCCCTCCTCCATTTTAGGGTTAGCTATTGTTTTGCACTTGTAAGCATAGCTCCATTACTTGACTCTCTTGAGGACTTTGTCCTACTTTGGGAGTAGATCCAAGTGATGCCAAGGCCCCCCAAGAGGGAAGATCCCTAGTGGATTCAAGGCCCCATCTCACCATGGGATTTGGGATGAACTCTATCATATATCCTATTTCGCTTTGTTGTTCTTGTACCTTGTGGATCTTATGTGTGTGGTGAGTCTAGTGGATGAGTGATTGGACATGTTCTTGAGTGTTTCTATTGTGATTTCTCCTTGTTCTTCCCCGTGTTCTTTGTGTTCTTCGTGGAACCCCCCTCCAATTCGTGAAAGATCGACACCTACGGGCTTGCCCTGTATCATATGGTATCATGAGCAACGTTTCTCATGAATTTATGAGTCCCCCCTCTTCGTTTTCTACCTTGATTTCATTTGATTTCATCCCAATTCTAAAATCCCCACCAAAAATAGCCCCAAAAAATTTCTTGTGATTTGTTGTTCCTGTGAGTTATTTGTGGATTTTGATCCATGGATTTGGTGTTTGGCAAGTGGATCTACCTCCCTTAGCGTCTGCTGGACCTAATTCCACCTTTTCCCCCTTCAATTTCGCCATGGAAATCGAGTTTTTCTACCCACGTTTTCAGATCCGAAAATTAGGGTTCATCCCGGAGTTGTTCTTGTGACCCCCGTAACTTTCGTCATCACCCGTGAATTCCGCGCACCGGAACTTCCGTCCTACCCCCGGAACTTCTGGGCTAAACAAAAAGTTTCCCCCCAAAAAACTCTGGTCAACCCCATACTTTCCCGTGACCCCAGAACTTCCGGTACCCCCCCCGGAACTTCCGGCCTAACCAGAGTCATTCCCAGAAATTTTAGCATCAGCTATTTCACCGTTTCGGCCGTAACTTTCGCCCCGAACTCCGATTTGAGTGTTCTTTGGATCGTTTTGAAGCGATAGACGTGCCCAAGATTCTCATATTGGTTTTACCATCATTTGACCACTTTAATGTTTTCACATTGTGGCATCTTTGCATAGGCCTTCAACCATAACTTCTGCACCACGACCCAAAACTTCCGCAACCTAACCCATTTCGGTTCCCTTTGCATTCGTGTTTGTTTGAGTTGTGACTTGAGTCTCCTAAGGTGTTTCGGATACTTAGGGACGGTTACTTCTTCATGAACCACTGGTGACTTGTATCGGTCCATCATCTACATCGACCATCGATGTTCGACATTGACGACGACCATCCATCCTTTGACCATCTTCAAGCGGAAGCAAGGCCAGTTTACCCCGACTTCGTGAAAGGTTAAGTGTGAAGAAGGTATAAAATCCGTCATACACTTTTCCTTCCTTGCCATTACATCTTGTTAACCCCATCATCTTTGTGTTTACCTTCATACCTATTGAGACTAGCTATCCAAGTATTGTTGGGCTTCGTGAAAACTTGTGCACCTTAGTGATACGATATCATATTGTTGCATCACTGGAAATATCATATGGTGCAATTGCTTGTTCCTGTGCATATCTTGCGATACTTATCTCATATAGTTGGTTGAGGCTCAATAAGAATAGTGGAAAGGAAGAGGAAAAAAGCTTTTAAGCAAGAAAGAAAGATCATAAGCTTATAATCAAAAATAGTTGCGCATGAAAAGAGATACTTGTGCATGAGGATACTTGGAATAGGAAACGTATGCTTGCATGAATAGGATTGGTGCCAAGTAGTGAATCGTGCCCAAACGTGCAATCAAGCTAGCGTATCTCCTTGTGTTTGTGCAACGCGAGCTTAGTCTTTGTTAGGCAATTTTGTATTGCTCATCCCTATAGTTGCACAAGCCCCATTATCCCACAGCGTGTGTTTCCCTATTGCCCTCCTCTATATTTGTGATCTCTTGCTTTGCATTTTAAGTCCTTTGGATTTATTTCAACATTTACAATATCTTGGACTAAAATTTGCATGAATTTGTGCTCTTGTGCTAACCGAGCCACTCGATAAGCTTTATGTTGTAGGTGTGAGTGAACAAGTTCGGTACCAATTCCACTATTCTCTCAATTCACATTGAGTGAAACGGGATACATCCTCAACTTTGGGAATGGTATCTTGATATTGTTTATCTCATTTCCCACTCACCTTTGCTCGAGTCTTGTGATGGCTAGGCAAAGCACTTCATCTTCGGTCTTCGACGACTACATCGACATGAGCAACCACATCAACCAAAAACTCGAGCGACTTGCCATCAACATACGACACTCCGAAGCTCGGAAAAGAGACATGGTGGCTGCACACGTGGAGCAACTTCAACACATGATGGCCAACTACAAGTCTTCTTCCCATTCGCCATTGTCACGGCGTAGACACTCAAGTCGCACATCTTCAAAGAAACAAGTGCGCGAATACCAAGATCACCACCAAGGACAAGCTTCGATGCCAAGATCAAGGCGGATGACCCTTCCATCTTCGGGAGCATCCCAAGGAAGATGTCCGAGCATGGGATTTTCCCTTCGGTTATGGAGGCGAGTGATGATGTGCCATCTTTGGCATCCACGATGACGACGAGATGGTTGAGCATATGACTATACCTTCAACCGAGGTGGTGAAAGGAGTTGAGCATGGAGACATTTGTACCTACATCTCTCCAACACCCACATACGACGAGATGCCCCAATTTCCATGTGAGGAGAGCCACCACCACATGAGTGAGACGAGTGACTCCACCATATGTGACATTGAATGCATTTCCTATGAGAGGATGAGTGTGACCACCACTAGCCCCATATATGATGAGTTTCCACGCTTTCCATGTGAGGAGAGCCACAACCCCCACCACTTGAGTGAGATGAGTGACTCAACCATATGTGAGTATGAGCACAACTACCTAGAGGGAGGGAGTGAGCCACCACTACATAGAGGGAGTGAGGTATTTGATAGGACATGTGAGGCCATTTATATTTCTAACAACTTAACCTCGACCTCTATCGTGTCTTCTTCTTTTGTGCTTAGGTCCCATATACGACGACGCGCCGATCCTTGACAACTTCGTCCTCCCTTTGGACAAGACGATGGTCATGGTGTAATATCATGCACCCCCCACATGGTTCCATCATGATGACGAGGGCCACGAGTTGTTTTCTCCCACCTCACCTACACCACATGAACAGAATGAAAAAGGTAACATAGGTGAAGGTGATGATCTTGTCCCACCAGTGGACTATCTTGACATTGATTGCTTGCATGATGTTGATCACCTTATGGATACTTCACGTGCTATGTCTTATTCATGCTTAGATGTGCCACCTATATATGATGAATATGATGAAGAGCATGTTGAATTACCTAGTTGTGATGCTATACTCCATAGGATATCATGTGAAAATTCTATTGGTCACATCATGTTTTACAATCCATTTGACTTGTCATATGCTATGCATGCGATCACCCATATTTTATTTTTGCAATCTCTTCATAGTAACTATGCATATGCCGTTAAAATAAACCCAATTTGCACATGTGGCATAGATGAAAAACCCTTGGTTATTGGTATTTGCTTTTCTTGTGATGATATTTGACATGCTTCCTTTGCATCATTTGCACAATAATTCTCATATGACATGCCATGACCACCTAGCTTCAGATATGCATTGTTTTGGATGTTGTCCATATTCTCCATATTATGCTCCCGCTATTGCACATGAGGAGACCCCCTTAGTTTCCTCATACATGTTAGGAGATTTCATTCCATCCTACACTTTGCATGATCCCAATATTTGTGTGCACAATATGCTTGCCATTGATATGAATAAAATGCTTGTGCCACATACTTGCTATAAATTGCGTCCCAATCATGTTGAGCATAATAACTATCATTGCATTATGGACGATGTACTCCTATACCATGCCTCAAATTTATTTGAGCATTGGAAATTTTTGTGCTAACGAACACAAGCACATGCACATCCTAACGGATGATGTATACATATACCACGCACACACACCATTTTTCCTGTGTGTTTGTTGTGTGTAGGTACTCATGAACACTCGTCAACCTCACAATCCCATGAGTTGATGAAAAGAGCTCTTGAGAGCACCGATGCTTTGGGATTCACCGAAATGTGTCTACAACCATTCCTCTCACGTAAGGACTACGCGCACCTCTTCCAGATGGCTCCCACATGGTTATGGATTATTCTCCATTATATATCCTTTTCCCATATTGCTATGTTCACTTTGCATGATATGCTCATTTATATGCCCCTACCATGTATTTGTGACCCATGCTTTGCATCTCACACGACACTTGATTGTATGACTTGTACGTGTGTTTGCAAGCTTGGTGGAGATATTCCTTATTATTTCCATGTTTGCTTTGTGACCCATGCCTATGATGATACTTTGCTCTTGCTTTGTGTTCGTGCTCGCGATATGTCATGTGCATTATTTATGCCCACTATTTGTTCACATGACATGATTGTCATGATTTTGTCTAGTATGTTGCATCTTCGCACTACTAGCTTGCATGATATGATTGGTGTGCTTGACTTGATTGCCTCACACATGTTGAACACTATCTCTTTCTATTGTGTTGAGTGCCTCACTACATTCACTACACCTAGTGCACATTATGATTGGATAGCCTTGCACTTGCCCCATGTGTTTAGACACTTCATATTACTTGGTGTTGTGAATAATTCCTATGTCTACCATAGACCATTTGTTGATTGCTTTGTGCATATGTTCTATGACCATGAGGTAGATGTTTGTTATTTTGTCAAACATATTTGCATCCCTACCTCACCTAGGCATACTTGCTTTCATGATTGCATTGCTTGTGCTCAATTTGTATGCTTACATGCCATGACATAATCCCTTGTCACACCATATGTTATGCATGATGACAACACTTGTGCGGTGATGCACCACTTGAATGCTTGGTTTGGCACTAATGCTAACCATATTTGTTAGTCCAAGTGTTTGTCGTATTTGCTCCTTTTGAAGGAATTCCTAGACGGTGAGATTTTGGAGAGTGTCCCTTTAGAGCTTGAAGATGATGAGCGCTTGGTGATCGTGCACCTATACATGGCGTCGCCATATCTTTCGCATGGTGTTTTTGTTTTTGATCTGGGGACAGATCTTTCCCAAGGGGGAGGGGATGATGTGAAGCATCCTACGGACATCACCATGGCAAGAGCCTGTTTGGTAAGTGAAACATGCAACATCAACTCCACATACATGAAGGTGAATCATATCCTTTACATGTGTTCACTTGACCCCTTCGAGGATGGAATACTACTTAGCATTCCTCTCATGTGCATGCATAGGTATTGTCGGAGCTTCACGGATGAAGAGGAGGAGTGCCAGCACATACGTACGACTACACCATCCGTGAGGCAAGCTTGAAAGAGAAGGTAAAATAAGCGGGGACAAGACTCTGGAAGACTCGGACCTTCCGGCCTGCTCGGAACCTCCGGACTCCGGACCTTACGGCCTGCCTGTAACTTCCGGCCATAGCGCACCCTAGGCGTGCCAACTCTCTAGAAACCCCGGAACCTTCCCGGACCTTCCCCAGAACTTCCGGCGCCCAGAATGTCTGGCCCAGCCCGAAACTTCCGGCCTGTCTGCATGCAGCCACTCGGGCCCAAGTCCCATGTACCCACTTCTACCATCACTTACCCCTTCGTGGATACCACTATATATACTCCACCTCCTCCTCCATTTTAGGGTTAGCTATTGTTTTGCACTTGTGACCATAGCTCCATTACTTGACTCTCTTGAGGAGTTTGTCCTCCTTTGGGAGTATATACAAGTGATGCCAAGGCCCCTCAAGAGGGAAGATCCCTAGTGGATTCAAGGCCCCATCTCACCATGGATTTGGGATGAACTCTACCATGTATCCTCTTTCCCTTTATTGTTCTTGTACCTTGTGGATCTTATGTGTGTGGTGAGTCTAGTGGATGTGTGATTGGACTTGTTCTTGAGTGTTCCTCTTGTTTTTTCTCCTTGTACTTACCCGTGTTCTTCGTGGACCCCCCCTCCAATTCGTGAAAGATCGACACCTACGGGCTTGCCCCGTATCAGAACGATTCTTGTTGGTATAGTGCACAACACTCTACACAGTGAAAACCTAATCGATTAGTCGTGTCCCCGATTATGGACAATTTGAGGCTCTGGACTTGGATCTATATCTGAACTCTCAACACCAGACTAATAACTAATTCTTGGCAACTTAGAATACTTGTGGGCTATGAGACATCGGTTGGCAGAACCATGGCATGTTAGATAACTCTGTAGTGAAGACTCTTGATATTCCTTTGATGTAGGGAAAATAAAACCATCTTTTATGAAAAAGCTCAAACACAGAGCCACAAATCCTTATTGCATATAGAATAGTCTTTATCATCTGCTTCTATTGTGATCTTGCCGATACATTCAATGTACTAACCTACATGACTGTGTCGTATCATGTTGCGGGAATTCAACGATGAGTAAGAGTTACGATATAGGGTTACAGTCTACACTCAACTTGTCGTTGGCATTGATGGGACTCCACACCCTTAATGATTTGTTTCCGCTGTGATATAAGGTATACTCTGGATCTACGGTATTTTTTTACATCTGATGTTATGGTATTCATCGAAGTACTATGTGTGCCAACATACTGATCCAGGGATGGCACAGAAAGCACACAAACTTGACCGTATTGAGTCGGGACGCTACAGAGATAGATCAGAGCACATGTTGATTGTAGGACCTGACCCTAGAAAATGGCTTAGATATAGAAAGACCTGACATGAACACATTTTACTTTGAACTACTCTCGTAACCTTTAAATTATTTTACTAAACCCTCTTTACTTCAAATTATGGATAGAAAACTACATCCTGAATGAAAGAGAACACTACGAGGATTTTCTTGGTGGCCCATTCCTCGTGGAGCTTGTCAAACTGTTAAAGCTACAGATACCTTAGATCAAGGTGTGTAAGAGAAACTCTGGATCATGAGGTGTCAAGACTCAAGTTTTTGGTCGTAAAGAAGACCCCAAGACTAGAGACATCACCTATGGGACATTAAATTGTGGTCGTGATATGGGAATAAACACTGCTATCCATGATGCTATTGCACGGTTATGCTATCATCATCGTGCAGAGCTAGCCAATCACTACTTTGAAAAGGTTGGATGACAGAAGGTTGACGGAGCAACTATTGCCATGACATATGAGTAGAAGATGAAGTTTTCACCTTTGTTGGTGTATAACCAGGATCTGGAACAATACGTCAAGAATCTTAAGATGGACCTTCTGGAAGCTTTATTTAACAAGGAAGCGCTTCATGGGGAACTCAAAACACAGAAGCTGAAGGTGGCCAAGTAGAAGCAAGACCTCGAGATCCAAAAGATACATCGGGAACTGAAGGACAGTAGAAACATGCCTCAAGCCAAGGATGTTGAAATCTAGAAGCTCAAGACCCGAGTCCAAGAAATACAGGGACGACACACGAGACTTTGCGTCAACCAGGATGATCTAGGAGAAGAACTTGCGAATATCAAGCACAACCAGAAGAAGCCCCCTGGAGATGAGAATCAAGACCTGGATAAGCTAGCTTAGCAGTAGTCCACCATGAGCGAATGACGCTGAATGTTTTGTGGTTAGAGTATTTGACCATACTAACTTATATGGGTGGTGATACTATAGAATTGATTGAATAAATCAATGTTTGGTTGTTATTATCTATTTTGTGTGGTTGGTTATCTTATACATTAAGATAAAATATGTGTAGGTTTGTATTTAATTTTTCAACCTTGAGAGATGTGAGATACAGAAGAGTAACAGGAGGCCTTCATATGGGAGAAGCATTAGGAACTCAAAAACTCCCGAGCCTTGAAGACCTGAAATAATGAAGACTTTGTAAAGAAACCATAGTAAACCAGACCATTACAAATGGTGAAACCTTGAGCTAGGATTTGTTTGTCTATTTGGGGTGGGTATTTCTCCCTCTTTATCTTCCTCGGACCCAAAACCTTGAATCCATGGGTAAGTTGACCATTAAACCTTGTTGGAAACAATCACATTTAACCCAAGGAGATACATACATTATTCTGAGTACTCATTCTCTTACACCTACAGATGATGACCATTTATGAGTCTTTCCTCAAGGGCCCGTAAACGATCATGGCCCTGACTAGTGATCACGATTACCCAAAGATATTGAAGGATATGATGAAGCACATTCATATTGAAGGAGATGTAGTTTACAAAGTCTATCCTTCATGGAAAATGGAGTGGAACTTTGGTATGTGGAGGTACACCTCCATAGTGTGAAAGGCATTTGCCCAAAGACTATGGGGCAATACTTTTTCATCTCACGTGTACCACAAGCAACCTTCTTCGACTCAGTTCGTGAAGCTACCATGGAAGCCATACGTCCTGAAGCAAGACTCTGTCACACTCAGCAATACCTGAGAGAGGTGTATGCAGAGATCATGGAGATGAAGCTCATGGCCACCATGATGAAACAAAAGATTTTTGATTTCAAGGAGCACATCGCAAAGTTCCAGTGGGACTAAAGCATCTTGAAGGGGGACAACTGAATAAATATGGAAGTAATGCTTGACCATACCAAACTATGTGGATGACATCATTTGTATTAAAGTACTTTTGAATTTGGAGTTCTGAGAAGTGGTTAAGGATGTAAGAAAGGATTTTATATGAAAATAATATGATTTATGGATGAACCAGCATTTTTTTATTTTAATGGTGATACTCCTGTGTGTGAACACTTGACTAACAGAAATAAAAATGTATTCCATAGAGTGGAGTTTGGACTAAATAAGTTTGAACTTTATTTTCATATGTTGGTTACCCCAAGAGTATGAAGAAATGAAGTATTGATGGATTTAAAGGAGGTGTAATGTTGGAATATGGAACAATAGTAACTCCAAGGATGAGTTAAAGCTATACAAGTGTTGAAGTGGCCCTATAACCCATAGGCACAAGAGTTAATAAGAAGCAAGCACTACCATGTTTATGGTAGAATGTTGGAACAAGCTGTGAATTCATCAGCAAACGTTTCATAGGAGGTTACGCAAAAAATGGGAGTTGTGAAGAAAATGATAGATTTTATGTTTGGATTGTAGAACCAATGGATTTACCCGAACTAGCTCGAGGACAAGAGAAATTCTACAATGCTTGTGAGAATGCCCGAGTGTTAGGATTGCGAGATTCGCTAAACCTTATACAGGGTAATGATTTAGGTGCGGAATGGATTGATCACCATACCGACTTACTCTTGCTATTTGGAATGGTAAATCTTGAGTGACTTACCTATAGTAGAGAGACGATGATTGTCAGAGCCTGTTTAAACCTTAGAAGGTTATGATGAGAAACCGTTATACTAGGTAGCCGTTGCCAATTTGTAGGTTACACTATGAGAACAAAGCCAAGACCAATTTCCTGCAGGAACCATTATTTGATGACCACCATGAGATTATCGATACTTGTTTAGTATTGGCACCTGACCTCCTAGCAAACAAGACCCAGTCTCAGAAGAACTTTATTTTGATGAACGGACAAAATATTTCAAGGGAAACTATATGCCAATACCAGAAAGGCAACAATAAAGGAGATATCCCAAAGATGTGAGAAGATGAATGTTGTCAACACTAAGGAGGTAGTACATGAGTTTTGATGGAACCTTGCCTCTGATTCAAAGTGTGGTAGCACCCCGAACCTTTGTGACGATCAATGGATTTTCAAGAATGACCCCAATCCTAACATTTTTCTTTCTAACCTATTAGAATCTTGAGGGCGAGATTCATTTTAAGTGTAGTTGGTTTGAAACGTCCCAAAATTCAAAATTTTGGAATGTTATATTAATTAAGTAATTATGATTTCTTGAGTGATTGATGTTTGAAATTGAGTGGAATTTAAAACCTTTTGAAAATTTAATGAGAGGGAATAAAATGACTTTCCCAAAAAAAATCATTTGAATCCCTATTCAATTTTAAGTTTGAATCTTTTCAGAATCCTCTGATAAACAAATAATATGAGAGGAGGAAAGTGACACTCCAAAATCAAATATAATGTTTGGTTTGAGATTCAAATTTGAAAATAGAAACTATTTGTAATTTAATTTATATTCTAATTCTAATGCATTTTGGAGTTATTGTGAAAATGATTTTTTAAGTACTTTATTTGGTCATGAAGATATGTTCAAGATTTAGGAATTATTATTTTAAATTTTTTGATATATAATATGCCTATATAAAATGTATTTTTTTGCTACTAAAAAAATTAAACGCCTGCGCTAGGCTTGGCCAGCCGATTGCAGCGAGGCCAAGCGCACGCACGGCACGTCAGGCCAGCAGGCCACCGCGCCTGGCCAACCTGGCCCAGGCCAGCGCCAGCACGCACGTGCGCTCGTTCCCAAACGTCCGTCGCCGGCTCTCTCTCCGTCTCTCACACATGGACTCCCTCTCCCTCGCATGATCTCTCTTTCTCTCTGTGGCGTTGGGGCCCTTCCTTCTTCCTCTGCATGCAACGAGCCCGAGTCCAGCACGCGCACGATAGCGTACCGCCTCGACGTTCAACTTTGGGAATCCTATCTACTTGCAACCCCTTGCCCACGAAAGTTGTCCTAGAAATACCCGGGGCCTGTCTTGTCCGATTGCCATAAAATTCCTTGCCATAACCTCCCGTATCAACCACCGTTGTCGTTCCAATCAAGGACGGCTGAAAAGAGTCCATCGCTTGACTCCGACCGCGAGTGAGATTTTCGAGAGCCCTCCTTCCAGATTTGGCTACCTCTCATCCTTGCACATCTCCTTGACATACTTTGGACGCTAGTTTATATATATAGGACAGAACTAATCTGTTTCCAAAACAGAATATTATTCTGATAGTATTGATACTTGTACTGCTGACTTCGAGCAATTATACTAACGTATGTTGATGCTTCGCAGTTGTATTGGTGATTTCGAGCAGTTGTACTGAGAGTAATAGAATAATATTCTGTTTCGTGAAACGGAATAGCTCAGGTATATATATAGGCAAAATTGTATCTATCATAGCTTGCTACAGAACTTGTTTAGGTTGTCTAAGCTTTTAACGGTTTAAAAGTTATCAAATAATATGAAGTAAATAGTGTATCGTTTTTCTAATGTGCATTTATGTGTCCTCGACAAAAAAACAAGAATTTCAGCTTGCGCTGACATAAAATATATACTCACCTACTTGTTATTTTTGTCCAGCACACATAAAGTTAATTTTTTCAATCGCACCGTTGGATCATGTTATATTATAGGTGTGGTGTTTAAGTATTTTTTCAGAATTTTTATAAACCTCTACATCGTCGAAAATCTTAACTAGTTATGTGGCAAGCTATAATAAAAAATCCTGCTCCTATATATATAGCAGTTTTAGTTTCGGTTAACACGGTTTAGATCGAACTGAGCCGCTCGTTTTTTCTATTTAGCCACAACCGTCGAATCACTTAGTTACAGGTCGTCTGCTCCTTAGCCCGCGCTACTCTTATTTAAAATTATATTTTTGATTAAATCTTTTTTCTACTATTTTCTAGTGGAATAGTTTATCAAGTGGTTTAATAAAATTAATTTTAAAACTTATTTAGATTTGTTTAAAACAGATTGAAAAACAATACCTAGTATGCCTAGTTTTTTTGAAAGAAATTGTTTACTTCTATTTCAATAGTAATTTGTTTTTGTCACTTTAATTTATTTTTCAATATAAAAAATTGCTAGTTATTAGGAAAAATATAATTTATCAAATTGCTTTAATCAGATTTGAGTTAAATCTTGTTTAGTTCATAACTTGAGTTTATAATAGCCTTTTAATTGATTATTTTTCCTAATAAACGATATACTAAATACTTTCTCTTATTATAAAACTTAATATTTTATTTTCTGTTAAAAAGTTGTTTTGATCCGAGAAGTTATTCTATTTTTGTTTGCTAAGAAACTTAGAGTTTTGATAAAAGTTTCTTTATAGTTTTCTTTTGAGGTTTTCTTTTGATTTGAATAGGTTTTCTTTATTGTTCTATCTATTGAGTTCTTTTGATTGTTATAGTGATTGATTATGTGAATGCAATTGTTTGGTTATAATAGATTTTCTCGGAGTGTGACGAACAGTACTATCAGCAATTTCTCACAACGATAAAATCTTCATCAACTTTATCAGGCAAGTTCACTTTGGCCATATGTTCATACAAATGTTTTATTGCATTTAGTATCACCTTTTTCATCATTTCCTCCGGTAGTTATATTGAATCTTGTAGTTAGGTAGAAGCATGAGGTAGGAACCCACACCATCGTTACTGAGCCCCGGGAACGTTGCTTATGTTATGCTACGCTATCATAGACTGGGATTGGTATGAGTGCTCATGAGTGGTGTGAGAAGGAGGACTCTATGATTAATGATGACAACTTCAAGATGGCAACTTCAGGGCCTACATCTACAAGACCTCGAGACTTCAAGACCCGAGACAAGAATTCAATACACACCATTGGGTGGAAGATGGTTTTGATGGTCACCCTAGAGTAACCAATGGATGACCCGAGATGCATGGAGAAGCGCCATGACTTCTTGTGGAAAGCTTCACCCAGACTCAAGTAGATGGAAGAATACTTCAAGCCTGGAATCTTACCTATGCAACCACAAGTCATTATGGGTTGTGGCTTGGTTGACCATAGTTGTGACTCCGGATAGGGCGGTATTGGCAGATGTAGTCAACGATAGGATTCGATGGGCACTGGACAGTGGTCAGGAGAACTCTTTGAAAGACCATGTTTTGTTCGTCCTTTTTTTCAAACACCCGGCAGTGCAAGGACTTACAAGGAGGGAATGATTCTTGCGGATAAAGTGCACAACAATCTATAGAGTTAAAACATAATCGATTAGTCGTGTCCCTGGTTACGAACAATTTGAGCCTCTGGACTTGGATCTATCTCTGTACTCTAAACACCGGACTGGTAACTAATTACGGGTAACTTAGGATAGTTGTGGGCTATGATACATTGGTAGGAGGAACCATGTCATGGTAGATAACTCTGTAGTGAAGACTCCTGGTATTCCTTTCATGTAGGGAAAATAAAACCAGCTTTTATGCAAAAACTCAGTCACAGAGCCACAAAGCCTTATTGCATATAGAATTGTTTTTATGCTTCTATTATGATCTTGTCGGTACATTCAATGTATTGATCTACACGGCTGCACCGTATCATGTTGCAGGAATTCAATGACGAGTAAGAGTTACGATATAGGGTTACGTTCTACACTCAGCTTGCCATTAGCATTGATGGGATTCCACACCCTGAATGATTTGTTTCCGTTGTGATATAAGGTATACTATGGATCTACGATATTCATTTTACATGTGATGTTATGGTTTTCATTGAAGTACAGTGTGTGACAGCATACTGATCTAGGGATGGCATAAAAAGAACATAGACTTGACTGTATTGGGTCGGGTCTTTACAAAGGCATGGTGTGGCCACTCGCATCGCCAAACCTCCATACTCCACGAAATGTTGAGGTCATGGTCCTGTACATCCCCAACTATTCCCTTGGGACTCCATCTCGAAGAACCTCTCGGAAACAAGTTCATTTTCCTAAGAACAAATTTCTGAAATATTTTGACCAAAAAATTTTGTCAACAAACTTTATAAGATTGATAGCAGCTACTCATATGGGTTTCTAGAGGCTATATCAAGCATTGAAACTACTTGGAACTCAAAGAATTTAACATGCAAGATCATTTTCAGTAGCAGCAAAATATGCAAAATATAATCCACTAAAGCAAATAAAACTAATTGGAGCAATGAAGGAGTCACATGCCAAGGAGCAATCCCACAAAACAGTTTCGGAAACGAAGATCCAAGCAAAGAGATCAAAAATCTCAAGTTTGCGAGCAAGATCAGGAGAGAGAGATCTACGAGGAATATTTTTTCTAAAGGTGAGAGATGATGTGGGCTGAAATACTAAGTGACGGGGTCTTGTGGGACCCACAAGGCATCTTGGCGTGCCCAGGGTTGTTGCCTTGTGAGCAACAGGTGCACCCCCTGCGTTGTGTTCAGCTCCAGAAATTCTTAAATATTCCAAAAAAATCGTGCGAAAGATTTACGACATTCTGAGCACTTTTATTTTTGGGCCATCTTTTATTACACAGTTTATTCATAAAATAGGATAATCATGGCATTTTACTTTATTAAACTATAAATAATAGAGAGCAAACTGAAATTATAGAAAGTTGTGCTTACTAAATTTATCGACCACATGCTTCTAAAAAAGAATCCATTATTAGGGTTGATCGAGTCTTACTAACGAACCATTTTCGATCAACATGAAACCTACAAAATTTCGTATGACCCTATGTTACCTCAGTGGAGATATACATTTCCCCAATAGTAAAAATATCATATCTCTTCTTGATAGTAGGGAGAGGACATTTGAACTCTCCAATAGTCATTATTGCTATTTGTTCAATATAATTGATATTATTCACCACAATTTGTTTCTTCGGAAAGTATACCGTGTGCTGATTTCCATTGACATGAAAAGTAACTTTGCTTTTGTTGCAATCAATAACAGCCCGTGCAGTATTCAAAAAGGGTCTACCAAGGATAATAGACATGTTTTCATCCTCAGGCATATCAAGAGTAACAAAGTCTAATAAGATAGTAACATTTGCAACAATAACGGGGACATCCTCACAAATCCCAATACGTATAGCGGTGGATTTATCAGCCAATTGCAAAGATATTCCAATAGGTATGAACTTGTTCAAATCAAGTCTTTTATATAAAAAGAAAGGCATAACACCAACATCGGATCCTAAATCAGCAGTTTTAACATAATTCCATTTAATGGAGCAAGGTATAGTAGGTATCCCTGGATCTCCCAATTTCTTAGGCACTCAACCCTCATTTTTTCTTCTTGGAGGGACTAGGTGTATTATTATTCATTTCAGTGAGCAAATCATTATGTGACGTAGCAACTTGTTCTAACTGAGTATGAACCATGGATGAATGTTTACCTAAACCTCTAACATCATTAGCAATTCTAAACATCAAGTCACTCAAGCAATCAATCATAATGGCATTTCATTTTAGTTGATCCTTGACATACATATTAAAATGTTATTACTTAACAATGTAATTATCAAATTCATCCATGCATTGAATAGTAGTTTTATTGTAAGATATATATCTCTCATGGAATCTGCAAAGAGAATTTACCCCTACTACCTGTGTAGGGATATCAAGTCCATGTATCTCTTCAATAGGTGGTAAATTCTTGACATCTTCAATTTTAATACCCTTTTCGTTCATAGTTTTCTTGGCTTCTTGCATACCTTCTGGACTAACGAATAGAATACCTCTCTTCTTAGTAATTGGTTTAGGAGGTGGTTCAAGAAGTGTCCAATCATTAGCATTCTTCAAGAAATTATTCAATAGTTCTTCAGCTTGCCCAATAGTTTGTTCCCTGAAAACACAACCGGCACAACTATCAAGGTGGTCCTTGGAAGCATTGGTTAGTCCATTGTAAAAGATATCAAGTATTTCATTTTTCTTAAGAGGATGATTAGGCAAAGCTTTAACAAGCTCGAAACAATTTGCGCAAAGTAAATATTTTGTGTAAAGCAACTTGTTTATTATGAGCAGCGAAATATTTTCCAGAGAAGTAATATATCATATCCCGGGGACTACGCACATAATCAGGAGCAAGAGAAAGAAACCACTTCTTAGCATCACCCTTTAATGAAAAGGGAAAAGGCTTAAAAATATTTTAGAAGCAAATTTTTTCCTCATTAGCAAATAGGGTGGGAATATCATTTAATTTGGTAAGGTGTGACACGTCAGTTTCGGAATCATAACCATGAAAAGGATCAGATTCTTCCAAAGTAATTAATTCAGGACCAACACAGAATTCATAGTCCTTATCAGTAACAAATATAGGAAAAGTAGCAAATTTAGGATCATATTTCATTTTCTCATAGATTTTTCTTTCAATTTACTAAGAAGTCTTAAGATCATATCTATCATTACAATCAAGAAAGTCTCTAGCTATCTCCCCGTCCATAACATAGCCATCAGGTACATCATACATTTTGACTCTAGCAGGAGATCGACAAAATAGGTGAATTGTAGTTTTCATCAATTTCAGCATTCTTAAGTTCACTAGACTTAGAAATTTATTCATTAAGAAATTCAACCAGTGGTACGGTTTCAGCTTCATCTAGCATAGTAGTAGCATCATCATAAGTTTCATTTAAAACAGACGTAGCATCATCAATTACTTGCGACATATCAGATTGAATATCAGGTGGTGGTGTCGCAAGCAAACTCAAAACAGAAGGCAAATCAAGTGCAGAGCTTGATGGTAATTCCTTACCTCCCCTCATCCTAGAGAGTCCGCTCTTGGTTTTAGCATCTTTCAGATTATTCATAGTGACCACTGAAAATCCCAAGTGAACTCAATATATAGAGCCATGCTCCCCGGCAACGGCGCTAGAAAGATGTCTTGACAAACCACAAGTATAGGGGATCACAACAGTCTTCGAGGGTAGTATTTCACCCAAATTTGTTTATTAGACACAAGGGGAGCCAAAGAATATTTATTGGTTTTACCAGTTGAGTTGCCAATTCAACCAGACATGGAAGTTCTTTATGCAAACAAAGTTTTTAGTAGCACAGTAACAAAAGCAACACGAACAGTAAAAAATAGCAGATTGTAATGATTGCAGCAACAGTAGTAATGAGAGTAACTTAACGGAGATCAATATGTGGAAAGTGTAGGCCTTGGATCAGTGATGTATAATTGATTTGGATGGCATTCATCATGTAACAGTTACACACTAGAGCGATAAGAACTAGCTCCAATTCATCAATAAATGTAGGC
Source organism: Hordeum marinum (assembly GCA_022496015.1). Lineage (NCBI taxonomy): Eukaryota > Viridiplantae > Streptophyta > Magnoliopsida > Poales > Poaceae > Hordeum > Hordeum marinum. Next base: position 377,669,361 of record CM039678.1, on the reverse strand, counting down.
ACGTATTCCGTATATAGTCATACATGCTTATAGTAAGAACTTGCATGACATATTTGTTGGGGAATGATGCATGGAAAACAAAAAACATCCTACACACACAAGATCTATACATGGAGATATATAGATACGAGAGGGGGAGTAGAAAGGAAGTGGATGTCGCCTAGAGGGGAGTTGAATAGGCGCTTTAAAATAATTACGGTTTAGGCTTGAACAAATGCGGAATAAAACTAACATTTAATAAGTCAAGCACAAAACCTAAAACAACTAGGCCCATCTATGTGCACCAACAACTTATGCTAAGCAAGATAAACAACTAAGTGATAGCAAGATATATAGCAAGAAACAATATGGCTATCACAAAGTAAAGTGCATAAGAAAAAAGGGCTCGGGTAAGACATAACTGAGGCACGTGGAGACGATAATGTATCCCGAAGTTCACACCCTTGCGGATGCTAATCTCCGTTCGGGGTGGTGTGGAGGCACAATGCTCCCCAAGAAGCCACTAGGGCCACCATAATCTCCTCATGCCCTCGCACAATGAAAGATGTCGTGATTCCACTAAGGGACCCTTGAGGGTGGTCACCGAACCCGTACAAACAAGGTTGGGGCACACTGCACAACTTAATTGGAGGCTCCCAACAACACCACGAAAGCTTCACCACAAAGGACTATGGCTTCCACGGTGACCTCAAATGCTCGAAGCAATATCCATAACTTAATTGGAGACCCCGACGCATGCCTTGAGCTTTGCACCACAATGATTGAGCTCCGAGGCACCACCAACCGTCTAGGGCGCCAAAGCACCCAAGAGGAACAAGCTCTAGGGTGCTCAAACACACAAGAGTAATAAGCTTCTCAACCTCTCACTTCCATGTATCACCGTGAAGAACTCAAACCTATGTACCAAATGCAATGGCAAGGGCACACGGAGTGCCCAATTCCTTATCTCCCAAATCCCACCAAAGCAACTAATGTTAGGGAGGAAAATGAGAGGAAGAACGAAGAAGAACACGAAGAACTCCAAGATCTAGATCCAAGGGGTTCCCCTCGCTTAGAGGAGAAAGTGATTGGTGGAAATGTGGATCTAGATCTTCTCTCTGTTTTCCGTCAAGAACTAGCAAGAATCATTGGAGGGATTGAGTGTTAGCAAGCTCGAAGAAGGTCAATAATGGGGGAAGGACACGAGCTCAAAGGATAAGGTTCAATGGGGGAAGAAGACCCCCTGTTATAGGTAGGGAAAAACCAACCGTTATGCTCACAACCCGCACAGAGCGGTACTACCGCTTATGGGAGCGGTACTACTACTAGGGAGGTGGAAGCCCTTTGAAAAACAACAGCGAGGAGGCAAAAGGCCAGTAGAACTGCCGGAGCAGTACTACTGCTAGTCCTCATGATACTACCACTAGGGATAGCGGTACTACCGCTAAGGGTAGCGGTACTACTGCTTGCGAGCAGTACTAAAAAAATACATCCATGCCTACCACCGCTGGACTAAACACGAGATTTTGGTCTCGAGCGGCGGTAGTACCGCTCCGGAGCGGTAGTAAAAATTACATCCATTCCAAGCGGTAGTAGCCGCGGTAGTACCGCTGCAGCCTTTTAAGAACACCAAAACTGCCACAACTTCTGCAAACGGAGTCTGAATTCAACAAAACCAAGTTTGTTGGAAAGATAACGACATGGGATAACACAATATTTATAGAAATATCAATAAGAAGCAATTAATGAAAGTCCCATAAGAAAACGGTGAGAACCCTTCCTCAGATAAGACCGGTAAAACCTCCAACGTCGAAAATGCATTAGAAGAAGCATATGAAATCCGTTTTTTGATGCACTAGAGCTTGTCACGAAGATAACCACAAGCTGTAAAACATCAAAAAGAGAAAATACAAATAAGAATCAATAATGATGATGCAAGGATGCAATGGTTTGAGCTCTCGACGAACGATATGATCAAGCTACTGACTTGAGAGCCCCCCTTGATAGTATGGCTATCGATCCTATAACACGGTCTCCAAACTATCACCATGAGACCGGTAAAATTGAAAACCTATCAAGGGAAAAACTTTGCCTTGCACGAATTCCACTTGAGCTAGATGATGATGATCTTGACACCCTCAAGTTGGACCACCTTCCGTGATTGCGTTGGCTCGATGAAGGCTAGTTAATTGCTCCCCCATACTCCACTATGGGTGAGTCACTCTTCGGCACACCTTCACAAGTCCATTGTCACCAGAATGGACAGCAAGATACAAGCATGATTTCTTCGTGATGCTTCACTTGAACTTGCACACCGCAACCTTGATGACGATCACCACTTGATGTCATCTTCCATGGGTTGTATGGGATCTTCCTCTCAATGCAATCCCATGGAAATATACATAACGCTACAAAGAACATTCACGTAGACCATGGGTTAGTACACAAAGCGTAATGGACAATGCTTACCATACCATGGGATCACTTGATCCTTCTCGGTACATCCTGTACGCTTTGTGTGTTGATCAACTTGGTTCACTCTTTGACTTAGTCTTGATCAACCTTGTATCTTATCTTCTCTATGACCAATCTTTGGATAACACCTTTAATACCACTTTGGTCACCATATAAAATCCTTAAAACCAACAGATGGACTTCAAGAAGTACATAATCCTTCGAATATAACTCAAGGCAACCATTAGTCCATAGAGGTGTCATCAATTACCATAACCACACATGGAGAAATGTGCTATTACAATCTCCCTCATTTTGGTAATTAATGACAACCACTTTCAAGAGATTTTATATAAGGAAAGAAGCACAACCAAGCACACACACATGCAGAGCAATGCATGGGTGTGAGATGCAACTGCTTAAGCAATAAAAGCAAAACTCTCTAAGCTTTCCAAACTAAACTCTCTAAACTTCTCCCCCATTGGCATCGATTGCTAAAATGGGCGAAAAGCTTAGAAAGCCAATATAATAGGTGTTCCTCTAAAAGGTTTGTATTTCTCAAAAAAAATGAGTGCAATGAAATACACATATCCAATGATAAGTAGTTGGAGGAAAACAAGCTATATTGGGGATCCAAAGATTGCAAAAAGGATCATATGGCACAAACACATACATCAGAGTGAAGCAAACAATCAAAATATACCAATTGGAACAATCAATCACATGGTCCTACCAGCCACATGAATAAAAGATATTATGATATGGGCAAAAGAGTGTTTATAAAGGAACTAGAGGAGCTCCCCATGATTTGTGCAGAAATAATAATTTTTGTATTTTGAATACAAGTGCACAAAATAGGATCATGACTCCCCCAAAATCAATATAAACACACAAGTGCAAGCAAGTAGATAAGACAATGAGCATAGTACTTGCACTAAACATATGGTTGAGCAACATGTAAAAGAGGCAATCTTAAAAATAGGCTCAACCAAAATGATGGATGTGAGTCATGGCAAAGCACTTGAGAAGACTAGTATAAGGATGAGCATTAAGCATCACCATAGTTTTGATGAAATGAGACACAAAGTGCGAGCCATATCCTTCCCACATACACAAACCACTCGCAAGTGGGTCCACAAGTTTACTAATAAGAGAATTAAAAACCAATGCTTGTGACAACCCCTGGTGAAGATAGGAAATAATAGCATTGTCAGGAGGAGGGATATTGATCGAAATGGCAAAACCTCGTGAAGACAAGAATGAGGAAAATAATCTTCACCACCAAAGAGTGCATCAAGATGCAAGGATATAAGATCCGCACTCAAGACAGACTCTTTCACGAAACCACCAAGTAAATAAAAAGGAAATGCAACGGTGGACGTGAAAGAAAAGAGGATATCAACTAGAGATGTAACTTGTCTAATGTGTATAAGATTCTAGGTAGAGGGCAATCATGATGATATATCCACAAAGAATGATGTACACACGAAATAGTTACAAGAAGGAACAAACAAGATATCCAAAAGGAAGTCATAAATATACCAATAAGACCTTTGTTTGAAAGCATAGCAGATAGCCTAATATTTTATTATTGTACATAAATGAAGAACCAATACACGAACATCAAAGACATCACAACTAGCAATATGACATCATCATTGAGACGCTTTGAGAAAGGAAACAAGTACCACAAGAATGACTCAAGAAATCCATGCCATGATGCAATGTATAAAAGGTTCAATGCGAGAAATGTATGCATGAAGTAGAGCATTGGATTGATGTAGTAGACAATGGTTCTTCGATCATCCTAGCATGGCTCCAATAAGCACATGGTGTCAACACCTTCCTTGTAAGTGAGCCGAGTGTCCAATGTATCTCCAATTTTTCCTAGAACAACACCACAGACACAGTCGTACCCAAACTTATTGGGGCCAAAGAGTTAGAGGACCAACAGCACATAGGACAAACTCCACATAAATATGTGCATATAGATATGAAATTGAATTTCATGCACACTTTAGAAAATTTATGTCATAGTGGAGTTTCCCCTATATATTGGGTCAAGGAAAGAGAACATGCCAATGAAAGTACATGTAGTAAATATGCACGCTCAAGGATTTCAAGAATCAAATTAGTACATAGTTGATAAGATACCGAAAGATAAGGTATCAAGTGAAATTAAGATACCAAACTAAAAATTATCAATTGATGGATACCAACTAAAAGATTCATCAAGGAATGAGATATCCATTGACACATGCGAAATAGAAGGAAACAAGATACCAATTGAAGGAAAACAAGAGGTATCAAGTTCCCAAAAGAGAGCTAGGTTCAAAACAAACCAAACCCTCCACAAATTTTCATGATGGCACAAAGCACCATAGAGAAAAGGCTTGCCTCCCACCAATACCCACTTGATGAAGATCAAAAGATTTTATGATAAACACATAAAGAGAGTGTTCTAAATAAAATAGGATAGCTCCCCCAAGATATGTGCATTATATAGAAATTGCATTTGCATACAAAATGCACATGATGGGATCATCACTTTCCCTATATCTATAGAAACACTAGACATGCTCAAAACGATCCACAAGAGGCAAGGAAGACAAACAATAAACAAAACCTATGTAAAGATGATTAGCAAATTCTACCACTTAAAAGGAATACCAATTGTCAAGGGACAAGAAGTATTTGTAAATAATTCCCATTGGTAGGTTACAAATAGATCCAACATCATCTTTACTCTTAAATAACAAGCAAATGACACTTGTGGAGCTAGCACGCCACCTAGGAACAAGATAAACTATAATATCAAATATAAGTGGCAATATCTCAAATGTACACATCTCTGGGCTTGTAATATGCACATAGCATATTACTCCCCTATAATGTGGTAACCCAACGTTAATAACAAGTGGCAAATGAAATCCAACAAGAGATAATTAATGTACCATTTCGAACTTGAATTTCTCATGAGAAGACATACCACATAGAAGTTAGATAATCTTGTAATATAAATATTAAGTGGTATTCCTCATGAAAACACATTTTTAGGGTCGTGAAGTGCATAAAGCACACCACTCCCCCAAAATGGGATAATCAATTAATCTCTCACAAAGAGCCAACTAAGATACAAACATAATGCAAAAAGGCTCTACACAAGACTCGGACATACATGATGTGCAACCCATCATACATACTTGCTTTCTCAAGTTAAAAAATAGGAAGCAAAACATATACAAACACATGCAAGGTACAAAACCACAACATGCAAAGAGGCAAGTAACTAACAATGTATTCAATTTAAGTACAAGTTACCGCAAGGAGGAACATTGGTATATGATAGACACTTGATGATCCACATGAGTTGGCTTGAGACAATATGAATGATGAAGAACCCTTAATTCTTCATATTGTAGCCAAGTCACCAATGCGCTCCATCAACACATATTCATCAAGTTTGAGCTTGTTGGACCCCAACCAAGTTGGGTCCTAAGAGGTTAGTCACAATAGGCTTGGCTACCCAAATGGTTATTTTCTTGACACCACTTTGAGTACCAACACATTTGGCAAACACATTGCCAAGCTTATCCTTCCCAAGAGAATAGATATCATCAATAATAATTGGGTTGGATAATTTACATTTCGTGCAAGAAGAAGCGAAGTGACCCTTCTCACAACATAAGTAGCAACATCTAACCTTTACTTTCTTCTCAATTGATTTCTTAACTTGAGGAGCGTTGACTTGGGTCTTCTTGGGAAGAGGCCTTTCTTCAACTTGTGGTTGAGCATGCTATTGAACTTGTGGTTGCTTCCCTTGTTGCTTGTTACTTTGACGCTTATTCTTCAATGGGCAAGATCTTACATGGTGCCCTTCTATTTTGCACTTGAAGCAAATAATCTTGGCCGAATTATTGACTTGTTCTTGGCCCTTCTTCTTATACTTCATGGACATCTTCTTCTTCTTGGAGTTGAATCCAAGTCCACCTTTGTAATTTGGGAATTTTTGCACACTCAAGATATTGTTAAGTGTGGGCTTCCCTTCATGACTCTTTTCCAAGTCTTTCTTCAAAGAAGTGACTTGGGCCTTGAGCTCATTTATTTCCTCTACATGGTTAGAATCAACATAAGTGCTAGAGGAAGTATAAGCTTCATCATTAGAGCAACAGGGCAAGGAAAGTAATTCATCACAAGATGTACCAACATTATGAGTAGATGAACTATGAGGACTAGCACATGGCAATAAAGCATTTCTAGTAGATGTAGTGCTAATGTCCACATGAGGCTCACTAGATGTTACCTTAGTAGTACTAGCCTCATGAGCTATTTTAGCACATTATGCGATACTAGAAGATTGCCATGATAGCTAGAAAGCTTTTCATGACTTTCTTCCAATTTCCCATAATTGCTAGATAGCAACTCAAGTTGAGCCCTTATCTCAACATTCTCCTTTAATATGGATGCCTCAATAGAAATAGAGTTAGTAGCACAAGCATCATCTTAAACAACAATAGGAGAAGGCAACTTGGAAAGCTCTTTAGCATATGAAACTTTAAGTTGATCATGAGACTCGATGAGTTCAATGAGCGAAATCTTAACGAACCTTGATCCATTTTCGAGTTGCTCAAAGTCCTCAAGGAGTTTAGCATGTGCAACTTCAAGCTTATCATTATTAGTTCTAAAACCATTAGCCACCTTGAGAGTTCTTTCATGGGATTCCTTTAATCTGGATAATTCTAGATCAAAGGTCTCCTCAAGAGATTCCTTGGTGGTTTGTTCATTTTCAAGAGCTTGAGATAGCTCTGCGGTCTCATTAGTGTAATCACGTTCATGACCTTCCATTTTATCAATGCTGGTCTCATGCTCCTCGAGATGATCTTCCAACTCCTCAATATATTTCTTGCCCTCAATGGGAATAGACATGATTTCCATGAAGTTGGAACGAGCAGTTTTATTCTGATGAAGAGCTTTAAAAACCATTTCTCCCTTAATTTTTAAGGAATCAATTTTATCACTCTCTTCATCATTATCATGAACATCATCATCGTGAGATAATTGGGATTAAAAGTAGGAGATACCTTTGAAGCCTTAGCCATAAGGAAAAAGTGAGAAACAATAGATGATGATGTAGGATCCCTTGAAGCACCATTCAAGACCACATATTGTTCAATGGAGTGTTGGGTTTCCTCTACATTGTTAGCACAACAACTCGAGGAAATAGATACATTTTTATCATGACAACAAGATATATCAAGCATATCATCATGAGATTTAGTCAAGCAATTTTTACATGATATGCAAGGACTATTAACACAAACATGTGAAACATTTAAAGTGCTCGAGGTGTTAAAGTCCAAAGATGAAGCATAGCAATAAGATAGTGATGAAGGATCATCAATAATTATCCCACTATCAACATTACAATGATCACCACTACTCACCATATTATTGCCTTGTGGCAATCCACATGTAGGTGAAGTACATGAAGTTGAGGAGGCAATGCGACCGGAGGTGGAAGGAGAACAATCATCCCTACAAATCTTGGACACACCATATTTATCTCGAAGCTTTGTCCACAACTCATGAGCATCTCGGAATGTGTTGTGGGGAACGAACACCTATGGGATCAGAGGGACCCCTTTAGGTTCGGTGGGGGAGAAGGCCCGCGCAAAGAGAAAGTCTGATGAACAGCACGTGGGGATTTTACCCAGGTTCGGGCCGCAAAGATGCGTAAAATCCTACTCTTGCATGGTTGTATTGGGTGAGTGTTCTTAGGGTTCTAGCTACAGGAGCACCATGAGTAGCTGCCACGCATATGAGCTAGAAGGTCTGAAAGTGTAAAAGTTTGAAGATCCAAAAGTCCTCTACAGTATCGCCCTGAGCCTCCTTTTATACTCTGAAGGGGATCCGAATAGTGGCGTACAGTGCGTACCCGTGGTGTACAAAGCTACAGTGCTATCATACCTAACACTAACGGGGTAGGACAAGCGCATTTAATGCACCATCAGGCATCTCTGATTGTCTTTGGGACAGGACAGGAGCCCGTCCCATCGGCACTGCTTAGCCCCTCCATCGCCAATGCCGCGACATGTGCCCAGGCGGGGCGACACCTGGCCTGTGCGCTAGCAGGGCCTTGCCGAGGCTTCGATTTGTCGGGTCTTGTCGGGGCTTTGCCTTGCCAGGGCTTTTAGGGCCATCCTAGAAAGGTCTTGTCTTTGGTCTTGGTTCTCCCGTACTTGTATCTAGAAGATCCTTGCCGAGCCTCATTGCCAGGGTGGCTACTACTGCCCGTGCATGAGTAAGGGGCACTGGAGAGCCCAAAAACTCTAGTGCACCGACAGGAGCCCCCGGGCATGGGCCACACACGGTGCGAGGCGTTGTTGGGCTAGGCCCAAACAGTGCACGGGCACGCGTGGCAGGGTCTTGCGGTTGTGATCATTGCGCTTGTTGCGCCTCCCCGATGCCCATTGAATGCGGGACGTGGGATACGTGCGCGGCACGGCCGTCAAATTTTCAATTACTATGGCAGGTCATTCCCGCCATGCTCACCGCATGCATAGCGGGGATCCAGCAACGGGCGCTCGTGACTTACAGTCCCTGGGAAAGGCAGTAACTGCAGTGCCATAGATTGGAGCAACGGGGCGGTTGTTGTTCGCCCCGTGATCGAGGGTGACGCTATTGAAGGAGGTGGGCGGCTACCCTTTGAGCGGGGGAGAGCCAGCCCCCGTGTTTCCCCCTATAAATTAAGGGTAGCGGGGGTGGTGCCCATCCATTCTTCCTCCCTCCTCCGAGGGTGAACTTCCATAGCTTGCCCTTCCACGTCTTCCCAACCTTCGAGCGGCGCCCTCCCTTAGCCATGAATAGGGGGGCGAGGGCGGCCACCGTCCTTAGCTCCAAGGAGGAGCTCTTGTTGGGATCATGCCAACGCTTCAGCCATAGAGGTGGAGGGCGGCTCGAGCGCGCGCGGTGGAAGAGGCGTGCGGGGTCGTGGCCATCATGGAGGCCGAGGTCGGGGGAGGCGGAGTGCTGCTTCACCTCCTCTTCCGACACCAGGCCTCTCCCTTGAGGAGACCCACGCCGAGGGGATGGCACTGGATTTCGTCCTTGACCTGGTCGGTCCCCTCCGGAGTCATCTCCATGTCCCTCGCCTCTTCGCTAGGGCAATGGAAGATGACGAGCCGCCCGTCCTATGGTTATGGGCATGTGGCTGTTGTAATGGCGCGACGCGGGTGGATGTCGAGTACCCAGCGAGTCGTGTCATTTTCCTCAGGCACGGCTGGAAGACCTTCGTCCACGCCCACAACCTCCAGGTAGGGCACGTCCTTCGTTTTAAGATGACGGAGGCCAATCTTCTCTCCGTCAAGATTTATGGGCGCTCCAACATCTGTCTCAGCTACTGTGAAGAGAGCTTGAGCAGCGTCAAAAGCTCCTCCTCAGGCGAGAGTGATGGGGTGGACAGCGGCAAGGACGACGACGATGAGTCCAATCTTCAGGCCGTCAAGTCGGAGCTCGACGACTCGAGCTTGGACTGACCATTGGCCGCGCCATCACCGCTAGCCTCACGCCTCTCCCCCTCCCGGCAGGATGATCTTGTTGGGGGCCTCCATCCCAGGCGCTCCCTCATCTTACAACTGGATCTTTCGGAATGCCCATGGACTTTGGCTTCTGGGGTCCATCCCCCTTTTCGTCTGCACTGGCCCTCTCCTCCGGGCAATGCTGGTCCAGGAGGGGTCGGGCTCTTGCCTGCCCATCTGGAAGCCCTGCCCATCTGCGCAGTGCTGGTCCAGAGGGGTCAGGCTGGGCTTCTGCCAGGGGCCTCTCGCCATCTTTTTCTTCTTGTAGCCCGCCTCCCCTTTCCATATTTTTCTTCATGTAATCTCCCCTAGGGGACAAAGTCAAATAAAGATGTACTTAGGAAAAGGCGACATCTCATGTCAATTTCACCCTATTTTGAATAACTGTACATTATCTTCCTTGTTAGACTGTTTCTTTGCATGGAATTTCCCTACGCCTTTCCGAAAGAATCTTGCCGGTGTGTGTAGCCCTACCGCGAGCGCTTTGAGGAACGGATCCATAGCAGCCTACTGGCGGTGCTACAGCTGGCAAGATACCTTGGTGTTTTTGGTGCAGCCGCTTAAACTGTTGATCATGCTCAAAATAGAATAAGGGCGTGAACACAGTCACTTGGGTTGTTGAGCGGACTCGAAATGAAGCAAGAGTGCGGATGCAGCCATTTAAGCCGTTGAGGACCCGAAACAGAGTGAGGGTGCAGCCAATCACAGCAAGGTTCCCGTGCATGCAGGTTTTCCATACAAAAGTCGAAATTGTCCAAGGAGGATAATTTCACAGCAAGAATTCACTCAGGGTTTTGCAGCTTATCTTTTTGTTGTTGTACTCCTTCCGGGAAGATTTTTTTGGGACGCCGCTCATAGGTATCCATACCATCATTCCACCCCCCCCCCCCGACAAAGCTGCATGTGAGGTAACCTTCTGTCCTTTGATAAAAAGAAAGAAGAGAAAATATGGATGTGGAACCTTGGCGGTCCGTTATCTCTTGCCGGGAGTAAGCGTAATGCAATATCTTGGACAAACATGCATAAAAGTAAACATGAGAATGAACAAGATTTGCGGAACACTTAGCTTTATTCAACTACGCACAGGGTCTGCGCCTGGATTTGTACCAAGGATTACATGCTCCAGCGGCAAGACTTGTAAAAAAGGTGGTTGCCGGGAGGCCCGGCAACTGCGCCTTATGGGTAGAACTTACGAAGATGTTCGATATTCCAGGAGTTGCTCACTGGGATGTCATCTTCGGTCTCCACACGGACTGCGCCAGGCCTGGTGACTCGTACGACCTGATAAGGGCCTTCCCACTTTGGCGTCAACTTGTTTGAATTCTTGGCGAACTGAACGCGCCGAAGAACAAGGTCACCTTCCTCAAGACTTCGGGCATTAACTTTGTGGCTATGATAGTGGCGCAAAGCTTGCTGGTAGCGTGCAACTCTCACAACAGCCTGAGGACAGTCTTCCTCAAGGAGCGTCGTGTCATCTTGGCGCAACTGCTCTTGCTCGACCTCATCATAAGCGAGCACTCGAGGTGACCTATATATGAGTTCCATGGGGAGAACTGCTTCTTCCCCATACACGAGGGAGAAGGGTGTCTAGCCAGTAGCTCGATTTGGTTTCGTCCTGAGTGACCAAAGAACCACCGGCAACTCATCAATCTAGTGCCTTCCGCACTTGTGCAGCTTGTTGAAAGTTCTTGTCTTGAGACCTCGCGGCACTTCAGCATTAGTCCTTTCCGCCTGGCCGTTGCTCCTTGGATGGGCAGCAGAAGCAAAACAGATTTTGCTACCAAGGTCTTGGACATACTGCATTAAGGTGCGGCTCGTGAACTGTGTGCCGTTGTCAGTGATGATCCTGTTGGGAACACCAAAGCGGTAGACTGGCCCTTTGAAGAACTTGACGGCTGACTGTAATGTCACCTTTCTCACTGCTTCCACTTCCGGCCACTTTGTGAACTTGTCGACTACAACGTACAAGTACTCAAAGCACCCAGCAGCACGAGGAAAGGGGCCCAAGATGTCGAGCCCCCGGACCAAAAATGGCCAAGAGAGAGGGATTGTCTGAAGGGATTGAGCAGGTTGATGTAATCTCTTCGAATGAAACTGGCACGCTTCACACTTGGTTACTAGCGCAGTTGCATCCTGGAGGGCAGTGGGCCAAAAGAAACCTTGCTGGAATGCCTTACCGGTATGTGCTCTTGATCTTATGTGGGAGCCACATATGCCTCCATGTATCTCTACCAATATCTCTAGTCCATCCTCCCGAGAAATGCACTTGAGTTTCACACCATTCAGTCTTTTTCTGTACAGGGCGTTGTCCACGAACTGGTACATACTAGACCGATGGGCTACTTTCTCTGCTTCTTCTTGTTCCTCAGGGAGTTCTCCTGTTTGAAGGAAACGGACGATGTGTTCTGCCCATGCTGGAGCTTGGGGCTCGACAACAAGGACTAAAGGCATATCCTCTATCAGGGAAGCATTTGTCTCAACGGCAAGGGCCTGAGGTCCTGCCGGAGCCTGTTGCCTCCCGACAAGCCTGACGGGAGCACGTGCTTCCATGGCAAGAGCCTGAGGCTCCGCCAGAGCATGACGCTCACCGGCAAGCCCGACGTTGTCCCCGACAACCTCCTCATCGGTGGCTTTTGGGAGCTCTATCGGGGAATACTTGTCGGAACTCAACTTTCTTCTTTTCTCTTGTCCAGTTGATGGTGTCACATAGGGTTGAGTCAATCGGAGCACGAAAGTCCCTAGTTCCACAGGCAACTTAAGGGCAACACATTTTGACAGGCCATCAGCAATGTTGTTCTCTGCACGTGGAATGTGCTCCATTTGTAGGCCGTCAAAACATTCTTCCAATTTCCTTACTTCATATACATAAGCTTCCATCAATGGACTTTGATAATCCTTGTTCACTTGCTTGACGACAAGCTTAGAATCACCCCTGACAATAAGTTTCTTGATCCCTAGGCCTGCCGTGATCCTGAGACCGGCAAGCAGGCCTTCGTACTCAGTAGTATTGTTCGTTGATCTCTCCTGGGAAAAGTGCATCTGAATCACATATTTGAGGTGCTCTCTGGTGGGTGTGACAAGTAGCACTTCGGCACCGGCGCCTTGCAGCGAGAAAGCCCCATCAAAATACATGACCCACTCTTGATCGGTTTCCTTGCCGGGGAGGGTTGACTCTGGAACTTCTTCATCTGGCGTTGGGGTACATTTTGCACTGAATTCCTCCAAGGCTCTGCTCTGAATGGTCGAAGTGCTTTCAAACTTGAAACCAAAGCTTAACAGTTCCAAAGCCCACTCTACAATCCTGCCGGTAGCTTCTGGGTTCCGCAAGATCCGCTGCAGCGGGAAGCGAGTGACAACGGTGATCTCGTGTGCTTGGAAGTAATGGTACATCTTCCTCGAGGACATAAGGAGGCCGAAAAGCAACTTTTGCACGCTGGAATATCTTGACCTAGCCCCCTGCAGAAGGGAGCTAACAAAATAGACTGGGCGCTGCACCACTTTCTTCTTCTGAATTGTCTCATCTAACTGCATAGATCCTTCCTTGCTAGCACCAGACCCTGCTGGGGAATGTCCCGGCTTGTCGCTTGGCAGTCCTGCCGCTGCCGCTATTTCTTCATCAACTTCTCTTTCAGCCACTAGTGCCGCACTCACCACTTGATTTGTTGCCGCTAGATACAGCAGCAACGGCTCTTGTGGTTTTGGCGCGACTAGGACTGGTGGAGAGGAGAGGTACTTCTTCAAATCCTACAGCGCTGCCTCCGCTTCCGAAGTCCATTTCATTGGACCTGCCTTCTTTAAGATTTTGAAAAAGGGCAGGGCACGCTCAACAGATTTTGAGATGAACCTACTCAGAGCAGCATCACAGCCGGCAAGACGATGCACATCTTTGCACGTCTTGGTGCTTCAATTTTCTCAATTGCTTTGATCTTGTCGGGATTTTCTTCAATTCCACGTTGAGATACAAAGAACCCGAGAAGCTTGCCGGATGGGACGTCGAACACACACTTCTCAGGGTTGAGCTTCATGTTGATCTTGCGTAGGTTTGCAAATGTTTCTTCTAGGTCTGATATGAGCGTAGCCTTGTCCTTTGTTTTGACAACTATGTCATCCATATAAGCCTCCATATTTCTATGTAGTTTGGGCTCAAAACCAATCTGGACCGCTCTTGCAAATATAGAACCAGCACTTTTCAACCCAAAAAGCATACGCAAAAAGACGTACCACATGGGGTGATAAATGTAGTCTTCTCCTCGTATTTTTTGGCCATGAAAATCTAATGATAGCCTGAATAGGCATCAAGGAAGGACAACAAGTCACAGCCGGCGGTGGAGTCCACAATCTGGTCGATGCGTGGCAAGGGAAAAGGATCTTTGGGGCAGGCTTTGTTGATGTCTATGAAGTCAATGCATAGACTCCATTTTCCATTCGCCTTGTGCAATACCACTGGATTGGCCAACCACATTGGATGGAGCACTCCTCTCATCAAGCCAGCTGCTTCTAATTTCTTGATCTCTTCAGCAATGAACTGTTGCCGCTCCAAAGCTTGCTTTCGGACCTTCTGCTTGATGGGCCGCGTGTGCGGGCAGATGGCAAGGTGGTGCTCAATCACCTTCCTGGGAACACCGGGGATATCAGATGGTTGCCATGCAAACACATCAACATTCGCCTGCGAGATGGCGACGAGCGCGCTTTCATATTTGTTATCAAGGGTGGAACTTATGGTAAAAGTTCCTCCCATGCCATCTTCCTTGGCGGGCACCTTCTTGGTCTCTGGTGGAGCTTCCTTGGACTTCTTGCTCTTGCTGGTGGAGCTCTCTAGCACATCGTCAATGGGAGCACAGCACCCCGAGGAGGCGCACTTGCCGGAATGTGCGCCAGAGGCCTTGCCAATCTTCTTCCCCGTGGGAGCTTCAACGGCAGGAGAAAGTGCCTTGGCGGCAGGTGATGCAATTGCCTCCCGGTAGAGTTGGTCGGCGCAGATAAGGGTGCAACTGCCTCATTGGCCCGGGCATCTTCAGCACTTTGTAAGCAAAGTGGGTGGCTGCCATGAACTTGGCCAGCATCGGGCGACCAAGGATGTCGTTGTACGGCAACGAGATCTTGGCGACGTCTTAAATGATCTTCTTTGTTCTGAAATTTATATCACAGCCAAACGTCACTAGCAGTGTGATCTTGCCCTTCGGCTGAGTCCTCCCTGAGTTGACCCCTTGGAAAGCGCCTGTGGGCTCGAGATCTTCATCGGGAATTTGCAGCCTCTGGATGACATCAGGTGAGATCAAGTTCAGGCCGGCCCCACTATCGACTAGCATCTTCGTCACCTTGAGGTTGCGGATTGTTGGGGAAAACAACAATGGCAGGCACCCGACTGTAGTTGTGCGATCAGGGTGATCCTTGGCGTCAAAAATGATAGGAGTTTTGAACCACTTCAGAGGCCTCTGGACACCGATAGATGGATCCATCGCATTAACCTCGCGCGCCCACTGTTTAAGTTGGCGGTGAGAGGTATGCGATGAGGCACCTCCTTCAATGCACATCACCTCTATAGCCTTCTAGAACTCATGCTCGCTGGACTCGTCATCCCCTTCGACGTCATCATCTTCATTACCCTCTTGCTTGTCGCGGCTATGAGAAGGCCGGTCTTTTTGTTGTTTGGGCTTGCCGCAGCGACCTCCTCGATCAACATGCTTCTTGCCGGACCCTCCGCACCGTCCTGGCCTTTCTCCTTATCTCGCCTCTCGTACTCGGCTTTTTTCTTCTCGGCAAGTTGCTCAACTTGCCGGCAGTCCTGGAGGTCGTGGCCCTTGGTGCGATGGATCTTGCAATACTGCTTGACGGAGCCTTCCGGCTTGTCGGCAGCCGCCATAGTCTGGCAGGAGGCGCACCTGGCAACATCCTTACCAGGGTCATCAACTTTGCCCTTCTTGGTGGTATCGGGGTTGCTGGATCCCTCGATGGCAAGCATGGCCTTGCCCTTGCACTTCTTGTTATGTCGCCTGCCCTTCCTTGCCGGGCCGGCGATGTCCTTATCCTTAGAGTCGACCCCTGCGCCAGTGTCCTCGCCGAGGAGCCTCCTCCCTTCTTCAGCCTGAGCACATTTGTTTGGCAGAGCATAAAGCTCGACAACATCCCTGACCTTGTTCATCACCAGCTCTTCCCTCATCCTGCGGTTGTGCACGTTGTGATGGAACACGCTGATAACAGTGGCAGGATGAATGTCTGGTATGTTGTGGTGCACGTGGCTGAACCTTTGGATGTATTTGCGCAAAGTCTCGCCCTCCTTCTAAGGGATGGTGTGCAAATCACTCTCTTGACCAGGAGCTTGGTGGCCTCTGGTAAAGGCGCCAACAAACTCGTGGCACAGGTCTGCCCAAGAGGCAATGGATCCTTCCAGTAGGTGCATCAACCACGACCTGACGTTGGGCTTAAGCACCAACGGGAAGTAATTGGCGAGTATCTTGTCGTCACGAGCCCCGGCAGCCTGCACCGCAATGGTGTAGATGCTCAGGAACTCTAATGGGTGAGTCTTGTCGTTGTACTTCTCTGGGACCTCTGGCTTGAAGTGCGGGAATTGGGCCACTGGACTTGCCATAGCTCATGGGTAAACGCTGGGCAACCCACCTCATAAGGTAGGCTGGTGGGATACCCTGGCGCGGGCTTGTCCATAGTGGGTCCTGCGTGCTTATCAGATTGATGGCTCGCTTCCCGTCGCCGCTCGATTGCAGTTCAAGCGTTCGCCTTGCTTCGTTCCCGAAGAACCTGACGATGGTCGCGGCGCATCCGTGGATCGGACGATGCCGTCGAGTAACCGTCGCAAGCGTCGGTCCGCTGAGTTTGTGACTAGCATTGTTGCTGTGGAGGAGAGTGCACCATGGTCGCACCGCCTCCGGCCTTCTCACCACTGGCCTGAGCTGGCTCGGTGGACCGAAACTTATCTGCGAGGCTGAGGAGGCTCTAAATGGTGGGTCTCCACTCATCGAGCTTCTCCGCAACATGAGGGAAGTTTAGGAGTAGCTGTGCTCGCGCCATTGCTTCCTCCGACGTGGTCAGCAGCATGCGATATGAGGAACGCGAGGTGCTTTGACTCCTAACTGCGTTAGAAGGAGCTCCATCACGGTCCCACGATGGCATGCCACTCCCACTAGCGTGCTGGCGAGCATGTTGGTCCTGCGCACCTTGGGACTGATGCGCAGGAGCTTTTCCACGGGGACGTTGAGATCCGTGGGCGCCATGGCACGACTCCTCACACATGTCCTGGGAAGGTTGCAGCATAGGCACCTGCGTGGGAACCCTGGAAGGTACCCTTCCGCCCTCGAAGTTCACCGTACCACCCGCAAGTGGTACAGCTGCATCCTAAGACCCAGCGGCGCGTGGGTTCCTGCCTCTGCTATGAGGGTCTCCGTGGCGGGCATCACCGCTTGCTTGGCCTTGATCACCGGAGCATCACAGAAGTTCTGAACCTCCACCTCCTCCTCCACCCGCATCTACACCGTCGCCTTCCTCTGTGGATACAGGGACAGCGGATGCAAACGGGCCAACTGCCATCAGGCCCTTCTTCTTGGGGGCCATGGCGATAATGACTATGAAGGAACTGGTGCGCTGACCACCAGATCACGTTCACGCGACTTCTTCCACCTACCTGGTGCGCCAAACATGTTGTGGGGAACGAACACCTATGGGATTAGAGGGACCCCTTTCGGTTCGGCGGGGGAGAAGGCCCGCAGAAAGAGCAGGTCTGATGAACAACACGCGGGGATTTTACCCAGGTTCAGGACGCAAAGATGCGTAAAACCCTACTCTTGCATGGTTGTATTGGGTGAGTGTTCTTAGGGTTCTAGCTACAGGAGCGCTATGAGCAGCTGCCACACGTATGAGCTAGAAGGTCCAAAAGTGTAAAAGTCTGCGGATCCAAAAGTCCGCTACCGTATTGCCCTGGGCCTCCTTTTATACTCTGAAGGGGATCCCAACAGTGGCATACAGTGCGTACACGGGGTGTACAGAGCTATTGTGCTATCATACCTAACACTAACGGGGTAGGACAAGCGCATTTAATGCACTGTCACACATCTCTGACTGTCTTTGGGACGGGACAAGAGCCCGTCCCATCGGCACCACTTAGCCCCTCCATTGCCGATGCCGTGACACGTGCCCAGGCGGGGCGACACCTGGCATGTGCATTGGCTGGGCCTTGCCGGGGCTTCGCCTTGCCGAGGCTTTGAGGGCCATCCTAGCAAGGTCTTGTCTTTGATATTGATTCTCCCGTACTTGTATCTAGCAGATCCTTGCCGGGCCTCGTTGCCAGGGTGGCTACTACTTCCCGTGCATGTGTAAGGGGCACTGGAGAGCCCAAAAACTCTAGTGCACCAACAAAATGGCATGAGTTGAAATATTACTACATTGCTCAAAGCATCAAAAAGCCCATTAGAAGCTTCAGTATGGAGATAAGAGTTTTTCTCATCCTCTAAAGATATGTGTGAACAATCCTTTGGAGGAGAAAAACCCATATCTACAATTTGCTCCAAATTTGGGTCCATGACCGTAAAGAGATTAAGCATGTGAATTTCCCAAACATCAAAATTTGTGCCGTTGAAACTAAGAGTGTCAGAGAATCCTAATCCCCTTGTCGACATCCTTACTCTCTAGGTTT
Source organism: Hordeum marinum (assembly GCA_022496015.1). Classification (NCBI taxonomy): domain Eukaryota; kingdom Viridiplantae; phylum Streptophyta; class Magnoliopsida; order Poales; family Poaceae; genus Hordeum; species Hordeum marinum. Next base: position 377,650,707 of record CM039678.1, on the reverse strand, counting down.
TTAAACCTAATAATGAGAGACCTAGCTCTGATACCAATTGAAAGGATGTGGATGTCGCCTAGAGGGGGGTGAATAGGCGCTTTAAAATAATTACGGTTTAGGCTTGAACAAATTCGGAATAAAGCAAACGTTTAATAAGTCAAGAACAAAACCTAAAACAACTAGGCTCACCTATGTGCACCGATAACTTATGCTAAGCAAGATAAACAACTAAGTGATAGCAAGATATATAGCAAGAAACAATATGGCTATCACAAAGTAAAGTGCATAAGAAAAAAGGGCTCGGGTAAGAGATAACTGAGGCACGCGGAGACGATAATGTATCCCGAAGTTCACACCCTTGCGGATGCTAATCTCCGTTCAGGGTGGTGTGGAGGCACAATGCTCCCCAAGAAGCCACTAGGGCCACCGTAATCTCCTCACGCCCTCGCACAATGCAAGATGTCGTGATTCCACTAAGGGACCCTTGAGGGTGGTCACCGAACCCGTACAAACAAGGTTGGGGCAAACTCCACAACTTAATTGGAGGCTCCCAACAACACCATGAAGCTTCACCACAGTGGACTATGGCTTCCGCGGTGACCTCAAATGCTCGAGGCAATCTCCACAACTTAATTGAAGACCCCAATGTATGCTTGGAGCTTTGCACCACAATGATTGAGCTCTGAGGCACCACCAACGGTCTAGGGCGCCAAAGCACCCAAGAGGAACAAGCTCTAGGGTGCTCAAACACCCAAGAGTAATAAGCTTCTCAACTTCTCACTTCCACGTATCACCGTGGAGAACTCAAACCTATGCACCAAATGCAATGGCAAGGGCACACGGAGTGCCCAAGTCCTTCTCTCCCAAATCCCACCAAAGAACCTAATGCTAGGGAGGAAAATGAGAGGAAGAACGAAGAAGAACATGCAGAACTCCAAGATCTAGATCCAAGGGGTTCCCCTCACTTAGAGGAGAAAGTGATTGGTGCAAATGTGGATCTAGATCTCATGTCTCTTTTCCCTCAAGAACTAGCAAGAATCATTGGAGGGATTGAGAGTTAGCAAGCTCGAAGAAGGTCAACAATGGGGGAATAACACAAGCTCAAAGGATAAGGTTCAATGGGGGAAGAAGACCCCCTTTTATAGGTGGGGGAAAATACAACCGTTATGCTCACAGCCCGCATAGAGCGGTACTACCGCCAGGGCGGTGGAAGCCCTTTGAAAAACAACAATGAGGAGGCAAAAGGCCAATAGAACCGTGCTACTTCTCAAGCATGTGTTGGTTTCTGTGAAGAGGAATGGTTGATGCAGCAAAGTAGATAAGTATTTCCCTCAGTTGTTGAGAACCAAGGTATCAATCTAGTAGGAGATACAAGCAAGTCCCCAATAGGTGTACCTACACAAGTAATCAAACTCTTGCACCCAATGCTATAAAGGGGTTGTCAATCCCTTTAAGGTTACTTGCAAGGATGAGATATGGTAGAGATAGATTGCTTGAACAAAAAGTAAAACAAAAGGTAAAAATAATGCAGCAAAGTATTTTTGGTATTTTTGGTTTTAGATCTGAAAGTATAAGATGGAAAATAGACTCGGGGGCCATAGGTTGCACTAGAGGCTTCTCTCATGATAGCAAGTATTATAGTGGGTGGACAAATTAATATCGAGCAATTGATAGAAAAGTGAATAATTATGAAGATATCCAAGGCAATGATCATGCATATAGGCATCACGTCCGTGTCAAGTAGATCAAAACGATTCTGCATCTACTACTATTACTCCACACATCGACCGACTCATGCTTGCATCTAGAGTATTAAGTTCATGAAGAACAGAGTAACGCATTAGGTAAGATGACATGATGTAGAGGGATAAACTCAAGCAATATGATGAAAACCCCATCTTGATATCCTTGATGGCAACAATACAATACGTGCCTCGCTACCCCTACTTTGTCACTGGGTGAGGACACCACAAGATTGAACCCAAAACTAAGCACTTCTCCCATTGCAAGAATTACCAATCTAGTCGGCCAAACCAAACCAATAACTCTAAGAGACTTGCAAAGATATGAAATCATGCATATAAGAATTCAGGAAAGACTCAAATAATATTCATGGATAATCTGAATATAAACCCACAATTCATCGGATCTCGACAAACACACTGCAAAAGAGTATTACATCGGATAGATCTCCATGAAGATCATGAAGAACATGGTATTGAAGAGCAAAGAGAGAACAATCCATCTAGCTACTAGCTATGGACCCGAAGGTCTGTGGTGAACTACTCATGCATCATCGGAGGGGCAATGGAGTTGATGTAGATGCCCTCCGTGATCGAATCCCCCTCCCGTAGATTATCGGAAAAGGCTCCAAGATTGGATCTCTCGGGAACGGAGGCTTCTGGCGGCAGAAAAGTGTTTTCGTGGCTCGTTCTAATAATGATGGAATATTTGGGAATTTATAGGCCGAAGATTAGGGTTAGGAGAGCGGCCGTGGGCCCACAAGCCTGCCCGGCAAGCCCTACCCCCCTGGGCGTGTCCCTAGGGCTTGTGTCCCCAAGGTGGCTCCCTTGCCTTGGTTCTCAAGTCTCCTGGTTTCCTTTCGTTCCAGAAAAAACCATTCCGAAGGTTTTATTCCGTTTGGACTCCATTTAATATTCCTTATATGCAAATCTCAAAAACAAGGAAAAAATAGAAAATGGCACAAGGCTCTAGATTAATAGGTTAGTCCCAGAAATAATATAAAATAGCATATTAATGCATATAAAACATCCAAAACAGATAATATAAAAGCATGGAACAATCAAATATTATAGATATGTTAGAGACATATCAGCATCCCCAAGTTTAATTCCTGCTCGTCCTCGAGTAGGTAAATGATAAAAACAGAATTTTTGATGTGGAATGCTACCTAACATATTTATCCATGTAATATTATTTATTGTGGCATGAATATTCAGATCCGTAAGATTCAAACCAATAGTCTAATATTGACATAGAAACAGTAATACTTCGAGCATATCAACAAGGTAGTCGTGTCCTATCGAAAGAACATGGCCTTAGAAAGTTATCCCTACAAAATCCTATGGTCTGGCTATGCTCCATCTTCCCCACACAAAGTATCTAGATCATGCACAACCCCGATGAACAAGTCAAGCAATTGTTTCACACTTTTGGTGTTCTCAAACCTTTTCAACTCTCACGCAATACATGAGCGTGAGCCATGAATATAGCATTATAGGTGGAATAGAATATGGAGGAGGTGCAAGGAGAAAAAAAGAGAAGATAGTCTCACATTAACTAGGCATATCAATGAGCTATGGAGATGCCCATCAATAGATATCAATGTGAGTGAGTAGGGATTTCCATGCAACAAATGCACTTATAGTTATAAGTGTATGAAAGCTCAAAAAGAAAACTAAGTGGTCATGCAAAATGAATATCCACTAGTTATATGAAAGTGATAAAATAGGAGACTCTCTATCATGAAGATCATGGTGCTACTTTGAAGCACAAGTGTGGAAAGAGGTAGTAGAAATTGTCCCTTCTCTCTTTCTATCTTTTTTTCTTTTTTTCTTTTTTTGGTGGGCTTCTTGGCCTCTTCTATTTTTTTCGTTTGGGCTTCCCTGGCCTCTTTTATTTTTTGTAAAGTCCGGATACTCATCCCAACTTGTGAGGGAGTCATAGCCTCCATCATCCTTTTCCCTCATGGGACAATGCTCTATTAATGAAAAATCATCATACTTTTATTTACTTATAACTCAAGAAAGAAAATTACAACTCGATACCTATGACAAAGTATGACTCTATATGCAATATGAAGTGATGATGCAAGTCATGAAAACTACAAGGTGGAAGTTGCATGGCAATATATCTCGGAATGTCTATGGAAATGCCATAATAGGTAGGTATGGTGGCTGTTTTGAGGAATATATGGTGGTTGTTTTGAGGAAGGAGGGTTTGATGTACCGGCGAAAGTTGTGTGGTACTAGAGAGGCTAGCAAAGATGGAAGGGTGAGAGTGTGTATAATCCATGGACTCATCATTAGTCATAAATAACTCACATACTTATTGCAAAACTCTATTAGTTATCAAACAAATCATTATATGCTCCTAGGGGAGAGGTTGGTAGGAGTTAACCATCGCGCGCTCCCGATCCTCACACAAAGGTCGACAATCATTAAACAAATCATGCTCCGACTTTGTTACATAATGGTTCACCATATGTGCATGCTACGGGAATCACAAACTTTAACACAAGTATCTCTTCCAATTCACAACTACTCACTACCATGACTCTCATATTACCATCTCTATTATCTCAAAACTAGATGCAAGGAATCAAACTTCTCATAGTATTCAATGCACTAAATATGAAAGTTTTTATTATATCCCTCTTGGATGCCATTATATTAGGACTAAATTCATAACCTAAACAAATTACCATGTTGTTTTAATAAACTCTCAAAATAATATAAGTGAGGAACAAGAGTTCAATAATTTCTATAAAATATAACACCACCATGCTCTATAAAGATATAAGTGAAGCACTAGAGCAACATTGCCTAGCTCAAAAGATATAAGTGAAGCACATAGAGTATTGTAATAAATTCACGATTCAGCGTGTCTCTCTAAAAATATTTGTGCAGCAAGAATGATTGTGTAAAACTAAAAAAGCAAAGACTCATATCATACAAGACGCTCCAAGCAAAACACATATCATGTGGTGAATAAAAATATAGCCTCAAGTAAATTTACTGATGGATTGAAGACGAAAGAGGGGATGCCTTCCAGTGAATCCCCAAGCTTAGGCTTTTTGGTATCCTTGAATATGACTTGGGGTTACTTCGGCATACCCAAGCTTAGGATCTTGCAACTCTTTATTCCATAGTCCATCAAATCTTCACCCAAAACTTGAAAACTTCACAACACAAAACTCAACAGAAAACTCATGAGATTCGTTAGTATAAGAAAAATAAATCACCACTTTAGGTACTATTGTGAACTCATTCTTTATTTATATTTGTGTAATACCTACTGTATTCTCACTTTTCTATGACTCATACCCCTCGATACAAACCATAGATACATCAAAATAAGCAAACAACAAAAACAAAACAGAATCTGTCAAAAACAGAACAGTCTGTACCAATCTGTAGACTTTGAATACTTTTGTAACTATAAAAATTCTGAAACATTAGCAAACTCAGAGAAATTTTTATATAAATCTTTTGTAAAAATTTCAAATCAATTCGACGCTCTGAACAATTTAGAAAATTCTTGGAATGGGCACAAAAGTTTCTGTTTTTCAGCAAGATCAAATCAACAACCAACGTAGATCACACCAAAGGTTTTACTTGGCTCAAACACTAATTAAAACACAAAACACAATTACTACAGAAGTAATAATGTGCCAACCACACCAAAACAGAAGCAAAAAACATAAATTAAAATAAAATTGGGTTGCCTCCCAACAAGCGCTATTGTTTAACACCCCTAGCTAGGAAAAATGCAATAGATCTAGGTATTGTCATAATAAAAATAAGGGAGATGATTCATGATCATATCATACTCCCTTCTTTAAGCATCTAGTTTTCTTGGCAATCAAAATTAATCAAAAGGGCTGAATTTAAGAGGATTAGGATCATCAAGATCAAGTGCAGGAGGGATAGGTTCCTCCTTATGTCCCTTATAGTGTATAATCAATTAATCATTATAAGCTCTCCTTTGGGTAAATGCCATAAGCCTTTTATTAATAATGAACTCTAATCTGTTATTTTGTATAGCAAAATTATCATTGAGTTCAGAAATCTTATCAACCAAAACCTCGGTAGGGACTTTCTTTCTCAAATTTTCGTTATAAGCAACTTGATCCTGAGATCGTAGTCTCATTATCTCTTCTTTATTAAAAAGGATCTCCTTAATAGGGGGACATCCACCATTAATTTTATAATGAGCAAAGATTTCACCAGCCTCTTTCATGATAAATCTAAACTCGTGGGCTAGGAATATAGTGCTGGCACGCTTAACAGAAGAATGTTGAATATTAGAAAACTCAAGAAAAATCATTTGGATGCAAGGGTGCATGTGCAAGAATTGTCTCTCAAGTTCACTTATTAACAAAGTAATAGTGTCCTCAAGACTATTATTTTTATTGAGAACGGACCCTCCTAAATTAGGAAGTGTTCCCGCACAAGGGAAAAAAATCTTGAATAACACATTTTCAATTAATATTACCACTACCTATACGGAACCTTTTTGTATGAATGATAGTGGGTTCTTCTTTAGGGTTGTCATTAACAAGGGCATCAAGATTCCCCTCAAGATTATTACTATTTTTATCATTAAAAGTCTCTATAGATTCCTACATGGTGGCAAAGCAAATACAAAAGCAAACGAAGGGTAGACAAAAAGGCAAATCTTTTTGGTATTTTTTGAAAATTGTTTTAGAAGCGGGGGGGAGGAAAACGAGAGGTAAATGGAAAATAATGTAAATGCAAGAGATGAGTTTGTAATAGGTAATTGGTAGGCTTGATGTAGATCTCCCCGACAACGGCGCCAGAAATCCTTCTTGCTACTTCTCGAGCATGCGTTGGTTTCCGTGAAGAGGAATGGGTGATGCAGCAAAGTAGATAAGTATTTCCCTCAGTTGTTGATAACCAAGGTATCAATCCAGTAGGAGATATAAGCAAGTCCCCAATAGGTGTACCTACACAAGGAATCAAACTCTTGCACCCAATGCTATAAAGGGGTTGTCAATCCCTTTAAGGTTACTTGCAAGGATGAGATATGGTAGAGATAGATTGCTTGAACGGAAAGTAAAAAAAAGGTGAAAATAATTCAGCAAAGTATTTTTGGTATTTTTGGTTTTAGATCTGAAAGCATAAGATGGAAAATAGACCCGAGGGCTATAGGTTTCACTAGAGGCTTCTCTCATGATAGCAAGTATTATGGTGAGTGAACAAATTACTGTCGAGGAATTGATAGAAAAGCGAATAATTATGAAGATATCCAAGGCAATGATCATGCATATAGGCATCACGTTTGTGTCAAGTAGACCGAAACGATTCTGCATCTACTACTATTACTCCACACATCGACCGACTCCTGCCTGCATCTAGAGTATTAAGTTCATGAAGAACAGAGTAACGCATTAGGTAAGATGATATGATGTAGAGGGATAAACTCAAGCAATATGATGAAAACCCTATCTTGTTATCCTTGATGGCAACAATACAATACGTGCCTCACTACCCCTATTTTGTCACTGGGTGAGGACACCGCAAGATTGAACCCAAAACTAAGCACTTCTCCCATTGCAAGAATTACCAATCTAGTTGGCCAAACGAAACCAATAACTTGAAGAGACTTGCAAAGATATGAAATCATGCATATAAGAATTCAGGAAAGACTCAAATAATATTCATGGATTATCTGAACATAAACCCACAATTCATCGGATCTCGACAAACACACCGCAAAAGAGTATTACATCGGATAGATCTCCATGAATATCATGAAGAACATGGTATTGAAGAGCAAAGAGAGAGAAGAAGCCATATAGACACTAGCTATGGACCCAAAGGTCTATGGTGAACTACTCACGCATCATTGGAGGGGCAATGGAGTTGATGTAGATGCCCTCCATGATCGATTCCCCCTCCGGCAGATTACCAGAAAAGGCTCCAAGATTGGATCTCTTGGGAACGGAGGCTTCTGGCGGCGGAAAAGTGTTTTCATGGCTCGTTCTGGTAATGATGGAAAATTTGGGAATTTATAGGACGAAGATTAGGGTTAGGAGAGCGGCCGTGGGCCCACAAGCCTGCCCGACGCACCCTACCCCCTGGGCACGCCCCTAGGGCTTGTGGCCCCACGGTGGCTCCCCTGCCTTGGTTCTCAAGTCTCCTGGTTTCCTTTCGTTCCAGAAAAAATCATTCCGAAGGGTTTATTCCGTTTGGTCTCCATTTAATATTCCTTATCTGCAAATCTCAAAAACAAGGAAAAAACAGAAACTGACACTAGGCTCTAGATTAATAGGTTAGTCCCAAAAATAATATAAAATAGCATATTAATGCATATAAAACATCCAAAACAGATAATATAATAGCATGGAACAATCAAAATTATAGATATGTTGGAGACGTATCAAACCGCCGGAGCTATACTACCGCTTGCCCTCACAGTACTACCGCTATCCCGCTAAGGGTAGCGGTACTACTGCTTGCGAGCGGTACTAAAAAATACATCCGTGCCTACCATCGCTGGACTAAACACGAGATTTTAGTCTCGAGAGGTACTACCGCCCTGGAGCCGCGGTAGTACCGCTCTGGACCAATAGTAAAAAATTACATCCGCTCCAAGCGGTAGTAGCCGCGGTAGTATCGCTGCAGCCTTTTAAGAACACCAAAACTACCACAACTTCTGTAAACGGGCTCCGAATTAAACGAAACCAAGTTTGTTGGAAATCTAATGACATGGGCTAACACAATACTGACAGAAATATCAATAAGAAGCAAATGAGAAAAGGCCCATAAGAAAATGGTGAGAACCCTTCCTCGGATAAGACCGGTAAAACCTTCAACACTGAAAACGCAATAGAAGAAGCATATGAAATCCGTTTTTGATGTACTAGATCTTGTCATGAAGATAACCACAAGCTCTAAAACCTCAAAAGGAGAAAATAAATATAATAATCAATAAATATGATGCAAAGATGCACTTGTTTGAGCTCTCGACGAACGATATGATCAAGCTACTCACTTGAGAGCCCCCTTGATAGTACGGATATCGATCATATAACCCAGTCTCCAAACTATCACCATGAGATGGGTAAAATAGAAAACCTATCAAGGGAAAACCTTTGCCTTGAACGAAGTCCGCTTGAGCTAGATGATGACGATCTTGACTCCCTCAAGTTGGACCACCTTTCGTGATTGTGTTCGCTCGATGAAGGCTAGTTGATTGCTCCCCCATACTCCACTATGGGAGAGTCACTCTTCGGCACGCCTTCACAAGTCCATTGTCACCACAATGGACGACAAGCTACAAGCATGATTTCTTCGTGATGCTTCACTTGAACTTGCACACGGCAACCTTGATGACGATCACCACTTGATGTCATCTTCCATGGGTTGTATGGGATCTTCCTCTCGATGCAATCCCATGGAAATATACCTAACCCTACAAAGAACACTCACATAGACCATGGGTTAGTATACAAAGCGTAATGTACAATGCTTACCATACCACGGAATCACTTGATCCTTCTTGATACATCTTGTACGCTTTGTGTGTTGATCAACTTGGTTCACTCTTTGACTTAGTATTGATCAACCTTGTATCTTATCTTCTCTATGACCAATCTTTGGATAACACCTTGAATACCAACTTCGTCACCATATAAACTTCTTGAAAACAAAAAATGGACTTCAAGAAGTCCCTAAGGACAAATCCTTCAAATATAACTCAAGGCAACCATTAGTCCATAGGGGTGTCATCAATTACCAAAACCACACATGGAGAAATGTGTTGTTACAGGAGTGCATCTACATACCTAAAAGCACATTTGCTCCCTTGGTGGTTTTGGTAATTAATAACAACATATATGTCATGTTTTCACTAAGCATATTTCAGGAAAAGTCCAATGATGGGATAGCTATAAATTGTGTGGAGATACCCCAAGATGCAAGGAATGGATTGGCAAAGTTTCAAGCTAGAAGACTTTCTTTTACTTTGTGAGAAACCACTTTGAGTCCATAGGAAAACCAATACTATTAAAAGGGGGTAAGGTATTGTTGGTGAACAAATTGCTCCACGTGCACAAGTGCTAGCCACCAAAAACTCCCACAAGCTCTCCCACAAAATACTCTGTCAAAACCCTACCACTCAAAATCGGTGCCACCAAGATTTCCACTTCGGCTACACTGACTCTAAACCTAAGACAAAACCCTAGCCAAACCCTAGCTCTTCGGTGCAACCGAGTTCACATCGGTGAAACCGAGATTCGGTGACCATGATTTTGTTAGCTGATTTCATAAAATTAGAATATCCGGGTTTGGTGTTTCGGTCTCATCAAGTCTTGGAAACTGCCTCGGCCACTCACTTCGGTACCACCGAGTTTCCTATATCGGTCTCACCGAGATTCCGAAAGTTGTCACATTTTGAACAGATCGATACAACCGAGTTTTGCTTTGGTATCACCGAGTTGGTCAATAATGTAGTAACGATTGGATTTTTGGAGATGCAGATATATACCCCTCCACCACATCCCACTTGCAAGAGAAGCACTCAGAACAGTTCCCCACTTCCCATATCCAAATTTCTAAGAGAGAACCACCTACCCTTGTTTTGAGATAAAGATTAAACACTCCAACCATATGGATCTTGATTTCTAGCCTACCCATGTTGCCTTCCACCCAATCAATCTCTTCTACCAATCCAAATCCATTAGAGAGTGATTGGGTGTTCATGAGTCTATCATCTTTAAGTACAAGAGCAAGGATTTCATCACCATTATCAAGCCTATTACCTTTTGGAGGGTGGTGCCTCCTAGATTGGTTAGGTGTTGATTGGGAGCTTCCTACTTCATATTGTGGAGTTGAACCAAGAAGTTTGTACGGTCAAGGAGATCGCCTACTTCGTGAAGATCTACCCATAGTGAGACTAGTCATTCATGGACGGAAACCGTTATGGAATAGTAAAGTTTGCTACTTCGTGGACCCTTATGGGTGGAGCCCTCCGTGGAGTCTCGCGGCCGTTACCCTCCATGGGTTGAAGACTCGATAAACGTGGATGTATGATAGCGCCACCTATCAGAACCATGGGAAATATCCTCGTGTCAACAATTGTGTTTGATCTCCTAACCCTCACCTCTATTACATGTGTGTGTCTTTACTTTCCGCTTCTATACTCGTAGACATGCATGTGTAAGGTGTGCTTGACTTGTTATCATTGTTAAAATCTGCCCTTAATTAAAATTGTGAAAAGGTAGAATTTTTATCTGGTCAAATAGTCTAATCACCCCTCCCCCCTCTAGACCTACTTTCGATCCTACAAGTGGTATCAGAGCTTTGGTCTCTGATACGTCTCCAACGTATCTATAATTTTTGCCTGTTTCATGTTGTTATATTATCATTCTTGGATGTTTTACCATCATATTATTACCACTTTATATAATTTTTTGGGACTAACCTATTGACATAGTGCCAAAGTGTCAGTTGCTATTTTTGCTTGTTTTTTTACTTCGTAGAAAATCGATATCAAACGGAGTCCAATCATGATGAAAATTTTTGGAGATTTTTTCTGGAACAGAAGACACCCAATGGACCAAAGAAGTGTCGAGGAAGTGGGCCTAGGAGGCTAAAACCCACCAGGTCGCACCAGGGGGGCCTGCCCGCACACTGGTGGGTTGTGCCCTCCTCGGGACCCCTCTCCACCGCCTATGACTCCTATAAATTCCCAAATATTCCAAAAACACTAGGGGAGTCAACGATACACAATTCTAGCCGTCGCAAGTTCCAAAACCTTGAGATCCAATCTAGACACCATCACAGAGGGGTTCATCTTCATCATAGGTGCCTCTTTGATGATGCGTGAGTAGTCCACCATAGACCTATGGGTCCGTACGCAGTAGCTATATGGCTTCCTCTCTCTCTCTCTTATGATTCTCAATACAATGGTCTCTTAGAGATCTATTTGATGTAATGACATTTGCGGTGTGTTTGTTGGCATCCGATGAATTTTGAGTTCATGATCAGTTTCTACCCATGAATATTATTTGGGTCTTCTTTGATCTCTTATATGCATGACTACTTATAGCCTCTTATTTCTTCTTCAAATCTTTGGTTTAGATAGGCCAACTAGATCGATTTTTCTTTCCATGGGAAAAGGGTCTTTGTGATGGGTTCGATCTTGCGGTGTTATTTCCCAGTGACAAAAGGGGCAGCAAAACACGCATGTCTCGTTGCTATTAACGATAACAATATGGGGTCAATTCCTACATGAATAGATATTGTCTACATCATTTCATCGTTCTTATTGCATTACTCCATTTTTTCATTAACTTAATACACTAGATGCATGCTAGATAGCGGTCAATGTGTGGAGTAATGGTGATAGATGCAGGCAGGAGACGGTCTACTTATCTTGGACGTGATGCCTATATAATGATCATTGCCTTGGATATCGTCATGACTATTCGATTTTCTATCAATTGCCCAATAGTAATTTGTTCACCCACCATGCGCTATACTCATGACAGAAGCCACTAGTGAACCCTATGGCCCCTCGGTCTACTTTTCCATCATATTGCTTTTCGATCTATGTTTTTGCAATCTTTCTTTTCAGATCTACAAAACCAAAAAACCAAAAATATATTTCTGCATATTTACTCTTTTTATTTTGTGTTCTTGAGAGATCTATCTCTCCTACCTATCATTACCTAATCTATCTTATTACTATAGAGAGCGTGACAACCTCTCTTTCGCGTCGGGTTGCAAGTATTTGTTGTTCGTGTGCACGTGTTGTTTTCATGGGTGCATGATATTCCTCTATGGATTGATACCTTGGCTTTATAACTGAGGGAAATACTTACCGTCACTTTGTTGCATCATCCCTTCCTCTTTGGGGAAATGCCGACGCAGTCTGAAGCCACGTCAAAGGAATTTTGGGCGTCGTTGCCTGGGGGAAGCAATCTCATCTACCGGGTTCCCAATCACAAATCTCATCTCCTTTCAATAAAATTATTTGCCATTTTCCTCTCATTTTCCTCTCCCCCACTTCACCAATTTGTCGTTTTATTCGCCCTCTCTTTTTCGTTTGCCTTTTCTCGTCAGATCTCTTGTTTGCTTGTCACCATGAGTGATTTTGGTATGGTAGAAATGGATGATGGCAGGACTCCTAGAATTGGACATTCTGCTAATCTTGATTCTAAAACTTTTGTTTTGGGGCAAGCGAAAGTTATAGAAAAAGAAACTATGCAAGAATTTTTCAATTGCATTGGGAATTTGACTCTCGATGATACTCATGTATAGAAAAGAACTAAATCTTATGTGGAAGCTGTCTCGGCGCTAGTTATAAAACTTGAAAATAGATTTATTCGTACCCATCCTACCTTGCAAAGACTATTTTATGATCTACGCGTCATAAATAATCCCAAAGCTAAGAAGTTAGCTACCCTTTTTCTCATCAATGAATTTGTCACATCGTACGAGAAGCTAGGGAAAAAATTTATCATTATGGTAAGAGTCGTGAAAAACCGGTAGTAGATGAAATCCTTTATGAAAGCGATTATATGTTGAGACATTTACTTGGGAATAATCAAATCTTTTATGAGAACATTAGTAAGGAAGATCGTGTTTTAGATAAGATCCAACAAACTTTCAATGATGTCAATCAACAGTACTCTTGGATTACAGCGGGTAATCAAAGAGGATATATAGATGACAACTTGATAATCCCAAAATTTCTATGGATAATTTGTTCCAAGTTGTATTCACAAAACCCTTTGATGAAAGCTCATCTATGGAGAATATGAAGAAGGATGACAATACTTGAATCTATGTGTTATGCCTACCTAGGGGCATTAAACGATAGCACTTGTTGGGAGGCAACCCAATGAATAAATAAATTTTTGCTTTTTTGTTTCTGTTTTTGTGTGTTGACACAATTATTCCTCTATTATGATTGTGTTTTTATGGTTTATTTAGTGTTTGTGCCAAGTAAATCCTTTAGGATGATTCATAAGATGAGTAGAAACAATGTTGAATCTGAAACAGAAACTTATGAATTTTCATTTTATTACTAGACTGTGATATTGAGCTGAAATTTTAACATAGCATTGTTATAAAAATTCTTATGTTTTCCTAATTTTTCAAAAAAAATAGAGTTCCAGAAGTACGGGTAGAGTACAGATTACTATAGACTGTTATGTTTAAGACAGATTCTATTTTCATTGCATTGTGTGCTTGTTTTGATGAATCTATGGTTTGTACTGGGGGTTTAAGCCATGGTAAATTTAAAATGCAGTAGGTATAATGCAATAACAAAATATGAATGGGTTTGCAACAATACCTAAAGTAGTGATTTGATTTCTTATACTAACGGATCTCACGGGAATTTTGTCGAGTTTTGTGTGATTGAAGCTTTCAAGTTTTGGGTGAGATCACAATGGATGAAGGAATAAGGAGTAGAAAAATCCTAAGTTTGGGGATTCTACCACACCCCCAAGATATATCCAAAGAGAAACAAGCAACTAAGCTTGGGGATGCCCCCGAGTGGCATCCCCTCTTTCTTCTAACAACCATCGGTATTTTACTTGGAGCTATATTTTTATTCGTCACATATCATGAGTTTTGCTTGGAGCGTCTTGTATCTTTGCTTGCTTTGTTTGTTAGTTTTTACTTTGTATCATTGATGTACACACCTATTTGAGAGAGCCAAAATTATGCTATCATTTGTTAGAATTGCTCTATGTGCTTCACTTAAACTTTTTGAGCTATAGAAATTGCTCTAGTGCTTCACTTATATCTTTTTGAGCACGGTGTGCTTGGAAAATTTTGTATAAATACTCTCATGATTCACTTAGATTAATTTGAGAGTTAGTAAATTTTGAAGAAATCCTCTCATGCTTCAATTATAACTTTTTGAGAGATGAAATCTTTATGCTCATGTGCTTCACTTAAATTTGTTTGAGCTTGCCAAAAAGCAATGGCCATATATGAAACTAGTCCTAAAGTGATAGATATCCAAGGAGGATATAATAAAAACTTTCATGAAGATCATTGGAAAAATTAAACTTGATTCCTTGTAATAGCTTGGAAACATGATGATAGTAATATGTGAGTCACATGTGATGAGTAATTATTCTTAGTAGGAATATTGGTGTTAAGGTTCATGATTCCCTATGCATGCACGAAAGTCAATAGTTATGCAATGAAATTACATCCTACTTGTGGTGCATGATTCGGTGTTATTTATGTTCAATGCTCACTTATGTGAATTTTTGTTTCTCAGTTTGGTCGCTTCCCAATCTATTTGCTAGCCTTCACTTGTACTAAGTAGAAATACTGCTTGTGCATGAAAAATCCTTAAACTAAGTTTTTCCTTATGAGTCCACCATACCTACCTATATGCGGTATTTCCATGCCATTCCAAGCAAATTTGTATGTGACATCTCTAAATTTTAAAAATAAATTTTCTCTTTTGGTTGCCCATACCGCTCATGATACGATGGGGAGTAACCAATATTTTTCATGCTAGATGAGTTATTCTCAAGATGAGCGTTTATTCACTTGTCATTGCACGAGAGTGCGGCGGTAATAGGGATGCCCATTCCTGAAATTAAAAAAGAAAAATGTTTACTTTATGTTATCAAATAATAAATTCCTTGGAAAGTGTTGGTATGGAAGGCAATCGTGGATAAGGTCCGCCATGGAAAGTGAAAGTTTGGTGGAAAAAGAAATAAACTTTATTTTCTGTTTGGGAACCGCCTATGATATATCTAGCATGGAAAGTATTGTGAGATACTTTGTCGTTTTCGTTGATAGGAAAAGCATGCCACCCAAAAGATGTTCTCTTTCAATTTAAACACTTGAGCTGTGGCACTTCTACAAATCCCTACTTCCCTCTGCGAAGGGCCTACCTATTTACTTTATGCAATTTTTATGTTTGCTTTGAGTCTCCATATTCTCTTACAAGCACCAACTAGGGGGCACTATGATCATACTTGCGCATTGAGCATAGCTAATATTTGAGTGTGTTTCATGAATGGATCGATGATTGAGCATGATGGGCTAGGGATAACTTTCTTTAGTGTTGATATTTTGAAAGACATGGTTGTTTGTTGACATGCTTGAGTATTGAAGTCATTATGTTAAAACTAGACTATTGCTTTGAATCATTATAAGTCCAAATGTCCATGCCATGTAAAATAAAAGAATGTGATCAACATCTTAGGCAGCATTCCACATCAAAAAATCTGTTTTTATCATTTACCTACTCGAGGACGAGTAGGAATTAAGCTTGGGGATGCTGATACGTCTCCAATGTATCTATAATTCTTGCTTGCTCCATGTTGTTGTATTATCATTCTTGGATGTTTTACCATCATTTTATTACCACTTTATATCATTTTTTGGGACTAACCTATTGACACGGTGCCAAAGTGCCAGTTGTTATTTTTGCTTGTTTTTTTACTTCGTAGAAAAACAATATCAAACGGGGTCCAATCGCGATGAAACTTTTTGGAGATTTTTTATGGACCAGAAGACACCCAATGGACCAAAGAAGTGTCGGGGAAGTGGGTCGAGGAGGCCACAACCCACCAGGTCACGCCAGGGGGGCTGCCCGCACTCTGGTGGGTTGTTCCCTCCTCGGGACTCCTCTCCGCCACCTATGACGCCTATAAATTCCCAAATATTCCAAGAACCCTAGGGGAATCGACGAAACACTATAGGATCGAAAGTAGTGCTAGAGGGGGTGATTAGACTAACTTGACCAATTAAAAAACTAATTTTCCCAATTTTAAGTCTTGGAAGATTTTAGCATTCACAGTATGTCAAGTACACCCTACACATGCATATCTACGAGTATTGCAGTGGAAAGTAAACACGAGCATGCAAGTAAAGTAAGGGTAGGAAGATCAAACGCAATTGGTGACACGATGATTTTTCCCATGGTTCCGATAGGTGGCGCTGTCGTACATCCACATTTATGGAGTCTTCAACCCACTAAGGGTAACGGCCGCGAGAGTCCACGAAGGGCTCTACCCACGGAGGGTTCCACGAAGAAGCAACCTTGACTATACCATGATGGCCTACGTCCACGGGCGACTAGCCTAACTCGGGGTAGATCTTCACGAAGTAGGCGATCTCCTTGCCCTTACAAACTTCTTGGTTCACTCCACAACACGAAGTAGGAGGCTCCCAAGTGACACCTAACCAATCTAGGAGGCACCACCCTCCAAAAGGTAAAAGGCTTGATTGTGTCGATGAACTCCTTGCTCTTGTCTTTCAAGATGATAGACTCCTCAACACACAATCACTCTCTCACAGGTTTGGCTTGGTGGAAGATATTGATTGAGTGGAAAGAAACTTGGGGAGGCTAGAGATCAAGATTCATATGGTAGGAATGGAATGGCATGATCTCAACACATGAGTAGGTGGCTCTCTCTTAGAAAATCGGTAGGTATGAGTGGGGAACTGTTATGAGTGCTTCTCTTTCGAGTGAGTGGTGGTGAAGGGTATATATAGGCATCTCCAAAAATCCAACTGTTACACACAAAATGACCAACTCGGTGACACAAATGTGTTAATCTCGATGGTACCGAAGTGACCAAAAGGTGGCAACATTTGAATCTTGGTGAGACCGATATAGGAAACTCGGTTGCACCGATAAGGTGACCAACGATCAGATTGCCCAATCTCGGTGACGCCGATCCAACAATCTAGGTGGGACCGATATTGTGAATTTGCATAACATAAAGTTGGCAACCTAAACTCGGTGGCACCGAAGCAGAATCGGTTGCACCGAAGTGGCTAGGGTTTGGCTAAGTCTGTCTAGGTTCTCGAATCGGTGGCACCGAGTGGAAAGTGTTGGTTGCACCGATTTTGAATTTTTGGCTTTGGACAGACTTTTGTGGAAGAGCTTGTGGGTGTATGTGGTGACTATCACTTGTGCACGTATGAGCATTTTGTTCACCAACAAAACCTTACCCCCTTATAATAGTATTGGCTTTCCTATGGACTCAAGGTGATTTCTCACAAAAGATAAAATGTAGAGTCTTTTGCTTGAGGCTTTGCCAATCTATTTCCTTGCATCTTGGGGTATTCCACAATCCTTATACCAACCCGTCATTGAACTTTTCCTGAAACATACTTAGTGGAAACATTACTTCAATTACATATATGTTGTTATTAATTACCAAAACCACCAAGGGAGTAATATGTGCTTTCAATATCCCCTTTTTGGTAATTGATGACAACATATAGATCAAAGTGTTGACATATGATATAATCAATGAATATAATCGTCGCTTTGAGAAGTATGTGATAAGCAAGAGCTCCCCCTAAATTTGAGTATTATTTTCAATTTGTGTTTGAATGCAAATGCACAATCGATTAGGTACATGGGGCACTTCTTCCATGTCACATACATCTTGGTGATGTGCAAGAGTAATAAGAGTTAACAACATAGCACAACACATCAAGCAAAGTGAATGATCATCACATAATCATTAAAAGATAGTAAATAGTAGCAACACACATTAAAGCGTATGATCAAACATGGACAAAAGTATCTCACATCCAAACCAAAAGACCAAATGTTCTGAAAAACCAGCAAATAGAACAAACGCTCTCTCACTCGAAGCCTAAGATCTATATACAACTTCTCCCCCTTTGGCAACAAGTTACCAAAAAGCTCGAAGAGATATAGCTAATCGTCCTTCTGCGGCTGATCTCCTCCCATAGTCAATGTCGGAGTCAAGAGAACTACATCACTGAAGACTTCCGCTGAAGTCCTAGATGGAGTTGGAGTAGATACTGGAGGCACTGGTGCTAATGGAGTTAATGTCACTGTGGCTGGAGCAGAAGATGAAGGCCTCGTCTCTAGAGCTGGCACTGTAGGTGTCCTGGCTTTAGTCGTGAACTAGGCAGTCGTCCTGATAGGTGCACTATCCTCATCATCATCAGACTCAGACTCTAAAGAGGTGCGACGGATAGGGTCTTCATCTACCTCCTTCTTAAGCTCAATGATTGTCTTACTCACCCCATCAACCTTGTCATTAAGAGTTTTCACTCTATCCTCAATGATGTTCACAAGGATCTCCTGAGTGTCCATGATGGTTTTGATATCCTTCTTCATGTCCATGACACTAGTGATCAAGAGATCCATCTACTCGTTCCTGGATCTGGGGACCTGAGCACTAGTGACTCGAGTTGCCTCTGCATGTGCTTCTGCCTGTGCCTGAGCTACAGCTGGTGTGGGATGATTTGTGTCCATCACCATAATGTTGTCCTCGAGATCTGGCTGAAGTGGCAAGTGGGGTCAATCTAGAGCAACGATGTGCTTATCAAGCTTAGAATTAATAAGCATCCGAATATAGGGTGCATAGCAGGATGAGCGCTTCTGATCAGCAGCAACCCTCTTCACAGTCTCTACTATCAAATCCATCACTCGAATCATGATGTGACGATCATGCTGGTTGAGCATGTTGATGGAGTATCCATGAATCATCTTCTCATCTCCAGACTTGGGCATCAAAGTATGCCTCAGGATGGTGTTCATGGTACGGAGGCCTGGCTGGAGGAAGTAAATAGATCCCAACTTGTGAGATTGCACATTAACAGTAGGAGGATTATACATATCCTTCATAGCATTGTGGCTCTCCTTGGATTATGAGTAGACATCCAAATCTCTATGTTGTACCTCTAGCACTCCTAACATTGTAGCCCACTCACCAACAATAGATTCATATCTTGCTCCTTCAATCATCCAAACAATCCTGCCATCTCCATAAAAATGAGCGGTGGAGTAGAACTACATGATCATTTCATTATTCCAAGCACTGAACTCCTTGCCAACAAATTTATCTAACCCAATGCAGTGGAAGTTGTCTTGGACACATGGAAAGTAGTCCTCGTTATCCTTAATATATTTCCAGTCCACATATCTCATGTCACTCACTGCATGGCTCTTGTCAAGCAATATCATCTCATAGAAGTCTTGCTGCTCTTTGGTATAGAACATGTAGTCCACAGCAGTCTTCCTCCTCTGGGCATATGGATAAATAGCCCTCCATGCCCTCAACCCTTAATCCTTCCTCTTATTCATATCCTTAGCTCTAGGATGTTTGACATCATGTACATGAAGGTGAGGTCTGAGCTTCATCAGAACTGTCATAGTATCATCATCATCTGCTTCTCTGAAAGTTGATCTCTTGTTCTTCTCTGTAGCAGGAATATCTCTGGTAGTCCTCTTGGACTTTTGCACAGTAGCTTTCTTGGGAGCAGCCTTGGTGCTCTTGGAGGGACCTGGCTTAGGCATAGCATGAGCCAAAAGTTTATTTGCCTTCTTCTTAGGAGGGGCCTGAGCAGCTGGTTCCTCCTCTTCCTCCTCTTCACCAGCAGCCTCCTCTGGATCCTCATACATAGAGGTAGGTCTGCCCATCACACGGATGATCCTCTTCCTGGTTGTCTTCTTCTCTCCTATCTTCTTAGGCAAATATTCCCTTTGAATCTCAACATGCATAGTTGCCCTAGCACTCTCATGTGCTTTGAAGGTCTCTACAGGTGCATAAACTTTGCTGACCACCCTCCTAGATGAGGTGGTCTCATTGGCAGATTTCCTTCCAGCCTTCTCTTGCTTCTTAGCAAGAACATCTTCTGGCACAAAATCATAATCTTCCTCATCTGAATTTACTCTCTTCCTGGTCCTTGTTGCAGCCTTAGGCAACCCATGAGAACTGGGAGTGTCTGGATCTGAGGATGAGCTGGACTCAGGACTAGTGCCTGAACTCGAATCAACATTCTGCTCCTGCAGATTCTGGCTATCTTCAGCATCTGACATATCTGAACCTGTGAATAGAGTATAGAAGAGTGGAATAGGATAAGTCATCATAAAATGCAGAGATTTTTGAAATTTTGAACTCAGAATTTCCAATTTTTTGCATTCTGTCAAATGTATTTTGGTACAGCCGAGGCAAACTTTTTGGACACATCGAGACAAACCACCATCTTTCCAGGAACTTGGCACAATTTTTGGTTGCACCTAGAATGATCACTCGGTTCCACCGAGGTGTTCTCAGTGTGGCAGAAAAGAAAATCGATGACACCAATTATTTCACATTGGTTCTACCGAGATACAGGAGGCAGACGACAAAACCCTAAAAATTCGTCGTTCTTTATCAAATGGAATTTTCTATTGGATGGAACAATCTCAAACAGTGGCTAGACAAGGAATAAACCCTAATGCGCATGAATCGGACAGTGGAGCGCGAGAGGAGGTCGAATCCATACCCTAATTTGGCGATGGATCCGCTATGGCGGCGATGTTGGAGAAGAATACATCGACGGCGGCGATTCCCAGCGGCAGAGGCCCTCGGGGAAGCAAGGCAGTGACCAGGGGCCTTCGGAGCGGTAGCTAGGGTTATGGAGGCACGACGTTTGAACAATGGATTTCAAAACATCAGGGTCCACATATTTTATACCCATCACTATCGGTGACACCGATTTGATATTTTTGGTGTCACTGAGTTTCCCAACTGTTAGCTGACAGGGAAACTCGGTGTAACCAAGAATATGAAATCGGCGGTACCGAGATTGAAAAACCAGATCAACCCTAGGCATTCGGTGAGACCGAGAAGTTTGAGTTGGTTCCACCGAGATGCACTTGGGAGGTTTTAATGGTTAGTCCTTGACGATATGGAACTTTGAGTGTTCCTCACACAGAGAGATCGAGAAGTACATGTTCAAATTTTGTGATGCAACATGAATAGAATATGAGGTGAAAAAGCAAAGATAGCTAGAGGAGTGGTCCTAGGCATTCTTGTATATCCGATTGGCAAGTGAAAATCAAAAGCCAAATAGCAACAATTGGATATCCTCGAATGAGTAAATAAATGCAGACCAACATGCTCACACAATAAGATATCAAATGAAATCATGGCAAACATGCACAAACACAATAGCATCTAACAAGCACTTTGGGGATGACGAAGTCATCTATATATGAGTATATTGACTTAGGAGCCAAGTAAGAATACTTGATCATAGGTCAAACTCATCGTTTAAGCACAAGTGGGGTTACCACTTTTACATAAAGCATTTAATGTTGTCACATTCTATGAGATGCTTTGACTCAAGTCTTAGAGTAAAGCTCCCCCTAGATGTGACATCCCCCCATAGCAGGGATAAACTAACCTTGGGTTTTGTCGATGAAGACTTCATGTAGGTGAAGTAGTGGTGGATGCTCAAGGTTGATGAAGACCACCAAGAGTTGGGAGCATCCTCGTTATTTCATTACTCTTATTACCTACATGGGTTAGTCCCAACACACAAGAGACAAATACAAGGATATCTATGGACATGGAGTGCCAAGGATATATGATGATGTCCATTGATTTGTTTATTACCTTGTCCCTTGCTTACCTTTGAGGGAATGTGTGACTCCTTGAACCACTGCATAATGTTGATGTTGATTGCAACTAGTTCTTGCCAATAATGAATGTGAGTGGATTCGGAGTCACCCCTCAAGAACTTCTCTAGTTCTTCTTCTTGGGGACCCACATCAAGTTGGTGGGGATCCTTGGTGTTGAAGTAGCACTTGTAGAAATTGAGCTTGTAGTAGCCTTGGGAACCCACTTCACCAAATCTTGGGATTCATCTTCATATGAGTCAATGTCCTCTTGAAGCTTATTCTTGTCGTTGAGCTTGGGGTGTTGTGGTACAAGGTCATCTTGAGCTTTTGTTCCCTTGGAGAGAGTATTTTTCATACTTCTCCTTTTGAGGAACAAACTTGGGACTGGAGTATTGACCTTCTTACCATTCAACTCCATTAGCGTTAAAGTAGCCAAGACCATGATTCTTCCGGTATCCTCCGTGCTTGCGTACAATGTCCTCAAATTGTTTGCACCCTTCTAGACTCTTGAAGATACCTTTCTCTATAATCCCTTTCAAGAGTTTATTTTCTTGCTTAAGTGTAACTTGGCTAAGATAAGAGTTAGTGGGATTAAAAGAACTACTAGAAGCAATATCATTGGATTTATCATTTTTATTGCTATTAGCTGAAGAACCTTTCTTTTCTTTGTTACTAGCTTTCTTAGACTTAACTTGTGTAATGAATGTAGATAAAAGAAGTCGCTTGGCTAGATAAGAGGAAGTCTTCTTTCGAAGATCGTCATTGATAGCTTTAAGGAACTCATGCTCTTGCTCTAAATTGAGCTTCTCAAAGCGTAGCTTATCATGTGTCCTTACAAGCTCTCTATGATCTTCTAGAGTAGACTCGTGAGCTAACTTAAGATTTTTTACTTCTTGAGTTAGTCATTCTATTTCCAACTTAACATCATCGCACGACTTATCTACACTAGAGTGAGTACTAGCAAGTTCATTTTGACTATCATTACTAGATTTGTCAAATATCAAGTCATCTTCAATTAACAAGCCATCTTCATCACTATTGAAATCAAGATACTCGGGGTGTGATACCTTGGGGCCTTTAGCCATGAAGCAAAGTCCACTCCCTTCATTTGGTGAATCAAATATGTCATAGGAGTCGGTTGTCACTAGTGCAAGTCCGGCAACACCTTCATCTTGACTATGTCGGAGTTGGAGTGATAGCTTCTCTCGGAGTGGTTGTCGGATTTGGAGCCGGAAACCCATTCACCAACATGAGCTTGATGTTTCCTTCTTGAGTATCTCTTGGTGTTCTCGTCCTTCGTCTCCGAGTCCCTACTTCTCCTTGAGGGTCTTCGTTCATAATGATCATCTCTAGCCCTTATCTCTCTTCGAGGTGACTCGTCTCTCGAGCTCCGTCTTCTTGGTGACTCTTCTTTCCTTTTGTAAGGAGCCGTGCACTCATTGGAGTAGTGTCTGGGCTTCCCACAAGTGTAGAAGTTTCGGTCACGACTTGATGAACGCTTCTCTTCATATCTTGAGTTGGAGCGTCGATCTTTCCTTCTATTCTTGTAGAACTTGTTGAATTTCTTGACCATGAGGCTTATATCTTCATTTGTGACAAGGTTGTCGCTTGAGGTTGCAGGAGCATCACATGTGGCTTTGTAAGCACTGCTAGACTTGTGGTGAAGCTCTTCCTTGTCTTTGAGTGTCATCTCATGAGCAACAATTCTAGCAATCACTTATGTTAGCTTGAGATCTTTGTAGTTGGGCATCATTTGGATCAATTTGCATATGGTGTCATATCGATCATCCAAAGATCAAAGTATCTTCTTGATGATGAATTTGTCTATCATTTCTTCACTTCCTAAGCCGGCAATCTCATTGGTGGTGAAAGATAGCCTAGAGTACATCTCAGCGACTCCTTCACCATCCTTCATCTTGAACTTGTCAAGTTGACTTTGAAGAACATCCAACTTGGATTCTCTCACAGATTTTGTACCTTCATGCATATCAATCAAAGTATCCCAAGTCTCTTTTACATTCTCAAGATGGTTGATTTTGTTGAATTCTTCGGGGCATAGGCAGTTGAAGAGAATGTCACATGCTTGAGCATTGAGTTGCAACATCTTCAATTCATCTGATGTCACTTCACGATCTAGTTCCCTTCCTTCCGCAGAGAATTCACCTTGCATACCAACACGAACAATAGCCCGAACGGCGGGGTTATGGCCAAGCAAATATATTTTCATTTTTGCTTCCAACTAGCAAAATTTGTGCCATCAAAAGTACGGATCTCTACGGTGATAATTTCCCTCGCTAGATGCCCTACTCTCCTAGGTTGTGAGACCAATGCAATGGAGACCAATGCTCTAATACCACTTGTAGGATCTAAAGTAGTGCTAGAGGGGGTGATTAGACTTATTGACCAATTAAAAATCTACTTTTTCCCAATTTTAAGTCTTGTCAGATTTTAGCATTCATAGTATGTCAAGTACACCCTACACATTCATATCTACGAGTATTGCAGCGGAAAGTAAAGACAAGCATGTAAGTAAAGGAAGGGTGGGAAGATCAAACGCAATTGGTGACATGGTGATTTTTCCCGTGGTTCCGATAGGTGGCGCTATCGTACATCCATTTTTATGGAGTCTTCAACCCACGAAGGGTAACGGTCGCGAGAGTCCACGGAGGGCTCTACCCATGGAGGGTTCCACGAAGAACCAACCTTACCTATACCATGATGGCCTACGTCCACGGAGGACTAGCCTAACTCGGGGTAGATCTTTACGAAGTAGGTGATCTCCTTGCCCTTACAAACTTCTTGGTTCACTCCACAACACGAAGTAGGAGGCTCCCAAGCGACACCTAACCAATCTAGAAGGCACCACCCTCCAAAAGGTACAAGGCTCGATTGTGTCGATGAACTCCTTGCTCTTGTGCTTCAAGATGATGACTCCTCAACACACAATCACTCTCTCACAGATTTGGCTTGGTGGAAGAGATTGATTGGGTGGAAAGCAACTTGGGGAGGCTAGAGATCAAGATTCATATGGTAGGAATGGAATGGCATGATATCAACATATGAGTAGGTGTCTCTCTCCTAGAAAATCAGTAGGTACGAGTGGGGAACTGTTCTGAGTGCTTCTCTTTCGAGTGAGTGGTGGTGGAGGGGTATATATAGGCATCTCCAAAAATCCAACCGGTACACACAAAATGACCAACTCGGTGACACCGATGTGTTAATCTCGGTGGTACCGAAGTGACCAAAAGGTGGCAACTTTTGAATCTCGGTGAGACCGATATAGGAAACTCGGTTGCACCAATAAGGTGACCAACGGTCAGATTGCCCAATCTCGGTGATGCCGAGCCAACAATCTCGGTGGGACCGATATTGTAAATTTGTGTAATAGAAAGTTGGCAACCTAAACTCGGTGGCACCGAAGCAGAATCGGTTGCATCGAAGTGGCTAGGGTTTGGCTGGATCTGTCTAGGTTCTAGAATCGATGGCATCGAGTGGAAAGTGTTGGTTGCACTGATTTTAAATATTTGGCTTTGGACAGACTTTTGTGGAAGAGCTTGTGGGTGTATGTGGTGACTATCACTTGTGCACGTAAGAGCATTTTGTTCACCAACAAAACCTTGCCCCCTTTTAATAGTATTGGCTTTCCTATGGACTCAAGGTGATTTCTCACAAAAGATAAAACGTAGAGTCCTTTGCTTGAGGCTTTGCCCATCTATTTCCTTGCATCCTGGGGTATTCCACAATCCTTATGCCAACCCATGACTTGAACTTTTCCTGAAAGATACATAGTGGAAACATTAGTTCAATGACATATATGTTGTTATTAATAACCAATCCTTATGCCAACGGCGATGTACTCTATGGTCTATGCTAGCTCTCATTACCAATGAGATTGTCGGCTTACGAAGCAAAGAAATGACCGACAAATTCATCATCAAGAAGATAATTAGAACTTTGGATGGAGAGTATGAAACCGTGTGCACCTTAATTTAAATGATGCCAAACTACAAAGATCTCAATCCTACGGAAGTGATTGGAAGAATTGTTTCTCATGAGATGTCACTCAAAGACAATGAAGAGCTTCACAACAAGTCTAGCGGTGCTTACAAATCCACAGGTGATGCTCCCCCTACCTCAAGCGACAACCTTGTTACCAATGAAGAGATAAGCTTCATGGTCAAGAAATTCAACAAATTCTACAAGAGTAAAGGCAAAGAGAGGAACTCCAACTCAAGATATGAAGAGAAGCGTTCATCTACTTATGACCGGA
The DNA here is from genome assembly GCA_022496015.1 of Hordeum marinum. NCBI lineage: Eukaryota > Viridiplantae > Streptophyta > Magnoliopsida > Poales > Poaceae > Hordeum > Hordeum marinum. The sequence continues at coordinate 377,624,321 of CM039678.1, read as the reverse complement.
AATGTTACAATCGTGGAAGGCCCGGATACTACTCCGATGAGTGCACGCCCCCCCCCCCAAACACACACACATGTAACATCCCAAAATTCCATTTTGGAATGTTATGAATATATCTATGCATCTATCATTGCTTGAATATATGAAATTGTTGAAATGCTCCTTTTAACTTTCTGAAAGCCCCTTCCTATTTTTTTCCCATTGTTGCTTTCACCTATTTGAAATCTTGGTAAAAAGTTCAAATAAGAGAGGAGGAAGATGACACTCCACACCAGGACCAAATTGGTGATTTATTTGAACAATAATTACCAGGAGTTATTTTGAAAATATTTGCAAAAAAGGATTTAAAACAATTAGGACATTTCTGAAAATAATATTTTTTTCAAAGTGTTCAAATACTAGAATAAAAATGTTCATTAAATGTAATATTTTATTCTGATAATTCTGATATATAATACTCCTATATTTGGAAATATATTATTTGCCTTAAAAGCATTTTATTATGCTGTTTTATTAAAAAGGAAAGGAATTAAAAACGATTCGGGCCGGCCCACCTCTTAAATGCCGAATCCCCTTGATTTCGGCTGACCGACGCGCTACCGACGCTCCCGCTCTCGCTGACAGCCCGGACCCACCCGACCGTCGAAAATCCCGCACCGGTTACCCCCAACCTCGCGCGCGCGCCGACGCCGGCGAGATCCACTCGCCGCGGGATCTTCTCCCCTTCCTTTCCCCGACTCCCTCTCCGGCCTATATAAGAGCCCCAACTCCCCCGCCTCCATTTCCGCCCTGACCCCTCTCTCCCGTCGCCAGACCGTCGCAGGAGAGCTCACCGGAGTTGCAGCCCCAACCGGAGCTCCCCATCGCTCGTAGCCGACGCCTCGGACCTTCCCGCGCCCCTCCGACCTCACCGTTCGACGCCGGACGTCAAGCGCCGCCGCCCAGACCACTCCCCGACCTCCCTCGACCACCGGAGACGCCTCCCCGACCTCCTCCGACCACCGGCCACCGCCACCACTCGCCGGAGACCTTCTCGCTGGCGACCTCTTACCACGGTGAGCCCAGCCATCCACCCGATCTAGATCCAACGGCTAGGATTAGAAGCCATTATTTCCCGAACCGTTTTTCACTTTGGTCCAGTCGACCGCCCAAAACGCCCGCACGCACGTGCTAGCCAGCCAATAGGAACCCGCCACGTCACCCTGGCCGTCCGGTAGCTTATTTTTTTTTCTTTTCTGTTTAGTTTTAGTTCACAGAAGCTTTTCAAAATTTGTTTTAGTGATAACTTTTAATTTGTTTGATTTTTTGAGTTGATTCTTTTTGCAATAGCTCACATTTTTCATGTAGTTTCACCCTGCACTTTTAAATTTTAAATTTGAACTATAAAATTTGAATTGAATCAAATTTGCTCAAAACATTCAAATCTGAATAACTAGAGTTTGAAAATAGATTTTTACATGAATCTTTTTGCTACTGTTTGGTCTTAGTTAGGACTATTTTCATGTTTAGTTTGAGAATTTTTAGGATGACTTTTCTTAGTTTTTTAGCTATAAACAAATTCTGCCTATTAGTTAGTATAGTTTTATTTAACTTAGATTTAGTTAGTTTAAATTAGAATTTAGTTTTGTTTGTTTAATAGGTTCTGTTGCTTAAACATTTAGTGTTTTACTTACTGTTAATAAAAATATAAAATTGCTTAGTTTATTTCTTTATTAATATAGGAATCACAACTTCTTTTCTAATAGGTTTAATTTGAACTAAAACAACTAGTTAGTAATAGTTTTCTTTCAACAAAGTTTTATATAATTTAATTCTGTTTTCTAAGCCAAGTTTTTAGTAATTTCCATTCTGTTTAGATAATGTCTTAGTAATAAATAATAAGTTTAGTTTCATTCTTTTGTTAGTAAAACTATAGTTGCTTCATATAGTATTTGGTTATCAAAACTTTACTAAAGTTTTTCTTACCAAACTTTAAATTGATTTTATTATGTTTATTAGTAAAAATATTTATTGTTTGCTTGCTGTCAACCATTGTTTTGTTAATACAAATAGTTTTGTTATGTTAGTAGTGATTTTCCCCATCATCTTTTAGAAAACAAAACTTTGTATTTTTTTCTTGCTTGTGATTTGTGCATTGTTTTGTCTTGATTGTTTACTAGTTCATTGTTGATGTTAGGAGTTACATATTTTGTTGTATGCTTATTGAGTGCTTGTTTGCCTCGTTAGATTATCCGGAGTGCGAAGCTTGTTACCTAGAGTCACTCACGTACATCAATCAGGCAAGTCACCTTGATCATGTTTTTACCCACGTTTTATATGCATTAGTTCTACCATCTCCCCAATTGCATGCAAGATAGGTTAGTTGGAAACTTGGTTACATTTAAGTAGTATCATGTGGTAGGTACCACCCCCCTCAACCCCTTTGACATCTTTGACCCCGGGAAACGTTACATTTGTTTTGCTATGCTGTTAGTAGACGGGGTGGGTTGTATGAATCATGAGGGTTGTGAGGTAATAACTTCAAGACCTATGATGGTCAAGACTTCAAGACTTCAAGTTTTCAACTCACCTCTGGGTGGATGATGGTTGAACGGTGCCCTGGAGAAACCAGTGGTTAGCCTAGGTGATGCTGGAGATGTGCCAGTATTCACACGGAAAGGTCCACCCAGGCACGAAGGGATGGAAGGATGCTTCAAGACCCAAGGCTTACCTGCACAGCCACAAGCCATTATGGGCTCTGGCTTGGTTGGATATTGTGGCGACACTGGACAGGCAGTGCTACGAGATGTAGAAGAACGGTAGGAAAGGATGCACTGACAGAGTCTCAGTGGGACCCCTTAGAAGACCATGTTTTGGTCATCCGTTCCTCAAACACCCTGAAGTGCGAGGAATCCAACGGAGGCGATCAAATCTTGTCGGGAACGTGTGCAAAGCTCTGTAGAGTACTCAACCTAATCGATTAGCCGTGTCCACGGTCATGGACGACTTGAGCCAAAGGAACTGAAACTTCTGGAATTCTCAACACAAATTAATATGATGATGTGGGTATTAATAATTTGGGTATGAGAATTGGTTGGCGGAACCATCTCATTAATCAACCAACTTAGTAATATTTTGCTTAGCCCCTCTCTTGATGTAGGAAAAACTTGGCTTTACGCAAAAACTTACCACCCCACTTGCCATATATGCATGTAGACTAGCTGATTATTTTCACCCCCCTCTCTTGTGACTTTGCCGGCATATTCCATATGCTGACCTACACGGCTGCAACGTATCATGTTGCAGAGTACTTTTCCGACCAGGAGTGAGGACACGCTCTACGCTTGGTGAGATGCCCTTGGAGTCAGATGGACTCATCTACCATGACGCTTCCGCAAGATTTAGTTATTCTCATGAGTTGGCCTTCGGCCACTTTATTGTAATGATTATTGTAATAAAGGACTCGATATGAGATTTAGTTAATAAAATGCTGTGTGATTTCCCTTTGATATATACATTGATGTACCGTGTGTGTACCAGCATGATCTTGGGATGGTATGGAAACACCGGAGACTTGACCTTTCAGGTCGGGTCGCTACAGAAATGGTATCAGAGCACACGCTGACCGTAGGACGTAACTTATAGGATTGGAAAGCCTTAGGACTCATTTCTCTTTGTCTTTAAAATTCTTATACTCTCATCTACTCGTTTCTGACTTCTCTCCGAATATTTCAAAATTTATAGATGGCCACCTTCATCCCAGTGTTGATCACGGAGTTTTGCCAGCCTGACGCAACGATGCCCTTTGGTAAGGAGCTGATGAGGATCGTCAAGGACGTGAGGATTGCTTTGCCGAGCCTCACCGGGACTCCTATCATGTAATTTCCCCAAGATGGACGCTACAGGATCGAGGTGCACATCCCAGGGAAGACCTTTGGGAATCGGAAGGAACCCATCGACTTCAAGTTTGTGGCACCCAGCTGGATACTTGGGAGAGACATGGCCATCCATCGTGCCCTTGGACGTATTTAGGAGGAATACAGAGGTGGAACCATTTCACCAGGACTCAACATGGTTTGTCGTAGGGATGTCCATGGAAACATCATAACCCCTCCCACTGCAGACACCACCATTTCCTATATCCGGACCTTGGAGACTCACATTAGGACTCTGGAGCTTCGAGTTCGTGCTGATACGAAGACAATCAAGAATCTGATGAACCGCGAGATTGACCTCGAAGCTGACTTACGGGAAGCCGAGTACGAGCATGAGTATGAGGTGAAGGATTTCGTAGAGAGGATCGACAAGCTGAACACTCGCATCGCCACTCTGGAGGAACAGATGGACATGGGTGAAAATCTTCATCTCGAGGGAGACTTGGCTCCTTTCATCAGCGACGATGATGACTATGAGGAGAGCACCACTGGAGGAGGCTCAGTCACCATGTACTTCTGAGGAAAACTATAGTCATGCCCTCCATGTATCTTTTATTTTCAACGTTAAATCGTAGGTCGATGTTTAGTTTGATGGAGATTTGTATCTCGATGTTTGACATTGATTGAATAAATGAATGAGTGTTTGATGTGATATGATTGTGCATTGCATATGGGTAGTGAATTTCTTTCTAGACCCTTGTTCTATTCTAATTCTCATCTCTCTAAAAACAGCAAGATGCCTCCACGCCGTGAGTCCGACTCCACCTTCCCGCCGGAACTCACGCAACTCCTCCAGCAGCAGAATGCACTGATGCATCTGTTGGTTCAGAATCAGACCAACAACCAGAACAACAACAACAACCACCATCCCCCTCAGGCTGACAACCTCACCCGTTTTCTGAGGTTGAATCCTCCAACTTTCTTCGGCAGCACTGAGCCCATTATGGCAGATGACTGGCTCCGCAAGATGGAGAGAGAACTCATCACCACTGGATGCACTGATGCTGAGAAGGTGCGCTTTGCCGCACATCAACTGGACGGACCAGCAGCTTCATGGTGGGAGAACTACACCACCACTTATCCCATTGCAGGTGTGACTTGGGAGCAGTTCAAGCTTGATTTCCGCACCGCTCATGTCTCAGCTGGAGCCATGAGTCTGAAGAAGCGCGAGTTTTGCAACTTGTGCCAGGGTAATCGCTCCGTGGCCCAATATGTGGAAGAGTTCAGCACGTTGGCTCGTTATGCACCCGGAGATGTGGCTGATGATGCGGCCAAGCAAGAGAAGTTTCTGGAAGGACTCAACGATGAGTTGAGCATACAGCTGGTAGTGGCTACCTTCAACAACTACCAAGAGCTGGTGGACAAGGCCCTCATCTTGGAGGGTAAACAGCAGCAAATTGAGAACCGCAAGCAGAAGTACACTCAGGGGAAGTTCAACTCTGGAGATCATCAGAAGCTTCGCTACTCCCCGTACTCAGGGAATACCAGATCAGGAACCGGTAAGTTTGGAAAGCACACTCATGCTGTGCACAACCATGGAGGCCACAACCATGGAGGAAATGGGAACAACCGTCCCAACCATGGCAACTTCAAGAATGACAATGGGAATGGGAACAATAACCAGTACCGTCACGCTCCTACTCAGAAGGATCTGAGTCACATCACCTGCTTCAAGTGTCAGAAGACAGGGCACTATGCTACTGAGTGTCCCCAAAGCAAGCAGGTAAATGGAAACGGCAACGCAGCAGCCAAGAAGCCAAATCCGTTTCCTCGTGCCCAGGTGAACCACCTCGACGTGGAAGAAGTCTATGATCAACCCGAGACTGTGGTTGGTAAGTTTTTATTGCATTCACGTCCAGTTACAATACTTTTTGATTCCGGTGCAACTCATTCATTCATATCAAGGGTAGTTGTGGATAAGTATGGTTTGCCCACCAAAACCCTTAGTCAGCCCATTAAGGTCAGTTCCCCAGGAGGTATAATGATGGCAGGGATAGGATGCCATGCCTTGAAACTTCACATAGGAAACCATGTTTTTCCCACCGACCTCATCGTCTTAGAATCCCAGGGATTGGATGTAATCCTAGGCATGGATTGGATGACCAAGTACGAAGGAAATCTTGACTGTCCTAGCAAGTCTATCTTGCTCACCACCCCGGAGAACAAGAGGATTAAGTATGTATCCCGACGCACACGGATGAGTGCTCGGTTAAATTCCCTCACAGGAGTTGTTCAGGAGGAAGTACCTGTGGTAAAAGACTTTCCGGATGTATTCCCGGAAGAATTACCAGGCATGCCACCAGATAGGGAGATTGAGTTTCTGATAGAGCTATTGCCAGGAACAGCTCCAATTTCCAAGAGACCCTATCGCATGCCTGCAAATGATCTACTGGAAATCAAGAAGCAAATCAAGGAGTTATTGGACAAGGGGTATATTTGCCCAAGTTCTTCACCTTGGGAAGCCCCAGTACTTTTGGTGGAGAAGAAGGATAAAACCTTGAGAATGGTAGTTGACTATCGTGCCTTGAACGAGGTGACTATCAAGAACAAGTACCCTCTGCCGATGATTAATGACTTGTTTAATCAGCTAGTAGGCGCCAAAGTATTCTCCAAGATTGATCGTCGATCAAGGTATCATCAACTGAAGATTCGTGAACAAGATATACCCAAAACAGCTTTCACCACCAGGTATGGCTTATACGAGTATACAGTCATGTCCTTTGGTTTGACTAATGCTCCTGCCTACTTCATGAATTTGATGAACAAAGTGTTTATGGAATATTTGGACAAGCTTGCCATGGTGTTCATTGATGACATTTTGATATTCTCCAAGAACGAGGAAGGACACAAGGAACATTTGCGTTTAGTTCTGGAGAAGCTGAGAGAGCATCAATTATATGCTAAGTTCAGCAAATGTGAATTTTGGCTGACGGAAGTCGGATTCCTTGGACATATTATTTCCGGAGATGGAATAGCAGTGGACCCCGCTAAGGTTGAAGCCGTCACCGAGTGGAAGTCACCCACCTCAGTTAAGGAGATCCGCAGTTTCCTCGGACTTGCCGGATATTACCGGAGATTCATTGAGAATTTCTCAAAGATTGCCAAGCCCATGACGGAGTTGTTGAAGAAAGAGTCTAAGTATATTTGGACTGAGGAATGTGAAGCCAGTTTCCAGGAGTTGAAGAAACATTTGGTCACAGCCCCAGTGTTGATTTTGCCCAATATTCGGAAGGACTTCCACATTTATTGTGATGCTTCACGTCAAGGACTTGGAGGAGTACTCATGCAAGATGGAAAGGTTGTAGCTTATGCATCCAGACAACTACGACCTCATGAGTTGAATTATGCCACCCATGATTTGGAACTAGCAGCCGTAGTGCACGCACTCAAGACCTGGAGACATTTCCTTATTGGAAATAGTTGTGATGTTTACACCGACCATAAGAGCCTGAAATATATCTTCACGCAGAAGGAGTTGAACCTTAGATAGAGGAGATGGTTAGAGTTAATCAAGGACTATGACATGAGATTACACTACCATCCAGGTAAGGCAAATGTTGTAGCCGATGCCTTGAGTCGCAAAGCTTATGTGAACACACTAACAGCGGGAGGATTACCCCAGGAGTTAGCCGATGATCTCAGAGAGCTCAGGCTAGAGATAGTTACAAGCGGATATGTTGCCACACTGGAGGTCCAGTCCACATTGACCGAAAGAATTCGTGAAGCCCAGAAGACGGACAAGGAAATAGCTGAGATTAAGAAAAGAATGAAAGATGGTAAAGCTAAAGGTTTTCGTGACGATGAGCAAGGAACTCTGTGGTTTGAGAAACGCATCTATGTGCCCAATGACCCAGAGCTCAGGAAGTTGATACTTCAGGAAGCCCACGATTCACCTTACTCAATACACCCAGGCAATACTAAGATGTATCTGGACTTGAAAGAGAGTTATTGGTGGACAGGTATGAAGAAGGATATTGCAGAACACGTTGCAATATGTGATGTTTGTCAGCGAGTAAAGGCGGAACATCAGAAACCAGCAGGGTTACTCCAACCTTTGCCGATACCCGAGTGGAAATGGGAAAAGCTGGGTATGGATTTCATCACAGGATTGCCCAGGACCCGTTCAGGTTATGATTCCATCTGGGTAGTGGTTGATCGTTTGACCAAGGTGGCTCATTTCATTCCGGTGAAGACCACCTATACCAGTGCTAAGTTAGCCAAGATATACATGACCAGGATCGTGTGTCTGCATGGACTTCCAAGGAGTATCGTGTCAGATAGAGGAACACAATTTACCTCAAAGTTTTGGCATCAACTACATGAAACTTTGGGTACGAGACTGGATTTCGGTACAGCTTTTCATCCGCAGACCGAAGGACAGACTGAGAGAGTCAACCAGATTTTGGAAGACATGTTGAGAGCTTGTGCACTAGATTATGGATCTAGTTGGGATGACAACTTACCTTACGTAGAATTCTCATACAACAACAGTTATCAGACCAGTCTAAAGATGGCCCCTTTCGAAGCCTTATACGGAAGGAGGTGCAGAACACCACTGACGTGGGATGGTGTTGGAGACCGACAACTTTTTGGTCCCGACCTTATTCGAGATTCAGAAGATAAAGTCAAGTTGATTCGTGATAGACTCAAGATAGCTCAATCCCGGCAGAAGAGCTACGCTGACAACAAACGCAAGGAAGTAACGTATGAAGTGGGAGACCGAGCATATCTTCGTGTGTCCCCACTTTGAGGAATCAAGAGGTTTGGTGTTAAAGGAAAACTAGCACCCAGATTCATAGGCCCCTACAAAATTCTTGAACGTAGAGGCGAAGTTGCATACAAGCTAGAATTGCCGGAAGGATTATCCGGAGTTCATGATGTTTTCCATGTTTCCCAGCTAAAGAAATGCCATGCTGAGATGGATGGTATTCCCTTGAGAGACACAGTGCCCCAAGAGGCCATACAAGTTGACAGTGATCTGACCTACGAGGAGAAGCCTATCAGAATCCTCGAGACTGCCAACAGAGTTACCCGCAGCAGGATCATCAAGTTTTGTAAGGTTTTGTGGAGTCACCACACCGAGGAAGAAGCCACCTGGGAACGCGAATAAGATCTTCATAGAGACCACCCGCACCTATTTTCTAGCCAACCCGAATCTCGAGGGCGAGATTCATCTTAAGGTGGATAGGTTTGTAACATCCCAAAATTCCATTTTGGATTGTTATGAATATATCTATGCATCTATCATTGCTTGAATATATACAATTGTTGAAATGCTCCTTTTAACTTTCTGAAAGCCCCTTCCTATTTTTTTCCCCATTGTTGCTTTCACCTATTTGAAATCTTGGTAAAAAGTTCAAATAAGAGAGGAGGAAGATGACACTCCACACCAGGACCAAATTGGTGATTTATTTTAACAATAATTACCAGGAGTTATTTTGAAAATATTTGCAAAAAAGGATTTAAAACAATTAGGACATTTCTGAAAATAATATTTTTTTCAAAGTGTTCAAATACCAGAATAAAAATGTTCATTAAATGGAATATTTTATTATGATAATTTTGATATATAATACTCCTATATTTGGAAATATATTATTTGCCAAAGCATTTTATTACGCTGTTTTATTAAAAAGGTAAGGAATTAAAAATGATTCGGGCCGGCCCACCTCTTAAATGCCGAATCCCCTTGATTTCGGCCGACCGACGCGCTGCCAATGCTCCCGCTCTCATTGACAGCCCGGACCCACCCGACCGCCGAAAATCCCGCATCGGCACGCCCAACCTCGCGCGCGCGCCGACGCCGGCGAGATCCACTCGCCGCGGGATCTTCTCCCCTTCCTTTCCCCGACTCCCTCTCTGGCCTATATAAGAGCCCCAACTCCTCCGCCTCCATTTCCACCCCGACCCCTCTCTCCCGTCGCCAGACCATCGCAGGAGAGCTCGCCGGAGTTGCAGCCCCAACCGGAGCTCCCCATCGCTCGTAGCCGACGCCTCAAACCTCCCCGTGCCCCTCTGACCTCACCGTTCGACGCCGGACGTCAAGCGCCGCCGCCTGGACCACTCCCCGACCTCCCTCGACCACCGAAGACGCCTTCCCGACCTCCTCCGACCACCGGCCGCTGCCACCACTCGTCGGAGACCTCCTCGCCGGCGACCTCTTACCACGGTGAGCCCTCCCATCCACCCGATCTAGATCCGACGGCTAGGATTAGAAGCCATTATTTCCCTAACCGTTTTTCACTTCAATCCAGTCTACCGCCCGAAACGCCCGCACGCACGCGCTAGCCAGCCAATAGGAACCCGCCACGTCACCCTAGCCGTCCGGTAGCTTATTTTTTCTTTTCTGTTTAGTTTTAGTTAACAAAAGCTTTTCAAAATTTGTTTTAGTGATAACTTTTAATCTGTTTGATATTTGAGTTGATTCTTTTTGCAATAGCTCACATTTTTCATGTAGTTTCACCCTGTAATTTTAAATTTTAAATTTGAACTATAAAATTTGAATTGAATCAAATTTTCTCAAAACATTAAAATCTGAATAACTAGAGTTTGAAAATAGATTTTTACATGAATCCTTTTGCTACTGTTTGGTCTTAGTTAGGACTACCTTCATGTTTAGTTTGAGAATTTTTAGGATGATTTTTCTTAGTGTTTTAGCTATAAACAGATTCTGCCTATTAGTTAGTATAGTTTTATTTAACTTAGATTTAGTTAGTTTAAATTAGAATTTAGTTTTGTTTGTTTAATAGGTTCTGTTGCTTAAATACTTAGTGTTTTACTTACTGTTAATAAAAATATAAAATTGCTTAGTTTATTTCTTTATTAATATAGGAATCACAACTTCTTTTCTAATAGGTTTAATTTGAACTAAAACAACTAGTTAGTAATAGTTTTCTTTCAACAAAGTTTTATATAATTTAATTTTGTTTTCTAAGCCAAGTTTTTAGTAATTTCCATTCTGTTTAGATAATGTCTTAGTAATAAATAATAAGTTTAGTTTCATTCTTTTGTTAGTAAAACTATAGTTGCTTCATATAGTATTTGGTTATCAAAACTTTACTAATCAACCAACTTAGTAATATTTTGCTTAGCCCCTCTCTTGATGTAGGAAAAACTTGGCTTTACGCAAAAACTTACCACCCCACTTGCCATATATGCATGTAGACTAGCTGATTATTTTCACCCCGCTCTCTTGTGACTTTGCCGGCATATTCGATATGCTGACCTACACGGCTGCAACGTATCATGTTGCAGAGTACTTTTCCGACCAGGAGTGAGGACACGCTCTACGCTTGGAGAGATGCCCTTGGAGTCAGATGGACTCATCTACCATTACGCTTCCGCAAGATTTAGTTATTCTCATGAGTTGGCCTTCGGCCACTTTATTGTAATGATTATTGTAATAAAGGACTCGATATGAGATTTCGTTAATAAAATGCTGTGTGATTTCCCTTTGTTATATACATTGATGTACCGTGTGTGTACCAGCATGATCTTGGGATGGTACGGAAACACCGGAGACTTGACCTTTCAGGTCGGGTCGCTACAACACAAAAGAAGGGAAGAGTCGCCTAGAAGAAAGATCTCAAGAGATGAGTCACCTCGAAGAGAGAGAAGTTGTAGAGATGATCGTTACGAATGAAGACACTCAAGGAGAAGTAGGTATTCGGAGAAGAAGGACAAGTACACCAAGAGCTACTCAAGAAGAAGACATCAAGCTCATGTTGGTGAATGGGTTTCCGGCTCCGATTCTGAGCAGCTATCACTCTGACTCTGACTATAGTCAAGATGAAGGTGTTGCCGGACTTGCACTCGTTTCCTCCAAATCCTATGACATATTTGATTCACCAAATGAAGGGAGTGGAAATTGCTTCATGGCTAAGTGCCCCAAGGTATCACACCCTGAGTATCTTGATTTCAATAGTGCTGAGGATGACTTGGTAGGAGATGATGACTTGCTATTTGACAAATCTTGTGAACTTAGTCAAAATGAACTTGTTAGTAATCACTTTAGTCAAGATAAGTCGTGTGATGATGATAAGTTGGAATTAGAGCGACTAACTCAAGAACTAAACACTCATAAGTTAGCCCACGAGTCTACTCTACAAGATCATAGAGAGCTTGTAAGGACACATGAGAAGTTGTGCTTCGAGAAGCTTTATTTGGATCAAGAGCATGAATTCCTTAAAGCTATCAATGATGATATTCAAAAGAATACTTCCTCTGATTGAGCCAAACGACTTCTCTTGTCTACATTCATTCCACAAGTTAAGGCTAAGCAAACTAGTAACAAAGGCAAGAAAGGTTCTTCAACTAGTAGCAATAAAAATGATAAATCCAATGGTATTGCTTCTAGTAGTTCTATTGATCCCACTAAAGACTCGCTTAGCCAAGTTACACTTGAGCAAGAAAATGAACTATTGAAAGGGATTATAGAGAAAGGTATCTAGAAAAGTCTTGCCGGGTGTAAGCAAATTTAGGAAATTGTACGCAAGCACAGAGGATATCGGAAGAACCATGGCATTGGCTACTTTAGCGCTAATGGAGTTGAATGGGAACAAGGTCCATACCCCATGCCCAAGTTTGTTCCTCAAAGGGAGATGTACAAAAATACTCTTCTCAAAGGAACAAAAGCTCAAGATGACCTTCCACCACAAGATCACAAGCTCAAGGGCAAGGACAAGCTTCAAGAGGAGATTGACTCATATGAAGATGAATCCCAAGCTTTGGTCAAGTGGGTTCCCAAGTCTTCTACAACCTCAACTTCTACAAGTGCGACTTCAACACCAAGGATTCCCATTGTTGGGGGGATTACCCCTGGGTAGGCTCAAGGAGACGACTCAACATTTTAAAACAACAGGGCAGCCAACGCCCCTCTCTCCGGCCACTCCGGCTGGCACCTCGTGCTGGCTAGCTCCTAAGTCCAGCTGGCTCCCTACTCGGCTACACTAGCCGGCTACTTCGACTGACCCCCCGTCCTGTTGCTCTAGCCGGCCTACTGCGCGAGGTCAACCACCATGTCCATTGGACACGACACGAAGACACTATAGCCTACATCATGTGTCACTTCACTGCGCCCCAATAGTGGTACACTATAGCTTGCGTCATGCGTCGCCTCGCATGACCATACCAATAGTGGTGCACTATTGCGTGCCTCACATGTCATCTCCAATAGTGTAGTTAGGCCATGTGGGTCACCCCTTGTCCTCTGGGCACCCCTTTATAAGGTGACCCGGGGAGCTCACCCACGGGAGGCTCCTTGCATTCTCTCATCCACTCCCATTCACTCATTCTCACACACGTGAGGCCAAGGAAAGGAGGAGCCAGCTCCCTCTTCCTCCTCAGACATAGCTCTAGGAGCAACCCTGTACTACATATACACTTCATATACAGACATGCACGAGTAGGGGTATTATCTCTCCGGAGAGCCGCGAACCTAGGTAAACCACCACGTGTTACTACCCTATCCCGTCCCGGATCTTCCACGGCAGCCTTGCTCTCACCTCGATTAGCCACCCTCATGGCATCTGTTGTGACAAAATGACGACGGTTGGCGCCCACCATGGGGCAAGCTGTTGCTAGAACCGCGGTCCGGGTGAGACCCTCTTCGTCTTCACCACCATGGCGCTGCCGCCATCTGTCCGATGATGCAAGACGACTCAACACCAACACGCCACCGGGTCGGCTGCACGGGGTGGTGTGTCCCCGTCGTCGGCCTCGTCCACCTCCAAATCGTGTCAACGGCCCCCGCGGGGTGACAGTGCAGGTCGGCGCGTGCTTGTCGTCGGCCATCTCCCGCCAGACTCCCCTGTCGGTTGCGCATCGGGTGTTGGGCGCTCCCCTGTTGGTTGGACAGAAAAGGAAGAGCCATCTGCCCACTAGGGGAAGGAAAAGGAGTGGGGGCCGGTATGAGGAAAGGAAAAGAAAACGTGAGCCGGCTTCAAAAAACACACCATCATTCGTCTGCCCGCGTCCCCACTCGGACGGCCAACCTGCGCCGCCGCCTGGCTGGCTGGCCTACCCGTCTACTTCGACACCGGCCGGCTCCAGCTACACACCCACTTCAACGTCTGACCAGTCAGGTCCGGCCGGCTGGCACACCCGTCGACTGCCAAGGGCTCGGCGGCTACACCTAGCGGGTGTGCCGGCACGCTCGGCTGGCAAAAATCCATGTCGGCTATCATCAACAACAACCGCCTCGCTGGCGTCAAAAGCAACGTGAGCTCCTGTTTGCTCATCCTCTTGCCACGCACAAAAAACCAGATACCCCGAGCGACCCTCGGGGACCATCCCCGCATTTGTTTCAATTACTTTACTGTTCACCCTAGCGCCAGCTAGTATTAGTCTGGGCTGGCTTTTTGGCTTGGTACGTTTGTTTCCATAAGACGGCCTAGTAGCGTGTATGGTACCAAAGGCTCACTCTTTGCCTCACCTATAGACCGCACCGCGGCTGTCCAGCTAGCGAGAGCAAAAGCTGGAGGTCGCCACACGCGAAAAACGTCCAGGGAGAAAAATGGCTCGGGCGACCCGGTTGTTTCCTTTGCGAGTATCTGCTCGGTCAAAACCTCTCCTCGGAGTCCGATTAGTGTCCGCTCCACTCCGCGGCCCACTTTTTTCCGTAGCCACAGACCGGCTCCCGGTTGTCCTGTTGGCAAGAGAAAAGGCGAATGAGTGGAGAGGACATGAAAAAGACTTAAGGGGGCTCGAACGAAATAGAGTTGGCACCCTCCGCATAAAACTCGCACCGCTAGAACCAAACATTTCATATATCTAACAATGTCTTTTGCACGATAATTTCCATGAGGAACCCCCCTCGCTCCGTGGCTACACCCAGCGGGTGCGCTGGCGCGCCCTCGCTGGAAACAACCAGCCGGTAGACCCCGCACCCGCCCCCGGCTGGGCTCCACGCCCATCAGCCGATGGACCCCGCGTCGCCCCTGGCTGGACTCTGCGCCCATCAGCGGGCAGATCTCGCGCCCATCAGCAAGCGAACCCCGCATCTGCCCCTGGCTAGGCTCCACGCCCATCAGCCAATAGACCCCGCGTCTGCCCCTGTCTCGGCTCTGCGCCCATTAGCATGCGGACCCCGCGTCCACGCCCGGCAAGGCCTCGTGCCCATGAGTTGGCGGACCCCACGTCCGCGCCCTACATCCCCGATGCCACCGTCTGCTTCAGCAACAGCAAAGACCCTCCGCCCGACTCTTCGAGTCGCCCGGAGGTTCGGAGGCTACACCCAGCAGGTGCACTTGTGCGCCCCCACTGGAAACAGCCAGCTGGTGGACTCCACGACCATGCCCCGTAGGGCCCCACGTCCATCCCCAGCTGGGCTCCACGCCCATCAGTCGGCGGACCCCACGTCCACGCCCGGCAGGGCCCTGCGCCAATCAGTCGGCGGACCCCGCGTTCGCGCCCGACATCTCTAATGTCATCATCTGCTTCAGCAACAGCAAAGACCCTTTGCCCGACTCTTTGAGTCGCCCGAAGGCTCGGAGGCTACACCCAGCGGGTGCGCTGGGGCGCCCTCGCTAGAAACAGCCAGTTGGTGGACTCCACGTCCATGTCCGGCATGGTCCCGTGCCCATCAGCAGGCAGACCCCGCGTCCGCGCCCGGCAGGGCTTCATGCCCACTAGCCGGCGGACCCCGTGTCGGCGTCCGGCAGGGCCCCGCGCTAATCAGTCGACGGACCCCGCATCCGCGCCCGATATCCTTGATGTCACCGTCTGCTTTAGCAATAGCAAAGACCCTCCAACCGACTCTTCGAGTCGCCCAGAGGCTCAGAGGCTACACCCAACGGGTGTGCTGGCGTGCCCCCACTGGAAGAAAGCCGCGCCATCCCCAGCTCACAATCGACCGTTAGCGACAACTCCCGTAACAAGAACGACAACGGTGAAAACCCTCCGCTTGACTCTCCATGTCGCATGGAGGCTTGGAGGCTACTGTCGGGCGGATTACCTCCGGGTAGGCTCAAGGAGACGACTCAACATTTTAAAACAATAGGGTGGCCAACGCCCCTCTGTCCGACTGCTCCGGCTGGCACCCCATTCTGTCTGGCTCCTAAGTCCAGTCGGCTCCCTGCCCGGCTGCACCAGCCAACTGCTTCGACCCCCCCCCCCCCGTCCGGCTGCTCTAGCCGGACTGCTGCGCAAGGTCATCCACCACGTCCCATCGAACACGACATGAAGACATTATAGCATGCATCATGCGTCACTTCACTGCGCCCTAATAGTGGTGCACTATAGCTTGCGTCATGTGCCACCTCGCATGACCATACCAATAGTGGTGCACTATTGCCTGCCTCAGATGTCATCTCCAATAGTGTAGTTAGGCCATGTGGGCCACCCCTTGTCCCCTAGGCACCCCTTTATAAGGTGACCCAGGGAGCTCACCCATGGGAGGCTCTTCTCATTCTCTCATCCACTCCCATTCACTCATTCTCACACACGCGAGGCCAAGGAAAGGAGCAGCCAACTCCCTCTTCCTCCTCGGACACAGCTCCAGGAGCAACCATGTACCACATATACACTTCATATACAGACATGCAGGAGTAGGGGTATTATCTCTCTAGAGAGCCCGGAACCTGGGTAAACCACCGTGTGTTACTACCCTATCTCGTCCCCGATCTTCCACGGCAGCCTTGCTCTCACCTCGATTAGCCATCCCCTGACATCTGTTGTACAAAACAATGACACCCATGAACTTGATGTGGGTCCCCAAGAAGAAGAACTAGAGAAGTTCTTGAGGGGTGACTCCGCCAATGAAATTCACTCATATTCATTATTGGCAAGAACTAGGTGCAATCAACATCAACATTATGCAATAGGTCAAGGAGTCACGCGTTCCCTCAAAGGTAAGCAAGGGACAAGGTAATTAATGAATTCATGGATATCATCATGTATACTTTGCACTCCATGTCCATAGATATCCTTGTATTTGTCTCTTGGTTTGGGACTAACCCATGTAGGTGAGAAGAGTAAGAAACAAAAAGGATTGCTCCCAACTCAAGATGATCTTCATCAACTATGAGCATCCACTCCTACATCAACCACATGAAGTCTTGTATGACAAAATGCAAGGTTAGTTTATCCCTCTTAGGGGGGGATGTCACATCAAGGGGGAGCTTTACTCTAAGACTTCAGTTAAAGTATCTCTTAGAATGTGACAACATTAACAAACTTTATGTAAAAGTGGTAAACCCACTTGTGCTTAAACAATGAGTATGACATATGATCAAGTATTCTTACTTGGCTCCTAAGCCAATACACTCATATATAGATGACTACATCATCGCCAAAGTGCTTGATAGATGCTAGAGTGATTGTGCATGTTTGTCATGATTTCATTTGATATCTTGTTGTGTGAGCATGTTGGTCTGTATATCTTTACTCATTTGAGGATATCCAATTGTAGCTATTCAGCTTTGGATTCTCTTTTGCCAACTGGATGTACAAGAATGCCTAGGACCCCTCTCTACCTATCTATGATTTCTTGTCTTGAGTTCTATTCATGCTACATCACAAAACTTGAACAAGCACTTCTCGATCCCTCTGTGTGAGGAGCACTCGGAGTACCGTGTCGACAAGAGCTGCATTCCAAAACCTCTTTGTGAATCTCGGTGCAACAAACTCCACAATCTCGGTTCCACCGATTCACTAAGTTGATCTAGGTTTTCGACCTCGGTACAACCTATAGGAAATTTTCAGACTCACCAAGTCTCTCTGTCTCCTGACAGACGGGCAACTCGGTGACATCAAAATGTTTCAATCGGTTTCACCAACAGTGAGGAGTACTTAACCTGGCGGACCCGACTTCTAAAATTCAATCTTCAAAGTTGTTTTCTTCCAAACTCTGAACTGTCTCTCTAGACCCCTTGGTCGACGCCCTTGCTTCCCCGTGCACCTCCGCCGTTGTGAATCTTAGCCATCAACAGAATCAATACCATCGTTGCCTCCTTAGAGGATTCATCACCAAGCTAGGGTATGAATCTGGCCCCTTGTGAGCTCCTTTATTCGATTCTTGCACATTGGGTCTTATTCCATCTACAAACCACGTATGCAATCTTCCTAATCCACTAGAAGATCCATTAGATTAGTGAACGAGGAGATTTTAGGTTTAGCCATCCACAAAACGCATCTCGGTGACACCGAATCACAAAAATTGGTTCTACCGATTTGGATCTAGGGTTCCTGAGAATGGTCTCGGTGAAACCGAGTGGTCATTTTCGGTGACACCGAAGTGACTGCCAAGTTTCTATGAAGTAGATCATATGCCTCGGTGAATCCGAAAATTCTGATTCGATGCTACCGAAATCCATTTTGTAGAAAGTTAAAACTAAGATTTTCTTTGTTCAAATTTGGAAAATGTTTGTGTTTTGTGATGACTCAACCCCACTGCTCTTCTTTACTCTTTTCATAGGGTCAGCATGTCAGACTCAGTGGACAGCTAGAATGATCTCAGAGAGCCTAGCATTGATGCAGATCCAGGCACTAGTCCTGAGAGTATCTCATCTTCTTATGATGATGTCCCTAGCTCACCAGATTTGCCCAAGGCAGCAACTAGAGCCGGGAGGAAGCTAAACTCAGATGAAGAGGACTCTGACTTCGTGCTAGATGAGGTCCTTGCCAAGCCAAAGTAGGACAAAGCAGACAAGGCTGCTAAGAAGTCTGCATCTGAGGCCACATCATCTAAAAGGCATGTCAGGAAGGAGTATGCCAGCTCAGAGGCTATGAGAGCACCAAAGAGTGCCATGACTTCTATGCAAATAGAGCCAGCCAGAAGCTCTCTGCCCAAGAAGCCTGCTGAGAAGAAGACAAGCAGGAAGAGGATTATACATGTTGTTGGAAGACCAACTTCCATGTATGAAGACCTAGATGATGTTGAGGGAGAGGAAGAGCTAGTTACTCAGGATCCTCCTAAGAAGAAGAAGTTTCTTGCTGATGCTATGACTTCTCAGGCCCCTCCCAGAGGCAAGGTAGCTCCTCCTCTCAAGAAGTCCATAGCTCCTAAGTCCAAGAGGACTACTAAGGATGCTTCAGCTGCAGAGAAGAAGGGATCCTCCTCCAGAGCTGTTGCTGACGATGAGGACATGTCTGTTTTGAGGAAGCTTAGACCTCACCTCCCACAACACAATGAAAACTATCCACTTACCGAGGATATGAAGAAGAGGAAGGATTTAGGGCTGAGATTGTGGAGTGACATAGATCCTTATTCTCGGAGGAGGAAGATAGTTGTAGATTACATACTCTACACTAAGGAGCAGCAAGATTTCTATGAGACAATCTTACTTGATAAGAGCCCAGTTGTCAGTGACATGAGATGTGTATAATGGGGCTACATTAAGGAAAATGGGGATTACTTCCGCCCATGTGCTAGATAACTTCGAGGATGTTGGCATTGGTGACTTTGTTGGGAAGAAGATGACCCTCTAGAATGATGAGATGATCATGCAGTTCTACTCCACTACACACTTGTATCCAGATGGCAGGATAGTATGGATGACTGAGGGCGCCAGATATGAATCTTCGGTTGAAGAGTGGGCTACCATCTTAGGAGCTCCAAAAGTACAGGATGGTGACTTAGATGTGTACTCATAGGCCAAGATGAACCACAACTCCATGGCCAATATGTACAAGCCAGTCCTAGCTAACTATGTGCAATCACATAAGTTTGGCTTAGTGTACTATCTACAGGCAGGCTTGCAAACCACCAACACCATTATGAGGTACACCTTGATGCCCAAGTCAGGAGATGAGAAGATGATTAGAGGATTCTCCATAAACATGTTGCATCACATTGACCTTCACACGAGATTCAGAGTCATGGACTTGATAGTAGACACTGTGAAGAGGACAACTGCTGACCAAAAGAGGTCATGTGGATATGCTCCATACATTCGGATGCTCATAAACTCCAAGCTTGAGAAGAATGTATTTGCTCTTGATAGGCCCCATATGCCTCTTCAGCCTGAGTTTCAGGACAATGTAGTGGTGATGGACCTAGATCATCCCACTTCATCTACTACACAGGCAGCAGTTGAGGCAGCTAGAGCCACTGGTGCTCCAGTGTCAAGGACAAGAGATGAGCAGATGGATATCATTCTTAGCTCTACCCAAGGCATGCAGAATGACATCATGGAGATTCTCAAGAACCAAAAGAGCCTGGAAAGGATTGTTGAAGATAAGTTTCATGTGATGAACAACAAGGTGGATGGGCTGACTAAGACAGTTGATGAGCTCAAGAAGGAGGTGGACTCGGTACCCCTTCCCCACACCTCAGAGGATGATGATGAAGATGCAGGTCACCCTCTCCATCCTAGCACTCAGTTCAAGACACAAGCCAGATCCTTGTCAGTGCCAGCTTCTGAGAAGAGACCATGTACATCAGCTCCTACTGCGGCTCCTTCAGTTCCACCAGCTCCATCAGCACCTCTAGTGTCCACACCAACCACTTCCATGACATCGACAGAAGTCTTCGCGGGTGCAGTTCTCTCGACTCCTACATCAGCAACCGGAGGAGTTCAGTCCCAGAGAGACGATTAGTCCTATACCTTTGAAATTTTTGGTAACTTGTTGCCAAAGGGGGAGAAGTTGTATAGATCAATAGGGCTTCGAGAGAGAGAGAGAGAGTTTACTTTTTGTTCGCTCTCCAAAACTTTAAAATCTTTTGGTTGTTCATTTGTGTTAAACTTGATGGTGTTTGACCATCCACTTTTTGAGTGTTGTTGTTATTTCCTATCCTTTGAGATGCTTATGAGATGATCATTCACTTCTTGCTTGTTGTGTTGTGCTATGTTATTCATTCATATTATTCTCGCACACCACCATGATGTATGTGACATGGAAGAGTACCCCATGAGCCTAATTGATTGTGCATTTGCATTCAAATGCAAATTCAAAATAATGCACAAATTTAGGGGCAGCTCTTGCTTATCACATACTTCTCAAAGCGATGAATCTATTCATTGATTAGATCATATGTCGAAGCTTTGATCTATATGTTGTCATCAGTTACCAAAAAGAGGGAGATTGAAAGCACATTTCCTCCCTTGGTGGTTTTGGTAATTAATAAAAACATATATGTCATTGGACTCATGTTTTCACTAAGCATATTTCAGGAAAAGCCCAATGATGGGTGGCTATAAATTGTGTGGAGATACCCTAAGATGCAAGGAATGGATTGGCAAAGCTTCAAGCTAGAAGACTCTCTTTTACTTTGTGAGAAATCACTTTCAGTCCATAGGAAAGCCAATACTATTAAAAGGGGGTAAGGTGTTGTTGGTGAACAAATTGCTCCATGTGCACAAGTGCTAGCCACCAAAAACACCCACAAACACTCCCACAAAATACTTTGTCAAAGCCCTACCACTCAAAATCGGTGCCACGAAGATTTCCACTTTGGCTACACCGAGTCTAAACCTAAGACAGAACCCTAGCCAACAAGGTTGTCAAAATCGTGATTTTGAATCGGATCGGAACTCCGATGGTAGGATCGCAAATCGTAGAGTATTCACTATCAGGATCATAGAAACATAGATTCTATGAACTAATATCGTAGAATCATATGGGTTAGTTTGGATCGTAAAGTCGTAGAATCGTATAACAGAATCGCGATTCTGACAACCTTGCTAGCCAAACCCTAGCTCTTCGGTGCAGCCGCGTGCACATCGGTGCAACCGACATTCAGTGACCACGGTTCTGTTAGCTGATTTCATAAAATAGGAATTTCTGAGTTTTGTGTTTTGGTCTCACCGAGTCTTGGAAACTGCCTCGGCCACTGACTTCGGTACCACAGAGTTTCCTATATCGGTCTCATCGAGACTACGAAAGTTGCCACATTTTGAATATATCGATACAACCGAGTTTTGCTTTGGTCTCACCGAGTTGGTCAATACTATTGTAACGGTCGGGTTTTTGGAGATGCCTATATATACCCCTCCACCACATCCCACTCGTAAGAGAAGCACTAAAAATGGTTCCCCACTTCCATATCCAAATTTCTGAGAGAGAACCACCTACCCTTGTGTTGAGATCAAGATCATCCATTCCAACCATATGGATCTTGATTTCTAGCCTCCCCAAGTTTCTTTCCACCCAATCAATCTCTTCTACCAAGCCAAATATATGAGAGAGTGATTGAGTGTTGAGGAGTCTATCATCTTGACGCACAAGAGCAAGGAGTTCATCACCATTATCAAGCCTATTACCTTTTGGAGGGTGGTGCCTCCTAGATTGGTTAGGTGTTGCTTGGGATACTTCGTGTTGTGGAGTTGAACCAAGAAGTTTGTGCAGGGAAGGAGATTGCCTACTTCGTGAAGATCTACTCATAGTGAGGCTAGTACTTCGTGGACGGAAACCGTTATGGAATAGTCAAGGTGGCTACTTCGTGGACCCTTATGGGTTGAGCCCTCCTTGGACTCTCGCGAATGTTACCCTTCGTGGGTTAAAGACTCCATAAACATGGATGTACGATAGCGCCACCTATTGGAACCACAGGAAAAATCCTCGTGTCAACAATTGCATTTGATCTCCTGACCCTCACCTCTATTACATGTGCTTGTCTTCACTTTCCGCTGCTATACTCATAGACATGCATGTGTAGGGCGTGCTTGACTTGTTATCATTGCTAAAATCTGCCCACAACTAAAATTGGGAAAAGGTAGAATTTTTATTTGGTCAAGAAGTCTAATCACCCCCCTAGACTTAATTTCGATCCTACAATACCCTTGTAGATCTCTAAGAGGAAGAGTTCATAAATGTGGTTGATGTAGTCATACATCTTCACAATCCAATCGCGATCCGTCCCGATCTAGCGCCGAATGGACGCCACCTCCACGTTCAACACATGTGCAGCTCAATGACGTCTCCACCTCCTTGATCCACCGAGTGAGGGCGGAGTAGTAGTTGAGTTCTTCGGCAACACGACGACATGGTGGCAATGGTGGTGGAGCAATCTCATCAGGGCTTCGCCACGCGCTGCCGGATGCAATTTGAGGAGAAAACGATCTAGGGAGAGAGGGAGGGTTGCGCCAAGACTTGAGGTGTAGCTATCCTCCCTCTCCTATCATATATATACGAAGGAAGGGAGGAGCGGCTGGCGCTCTAGGGTTTCCCTAGGGGCGGGGCGGGGGGCTAGGGGGCAGCCTTGGCCCCCAAGGCAAGGGGCGGCGGTCACCCCAGGGCCAACCCTAGCCCTTTGTCACATGGGCCCTTGGGGAGGCGTGGCGCCAGCCCACCAGGGGCTGGTGGGCCTCCCTCTCATCCCATGGGACCTCTGAGGCAGGTGGAACCCCCAGATGGACCCCCGGAATCCATTCCGGCATTGGCAACGAAATTCGGTAAGTCCAGGAACTATTCTGAAATCCGAATAGCAACTTCTCATGTATGAATCTTTACCTCCGGAGCTCCTCATGATATCCGGGATCTCATCCGGGACTCTGAACAACATTCAATCACCAACATACATAACCCAGTAATACTATATCATCACCAAATGTTAAGCGTGCGGACCCTACGGGTTCAAGAATCATGTGGACATGACCGACACACCTTTCTTGTCAATAACCAATAGCGGTACCTGGATGCCCATATTGGTTCCTACATATTCCACGAAGATCTTTATGGATCGAACCATGATGTCAAGGATTAAATCAATCTTGTATGCAACTCCCTTTGTCCATAGGTTTGTTACTTGCCCGAGATTCAATCGTCGGTATCTCCATACCTAGTTCAATCTCGTTGTCGGCAGGTCTCTTTACTCGTTCCGTAATACAAGGTCTAGTGACTAACTCCTAGTCACATTTCTTGCAAGCTTCTTGTGATGTTGTATTACCGAGAGGGCCCAGAGACCTCTCCATCAAATGGACTGAGAAATCCCAGTCTCGATTCATGCCAACCCAACAGACACCCTCGGAGATACTGGTAGAGCATCTTTATGATCACCCAGTTACAAAGTGGCATTTGGTACACACAAAGCGTTCCTCCGGTGTGAGGGAGTAGCACGATCTCATGGTCTTAGGAACAGATACTTGGCACGAAGAAAGCAGTAGCAATAAACTTAGTGATACGATCAAATGCTATGCTTACGGTTTGGGTCTTGTCCATCACGTCATTCTCCTAATGATGTGACACCGTTATCAAATGGCAACTCATGTCTATGGTTAGGAAACTTAACCATCTTTGATCAACGAGCTAGTCTAGTCGAGGCTCACTAGGGACACGGTGTTGTCTATGTATCCACACATGTATCTGAGTTTCCGATCAATACAATTCAAGCATACATAATAGAAGTTTATCATGAACAGGGAAATATGATAATAACCAATTTATTATTGCCTCTAGGGAATATTTCCAATATTATTTTGTCCTACCCTCCCATGGTAGCGAGCCAAAGGGAAACTAAGGGATATTAAAGCCTCATTTTAATAGATAACCGGAACGAAGCATTAACACATGGTGAATGCATGAACTCCTCAAACTACGGTCATCACTGGAGATGATCCCAATTATTGTCACTTTGGGGTCTACGGATCATAACATGTAATAGGTGGATACCACTTGCAAGATAGGATCCAAAACACTCTCATATTCATGAAAGCATAATAGGTTCAGATCTGAAATGATGTCACTCGGGCCCTAGTGACAAGCATTGAGCATAGCAACATCAATCTCAGAACATAGTGGATACTAGGGATCAAGCTCTACCAAAATAACTCGATTACATGACAAATCTCATCCAATCCCATCACCGTCCAACAAGCCTACAAAGGAATTACTCACTCCCGGTGGTGAGCATCATGGAATGTGTTATGGAGAAGGGCTAGTGATGAAGATGGTGATGAATTCCCCTCTTTGGAGCCCCAAACGGACTCTCGATCAGCCCTCCCGAGGAAGAAAGGGAGGTGGCGGAGTCACCGTCTTGTAGAACACGATGAAAAATTCTCTTTTATTTTTTTCGGGAAATAGGAATGTATATGCTTGAGATTAGGGTGAGGGTAGCCTCATGGTCCCCACAAGGCATCTGGGCGCACCCAAGGGGGGCGCATCATGTTGCCTTGTGAGCAACTGGTGGACCCCCTTTGGTGGATCTTCGCTCCAGTATTTTTCTTATATTCCATAAAAAATCTCTAGAAAGTTCCTCCCAATTCCGAGAACTTTTATTTTAGCATAAAAAACACCATGGTAGTTCTGTTAAAAAACCGCCAATGCGAGTTAGTTCCATTCAAATCATGCAGATTAGAGTCCAAAACAAGAGCAAAAAATTTCTGCTATAAAACTGTTGTTATTGTTACAATTACTATTAATACTACTGTTACCGCTCCTATCAATATTATCATATTAATGTGCTACTAATGAGTTGCTACAAGGAGTTTACTTCTCAGGTGTGGTTGAATTGACAACTCAACTGCTAAGACTTACAAATATTTTTTATCTCCCCTTGTGCTGAATCAATAAATTAGGGTAAAATATTAAACTCGAAGAATGGTGCGATCCCCTATACTTCTGGGTCATCAATGATAAACCCGGGGAGCTTTTTGTATGGTATGTCGAAGATGTTTTTCCACATTGAGCTTGATGTTTTATGCAGGGAGATTTTTAAACGTCTCATGCAGGTCAGTGATTAGGGTGTTGGAATGTTAGGTTTTAATAACCATGTCGTCTATCTATGCTTCGATGGTTGTGTCGATCTGAGACTGGAAGCATGTCTATATCACCCGATGATATGTGGTGCCGGCATTTTAGAGCCCAAAGGGCATGGTGTTGAAGCGGAAAGGACCATAGGGGGTTATAATCTAGTTGCGTCCTGGCCGGATTCCTTCATTTATATCTCATAGTATCCTGAGTAGGCGTACAAAAGGCATAAGACTTCTTTCGGCTATTGCGTAGACTATCTGGTCGATTCGTGGCAATGGGAAGGGGTCCTTTTGGGTTTGGGCATACCTTGTCATGTCTTTGAAATAGACATGGAGGTGCCAGACTTGTCTCTTTTGGGCACCATTAAGAGGTTTGCCAATAGCCTGGATGCATGACATCCCGGATGAATCTGAACTCTAGAAGCTTGGCGAGTTCTTGCCCATGGCCTCACACTTGGGTTCTAAGTATCTACGCAACGTCTATTTAACTAGCTTTGATCCGGGGATTATATTTAAGCTATGCTCTACAATGTCCTTTGGGATTCCTGGCATATCTGAAGGGTGTATCATGAAAATATCCAAGATTTCACAGAGGAAATCATGTAATTCGTTTTCGAGTGTGACGTCCAACCATGTCCCGCTGGAGGTCATTTTAGATGGGTCCTCGGGGTGGACCTAGAAGTTGACGACCTCATCACCTGGCTCAATGAACGCTTATTTTGAATGGTTGGCAAGGATGACATCATATCTATCAACCTTTGCTCACATCTCGAACAAATCCTTGGCCGCTAGGGCCTCAGATTGGGCCTTTGTGGCTAAGTTTGCAGTCATGTCCTTTGTTCTGAATGACTGCCTTGGGTCGTCGCAAGTCGTAATTATGCCGTTTAGCCTTGCATCTTTAATTTAATGTATGAATAATGGGGAACTGTATGGAACTATCCAAAATTTGATATGTCGAGTAGTGCATGATAGTCAGTTCGAAACGGCATTGTCTCGAAATTTACTACCTTGACTCGGTGTTAGGAGTTCTGAAAACTACGTCCAACGTGACCCTTCCAGTTTAGCTCACTTACATGTCGGTGATTATTCCTTTGAAAATACTCTTGCTCAGCAAGATGCGCAATTTGTCGAACTGTGTTTTCTTTAGGGTTTCTTCGTATATGAGGTTGAGGTTGTTGCCGCTGTCCCTTAGAACTCTTGATACAAAATTTGTCGATGATAGTGTCAAGGACAAGGGAGGCAATCCCCTGTTATGAATCCCCATTGGGTGCTCCCCGTGATCACAATATTTGATCATGGGTTGTCCAATGATCGAGAAGCCTCGCCAGTGCATACCTCTCGAAGAACACACTTCCTTTTGTTCCATAAGGAATGTGTATGGTAGATCATATGCATATCCTTTACATTTGTCAAGATCAATCGTTCTTCAATATAGAGCAACTTGCCTTTCCAATTGCCCAACCAGTTCTATGAGCAGACTATACATGTATCCACTCCGCAAAAGTGAGAGACTAATAACGAATTGGAATTCCCAAATATTTAATTGGTAAATGGCCTTGCGCACAACCAAACAAGTCAGCATACTCATTCATCGCCTGACTAGCTTCTCCAAGGCACAACAATTCACCTTTATGGAAGTTAATTTTAAGACCCGACATTTGCCCAAATATTGAAGCAAGACTTTCATATTTCAAGCCTTATCCAATTCATGTTCTACAAAAAGAATTCTATCATCGACATATTGAAGAATAGAGAGAGAGACCACCACCCAAGAGGTGTGGCACTACTCCTGCAATTTGACCGTCCTTCTTGGCACGATCAATTAGAATAGCCAACATGTCATCTAGAATGTTAAATAACACAAGAGAAATGAGGTCACCCTCACATAGTCCTTTTCATCTCAAAGTAATGACATGTTGTAGGATCTAAAGTAGGTCTAGAGGGGGTGGTTAAACTACTTGACCAAATAAAAACCTAACCTTTTCCCAAGTTAATTGGTTGGCAGATTTTAGCGATTGTTGCAAAATAAGTTCACCCTACACATGCATGTCTGTGAGTATTGCAGCGGAAAGTAAAGACAAGCATATGTAAAGAGGGTAGGGATAGGAAGATCAAACGCAATTGGAGACACGAAGATTTTTCCCGTGGTTTCAATAGGTGGTGCTATCGTACATCCACGTTTATGGAGACTTCAACCCAAAGAGGGTAATGGTCACGAGAGTCCACGGAGGGCTCTGCGCACAAGGGGTCCACGAAATAGCAACCTTCTCTATTCCATGATGGCCTACGTCCACTGAGGACTAGCCTTATGGGGCAGATCTTCACGAAGTAGGCGATCTTCTTGCCCTTACAAACTTCTTGGTTCAACTCCACAATCACGAAGAAGGAGGCTCCCAAGCAACACCTAACCAATCTAGGAGGCACCACCCTCCAAAAGGTAATAGATGTGGTACTGGTAGTATGATGAACTCCTTGCTCTTGTACTTCAAAAGATAGTCTCATAAACACTCAATCACTCTCTCGCATATTTGGCATGGGTCGAAGAGATTGATTGGATGGAAAGAAACTTGGGGAGGCTAGAATCAAGATCCATATGGTTAGGGTTGATGATCTTGATCTCAACACATGAGTAGGTGGCTCTCTCTCAGAAAATTGGATATGGCAAGTGGGTGTATATTTTGAGTGCTTCTCTTTTGACTGAGAGGTGGTGGAGGGGTATATATAGGCATCTCCAAAAATCCAACGTAACAACATTATTGCCCAAATCTATGAAACCAAAGTGAAAACTCGGTTGCACCGACTAGTGCAAAATGTGGCAACTTTGGCCTTTTCGGTGAGACCGGTATATAAATCTCGATGGTACCAATATGGGTAACCTAAGCAGTTACCAAGTCTCGGTGTCACCGATTCCTCAAACTCGGTGGGACCGATTTTAATAAATTGGTTAACAAAAAGTTGGTCACTATTTTCGGTTGCACCTAATGGAATGTTGGTAGTACCGAGATGCTAGGGTTTGTCTTGGCTTTTGTCTAGGGTAAAACTTGGTGGATCCGAATGGGAATCACCGAATTTTGACTTTTGGCTTTGGACAGAAGATTTTTGTGGGAAAGTGGGTGAGTATTTTTTTGTGGCTAATCTCTAAGCACTTGAGCAAGTAGATCATCATAATTCCTCATTCCCTTTTAATAGTATTGGCTTTCCTATGGACTCAAAAGTGATTTCTCATAAAATGTAAAATGTAGAGTCCTCAAGCTTGAAGTATGGCCAATCATATTCCTTCCTTTCCTCGGGGAGGTTCTCCACACAATCCTTTAGCCAACCCATCATTGAACTTTTTCCTGACATATACTTGGTGGAAACATTAGTCCAATGAAATATATGTTGTTATTAATTATCAAAACCACCTAGGGAGAAGTTGTGCTTTCAATCTCCCCCTTTTTGGTAATTGATGACAACATATAGATCAAAGCTTCGATAAAAGATATAATAAATGAATAGCATCATCTCTTTGAGAGGTGTGTGATAAGCAAGAGCTCCTCCTAAATTTGTGCATTATTTTAAATTTGTGTCTGAATGCAAATGCACAATCGATTAGGATTATGGGTCACTCTTCCATGTCACATACAACTTGGTGGTGCGCAAGAATTAATAACACTGAATTACATAAGCACACCACACCAAACATTAAGTGGATGATCATCATATAGACATCTCAAAGTTAGCAAAGTAGTAGCATCACACAAAAGTATATGATCAAACACCGACAAAGTTTAAAATAGATAAGTGATAAACCAAATGTTTTCAAACTGCGGAGAGGAACCAAAATGCAACACTCTTTCTTGAAGCCCTATGATCTATAACCTCTCCCCCTTTGGCAACAAGTTACCAAAAAGTTCAAAGCTATAGAGATAATCGACGCTCTGGGCAGGGTCTCCTCCATGAGACGATGAAGCTGCTCATGTAGCTGTTGAAGGAGTCAAGATAAGAGCATCCGCAAATGCTTTGGTGAAGTCCTTTGAGATGGTGGAGTAGACACTGGAGGTGTAGGAGGAGTTTATGGAGCTATGGCAGGTGCTGATGAAGTAGGAATCGTCTCTAGAGCTGGCACAGTAGGAGTCCTGGCTTGGGTCTTGAAATGAGTGTTGGTCCTGAGAGGTGGACTCCCAGTATCATCATCAGTGGAATGAGGGCTAGGCATTGTATCCACTTCCTTCTTGAGCTCATCCACAGTCTTCGTCATCTCATCCACCTTGTTTTTCAATGTAGTGAACTTATCTTCCAGTATCCTCTCAAGGCTTTCTTGATTGAGCAAGATCTCCTTGATGTCCTTCTGCATCCCTTGGATGGTGCTAATAAAAAATCATTTGCTCCCTCTTTGTCCTTGGTACCTGAGCACTAGTGGCTCTAGCTGCCTCTGCCTCTGCATGTGTAGTAGATGAAGTGTAATGACTGGGATCCATCACCACAACATTATCTTCAAAATCTAGCTGAAGTGGAATGTGAGGACAATCAAGTGCATATGCATTCTTCTCCAGCTTGGAGTTGATGAGCATTTGAATGTATGGAGCATATCCACAAGATCACTGTTGATCAGCAGTTGTCCTCATGACTATCTCAACTATCAAGTCCATCACTCTAAACCTGGTGTCGTTGTCTATGTGGTGAAGCATATTGATGGAATACCCCCTAATCATCTTATCATCTCCATACTTGGGCATCAAAGTATACCTCAATATAGTGTTGATGGTGGGTAGTCCTGCTTGCAAATGATAGACAGAGCCAAACTTACGTGAATGCACATGAGTGGCAGGAATAGCTTTATACATATTGGCCATTGAATTGTGACTGATCTTGGCCTCGGCATAGACATCTAGATATCCTTCCTCAACCTATGGGACTCCTAAGAAGGTAGCCCACTCTTCCACTGTAGACTGGTATCTAACTCCCTCAGTCATCCATATGATATGGCCATCTGGATAGAAATGAGTTGTGGAGTAGAACTGCATGATCATCTCATCATTCCAGGCAGTCAACTCTCTCCTGACAAAGTTCTCAATATCAATGCATATGAAGTTGTCCTGCACACTGGGAAAGTAGTCCTCATTCGCCTTGATATAGGCCCGGTCAACATACCTCATGTCGCTAACTGCTGGGCACTTGTCCAAAAGGACAGTCTCATAGAAATCATGTTATTCCTTAGTGCAGAATCTATCATCTAAAGCAGTCTTCCTCCTGGAGGCATAGGGTCACTTGCTGTCCACTTCCTTGGCCTTGAATCCCTTATCTTCTTCATGTCCTCGGCAATTGGATGAGCATCATTATGCTCTAGCATGTGTGGCCTCAGTTTCCTGAAAACTGTCAAGTTCTCTTCCTCAGCAACTCTGAAAGTAGAACCCTTGTTCTTTGCAGCTGCTGGAATGTCTCCGGTTGTCGTATTAGGCTTGGGTGTTGCGCGCTTATTTGGTGCGGACTGCTTGCTCTTGGATGGAGCTTGCTTGGGCATAGCATCTCCAAGCAGTTTCTTCTTCTTGGAAGGAGGAGCTTTGGCAGCTGGCAATTCCTCCACTTCCTCTTCCTCGGCTCCAGCTAGGTCTTCAAAAATGGAAGTGGGCCTGCCAATGAGATGCACAATTCTCTTCCTGGATCTCTTCTTCTCACCTGCCTTGTTGACTCGAGATTCAAGAGGTTGAGTCATGCTTGCTCTAGCACTCTCAGGTTCTCTCATAGTTCCAAATTTTGCATGCTCTTTCCTTATTGGCCTCTTAGCTGAAATGGCATGTTTAGTAGATTTCTTAGCAGCCCTCTCTTTCTTGTCCTTCTGTTTCTTGACTATAACTTCCTCAGGCACAAAGTCTGAGTCCTCCCCATCAGAATTCAACTTTCTCCTTGCCCTGGTGGTAGCCTTGGGCAACCCATAAGAGCTTGGGGTGCCTAGATCTTCTTGAGTTGGGAGCAATCCTCGTTGTTTCTTACTCTTCTCACCTACATGGGTTAGTCCTTCACAAGAGACAAATACAAGGATATCTATGGACATGGAGTGAAATGTATACATGATGATGTACATGTATTCATTAAATACCTTGTCCCTTGCTTATCTATGAGGGAATATGTGAATCCTTGAACTACTGCATAAAGTTGATGTTGATTGCAAATAGTTCTCGCCAAAAATGAATGTGAGTGAATTTTGTTGGCAGAGTCACCCCTCAAGAACTTCTCTAGTTCTTCTTCTTTGGGACCCACATCAACTTGATGGGGATCCTTGGAGTTGAAGTAGCACTAGTTGATGTAGAGCTAGCAGTAGCCTTGGGAAACCACTTGACCATGGCTTGGGACTCATCTTCATATGTGCCAATCTCTCCTTGAAGCTTGTCCTTGCTCTTGAGCTTGTGGTCTTGTGGTGGAAGGTCATCTTGAGATTTTGTTCCCTTGGGAAGAGTATGTTCATACTTCTCCTTTTGGGGAACAAACTTTGGCTTGGTGTATTGACCTTCTTCCCATTCAACTCCATTGGCATTGAAGTAGCCAATGCCATGGTTCTTTCGGTATCCTCCATGATTGCGTACAATTTCCTCAGATTGCTTACATCCGGCAAGACATTTGTAGACACATTTTTCTATAATCCCTTTCAATAGATCATTTTGTTGCTCAAGTGTAACTTGGCTAAGAGAATCATTAGTGGAACAATAGAACTACTAGAGGCAATATCATTGGATTTATCATTTTTATTGCTACTAGTTGAAGAACCTTTCTTGCCTTTATTACTAGTTTGTTTAGTATTAACTTGTGGAATGAATGTATACAAGAGTAGTCATTTGGCTAGATAAGAGGAAGTCTTCTTTCGAAGATCGTCATTGATAGCTTTAAGAAACTCGTGTTCTTGCTCCAAATTGAGCTTGTCAAAGCGTAGCTTCTCATGAGTTCTTACAATCTCTTTATGATCTTCTAGAGTAGATTCATGGGCTAACTTAAGAGTGTTCAATTCTGTTAGCCGCTCTATTTCCTTCTTATCATCATCACATGACTTATCTTGACTAGTGTGATTACCAACAAGTTCATTTTGACTAATATCACTAGTTTTGTCAAATAACAAGTCATTATCTCCAAGTAAGTCATCCTCATCACTATTAAAGTCAATGTATTCGGGGTGTGATACCTTGGGGCCTTCATCCATGAAGGAATTTACACTCCCTTCATTTGGTGAATCAAATATGTCATGGGAGTTGGAGGAGACAAGTGTAAGTCCGACAACACCTTCATCTTGACTATAGTTGGAGTCGGAGTGATAGATTCTCTCAGAGTGGTTGTCGGATTCAGAACCGAAAACCCATTTACCAACATGATCTTGATGTCTTCTTGTTGTGTAGCTCTTGGTGTGCTTGTCCTTCTTCTCTGAGCCTTTACTTCTCCGGGAGGGTCTCCGTTCATAACGATCATCTCTACTCCTTTTCTCGCTTCAAGGTGACTCATCTCTTGAGATCTTTCTTCTAGGTGACTCTTCCCTTCTTGTGTGGGGGGCGTGCACTCATTGAAGTAGTATCCGGGCCTTCCACAATTGTAGCAATTCCGGTCACGACTAGATGAGCGCATCTCTTCATATCTTGAGTTGGAGCTTCTTTCTTTGCCTCTACTCTTGTAGAACTTGTTGAATTTCTTGACCATGAGGCTTATCTCTTTATTGGTTACAAGTTTGTCACTTGATGTAGCGGGATTGTCACTTGAATCTTTGTAAGCACTGCTTGACTTGTTTTGAAGTTCTTCCTTGCCTTTGAGTGACATCTCATGAGCAACAATCATTCCAATGACTTCTGCGGGCTTGAGATCTTTGTAGTTTGGCATCATTTGGATCATTGTGCACATGGTGTCATACTTCCCATCCAAGGTTCTAAGTATCTTCTTGATGATGAATTTGTTGGTCATCTCTTCGCTTACTAAGCCGGCAATCTCATTTGTGATGAGAGGAAGCCTAGAGTACATTTCGGCGACTCCTTCACCATCCTTCATCTTGAACTTGTCAAGTTGTCTTTGTAGCACATCCAACTTAGATTCCTTGACGGATTCGGTACCTTCGTGCATATCAACCAAAGTATCCCAAATTTCCTTTGCATTCTCAAGATGGCTAATCTTGTTGAATTCTTCGGGGCATAGGCAGATGAATAGAATGTCACATGCTTGAGCATTGTATTGCAACATCTTTAATTCTTCCGCGGACGCTTCATGATCCGGTTCCTTTCCATCACCATAGAATTCACCTTGCGAGACAAGATGAACAACAGCCCATACAGCGGGGTTATGACCAAGAATATGCATTTTCATCTTATGCTTCCAACTAGCAAAGTTTGTACCAACAAAATTTGGACCTCTACGGTGGTAATTTCCCTCACTAGACGCCATACTCTCCTAAGTTGTGATACCAGTGCAATGGACACCAATGCTTTGATACCACTTGTATGATCGAAAGTAAGTCTAGAGGGGGGTGATTAAACTACTTGACCAAATAAAAACCTAACCTTTTCCCAAGTTAATTGGTTGGCAGATTTTAGCGATCGTTGCAAATCAAGTTCACCCTACACATGCATGTCTACGGTTATTGCAACGAAAAGTAAATACAAGCATATGTAAAGAGGGTAGGGATAGGAAGATCAAACGCAATTGGATACACGAAGATTTTTCCCGTGGTTCCGATAGGTGGTGCTATCGTACATCCACGTTTATGGAGACTTAAACCCACGGAGGGTAATGGATGAGAGAGTTCACGGAGGGATCCACCCACAAGGGGTCCATGAAGTAGCAACCTTGTCTATTCCATGATGGCCTACATCCACGGAGGATTAGCCTTGCTCAGGGTAGATCTTCATGAAGTAGGTGATCTCCTTGCCCTTACAAACTTCTTGGTTCAATTCCACAATCACGAACAAGGAGGCTCCCAAGCGACACCTAACCAATCTAGGAGACACCACCCTCCAAAAGGTAATAGATATGGTAGTATGATGAGCTCCTTGCTCTTATGATTTAGAAGATAGTCTCCTCAACACTCAATCACTCTCTCACAGATTTGGCATGGGTAGAAGATATTGATCGGATGGAAAGAACCTTGGTGAGGCTAGAGTTCAAGATCCATATGGTTGGAGTTGATGATCTTGATCTCAATACATGAGTAGGTGGCTCTCTCTCAAAAAATTGGATATGGGGAGTGGGTGTATGTTCTGAGTGCTTCTCTTTCGAGTGAGACGTGGTGGAGGGGTATATATAAGCATCTCCAAAAATTCAGCCGTTACAACATTATTGCGAACTCGGTGAAACCAAAGTGAAAACTCGGTTGTACCGACTAGTGCAAAATGTGGCAACTTTGGCCTTTTCGGTGAGACCGATATATAAATCTCGATGGGTACCGATATGGGTGACCTAGGCAGTTACCAAGTCTTGGTGTCACCGATTACTCAAACTCGGTGGGACCGATTTTAAGAAATTGGTTAACAAAAAGTTGGTCACTATTTTTGGTTGCACCGAATGGAATGTTGGTAGTACCGAGATGCTAGGGTTTGGCTTGGCTTCTGTCTAGGGTAAAACTCGGTGGATCCGAAAATGGTAATTGTTGGTGTTACCGAATTTCGACTTTTGGCTTTGGAGAGAAGATTTTTGTGGGAGACTGGGTGAGTACTTTTGGTGGCTAATCTCTAAGCACTTGTGCAACCAGATCATCATAATTCCTCATCCCCTTTTAATAGTATTGGCTTTCCTATGGACTCAAAAGTGATTTCTCAAAAAATGTAAAATGTAGAGTCCTCAAGCTTGAAGTATGGCCAATCCTATTCCTTCTTTTCCTTGGGGAGGTTCTCCACACAATCCTTTAGCGAATCCATCATTGAACTCCTGAGATATACTTGGTGAAACATTAGTACAATGAAATATATGTTGTTATTAATTATCAAAAACACCTAGGGAGAAGTTGTGCTTTCACATGCGTCATCATTGACTTTGACAGGCACACTACCTCTAGTAACAAGATTTTGGATCCACTAGCGCCATTTATCGGAGAAGCGTTTCATTCTCAAGGCCTGTTGGAGAACGACCATTTGACCTTGTCATAAGCCTTTTCAAAGTCAAACTTGAAAACTACTCCACTCATTTTTTTTGGTGCTTCTCGTGAACGGTCTCATGTAGGATAACTTCCCCGTCAAATATGTTTCTTCCCTACATGAAAGCCATTTGAGATGGCCGGGCAACATGGCAACCAATCATTTTTATCCTATTGGTAGCCACTTTGGTGAAAATCTTGATCTCAAATTAAGGAGACATAATGGTCTATATTGTTGAATCCGCACAGCCTCTTAATTTTCGGCAACAAAATCTCACCAAAGTTAAGCCTAGATAGGTCAATATGGCTGGCGTGAAAACAATTGAACAATCGAAAATGTCAGTCATGATGGCAACCCAGAAATTTTGATAGAATTCTGCAGGGAATCCATCAGGGACTGGAGATTTGTTATGTTCCATTGGGAACACCGCAGCTCTCATGTCCTCTTCACAGAAAGATTTCATGAGGATAATGTTCTCTTCTGTCGTGACTTGTGGAATGTCATTTGTTCAGGTCTCGTCAAGTGTGAAATTCCCTTCATCTGGCGCTCCACAAGGATTTATAGTATTTGGTCATACAACTGTAAACTCTGCATCACCTTCCATCTTCTGCTCATCTTGTTGGAGACTAAAAATAGACTTCTTCGTATGTCGGTCATTGTTGACAAGTTGGAAGTATCATGTATTACTATCTCCTTTTAGGATGAAGTTAACTTTGGATCTTTGATAATATTTGATCTCCTATTCATGCAAAAGGCATGCAATCTTCTCATTGGACTGGTCACCAAATACATACTCCATTGCTTTGGGACTGCATCTGGCTTACAAGCAAACATTACCAAAAGTGCCATCATGCCCATCTATACGATGACAATAACCTATCTTCCCTACTACTACCACTGCCCATTCCTACTGCACAGTTCCCTTGCAAGTATCTCGGTCTGCCCCTGCAATACAAAAAGATCTCTAGAGCCGACAATCAACCTACTCTTGACAAACTTGCATCAAACTGTAGAAGATGGAAGGGGGAACTATTGTCAAGTGACGCTCGGTTACGTCTGGTAAGCTCAATTCTCTCGGCCATAACTACTTACTTGGTTTCAATGATCTAGTTGGATGTCTGGGTCAACAAACAGATTGATAAACTTCAAAGGAACTTCCCCTGAAGGTCGAAGCCTGAGGCTGCTTTTTTCTAGAATTTCCAACACTTTATTGATTAATGTGGATGTTTAAGGGGATACGAGAAGGGTCATGCAGAGTAATAAGCCATAAGTGACGACCCTGATCAAGCGAAGCTGATCGTTTGGCAAGCAAATGAGTTTCTGCATTCGAAGCTCTACCTTCAAAGGTAACTAAACAACTAACTAAACTACTAGCCCTGGTCGTGAATTCCTTTACAATGGCCTCATAAGCGCCTCCTCGTCTCCCCAAAATGTCATTTACCACTGTCTTTCGGTCACATGCAATAACGATCTTTGAGATTGAGAGATCTTCACCTAGTGACAATGCCTGAGGCTGCTGGTGGCATGGCTCTGGTTAGCTGGGCCACGGTATGCAGGCCTAAGAAGCTTGATGGCCTCGGTGTGCTGAAGTTGCACAAATTTGGCAAGGCCTTGCGGCTGCGATGGAAGTGGTCTCAATGGACTTGTGAGGATCACCCTTGGCTCTCCGCTGCCGTGTGACGGTATAGTGTGACGCAGAAGACTATGCTATGTTCAGGGCTGCTACTACTACATTTGCTCGCGACGTTAGGAAGACCAACTTCCGGCTCGATAGGTGGTCTGAGAGCAACTCCAACGCAGCAACCCAAATGGACGCGCATTTTGTCCCCTTTTTGTTCATTTAGGTCGGTGTGTTCGCCCAGTCCGCATTTGCGTTGGCAGTGCGTTCAGGGCGGACGCATTTTCGTCTGCGTGGCCAGCCAATTTTTGCTCTTGTTTTCGTACATATCAAAAAAATTGCCCAAAGTTTACATAATTCAACCAAATACAAATATCTCATAGTTCCATAACCAAATAAAATATCATAGTTCACAAACAAAATAAAATTTAAATTGTCACAAATACATTTGAAAGAAAAAAATGTGTCTCCGTACATCATGTCTCTCGGCTCAAGGAAGAACATCACAGT
The DNA here is from genome assembly GCA_022496015.1 of Hordeum marinum. NCBI lineage: Eukaryota > Viridiplantae > Streptophyta > Magnoliopsida > Poales > Poaceae > Hordeum > Hordeum marinum. Next base: position 377,586,580 of record CM039678.1, on the reverse strand, counting down.
TCATGATGCTCTCTATAACCATGCTTGCATGACTGGCCTGCACCGCATCGATAATGCAACGCACTTGAGGCAATTCATTAACCTATGGATTAGGCTTCATCAGGTTCAGTTGCAGCCGGAATGTAAGGACACGGTCACTTGGAATCAATGTGCCTACTCCGCCAAATCTGCATATTTAAGCCAATTCCATGGGTCATTCACCAACACGAGCTACTCTAAGGTTTGGCGATCCAAGGTTCAGCCCAAGTGCAGCTTCTTCACTTGGTTATGCTTGCGCGGAAGAATTCTCACTAATGACAAGCTGGCCAAAAGAGGGCTGCCACACAATGATCTGTGTGGATTCTCAAGAAAAGAAAAGAAAATATGTGTCCTCTGTGATCAGGAGGAGAAAAAAACCTTGCATCTGCTCCTCAAATGTTCTTTCTCCCGATCGGACTGGTGCCTGGTTGCAACATGGCTGAACTCCAACACGCTGTGCGCCTCTGCTGATCAGGCCGAATCCTTGTGCCATTTGTGGAACCTTTCCAGCCAACTGGACACTAAGAATACATCCGCTGCCATATACACCTGTTGGAACCTTTGGAAGAAGCGCAGCATTTTCCATCTCACAAGGAGATGAATTTCAGATTGTGAGAATGGACCTTCACCTGAGCCGGATTAAGATTGTTCTTCTTTCTCTTTGTTTTGGTTGAGGCAATTGGTTATTGTCTACAGCATTAACTTGTATCAGACTGCTTGTCATTTTATTGTCTAAACTCTACCGTTTCATATTCACATGGCACTCCCAGAACCCTATTCTGAACTCGATGTTTAGCGCAAAATATAAGCAAGCAGGATGCTTTGACATATTCTACCAATGAACATCAGTGCAAGTCTACTACTGTAAGTTCCAAATAATAAAGTTCAGTCAGCAGCTGCAGAGTAAACATTTACTGATACAGCTTTGGTTATCTTGACATCGGCTAGGAATAATATTCAAAGATCACATAACCCTGAACACGAAGCAGAGTAGATAAATGATGCAAACAAATTCCACCGCATCAACACTGTTTTCCTTCCATTCCATAACATTGATAAACAGACTGCAACCGGTCACATTCACTACTGCTGCTACTAGAGTTTGGGCCGAGATTCAGGTTGTCCAGGACAGATAGAACGCCTGCCATTTACAAAACAGAAACGAGCACCCTTCTTCAGCTCCGTCTAGATGTCATCATCCAGCTCGTTCTTCTCCTCTTCCTCCTCGTCCTCTGGGGCGTCCTCTGGCTTGTCGACCTCCTGATCCGCATCCTCCACTTCTTCTGCATCCGCATCTGCCTTCTCCTCATCTCCCACATTGTTCTCCTGCATTAAGGTCACGAACGCAAACGAACAGTCAGGTCAAGACTCACCAATAATAATGTCAGCAGGAATTCAGAACGATTGATTGATTGGTCTGGTATGGAACCCAGGGAATTACCGCGCTGCCCTCGCCATTGTCAAACTGGGCCTTGAGCTCCTTGGCCTGGTCATTGTAGGGCTTCCTCTCCTCTTCAGTCATGGATCTCCACTTCTCCCCTGCTGCCTTGCCAACCTGCATTTCACCACCAGAGACACGCACGGGGTCACAACACAGCACATAAACAAACCAATCAAAACGTGGGGTGACCAGAACGTACGGCTGCAACACCCTTCTCGTCGGGGTGAGAGGTCTTGAACTCCACCCTGAAGTCCTTCCTGCGACGCAAATCGAATCGAATTTTGTCAGGTCAGAAACAACAAAGATTTCGGACTAATTGACGTGCCAGGAGAAGGGAGAAATGAAAGGAGGATTACATGAAGAGGAAGAAGGCAGTTGGTGGGCGCTTTGCCTTGGGCTTCTTGGCACCATCTCCGTCAGCCTTGCTCTTCTTCTTCCCCTTGCCTCCGGCGGCAGCGGAGGGCGCCTTCCTCTTCTTCTCCTGGATCTCGACGGCCTTCTCCACCACCTGCGACTCTGAAAACGCAGAAGGAAGTGGTGGGGTTAGCGCGGCAGTAAGCAGACGCTGCCTAGATGTGTCGAAGAGGGAAGGAGCTAAACGCACCGAGGCTGAGGCGTATCTTGGAGTCGAGGCTGCAGCTGTGCAGGTCGATGAGGACGATGGCGACGTCCTTGTTGCACGCCTCGCTGAAACCAAACAAAGCAAACCAATCATTCAGTCAATCACCCATCGGAGAAGCAGCAGACCAGGAGAAGGGAGCGGGCAAGGGAAGTTACCAGCGGGTGAAGGCGCTTCCGTCGCGCGCGCGCTTGAGGACGGTGGCCTCGACGCGCTTGCGGGAGCGGGGGGCGTTGCCGGCGGTCGCCATGGAAGTGGACGGATCTGGTTGGATCTTTCTTGCCGCGGGGGGGGGGGGGGGGGGGGGGCAGGGGAAGGGATGGGAGCGGAGGTGATTGGATCTTGGTTCCTTGCTTCTGAGGGGCAATGGCGGTTTGGAGGGAATAAATAGCGGTGGCAGCGCGGCGGGGCGAGGCGGGCGGGGCGGGCGAGGCGCGAAGGAGGAGGGACGACGGGGGGAACGAAACAATTCGGGATTTTTGGTGCCGCGGCGCGGCGGCGGGGGGATACGGGGAATTTGGCTGAAATGGTTGGCGGGAAGGCCAGGCGGCAGGCGATCTCGTCCGTGGACGGTTGGGGGTGCGGGAGTGGACGGTCGAGACATGGTTCGCTCGTTCCCGCCGCTGCAGTCGAGTTTGGGTTTGGTTTCGGCAGCGGGCGCCCAGGCCGTGGCGCCTGTTTGTTGGGGCCCGCACAGGCGCAAGGTGACTTGCTTGAAAATTCAGAATTCACTCCTAGGGCATGTTTATCGAAAAAAAGCTTTCGGTCAGTTTTCACAGGTTACAACATATGTCCACAGCCCAACACACACGAGGTAGCACGACGCAAAGTACAAGAGGATTCTACTAAGGGCTCGGCTCAACAAGCCTTGAAAATAAAAAGACAGACGGAATCCTCGCAAGCGAAGCGAAGAGGCTAGTCTGGCTCGGGTGGTGGAGGAGGAAGCGGCAGCGCCAAGCGAAGGGCCATCGTCCGGAGATCGGCGGTAAAGGCGTTGATGGCATCCTAGTCCTCGTGACGGCTAAGCAGCTGCCAAAGCTGCAACTAACCATACATTTTAAACACCGTGTCAGTCGCACGTCGAAGAGGCACATGCTGGATCACAAGCGTATTTCGAACCATCCACAGCGTCCAAGCGAGGACCTGAAAGCACATATGCTCCTTTGGTGGTTTTGATAATTCATGATAACATACATTGTCTCTTGGACTAATAGTTCTACCTAGTTTATTTCAGGTTTGGTCCAAAAAAAGGATTAGCTAAGGATTGTGAGGAGAATTCCCAAAAAGATGAAGAAGGGAAGGAATATGATTGTGTTGGAAATATGCCCTAGAGGCAATAATAAATTAGTTATTATCATATTTCCTTGTTCATGATAATCGTTTATTATCCATGCTATAATTGTATTGATCGGAGACTTAAATGCATGTGTGGATACATAGACAAAACCATGTCCCTAGTATGCCTCTAATGGACTAGCTCGTTGATCAAAGGATGGTTAAGGTTTCCTAGCCATGGACATGAGATGTCATTTGATAACGGGATCACATCATTAGGAGAATGATGTGATGGATAAGACCCAAACTACAAACATAGCATATGATCGTGTCAGTTTATTGCTACTGTTTTCTGCATGTCAAGTATATGTTCCTATAACCATGAGATCATGCAACTCACGGATATCGGAGGAGTGCCTTGTGTGTATCAAACGTCGCAACGTAACTGGGTGACTATAAAGGTGCTCTACAGGTATCTCCGATGGTGTCTGTTGAGTTGGCAATGGATCGAGACTGGGATTTGTTACTCCGTGTAACGGAGAGGTATCTCGGGGCCCACTCGGTAATGCAACATCACAATAAGCCTTGCAAGCAATGTGACTAATTGTTAGTTGCGGGATCTTGCATTACGGAACGAGTAAAGAGACTTGCCGGTAACAAGGTTGAACTAGGTATGGAGATACCGACGATCGAATCTCGGGCAAGTAACATACCGAAGAACAAAGGGAACGATATACGGGATTAACTGAATCCTTGACATAGAGGTTCGACCGATAAAGATCTTCGTAGAATATGTAGGAACCAATGTGGACGTCCAGGTCCCGCCATTGGTTATTGACCGTAGAGGTGTCTCGGTCATGTCTACATAGTTCTCGAACCCGCAGGGTCTGCACACTTAAGGTTCGGTGACGTTTCGGTAGTGTAGAGTTATGAATGGTGGTGAACGAAGGTTGTTCGGAGTCCCGGATGAGATCCCAGACGTCACGAGGAGCTCCGAAATGGTCCGGAGGTAAAGATTCATATATAGGAAGTCCCAGTTTGGTTTCCGGAAAAGTTTCGGGCTCATCCGTAGTGTACCGGGAGTATCGGTATTGTACCGGGAGTGCCGGTAGTGTACCGGAGGACCTCCGGGAGGGGTATTTCGACCCCAAGAGGTCCATGGGCTGTGGGAGAATAATAACCAGCCCTTAGTGGGCTGGGAAAACAGCCACAAAAGCCCATGGCGCAGGAGAGAAAGTCCTAAAGCAAAAAGTGGAAAATCAGCCAATAGGAGGCAATCCTACTCCAACTAGGATTGGAGGTGAAGTAGGATTGCTCCCACCTCCTATTTCGGCCGACCCAAAGGCCTTGGATGCCTCTCCTCTCCTCTCCTCCTATATATACTAGTGGATTGGGTGGTTTTTGGACAGAATTTCCGGCCACGTGCTACCCGTTCCACCGGTGCATAGTTTCTCCTCTAGATCGTAGTTCCGCAACGCTTAGGCCAAGCCCTGCCGGAATTGCTCCACCACCATCACCGGAGCGCCGTCACGCTGCCGGTGAACTCTCTCTCCTCTCCACCTCCTCTCGCTGGATCGAGACGGTGGAGATCGTCATCAAGCTGCACGTGTGCTGAACGCGGAGGTGCCGTCCGTTCGGCGCTAGATCGGAAGGACCGTGATCGAGATCGCGAGACGGTTCGTGATGTGATCACGGAACGAATCATGATGAGTTCGCGGGACAGATCGTGATCAAGATCGTGAGACGGATCGTGATGAGTTCGCGGGACAAATCGTGATCAAGATCGCGGGACGGATCGTGATGAGTTCACGGGACGGATCGTGATTGGATCACGGGACGGATCGTGATGAGATCGCGGGACGCTCGGCGATTTGGATCGCGAAGATGTTCGACTACACCAACCGCGTTTCTTAACGCTTCCCGCTTAGCGATCTACAAGGGTATGTAGATCCACTCTCCCTCTCGTAGATGCTCATCACCATGGATAGGTTTGCGTGTGCGTAGGAAAATTTTTGTTTCCCATGCGACGTTCCCCAACAGATTGGCCAAGCTCATTGCTTCAAGCTTGAAAACTCTACATTTTATATTTTGCGAGAAATTACTTTTGAGTTCATAGGAAAGTCAATACTATTAAAAGGGGATGAGGAATTATGATGATCTAGTTGCTCAAGTGCTTAGAGATTAGCTACCAAAACCACTCATCCATCCTCTCACAAAAAATCTTTGTCCAAAGCCTGAAGTCCAAAATCGGTGCCACCAACAATTCTCATTCGGCCCTATCAATTTTCCTTTGAGACAGAACCTATGCTAAAACCCTAAGGTCTCGATGCCTCCAAGTTTTCCATTCGGTGCAACCGAAATCAGTGACCAACTTTCTGGTTAGCAATTTTCAAGAATTGATCCCGCTGAGTTTTGAGAACTGGTCTCATCGAGATTAGGACCAACTTTCTGGTTAGCCATTTTCAAGAATCGGTACCATCGAGTTTTGAGAATTGGTCTCACCGAGATTTGGACCAACTTTCTGGTTAGCCATTTTCAAGAATAGGTACCACCGAGTTTTAAGAATCGGTCTCACCGAGATTTGGACAACTGCCTAGGACACTAATATCGGTTCCACCGAGATTTATATATCGGTCTTCGAAACGCAAAAAGTTGCCACATTTTGCACTAGTCGGTGCAACCGAGTTTTCACTTCGATCTCAGCGAGTTGGGCAAAAATGTTGTAACGGTTGGGTTTCTGGAGATGCCTATATACACCATTCCACCACCTCTAATTCATAAAGGAAGCACTCAGAACATACAAACACTTGCCCTATCCATTTTTTTGAGAGAGAGTCACCTACTCATGTGTTGAGATCAAGATCATCCACCTCCAACCATATGGATCTTGATTTCTAGCCTCCCCAAGTTGCTTTCCATCCAATAAATCTCTTATACCCGTGCCAAGTATGCGAGAGAGTGATTGAGTGTTGAGGAGACTATCTTTTAAAGCATAAGAGAAAGTGATACAAGGTATCCCGGTAGCACGGATCTTTTCACACTTGGAGGGGGAGGGAGAAAACCAAAGAGAAATCATAAACTCATGGACGAACTCTGATCACACATCCACTAGAAACACACGAACACACGAGATACAAAGATCCACGATCAACAAAAGGATACACGGTAGTCGATAGTTCTCCTCACTCCAAAGGAGGAGGCCTTGAATCCCGTAGGATCTTCCCTCTAGAGGGGCCTTCGCATCACTTCAGATCTTCTCACGTAGAGGTGTATCGCTCCACGAGGGAAGGAAGTAATGGAGTTAGGCTCAACAAAGGTATTCACTGAACACAAGCTAACCCTAACTCGAGGTGGAAGAGGAAAATTTATAGTCTAGGTCAAAATAGGAGCGAAGGGGTACATGGGCCCTTGGGCCGAGTCACTGCGCGCAGGCAGGCCAGAAGTTCCCAGTGTTCGGGCTCCGGAAGTTCCAGCCGGGGTCCGGGCCAGACTAAGTGTTAGCGTCGGGTCCTGGTGCTGGGTTGGAGGGAGGCCGGAAGTTCCGGGACAGGGTCCGGGCAGGTTCCGGGCTAAGTCGAAAGTCTGCGCGCCCGGGCTAGCTCCTAGGTCGCTTGGAGGCCGGAGGTTCCGGGCTGGCCGGAAGTTTCGGGCCAACCAGAGTGTTGCCCTTGTTGGCTCCTTCTCCTTCTTGGGCTTGGTATTGGGGGTGCTTCCTCGATCCTTTGTGGTCGTCTTCCTCGCACCTGAGGATGCACGGGTTTTCGTTGTGAGGTAGCATACAAGTCCCATTGATATCAAAGTCTAGCTCAAAGAGGAGTGAGTTCACCTTAGCTTCCATGGCACGTGTGTGGGCTCTAGTCATGGGACCATTTGGGGCTTGATGTGATGGTGTAGACTCCATGGGGATCATGGTGTGATGCTCCGCGTCAGCAAGGAGTTCATCATACTCACCACATCTATTACCTTTTGAAGGGTGTTGCCTCCTAGATTGCTTAATTGTCGCTTGGGAGCCTCTTGCTTTGTGTTCTGGAGTTGAACCAAGAAGTTTGTGAGGGCAAGGAAATCGCCTACTTCGTGAAGATTTACCCCGAGTAAGGCTAGTCCTTCGTGGACGAAGGCCGTGATGGCATAGACAAGGTTGCTTGTCCATGGATCCCTTATGGGTGGAGCTCTTCATGGACTCTCGCGGCCGCTACCCTCCATGGTTTGAAGCCTCCGTCAACATGGGCGTACGATAGCACCACCTATCGGAACCATGCCAAAAATCTCCATGTCAACTTTACGTTTGATCTTCCTATCTCAACTCTCATACATATGCTTGTATTTACTTTCTTGTGTCATACTTGTTGATTACCATGTGTAGGGTGCACTAGACTTGTTAGAATTGCTAAAATCTGCCAAACAATTAATTTGGGAAATGTTAGGTTTTTAATTTGTCAAGTAGTCTATTCACCCCCCCTAGACGCCTCTTCTAGTGATCCCACAATTGGTATCAGAGCATTGGTATCCATAGCTTCGGTTTAATCACCGTTGGAGGAACATGGATGTGTCTAGTTTGGGGAGTAATAGTTGTAGAGTGACCGTCCTCGATGGGGAGTACTATAGTCAATGGAAATATGATATGCTTGAGTTATTCAATGATTTCCATTTGTGAAAGTATGTTAAGAGCCCCCTATGTACCTCCCATTGATCCCTTACATCCTTCGCACGAAAAAGAAATTGATATGCTTCATAATCTTAGAACTGTTAATCTTATCATTAGAGGATTGCCAAGAATTGTGTTTGATCAAATGAGAAACTTTGAGTATGCTTATAATTTACGGAATGATTTAGAGAAAAGATATCCTAACTACCCTTTGAAAAATCTTGATGTCATTCTCCATAAAACTATTGCCTTTCACCAAATGAAGCCTAGCGATCCAAACTTTTATGAATACTTGTTTAAGCTTCGAGACCTCATGCGTGCTAAAGGAGACGTCATAACTATTATAAACATCATTGTTGAAGCCATTCGCGTTCATAACTTAGAAAATTGTCATGATCACAACCCTAACGAATCTCCTGTCTCTTATGACGAGGGTATACAAATTGATGATGACAATGTGGAACATGGCTACTATGATGAAGATGAGTTGTTCGAAATCGAGTGTGAGAAGACTATGAAGAGTCTAAGTCTCACGGCTAACTTCAAATACTACATGTCCAGAGGAAAAATAATGGAATCTCGATAGTGGATGCACCGATCACATGAACAGAGTCAGAGACATGTTTCAAGAGATCACACCAAACCATGGACCGCGAAGGTATGTGACTTTTGGAGATGACTCTAAGGGCAAGGTACTCGGTCTTGGTAATGCGACCATATCTCATGATAGTTCTATTCGAAATTTCATGCTTGTTGAATCCCTTAGCTACAATCTTCTTTTAATATCTAGACCTATCGACTTTGGTTTCAATGTGCTATTTACCAAAGTAGATTACCAAGTGTTTCATCAAGACAATCATAGCATGGTCTTTAATGGTTTCCGTAGAGGTGAACTATACATTGTTGATCTCACTTAAAGATCCAAACCTTGCACTTGTCTCATTGCAAGAACTTCTAAAGGCTAGCTCTGGCATAGAAGGGTAGGACATGTTGGTATGCGTAATCTAGACAAGCTCATCGAAGGTGATCATATACTTGGTTAAAGATGTTATCTTTGTCTAAGATGGTCTTTGTAGTTCTTATCAAGCTAGAAAACAAGTGGACAAAAGTCATCCCGTAAAGAATATCATGACTACTAGGAGACCAGTCGAGTTGCTTCATATGGATCTCTTTGGTCGCAATGCTTACAATAGCCTCGATGGAAATTGCTTTGGTCTAGTTATAGTTGATGATTTTTCCAGGTTTACGTGGGTATTCTTTCTTGATGACAAATCGCGGGTACAAAAGATCTTCACTCACAAAGCGCAAAATCAGTTGAAGTGAAATCAATAAAGTTCGGAGCGACAACGGATAGGAGTTCAAGAACATCAATGTGGACACCTTTCTTGACAAATAAGGTATCTCACATGAGTTTTCGGCTACGTACACGCCTCAACAAAATGGAGTTGTTGAGAGGAAGAACCGAACTCTCATAGAGATGGCTAGAACGATGCTTGACGAATACAAGACGCCAAGATACTTTTGGGAAGAAGCCGTGGAAAGAGATTATCATGCAACAAACTGACTCTATCTACAAAAGCTTCTTGGCAAAACGGCATGTTATCTACTCACTGGTAACAAACCCCAATTTGGATACTTCTGAGCATTCAACTCCAAGTGTTGCATTCTTTATAAGCACATCATTTTAAATTTGCTCCTAAATCGCATGAAGGTTTCCTACTCGGTTACAGATCAAACTCTCACACTTACCGTGTCTACAACAATTTCACTCGAAAATTTGAAGAGACGGTAGACGTCAAGTTTGATGAATCTAATGGTTTGCTAGTCGAACAATTGCCAAATGATGCAAGAGATAAGTAACCTTTGAAAGCCATTCAAGACTTGTCCATCGGCAAGATTCATCGCATGGAGGTGAAGGAAAGTACTTCATCGACCTAAGTGGAAGCTCCTATTTCGCGTCAAGGCGAACCTCAACATGACTTGGAGGCATGTACAAGCGAGATGAAGATGAGGAAGAAGTACATCGTGATGATCCACCTCAACCTCCTTCGCCACCACCTCAAGGGGGTGACACCTTCAACAACAACAGTGAAGGATATGATGACGAGGAAGCTCAACCGTCCAACAAGCAAAAGCTACCTCGAGTTCGAGCAAGAATGGACAAGAATCATCCCTTAGAGCAAATCTTCGGTGACATTCAAACCGAGGGAATCACTCGCTCTAAAACTCGCCTAGCTAGTTTTTGTGAGCATTACTCATTCATCTCCAGTATTGAGCCTATGAAGGTGGAAGAAGCGCTTGAAGACCCGGATTGGGTGAATGCTATGCGTGAAGAGCTACACGAATTCAAGAGGAATGAAGTGTGGACACTAGTGGAGAATCCCAAGGACATGCAAAACATCGTTGGTACAAATGGGTGTTTTGGAATAGACAAGATGAAGACAGTCAAGTCGTACGCAACAAGGCACATCTCGTGGCTCAAGGCTACACGCATGTCGTAGGTATGGACTACAGTGAGACGCTATGCCCCTCTTGCTATACTTGAAGCTATTCGTATATTACTTGCTTATGCTAATTACCATGACATTACACTTTACCAAATGGACATTAAAAGCGCATTGCTAAATGAGGAGATTGAGGAAGAAGTCTATGCTAAGCAACCTTTTGGTTTTGTGAACCCTGAGAAACCTAATCATGTTTACAAGCTTCGTAAAGCTCTTTATGGACTTAAGCAAGACCCGCGAGCTTGGTGAAAATGTCTAACGAAGTTTCTACTTGAAAAGGGTTTTGAAATTGGTAAAATTGACGCAACCTTATTCGCTAAGAGAGTTAATGGTGAATTATTTGTGTGCCAAATTTATGTGGATGATATTATCTTTGGATCTACTAACCCACAATTTAGTGATAAATTTGGAAGGTTGATGTCCGAGAAATATGAGATGTCCATGATGTGTGAGCTGAAATTTTTCCTTGGTTTGTAGATCAAGCAAACAAGATAAGTAACCTTCATATCTCAAACAAAGTATACCAAGGACTTGATCAAGAAGTTCAACATGCAAGAGTGTAAAGGTATGAAAACTCATATGCCCACTAGTGGACATGTTGACCTCACCAAGGAGGACAAACTGGTTGATCAAAAGGTTTATCGATCAATGATCGGTTCATTGTTATATTTATGTGCCTCCCGGCCCGATATCATGCTTAGTGTATGCATGTGTGCTAGATATCAAGTTGTTCCTAAAGAGTGTCATCTTAAGATACTTGATACATACACCAAACTTTGGGATTTTGTATCCCAAGGGACGTTCTTTTAACCTCGTTATCTATTCTGATTCGGACTATGCGAGAGACAAGGTTGATAGAAAATCCACCTCGAGTACTTGCCAATTCCTTGGTAGATCTTTTGTGTCTTAGTCATCCAAGAAACAAAATTCGGTATCTCTATCTACCGCCGAAGCATAATACATTGTCGTCAGATCATGTTGTGCGCAATTGCTATGGATGACATAAACTCTTAAGGATTACGGCATACATGTGAAACATGTACCACTGTTATGTGACAATGATAGTGCAATCAAGATTGCTCATAATCCCATGTAACACTCTCGAACTAAGCATATTCAAGTTCGACACCGTTTCATTTGTGATCATTTGGCCAAAGGAGATATCAATCTCAAGCATGTTCGTACTAACAAACAATTGGCCGATATGTTTACTAAGCCACTTGATGAGAAAGTGTTTTTGCCACTTGAAGAGTGAGTTGAACATCATTGATACATCAAACTTGAGCTAGACTCACTCGGATGCATGCAAGGGCATGAGATTACATGAATATTCCATGATACACTTGATATAACATTATCTTACATCTTGGAAACCTATGATACCTTGTATTGCATCTAACCTTTTGTAGGTACTTGGATGAATTGTGTTCCACAAGACTGCCATCAACTCATATCACAAGCAATATTGTCATAATCAAGTATCAACATCCCCGCCTTGTGATGGAGGAAGAAGACAACACAAACCATATCCTTGATAATCATTTGATAACAAATTCCATTATTGTCATTTGGATATATCTTGTTCTTCCTTGCATGACTAACCCATGTAGGTGAGAAGAGAACAAAAACGAACAAGGATAACACTCAAGTCAAGATGTTCTTCATCAACATTGAGCATCCACAACAAGTTCTCCTACATGGTAAGTCATCCACGTCATTCAAAGGTATGTGATCATATCCTTGAAAAGCTTTACTCCAAGAAATTATATAAAGCAACTCAAGTGATATGAAAACATTAAAATGCTTAAACGAAAAATGGTGACCCCATTTCGACCTTAACAGTGAGTATGACCCATGATCAAGCATTCTTGCTTGCCTCCTAAGTCATTGTACTCTAACATAGGTGACCTAGTCACCGACTATTGGGGATACCCCACGGGTATGACCCGCCCAATGTATGACCCGACATACTTATGCTGCCCACGGGAAGGATGCTCCAGAAGTGTGATACGTCTCCAATGTATCTATAATTTTTGATTGTTCCATGTTGATATATTATCATTCTAGTATAATTTTGGGCATTTGTTTACTAATTTATAATATCTTTTAGTGCTACCCTAATGACCGAGTGCCTAGTGCTAGTTGTTGTTTTCTGCATGTTTTGGACTTTTCAGGTTTATAGTACCAAACTAAGTCCAATTTGCACGGTTTTTTTGATGATTTTTCTAGACCAAAAGAAGACCTAGAAGCTCAAAAGGAGGCCGGGAGCTACACGAGGGCCCCACAAGCCAACAGGGGGCGCGCCCTGATGGCTTGTGCCTCCCTCGGGCGTCTCCTGATGCCCCTCTCTGTCCTATAAATTCTCTAATATTCCAAAAACCCTAGGGGAGCTCCCAAAATACTTTTTCCGCTGCCACAAGTCTCTGTTCCAATGGGAGCCCATCTACACTTCCGTTCTGGCACCCTCCGGAGATCGACCACGGAGGGCCTCTTCATCAACCTTGCTGCCCTCACGATGATGTGTGAGTAGTTCACCATAGACCCTACGGGTCCGTAGGTAGTACCTAGACTGCAGTCTCTCTCTCTCTCTCTCTTGATCTTCAATACAATGTTCGTCGCATCTTTGCCTTGATCTATCCGATGTAATCCCTTTGTATGGTGTGTTTGTTGGGATTCGACGAATTGTGAGTTTATGTTCACATTATTTATGAAAAGTATTCGAGTCAAACCTGAATAATAAGATTCTTATTTGCATGATAATTATAGCTTCATAATGCTCTCTGATCTATTGAGATAGTCTGGCCAACTAGATTGATATTTCTTCGGTGGGAGTGGTGCATTGTGGTAGGTTCAACCTGATGAATTTCTATATCCCATCGACAAAGTAGGAGACAAGATACGTATTTGTGTTGCTGCTACTAAGGATAAAATGACGAGGTTTATTCATATTGTTTGAGTTTACTTTGTCTACATCATGTCATCGTTCTCCAAGCATTACTCTGTTTTACTTAATACTCTAGATGCATGCTGGATAGTGGTCGATGAGTGGAGTAATAGTGATAGGGGCATGCAGGAGTCAACCTATTTGCTTATGCACGTGATGCCTATATACACATGATCATTTTCGTGAAAATCGCATAACTATTCACTTTTCTATCAATTGCCCAACAGTAATTTGTTTACCCACTATATGTTATTTCTATGAGAGATGCCACTAGAGAACTCTACGACCTCCGGGTCTATTCACTTGTATATATTCACAAACAATATTTCTACCTTGCTGTTATTTATTTGATTTTATTTTATTTTGCAATTTACAAGTATCTACACAACTCACTTGCTTGCAAATAATGAGATCAAGGGGATTGACGACCCTCCTGCCAGCGTTGGGTGCAAGTTGTTTGATATTTCGTGTGCAGCCGTTGAAGACAGTTGAGGATTGGTATTCCTATTGTGTCGATAAACCTTGGTTTCATAACTGAGGGAAATACTTACCCACATTTTGCTGCGATAACCGTTCCTCTTCACGGAAAACCCAACGCAAATCACAAGTATCAGGAAGGATTTGTGGCGCCGTTGCCGATGAATACCATCACCAATATCAAGTAACTTCGCACAAATTTTCATTCACTTGTTCTTCTTTCTATTTGCTGTTATATTTAGTTTGTCTCATAAAAAACAAAAAACAAAAATATTTATCTCTACTAGTTACTAGTTTATTACCTTGTTGGATTTACTTGCTAGTTACTTGCTTTGCTTGTTTTGTTTGGCTTGTTCGGTCACCATTTATGAGGACAAATTCCACAATACTTATTATTATCAAATAATGTCAGAGATATAGAGCTCTATGAAAACTTTCATTGTCCCATAATATGAACACAACAGGTTCTTTGCTTTGGAAGTTAAGGAGCACTCAATTTTGCTAGATGCTATTAGTAGGCAACTTGACTAAGTGAATAAGGAAGTGTCTAGCATCCAATCACATTTTGCTCATACCGAAGAATTGCTAGGAAAACTATCCGATAAGCAAACCACTCTAGTAAGTAGGATGGTCGCTATACCGGAATATTTACCTATTACGAATCATGACGGAGATCTTAAAATGATTGGTGGTTCTCCTTTTGAATTTTTGTTTACTTTTGTGAATATAAATGATAAAGGGACTGGAGATAAGTCAACTCTAGTTGGGAAGCGTCCTGTTGGCTTGGAGGGTGATGATTTTGATGCTAAAATTGAAAAAATGGGTTTGGAGAGGTAAAACTTTAACTAGTGATGTGCCCACTATCTTGGATTACAAGGAATTTAATTATGATAAATTCTCTTTAGTAGAATGTATTTCCTTGCTGCAATCCGTTATTATCTCACCCAATGATTATGAACAAAACAAAGCTTTTACCGAACATATAGTAGAAGCTATGATAAAAGCTTATGATGAGAAACTTGATATTGAAGTTTCTATTCCTAGAAAATTGCATGATGAGTGGGAACCTACTTTCAAAATAACTATAATTAAATGTGAATGCGATGCTTTGTGTGACCTTGGTGCTAGTGTTTTAACCATACCTAAAACTTTATGTGATGTGCTTGGTCTCACTAATATTGAAGAATGTTCCCTACACTTGCATCTTACAGATTCTACCATCAATAAACCTTTGGGTAATATTAATGATGTGCTTATTATTGCAAACAAAAATTATGTGTCTGTAGATTTCATTGTGCTTGATATTGATTGCAATCCTTCTTGTCTCATAATACTTGGAAGGCCTTTCTTACGAACTATAGGTGCAATTATTGATATGAAAGAGGGAAACGTAAGGTTCCAATTCCCATTAAAGAGAGGAACGAAACACTTACCTAGGAATATAATTAAACCACCTTATGAATCAATCATGAGATCCACTTGTGGGTGGAGTGTCAAAGATGACAACACTTGAAACTATGCATTATGCCTAGCTAGGGGCATAAAACAATAACGCTTGTTGGGAGGCAACCCAATATTTATCTTAAATTTTGTTTTTTAATTTCTGTTTTTTGTGATAAAATGATTGTTTTCTCTGTAATGATTATGTATTTATGCTTTAATTAGTGTTTGTGCCAAGTAAATTCTTTGGGATGACTCACAAGACAAGTAGAAACGATGCTGAGACGTAACATAATCTTTGACTCAAGTACATGAATTTTCATTTTTTTACTCGACCGTGATAATAATATGATTTTTTAATAGTATTTATATAAAAATTATCCACTTTTTATAATTTTCATAATTTTAAGAGTTACATAAGTATGGGCTCTTACAAATTGTTACAGACCGTTCTGTTCTAAACAGATTATGTTTTGCTTGCATAGTTTGCTTGTTTTGATTATGCTATGGATTGTATCGGGGATTATAAGCCATGGAGAAGTTAGAATACAGTAACTATTATGAAATAATGAATTAATAATCAATTTATAAGAGTACCTAAAGTATTCAATATGTTGCTTATACTAACGAATCTCACGAAGTTTTGTTGAGTTTTGTGTGATTGAAGTTTTCAAGTTTTGGGTGTGATCACGATGGACCACGGAATAAGGAGTAGCAAGAGACTAATCTTGGGTATGCCCAAGGCACCACAAGTAATATTCTAATGAATACTCAAGCATCTAAGCTTGGGGATGCCCCGGAAGGCATCCCCTCTTTCGTCTCAATCCATCTGTATGTCATTTGGAGCTACATTTTTATTCATCACATGATACGTGTTTTGCTTGGAGCGTTGTTTGCTTTTGTTTGATTTTACTTTTGGTATGTCACAATCATCATTTTATGGACACACCTATTTGAGAGAGAGACACCTTCACCATAATTTGCTAGAATGCTCTATGTGCTTCACTTATATCTTTTGAGCTTGGCAGTTGCTCTAGTACTTCACTTATATCTTTTTTAGCACGGTGGTGTGTAGATTTAATAGAAATAATATGCTCTTGTTCCTAACTTATATTTGTTTGAGAGTTGAATGAATAGTGATGGTAATTTGCATGGGTCATAAGACTAGTACAAAAATAATAGGTATTCAATGAGTGATAACCAAAACTATCATGTAGCACATAAAGAGAAATTTCGGGTTAATGACATTAATGTGGTAATATTAAAAAGGTGTGAGTCCACAATTATTGATTCGTAGAAGTGTCGTGATTAAGATGTGTTAAATTTTTATTCATCTAAAAATTAAAGAGGCATGGTGATGTTATGTGAGCATTTTTATTCCTTGTTGAAATCCTAGTGTTGTTTCGAGTCGAAGGCGCGCAATGGTTTACTCCTACCAACCTCCTCCCTCAGGGCATGCGAGGAGTACTTTGATTTGTGATAATACTAATAAAACTTTGCAATAAGTATATGAGTTCTTTATGACTAACGTGACACCATGGGCATACACATCCTCACCTTCTCATATTTGTTAGCCTCTTCGGTACCGTGCATAGCTCATTCTCACCTTGAGGATCGGTGCAACTTCCGTCGGTGCATCCAAACCCTGTGACATGATACGCTCTATTGCACATAAGCCTCAGTTATATCTTCCTCAAAAAAACCACCATACCTACCTATCATGGCATTTCCATAACCATTCCGAGATATATTGCCATGCAAATTCCATCGTCACTTCACATGACTAGTTCGTTCATCATCATATTGCTTTGCATGATCATATAGAGCTGACATAATATTTGTGGCAAAGCCACTGTTCATCATGTTTTTATACATGTCACGCTAGATCATTGCACATCTTGGTACACTGCCAGAGGCATTCATATATAGAGAGTCATATCTTCCTATTAGTTCTAGTCATGTGAAGTGTGATGGAGACTATTATTCCCCCACAAGTTGGGATGAGACTTCAGATGAAAAATAAAATAAAAATGGGGGAGGCCAAATGAGCCCACCATATAAAAATGTATGGGGAGGCAAAAAAGAGAAAAGCTCACCATGAAAAAAATGAGAGAAAAAGAGAGAAGGGACTTTGCTACCATCCTTTACCAGGCCTGTGCCTTAAAGTGGCACCATGTTCTTCATATAGAGAGTCTCTGGTTTTATCACGTCCATATGCTAGTGGGAATTGCCTTTTCATATTATAAACTTGGCTTGTATATTTCGATGACGGGCTTCCTCAAATGCCCGAGGTCTTCATGAGAAAGCAAGTTGGATGCATACCCCACTTAGCTTCGGTTGAGCTTTCATACACTTATAGCTCCAGTGCATCATTTGCATGGAAATCCCTACTCATTGCATTGACATCTATCGATGAGCATCTCCATAGCTCGTTGGTATGCCTAGTTGATGCGGAGCTATCTTCTCCACTTTTTACCCCTTTGATATCTACCATCATATTCTATTCCACTTATATGCTTTGTCCCATGGTTCACGCTCATGTATTATATGAAGAATAAAATGTTTATGCATATTGAAAAAGTATGATCCAATTGCGTGACTTGGACAGTGTGGTGCTTAACATTTGTATTGATGTGGTGAAGACGGAGTCATGCCTTGCTAATATAATAAGATGAATGGGCTTAAACATTCTTTTAGGATCGTATACTTTGAAAATCAATAATTTTGTTTCTTATACTTATAAATATTATGATGTTGCCATTTGTTAATTCATCAATTCTCAATGAGCATACATATAAAATGTTACATAATGGGTAGCATATCAAAACAAAAAAATCTGTTTTTATCATTTACGTACTCGAGGACGAGCAAGAATTAAGCTTGGGGATGCTGATACGTCTCCAACGTATTGATATCTTTTTTATCGTTCCATGCTGATATATTATTATTCTAGGATACTTGTTGGGAATTTCTTTACCAATTTATATTTTTTAGCACTAACATATTGACCTAGTGCCCAATGTCAGTTGTTGTTTTCTGCATATTTTTGACTTTTCAGGTTTACAGTACCAAACATAGTCCAGTTGCCACAAAAAAATTTGATTATTATTTTTGGACCAAAAGAAGAACTGGAAGCTTCGGAAGGAGGTCGGGAGCCGCACGAGGTTCCCACAAGCCAACTAAGCATGCCCTAGGGGGGCTGATGGCGTGTGCCTCCCTCGGGCGTCTCCCAATGCCCCTCTCTGGTCTATAAATTCTTTAATATTCTAAAAACCCCAGGGAGCTCCTGAAACACGTTTTCCACCGCCGCAAGTCTCTGTTCCGACAGGAGCCCATCTACACCTCCATTTCGGCACCCTGTCGGAGGGGAGATCGATCACGGAGGGCGTGTTCATCAACCTTGCTGCCTTCAGGATGATGCGTGAGTAGTTCACCACAGACCTACGGGTTTGTAGGTAGTACCTAGATGTCAATCTCTCTCTCTCTTGATCTTCAATACAATGTTCAACGCATCTTTGCCTTAATCTATCTAATGTAATCCCTTTGTATGGTGTGTTTGTTGGGACCCGATGAATTGTGAGTTTTTGTTCAGATTATTCATGAAAAGTATTTGAGTCAAACCTGAATACTAAGATTCTTATTTGCATGATCATTATATCTTCATAATGCTATCCGATCTATTGGGATAATTTGGCCAACTAGATTGATATTTCTTCGATGGGAGTAGTGCATTGTGGTAGGTTCAACCTGACGAATTTCTATATCCCAAGGAGAAAGTAGGGGACAATATACGTATTTGTGTTGCTGCTACTAAGGATAAAATGGTGGGGTTTATACATATTGATTGAGTTTACTTTGTCTACATCATGTCATCATTCTCCAGGCATTACTCTGTTTTACTTAATACTCTAGATGCATGCTGGATAGCGGTCGATGACTGGAGTAACAATGATAGGTGCAGGTAGGAGTCGGACTATTTTCTTATGGACATGATGCCTATATACACATGATAATTGCCGTGAAAATCGCATAACTATTTGCTTTTCTATCAATTGCTCAACAGTAATTTGTTTACCCATCGTATGCTATTTCTATGAGAGATGCCACTAGAGAACTCTGCCCCCTGGGTCTATTCATTTATATATTCACAAACACTATTTCTACCTTGTTGTTATTTAGTTGCTTTTATTTTATTTTGCAATTTACAATTATCTACACAACTCACTTGCTTGCAAACAACGAGATCAAGGGGATTGACAACCCTCTTGCCGATGTTGGGTGCAAGTTGTTTGTTCTTTTGTGTATGGCCGCTGAAGACGATTGAGGATTGGTATTCCTATTGGTTTGATAAACCTTGGTTTTCATAACTAAGCTAAATACTTACCCACATTGGGCCTCTTCACGGAAAACCCAACACAGATCACAAGTATCAAAGTGCAAGGTCGAGAAGGCGGATCATCGCAAGACCGACTCAAGTGGACACGCCTGGCGGGACGGCTTGAGAAACAAGGGACACAAGGATTTTTATTTCCTTGAGGAACAAGTATTAATAGGAATTAGATTATATTACGGGTTGTATGGCAACCTGGACTCTGTTGTAAACTCTGGGCCTCTACCTCTATATAAAGGGGAGCCCCAATGTTAGAAAGATAAAGAAAGAAAGAAACCCTTGAAGGCTAGGTTAGCGATTCCGCTCCCTTGATATTGAGATCATCATCAATATACACAAAGTAGGACGTATGCTTTTACCTCCATGGAAGGGACCGAACCTGGGTAAACCCTTTGTCTCTCGTTCCCGATCAACCCCTTCAAGTCGCCACCTCGCTGCGATGGCTCCACACCTAAGTTCTTCGATGAGAACATCTTTTATGACAAAACCATGATAGTTGGCACCCACCATGGGGCTGTTGCACGGTGGAGTTGAGTTCTTGGAGGGAGCTCTCCCATCCAAGTAGAGAAAGTATGTTAGCTCATGCCTCTCCCTCATTGCATATAAAAAGTATCTATCATATCATATTCAATTGCCGATGGACTATCTTTCTCTTGTGTTACACAAAAAGCTTTCTACAAAACCTTTTAATTTTATTGTTCTTTTATTATAACAACACCTAACTTTTATTTCCACGTTATTTATTTTCTTGCAAAGTAGTTCTAGTTTTATTCCCGCAAAGTAGTCTCATACTTTTTCTAGGCAAAGCAAGCATTAGCATGCGTAGAGTTGTATCGGTGGTAGATAGAACTTGAGAGAATATTAATTCTACCTTTAGCTCCTCGTTGGTCTCAACACTCTTACCGAAAAAGGCTACAAACGATCCCCTACACTTGTGGGTTATCAAGACCTTTTTTTGGCGCCGTTGCGGGGAGCAATATCGTGGGGTGAATATTCTCGTGTGTGCTTGTTTGCTTTATCACTAAGTAATTTTTATTTTCTGTTATTAGTTGTTTTCTATCTTTAGATATGGGTAGGAAACACAAAGTACAATATAAATTAGATGTACTTGCTGCTCCAAAAGTTGAGGAACCACTAGTGTTTCGTACTACCGAAGAATATTACTTGGATCATCTTCGATCCATTTGTGCTCGTGCTGAAAACCCAACTAGCTTAGTTGAAGGAAAACATTAAATGAGCATGCTTATTATGTGTGACATCGCATACCTCAAAAAGGGAAACTTTTGTGGCATCATATTAATAGTTTGATGTGTTAAGCTTGGAATCTATGTGAAATTTATGATTTTACTTGTTGTTCCGAAGAAACTAAAAAACATCTTCCCTACCAGTGTGTGTTTAATGAAAATGAAATATTATGTTGTTATGCCACGGAGGACTATTGTTATTTTGATGTTGAGCAAATTGAAGAATTTATTGCTTTTGAGGGTGCCTATGAAATTGCTTCTTTCATTGAAAAGTATGATGCTACTCTTTACGAATCTGAAAATTTTGTCATACTTAAATATTGCTATGAAAACTATGCTTCTAATGCTTATGTTAAATAATTTACTGAAACAATGACCGCTGCCTTGGAAGAGACTAATATTTTGCAGGAATCTATGGAAGAGGAAGTTGCTGAAACTGTGAGCTCATTAGATGAAGAAGATGAGGAGGAGAGGGAAGAACAACAGGAGGAGGAGCGGATTAGCTACCTGTGGCCAACTTCTAATGAGAGTAACTCTTCAACTCATACATTTTTTATTTTCCCTTCACACTTACCGAAGGATGAATGCTATGATGAAAGCTATGATGATTGCCATGATCCCTTGGATTTATTTGAAATATCCCTTTTTGATGAACTTGATGCTTGCTATGCTTGTGGCCATGATGCCAATATGAACTATGCTTATGAATATGAACTTTCTATAGTTCCTTATGTTAAACATGAAATTGTTGCTATTGCACCCACACGTGATAGTCCTATTATGAATTCTCCTAACTATTCTATATCGGAGAAGTTTGCTCTTATTAAGGATTACATTCATGGGTTGCATTTTGCTACTACACATGATGATTTTGACGAATATAATATGTATGTGATTGCTGCTCCTACTTGCAATTATTATGAGAGAGGAACTACATCTTCACCTCTCTATGTTTCCAATACTATAAAATTGCAAGAAACGGTTTATACCTTGCATTGGCCTTTACTTAATGTGCATGAATTGTTCTTATATGACATGCTGATGCATAGGAAAAGAGTTAGACTTCGTCATTGCATGATATATATCACTTTGTGCTCACTACTAAATTACAAATCATTGTTAATTAAAATTGGCTTTGATATACCTTGGGATTCGGGTGGATCAATTACTTGAGTACTTTATGCCTAGCTTAATGGCTTTAAAGAAAGCGCTACCAGGGACACAACCCGGAAGTTTTAGAGATTCATTTATTTATGTTGTGTGATTTTATAAAGTTTAAAAACAAAAAAATATAGATGGGAACCTAAAACTTTACAAAAGGAAAGGTGAAAGCGAGAAGAGATGATGAGCATCTTTGACGTGGGGGCTAGCCTTGAACTTTTGTTCATGCCCATGGAAACTTTGTGAATCTTGAATCAGGGAAACTTTCCCAACAAAAATAATTATCCCCTTGTAAAAATACATTTTATTATAAAATAATGTGCCGAGATTTTCCTTTAGGATGATTAGATTGCTTGTTGGTATGTGCGGTGTAAAAACAGAAACTTGGTGTGCAGTGCGTGAATTTTAATTTTTTACTGGAACGTCAAAAGTTTCTGAAATTTTTACAACATATTGATATACATTTTTTTATTTCTTACTAATGTTGCAGAATTTTTGGATTTACCTAAGTATGGTAAAAGTTC
This sequence comes from Hordeum marinum, assembly GCA_022496015.1. Classification (NCBI taxonomy): domain Eukaryota; kingdom Viridiplantae; phylum Streptophyta; class Magnoliopsida; order Poales; family Poaceae; genus Hordeum; species Hordeum marinum. The sequence continues at coordinate 377,563,898 of CM039678.1, read as the reverse complement.
AGATTACTACAGATTGTCCTGTTTAAGACAGATTCTGTTTTTGATGCATTGTTTGGCTTGTTTTGATGAAACTCTCAATTTTATTGGTGATGTAAGCCATAGAAAAGTTATAATGCATCAGGGATAACGCAAAGATAAAATATGAATTGGTTTGCAATGGTACTTAAAGTAGTATTTTGCTTTAGCATACTAACGGATCTTACCAGTCTTCTGTTAAGTTTTGTGTGGATGAAGTGTTCGAAGATCGAGGAGGTCTAGATATGAGGAGAAGGAGGAGAGGCAAGAGCTCAAGCTTGGGGATGCCTAAGAAACCCCAAGTAAAAATCCAAGGAGACTCAAGCGTCTAAGCTTGGGGATGCCCTGGAAGGCATCCCATCTTTCTTCAACAAGTATCGGTATGTTTTCGGATTCGTTTCATTCATGTGATATGCGTAAATCTTGGAGCGTATTTTGTGTTTAGTTTTCACTTTTCTTTTATGCACCAGGCTGGTATGAGATAGTCCATGGTTGATTTATAGAATGTGCATTGCACTTCACTTATATCTTTTGAGTATGGCTTTATAGAATGCTTCATGTGGCTCACTTATATCATTTGAAGTTTGGATTGCCCGTTTCTCTTCACATAGAAAACCGTAATTTGTAGAATGCTCTTTTGCTTCACTTATATCTATTTAGATAGTCAACAGGAATTGGTCATTCAAATGGTTAAGTCATAATGAATATGATACGCTTGATTCCTTGCAATAGTTTGCGATATAGAGATGATAATATGTGGGAGGTACTAGTGGATGATCGTGTTTAGTAAAATATTGGTGTTAAGGTTTGTGATTCCCGAAGCATGCACATATAGTCTCCTGTTATGCTAGGAAGTTGGAGCACTAATGGGGGGATGACCCTCGGGTATGCCAAAACAGGGAGGTTCGACCTCCTTTCAAAAAACATTGCTCCTAGTCGGCGTCCGACCGGCTAGCGTGCGCCGGCGGGCCCACTGCCGGCCCGCTTGACGGGCTGGTGGCTGTCTGGCCCTCGGCCGGTAGGCCCACGGCCGGTTGAAACCTAGCCACCCGGTGGGCAGCCGGCGGGCGCAACGATGACTGGCTTCCCCGCTGAGCCACGGGCAGGCAAGCCCTTGTCCCCTCCCACCGTACCCGCGTACAGTGACTAGACCTGAACCCCACGACGGGTCTGTGCGGGGAAATAGTGACCGCTGACGAAGGGACCGCGTGGCTACAGTGGGCACTGTCGTACCGCTGACCGCGGTCGACCGTGACTAGGCCAAGCGACAGTGCCATCACCCCCCATCCACTCCATCACCTGCCCCTGCATGGCTACAGGGCGGCCGGCCGTATCCCTGACCATGGCCGGTTGCCGTAAGACGACGCTGCCCGGTGCGGCCCCTGCCAAAGCAGGTAGCTACGGGCCAATAGCGGAAGCCAGCCTGCGGGCCCCATCGCCTGCGGGCCTTGCGAGCGAAGAGACGACACAGATGGCGGGACCCCTGACCGGCTAGAGAGACTGCCAGCCGCCCCCTGCCCTAGTACTATCCATGCGTATTGTAAGCGAGGGGGTTCACCTATAAACCCCCCAAGCGCCCCCATGCGAGGGGCAGGCATTCTCGCGATCGATTCACACACACTCACACACACCTTCACGTAGAGAGGCAAGGAAAGCATGCTAGATCTTTATTCCTCCTCTACCCATACAGCTCAAGGAGCACCATTGTAGCCCCTCTTGGTTCATCAACAGACTGTGGGGCTAGAGGTGTTACCTCCCACGAAGGGCCCCAAACCTGGGTACATCATGTGTCCCGCACCGCTTGTTCCCGATCCCGCTCCCGGAGTCCATCAGCGCACTTTGGCCCCAACCACTCTCGATAAGACACCCCATGAAATCTGTCATGAGAAAACGACGACAGTTGGCACCCACCATGGGGCCATACGTGGCGCCGGCCGGAGTCAAACTCTGGTCGGGACCCCTCGCCAACTCCGCCGGACATCTCACGTCCGGGCTGATCAGCATGCCCGTGGGGCTTGCCCTCGTGGAAGCTCCCACGACACCTGAACACGTTTCCGCCTGCCTTGCGGGCAGAACCGTCGTCTCCTCCTCCGAGCAGAGCCACATCGATGCCCCGCTTGACATCGGCGACTTCCGCACGCCTTTCGTCGAGCTGCGTCTCGACGACACGTCGACAACACACGAGTACCCCCGTGAGGTCCTCGACTGCTATGACCCGCCCCCGTGCGTGGGCAGAACCGCCACAGGCGACACACGTGGAGGTACTGACCACCGGCTCCTCCATGTCTTCCTGTCGCGCCAGGGCAGACACGTTGGCGTCCGTCGCTGCCACCGGTGCTAGCATTTCCGACCCCATCGGCTCCACCCTTCGGGGACTGAGCACTCCCATCGCGCCGACAACCAACCCAGTTACGACTATGAACGAGCTGGAAGCGACACACCAACTGTTGTTCGCGGAGGCTACATCCCTCGCTACTGCCAAGCGCTGGATGGAGTCCGCGTAGCGCGAGTACAACTCCGCCTACGTCCTCACCCTGGCTGGCAACGAGCCCAGCCGATGGAACAACGTCCGCAGCCGCGGCCGCGTGGTAGTGGAAATTCTTGGTGGCTGTTTGCCCACCTATGACACACCGGCGGCCAACATGAGGGAAAAGCTTACGCCTACCTGGCTGGCTTGGAAGGCGAGGAGCGTGCCCAGCAGGACCAACTTATCCACGACCTCATTAACACCGCCAACGCGCAGCAGGTCTGACTCGACCACATCAACCTCGGGTCCAAGGTCCCGCCTCCTGAAGGAGACGGCGCACCGACTGTCGGCCAGCGTCGGCCGACCCAGGCCTCTTCCCCTCGCGGTTTGGCCTGGCGCAGTGGAGGCTCTCGCAGCGTGCGTTCTCAGAGCGTGAATGAGCCGCCGACTGTCACTAGCCGACACACAGAAGGGCCGATGGAGGACGACCGGCACCCGCACGCCCACACCCCGCCCCACGGTAGGAGCACGCACACTCGCCCGTCCTATCGGTTCACCCTGAGCTCGCAGGTCGGCTTGGCCCGCTCATCCCCCGAAGCAAGAACGATGCCCAGACCCGCATCAACCGGCTAGCGTAGTCGGCCTCCTTGAAGAGGAGGGCTCGATCAACCCGACGTGTTTTGGCCCTCGGATCCGCAATGAGCCGTTCCCAACCGGCTTCACACTCCCTCGCGACACCCCAAAATACAACGGCGCCACCAAGCCGAAGGACTGGCTGATCGACTACACCACCGTAGTTGGCATCGCTAGGGGAAACAAGCGAGTAGCCCATGCGCTACGTCCCCCTCATGTTGATCGGCTCGCCCCAGAACTGGCTAAACAGCCTGTCGGCTGGCAACATCAACACCTGGATGGATCTCGGAGAAGCGTTCGTCCATAACTTCACTGACACCTACAAGCGGCCCGATCGCCCCCTCGCGAACTAGCCATGTGTGTTCAGGGCCCGGACGAGGCCCTCCGCGACTACCTCACTCGATGGGCCAAGCTCCGCAACTCCTATGAGGGGGTGCACGAGGTGCAGGCCATCTAGTATTTCATCGAGGGCTGCTCCGACGACACCCACCTCAAGCACAAGCTCCTCGGCTCTGAGCTGGCAACCCTGACAGACCTTATGGCCAAGGTTAACAAGTACGCCACGACCGACTCCACAATGCGGATCAAGGTCAGCATGCCCAGCAAGGCGGTCCCGTCGCCGGCCGTGCCACGACCGGTTAGCGACAACTGGCAGCAGCAGAACAACAAGCGCAAAACCGATTAGCCGGATCCCCGCTATGGGAACTGCCAGGTCGCCATCGTCGAAGAGGAGCAACCGGCTGCCCAGGCTCCTAGCCAGCGTCAGCGAACCGGCAAGGCCGCCTGGCAGCCCAAACTTACCTTCGAGCATATGCTCGATGCGCCCTGCAAGCACCACTCTAGGGCCAAGCCGTCAACGCACACGCTCCGGCAGTGTAGCTTCTTGCAGCGGCTGGCCCGGGGCAAAGGGCTTCTACCCCCCCCGCCATCGCCATCGCCCCGAGCGCCGGCTCCGGCTCCCGCACCAGCATCGGCACCGGCTCCAGCCCCGCGCGATGGTTGCCTGCACAACCAGTTCCCTGACTAGGATGGGATCTATGTCGTCTTCACCAACAAGGAGACGGACAAGCACGCCCAACGCCGACTCCGGCGCGAGGTGAACGCCACCGTACCCTCGACCCCCAATTCATGCACTGGTCTAAGAGGCGTGTCACCTGGAGGCAGGCGTACCACCCGGCAGTGATACCAAACCCGGGCAGCTACGCCCTCATCCTCGATCCCACCATCGCCTCCGAGAGGCTCACATGCTGATTCTTGCGGGTGCTGGTCGATGGAGGCAACAACATCAACATCCTCTATCGCGACACCTTGCTCAAGCTGGGACTCAAGGAGAAGGACCTGCAGACGTGTCGGGCGGTCTTCCACGGCATCGTGCCCGGGCAGTCCTGCTCCCCCATTGGCAAGATCCAGCTCGATTTCCTTTTCGGCGACAAGGCCCACTTCCTCCACGAGCCGATCTGATTCGAGGTGGTGGACCTCGACAGTCCCTACCACGTGCTGCTAGGCCGTCGGGTACTCGTTAAGTTTATGGCGGTGCCCCACTACGCCTACCTCAAGCTCAAGATGTCGGGCCCGAAGGGCATCATCACCGTCGATGGCAACTATAAGATATCAATAGCGTGCGCATGCGACGACAACCGGCTGGCTGAAGCTCTGGTGATCACGAAGGAGAGGCGACAGCTTGACCGGCTCGTGCCTCACACCACCGAGAAGCCGGCCATGCCGGCTCCCCTGTCCCGGACGGCCGGCAAGGCATCTTTCCAGCCGTCCAAGGACACTAAGCAAGTGCTGCTCGACCCGGCTAACCCCAAGCAGTGTGTCACCATCGACGCCAACCTCAGCAGCAAATAAGAAGGTGAGCTCGTCGACTTCCTCCATGAGAATAGGGACATCTTTGCATGGTCTCCCAAAGACATGCCGGGTGTTCCGAGGAAGTACGCCGAGCACAAACTTCATGTGCGGTCGGATGCGAAGCCGGTCAAGCAACCCCTATGCCGTTTCTCCGAGGAGAAGTGTCGCACTATAGGAGAAGAGATAGCCCGACTGCTCGCAGCTGACTTCATCATGGAAGTGTTCCATCGGACTGGCTGGCCAACCCAGTCCTAGTGATGAAGAAAAACAAGACTTGGCGCATGTGTATCGACTACACTAGCATGAACAAGGCATGTCCCAAGGACCCGTTCACCCTGCCATGGATCGCTCTAGTAATCGACTCCACGACCGACTGTGATCTAATGTCCTTTTCAAATGCCTACTCAGGCTACCACCATATCAAGCTGGACCCAGCCGACCGGCTGAAAACCTCGTTCATCACCCCCTTCGGGGCCTACGGCTACGTCACCATGTCCTTCGGGCTAAAGAATACATGCACGACCTTCTAGCGCTCTATGCAAAAGTGCCTCCTGTCGCAGATCGGCACGAACGTTCATGTTTAGGTGGACGACATCGTTGTCAAAACCAAGAAGCATTTCAGCCTCCTCGATGACCTCTTAGAGACCTTCGCCAACCTATGCGAGTACAAGGTCCGGCTTAACCCGGAGAAGTGCGTTTTCGGCGTGCCAGTTGACCAACTCTTGGGTTTCTTCATGTCCGCTCGCGGCATCGAAGCCAACCCAGAGAAGATCAGGGCGATCGAGCGTATGCCCAAGCCGCCCCGGCTCCGCGATGTTTAGAAATTCACCGGTTGCCTCGCCTTGCTCAGCTGGTTCGTCAGTCGACTAGGAGAGAAGGCCTTGCCCCTCTACCAGCTCATGCGGAAGACAACTCTAATCGAGCCTGGCCATGACTCCATGAGGAGGCCAGCCAAGTTCGAGTGGACCAACCAGGTGGACGAAGCATTTCACGACCTCAAACGAGTCCTCACCAGCGCACCCATCCTGGCCGTGCCGGCTGAGAAGGATCCCCTACTCACATACATTGCGGTTACCACGCGCGTCATCAGCATCGTCCTGGTAGTGGAGCAGTCGGAGGAGGGCAAGGCGCTGATAGTCCAGCGTCCCGTCTACTACCTCAGCGAGGTCCTCTCTACCTCCAAGCAAAACTACCTCCACTACCAGAAGATGTGCTACGACATATACTTTGCCGGCCAGAAGATCAAGTTGTATTTGCAAGAGCATACCATCACCGTGGTGAGCACGGCGCCGCTGGGCGAGATCATGAGAGGCCGGGACGACACTCGCCGGATTGCCAAATGGGCAATCACCCTCGCTGACTATGAGATTCGGTACGAGCGCGCACCACCATCAAGTCGTAGGCGACGGCCGACTTCCTTGTCGACTGGGTCGAGACCCAGTTCATGCCGACTCCTCCGGACTCTATGCATTCGCGCATGCACTTCGATGGCTCGAAGATGCGAATCGCCTGGTAGCCGGCATCATCTTGTCATCTCCAAAGGGAGACCATCTCAAGTACGCACTCCAAATCTACTTCGCTGCCTCCAACAACGTGGCCGAGTACGAGGCACTCGTCCATGGCCTCCGGCTCGCCAAGGAAATTTGCATCCGACGCATCTTGTGTTTCGGTGACTCCGACCTTGTGGTGTAGTAGGTCTCCGGCGAGTGGGACGCCAGGGATGCCAACATGGCTAGCTATCGCTTCCTTGTCCAGTAGCTCACCGTCTCGTTCGAGGGTTGCGAGTTCCATCACGCCCCTCGAGCGGACAACGAGGCGGCGGACACCTGGGCAAAAATCGGCTCCACCTCCCAGGCCATCCCGGCTGGCGTCTCCCTCGAGCAGCTGCGCATGCCATCGATCAAATCCTCCACCGAGTCGGAGTCCATCTTTGTGCCTACGGATCCTGTCGGCTCCTTGACGGGCCCAGGGGCTGAGCCAGCCCCATTGGCTATGCCGGCTCCAACCATTTTCATTCTAATTGCTGCCGGCTTCGAGCCCACAGCCGTCATGATGGCGATCGACCCGCTCCCTATATCCCAGGACCCGGGGGCTGGCGAGCCGGACCCGGGGACTAACGAGCTTGGCCCGGGGGCTCCGGGGACGGACCCAAGGGCTCCGTCTGCCCAGGGCCTCCAGCTCGAGCCATAGTCGACCCCGTCTTGGCACCCTCATGGGCCTAGCCGATCTTTTCCTTCCTCTTGTGCGTCGAGCTCCCATACGACGAAGACAAGGCTCAACAGATCCACCGTCGGGCTCCCGCCTACAGCATCATCAACCGTGAGTTGGTCCATCGCAGCACAACCAGCATGTACCAGCGCTGCGTCGAGTCCGAGAGGGGCTAGGAGATCCTCCTAGATATCCACCAGGGCGAGTGCGGGCACCACGCCGCCTCGAGGACCCTGGTGGCCAAGGCTTTCTGTCATAGTTTCTACTGGCCGACTGCTACCTCTTTAGCGTGCGTTGGTTTTCCCTTGAAGAGGGAAGGGTGATGCAGCAAAGTAGATAAGTATTTCCCTCAGTTGATGAGAACCAAGGTTTCAATCTAGTAGGAGGAACAAGTAAGACACGAATGGATGCACCTACACAAACAATCAAACTCTTGCACCCAATGCTATAAAGGGGCTGTCAATCCCTTCACGGTTATTTGCAAGGACTAGATCTGAAAGAGATAGACGTAAACGAGTGCGGAAAGCAAAAGATAAATAAATTACAACAAGGTATAGATATGAAAATATATGATGGAAAATAGACCCGGGGCCCATAGGTTTCATTTGAGGCTTCTCTCTTGAAGGCAAATATCATGGTGGGTAAACAAATTACTGTCAAGCAATTGATAGAAAAGCGAATAATCATCTAGTTATCCAAGGCAATGATCATGCATATAGGCATCACGTCCATGACAAGTAGATCGAAACGATTCCACATCTACTACTATTACTGCACACATCAACCGACTCTTGCGTGCATCTAGAGTATTAAGTTCATGAAGAATGGAGTAACACATTAAGAAAGATGACATGATGTAGAAGGATAAACTCAAGCAATATGATGAAAACCCCATCTTGTTATCCTTGATGGAAACAATACAATACGTGCCTCGCTACCCCTACTATGTTAGTGGGTGAGGACACCACAAGATTGAACCCAAAACCAAGCACTTCTCCCATTGCAAGAATTACCAATCTAGTTGGCCAAACCAAACCAATAACTAGAAGAGACTTGCAAGGACATGAAATCATGCATATAAGAAATCAGAGGAGATTCAAATAAGATTCATGTATAATCTGAACATAAACTCACAATTCATCGGATCTTGGCAAACACACCACAAAAGAGGATTACATCAGATAGACATCCACGAAGATCATGAAGAACATGGTATTAAAGATTAAAGAGACAGAAGAAGCCATCTAGCTACTAGCTATGGACCATTAGGTCTGTGGTGGACTACTCATGCATCATCGGAGGGGCAATGGAGTTGATGTAGATGCCCTTCGTGATCGAAACCCCCTCCGACAGATTATCGGAAAAGGCTCCAAGATTGGATCTCTCGGGAACGGAGGCTTCCGACGGCGGAAAAGTATTTGTGTGGATCTTTAAGATGTTGGGGAATATTTGGGTATTTATAGGCCAAGAATTAGGGTTAGGAGACCTTCCAGGGAGCGACAAGCCTGCTAGGCGCGGCCAGGGGGCCTGCGCCTAGCAGGCTTGTGGCGCCCTGGCTCCTCCCCTGACATGCACTCCAAGCTTGGATGACTTGTTTCCTTCCAGAAAAATTCCTCCACAGGTTTTATTCCATTTGGACTCCGTTTAATATTCCATATCTACAAAACTCAAAAACAAGGGGAAAAAGAGAAACACGCACTTGGCTCTAGATTAATAGGTTAGTCCCAAAAATAATATAAAATAGCATATTAATGCATATAAAACATCCAAAATAGATAATATAATAGTAGGCCATCATAAAAAATTATAGATACGTTGGAGACGTATCAACATCCCCAAGCTTAATTCCTGCTCGTCATCGACTAGGTAAATGATAAAAACAGAATCTTTGATGTGGAGTGCTACCTAACATATTTATCCAAGTAATATTCTTTATTGTGGCATGAATATTAGATCCGTAATACTCAAAATAAAAGCTTAGTATTGATATAGAAACAATAACATTTCAAGCATACTAGCAAAGCAATTGTATCTCTTCAAAATATAATGGCAAAAGAAAGTTATCCCTACAATATGATATGGTCTGGCTATGCTCCATCTTCCCCACACAAAGTATTTATATCATGGACACCCCTGATGAAAAGTCAAGCAATTGTTTTCACAATTTATTTTCTCAAAGTTTTTCAACTCTCACGCAATACATGAGCGCGAGCCATGGATATAGCACTATAGGTGGAATAGAATATGGTGGAGGTTGTCAAGGAAAGGGAGAAGATAGTCTCACATCAACTAGGCGTATCAACGGGCTATGGAGATGCCCATAAATAGATATCATTGTGAGTGAGTTGGGATTGCCATGCAAAAGATTCACTAGAGCTATAAGTGTATGAAATCTCAAAAGGAAACTAGGTGGATGCGCATCATGAGGAAAAATTCCACTAGCTATATGAAAGTGACAAAATAGGAGAGTCTCTATCATGAAGATCATGGTGCTACTTTGAAGCGCATGTGTGGAAAAAAGGTAGTAACAATGTCCCTTCTCTCTTTTCTCTCATTTTTTTGTGGGCATCTAAGGACTCTTTTATTCAAAAAAATTATTCGGGTTTTGCTGGACTCTTTTATTTTTCATAAAGTCCGAAATCTCATCCCCACTTGTGAGGGAATCATAGATTCCATCATACTTTTCTCACATGGGACATGCTCTAATTATTATAATCATCACACTTTTATTTACGTACAGCTCAGAAGAAAATTACAACTCGATGCCTATGACAAAATATGACTCTATATGCAATATGGAAGTGATGGTGCATGTCATAAAAGGAAACGGTAGAAGTTGCATGGCAATATATCTCAGAATGGCTATGGAAATGCCATAATAGGTAGGTATGGTGGCTGTTTTGAGGAAAGATATATGGTGGCTGTTTTGAGGAAGGTATATGGTGGCTGTTTTGAGGAAAGTGTTTGTTGCACCGGTGAAAGTTGCCCGATACTAGAAAGGCTAGCAAAAGTGGAAGTGTGAGAGTGCGTATAATCCATGTACTCAACATTAGTCATAAAGAACTCACATACTTATTGGAAAAGTCTATTAGTCATTGAAGCAAAGCATTAAACGCATGCTCCTAGGGGGAGGTTGGTAGGAGTTAACCATCGCGCGCCCCGAACCCTCACACAAAGGTCGACAACCTATAAACAAGTCATGCTCCGACTTCCTTACATAACGGTTCACCATACGTGCATGCTACGAGAATCACAAACCTTTACACAAGTATTTTTACCAAATCAGAATTTACTTCCTAACATGTCTCTTAAAATTACCATCTCTATATCTCAAAACTTTATGCAAGGAATCAAACTTCTCATAAATACTCAAATGCACTTAATATGGAAGTTTTTATTATATCCCTTATGGATGCCTATCATATTAGGACTAAATTAATAACCTAGAACAATTACCATGCTGTTTTAGAAACTCTCAAAATAATATAAGTGAGGTATGAGAGTTCAAGTATTTCTATAAAACGCAAACACCATCGTGCTCTAAAAGATATAAGTGAAGCACATAGAGCAAAATTTCCCAACTCAAAAGATATAAGCGAAGCACATCGAGTATTCTAATGAATTCACGATTCAGTGCGTATCTTTCAAAAGATGTGTGTAGAAAGGATGATTGTGGCAAAATAATGTCACACCCTGTGTTTGTAGCACATTGTTATGATTGGGTTTGCAAAATTTGGAGCCAAATAAAACTTTTCCTATGTGTTTGTGCTTTCTTGCTATGTTGTTTGCTTGCTTGTTGATTGAGTTTTATGGCACTACTAGGTTCTATTCCACTTCATAATCATCTTCCTTGATCCATACCCCTTGCCTAATGATCATGCCATGTGAACAGTGCCCAAAACTATTTTTGTCAAATTCTATTTTAACCAAAAATGATTTATTTAATTTAAGTTTCCAAAACCCCTTGAAATGAGGTTTGCACTGCAAGTCCTCAAATCAGGTGGACCCTTCTTTTTCAAAGGATTTATTTCAAACCTACTATATATATGACTTCTCAAAAAACACCAAATATTATTTGGAAAGATTATTATCATATTTTATTTAAAGGCTTTTTCTTAAGGCCAGAAGTGGTTTTTCGTAGGGAAAAATTATTTAAGTGCTTTGAAAATATTTGAGAAATTTAGAGAAACTTAGTGGACATGTATTTTCCATATATATGAGTTTAAACACAAGGGCATGATCAAATCATAGGCAAAATCCCTCAAAACCCTTTTTATTCAGATCAAACTTTTGGAATATTTCTATAAGAAATATTCTCAATAAATTCCAGGAAAATTCTAGCAAGTCAACACTGTCATGGGTGATGATCTTGCAAAGTTTCATCCCAATCCAAGATGGTTTGGTTCATCAAATCATCCCAAAACCATTCTTGTCCAGAATAAAATTTGAACAACTTTACATTGTGAAGTGTCTCTCCTTGACCTCAAACTTTGTGGGCATGCTCTAATGGCCAAATAGTGATAATACACTAAGTGGTGCATCAAGGGTTAAAGCCTAGCATCATTGTATCTACAGAAATCAGTTTCTGCCAATTTCTAGGGTTCACCAAATTTCTATTATCAACTTTTTCTCCTTAAGCTCAAATTTGGTGAAGCATCTCATTTTTACCTAGCCTTTGACTCTGGAGAGCGCTACAGTGCCGACAGGCACTGTAGCCATCGCCCACTGCATGGCTCCGGTAGCCTCGGGCCTCCCCCTCACGCCACTTGGTCCCTCTCGGCGTCCGCGCTATGCCACCCTTGTCGGCCCCTCCTCTCTCTCCCTTCTCCGACCTCCTCTCGCATGCGCCGCGGCCGCCCAAACCGGCCAACCGCGGGATTTGCACATGCGCGCTCCCCCGCCCTCTCTCCTCTCCCTCTGGTCATGAGCGACGCCCAGGAACGCCACAGACCCATTCCCGCTCTCCCCGAGCCCTCTAGCGCACGCCACGGCCTCGCCGGCGCACCAGACCCTCGATGGAGTCGCGTCCCCCTATAAAAAGGCCTCCCCAAGCCGTTCCCTCCTCTCTGGCCCCCTCTCCTCCTCCATTGACCGCCCGTAGGGCCCCCGCTCCTCCCCGTGCTCGAGGCGCTTGGAATTGACCGGAGATCGCCACGGTGTCGCCACCGTCGATCTCCTCGTACCGGCCACCTTCGGCCCTCTTTCTTCTCCCGTTGGTCCTAACTCATCTCGCTAACGCGTTTCCCCCTCTTCCCCGTTATCTTTGCAGCCCGGAACGATCCTGACGAGCTCTTCCGAAGCGCCTTCCACCATGAGTGCTCGCCGCCGGTGACTCCGTCCACCTCCGGTCTCCGCCCCACCTCCGGGAGACCGGCGGCTCGACCACAAGCCCGTTCCCCCCTTCGCCCACCGTCGCCATGCCCTGTAGCCGCCGATGAGCTCCCTCTTCCCTCCCTGGTCCGAGGAAGGTGATGACAAGCGGGCCCCACTTGTCATCCTCCCAGGGTTCCTCGCCTCCCTCTCTCTTGCTGACTAGCCTGGCCCGCTGGTTAGGTTTGAACCGCCGTGCGCGCGCCAGGCTCGCGTGGGTCGGCTTCGCCGTCTGGGCCGATCTGGCGAGCCGCTTTTGGCCCATTTTCCCCGAGCCATTTTCCTTTTTTCTTTTTCCTGCAAATTCCAAAAATCCCAGAGGGTGAAATATTTATCCAATGCCAATTTTTCTTCCACCTAAATTCATAAAATAATCCCTAGAATTTAATAGTGCCATTTGTAAAAATGTTTGAGTATGATTTTAGTGTTGTTTATTTTTAAAACCTATATATTGGCACCTTTTGGCCTCTATTATTTTATTTCCAAAATGTTTTTCACAACAAAACCCTAAGAAAATATTTTTAGTATGACTTTTAGGATATATCAGAGTAGGAGAACATTTTTGGTAGTAGATTGACTGCTCTGTTTTGTGAGATTGCTTATTTTTATCGTTTTATTTTGCGGCGATAGATTGCGCGGTTGACGAAGAAGTTGGACCCGAAGACTTCGAAGACCCCGGAGACTTTGTTGAGCCAGGCAAGCAACCCTTTGACCATGATAAGAAACCATTTTATTGCATGTCATATAGCACTTTACTTTCATCGTATTTGATCATGTGTTGTGGTGTTCCCCTTTCTGTGGGATGCCTCCGGTACTTCTTCGTTGACACTTGTGTTGACACCTGATTTTGGCACGGTGCAAAATGCAATAAAGATGGACTCAAACGAAAGGTTTTTTTCTACGAGAAAGTTCATATTGCCGAATGAAACAACCTCGATGTTTAGGCCATCACCATTCGGCATCATTTCAAAGGCCAAATCATACTTGGATTGTCATGTAGATGTTCTGAGTGCTTTTTGGTTCATTACGCATCCAAGACAACCTCGGATGAAGGAATGTTCTACATGGATTGTCTTCGCCTTGTCGAACTGATTGATTTTGATATATAAATCATCTCAATCTAAGGTCGTGTGCAAAAGTTAGAGCAACCATAGTGCAGCCTTATCATAAAGCAAAATATGGCGCAGGAGATCAAACACATGTCTGATGGGTCGCGTGAGTCATTCGGCCCTCAAGACGTCCTCGGATGGAAAAACTTACAACATGAAAAAGTTTCGCGTCGTCGAGACGATTGACTGTTATATATAAATCTTCTCAATCCGAGATCATATGCAACCTGGAGAGGCAAAAAAAATCAGCCTGAGGTTTCACTCGCGATTTCTGAGTGAAAGTTTGTCGTCGAGTGAAAAGTTTCCCGTCCGGCCGAGTGGAATCGCCAGCCGAGTGAAATTGCCATTGCCATCCGAGTAAAAAGTACCGGTCAAGTGAAAATCACCGTCGAGTGACAGTTTTGGCCCGAGTGCAAGTGCCGTCCGAGTGAAAATCACCGTCGAGTGACAGTTTTGTCCCGAGTGCAATTGCCGTCCGAGTGAAAATCAACATCGATTGACAAGTTTGGTCGAGTGAAAGTTTAAAATGGCCTCTGGTAGAAAAGTGTTCAACATGAAAGTTGTTTGAAACGTCAAATCGGTCAACTTTTATTTTATAGTCATTATCATCTGAGATAGTATACAGCCTGGATAGATGCTACAACACTCGGACAGTCCAGTCTGCTACGTGATCAAGTCCGATTCAAAGTTAAAGATGACCTCTTGGAGTATTCAAGATGGCTTTATTTGGGAAAGTGATCAACATACAGATTGTTGGCCTCTTCGGGCACACAAAATTGATGTTTGGACCGTCTCCATCGGAGGTCATATGCAGATTCCACGGCCCACGCAAGAAGCGAGACAGAAGATTGGGCCAGATTTGGGCTAAATCCGAGTGGAATTAGAATTAGGACTCTAGGACGTGAAGTGATGTAATTTTCTTGTAAGGAAAGCCTAGACGAATCCTTTGCTTATATGGGAAGTCCAGCCGCCTCTTATATATGTTGGAGGTGACGGTCGATTGAAGAACACACAATCGAACAAATCAATCTATACTACTTTTTCATCTACGTTCTTCGTTTTTTCTCTCGTTCTTCGATGTTCTTCGTTTGAGAGCTATGAATCCCGAGGCTCTAGGGGCGAGCGAATCGACCTAGGGCAGCCCATAGCCACCGCACTCCCTGACGGGGTCCCTCCCAGGCGTGCGGGGTTTCAGGTCTGCAAAAGCGTCCGCCGACTGTCTTGAGTATCGCGCTGCCGGACGGACCTCCTTTGACGTGAGCCGCGGTGCATCACCCCCAACGTCGAGGGTACATGGAGATGTGTTCGTGTGTCATCACATCTTTTGGCGACTCCATTGGGGAACAAAGATCGATCATCCTCATCAACCATCATGTCTGATCCTCCCAAGCCATTTGAGATAGATGCCAATAACATCATTAAGCCCAAGCTTGATGAACTATCAGCTGATCATCGCCAAGCTTATGAGGAGTACAAAAAGGCATGTGAAGAGAAGGAGTTACAGGAATTCCTTGGAAGCTTCAAGAAAGATCGCCAAGGCAATATCACTCCGATTGGAGAAATCAAGTTCCCTCCTCTTCAAGTCGAGTAGGTTAAACCTCGTGTAAGTACTACCTTTTCTCCCGAGTAGTGAGCTAAGATTGAGAGTCGTATTGCCGACGGTAATAATTTGGTATATCAAACTTTCATAGAAAATACCAATGCGTAGAAAAATATGCCTCAATCGTCTAGTGGTAATATTGGTGTGGCTGCTAGGGTTGGAAACCCTAATTTGTCTTTACCTCTTTCATCGGCACCTCCCATGCCGATGAATTACTATCCTACCCACACCAATCAGATTGTGGCTGCACCCGCTAATTCCATCATGAGCATGCCAAGTTTGGTACCTATGCCGAACCAAGCTGTACCTGTAGGTGCAAGGACTCAGCCACAACTGAACTATGGTTCGACATATGTGCCACAGTTCCTGCCTACTGCTAGTAATTCTACTCCTCCCATCCCACAACATCAAGCTTCACCGTCTACTGCGAATGATACTTTAGCTAGTTTTAAAGAGGAGATGGCTAAGATGCTTAGAGGGAATTTTGGAGTTGAGTTACCTCAGAATCGGATTTACCAAAAACCGTACCCCAAGTACTTTGACGCTATCTAGTGCTCTCCGGGATATAAAATTCCAGATTTTGTTAAGTTCAATAGAGAAGGCACAAAAACCACATGGGAGCATATTAGTCAATACTTAGCATAACTGGGTGAAGCAGGCTCGCTGAATGAATTGAAAGCGCGCTTATTTCCTTTATCATTAACTGGTACTGCATTTTCATGGTTTTCTTCTCTACCACATGGTTCTATCCGTGTGTGGTCGCAGTTGGAACAAAAATTTCATGTATAGCGGCGACAACGAACTTAAATTATCACATCTTACATCAGTTAAGCAGAAAAATGACGAATCAGTCTCCGATTACGTCAAGAGATTTAGAGATACAAAGAACCGGTGCTATAGTTTGGTGATAACCGAGAGGGATTTGGTTGACCTTGTGCTTAGTGGTTTGAAAGCTCACATTAGGGAAAAGCTAGAAGGCTATGAGTTCTTAAGTGTCAATCAGGTCCTGCAAAAAGCTTTGGCTCAGGAAAGACGGAGCAAAGATCTCAAAGAGGTGCATAGATATAAAACTGATCGTCCTAAGATGAATATGGTTGAGTATGGTAGTGATCACTTGGACGATGAAGGTATATGTATGTTACCGAATTTGTTTCGCCGTCTAAGGCCAAACCATTTACTTGCAATGATCTAAAACCGATTCATAAGAATCGTGACGAAGAGATGAAGTTTACTTTTAACATTGCTAAGTGTGACAAAATATTTCATGCTTTGCTGCAAGCTAAGATCATTAGGATGTCTCACACTTTACCGTCGATTGAAGAGTTGAAACGGTGTGCTTATTGCAAGTATCATAATTATTTTTCTCATGCTACTAATGATTGCAATGTTTTCCGACGACAGATACAATCGGCCATTAACGACGGACGATTGAACTTTTCTGAGATGCAAGTTGATAAGCAGCCCTTCCCAATGAACACTCCGGATTTGGAGGGGGGAAAGTTGCTCATTCAGCCAGAGGTAGCCGAATCTGCTAATAAAACTAATGTCATTATTCGTGAGCCTAGGAAAAGCAAGGAGGACAACAAGGTCTTGGGGAGGCAGGTTGTGCTTGACAAGCAACCCGATGGCAAGGAAGTAATCAAGATCACCATCAAGAATCCTGCACTCGGGGGGGGGGGGGAAACAACAAGTGCAACAAGACATTTGTGTTAAGTTCGTTAAACCCAAGAGTCCAGAAGTTGGCAAGTGGAAGAGGAACGAAGCCAAGGTACATCGTAAGCGAGTCAAGACAACTTTTGATATGCTGCTGTCCAAATATGCAAATCAGTCGACCGGTTCTAGCTCTAATCGGTCATCATACCTGAAGCGACCAAGGTCACCATCAACTGATATGTTCAGTCGGCATGCAAAACCGACTGGATCAAGGATGCCGTTTCCACAAGAACAACGACAACCTGTTTGGGATCGACTCGGATGCTCGTATGAAAACCGACTGAACATTGGTGTCCATTACTCGGGTGGTCAAAATATGCCTCCGAGTGTAAGAATGCGCCCGGGTGGAAGGTATCTAAATGAAAGAATACGGTTGAGTGGATACCACGTAGTCGAACGTCCGAGTAAAAGGGTGCGCCCGAGTGAAAACTTCGTAGGTCAGAAAAGTCGACAAGAGTGGCGCATCAAGCTGCCGAGTGTTGCAGCAGTGGAGTCAAGGAAAGGCAAGGAAAATATCAATGTCGACTCACTCATCCTGGGTAGTGAAACGTTCGCCACACAGCAGTTGACTGTGCGTAGCAACCCAACTGAGCCGATACTTGTTATCGCACCAAAGCACTCGACCAATGATCATGAAGCAAGTACCAGCCAAGTGAAGCCAATTGATCCTAAATACACTAGACCAAGGTGGTGTACTCCAGGTCTAACAAAGACACAAAATAGGAAATTACAGAGGTTGAGGAATCAAGAGATGGCAGAACAAGAAGCTAAGAAGCAAAGGGATGAGTTGTTCAATGTCACTCGGCCCATGATACCAGCGAAGCAGGTGTGGAAGCCCAAACCAGTGCAAAACATAGTGGATTCTACATCTACCACGGTAGCAATTACACCATCAAAAGAGGACGATGTAGCTATGGCATCGTCTCAGTTGCCTGTTACTTCTCCTTCACTCGGAAAGAATTCAGATTCGGTGGACGTGCACGAGGAGGAAGATGATCTGTTGGACTATGAGTCTACACCGGTTCATGAAGGTATGGATATCAATATGGTGTATTACTTACCCGCTTAATTCCATGCTGTAGATGAAGAGGGGGAAGTGGCTCAGCTGAATTTTGGCCCCAGAAATGCAATATCGCCAAAAGAACCAGTGACGCACTTGAAACCATTGTACCTGAGAGGTCATATCAATGGATCACCACTCACTCGGATGCTTGCTGATGGTGGTGCTATGGTGAATCTCATGCCCTATTCGGTCTTC
Source organism: Hordeum marinum (assembly GCA_022496015.1). Lineage (NCBI taxonomy): Eukaryota > Viridiplantae > Streptophyta > Magnoliopsida > Poales > Poaceae > Hordeum > Hordeum marinum. The sequence goes on along the minus strand of CM039678.1, from coordinate 377,545,674 downwards.
AAGAAATTGGGTTTGCCCGATGATGAATTGATCAAGACCAATATGGTGCTTAATGGGTTTGAAGGCAAAGAGAAAACTGAAGCCAAAGGTGTGATGTATGTGGAGCTTACAGGCAGTAGCCAACTTCTTTGTTGCTGAGGTGCAAGGTAACTACAACATCATACTAGGCCGTGATTGGGTTCATGCAAACCAGTGCGTACCATCTACCATGCACCAGTTTTTGATCGAGTGGGTTGATGATGAGGTGGAAGTAATTTATACGGATAATTTGGCTTGTGTTGCTTTGGCCGATGCATCAATGTATTGGCAGCACCCCAATGCTACTTGCTTGACTAGACACGACTTGTCAGAGTTTGATTTTCTTAGTGCAATGAAGAATGGCTTTGTGCCAGTCTCTTTAAAGCCGATTAGTGGCAATCGGCTCCAAGGTATGATATGTTTAAATGGATTCTAATTCCGAATGGTTGCAGAAACGTCTTGCAGAATATCGGTCTAGTGAGAACGATATGTATGAATCTGTAGAGGAGTTGGATGACATGGATAAATTAGGACAGGGTTTTCAATCGACAGATCCATTAGAAGAAATAGATATAGGGGATGGTTCAGTTCCTAGGCCGACGTTTGTAAACAAGAATTTGAAAGACGATCATAAAGCTGAGTTGATCGGGCTATTGAAAGAATATGTTTGTTGCTTTGCATGGGAATATCATGAGATGCCAGGTTTAAGCCGAGAGCTAGTGGAGCATCGGTTACCTATAAAGGCCGGTTTTAGACCTTACAAGCAATCGGCTAGAAAATTTAATCCAAAAACATATGACCGAATCAAGGAGGAGATCGGTCGGTTGCTCAAAGCTAATTTCATTCGGCCTTGCAGATATGCCGAGTGGATCTCTAACATTGTGCCGGTAGAGAAGAAAGGATCCGGCAAGATAAGGGTGTGCATTGATTTAAGAGATTTGAATAGAGCTACACCCAAAGATGAGTACCCCATGCTAATAGCCGACATGCTTATTAATGATGCTTCTAGACATAAGGTTATTAGCTTTCTTGATGGTAATGCGGGTTATAATCAAATTTTTATGGCCGAAGAGGACATGTCCAAGACAACCTTTCGTTGCCTTGGTTTCCTTGGTTTATTCGAATGGACATTGATGACATTCGGATTAAAAAATGCGGGTGCCACATATCAAAGGGCTATGAATTTAATTTTCCATGATTTACTCAGAATTATACTTGAAGTCTATATTGATGATATTGTTGTCAAATCGGATGCTTTTAAGTCTCATCTGGCCGATTTGCGTTTAGCTTTTGAAAGAATGAAAAAGTATGGACTGAAGATGAATCCTTTGAAGTGTGCATTCAACGTGTCGGCTGGAAAGCTTTTGGGTTTCATTATTCATGAGAATGGCATAGAAATTGATCCCAAAAAGATAGAAGCTATACAGAAAGTGGAGGCTCCAACATGCAAGAGAGATATGCAAAAATTCCTTGGCAAGGTCAATTATTTGAGAAGGTTCATAGCTAATTTGTCAGGGAAGGTTGATGCATTCACTCCTATCCTTCGGTTAAAAAATGATGCTGATTTTACTTGGCGGGCAAAACAGCAAGAGGCATTCGACATGATCAAGACTTATTTAAGCACTCCTCCAGTAATGAGAGCACCTAAACATAAAGAGCCCTTTAGGCTTTACATTGCGGCAGAGGAAGGTGTTATTGGTGTTGTATTGACTCAAGAAACCGAAGGAAGAGAACATACTATTACATATTTGAGTCGACGCTTATTGGATGCCGAGACAAGGTATACATTTGTTGAACAGTTATGCCTCTGTTTATATTATGCTTGCAGAAAACTGAGACATTACCTTGTGCCGAGTGCTTGCATAGTAGCTTGTAAAACCAATGTCATTAAGTACATGTTGCATAGGCCGATTCTTAGTGGCAGAATTGGCAAGCGGGCTTACGCTTTAATTGAATATGATTTGGCTTATGAATCTCTAAAATCCATGAAAGGCCAAATTTTTGCTAATTTTATTGTTGAGCATCGGATTAATGACAAGCATGATGTTGATATAAACCTTGTCTCATTAGTGCCATGGAGGTTATATTTTGATGGTTCATTTTGTAGCAATGGCCAAGGTGTTGGTATTGTTTATATATCTCCTTATGGTGCTATTTTTCAGCCTCATGCCGACTGGAATACTTTTGCACAAATAATCAAGCCGAATATGAAGCATTGTTATTCGGTTTAGAAATGTTGCTCGCTATAGGTGCTACGCATGTTGAGGCTTTTGGTGATTCGTTATTAGTAGTGCAGCAAGTGTCCAAAATCGTTCAATGTTTAGACGAATCACTTAATGTTTATCTTGATAAGTGTCTAGATGCGATTTCTATTTTGGATTATTTTAGCATTGGTCATATATCTAGACATGACAATTGGAGAGCAAATGAGTTAGCACAACAAGCATCCGCCTATCATATTGATCATGGCATGTTTCATATTTCTCAGAAGCCGATGTCTTGTCTTGCTAATGTGGGAGAGGCAGAATTAGAGCCTACTGATTCGTCCACTCACAATAAATCTAGTACAAGTGAAAATTATGACTGGAGTAAGCCCATTATTGATTACTTATGCAATCCGAGTGAAAGGGAGGACGGAGCTGTTCGGTGTATGGCTTTCAAATATACGATGAGAGATGATGGTCTTTATCGCCAAACAGTTGAAGATGTTCTCTTAAAGTGTTTGGGCGAAGACCAAGCAAGAGTTGCTATGGGAGAGGTACATGAAGGCATTTGTGGTACTCATCAGTCGGCACCCAAAATGAAGTGGCTCTTGCGGCGTGCTGGATTTTATTGGCCGACTATGATGAATGATTGCTTCAAGTATTATAAAGGGTGTAAAGCTTGTCAAAAATTTGGTGATATTCAGTTGGCTCCTGCTGCTATGTTGCATCCTATTATCAAGCCGTGGCCTTTTAGGGGATGGGGTTTAGACTTCATTGGACAAATTGATCCATCTTCTTCGAAGGGGCATTGGTTTGTGTTGGTGGGAACCGATTATTTCACTAAATGGTCTGAAGCAGTACCTCTCAAGAACATGACACACACAGAGGTAATTCAATTCATAACCGAACACATTATTCATAGATTCGGCATTCCTCGGACATTAACTACAAATCAAGGTTCATCTTTCATGTCACATCAAGTTAGAGAATTTGCCAAATCATACAACATAAAGTTGCTCAATTCATCTCCGTATTATGCCCAAGCTAATGGACAAGCTGAGTCTAGCAACAAAATATTGATTAAACTCATCAAGAAGAAGATTGAGGATAATCCAAGAAAATGGCATGGGTTGTTGTTTGAGGCTTTGTGGGCACATAGGATCTCAAGGCATGGTGCTACAAAGGTAACTTCGTATGAACTAGTATACGGGCAAGAGGCTATTTTACCTGTGGAGGTAAATTTGAGTGCTTTGAGAATAGCCAAAGAAAATGATTTATCGACAGTGGACTTTTATGATTTGATGATGGACAATATTGATGAGGTTGCTAATAAATGTTTGGCTGCATTAAAGGCCATAGAGAAGGACAAATTAAGGGTAGCAAGAGCTTACAATAAAAAGGTCAAGTTGAAGAATTTTCAGGTTGGCGATCTTGTGTGGAAAGTGATTCTGCCGATTGGTTCTAGAGATAGAAAATTTGGGAAGTGGTCTCCAAACTGGGAAGGTCCTTTCAGGATTGGAAGAATACTTCCTGGAAATTCATATTTAGTAGAATCCATACAAGGAGTATTATTACCTCGAGCTCTCAATGGCAGATATCTGAAGAAGCACCACCCGAATGTGTTGCAAGAAACCTAATTAGGCAATGGCCGATATATGATTATCGCCCTTAGCATAAACATGGCCGATACATAATTATCACCCTGAGTAATATAAATGTCCGATGGAGTGTTGACATCGTCCTTAGGACAAACATAGTGCAAATTATTTTTCGGCATGCTAGCTTTGCCGAAAAACAAGGGGCATGTGTTGACACCTGATTTTGGCACGGTGCAAAATGCAATAAAGATGGACTCAAATGAAAGGGTTTTTTTCTATGAGAAAGTTCATATTGCCGAATGAAACAACCTTGATGTTTAGGCCATCACCATTCGGCATCATTTCAAAGGCCAAATCACACTTGGATTGTCATGTAGATGTTCTGAGTGCTTTTTGTTTCATTACGCATCCAAGACAACCTCGGATGAAGGAATGTTCTACATGGATTGTCTTCACCTCGTCGAGTTGATCGATTTTGATATATAAATCATCTAATCTAAGGTCGTGTGCAAAAGTTAGAGCAACCATAGTGCAGCCCTATCACAAAGCAAAGTATGGCGCAGGAGATCAGACACATGTCTGACGGGTCGCGTGAGTCATTCGTCCCTCAAGACGTCCTCGGATGGAAAAACTTACAACATGAAAGAGTTTCGCGTCGTCGAAACGATTGATTCTGATATATAAATCTTCTCAATCCGAGGTCGTATGCGACCTGGAGAGGCAAAACAAAATCAGCCTGAGGTTTCACTCGGGATTTCCGAGTGAAAGTTTGCCATTGAGTGAAAAGTTTCCCGTCCGGCCGAGTGAAATCGGCAGCCGAGTAAAATTGCCATTGCCATCCGAGTAAAAAGTACCGGTCGAGTGAAAATCACCGTCGAGTGACAGTTTCGGCCCGAGTGCAATTGCCGTCCGAGTGAAAATCACCGTTGAGTTACAGTTTCGGCCCGAGTGCAATTGCCGTCCGAGTGAAAATCACCATCGAGTGACGGTTTCGGTCGAGTCCAATTACCGTCCGAGTGAAAATCACCGTCGAGTGACAGTTTCGGTCGAGTGAAAGTTTTGGTCGAATAAAAGTTTAAAATGGCCTCGGATGGAAAAGTGTTCAACATGAAAGTTGTTCTAAACGTCGAAACAGTCAACTTTGCTTTTATGGTCATTATCATCTGAGATATTATACGGCCTAGAGAGATGCTACAACACTCGGACAGTCCAGTCTGCTACGTGATCAAGTCCGATTCAAAGTTAAAGATGACCTCGTGGAGTGTTCAAGATGGATTTATTTGGGAAAGTGATCAACATACGGATTGTTGGCCTCTTCGAGGCACACAAAATTGATGTTTGGACCATCTCCATCGGAGGTCATATGCAGATTCCACGACCCACTCAAGAAGCGAGATAGAAGATTGGGCCAGATTTGGGCTGAATCCGAGTGGAATTAGAACTAGGAATTTATGACGTGAATTGATGTAATTTTCTTGTAAGGAAAGCCTAGACGAATCATTTTCTTGTACGGGAAGTCTAGCCGCCTCTTATATATGTTGGAGGTGATGGCCGATTGAACAACACACAATCAAACAAATCTGTCTATACTATTTTTTCATCTACGTTCTTCGTTTTTTCTCTCATTCTTTGCTGTTCTTCGTTTGAGAGTTGCGAATCCCGAGGCTCTAGGGGAGAGCGAATTGACCTAGGGCAGACCATAGCCGCCGCACCCCCTAACGGGGTCCCTCCCGGGCGTGCGGGGTTTTGGGTCTGCAAAAGCGTCCGCTGAATGTCTTGCGTATCGCGCTGCTGGATGGACCTCCTTTGACGTGAGCTGCGGTGCATCACCTCCGGCATCGAGGGTACACGGTGACATGTTCGTGTGTCAACAACTTGCATCGTGCATGACCCTACCACCTTATGAGGGTTGTGCGGGTGGGAGTAGTTAGGTTGCTAATAGATGCTACGCAAATGGGATGAGACTTATGCATAGTGATGGAAAGAGAGAAATGGTTTCAAGAACTTCCAAAAACCCGTCGGGTGACACTAATGCCCGAGGAAGATGACAATGAGATGGGTGACCACTTGAGAAAGAAGTGGTGTGCCGAAATAAGATGGGTATGTGTTTTCGAAAACGGAGGGTTTAAGATTTGTCGACCGTCCCAACCTTACATGCGCAACCACGATACCCCTTATGGGACGGGGCTTTGTTGATTACTATGGTTGGTACTAGCAAGGAGCCTGCATTACTAGTGGCAAGAGTGAAATGGTCACTCTTGAGATGGGGTCGTCCCTGAGTGGAAGGTCATGCGCTGTCTTTACAGGCACCAGACACGCCGTTGCGCGCCCTCATGGATGATACATGTGATGTATATCATGAGGGATGGCACCAACGAGTGGACTCTTTGTTTAGTATCACCATGGGAAAGGCATTGTTTGGGTGCTTACCTCGGGTATGTTATATACCGCGAGTCGTGGATGACACGGAAGTTCCCCGAGTCTTGTGGGTAAAGTGTGCAACCTCTGCAGAGTGTAAAACTATTCGAATAGCCGTGTCCACGGTCAAGGACAGTTGGGTGGTGCTGCTTATGCCACATCTGGGTGTTTTCGTGAAACTTGGTGTGAGTATGGTGTGGTGGTGACAAGAGGTCACCCAAGCTAAGTCCGATGACTTAGTGTGAGAATTGAACTAAGTCCGATGGCTTAACGTGATGAACGAACATGAGGTGTTCGTCCCCTACTTATGTTGATATCTGTAACTTGTTCATATGGATATCTGCTAATTGTTGATGCATGTTCACTAGTTGCTTGATCATGTCATTTGCATTTAAAAATTAGCTTTCCGCAAACTTACCCTTTAGTGCTATATCATGCATCATTGTTACCTTGTTCCACACTTGGGTTGCTTGCGAGTACATTCAAAGTACTCATTGGCTTGCCACTGGTTATTTAATTGGCCAGGCATGGAAGAACAGGAGTATGTTGAAGAGTTCGTTGGAGACGAACATGCGAACTAGGACGCTTCCCAGTTAGAATGCCTGTAGGTTAAGGTAGATGGCATGGGTTCACGCTTTCGACCAAGATTTCTGCTGCTTGTTCTAGTTTAAGTGTTTGGCCCATGTGGCCCTATCTATGTAAGACTAAGACCTTCGTGGTCATTATTTGTGTAAGATGTTAAGTATGGATGTAAGACTCTTGTTATTCAGCTGTTGTGTGTTCAGTGAGCATTGATCTATGGGATCACTGTACACGTGCATTCGGTGATCTCGACTTATGAGTCGGGGTCCCCACAAATAACAAGCAAAGACTCATATCATAGAAGACGCTCCAAGCAAAACACATATCATGTGGTGAATAAAAATATAGCCTCAAGTAAATTTACCGATGGATTGAGAAGATGAAAGAGGGGATGCCTTCCGGGGCATCCCCAAGATTAGGCTCTTTGTCATCCTTGAATATGACTTGGGATGCCTTGGGCATCCCCAAGCTTAGTCTCTTGCCACTCCTTATTCCATAGTTCATCAAATCTTTACTCAAAACTTGAAAACTTCACAACACAAAACTTAACAGAAAACTCGTGAGATCCATTAGTATAAGAAAATAAATCACCACTTTAGGTACTGTTGTGAACTCATTCTTCATTTATATTGGTGTTATAACTACTGTAATCTAACTTCTCCATGGCTCATACCACATGATACAACCCATAGATTCATCAATATAGGCAAACAACTCAAAGAAAACAGAATGTGTCAAAAACAGAACAATATGTAGCAATCTGGAAACTTCGTATACTTATGTAACTCAAAAAATTCTTAAAAATTAGGAAAACCTGGGAAATTTATATATCAATCATTTGTAAAACTTTCAGATCAATTGGACGCTCTGGAAATATTAGAAAATTCCTAGACTGAGCGCAAATGTTTCTGTTTTTCAGCAAGATCAAATCGACAACTACCATAGATCACCCCAAAGGTTTTACTTGGCTCAAACAATAATTAAAACACCAAAACACAATTAGTACAGAAGTAATAATGTGGTAAACACTCGAAAATAGAACACAAAAATAAAATCTGATTGCCTCCCAACAAGCGCTATTCTTTAACGCCCCTAGCTAGGCAAAACACAATAGATCTATGTATTGTCATCTTTGGTATGCAATCCAAAAGTAGCTCTCAAAATAGATTCATAAGGCAATATTATTTTATTTCTAGGAAAGTGTTCCATGCCTTTCCTTAATGAAATTGAAATCTAATGTTTCCTTCTTTAATGTCAATAATTGCACCAATAGTTCTAAGGAAAAGGTCTACCAAGAATAATAGGACATGTAGGATTGCAATCTATATCAAGAACAATGAAATCTACGGGCACATAATTAATATTTGCAACAATAATAACATCATTAATTCTTCCCATAGGTTTATTAATAGTGGAATCCGCAAGATGCAAATTTAGAGAGCAATCATCAAGATCATGGTTTCCCAGCACATCACATAAAGTTTTCGGAATCGTGGAAACACTAATACCCAAATCATACAAACCATGCCACTCATAATATTTATTCTAATCTTAATATTAGGTTCCCACTCACCATGAAGCTTTCTAGGGATATACACTTCTAACTCAAGTTTTTCTTCAAAAGATTTCATCATAGCATCAACTATATGTTTAGTAAAAGCCTTATTTTCACTATAAGCATGACGAGAATTCAACATGGATTGAAGCAAGGAAATACAATCAATCAAAGATCAGCTATCATAATTAATGTCCTTGAAATCCAAAAGAGTTGGTTCATTTCTATTTAAAGTTTGACCTCTTCAATCCCACTTTTATCAATCTTAGCATTAAGATCTATACACTCCGACTCATTGGGACGCCTTTTAACTAAAGTTGACTTATCTCCAGTCCCATCATTATCAAGATTTATATTGGAAAACAAAGATTCAATAGGAGTGACATCAATCACTTTAAGATCTTCATCATTATTATCGCGAGAAAACACTTTTTCAAGCCATTCACGCTTAGCACGAATCCTAGCGGTTCTTTCCTTACTTTCATCAATAGAAATTCTCATAGATTTTAAAGACTCATTAATATCATGCTTGGGTGGAGTAGATCTAAATTTCAAAGAATCAATCTCAAGAGAAATTCTATCAATGTCCCTAGCCAAATCATCAATCTTAAGCACTTTTTCTTCAATAGAAGCATTAAAAGCTTTTTGCGAACCAATAAAATCTTTAACAATGTTCTAAAGATCAGAGGGGATCCTATTATAATTTCCATAAGAATTGTTGTAGGAATTACCATAATTATTAGAGGAATTACTAGGAAATTGCATAGGGTTGAAATTACCTCTATACGCATTGTTACCAAAATTGTTCCTACCAACAAAATTCACATCCATAGATTCATTATTATTTCCAATCAAAGAAGACAAAGGCATATAATTAGGATCAATATGAGCACTCTTACTAGCAAACAATTTCATCAGTTCATCCATCTTTTCACCCATTAGTTATTTCTTCAATAGCATGCACCTTTTTACTAGTAGGATATCTTTCGGTATGCCATTGAGAGTAGTTTGTCATGATATTATCTAGGAGTTTAGTAGCTTCTCCTAACGTGATTTCCATAAAAGTATGACCCGCGGTAGAATCTAAAAGATTTCTAGATGCAAAATTCAATCCCGCATAGAAAATTTGTATAATCATCCATAAACTCAAACCATGTGCGGGACAATTCCTAATCATTAATTTCATCCTCTCCGAAGATTGTGCAACATGCTCATGGTCAAGTTGCTTAAATTCATTATATCGTTTCTAAGGGAGATGATCTTAGCGGGCGAAAATTACTTGGAAATAAAAGCATCTTTACACTTATTCCATGAATCAATACTATTTTTAGGCAAAGATGAAAACCAAGTTTTAGCACGATATCATAGTGAGAACGGAAATAGCTTCAATCTAACAATATCATTATCCACATCTTTCTTCTTCTGCATATCACACAACTCAGTGAAAGTATTTAGATGGGATGTGGCATCTTCACTAGGAAGGCCAAAAAATTGTTCTTTCATAACAAGATTTAGCAAGGCAACATTGATTTCATAAGATTCCTCACTAGTGGTGGGAGCAATAGGAGTACTAATAAAATCATTATTATTAGTATTGGAAAAGTTACACAACTTGGTATTCTCAGACATCGTGGCAAAGCAAGCAGTCAAGCACACGAGCAAAATAAAGGCAACCAAAAGAAGGGCGAATAAAAAGGCAAATCTTTTTGGTATTTTTTGAAAGTCGTTTTAGAAGTGGGGGAGAGGAAAACCAGAGGAAAATGGCAAATATAGTAAATGCAAGAGATTAGTTTGTGATGGGTACTTGGTAGGCTTGATGTGTATCCTCCCCGGAAATGGCGCCAGAAATCCTTCTTGCTACCTCTTGAGTGTGCGTTGGTTTTCCCTTGAACAGGAAAGGGTGATGCAGCGAAGTAGATAAGTATTTCCCTCAGTTGATGAGAACCAAGGTATCCATCCAGTAGGAGGAACAAGCAAGTCACCAATGGATGCACCTACACAAACAATCAAACTCTTGCACCCAATGCTATAAAGGGCTTGTCAATCCCTTCAGAGTTATTTGCAAGGATTAGATCTAAAAGAGATAGATGTAAACGAGTGCGGAAAGCAAAAGATAAATAAATTGCAGCAAGGTATAAATCTGAAAATATATGATGGAAAATAGACCTAGGGGGCATAGGTTTCACTAGAGGCTTCTCTCTTGAAGGCAAATATCATGGTGGGTAAACAAATCACTGTCAAGCAATTGATACAAAAACGAATAATCATGTAGTTATCCAAGGAAATGATCATGCATATAGGCATCACGTCCGTGACAAGCAGACCAAAACGATTCTGCATCTACTAGTATTACTCCATACATCGACCGACTCCTGCGTGCATCTAGAGTATTAAGTTCATGAAGAACATAGCAACACATTAAGAAAGATGACATGATGTAGAGGGATAAACTCATGAAATATGATGAAAAACCCATCTTGTTATCCTTGATGCCAACAATACAATACGTGCCTCGCTGCCCCTACTATGTCACTGGGTGAGGACACCGCAAGATTGAGCCCAAAACCAAGCACTTCTCCCATTGCAAGAATTACCAATCTAGTTGGCCAAACCAAACCGGTAACTCAAAGAGACTTGAAAGGATATGAAATCATGCATATAAGAAATCAGAGGAGATTCAAATAAGATTCATGGATAATCTGAACATAAACTCACAATTCATCGAATCTTGACAAACACACCACAAAAGAGGATTACATCGGATAGATCTCCATGAAGATCATGAAAACATGGTATTAAATATCAAAGAGAGAGAAGAAGACATCTAGATACTAGCTATGGACCCATATGTCTGTGGTGGACTACTCACGCATCATCGGAGGGGCAATAGAGTCAATGTAGATGCCCTCTGTGATTGAAACCCCCTCTGACAGATTACCGAAAAAGGCTCCAAGATTGGATCTCTCGTGAATGGAGGCTTCAGGCGGCGGAAAAGCAGTTGCATGGCACTTTATGATGTTGAGGGAATATTTTAGTATTTATAGGCCAATAATTAGGGTTAGGAGACCTGCTAGGGAGCGACGAACCTGCTAGGCGCAGCCAGGGGGCGCGCCTAGCAGGCTTGTAGTGCCCTGGCTCCTCCCGTGACATGCACTCCTAGCTTGGATGACTTGTTTCCTTCCAGAAAAATTCCTTCCACAGGTTTTATTCCATTTGGACTCTGTTTAATATTCCATATCTGCAAAACTCAAAAACAAGGTAAAAACAGAAACTGACACTTGGCTCTAGATTAATAGGTTAGTCCCAAAAATAATATAAAATAGCATATTGATGCATATAAAACATCCAAAACAGATAATATAATAGCATGCCATCATAAAAAATTATAGATATGGTGGAGACGTATCATCGACTGCCTTGGAAGAGGCGACACAGCTCATCGATAGGTGCGAGGGATGCCAACGCTTCCGCGCGCAAAGCCACCTACTGGCTGCGGTGCTGTGTGGGGGCTCGACATGGTGGGGCCATTCAAGACCGCTCGAGGCGATGTGACGCACCTGCTGGTAGCCGTTGACAAGTTCACCAAGTGGATCAAGGCCAAACCCATCAAGAAGTTGGACGGCCCCACTGCCGTCCAATTCATCAAAGACGTCACAGTCTGCTACGACGTCCCACACAACATCATCACCGATAATGGCACCAATTTTTCCAAAGGCGCGCTAGCGCGTTTCTGTGCCAAGCAAGGCATCCAACTCGACTTGGCATCCGTTGCCCACTCGCAGTCAAACAGCCAGGCTGAAAGAGCAAACGACTTGATCCTAGCCAGCATCAAGCCCCATCTTGTATCACCGCTCGTTCGGTCAGCCGTCTGTCGGATCGAAGAACTACATGCCGTCTTGTGGAGCGTTAGAACCATCCCCAACCGATCAACCGGCTTCACGCCTTTCTTCCTCGTGTACGGGTCCGAGGTTGCATCCCCACAGACATCGAGTTCGACTCACCTCATGTCACCTTGTACACGGAGACGGACACAAAGGAGGCAAGGGAGGACGACGTCGACCTCCTCGAAGAGGCCCGCGAGCTAGAGCTAAGGCGAACGTCTATGTACCAGTAGAAGCTCCGACACTACCAAAGCAAGCGGATCTGGCCCTCTCCTTTCGCGAGGGGGACTAGGTGCTTAGGCGGATCGAGCGAACCGCCGGCCAGGACAAGCTATCCTCCTCATGGGAGGTCCCGTTCATCGTCATCAAGGTGCTACACAACATCGTGTACTATCTAATAGACGCTTAGAAGCCACAGAAACGTAAGAGAGACGCCTCCGGCGAGGAGACGGAACGCGCATGGAACATGACGCTCCTCTGTCCGTTTTACTGCTAAGAAGGACCAAAGTATGTATGTATCTCCGAACCCCTCTTTTGGGACTCAATGAATGCACCAGGCGTCCCAAGCCAGCACTTGGGGCATGCCCTTTTGACTCCATTTAAAAGCACACCGCTTCTTGTAGCAAGCACCCGGGTCCGGTTCCTCCGGCCCAGGGGCTTGCCGGCCGATCTAAGCTCTTTCCTCTCCAAGAAGGACAAGTAATGTGGATAGGCGAAGCTCCTCCCCATCCCCCAGGCCACAGAACGGCTCCCGGCTGTCCAGCTGGCGGTGCGTTGGGACAGGAAAAGTTTACCACACGAAGCACCTTTCGAAGAGCGGCAACCATTTAGGTCCGGCCGGATCCTTCATGCCTCTGGCGGCTCACCATAGCTTGATCTGGACGGTCCAAAGGTTCGCGCACTTTTCCTAAGGATGATGCCCCGTCCTTGTCCCAGCTAGCAGGCAGGGTAGAAACCGAAAATATATTTGTGCAAAAGGTAACAGCCGAAAAGCAAAAGCGAAGGATGAGCCGGCATGCAAACTGTGTTCATTAAATAACAAATTTAAAAATTCAAGGCCGTAGTCCAATAGATTCTTTACAATACACCCCAATGGGTAGAAATGCGTCACAACAAAGCTTGCAACAAAAGGGGGAAACATGATAAAGGCAAGGCCCCTTAGACATCAGGCGCGTCATCCGCCGGATCAACATGCTGCTTAGGGGTAGCCACCGTCTTCGGATCTGCCTACATAGCCGCCGCGTCCTGAGTGTCGCTCCCTGTGCTGGAGTTGGTGCTCTCATCGGCCACCGCCTCGTCATCAGGCCTTGCGGGAATGCCGAAGGAGTCCTCCGCAACTGGCTCGTCATCCTCACCAAGAGCCGACAAGAACTCTTTGGCTCGGTGGAAGAGGGAGCTCTTGCGAGTGGCCCATTCCTCCTCGGGGACTTGGCACATCATGGCCAGTCGGCCCCGGTCGATGATGCGATACCACGACAGGGTAAACCAAAGGGCCATATGCGCTTCGACCCGGGCCACCAAGGCCTTCCAAGTGTCAAGCCGCGCCACCGCGTGCTCCAACCACTATGCCACACGGACGCCAGGGATCTCACGACCTAGCCAAAGAGCCGAAATAACCCCCGGGACGGCCACGTGGAGCCGGTCGATGCTACACTTAAGAAGGATCAGCCGGTTCACGGTGGCCAGCGAAATCTCTAGCAGGCTCCAGCCCGCGTCCGCGTCAACCTCCAGCCCGCGCTGACGGAAGCACTCCCGGTGCTCCTCCATGACCCACTCAGCACGACGCTGGGTCTCCGGGAACCGGTCTAAGAAGGGGAAGAGAATCATAAAAAACAAGGTAACTCAACCGGCCAAAAAGACTCAAAGGGAATAGATAACTCACAATGGAAGGCGTCATCCACTTCGACCGTGAACTTGAGGCTCGGGTTTTGCTCCTCCTCCTATGCCTTCTCCGCCTAGACGAGGGCGGCATCACGCTCCTCAAGCTCGGTCCCAAGACGGATCACCTCGTTGTGGAGGTCGGTGGCACGCCGGTTGGCATCGGCCGACTGCTTGGCGTCCTCATCCCTAGCCGCCACCTCCTTTTGCAGCTTCACAGTGAGGCTCTCCCATGCCGGCTGGCCGTCGATGACCAAACCGCCAAGCCGGACCCACTCTGTCGTGGCCGCCTGAAGGTCCTGTGCTAGCCGGTCCCATTCAGAGGCCACCTCGTCCCGCTTTAGTTAGACTTGCTTCAGAATCTCTAGTTCTTCTTGAGTGATCACTAGAAGAGTGTCTAGAGGGGGGGGGGGGTGAATAGACTACTAGCAGAAAATTAAAACATAACTTTTTCCCAAGTTAATTAGTTGGAAGGTTTTAATAGTTTTAGCAAGACTAGCAAGTATATATACCCTACACATGCATGCCAACAAATATAGCAGCAGAAAGTAAAGACATTGCACATGAAGTAAATAGTTGAGATATGGAGATCAAACACAATTAGAGACGCAAGGATTTTCCCGTGGTTCCGATATGTGGTGCTATCATACGTCCACGTTTACGGAGTCTTCAACCCACGAAGGGTAACGGTCGTGAGAGTCCACGGAGGGCTCCACCCATAAGGGGCCATGAAGTAGCAACCTTGACTATTCCATAACGGCTTCCATCCACGAAGGACTAGCCTCACTATGGGTAGATCTTCACGAAGTAGGCGATCTCCTTGCCCGTACAAACTTCTTGGTTCACTCCACAACACGAAGTAGGAGGCTCCCAAGCGACACCTAACCAATATAGGAGGCACCACCCTCCAAAAGGTAATAGGCTCGGTAATGTCGATGAACTCCTTGCTCTTGTGCTTCAAGATGATAGACTCCTCAACACACAATCACTCACTCATAGATGTGGCTTGGTAGAAGAGATGGGATTGGTGGAAAGCAACTTGGGGAGCCTATAAATCAAGATCCATATGGTTGGAGTGGAAGATCTTGACTTCAACACAAGGGTAGGTGGTTCTCTCTCAGAAAACTGATAGGATAGGTATGGAATGGTTCTGAGTGCTTCTCTTTCTAGCAGGTGGTGGTTGACGGGGTTATTACCCCTGGGTAGGCCAAAGCAACGGGGTACTCCCCCTTTCACTTCGGAGAAAAACTACGCAGCCGGCTGGTCGAGGTCGGCTGGAGGACGTCCAGCTCGAGCTGGCGCCGGCTGGCGCCCCGGACGGCTGGCGCCCCGGACGGCTGGTCAAGGCACCGGCCCGATTCTTGGCCGACTGGGCGCAGCTGGCTGCCTCTGGGCTGCCCCTTCCGGTGACCCTGGGACGGACATGCGACGTCCCATCCCTCTACGCGTGGGTACAATGACACGACGCGACCGACATGACGGGCGGCCCTCTAGCTACAGTGGCCGCTGACGCACTGCAGCGCGTGGCTACAGGCCGGCCGACCCAACCGCTGACCTCGGCGAGCGTAACCGGGCAAGGGGATAGTGCCTGCACGCCCTCGCCCACTCGATTACCTACCTCGGCGTGGCTACAGCATGGCCAGCCGTACCGAAGACTTTGACCGGCTGGCGCTAGGCGACGCCCCCCCGGACGACCCGGGCCGCGGTAGGTGGGCGAGGGCCAATCGCAGAGCTGGCTGGCGGGCCCCGATGAGAGATAGGACCGCTCAGCCGGCGGATCCCACCGACGACGAGACGACACGAATGGTGGGACCCCCTGGCAAGCCAGAGAGACTGCCAGCCGGGTCCCCTCGCCCATGTACTTAGAACATATTATAAGAGCCGGGGGGTTGGCCTATAAAAAAAACCGAGCCCCCCATGCAACGGGGACGGACGATCATCCCCCCCACACACACTAAGCTCTCAAACCCCCTTTAGCAGTGGAGGAAGACGAGTCGGCCACTCCTTCTTCCTCCTCCAAACACAGCTCCAGGAGCGCCCTTGTATACATACTCATCCATCCAACTAAACCAAGCAGGACTAGGGGTGTTACCTCCCTCGGAGGGCCCTGAACCTGGGTACATCGTGTGTCATCACTGCTTGTGCCCAACCTTGCACCCGGATCCCGTCGGCGTACTCCAGCCCCGACTACCCACGATAAGCCACCCTATGGCATCTATCATGAGAAAACGACGACAGTTGGCGCCCACCGTGGGGCCGTATGCTGAGTCGGCCGGATTCAGGCTCTAGGCGGGACCCCTCGCCATTCCCCACCATCGCCGCACGTCCAGGCGAAACCGCAAGCTCATGGGCCTTGCTTCGGCACGCCCTGCGGGCAACTCCGTTGGCCTCACGGCGGACATCGATGCGCCTACCGAGCGCTTCGGCAAGCTCAGCCTCGCCGAGACTCCGGCCGCTGACGAGTACCCCGCGCAGGTGCTCGTCTGCGCCGGTCTGCCCACGGCCGTGGGCACACTCGTTGTGACTCAGCCTAGTGGCTCTCACGGTCACGTGGGAGTAATGGCCATCACTTCCTCCATTGCTTCCGGATGGGCGCAGGCTGCGGCTAGCATTGCTACTGCCCGCATCGGCACGTCCGACCTGCTCGGCGCGGCCCTCCAGGGCTTGAGTACTCCTATCGCCCCGACGGCGTGTTGGAAATATGCCCTAGAGGCAATAAATAAAGTGTTTATTATTATATTTCATTGTTCATGATAAATGTTTATTATCCATGCTAGAATTGTATTAATTGGAAACATGGATACATGTGTGGATATATAGACAAACACAATGTCCCTAGTATGCCTCTAGTGAACAAGCTCGTTGATCGAAAGATGGTTAGGGTTTCCTAGCCATGGACATGAGATGTCATTTGATAATGGGATCACATCATTAGGAGAATGATGTGATGGACAAGACCCAAACTACAAACGTAGCTTATGATCGTGTCAGTTTATTGCTACTGTTTTCTGCATGTCAAGTATATGTTCATATGACCATGAGATCATGCAACTCACGGGCATTGGAGGAGTGCCTTGTGTGTATCAAACGTCGCAATGTAACCGAGTGACTATAAAGGTGCTCTATAGGTGTCTCTGAGGGTGTCTGTTGAGTTGGCATGGATCAATACTGGGATTTGTTACTCCGTGTGAAGGAGAGGTATCTCAGGGCCCACTCGGTAATACAACATCACAATAAGCCTTGCAAGCAATGGGACTAAGTGTTAGTTACGGGATCTTGTATTATGGAACGAGTAAAGAGACTTGCCAGTAACAAGGTTGAACTAGGTATGGAGATACCGACGATCGAATCTCGGGCAAGTAACATACCGAAGAACAAAGGGAACAACATACGGGATTAACTGAATCCTTGACATAGAGGTTCGACCGATAAAGATCTTCGTAGAATATGTAGGAACCAATGTGGACATCTAGGTCCCGCCATTTTTTATTGACCATAGAGGTGTGTCGGTCATGTCTAGATAGTTCTTGAACCCGCAGGGCCTGCACACTTAAGGTTTGGTGACGTTTCGGTAGTATAGAGTTATGTATGTTGGTGACCGAAGTTTGTTCGGAGTCCTGGATGAGATCCCGGACGTCACGAGGATTCTCGGAATGGTCCGGAGGTAAATATTCATATATAGGAAGTCCTGTTTTGGTCGCCGGAAAAGTTTCGGGCTCATCGGTAGTGTACCGGGAGTGCCGGTAGTGTACCGGGAGGCCACCGGGAGGGGTATTTCGACCCAAGAGGCTACATGGGTTGTAGGAGGGTGTAAACCATCCCTTAGTGGGCTGGTGGAACATCCACAAGAGGCCCATGCGGCTGGAGGAAAAAAGCCTAAGAGAAAAAGTGGAAAAAGGCAAAATAGGGTGAATCCTAGTCCTACTAGGATTGGAGGTGGACTCCACCTCTCCCTCTCTCCTTCGGCCGAAGCAAGGAGGACTTGGACCTTGTGCCAAGGCCTCTCCTCTCTTCCTCCTATATATACTGGTTTTATTGAGGGTTTTTGCACTAAGTTTTTCAGCCACGTGCTACCCGTTCCTCCAGTGCATAGTTTCTCCTCTAGATCGGATTTCTGCAGTGCTTAGGCGAAGCCCTGCCGGAATTGCTCCACCACCATCGCCGGAGCGCCGTCATGCTGCCGGAGAAATCTTCTACCTCTCCGCTCTCTCTTGCTGGATCAAGACGGCAGAGATCGTCATCAAGCTGTACGTGTGCTGAACGCGGATGTGCAGTCCGTTCGATGCTAGATCGGAAGGATCGTGATCAAGTTCGTGGGACGGATCGTGATCAAGTTCGTGGGACAGATCATAATTAGATCACGTGATGGATCATGATTGGATCGCGGGACGCACGGCGATTTGGATCGCGAAGACGTTCAACTACACCAACCGCGTTTCTTAACGCTTCCCGCTTAGCGATCTACAAGGGTATGTAGATCTACTCTCCCTCTCGTAGATGCTCATCACCATGGATAGATCTGCGTGTGCGTAGGAATTTTTTTGTTTCCCATGCAACGTTCCCCAACAGTGGCATCATGAGCTAGGTCTATGTGTTGATGAGATCTCGAGTAGAACACAAAAGGTTTGTGGGCGTTGATGCTTAGATTTCTTCCTCCCTTGGTCGGATTTTGGTTCAGCGGTATTGTGATATGAAGCATCCCGAACCAACATTACTCGTACGCTTACGAGAGACCGGTTCCCTCGACCGCAACTTGTTGCATAGATGGCTTGCGGGTGCCAGTTTCTCTCACTTTAGTTGGGTCGGATTCGACAAAGGCTGTCCTTAAGAAGGTTGAAAAGCAAATTATGTATCACCGTTGTGGTTTATGCGTAGGTGAGAATCGTTCTTGCTATAAACCCATAGCAACCACGTAAAAAATGCAACAACAATTAGAGGACATCTAACTTGTCTTTGCAGGGTATGTTGTGATGTGATATGGCCAATTACATGATGTGATATATGTGATGTATAGAATTTCACGACTTGCATGTCGATGAGTACGACAACGGGCAGGAGCCATAGGGTTGTCTTTAATTGTTGTATGACCTGCGTGTCAATCATTAAGCGCTATGTAATGCTTTACTTTATCGCTAAGCGGTAGCAATAGTAGTAGAAGCATGCAGGGCGTAACAACCCCAATGGCGACACGTTGATGGAGATCAAGATGATGGAGATCATGGTGTCGTACCGGTGACGATGGAGATCATGCCGGTGCTTTCATGATGGAGATCTAAAGCTCAAGTTCATGGCCATATCATGTCACTTATGAATTGCATGTGATGTTAATCTTTTTATGCACCTTGTTTTGCTTAGTACGACGGTAGCATTATAAGGTGATCCCTCACTTAAATTTCAAGATAAAATTGTGTTCTCCCCGAGTGTGCACCGTTGCGAAAGTTCGTCGTGTTGAGACACCACGTGATGATCGGGTGTGATAGAATCTACGTTCACATACAACGGGTGCAAGCCAGTGTTGCACGCGCAGAACACTCGGGTTAAACTTGACGAGCCTAGCATGTAGAGACATGGCCTCGGAACACAAGAGACCGAAAGGTCGAACATGAGTCATATAGTAGATATGATCAACATAATGATGTTCACCATTGAAGCCACCTCAACTCACGTGATGATCGGCTTGAGTTGGTGGATTTGGATCATGTGACACTCAGATGACCTAAGGGATGTCAATTTCAGTGGGAGCTTTAGTAATTTGATTAACTAAACTCATTATCTTGAACAATAGTCTAAGTGAACTTTGCATATTTATGTTGTAGATCAATGGCTCGCGCAGTAGCACCCCTGAATTTTAACGCGTTCCTAGAGAAAGCTAAGTTGAAAGATGATGGAAGTAAGTTTGTTGACTGGGCTCGTAATCTGAGGATTATCCTCACGGCTTCCCAGGAATCATATGTCCTTGATGCATTGCTTGGTGACCAACCAGAAGACATGACCTCCGAAGACGTTAAGAACGCTTGGGAGGCACGTACTGGAGATTACTCAATAGTTCAGTGTGCGATATTGTATGGCTTAGAACCGTGACTTCAAAGACATTTTGAACGTCATGGAGCATATGAGATGTTCCAGGAGTTGAAGTTTATCTTTCAGAAGAACGCCCGGATCGAGAGGTATGAAACCTCTGATAAGTTCTATGCTTGCCAGATGGAGGAGAATGGGTCTATCAGTCAACATATACTCAGAATGTCTGGGTATTCAACTCGTCTAGCGGAGTTGGGAATTACCCTTCCGCCAGAGGCGATCACTGACAGAGTTCTTCAATCACTGCCACCTAGTTACAAGAGCTTTGTGATGAACTATAACATGCACGGGATGAACAAGTCAGTCGCCGAGCTGTTTGCGATGCTAAAAGTCGTTGAGTCTGAAATCCAGAAAGAACATCAAGTGTTATGGTCAATAAAACCACTAGTTTCAATAAAAATGGCAAGGTCCAGGGCAAGGGCAAGAAGGGTAAAACCAAGAAGGATGGCAAAGCAGTTGCTAGTCCTGTAAAGAATCCCAAGCATGGACCCAAGCCAGAAACTGAGTGCTTTCATTGCAAGGGAACTGGTCACTGGAAGCGGAACTGCCCCAAGTACCTGGCTGACAAGAAGGCAACCAGCGACAAACAAGTTATATATGATATACATGTTATTGATGTGTACCTTACTAGCTCTCGTAGTAGTGCCTGGGTATTTAATACCGGTTCAGTTGCTCACATTTTCAACTCAAAACAAGAACCATGAAATAAACGAAGGATGGCAAAGGACGAAGTGACGATGCGCGTGGGAAATGGTTCCAAGTTTGATGTGATCACCGTCGGCATGCTCTCTCTTCGGTTACCATCGGGATTAGTGATGAACCTGAATAATTGTTATTTACTGCCTGCATTAAGCATGAACATTATATCTGGATCTTGTTTATTGTGAGATGGTTACTCATTTAAATCAAAGAATAAAGCTGTTCTATTTATATGAGCAATATCTTTTATGGTCACGCACCCAATGTTAGGGGTTTATTCATATTGAATCTTGATAGTGATGACACACATGTTCATAACATTGATGCCAAAAGATGTAGAGTTGATAATGATAGTACCACTTTCTTGTGGCACTGCCGTTTAGGTCATATTGGTGTAAAACGCATGAGGAAGCTCCATGCTAATGGACTTTTGGAGTCACTTGATTTTGAATCACTTGACACATGTGAACCATGCCTCATGGGCAAGATGACTAAAACGCCGTTCTTTGGAACAACCGAACGGGCAAGTGACTTATTGGAAATCATACATACTGATGTGTGTGGTCCAATGAATGTTACATCGCGTGGTGGATATCATTATTTTCTCACCCTCACTGATGACTTAAGTAGATATGGGTATATTTACTTAATGAAACACAAGTCTGAAACGTTTGAAAAGTTCAAGCAATTTCAGAGTGAAATTGAGAATCATCGTAACAAGAAGATTAAGTTCCTACAATCTGATCGAGGAGGTGAATATCTGAGTTATGAGTTTGACAGTCACTTAAGACAGTGTGGAATTGTTTCACAGTTGACACCGCCCGGAACACCACAACGTAATGGTGTGTCCGAACGTCGTAATCGAACCTTATTAGATATGGTGCGTTCTATGATGTCTCTTGGTGATTTTCCGCTATCATTTTGGGGTTATGCATTAGAGACAGTTGCATTCACTTTAAATAGGGCACCATCAAAATCCGTTGAGACGACGCCATATGAAGTGTGGTTTGGCAAGAAGCCAAAGTTGTCGTTTCTTAAAGTTTGGGGATGTGATGCTTATGTCAAAAAGCTTCAGCCTGAAAAGCTGGAACCCAAAGCGGAGAAATGCATCTTCATAGGATACCCGAAAGAGACAGTCGGGTACCTTCTATCTCAGATGCGAAGGCAAAGTGTTTATCGCTAAGAACGGAACATTTCTTGAGAAAGAGTTTCTCCCGAAAGAATTGAGTGGGAGGAAAATAGAGCTTGATGAGGTTATTGAACCTTTACTTCAACTAAAAAGTAGCGCAGTGCAGAAAGATGTTTCTGGGGAAACTACGACGATAGAAGAGGAAGTTAATGATGATGATCATGAAGCTTCGGATCAGGCTACTATTGAACCTCGTAGGTCGACAAGGCCGCGTACTACTCCTGAGTGGTACGACAACCCTGTCTTGGAGGTCATGTTGTTGGACAACAATGAACCTACGAGCTATGGAGGAGCAGTGATGGGCCCGGATTCCGAGAAATGGTTAGAGGCCATGAGATCCAAGATGGGATCCATGTATGAAAACAAAGTATAGACTTTGGAAGTATTACCTGAAGGGCGAAAGGCCATTCAGAACAAATGGATCTTTAAGAAGAAGACAGGCGCGGACGGTAATGTCATCGTCTATAAAGCTCGACTTGTGGCAAAGATTTTTTCACAAGTTCAAGGAGTTGACTACAATGAGACTTTCTCACCCGTAGCGATGCTTAAGTCTGTCAGAATCATGTTAGCAATAGCTCCTTATTTCGACTATGAAATTTGGCAGATGGATGTCAAAACAACGTTCCTCAACAGTTTCCTTGAGGAAGAGTTGTATATGATGCAACCCGAAGGTTTTGTCGATTCAGAGAATGCTGACAAAGTTTGCAAACTCCAGCGATCCATTTATGGACTGGTGCAAGCATCTCGAAGTTGGAATAAGCGCTTTGATGAGGTGATCAAAGCGTTTGAGTTTATACAAGTTTACGGAGAAGCTTGTATTTACAAGAAAGTGAGTGGGAGCTCTATAGCGTTTCTAGTATTATATGTGGATGACATATTGCTGATTGGAAACAATATAGAAATGCTGGAAAGCGTGAAGGAATATTTGAACAAGAGTTTTTCAATGAAGGACCTAGGAGAAGCTGCTTTCATATTAGGCATTAAGATCTATAGAGATAGATCGAGACGCTTAATAGCATTTTCATAGAGCACATACCTTGATAAAGTTTTTAAGAAGTTCAAAATGGACCAGTCCAAGAAGGGGTTCTTGCCTGTGGTACAAGGTGTGAAGTTGAGTAAGACTCAATGCCCAGTAACTGCAGAAGATAGAGAAAAGATGAGTGTCATCCCCTATGCTTCAGCCATAGGCTCTATCATGTATGCAATGCTGTGCACAAGACCCGATGTCAGCCTTGCCATAAGTATGGCCGGAAGGTTTCAAGGTGATCCTGGAATGGAGCACTAGCAAGCGGTCAAGAATATCCTTAAGTACCTGAAAAGGACTAAGAAAATGTTTCTCGTTTATGGAGGTGATGAAGAGCTCATCGTAAAGGGTTACGTCGATGCAAGCTTTGACATTGATCCGGACGACTCTAAGTCGCAAACTGGATACGTATTTATTCTTAACGGGGGAGCAGTAAGCTGGTGCAGTTCCAAGCAAAGTGTGGTAGCTGAATCTACGTGTGAAGAGGAATACATCGCAGCCTCGGAGGCGGCGAAGGAAGGTGTCTGGATGGAGTTGAAGCGTCGCTTTATATGTCTGGTCCTCTTGTAAAACCTTGGTTCCTTGGCTAGAGCAATGGCACCAGTGTTGTCACAGAACAGGCTCATTGGATTCAGTGCACTGGGCACTACTCCAAAATCTAAATATTTGCAACGTGCACACGGATCTGAATGTTGCAAACCTGTTGACTAAACCTCTTCCAAGAGCTAAACATGATACACACTAGAACTATATGGGTGTTCGATTCATTAAAATGTAAATCACATGGTGATGTGAGCTAGATTATTGACTCTAGTGCAAGCGGGAGACTGTTGGAAATATGCCCTAGAGGCAATAAATAAAGTGTTTATTATTATATTTCCTTGTTCATGATAATTGTTTATTATCCATGCTAGATTTTATTAATTGGAAACATGGATACATGTGTGGATACATAGACAAACACAATGTCCCTAGTATGCCTCTAGTGAACTAGCTCGTTGATCGAAAGATGGTTAAGGTTTCCTAGCCATGGACATGATATGTCATTTGATAACGGGATCACATCATTAGGATAATGATGTGATGGACAAGACCCAAACTACAAACGTAGCTTATGATCGTGTCAGTTTATTGCTACTATTTTCTGCATGTCAAGTATATGTTCCTATGACCATGAGATCATGGAACTCACGGACATCGGAGGAGTGCCTTGTGTGTATCAAATGTCGCAATGTAACAGGGTGACTATAAAGGTGCTCTACAGGTGTCTCCGAGGGTGTCTGTTGAGTTGGCATGGATCAATACTGGGACTGTTACTCCGTGTGACGGAGAGGTATCTCAGGGCCCACTCGGTAATACAACATCACAATAAGCCTTGCAAGCAATGTGACTAAGCGTTAGTTACGGGATCTTGTATTACGGAACGAGTAAAGAGACTTGCCAGTGGTTGAACTAGGTATGGAGATACCGACGATCGAATCTCGGGCAAGTAATATACTGAAGAACAAAGGGAACATCATAGGGATTAACTAAATCCTTGACATAGAGGTTCGACCGATAAAGATCTTCGTAGAATATGTAGGAACCAATGTGGACATCCAGGTCCTGCCATTGGTTATTGACCATAGAGGTGTCTCTGTCATGTCTACATAGTTCTCTTAAGGTTTGGTGACGTTTCGGTAGTATAGAGTTATGTATGGTGGTGACCGAAGTTTTTTACGAGTCCCGGATGAGATCTCGGACGTCACGAGGAGCTCCGTAATGGTCTGGAGGTAAAGATTCATATATAGGAAGTCCTGTTTTGGTCGCCGGAAAAGTTTCGGGCTCATCGGTAGTGTACCGGGAGTGCCGGTAGTGTACCGGGAGGCCACCGGGAGGGGTATTTCGACCCAAGAGGCTACATGGGATGTAGGAGGGTGTAAACCAGCCCTTAGTGGGCTGGTGGAACATCCACAAGAGGCTGGAGGAAAAAAGGCCTAAGAGAAAAAGTGGAAAAAGGCAAAATAGGGTGAATCCTAGTCCTACTAGTATTGGAGGTGGACTCCACCTCTCCCTCTCTCCTTCGGCCAAAGCAAGGAGGCCTTGGACCTTGTGCCAAGGCCTCTCCTCTCTTCCTCCTATATATACTGGTTGTATTGAGGGTTTTTGCACTAAGTTTTTCAGCCACGTGCTACCCGTTCCTCCAGTGCATAGTTTCACCTCTAGATCGGATTTCTGCAGTGCTTAGGCGAAGCCCTGCCGGAATTGCTCCACCACCATCGCCGGAGCGCCGTCACGCTGCCGGAGAACTCTTCTACCTCTCCACTCTCTCTTGCTGGATCAAGATGGCGAAGATCGTCATCAAGCTGTATGTGTGCTGAACGCGGAGGTGTCGTCCGTTCGGCGCTAGATCGGAAGGATCGTGATCAAGTTCGTGGGACGGATCGTGATCAAGTTCGTGGGCCGGATCGTGATTAGATCGTGGGATGGATCGTGATTGGATCGCGGGACGCACGGCGATTTGGATCACGAAGACGTTCGACTACACCAACCGCGTTTCTTAACGCTTCCCGCTTAGCGATCTACAAGGGTATGTAGATCCACTCTCCCTCTCGTAGATGGTCATCACCATGGATAGATCTGCCTGTGCGTAGGATTTTTTTCCCCATGCAACGTTCCCCAACACAGCAAACCTGAACACCGCCGCGACTGATCTCAAGGCAGCTTCTCGCGTCCTGTTCGAGGACGCCACCGCCCTTGCGGCCATGCGGCACCGCATGGAGGCGGCCCAGCAGGAGTATGCTTCCACCTACGGACTCACCTCGGCTGGCACCAAGCCTAGCCGACGTGGGGCTGTGCGCGACCGCGGTCGCATGGTCGCCGAAATCCTCGGCGGCAAGATGCCCGTCTACGACACCCCCGCAGCCAACATGCGGGCTCTCAAGGTGGCCTACGAGGAATTGGACACCTTGGAGGGCTAAGAGCGTACCGCCCACGAGCTCCACATCAAGGAGCTCATCGATGCTGCTGATGCGCAGCAGCATCTGCTCACGACGGGCGGCGCTGCCACTTAAGGCCCCAGCCCCTAGCACGAGGGCACAGGAACTGCCGGCTGCCAAGTGGCCCAGTACTCCTGCTCCCCTCGCGTCTCTGGCCGCCGGGACGAGATGAACTACCCCCGGCCCTCTCAGCCGCCGGGGAGCGAGCAGCTGGCTGTTAACAGTCGGTGCACCAACAACCCTCCTCAAAGCGGCTACCATCACAAAGTGCCGGCATTCGGCAGCCGGCGCAGCCGCGGGCACACGCCACCCCCGCAGCGCAAGTCGAGACAATTGGTTGCACCTACCATCCACCCCGAGCTCTCGGCTCGGCTCGGACCACGCGTCCCCTGCAGCGAGAACGATGCCCGCAACCGCATCGAAAAACTCGCGCAATCCGCCCTCCTTGAGGAGGAGGGCTCGATTGGTCCGACTTGCTTCGGCCCCCTGATCCGCATCGTGCCTTTTCCAACCGGCTTCACACTCCCTCGGGACACCCCGAAATATAACGGGGCAGCCAAGCCCGAAGACTGGCTGATTGACTACACCACCGCGGTTGGCATTGCTAGGGGGAACAAGGGCGTAGCCGTTCGGTAAGCCCCCCTCATGTTGATCGGCTTGGCCCGCACCTGGCTAAACAGCCTGGCGCCCGACAGCATCAACACTTGGACGGTCTTCGAGGAGGCCTTCGTCCGCAACTTCACTGGTACCTACAAGCGGCCTGGCCATCCCCATGAACTCGCTATGTGCATTCACAGGCCGGACGAATCCCTCCGCGACTACCTCACTCGGTGGACCGAGCTCCGCAACTCCTGAGAGGGGGTACATGAAGTACAAGCCGTGTAGTACTTCATTGAAGGCTGCCGAGATGGCACCCCTATCAAGCATACGCTTTTGTGCTCTGAGCCGGCCACGCTTGCCGAGCTCATGACCAAGGCGGACAAGTACGCCACGGCTGATTCAGCCATCCGGGTCAAGACGACCCTGCCTGCCAAGGCAATGGCGACGCCGGCAACATCCCGGACGGCTGCCGACAACCGGCAGCTGCAAAACAACAAACGCAAGAAGGACCAGCCGGATCCCCGCTACAGGAGCCGGCAGGTCAACACCATCGAGGAGCAGGAGCCCGCTGCCCAGTCTTCCAGCCAGCGTCAGCGCACTAGCAAGGCTGCCTCGCAGCCGAAGCTCACCTTCGAGCAGATGCTCGACCTCCCCTGCAAGAGCCACTCAGGGGCCAAACCCTCTACGCACACGCTCCGGCAGTGCAACTTCTCATAGCGATTGGCCTGGGGGGACGGCCTTCCGGCTCCTCCTGCGCCACCAGCCCGAGCGCCGGCCCTGGCTCCGGCTCCGACCCCGAACGACGGTCATCTGGTCGACTAGTTCCCCAACCAGGACGGTTGCTACATCATCTTCACCAGTGAAGAGACGGGCAAACATGCTCAATGCCAGCTCCGACGTGAGGTGAACGCCACCATGCCGGCAACTCCCTAGTTCATGCACTGGTCGAAGAAGCCGGCCACTTGGAGCCGGGCCGATCACCCCGTAGTGATGCCTAATCCCGGTAGCTACACCCTGGTTCTTGACCCCACCATCGCCACTAAGGAACGAACTTGCCGCTTCTCGCGGGTGATGATAGTGTGTGGCAGCAGCATCAACATCCTCTACCTAGACACTATGCAAAAGCTTGGGCTAAATATAGAAGACCTGCAGGCAAGGCGGACGGTGTTCCATGGCATCGTGTCTGGAAAGTCCTGCTCCCCTATCGGCAAGATCACACTCGACTTGCTCTTCGGTGGACCCGGCCACTTCCGCTGCGGGCCGGTGCTGTTCGAGGTCGTGGACCTCGTGAGCCCCTACCATGCGCTGTTGGGCCGACCGGCTCTTGTCAGCTTCATGGCGGTCCCCCATTATGCCTACCTCAAGCTCAAGATGCCGGGCCGCAAGGGAATCATCACCATCACGGGTGACTACAAGATGTCGCTCGAGTGCGCTCGAGATGGCAGCCGGCTGGCTGAGGCCCTGGAGATTGCCGAGGAGAAACGACAGCTCGACCGGCTCGTGGCCCTTCCTGCTAGCCAGCCGGCCATGCCGGCTCCTCCATTGCAATCTTTCGTTGAGGCCTCCTTCCAGCCGTCCAAAGACACCAAGCAAATCCCGCTCGACCTGGCCAACCCGGCTCAGTGCGTCCCCATTGGCTCCCGCCTCAACAACAAATAGGAAGGCGAGCTCGTCGACTTCCTCCGTGAGAATCGGGAAATCTTTGCATGGTTCCCCAAGGACATGTCGGGTGTTCCGAGGAAGTTGACCGAGCACAAACTCCATGTCCGTCCGGATGTCAAGCCGGTCAAGCAACCCCTGTGCCGCTTCTCTGAGGAGAAGCAACATACTATAGGCGAAGAGATCGCCCGGCTGCTCGCAGCCGGATTCATCATGGAAGTGTTCCACCCGGACTGGCTGGCCAACCCAGTCCTGGTGTTGAAGAAGAACAAGACCTAGCGCATGTGCATCGACTACACTAGCCTGAACAAGGCATGTCCCAAGGACCCATTCGCTCTGCCGCGGATCAATCAAATCATCGACTCCACAGTCGGCTGCGACTTGTTGTCCTTCCTGGACGCCTACTCCGGCTACCACCAGATCAAGCTGGACCCAGAAGACCGGCTCAAGACCTCCTTCATCACGCCCTTTGGGGCCTACTGCTACATCACCATGTCCTTTGGCCTGAAGAACGCAGGCGCCACCTTCCAGCGGTGTATGCAAAAGTGCCTCCTGCCTCAGATAGGCAGGAATGTCCATGTCTACGTTGACGACATCGTCATCAAAACCAAGAAGCATTTCAGCCTCCTCGACAACCTCCGGGAGACCTTTGCGAACTTGCGCGAGTACAAGATCAAGCTCAACCCAGAGAAGTGTGTCTTCAGCGTCCCGTCCGGTCAACTCTTGGGTTTCTTCGTTTCCGCTCACGGTATCGAAGCTAACCTTGAGAAGATCAGCGCGATCGAGCGCATGCTCAAGCCGACTCGGCTTCGTGATGTCTAGAAGTTCACCGGCTGCCTCGCCTCGCTCATCCGGTTTATCAGCCAGTTGGGGGAGAAGGCGTTGCCCCTCTACGGGCTCCTTCGCAAGACGGCTCTAATCGAGCCGGGACAAACCAAGAAGCCAGGCATTTTTGACTGGCCCAACGAGGCGGACGAGGCTTTCCGCGGCCTCAAGAAGGATCTCACCCACGCGCCCATCCTGGCTGCGCCGGCTGAGAAGGAACCCCTGCTCGTCTACATCGCAGCGACCACCCGCGTCATCAGCGTCGTCCTAGTGGTCGAGCGGCCGGAGGAGGGCAAGTCCCTGCCGGTCCAGCGACCTGTCTACTACCTCAGCGAGGTCCTCTCCGCGTCCTAGCAGAACTACCCCCACTACCAGAAGATGTGCCACGACATATACTTCGCCGCCAAGAAGGTCAAGCAGTACTTCCAAGAACATGCCATCACCATGGTGAGCACGACCCCGCTCGGTGAAATCATGAGTGGCCGGGACTCCACTGGTCGGATCGCCAAATGGGTCATCACCCTCGCCGATCACGAGATCCGGTATGAGCCAAGAACCGCCATCAAGTCACAGGCGTTGGCTGACTTCCTCGTTGATTGGGCGGAGACGGAGTTCGTGCCGCCTCCCCCAGACTCCACGCATTGGTGCATGCACTTCGAAGGCTCGAAAATGAGGACCGGCCTGGGTGCCGGCATAGTCCTCTCCTCCTCGAAGGGTGACTAGCTCAAATACGCCTCCAGATCCACTCTGCCGCCTCCAACAACGTGGCCGAGTACGAGTCCATCGTCCATGGCCTCCGGCTCGCCAATGAGATCGTCTTAAGGCGCATCCTCTGCTTCGGCGACTCCGACCTTGTGGTGCAGCAAGTCTCTAGTGAATGGGATGCCAGGGATGCCAACATGGCCAGCTACCGCTTCCTTATACAACATCTCACTAGCTCCTTTGAGGGCTGTGAGTTTCATCACGCCCCATGGGCGGACAACGAGGCGGTGGATGCGCTGGCAAAGATCGGCTCCACCCGGCAGGCCATCCTAGCCGGCGCCTCCCTCGAACGGCTGCTGAAGCCATCGATCAAGCCTTCCCAGAATCAGAGTCAATCTTCGTGCCAGCAGGCGTCGCCGGCCTAGGCTGCCTCTTCGGCACATTCGCCACCGGCTCCCAAACCATCGGCCACCCATCCGGCACCAATCGAGCCGGCGGCGTCCGAGGCGACCGGCTCCAACGATGCGATCGTCATGATGACCATCGACCAGCCGGCCCCGAGGGCTGGCGAACTGGTCCCAAGGACTGATCATCCAGTCCCGTGGGCTGGCGCGCTGGTCCCGGGGGCTGGTCATCCGTCCCTGGGGGCTCCTGAGCCGGTCCCCGTCACGGCCCCCTCATGGGCCCAACCCATCCCGGCGTTTCTTCTATGAGGCGAGCTGCCCCTGGATGAGGCTTTGGCAAGGCAAATCCAATGCCGGGCCATGGCCTACGGCATCATCAACAACGAGCTCGTCCACGGCAGCACCACCGGCGTCTTCCAGCGATGTGTCAAGCCGGAAAAGGGTCTGGAGATCCTCCTCGACATCCACCAGGGTGAGTGCGGGCACCACGCCGCCTCCAGGACACTGGTGGCCAAGGCTTTCCACCACGGTTTCTTCTGGCCGACTGCTCTTGAGGCGGCCAAGAAGTTGGTCGACTAATGCGAGGGCTGCCAACACTTCAGCACGCAGAGCCACCTGCCGGCAACAGCCCTCCAAACCACCCCCCTCTCGTGGCCCTTTGCCGTATGGGGGTTGGACATGGTGGGCCCATTCAAGACTGCTCGAGGCTGCATGACACACTTGCTGGTGGCTGTCGACAAATGCACCAAGTGTATTGAGGCGTGGCCAATCAAGAAGTTGGACGGTCCCATGGCCGTTTGGTTCATCGACGACATCACGGTACGCTATGACGTTCCCCACAGCATCATCACCGACAACAGCACAAACTTCGCCAAGGGCGCACTCGCGTGTTTCTGCTCCAAGCAAGGAATCTGGCTCGACCTGGCCTCCGTCGCTCATCCGCAGTCAAACGACCAGGTCGAGAGGGTGAACGGCCTCATCTTGTCCGACCTCAAGCCCCGGCTCGTGACGCCGCTGGTGAGGTCGGCCGGCTACTGGATCGATGAACTTTCGGCCGTCCTTCGTAGTCTCAGGACCACCCCGAACCGTTCAACCGGCTGCACTCCCTTCTTCCTTGTGTATGGGTCCGAAGCGATCATCCCCACCGACATCGAGTTCGATTCACCTTGGGTCGCCCTATACATGGAGAAGGATGCAAAGGAGGCAAGAGAAGATGGCGTCGACCTACTCGAGGAAGCTCGCGAACTGGCCTTGAGCCGGACGGCGATCTACCAGCAGAAGCTCTGGCATTACCATAGCAAGCGGATCTGACCACTCTCCTTTCGCGAAGGGGACCTGCTCCTCAGGGGGGTCCAGCGGACAGCCAGACAACACAAGCTGTCCTCCACATGGGAGGGCCCGTTCATCATCAGCAAGGCATTACACAACAATGCGTACTACCTGATAGACGCCTAGAAGCCACAGAAACGCAAGAAAGACGCCTCCGGCGAGGAGACGGAGCGCCCATGGAACGCGACACTCCTCCGCCCGTTCTACTGTTGAAAAAAAACGATGTACGTATGTATCCCTACCCTTTTGGGCTTATGAATGCAATGGGTGCCCCAGACCGGCTCTTGGGGCACGCCCTGTTTCATTTCCTCCAAAAGATTCATCGCCCACCGCCCCCCGACCCGGCTCCCGGGCCCGGGGGCTAGCCGGCTGGACCTAGAACGCTTCTCCAGAAATTGGCTAAGTAATGTGAGCCGGCCAAACCTCCTCACCCTTACTAGCTACAGAACTGGCTCTCGGCTGTCCGGCTAACGGGGCCTCGGGACAGCAAGGTGTGGCTCACACGAAAGGTCAAACGAAGGGAGACCTCGGCTAGGACCAGCCGAACCATTGCCACATCTCTACGACTCTACTTATCCCAAAAGGCCCTCGCAATTCCTAAGTTCTGATCCGGCTCCCCTGAGGCAGAGACCCCAACCCAGCTACAGACCGGGTCCCGGCTGTCAGGCTGTCGGGGCCAAAATCAAAGGAGAAAAGGAGAAGGACCGAAAAGAATCAAGCAGGCAAAAAAGGTTAAGGACAAGTCGGCATGAGTAACAAGGCAAACACACTAAATATTCATAGAATAAATGTTAAGACAAAAGTGGCTCACGACCAGCATAGTTCATTACATAAAACACCCCCAGTGGGTGGATTCGAGCCTAATTTGCACAGAGAGAAAAGAGAAAGATAAAAAAACGCCCAGGGGCTCAGGCCACCGGCGCGTCGCCAGCCGGCGTGCCCCCAGCTGGCACCTCGCTCGGCGGCTCGACTCTTGCCTCGGAGGTGGTCGCGGCCTTCGGGTCAGCCTCCTTGGCCTTCGAGGTGGCCTCCTTGGTTTTAGCCGTCTCGCCACTCGAGTCGGTATTCTCGTCGACAACCTCATCATCCGCCGGGCCTTGGGGCATGCCGAAGGAGTCCTCGGGCAACGTTTTGCCGTCCTCGCCAAGGGCCGACAGGAACTCGTCCGCGTCGACATATGACGCGAGCTCATTGGCCCGATGGATAAGGGCCGACTCACAAGCCTCCCGCTCCATGGCCGGCACGTCCCGCATGGTCGTCAACTGGCCTAGATCCACGCCGCGATACCACGACATAACGAACTGGAGCACCATCTACGCCTGGCTCGGGCGGCCGACGCCTTCCAGGCTTCGAGGCGGGGGATGGCATGTGTTGGAAATATGCCCTAGAGCCAATAAATAAAGTGTTTATTATTGTATTTCCTTGTTCATGATAATAGTTTATTGCCCATGCTATAATTGTATTAATTGGAAACATCGATACATGTGTGGATACATAGACAAACACAATGTCCCTAGTGTGCCTCTAGTGAACTAGCTCGTTGATCGAAAGATGGTTAAGGTTTCCCAGCCATGGACATGAGATGTCATTTGATAATGGGATCACATCATTAGGAGAATGATGTGATGGACAAGACCCAAACAACAAACGTAGCTTATGATCGTGTCAGTTTATTGCTACTGTTTTCTGCATGTCAGGTATATGTTCCTATGACCATGAGATCATGAACTCACAGATGTCGGAGGAGTACCTTGTGTGTATCAAACGTCGCAACGTAACTGGGTGACTATAAAGGTGCTTTACAGGTGTCTCCCAGGGTGTCTGTTGAGTTGGCATGGATCAAGACTGGGATTTGTTACTCCGTGTGACAGAGAGGTATCTCAGGGCCCACTCGGTAATACAACATCACAATAAGCCTTGCAAGTAATGTGACTAAGTGTTAGTTGCGAGATCTTGTATTACAGAACGAGTAAAGAGACTTGCCAGTAACGAGGTTGAACTAGCTATGGAGATACCGATGATTGAATCTCGGGCAAGTAACATACCGAAGAACAAAGGGAACATCATACGGGATTAACTGAATCCTTGACACAGAGATTCGACCGATAAAGATCTTCGTAGAATATGTATGAACCAATGTGGACATCCAGGTCCCGCCATTGGTTATTGACCGTAGAGGTGTCTCGGTCATGTCTACATAGTTCTCAAACCCGCAAGGTCTGCACACTTAAGGTTTGGTGACGTTTCGGTAGTATAGAGTTGTGTATGGTGGTGACCGAAGTTTGTTCAGAGTCCCGGATGAGATCCCGGACGTCACGAGGAGCTCCAGAATGGTCTGGAGGTAAAGATTCATATATAGGAAGTCCTGTTTTGGTCGTCGGAAAAGTTCCGGGCTTATCGGTAGTGTACCGGGAGTGCAGGTAGTGTACCGAGAGACCTCCGGGAGGGGTATTTCGACCCAAGAGGCTTCATGGGCTGTGGGAGAGTGAATATCAGCTCTTAGTGGGCTGGTGGAAACTCCCACACAAAACCCATGTGGCTGGAGGAAAAAAACCAATAGGAAAAGGTGGGAAAAAGGCAAAAAGGAGCAATCCTAGTCCTACTAGGATTGGAGGAGGAATCCTCCTCTCCTAGTAGGTTCGGCCGAACCAGCTAGCCTTGGAGGCCAAGGCTGCCTCCTCTCCTCCTCTCCTCTTATATATACTAGTGGATTTCTAGGGTTTTGCACTAGTTTTTCAGCCACGTGCAACCCTAATCTCTAGTGCATAGTTTCTCCTCTGGATTGGATTTCTGCAGTGCTTAGGCGAAGCCCTGCCGGAATTGCTCCACCACCATCGCCGGAGTGCCATCAGGCTGCCAAAGAACTCTTCTTCCTCTCCACTCCCTCTTGCTGTATCAAGACGGTGGAGATCGTCATCAAGCTGTACGTGTGCTGAACGCGGAGGTGCCGTCCGTTCGGTACTAGATCGGAAGGTTCGTGATCAAGTTCGTGGGACGGATCGTGATCGGATCTCGGGACAGATCGTGATTGGATCGCGGGACGGATCGTTATTGGATCGCGGGACGCACGGCGATTTGGATCGCGAAGACGTTCGACTACACCAACCGCGTTTCAACGCTTCCCGCTTAGCGATCTACAAGGGTATGTAGATCCACTATCCCTCTCGTAGATGCTCGTCACCATGGATAGATCTGCGTGTGCGTAGGAAATTTTTTGTTTCCCATGCAACATTCCCCAACAGTGGCATCATGAGCTAGGTCTATGTGTAGATGAGATCGCGAGTACAACACAAAAGGTTTGTGGGCGTTGATGCTTAGATTGCTTCCTCCCTTGGTCGGATTTTGGTTGAGCGGTATTGTGAGATGAAGTGGCTCGGACCAACATTACTCGTATGCTTACGAGAGAACGGTTCCCTCGACGCAACTTGTTGCCTAGATGGCTTGCGGGTGGCAGTTTCTCTCACTTTAGTTGGATCGGATTCGACAAAGGCGGTCCTTAAGAAGGTTGAAAAGAAAATTATGTATCACCGTTGTGGTTTATGCGTAGGTGAGAATCGTTCTTGCTAGAAACCCGTAGCAGCCACGTAAAACATGCAACAACGATTAGAGGACGTCTAACTTGTTTTTGCAGGGTATGTTGTGATGTGATATGGCCAATTACATGATGTGATATATGTGATGTATGAGATGATCATGTGATGTATAGAATTTCACGACTTGCATGTCGATGAGTACGACAACCGGCAGGAGCCATAGGGTTGTCTTTAATTATTGTATGACCTGCGTGTCAATCATTAAGCGCTATGTAATGCTTTACTTTATCGCTAAACGGTAGCAATAGTAGTAGAAGCATGGTGGGCATGACAACCCGATGGCGACACGTTGATGGACATCAAGATGATGGAGATCATGGTGTCATCTGGTGACGATGGAGATCATGTCGGTGCTTTCATGATGGAGATCAAAAGCACAAGTTCATGGCCATATCATGTCACTTATGAATTGCATGAGATGTTAATCCTTTTATGCACCTTGATTTGCTTAGTACGACGGTAGCATTATAAGGTGATCCCTCACTTAAATTTCAAGATAAATTCTGTTCTCCCCGAGTGTGCACCGTTGCGAAAGTTCGTCGTGTTGAGACACCACGTGATGATCGGGTGTGATAGACTCTACGTTCACATACAACGGGTGCAAGCCAGTGTTGCACGCGCAGAATACTTGGGTTAAACTTGACGAGCCTAGCATGTACAGACATGGCCTCAGAACACAAGAGACCGAAAGGTCGAACATGAGTCATATAGTGGATATGATCAACATAATGATGTTCACCATTGAAGCCACCTCAACTTACGTGATGATCGGACTTGAGTTGGTGGATTTGGATCATGTGACACTCAGATGACCTGAGGGATGTCAAGTTGAGTGGGAGCTTTAGTAATTTGATTAACTAAACTCATTATCTTGAACAATAGTCTAAATAAACTTTGCATATTTATGTTGTAGATCAATGGCTCGCGCAATAGCACCCCTGAATTTTAATGCGTTCCTAGAGAAAGCTAAGTTGAAAGATGACGGAAGTAACTTTGTTGACTGGGCCCGTAATCTGAGGATTATCCTCACGGCTACCCAGAAATCATATGTCCTTGATGCACCGCTTGGTTACCAACTAGAAGTTATGACCTCCGAAGACGTTAAGAACGCTTGGGAGGCACGTACTAGAGATTACTCAATAGTTCATTGTGCGATATTGTATGGCTTAGAACCGGGACTTCAAAGACGTTTTGAACGTCATGGAGCATATGAGATGTTCCAGGAGTTGAAGTTTATCTTTCAAAAGAACGCCCGGATCGAGAGGTATGAAACCTCCAATAAGTTCTATTCTTGTAAGATGGAGGAGAACGGGTCTATCAGTCAACATATACTCAGAATGTCTGGGTATTCAACTCGTCTAGCGGAGTTGGGAATTGCCCTTCCGCCAGAGGCGATCACTGACAGAGTTCTTCAATCACTGCCACCTAGTTACAAGAGCTTTGTGATGAACTGTAACATGCACGGGATGAACAAGTCAGTCGCCGAGCTGTTTGTGATGCTAAAAGTCGCCGAGTCTGAAATCCAGAAAGAACATCAAGTGTTGATGGTCAATAAAACCACTAGTTTCAATAAAAATGGCAAGGTCCAGGGCAAGGGCAAGAAGGGTAAAACCAAGAAGGATGGCAAAGAAGTTGCTACTCCTGTAAGGAAGCCCAAGCATGGACCCAAGCCAGAAACTGAGTGCTTTCATTGCAAGGGAACTGGTCACTGGAAGCGGAACTGCCCCAAGTACCTGGCTGACAAGAAGGCGACCAACGACAAACAAGGTATATATGATATACATGTTATTGATGTGTACCTTACTAGCTCTCGTAGTAGTGCCTGGGTATTTGATACCGGTTCGGTTGCTCACATTTGCAACTCAAAGCACGAACTACGGAATAAACGAAGGCTGGCAAAGGACGAAGTGACGATGAGCGTGGGAAATGGTTCCAAGGTTGATCTGATCGCCGTCGGCATGCTCTCTCTTCGATTACCATCGGGATTAGTGATGAACCTGAATAATTGTTATTTAGTGCCTGCGTTAAGCATGAACATTATATCTTTATCTTGTTTATTGCGAGACGGTTACTCATTTAAATAAGAGAATAAAGGTTGTTCTATTTATATGAGTAATATCTTTTATGGTCATGCACCCAATGTTAGGGGTTTATTCATGTTGAATCTTGATAGTGATGACACACATGTTCATAACACTGATGCCAAAAGATTTAGAGTTGATAATGATAGTACCACTTTCTTGTGGCACTGCCGTTTAGGTCATATTGGTGTAAAACGCATCAGGAAGCTCCATGCTAATGGACTTTTGGAGTCACTTGATTTTGAATCACTTGACACATGTGAACCATGCCTCATGGGCAAGATGACTAAAACGCCGTTCTCTGGAACAATGGAACGGGCGAGTGACTTATTGGAAATCATACATACTGATGTGTGCAGTCCAATGAATGTTACAACGCGTGGTGGATATCGTTATTTTCTCACCTTCACTGATGACTTAAGTAGATATGGGTATATTTACTTAATGAAACACAAGTCTGAAACGTTTGAAAAGTTCAAGCAATTTCAGAGTGAAGTTGAGCATCATCGTAACAAGAAGATTAAGTTCATGCGATCTGATCGAGGAGGTGAATATCTGAGTTATGAGTTTGGCAGTCACTTAAGACAGTCTGGAATTGTTTCACAGTTGACACCGCCTGGAACACCACGGCGTAATGGTGTGTCCGAACATCGTAATCGAACCTTATTAGATATGGTGTGTTCTATGATGTCTCATGCTGATTTGCCACTATCGTTTTGGGGTTATGCATTAGAGACAGCTGCATTCACTTTAAATAGAGCACCATCAAAATCCGTTGAGACGATGCCATATGAACCAAGGTTTGGCAAGAAGCCAAAGTTGTCGTTTCTTAAAGTTTGGGGATGTGATGCTTATGTCAAAAAGCTTCAGCCTGAAAAGCTGGAACCCAAAGAGGAGAAATGCGTCTTCATAGGATACCCGAAAGAGACAGTCGGGTATACCTTCTATCTCAGATCCGAAGGCAAAGTGTTTGTCGCTAAGAACGGAACATTTCTTGAGAAAGAGTTTCTCTCGAAAGAATCGAGTGGGAGGAAAATAGAGCTTGATGAGGTTATTGAACCTTTACTTCAACCAGAAAGTAGCGCAGCGCAGAAGGATGTTTCTGTGGAACCTACGACGGTAGAAGAGGAAGTTAATGATGATGATCATGAAGCTTCGGATCAAGCTGCTGTTGAACCTCGTAGGTCGACAAGGCCGCGTACTACCCCGAAGTGGTACGACAACCCTGTCTTGGAGGTCATGTTGTTGGACAACAATGAACCTACGAGCTATGGAGGAGCAGTGATGGGCCTGGATTCCGAGAAATGGTTAGAGGCCATGAAATCCGAGATGGGATCCATGTATGAAAACACAGTATGGACTTTGTAAGTATTACCTGAAGGGCGAAAGGCCATTCAGAACAAATGGATCTTTAAGAAGAAGACAGACGCGGACGGTAATGTCGCCGTCTATAAAGCTCGACTTGTGGCAAAGGGTTTTTCACAAGTTCAATGAGTTGACTACGATGAGACTTTCTCACCCGTAGCAATGCTTAAGTCTATCAGAATCATGTTAGCAATAGCTGCTTATTTCGACTATGAAATTTGGCACATGGATGTCAAAACAGTGTTCCTCAACGGTTTCCTTGAGGAAGAGTTGTATATGATGCAACCCGAAGGTTTTGTCGATCCAGAGAATGCTGACAAAGTTTGCAAACTCCAGCGATCCATTTATGGACTGGTGCAAGCATCTCGGAGTTGGAATAAGCGCTTTGATGAGGTGATCAAAGCGTTTGAGTTTATACAAGTTTACGGAGAAGCTTGTATTTACAAGAAAATGAGTGGGAGCTCTATAGCATTTCTAGTATTATATGTGGATGACATATTGCTGATTGGAAACAATATAGAAATGCTGGAAAGCGTGAAGGAATATTTGAACAAGAGTTTTTCAATGAAGGACCTAGGAGAAGCTGCTTTCATATTAGGCATTAAAGATCTATAGAGATAGATCGAGACGCTTAATAGCACTTTCTCAAAGCACATACCTTGATAAAGTTTTGAAGAATTTCAAAATATAACAGTCCAAGAAGGGGTTCTTGCCTGTGTTACAAGGTGTGAAGTTGAGTAAGACTCAATGCCCAGTAACTGCAGAAGATAGAGAAAAGATGAGTGTCATCCCCTATGCTTCAGCCATAGGCTCTATCATGTATGCAATGCTGTGCACAAGACCTGATGCCAGCCTTGCCATAAGTATGGCCGAAAGGTTTCAAAGTCATCCTGGA
The DNA here is from genome assembly GCA_022496015.1 of Hordeum marinum. Classification (NCBI taxonomy): domain Eukaryota; kingdom Viridiplantae; phylum Streptophyta; class Magnoliopsida; order Poales; family Poaceae; genus Hordeum; species Hordeum marinum. Next base: position 377,506,119 of record CM039678.1, on the reverse strand, counting down.
ATGGAGCACTGGCAAGCGGTCAAGAATATCCTTAAGTACCTTAAAAGGACTAAGGAAATGTTTCTCGTTTATGCAGGTGATGAAGACCTCGTCGTAAAGGGTTACGTCGATGCAAGCTTTGACACTGATCCAGATGACTCTAAGTCGCAAACCGGATACGCATTTATTCTTAACGGGGGAGCGGTAAGCTGGTGCAGTTCCAAGCAAAGCGTGGTAGCTGATTCTACGTGCGAAGCGGAATACATCGCAGCCTCGGAGGCGGCGAAGGAAGGTGTCTGGATGAAGCGGTTCATGACAGATCTTGGAGTAGTGCCCAGTGCACTGAATCCAATGAACCTGTTCTATGACAACACTGGTGCCATTGCTCTGGCCAAGGAACCAAGGTTTCACAAGAGGACCAGACACATAAAGAGACGCTTCAACTCCATCTGCAATTACATCGAGGAGAAGGACATAAATATTTGCAAAGTGCACACAGATCTGAATGTTGGAGACCCGTTGACTAAACCTCTTCCAAGGGCTAAACATGATCAACACTAGAACTGCATGGGTGTTCGATTCATTAAAATGTAAATCACATAGTGATGTGAACTAGATTATTGACTCTAGTGCAAGTGGGAGACTGTTGGAAATATGCCCTAGAGGTAATAAATAAAGTTTTTATTATTGTATTTCCTTGTTCATGATAATCGTTTATTGTCCATGCTATAATTGTATTAATTGGAAACATGGATACATGTGTGGATACATAGACAAACACAATGTCCCTAGTATGCCTCTAGTGAACTAGCTTGTTGATCGAAAGATGGTTCAGGTTTCCTAGCCATGGACATGAGATGTCATTTGATAACGGGATCACATCATTAGGAGAATGATGTGATGGACAAGACCCAAACAACAAACGTAGCTTATGATCGTGTCAGTTTATTGCTACTGTTTTCTGCATGTCAAGTATATGTTCCTATGACCATGAGATCATGCAACTCACAGATGTCGGAGCAGTACCTTGTGTGTATCCAATGTCGCAACGTAACTGGGTGACTATAAAGGTGCTGTATAGGTGTCTCCGAGGGTGTCTGTTGAGTTGGCATGGATCAAGACTGGGATTTGTTACTCCGTGTGACGGAGAGGTATCTCAAGGCCCACTCGGTAATACAACATCACAATAAGCCTTGCAAGCAATGTGACTAAGGGTTAGTTGCGAGATCTTGTATTACGGAATGAGTAAAGAGACTTTCCAGTAACGAGGTTGAACTAGGTATGGAGATACCGACGATCGAATCTCGGGCAAGTAACATACCGAAGAACAAAGCGAACATCATACGGGATTAACTGAATCCTTGACATAGAGGTTCGACTGATAAAGATCTTCGTAGAATATGTAGGAACCAATGTGGACATCCAGGTCCCGCCATTGGTTATTGACCGTAGAGGTGTCTCGGTCATGTCTACATAGTTCTCGAACCCGCAGGGTCTGCACACTTAATGTTTGGTGACGTTTCGGTAGTACAGAGTTGTGTATGGTGGTGACTGAAGTTTGTTCGGAGTCCCGGATGAGGTCCCAGACATCACGAGGAGCTCCGGAATGGTCCAGAGGTAAAGGTTCATATATAGGAAGTCCTGTTTTGGTCACCCTAAAAGTTCCGGGCTTATCGATAGTGTACCGGGAGTGCCGGGAGTGTACCGGGAGACCTCCGGGAGGGGTATTTCGACCCAAGAGGCTTCATGGGCTGTGGGAGAGTGAATATCAGCCCTTAGTGGGATTGTGGAAACTCCCACACAAAGCCCATGTGGCTGGAGGAAAAAAACCAATAGGAAAAGGTGGAAAATAAAGGCAAAAAGGAGCAATCCTAGTCCTACTAGGATTGGAGGAGGAATCCTCCTCTCCTAGTAGGTTCGGCCGAACCAGCTAGCCTTGGAGGCCAAGGCTGCCTCCTCTCCTCCTCTCCTCCTATATATATTAGTGGATTTCTAGGGTTTTGCACTAGTTTTTCAGCCACGTGCAACCCTAATCTCTAGTGCATAGTTTCTCCTCTGGATTGGATTTCTGCAGTGCTTAGGCGAAGCCCTGCCGGAATTGCTCCACCACCATCGCCGGAGCATCGTCAGGCTGCCAGAGAACTCTTCTTCCTCTCCACTCCCTCTTGTTGGATCAAGACGGTGGAGATCGTCATCAAGCTGTACGTGTGCTGAACGCAGAGGTGCCGTCCGTTCGGTACTAGATCGGAAGGATCGTGATCAAGTTCGTGGGACGGATCGTGATCGGATCGCGGGATGGTTCGTGATTGGATCGCGGGACGCACGGCGATTTGGATCTCGAAGACGTTCGACTAATCCAACCATGTTTCTTAACGCTTCCCGCTTAGCGATCTACAAGGGTATGTAGATCTACTCTCCCTCTCGTAGATGCTCATCACCAAGGATAGATCTGCGTGTGCGTAGGAATTTTTTTGCTTCCCATGCAACGTTCCCCAACAGCATGCTCCAGCCACTGGGCCATGCGGTTCGTCGGAGCTCCCCCGTGACCCGGCCACAGCGTGGCAATAACCTCTTTTCCGGCTGTCTTCAGCCGATCCACGCTCCGCTCAAGATGGGTCATCCGCATCTCGATGGCGAGCCCGATCTCTTCCACGTCCCACGGGGCGTCCTGCTCGATGGAGCGACCCTGTTCCCGAAGGTACTCCCGGTGCGCATAGCGTGACGCTGAGTTTCTGGGAAGCGCCCTAAGGGAAAGAAGAAGAAGAAACAAAGGCGAATCAAAACACAAGAATCAGCAAAGGGAAAAGCGATTGATTGGAGAAGATAAGGAAAAGCACTCACCCTGAATGGCATCGTCCACCCCAAGGGCGAAGTTGAGCTCCACCGTCCGCTCCGTCTCCACAGTCGCCTCCGACACGGCAAGGGAGCCTCGGACCTCCTCGAGCATCCTCTCGAGTCGGGTCACTTTGTCTTGGAGGGTGGCGGTCCTCCGGGTGGCGTCAGACGCCTCCTTGATGGCCGTCTCCCGGGCCACCACCTCCTTCGCCGCCTCGGCTTTGAGCCGGTCCCGGACCGCCTCCCCGTCCACTAGCAGCACGGCCAATCGGTCCTTCTCCTGCATGGCCGCCTGGACGTCTTGCGCCAGCCGGTCCCGCTCGGAGACGAGCCCGACCTTCTCCTCCCGAAGGGTGGCCAGGTCACCTGCAAGACACGACGAGCATCAGCCGACTCTCGGGGGCTATGTGCCCCCCTGCGAAGTCCAACTGACCTTGCACGTGCGCCAGATCCTCCTCCAGGCGGTAGAATCCGTATTTGCCACGGTTGTGGATGGCGACCGCCTCCTCGAATAGCTTCTTCCGTAGGGAGGTTCCCTCCTGTCAAAAGGAGGCAAAGATCAAGACGCACTCAAAAGAGATCCAACCCGGCTGCCCGTCAGCCGGCCAGCCAGCCCGCATCTCGGGGGCTACACCCAGTGGGTGCGCTCGCGTGCTCCCACTGAGAACTCAAAGACAAAGCAATTAGGCTTGCCTCTGCACGCTGCAGCGCGGCATCTGCCACCTCCGCGAACCGGCCCAGCTACTGCCGGCACCGGTCCAAGATGCTCCCCAAGTCCCCGAAGGAGGGGACCGGGCCGCCCGTCTGGGGAGCTGGTAGGGCTGGCGCACGCGCCAACGCCTCCCAGTCTCGGAGCACCTCTTGCATAGACCGCAGGTCCTCCGGGCCCGGCTGCCGCTACCACCCAAGCTTGTCGCGGCGCCAGCCCTGGGGGCGGGTTGATGACGGCAAGGGCCCGGGAGTCGCTTCCCGCTGCCCCCCGCCCAACGTCGTCGCCACCTCCGTTTCCTGCCGCTCCGGCGCGACGATCGCGACGGAGGGCAGCTCCACCTCCATGGCCGCCACCTCTGGCACCGCCTCTGGGGCCACCGGGGCCTCCGGCACCTTGACCCGGGCCGGCTCGACCGCAGGCAAGGTCACCTCCGGCACCTCGGTCCGGGCCACCTCAGGAGCCGGCTCCACCGTCATCACCCCCACTTGGGGCGCCTCCTGCATGGACGGGGGCACTGGCGGATCCATGGCCGCTCCTCACCGCTCACTCAATGGAGGCCTCGACGTGCGGGTCGACTCCGCCGCCAAGTCCGACGCTCGCGGGGGAACCGCCGACCTCCTGTGCCTTTGGCTGCTCGAGGTCCCGGAGTGCGAGGCCCCTCCTTGCGTCCCGGACTTGGAGGCTCGCAGCTTCGCGAGCCTCCTCTTCTCCTCCCGCTGGGTGGCCGCGTGCTCGCGGGCCAGCTGGCTGGCGGCATCCGTCGGATCCCTCACCGGCTCCTCCTCGTGGAGCTCGATGGGGTCACTGCAGCGCCCAAGGACTGGTTATTTACCGGCTGGCGACCAGGAAGAAAACTCACATAAGGGAAAAACTTACCCAATGACGAGGGGCAAGGCCCTCTTGATGCATGGCAGCGGCCTCCGCGCGGCCACCTTCACCTGCTTTGGGCCGGACGGCGGAGCCGCCGGCCCCCCCAGAGCCGGTCTCTTCCCCCGGCCGACCGCTCCGGCCGCCGAGGCTTGAGCCGACCGCTCCTTGCTCCTCTGACCCTGGCGCGCCGAGGGAGGACGCTCGTTCAGAATCATTAATTCATCATCATCGTCGTCGTCATCCGTCCAGTCCCCGATCGTGGGGGCAAGAGGGAACTCGCCCGCTCTGCTGGGCTCCCCGGCCGCGCCGGACCCTCCGGCTCCACTGGGAGCGCCAGTTCGCGGGTCTGCCGGCTAATCGACTCCTCCTGAGGAGTCCACCCCCTCCTCCGGGGGGCCTCGCGTCTCGTAGTCTTCGGAGTCGGAGTTTTCACGCTCCGCCTTGAAGATCTGAGGATGCACGCCGTCCGATGTATTCTGTCGCACCAACAGTTGTGGTCAGCACATCAAAGTAAGCTCTCCAGCCGGGTGTCAGCTGGGAAGTATCAAACGAAGAAGAAACCACCTCGACGAAAGACTTACCAGGGGCCGGTTGATGCGGTCGTACGACTCCATGCTGAAGGACCACGACGCGGGCTTCAGCTTGAACGTCGTAAGGGCGTTCACCCACTTCACCACCTGAGCCGGCGTTAACTCGACGGTGGACAGTCCGTAGGGGACGCGCCGGCCGGACATGTCGCAGATCTAGTGTGGCCTCAGCTGGAGGGGCAACACCCGGCGCGAGATAAAGGCCGCCACCAGGTCGGCAGCGACCAGCCCCTCGGAGCTCTTTAGCTGTGTGAGCCAGCCAAGCTCCTCCAGGGCCACGCCGCGGGGGGCAGCCCCCAGCCAGTTTATCTAGGTGGACTGCCTATAGACAAATGGCGGCAGCCGGATGTAGTCTGTTTTCGAGTCGGCGTTCTTCACGTAGAAGAACGTCCAGTGCCACCCCTTGACGGAGTCGATGAGAGAAAGAGGGGGAAGCACGAGACACCATGGCAGCACACCACCGTGCCCCCACAGGTGTCGCTTTTCAACGGCTTGAGATAGAACAGCGCATTGAAGAAATCGATGAAGGGAAGAACGCCGAGGTACCCCTCGCACAACATCACGGAAGCGGAAAGATTAAAGATCGAGTTGGGGTCGAGATTATGCGGCTGGAGGTCGAAGGTATCGAGGAGAAAGCGGAAGAAGAGACTCAATGGAGCCCGAAGCCCCGGGAGCAGTACCAGAGGAACACGACGTGTTCCCCTGGCTATGGCGCCGGTGCCACCTCGTCGCCCGACGCACGTGTGAAAGCACATTTGCTCCCTTGGTGGTTTTGGTAATTAATAACAACATATAAAGCATTGAACTAATGTTTCCACCAAGTATATTTCAGGAAATGTTCAATGATAGGATTGGCAAAAGGAGATTGTGGACATACCCCAAGATGCAAGGAAATAGGTTGGCCAAGCTTCAAGCAAGAGGACTCTACACTTTATATTTGTGAGAAATCACTTTGAGTCCATAGGAAAGCCAATACTATTAAAAGGGGGTAAGGTTTTGATTGGTGAATAAGTGGCTCAAACGTGCACAAATGATAGTCGCCAAAAACATCCACGAACTCTCCCACCAAAGTATGTTCTATACCTAACACTCAAAATTGGTGCAACCAACTATCCCATAACGGTGCCACCGATTCCAGAACCTAGACAGACTCAAGCCAAACCCTAGCCACTTCAGTGCAACCGATTCCATACCGGTGCCACCGAGTTTAGGTTGCCAACTTTCTGTTACGCAAATTCACATTTTCGGTCCCACCAAGAATGTAGGATCGGCGTCACCGAGATTGGAAATCTGACCGTTGGTCACCTTATCGGTGCAACCGAGTTTCCTATATCGGCTTTACCGAGATTCAAAAGTTGCCGCCTTTTGATCACTTCGGTACCACCGAGATTAACACATTGGTGTCACCGAGTTGGTCATTTTGTGTGTAACGGTTGGATTTTTGGGGATGACTATATATACCCCTTCACCACCACCTACTTGAGAGAGAAAAGCACTCAGAACTATTCCATACCTATCCTATCAGATTTTCTGAGAGAGAACCACCTACCCTTGTGTTGAGGTCAAGATCTTCCACTCCAATCATATGGATCTTGATTTCTAGCCTCCCCAAGTAGCTTTCCACCAATCCCATCTCTTCCACCATGCCAAATCTGTGAGAAAGTGATTGGGTGCTGAGGAGTCTATCATCTTGAAGCACAATAGCAAGGAGTTCATCGTCATTACCGAGCCTATTACCTTTTGGAGGGTGGTGCCTCCTAGATTGGTTAGATGTCGCTTGGGAGCCTCCTACTTCGTGTTGTGGAGTGAACCAAGAAGTTTGTAAGGGCAAGGAGATTGCCTACTTAGTGAAGATCTACCCATAGTGAGGCTAGTCCTGTTGGGGAACATTGCTTGGGAAACAAAAAATTTCCTATGCAGACGCAGATCTATCCATGGTGATGAGCATCTACGAGAGGGAGAGTGAATCTACGTACCCTTGTAGATCGCTAAGCGGGAAGCGTTAAGAAACGCGGTTGGTGTAGTCAAACGTCTTTGCGATCCAAATCACCGTGCGTCCCACGATCCAATCACGATCTGTCCCGCGATCCAATCACGATCCATCCCGCGAACTTGATCACGATGCGTCCCACGAACTTGATCATGATCCTTCCGATATAGCGCCGAACGGACGGCACCTCCGCGTTTAGCACACGTACAACTTGATGACGATCTCCGCCATCTTGATCCAGCAAGAAGGAGCGTATAGGAAGAAGAGTTCTCCAGCAGCTTGACGATGGTCCGGCGATGGTGGTGGAGCTATTCCGGCAGGGCTTCGCCTAAGCGCTGTAGAAAACCGATCTGGAGGAGAAACTATGCACTGGAGAAACGGGCAGCACGTGGCTGAAAATTCTGTGCAAAAACCCTAAAACCTCCAGTATATATAAGAGGAAGAGAGGAGGAGGCTTGGCCCAAGTGCCAAGCCTCTAGGAGTCGGCCGAACCAGGTGGGAGAGGTGGAATCCACCTCCAATCCTAGTAGGACTAGGATTCACCCTATTTTTGCCTTTTTCCACTTTTTCTCTTTATTTTTTTCTCCCTAGCCGCATGGGCTCTGTGTGGGACTTACACCAGCCCACTAAGGGCTGGTATTCACTCTCCCACAGCCCATGTTGCCTCTTGGGTCGAAATACCCCTCCCGATGGTCTCCCGGTACACTACCGCACTCCCGGTACACTACCGATGAGCCCGAAACTTTTCCGGCGACCAAAATAGGACTTCCTATATATCAATCTTTACCTTCGGACCATTATGGAGTTCCTCATGATGTCTGGGATCTCATCTGGGACTCCGAACAACCTTCGGTCACCACCATACATAACTCTATATTATCGAAACATCACCAAACCTTAAGTTTGCAGACCCTGCGGGTTCGAGAACTATGTAGACATGACCGAGACACCTCTACGGTCAATAACCAATAGCGGGACCTGGATGCCCATATCTGTTCCTACATATTCTATGAAGATCTTTATCGGTCGAACCTCTATGTCAAGGATTCAGTTAATCCCGTATGATGTTCCCTTTGTTCTTCGGTATGTTACTTGCCCGAGATTCGATCATCGGTATCTCCATACCTAGTTCAACCTCGTTACTGGCAAGTCTCTTTACTCGTTCTGTAATACAAGATCCCGCAACTAACACTTAGTCACATTGCTTGCAAGGCTTATTGTGATGTTGTATTACCGAGTGGGCCCTAAGATACCTCTCCGTCACATAGAGTAACAAATCCCAGTCTTGATCCATGCCAACTCAACAGACACCCTTGGAGATACCTGTAGAGAACCTTTATAGTCACCCAGTTATGTTGCGACATTTGATACACACAAGGCACTCCTCCGATGTTCGTGAGTTGCATGATCTCATGGTCATAGGAACACATACTTGACATGCAGAAAACAGTAGCAATAAACTGACACGATCATATGCTACGTTTGTAGTTTGGGTCTTGTCCATCACATCATTCTCCTAATGATGTGACCCCGTTATCAAATGACATATCATGTCCATGGCTAGTAAACCTTAACCATCTTTCGATCAACGAGCTAGTTCACTAGAGGCACACTAGGGACATTGTGTTTGTCTATGTATCCACACATGTATCCATGTTTCCAATTAATACAATTATAGCATGGACAATAAACGATTATCATGAACAAGGAAATATGATAATAACTAATTTATTATTGCCTCTAGGGCATATTTCCAACAAGTCCTTCATGGACGGAAGCCGTTATGGAATAATCAAGGTTGCTACTTCGTGGACCCTTTTTGGTGGAGCCCTCCATGGACTCTCGCGACCGTTACCCTCCGTGGGTTGAAGACTCCATAAACATGGATGTACGATAGCACCACCTATCAGAACCACGGAAAAAATCATCGTGTCTACAACTGCGTTTGATCTTCCTACCCTATCCCTTCTATACATGCTTGTTGTTACTTTCCGCTGCTATATACTCTTAGAGTTGCATGTGTAGGGTGTACTTGACTTGCCATGAAATGCTAAAAACTGTCAACCCTAAAAATTAACATAGGAAAAACTTTTAATTTGGTCAAGTAGTCTAATCACCCCCCTCTAGACATACTTTCGGTCCTACAAGTGGTATCAGAGCTTTGGTCTCCATTGCTTAGGTCTCACAACTTAGGAGAAGTATGGCGTCTAGTGAGGGAAGTTATCACCGTAGAGGTCCATACTTTGATGGCACTAATTTTTCTAAGTGGAAGCAAAAAATTAAAATGCATATTCTTGGTCATAACCCGCCGTTTGGGTTGTTGTTCGTGTTGGCTTGCAAGGTGAGTTCCTTGCGGATGGACAGGAACCAGATCGTGAAGCGACCGCGGATGAATTAAAGATGTCGCAACTCAATGCTCAAGCATGTGACATTCTCTTCAACTGCTTATGCCCCGAAGAATTCAACAAAATCAGCCGTCTTGAGAATGCAAAAGAGATTTGGGATACTTTGGTTGATATGCACGAAGGAACCGAGTCCATGAGAGAATCCAAGTTGGATGTTCTTCAAGGTCAGCTTGACAAGTTCAAGATGAAGGATGGTGAAGGAATCGCAGAGATGTACTCTAGGCTATATCTCATCACAAATGAGATTGTCGGCTTAGGAAGCAATGAAATGACTGACAAATTCATCATCAAGAAGATACTTAGAGATTTGGATGAGAGATACGACACCGTGTTGAGGGATCACTAGAAGAGTGTCTAGAGGGGGGGGGGTGAATAGACTACTAGCAGGAATTTAAAACCTAACCTTTTCCCAAGTTAATTGGTTTGCAGATTTTAACAGATTTAAGCAAAGCTAGCAAGTCTAACAGCCCTACACATGCATGTCTACAAATATGGCAACGGAAAGTAAAGACATTGCATATGAAATAAAGACTTGAGATAGGTAGATCAAACACAGTTGGAGATGCAAGGATTTTTCCAGTGGTTCTGATAGGTGGCGCTATCGTACATCCACGTTTATGGAGTCTTCAACCCATGGAGGGTAACGGTCGCGAGAGTCCAAAGAGGGCTCCACCAAAAGGGTCCACGAAGTAGCAACCTTGACTATTCCATACGGCTTCCGTCCAGGAAGGACTAGCCTCACTATGGGTAGATCTTCATGAATTAGGCAATCTCTTTGCCCTTACAAACTTCTTGGTTCACTCCACAACACGAAGTAGGAGGCTCCCAAGCGACACCTAACCAATCTAGGAGGCACCACCCTCCAAAAGGTAATAGGCTCGGTAATTACGATGAACTCCTTGCTCTTGTGCTTCAAGATGATAGACTCCTCAGCACACAATCTCTCTCTCATAGGTTTGGCTTGGTAGAAGAGATGGGATTGGTGGAAAGCAACTTGGGGAGGCTAGAAATCAGGATCCATATGATTGGAGTGGAAGATCTTGACCTCAACACAAGGTAGGTGGTTCTCTCTCAGAAAGTCTGATAGGATAGGTATGGAATAGTTCTGAGTGCTTCCCTTTCGAGTAGGTGGTGGTGAAGGGGTATATATAGGCATCCCTAGAAATCAGACCGTTACACACAAAATGACCAACTCGGTGACACCGATGTGTTAATCTCGGTGGTACCGAAGTGACCAAAAGGTGGCAACGTTTGAATCTCAGTGAGACCGATATAGGAAACTCGGTTGCACCGATAAGGTGACCAACGGTCAGATTTCCAATCTCAGTGACGCTGATCCAACATTCTCGGTGGGACCGAAAATGTGAATTTGCGTAATGGAAAGTTGGCAACCTAAACTCGGTGGCACCGGTATGGAATCGGTTGCACCGAAGTGGCTAGGGTTTGGCTTGAGTCTGTCTAGGTTCTGGAATCGGTGGCACCAAAGTGAGAGAGTTGGTTGCACCGATTTTGAGTGTTGGGTATAGAACAGACTTTGGTGGGAGAGTTTTGTGGATGTTTTTGGTGACTATCACTTGTGCACGTTTGAGCATATTGTTCACCAACAAAACCTTACCCCCTTTTAATAGTATTGGCTTTCCTATGACTTAAAGTGATTTCTCACAAGTATAAAATGTAGAGTCCTCTAGCTTGAAGCTTGGCCAACCTATTTCCTTGAATCTTGGGGTTTGTCCACAATCTCCTTTAGCTAGACCTCTCTATGGATCGTATCTGAAATGCACTAGGTAAAAATATCAGTCCAAGAGACAATGTATGTTGTCATGAATTATCAAAACCACCAAGGGAGCATGTTGTGATTTTATGTGTGCACATTAATCCAAATGATGCCAAACTACAAAGATCTCAAGCCTACGGAAGTCATTGGAAGGATTCTTGCTCATGAGATGACACTCAAAGATAAAGAAGAACTTCATCACAAGTCTAGCGGTGCTTACAAAGCCACAAGTGCTGCTCCCACAACTTCAAGCAACAACCTTGTCACCAATGAAGAGATAAGCCTCATGGTCAAGAAATTCAACAAGTTCTACAAGAATAGAGGCAAAGAAAGAAACTCCAACTCAAGATATGAAGAGAAGCGTTCGTCAAGTCGTGACCGCAATTGTTACAATTGTGGGAAGCCCGTAGACTACTCAAATGAGTGCATGGCTCCCTACAAAAGAAGAGAAGAGTCACCTCGAAGACGAAGCTCAAGAAATGAGTCACCACAAAGAGAGAGAAGGAGTAGAGATGATCGTTATGAACGAAGACACTCAAGGAGAAGTAGAGATTTGGAGAAGAAGGCCAAGTACACCAAGAGCTACACAAGAAGAAAACATCAAGCTCATGTTGGTGAATGGGTTTCTGGCTCCGCCTCTGACAACAACTCTGAGAGAAGTTATCACTCCAACTCCGACCATAGTAAAGGTGATGGTGTTGCCGGAATTTCTCTAGTGACTACCAACTCTACGATCTATTTGATTCACCAAACAAAGGGAGTGGAAGTTGCTTCATGGCTAAAGGCCCCAAAGTATCACACCCCGAATATCTTGATTTTGATAGTGATGAAGATGATTTGCTTTGTGATGATGACTTGCTTTATGATAAAACTAGTGATGTTGATCAAAATGAACTTGATAATTCTCATGCTAGTCAGGATGAGTCATTTGATGATAAGATGAAAATAGAACAACTAACTAAAGAACTAAACACTCTTAAGTTAGCTCATGAATCTACTCTCGAAGATCATAGAGAGCTTGTGAGAACTCATGAGAAGCTACGCTTCGAGAAGCTCAACTTGGAGCAAGAGCATGAGTTTCTCAAAGCTATCAATGACGATCTACGAAAGAAGACTTCATCTTATCTAGTCAAACGACTACTCTTGTCTACTTTCATGCCTCAAGTTAAAACTAAGCAATCTAGTAACAAAGGCAAGATAGGTTCTTCATCTAGTAGCAACAATAAAAATGCTAAACCCAATGATGTTGCTTCTAGTAGTTCTATTGATTCCACTAATGATGATTCTCTTAGCCAAGTTACACTTGAGCAACAAAATGCTTTATTGAAAGGAATTATAGAAAAAGGTATCTGCAAGAGTCTTACCGGATGTAAGCAATTTGAGGAAATTGTACGCAAGCACGGAGGATACTGGAAGAATCGTGGTGTTGGCTACCTCAACGCTAATGGAGTTGAGTGGGAAGAAGGTCAATATCCCTAGCCCAAGTTTGTTCCTCAAAAGGAGAAGTATGAAAATACTCTTCCCAATGGGACAAACACTCAAGATGACCTTCCACCACCATACCACAAGCTCAAGGGCAAGAACAAGCTTCAAGAGGACATTGACTCATATGAAGATGAACCCCTAGCTTTGGTGGAGTGGGTTCCCAAGGCTACTTCAAGCTCAACTACTACAAAGGCTACTTCAACACCAAGGATCCCCATCAACTTGATGTGGGTCCCCAAGAAGAAGAACTAGAAGGTTCTTGAGGGGTGACTCCGCCAATGAAATTCACTCACATTCATTATTGGCAAGAACTTTTTTCACTCAACATCAACTCAATGGAGTAGTTCAAGGAGTCATACATTCCCTCAAAGGTAAGCAAGGGACAAGGTAATCAACTAATCAATGGACATCATAACATATGCTTTGCACTCCATGTCCATAGATATACTTGTATTTGTCTCTTGTATGTTGGGACTAACCCATGTAGGTGAGAAGAGAAAGGAGACAACAAGGATGCTCCCAACTCGTGGTGATCTTCATCAACATTGAGCATCCACAACTACCTCACCAACATGAAGTCTTCATCGACAAAACCCAAGGTTAGTTTATCCCTCTTATGGGGGGATGTCACATTAAGGGGGAGCTTTACTCTAAGACTTGAGTCAAAGCATCTCTTAGTGTGTGACAATATTAAATGCTTTATGTAAAAATGGTAACCCCACTTGTGCTTAAATGATGAGTATGACCTATGATCAAGTACTCTTACTTGGCTCCTAAGTCAAATACTCATATATAGATGAATTCGTCATCGCCCAAGTGCTTGTTAGATGCTAGAGTGTTTGTGCATGTTTGTCATGATTTCTTTTGACATCTTATTGTGTGAGCATGTTGGTCTGTATTTATCTTCTCATTCGAGGACATCCAATTGTTGCTATTTGGCTTTTGATTTATCTTTTGCCAATTGGATGGACAAGAATGCCTAGGACCACTCTTTAGCTATCTATGCTTTTTGACCTCATATTCCATTCATGCCGCATCACAAAAACTGAACAAGTGCTTTTTGATCCCTCTGTGTGTGGAGCACTCGGAGTTCCGTATCAACAAGGACTGCCCATTAAAACCTCCCAAGTGCAACTCGGTGGAACCAACACCACAATCTCGGTGTCATTGATTGCCTAGGGTTTATCTGGTTTTCAATCTCGGTACTACCGATTTCATATTCTGGGTTACACCGAGTTTCCCTATCACCTGACAGTTGTGGATCTCGGTGACACCGAAAACATAAAATCGGTATCATCGATAGTGAAGGGTATATATACTGTGGACCCTGATGCTTTGAGATTCAATCTTCAAACGTCGCGCCTCAGAACCCTAAGGTGCCGCCTCGAGAACCCTGGTCATCGCCCTTGTCTTCCTACGCTCCTCCGCCACTGGGAATCGCCACTGTCGACGAAATCTGCACCATCGTGGCCGCCGTAGAGGATCTGCGCCAAGCTAGGGTAAGGATTCAATCTCTAGTGCGCTCCCCATCCGATTCTTGCACATTAGATACTTGATTATCATCTTTGCACCCTTAGCTCATATATCCATCCACTTAAATCTGTAAAATCTTGAGTTAGATGGATTTTCTAGGGTTTTGCCGTCCGCCTGATATATCTTGGTGGAACCGAAACAAAAATATTGGTCTCACCGATATGCTTTTTAGTGAGGGTGAGAACTGACTCGGAGGAACCGAGTAGCTCTTTTTGGTCCGACCGAAAAGGCTGCCAAGTTCTTGTTAAAGAGTTAGTTTGTCTCGGTCTCACCGAAAATTTCTTTTCGGCTCCACCAATATGTATTTGACAGATTGCAAAACTTTTTGAAAACTCATTGCTCAAATTTCAAAAACCAGCCTCATTTAGTGATAACTCATCTACTTCTACTCATCTACACTCTATTCATAGGGTCAGTATGTTAGGCTCAGAGGACAATCAAAATTTGCCGGAGCAGGGAGTTGATATGAGTTCTGGAACAAGCCCGGAAGCCAGTTCTTTCTCAGATCCAAGCACCCCCAGCTCTCATGGGTTGCCCAAGGCTACCACCAGAACCGGGAAGAAGCTAAACTCAGATGAAGAAGATTCAGACTTCGTTCTAGAAGAGATTCTTGCTAAGAAGCAAGAGAAGGCTGCCAAGAAGTCAGCAACTGAAGCTACTTCCTCTAGAAGAGTTGTCAGCAAGATATATGCTCCTGCTTCTACCTTCAAGGCTCATGAGACTGCTAGAGCAACAACTTCTGTTGAGGTCCCCAAGAGAGCTATGCCTAAGAAGGCAGTGGAGAAAAAGTCCAGGAAGTGGATCATTCATGTGACTGGCAGGCCTACTTCCATGTATGAAGATCCAGAGGAAGCAACTGGTGCTGCTGCTGAGGAAGACGATGATGAGCCAGCTACAAAGGCTCCTCCCAAGAAGAAGGCAAAGAAACTGATGTATGATGCTATGCCTAAGGCTAGCACATCCAAGAAGGGTGCTGAGAAGCCTAAGAGGACAACTAGGCAGATTCCAGCTTCTGAGAAGAACAAAGGAACTGCTTCCAGAGTTGAAGATGTGGATGACTTCACAACATTGATGAAGCTCAGATCACACCTTCCAGTACACAATGCTAGCTACCCACTAGCTGAGTACATGAAGAAGAGGAAGGATTCTGGATTGAGGGCATGGAGAGCTGCTGATCCATATGCCCAGAGGAAGAAAACAATTGTGGACTATAGGTTCTATACCAAGGAGCAACATGACTTCTATGAGACTGTGCTCTTTGACAAGAGTCCATCTGTCAGTGATATGCGATACGTTGATTGGAAGTTCATCAAGGAGAATGAGGAATACTTTCCAAGCATCCAGGACAACTCCCACTACATAGGTCTGGATGAGTTCGTTGGCAGAGAATTCACTGCTTGGAATGATGAAATGATCATGCAATTCTACTCCACTGCACACTTCTCTAGAGATGGTAGAATTGTGTGGATGACTGAAGGTGCAAGGTACGAATCAACTGTTGAGGAATGGGCTGATATCTTAGGAGTTCCTGAAGCATAGGATGGTGACTTGGATGTATACTCAGAGTCCAAGGCTAGCCACAATGTTATGGCTAACATGTATAAGGAGATCCCTGCTGCAAATGTGAAGTCTCACATGCTAGGATCAATCTACTTTCTCCAGGATGGCCTCCGCATGATGAACACCATTCTGAGGCATACTTTGATGCCCAAGTCAGGAGATGACAAGATGATCCAAGGCCACTCCATCAACATGTTGATCCGCCTTGACAAACACACCAGGATCAGAGTCATGGATCTGATTGTTGAGACAATCAAGAGGGTTGCTGCTGACCAGAAGCGCTCCTGCTGTTATGCACCCTACATCCAGATGCTCATGAACTCAAGACTGGAGAAGCACATCTTTGCCCTAGATCATCCACATTTGCCCCTACAACCAGATCTCGAGGACAATGTTGTGGTGATGGATGTTGATCATCCCACTTCAGCTGTAGCTCAAGAAGAAGCAGAGGCAGTTAGAGCCACTAATGCTCTGGTCCCTAGATCCTGGAACGAGCAAATGGATCAGTTGATATCATTTGTTCAGGGCATGCTGAAGGACATTAAGGGGATTCTGGACAACTAGAACAGTCTTGTCAGGATCTTTGAGACCAGAATCAAGACCATTACTGATAAGGTGGATAGGCTGACTAAGACAATCATAGAGCTTCAGAAGGAAGTTGACTCCATGCACATCCCTCGTGTCTCTTCTACTTCAAATAATGACGATGATGATGATGATGATGATGAATCACCTCTAAGGCCAGGCACTTAGTTCACCACTCAGGCCAGATCAGCCACTATGCCAGCTCCATCAGCTTCTGCTCCATCAGTGACCAGTCTAGCTCCATCCACGACATCTGCAGAGATCTTTGCCGATGCTGTCATCTCGACTCCTTCATCAACAACCAGATGAGATATGCCCAAGAACGTTTAGATGTATGCCTTTGAACTTTTTGGTAACTTGTTGCCAAAGGGGGACAAGTGTATATAGATCTTTAGGCTTCGAGCGAGAGAGCGTTTTGGTGTTTATTGCTTTTCAAAACATTTGGTTCTTTTGGTTTGATGTGAGATACTTTTGTGTTTACGCATTATCATGTGTGTTATGCTACTATGTTATGTGTGATGCAACTATTTCCTATCATCTTAGTGCTTATGAGATGATCATTCACCTTTGCTTGAGTGTGTTGTGCCATGTTATTCATTCTAAATTATTCTCGCACACCACCAAGTTGTATGTGACATGGAAGAAGTACCCCATATACCTAATCGATTGTGCATTTGCATTCAAACGCAAATTCAAAATAATGCACAAATTTAGGGGGAGCTCTTGCTTATCACATACCTCTCAAAGCGACGATTATATTCATTGAATTTATTATATGTCTAAGCTTTGATCTATATGTTGTCATCAATTACCAAAAAAGGGGGCGATTGAAAGCACATTTGCTCCCTTGGTGGTTTTGGTAATTAATAACAACATATAAGTCATTGAACTAATGTTTCCACCAAGTATATTTCAGGAAATGTTCAATGATAGGATTGGCAAAAGGAGATTGTGGACATACCCCAAGATGCAAGGAAATAGGTTGGCCAAGCTTCAAGCAAGAGGACTCTACATTTTATATTTGTGAGAAATCACTTTGAGTCCATAGGAAAGCCAATACTATTAAAAGGGGTTAAGGTTTTGATTGGTGAACAATATGCTCAAACGTGCACAAGTGATAGTCGCCAAAAACATCCACGAACTCTCCCACCAAAGTATGTTCTATACCTAACACTCAAAATTGGTGCACTCAACTTTCCCATACCGGTGCCACCGATTCCAGAACCTAGACAGACTCAAGCCAAACCCTAGCCACTTTGGTGCAACCGATTCCATACCGGTGCCATCGAGTTTAGGTTGCCAACTTTCTGTTACGCAAATTCACATTTTCGATCCCACTGAGAATATTGGATCGGCGTCACCGAGATTGGAAATCTGACCGTTGGTCACCTTATCGGTGCAACCGAGTTTCCTATATCGGCTTTACCGAGATTCAAAAGTTGCCACCTTTTGATCACTTCGGTACCACCGAGATTAACACATCGGTGTCACCGAGTTGGTCATTTTGTGTGTAATGGTTGGATTTTTGGCGATGCCTATATATACCCCTTCACCACCACCTACTCGAGAGAGAAAATCACTCAGAACTATTCCATACATATCCTATCAGATTTTCTGAGAGAGAACCACCTACCCTTGTGTTGAGGTCAAGATCTTCCACTCCAATCATATGGATCTTGATTTCTAGCCTCCCCAAGTAGCTTTCCAGCAATCCCATCTCATCCACCATGCTAAATCTGTGAGAGAGTGATTAGGTGCTGAGGAGTCTATCATCTTGAAGCACAAGAGCAAGAAGTTCATCGTCATTACCGAGCCTATTACCTTTTGGAGGGTGGTGCCTCCTAGATTGGTTAGGTGTCGCTTGGGAGCCTCGTACTTTGTGTTGTGGAGTGAACCAAGAAGTTTTTAAGGGCAAGGATATCGGCTACTTCATGACGATCTACCCATAGTGAGGCTAGTCCTTCGTGGACGGAAGCCGTTATAGAATAGTCAAGGTTGCTACTTCGTGGACCCTTTTGGGTGGAGCCCTCCGTGGACTCTTGCAACCGTTACCCTTCGTGGGTTGAAGACTCCATAAACGTGGATGCACGATAGAGCCACCTATCAGAACCATGGGAGAAATCATCGTGTCTGCAACTGTGTTTGATCTTCCTACCCTATCCCTTCTATACATGCTTGTTGTTACTTTCCGCTGCTATATACTCTTAGACTTGCATGTGTAGGGTGTACTTGACTTGCCATGAAATGCTAAAAACTGTCAACCCTAAAAATTGATATAGGCAAAACTTTTAATTTGGTCAAGTAGTCTAATCACCCCCCTCTAGACATACTTTCGGTCCTACAGCGTGCGACCACCCGCTCCTCCAGCGGCAGCATGTGCGCGCGGCGGAGCTCGACGATGTCCGCCTCGACCACAATGGAGCCAGCCCAGCTCCCACCGCGTCCATTGACCATCGCGGCGACAGTGCAGAGTGCGGGCGCGGTTGCGTGTTCGGGTGCAGCGTCGCGCGAGGAAGGCAAGGAAGCAAGGAAGACGGGTAACATGGGGGCGAGTGAGGTGCGGGTATTTCCGCCCCTGCCCTTCCTATCCTTTTATAGGGGAGGCCACGACCGGGGGATGTGGAATTAACTACGCCCACTCCCCCGGAAACTCCACGCACGCGTGGGTGGCCCCGGGCCGTAACAACCGCTTCGGGGCGCAAAGGATCGTGACCTACGCCCTGAGGCTCACTGGGCTACGCCTGGGGCCTAGCGGGCTAGACCCAGGCAACGTCCCATCTCCCCGCATGCGCGGGACCTGTGGCTTCATCACTCGCCGCGTGGCGCGCTGCGTGCCGGTGCAGGTCTCGGGGCGGCGCGCCGGTACCCGAGGCGTCGGGTCCAACGACCGACCCGGCTGCCCTTTCGGCTCCGAGCCAAAGGCGGGTTTAGCTGGGGTGAAGCCACCGGCTCCCCTCCGTCTACCGGACGTGGGCCCCCGCCAGCTTTGGGGACTACTATAGGGGTTATTACCCCCGGGTAGGCCAAAGCAATGGGGTCCTCCCCCTTTCGCTTCGAAGAAAAACTATGCGGCCGGTTGGTCGAGGCCGGCTGGAGGACGTCCGGCTCGAGCTGGCGCCGGCTGGCGCCCCAGACGGCTGGTCAAGGCGCCGACCCAATTCTCGATCAGCTAGGTGCGGCCGGCTGCCTCTGGGCCACCCCTTCCGTTGACCCTGGGACGGACATGCTACGTCCCGTCCCTCTGCGCGCGGGTACAACAACACGATGCGACCGGCACGACGGGCGACCCTGTGGCTACAATGGCCACTGACGCACTGCAGCGCGTGGCTATAGTCCGACGGACCCAACCACTGACCTCGGCGGGCGCGACCGGGTGAGGGAACAGTGCCGGCATGCCCTCGCCCACTCGATTACCTGCCTTGGCGTGGCTATAGCGCGGCCGGCCGTACCGGAGACTTCGGTTGGCTGGCGCTAGGCGACGCCCCCCGGGCGACCCGTGTCGCGGTAGGTGGGCGAGGGCCAATCGCAGAGCCGACTGGCGGGCCCCAACGGGAGATGGGACTGCTCAGCCGATGGACCCCACCGACAATGAGACGACACGAATGGTGGGACCCCCTGGCCAGCCGGAGAGACTGCCAGCCGGGTCCCCCCACCCCTGTACTTAGAACATATTATAAGAGCTGGGGGGTTGGCCTATAAACCCCCCAAGCCCCCCATGCAATGGGGACGGACGATCATCCCCGCACACACACACTAAGCTCTCAAACTCCCTCTAGAAGTGCAGGAAGACGAGCCGTCCGCTCCTTCTTCCTCCTCCAAACACAGCTCCAGGAGCGCCCTTGTATACATACTCATCCATCCAACTAAACCAAGTAGGACTAGGGGTGTTACCTCCCTCGGAGGGCCCTGAACCTGGGTACATCGTGTGTCATCACCGCTTGTGCCCAACCTCGCAACCGGAGCCCGTTGGCGTCCTCCGGCCCCGACTACCCATGATAAGCCACCCTATGGCATCTGTCGTGAGAAAACGACGACAGTGGTGAAGGGATATATATAGGCATCCCCAAAAATCCAACCATTACACACAATAAGTCAGACTCGGTGACACCGATGTGTTAATATCGGTGGTACCAAAGTGACACAAAGGTGGCAACTTCTGAATCTCGGTGAGACCGATATAGGAATCTCGGTTGCACCGATAAGGTGACAAACGGTCAGAATGATCAATCTCGGTGACGCCGATTCAACAATCTCGGAGGGACCAAAAATGTGAACTTGCGTAACAGAAAGTTAGCAGCCCAACTCGCTGGCACCGAATGCAGTATCGGCTGCACCGAAAAGCTAGGGTTTGGCTGAGTCTGTCTAGGGTCTGGAATCGGTGGCATCGAATGTAGAATGTTGGTTGCACCGATTTTGAGTGTTTGGCTTTGGACAAACTTTGGTGGGAGAGATTGTGGGTGTCTTTGGTGACTATCACTTGTGCACGTATGAGCATTTTGTTCACCAACAAAATCTTACCCCCTTTTAATAGTATTGGCTTTCCTATGGACTCAAAGTGATTTCTCACAAATATAAAATGTAGAGTCCTCTTGCTTGAAGTTTTTCCAACCTATTTACTTGCATCTTGGGGTATTCCACAATCTCTTTGCCAACCCAACTCTCCATGGACTGTTATCTGAAACACACTAGATAAAGGTATTAGTCCAAGAGACAATGTATGTTGTCATGAATTATCAAAACCACAAAGGGAGCATGTTGTGCTTTCAATCTCCCCCTTTTTGGTAATTGATGACAACATACAATCAAAGCTTCAAATAAATATGTGCGTGGATATAATGAAGACTTTGAGAGACACATGGCTTAGATTTGCTCCCCCTAAATGCGTGAAGTCCTTTAAAGGATAGTTGCTTTGGAATGCATGGGCACACATATGGATGAAGGGATACAAGGAGTCATGTGTATCTTGGCTATATGTATCAAAATATATATGAATGATATGTGTCCTTGTTCAAGACTTCACTCTTGCAAACAATATGTGCAAGAAGCAAGAGATCATCTTGATCAAAGTTGTGATGCATATACTTACCTTGAGTTGTTGACCATTCTAGTAGTAGAAACACACTTGAGAAAACAATGTTAGGAAACACGAGAGTATTCTACTAATATAAAGACAATAGAACTCAGAAGTAAACACTATAGCTTCGTACTTTTAGATATGGAGAACATATAGAAAATATTAATCCTTAAGATTAATATGTCTCCCCCTTTGGCATTAATCCTTTAGAGCTTTCTCCCCTTAGATACAAAAGTAGTAGTTCACCCTCTCCCCGTGAATCTCAGCATGTAGATATTGGGATTGGATAGGGTGAGAAAATTCTAACATGAGAAATAAAATAAAATAAATACATCTTTCTCCAAAACATATTCCCCCCATACGTTGGCATTCTCCCCTTGTTTATACAAGTATAAACTTTCGATATTCTCCTCCCCCCTAAATCATATCTCCCCATTTGCATAAGCATGTATCTCTCGCTTTAGCGAGAAGCTTTGGGATTCTCCCCCTTTGGCATTAATTTCCAAAAAAGTCAAATTTAGGAGTAGGTACAGGGATCATTGACAAGGAAGGGATCCTCAAGAACAAGGGTCATTGAGAGTTGGGTTCATAGAAAAGAACCGAGGGAATCATTGAATGTAATTTCTCTCCCTGGTAAGTCTTGGTATTCTCCCCGTATTTTTTAAAGGGATCATCGAAGTAACAGAAGAAGGACAAATAAGATAAGAAAAACAAATCGGTGACTCCGAGACAGATACATCGGTGGTACAGAGATTTTGTAGTGCAGCTTGTCTGGAATTTCAGTAGAGCCGAGATATCTGAGTCGGCGGCTCCAGGGCTAAAACAGAAATAAAAGAATAAGAGACCAAGATTCTGTTTTCAAAGAGTCAAAAGAAAAGATTTCAGTGGTTACTAGATATCATGCAAATAGAGAACAAACCACACGAGATTCTTAACTAGTGATGGGCGGTGACTAGGTCACCTATATTAGAGTATATTGACTTAGGAGCCCAGCAAGAATACTTGATCATAAGTCATACTCTATGTTAAGCTCAAAATGGGGTTAACATTTTTCGATTAAGCATTTTAATGTCTTCATATCACTTGAGTTTCTTTAGCTCATGACTTGGAGTAAAGCCTTCTCAAGGATATGAGAGTATACCTTTGAGTGATGTTGATGACGTCGCTCGTAGGTGAACTTGTTGAGGATGCTTGAGGTTGATTAAGAACATCTTGAGTTGGGAGCAATCCTTCTCGTTCTAGTACACTTGTTGGCTACAAGGTTTAGTCACGCAAGGAAGAGCAATAGGTATATCCATTTGACATGATACCAACGGAGATTTTGCTATAATGATCAAGTATATGTCAAGGATATGTTTTTGTTGTCTTCCTTCCATCATCAAGAGGGGTTGTGGATACTTGGTTAAGACAAGATTGATTATACTTGGAGTTGGTTGCAATCGTGTGGAATGAAGTTCTTCCAAGTAACTACAAACAATTAGATGCAATGCAAGGGAGCATAGAATTCCATGGCATAAGATAACACGTTAGCAATATCATGGAAGTATCAAGATTGCTCATGTCCTTGCACGCATCCGAGTGAGTCTAGCTCAAGTTTGAAGCATCAATGATGTTCAACTCACTCCTCAAGTGACAAAAAGTTTTCTCATCAAGTACCTTAGTAAAGATATCGGCCAACTGCTTGTTAGTGCGAACTTGATTAAGATTAATATCTCCTTTGGGAACATGATCGCGAATGAAATGATGTCGAACTTGAATATGCTTAGTTCGAGAATGTTGCACAAGATTATGACCAATCTTAATAGCACTTTCATTGTCATAAAGCAATGGAACATTTTTAACATGGATTCCATAATCCTTAAGCGTTTGTGTCATCCATAGTAACTACACACAACAAGGTCCAGTAGCAATATACTCAGCTTCGGCAGTAGATAGAGATACCGAGTTTTGTTTCTTGGCGGACCAAGACACAAGATATCTACCTGAAAATTGACAAGTACCCGAGGTGGATTTTCTATCAACCTTGTCACCGGCATAGTCCGAATTGGAATAGCCAACAAGGTTAAAAGAAGATCCCTTGGGATAACAAATGCCAAGTTTGGTGTTTGTATCAAGTATCTCACAATACGCTTCACGGCCAAAAAATGACACTCCTTAGGTGCAGCTTGATATCTAGCACACATGCAAACACTAAGCATAATATCGGGACAAGATGCACATAGATATAGCAATGAACCAATTATAGATCGATAAACTTTTTGATCAACTGGTTCATCTTCCTTGGTAAGATCAACATGTCCACTAGTTGGCATGGGAGGTTTCATACCTTTGCACTCCTTCATGTTGGACTTCTTTATCAATTCCTTGGTATACTTAGTTTGAGAGATGAAAGTTCCTTCTCTTGATTGCTTGATTTGCAATCCAAGAAATAATTTCAGCTCACACATCATGGAAATCTCGTACTTCCCGGACATCAACTTTCCAAATCTTTCACTAAATTGAGGCTTAGTGGAACCAAAGATAATATCATCCACATAGATTTGGCATACAAATAATTCTCCATTAACTCTCTTAGTGAAAAAGGTTTCATCAATTTTACCAATTTCAAAACCTTTTTCAATGAGAAACTTCGTTAAGCATTTGTATGAAGCACGAGGGGCTTGCTTAAGACCGTAAATGGCTTTACGAAGCTTGTTAACATGATTAGGTTTCTTAGGATTCACAAAAATAGGTGGTTGCTTAACATAAACCTCTTCTTCAATTTCACCATTTAAAAAGGCACTTTTAATGTCCATTTGATAAAGTGTGATATCATGGTGATTAGCATAGGCAAGAAGAATTCGAAATAGGTTCTAGTCTAGCAACACGGGCATAAGTCTCACCATAGTCCATACCTTTGACTTGAGTATACCCTTGGGCCACGAGATGTGCCTTGTTGCGTATGACTTGACCGTCTTTGTCTTGCTTGTTACAAAACACCCATTTGGTTTCGATGATGTTGTGCTCATCCTTGGGCTTCTCCACGAGTGTCCACACTTTGTTCCTTTCGAAGTTGTGAAGCTCTTCATGCATAGCATTCACCCAATCCGCGTCTTTAAGAGCTTGTTCTACCTTCAAAGGCTCAATGCTAGATATGAATGGATAATGCTCACAAAAGTTAGCTAGACGAGTTTTAGAGCGAGTGATTCTCCCGGTTTGGATGTCTCCAAAGATTTGGTTTAGGGGATGGTTCTTGGTCATCTGTGCTCGAACTCGGGTCTGCTTCTGATTGTTGGATGGTGGAGCTTCTTCTTCATCATCATCTCCTTCGTCTTCGTTGTTGTCAATGTGACCATTTCCTTGAGGTGGCGGTGAAGGAGGTTGTGGTGGATCTTCATGATGTACTTCCTCCTCCTCCTCATCTTGTCGTGTACCACTTGTGGATGCTTCTATGTCGTAATGTCGGTAGCCTTGATTCGAATTAGGAGCTTCCACTTGGGTTGATGAAGTGCTTTCCTTCACCTCCATGGGATGAATTTTGCCAATAGACAAGTCTTGGATAGCTTCCGACGGGTCCTTATCACCTACATCATTTGTCAATTGTTCGACTTGCGAACCGTTAGATTCATCAAACTTCACATCTACCGTCTCCTCAACTTTTCGAGTGAAGTTGTTGTAGACACGGTAAGTGTGAGAGTTCGAACCATAACCAAGTAGGAATCCTTCATGATATTTAGGAGCAAATTTATTACGACGATGCTTGTGAAGAATGTAGCACTTGGAGCCAAATACCCGAAAGTATCCAACTTGGGGTTTGTTACCGGTGAGTAGCTCATATGCCGTTTTATCGAGAAGTTTGTGCAAGTAAAGTCGGTTTGTGGCATGACATGTTGTTTCCACGGCTTCTGCCCAAAAGTGTCTTGGCATCTTGTATTTCAAGCATCGTCCTAGCCATCTCAATAAGCGTCCGGTTCTTCCTCTCAACAACTCCATTTTGTTGAGGTGTGTACGTAGCCGAGAACTCATGTGAGACACCTTCTTCATCAAGAAAGGTATCCACATGGGTGTTCTTGAACTCTGATCCATTATTGCTCCGTACTTTCTTAATATTCACTTCAAACTGATTTTGCGCTTTGCGAACGAAGTTCTTGAAGATCTTTTGAACCCGCGACTTATCATCAAGGAAAATACCCATGTAAATCTGGAAAATTCATCAACTATAACTAGACCATAGGAATTTCCACCGAGACTCTTGTAAGCATTGGGACCGAAAAGATCCATGTGAAGTAACTCGAGTGGTCTCCTAGTAGTCTTGATATTCTTAACAGGATGACTTCTGCCTACTTGTTTTCCAGCTTAACAAGCACTACAAAGTCTATCTTTGTCAAAGATAACATCTTTAACACCAAGAATGTGATCGCCATTGATTAGCTTATCTAGGTTGCGCATGCCTACATGTCCAAGCCTTCTATGCCATAGCCAACCTTTAGAAGATTTTGCAATTAAACAAGTACGAGGTTGGCCCTTTTAGTGAAATCAACAATGTATAGATCACCTCTACGAATACCGGTGAAGACAATTTTATGATTATCAAATCGAAACACTGGGCAATCTACTTTAGTAAATAGCACATTGAAACCGAAGTCTGCTAATCTAGACATGGAAAGGAGATTGTAGCCAAGGGATTCAACAAGCATCACATTTTTAATTGAGCTATCATGAGATGTGGCCACCTTACCAAGGCCAAGTACCTTACCCTTAGAGTTGTCTCCAAAGGTCACGTACCTTCGAGGACCTTGATTAGGCATGATTTGTTGGAACATGTCTTTATCACCAGTCATGTGATCCGTACATCCACTGTCAAGAATCCACTCTTTTCCTCCAGACATATAATCCTTGAAGTTTGCCATTAGACTTAGATTCTTCATGATCTTTTCATGCTCGGTGTCGAACAACTCATCTTCACCAAGGTAGTCATGTTCCATATTGTCATCATCAAGTGGGAAATCCTTGTCATAAAGAACAACAGATTTTCGTTAGGATTTTGGTCATGATAATGTTCAAGTTTATGAATGCGAATGGCTTCAAAGATAATGTTGTTGATAGTGATGATATCTCCTTTAGCACGCATAAGATCACGGAGCTCAAATAGGCATTTATCAAAGTTTGGATCACTAGGCTTCATATTGTGAAAAGCAATAGTTTTATGAAGAATTTCACCAAGATTTTCTAATGAAAGATTTGGATATCGTTTCTCCAAATCATTCCACAAGGTATAGGCACATGCAAAGTTCTTCAATTGAGAAAGCACGAATCTTGGTAGACCTCTAACAATAAGACTGACAGTTCTTAGGTTACCAAGCATGTTAATTTCCTCGTCGTGTTTGGGATGCAATTCATCAATAGGGAGCACATAGGGGTTTTCAATATATTTTCTCAAATGGAATTTATCAAATAGATCAATCATGGCATTCTTCCATTGACTATAGTACTCTCCATCAAGAATGGGCACTCTATAATATAAACTCTCTATACTAGACACATCCATCTTCCTCCTCGATGATTAAACCGAAGCAATGGAGACCAATGCTTTGATACCAATTGAGGGATCACTAGAAGAGTGTCTAGACGGGGGGGGGGGGGGATAGACTACTAGCACAAAATTAAAACCTAACTTTTCCCAAGTTAATTGGTTGGCATGTTTTAACAGTTTTAGCAAGACTGGCAAGTCTATATACCCTACACATGCATGTCAACAAATATAGCAGCGGAAAGTAAAGACATTGCATATGAAGTAAAGAGTTGAGATATGGAGATCAAATGCAATTGGAGATGCAAGGATTTTTCCCGCGGTTCCGATAGGTGCTGCTATCTTACGTCCATGTTTATGGAGTCTTCAACCCACGGAGGGTAACGTTAGCGAGAGTCCACGGAGGGCTCCACCCATAAGGGTCCACGAAGTAGCGACCTTGACTATTCCATAATGGCTTCTGTCCAGCAAGGACTTGCCTCGCTATGGGTAGATCTTCACGAAGTAGGCGATCTCCTTGCCCGTATAAAACTTCTTAGTTCACTCCACAACACGAAGTAGGAGGCTCCCAAGCGGCACCTAACCAATCTAGGAGGCACCACCCTCCAAAAGGTAACAGGCTCGGTAATGTCGATGAACTCCTTGCTCTTATGCTTCAAGATGATAGACTCCTCAACACACAATCACTCTCTCACAGATGTGGCTTGCTAGAAGAGATGGATTGGTGGAAAGCAACTTGGCGAGGGTAGAAATCAAGATCCATATGGTTGGAGTCGAAGATCTTGACTTCAACGCAAGGGTAGGTGGTTCTCTCTCAGAAAACTGATAGGATAGGTCTCGAATGGTTCTGAGTGCTTCTCTTTCCAGTAGGTGGTGGTGAAGGGGTATATATAGGCATCCCAAAAAATCCAATCGTTACACACAATAAGTCAGACTCGGTAGCACTGATGTGTTAATCTCGGTGGTATTGAAGTGACCAAAAGGTGGCAACTTTTGAATCTCGGCGAGACTGATATAGGAATCTCAGTTGCACCGATAAGGTGACCAACAATTAGAATGCTCAATCTCGGTGACGCCGATTCGACAATCTCGAAGGGACCGAAATTGTGAACTTGCGTAACAGAAAGTTGGCAGCCCAACTCGGTGGCACCAAATGCAGTATCGGCTGCACCAAAAAGCTAGGGTTTGGCTGAGTCTGTCTAGGGTTTGGAATCGGTGGCACCAAATGTAGAATGTTGGTTGCACCGATTTTGAGTGTTTGGCTTTGGACAGACTTTGGTGTGAGAGATTGTGGGTGTCTTTGGTGACTATCACTTGTGCACGTATGAGCATTTCGTTCACCAACAAAACCTTACCCCCTTTTAATAGTATTGGCTTTCCTATGGACTCAAAGTGATTTCTCACAAATATAAAATGTAGAGTCCTCTTGCTTGAAGTTTTGATAACCTATTTCCTTGCATCTTGGGGTATTCCACAATCTCTTTTCCAACCCAACTCTCCATGGACTGTTATCTCAAACACACTAGATAAAGGTATTAGTCCAAGAGACAATGTATGTTGTCATGAATTATCAAAACAACCAAGGGAGCATGTTGTGCTTTCAATCTCCCCCTTTTTGGTAATTGATGACAACATACAATCAAAGCTTCAAATAAAGATATGCGTGGATATAATGAAGACTTAGACAAACACATGACTTAGATTTGCTCCCCCTAAATTTGTCAAGTCCTTTAAAGGATAGTTGCTTTGGAATGCATGGGCACACATATGGATGAAGGGATACAAGGATTCATGTGTATCTTGGCTATATGCATCAAAATATATATGAATGAGATATGTCATTGTTCAAGACTTCACTCTTGCAAACAATATGTGCAAGAAGCAAGAGATCATATTGATCAAAGATGTGATGCATATACTTACCTTGAGTTCTTGATCATTCTAGTAGTAGACACAACCTGAATCAGCTAAGTGCTGAAGACCCGAGCCGCCTGACAAACAGCCGGCCCGAATCTCGGGGGCTACACCTATTGGGTGCGCTCGCGTGCCCCCAGTTAAACGACCATACCTTGGGCCTTCTGCAGGTCCTCCTTGACTTGGTAATAGCCAAGCTTGCATCTTTTGTGGATGGCGACCGCCTCGTCGAAGAGCACTTTCTGCTTAGCATTTTCGGCCCGCCCCACACCAGAGGTCAGGACGTCAAATGTTTGCACAAGAAGATTTGACCCGACTACCACGCGGTCGCACAACCAGCCCGAATCTCAGGGCTACACCCAGTGGGTGCGCTCGCGTGCCCCCACCGAAAAAGCAAACTAGGATGGAAAGAAGTCTCACTTTGATGGCCTCCTCCACACGTTGGAAGTTGCTTTCGGTGGCCTCGGCAAATCTGGCCAGCCCCTCACGGTAGTGGGCCATGATACGAGCCGACTCCCTTGGCTCGAGGGCCTACTCACCGACTGGCAGGTCCAAGGCAACCGGACCGCAGGCCAACGTCGACCAGTCCTTAACGATGTCGGCCATGTTTCTCCTCGAGCGGCTCGACCCGCCGCTTGGTGCCGTGTCTGCCCTGACGCGCGCTGGCTGAGTCCGCCCAGCGACCACAAGGGCACGAGAGTTGGCCCTAAGCTCCCCTGCAACCGGCGTGGGTGGCTCCGACATGCCCGCTTTAGACGACTGGACAACTGCTGTGGCCTCCCCGCCGGGCGTCGCCTCTGGCATGATTGGGACGACCGACCCCTTCATGACGACCGACTCAACAAGGGACAGTGTCATGGCCAGCTCCGGTAGCTGTGCCGCCTCCATGTCCGGCTTGGGCACTATGTCCGCTGGCCGTATCATCTCCACCACTGGCAGGGACTTCTCTAGAGCCGGTCCTAGCGGCTCGCTCGACGGTGGTCGGGACATCCGGGTCGACTTCGCGACCGACTCCATTGCATGCGTAGAGTCTAATTGCTGCCTTCACCTCCCCTTGCTATACGCTGCCGAACATGTTGGGGCGCCCCTCGACGCCCCTTCCGTGGCCCGCAGCTTGGCCTGCCACCTCTTCTCCTCTCTCTCATCATGGCCGCATGCTCCCGGGCAAGCTGTCTGGCGGCATCTGTCGGAGTCGCGACAAACTCCGTGTCTTGGAGCTCGAGGGCCTCGCTGAAAAGAAGAAGGAGGTTATCTCCCAAACTATGGACAACACGGAGCAAAAATAAGCAAGATGTAGGGAGTAAGACCTTACCGAACAACCATGGGAAGGGGTTGCCTGGCCCAAGGTGGCGGCTTCGCCACAACACCACACACTTTCTTTCGCGCCGATTGAAGTGCTGCCAGCTGCCCAACAACCATCCTCTTCCTCTTGCGGATCACATTGCCCATTCGACCCCTAGCAGGAAGCTCCTTGCTCCTTCCCCCCGGATCCCATAGAGCTGTGGGGGAGGCACATCCAAGATGTGAACGCCATGATCATCATCGTCATCATCGGTCCAATCTCTGATTGTAGGTGCAAGATCAAACTCACCAGTCGCCCGGGACCCGCCGACTCCCGGGTCTCCAATCGTCCCGTCCTCCTCTACCTCTCCGGAGGACTCGACCTCCTCTTCGACGGCCCCCAGCTCGAAGTCCTCCGAGTCAGAGTCAGCGCGGTCTGCCTCAAACACCTAGGGGTGCGGGCCATCCGTCGTGTTTTGTTGCAAAAAATGCTGCGGTCAGCACGGTACGTGAGCACGGAGGCTGAGAGGAGAAAAATGAGAAGAGCAGGGGACAAGGGTGGCCGAACATACCAAGGGCGCCGGGTCGAGCCGGCTGTAGGACATCTTGCTGAAACACCATGACCATGTCTCCAACTTGAAGTTGGTGATGGAGTTCACCCGCTTCCCCACTTGAGACAGCGTAAGCTCGAAGGTGGACATCCAACATGGATCGTGCCAGCCCCCCATATCGCAGATCCAGTGCAGCCTCTGTTGTAGGGGCAGCACCCGATGATCGATGAAGGTGGCCACCAGGTCGGCCGCGACCAGCCCCCTCTTCGCTCCTCATGGAGTCGAGCCGGCCCATGATGCTGGTGACCTCTCCAACCACCACGTATCCCGTACAGTACATCTCGGAGGACGGGGCATTGGCGAAGGGCAGCAACCAAGTATAGTCCCGCGCCAGGTTGATGTTCTTCACGTAGAAGAAGGACCCGTTCCACTTTTTGACAAACTGAATGAGGGTGATGCGGGGGAAAAGCGTCCCACAGACACACACCACTGCTCCCTCGCAAGCATATGGCTCGTCGTCATTTTTCAGGGCTTTGAGGTAGAAGAGCTTCCTCCACAACTCCAAAAAGGGGAAGAGGCCGAGGTAACCCTCACAAAGGGTCACGGAACTGTAAAGCTGTAGAATGGAGTTCTGCCCTAGGTGGTGCGGCTGGAGGTCGAGGGTGTCAAAGAAGAGCCTCACGAACCCGCTCACTGGGAGGCCAAATCCGCGCGAGAAGTGTTAGGCAAAACCACGAACTCCCCCTCCTCGGGTACCAGCACCACCTCGTCGTCCAGAGGACGGGCAGCGATGCGGTCCTCTAACGGCAGCATGCGTGCACCGCAGAGGTACTCGATGTCCTCCGCTGTGACAGTGGAGCCGCCTTAGCTGCCGGAGGGGCGGTCGGCCATATTTGAGATGGATATGCATGCCAGGAGGAGGACGACAGAGATCCTTGGTGCCACGGTTTCCAGCGATCCCTTGCCGTCGACTGCGATTGGCACGAAAGGGCGAGCAACGACAGAGCAGCGCGGGCTCGATGCAGGGAGCGGCGAGAGCAAGAAGACGATGGGAAGGGGGATTGGAAACTGCCCCTCCCCTTATTAATAAAGGGGCGAAGGCCAGGGGATGTGGGGATTAAATGCGCCCACGCCCCCGAGAAATCCGTTGGGACGTGGGCGCCTCGGGCCGCAACCGTCAGGATCCAGCCGCAAA
The DNA here is from genome assembly GCA_022496015.1 of Hordeum marinum. NCBI lineage: Eukaryota > Viridiplantae > Streptophyta > Magnoliopsida > Poales > Poaceae > Hordeum > Hordeum marinum. The sequence continues at coordinate 377,474,280 of CM039678.1, read as the reverse complement.
GGATCCCCGCCCACGGCCTGAGGCCTACTAGGCTAGGCCCATAGCAATGTCCCATCATGTTCCCAAGGGTGGTACCCACGACACCCGCGACGTCACGCGTGGCGAGCCGCGGCCCGGCATGCGTTGTGAAGCATCACCACTGGACCCAAGGTGACGGGCACGGCCACCGGCGTGCTCGGCCAGTTGGGCCGTCGTCCCAAGGCTCGCGCCGCCTAACTCAAAAGAATGTGAAGCGCCGACCCCCTGTCGTTTGGAAGGAAAATAACGAAGGGCCCTGCCGGCTTCGGGGATTACTGACGGGGGGATGACCCTCGGGTATGCCAAAACAGGGAGGTTCGACCTCCTTTCAAAAAGCATTGCTCCTAGCCGGCGTCCGACCGGTTAGCGTGTGGCCGGCTGGCTCACAAACGGCTAGGGCATGACCGGTTGGTACGAGGTTGGCTGGCCCTCGGCTGACTGGCCAACGATCGGTTCACACCTAGCCGCCTGGCAGGCAGCCGGCGGGAGCAATGACGGATGGCTTCCCCGCTGACCCATGGGTGGGCAAGCCCCCGTCCCCTCCCACCGTACCCGCGTATGGTGACTAGACGTGACCCCCATGATGGGTCTCTGTAGGGCAACAGTGACCGCTGACGAAGGGGCCACGTTGCTACAATGGGCGTTGTCGTACTGTTGACTGCGATCGACCATGACTAGGCGAAGCGATAGTGTCAGCACGCCCCCATCCACTCCATCACCTACCCCCGCGTGGCTACAAGGCGGCCGGCCGTACCGCTGACCATGGCCGGCTGCCGCAAGACGACGTCACCCGGTGCGGCCCGTGCTGGAGCAGGTAGCTGCGGGCCAATAGCGGAAGCTAGTCGGCGGGCCCCAACAGGGACCCATAGCCTACGGGCCAAGTGGGCGATGAGACATCACAGATGGTGGGACCCCCAGCCGGCTAGAGAGACTTCCAGCCACCCCCGCCCTAGTACTATCCATGTGTATTGTAAGCCTAGGGGTTCACCTATTGTGACGCCCCCAATTTTGACCGTACGCTAAACATACACACAATGCGTACGACCAAGATTAGGGACTCACTAATCAATATCACAACACACCTCTAGATACAAATTAAAGTCATACAACTTCATATTACAAGCTAGGGGCCTCGAGGGCTCGGATACAAAGCTCGACCAACATGAGTCAGTGGAAGCAAAAATATCTAAGTACAGACATAAGTTAAACAAGTTTTGCCTTAAGAAGGCTAGCACAAACATAACAACGAATCGAAAGAGGCGAGGCCTCCTGCCTGGGAACCTCCTATCCTACTACTGGTCGGGGGCCGCCTCCACGTAGTAGTAGGCTCCTGCGGTGGTGTAGTAGTCGTCTCTGGCGTACTCCATCTGTTGGGATCCATCGTCTGAACGCATAATCAAATCGAGGGGGGAAAGAGAAGGCAAAGCAGCAGTGAGTACTCATCCAAAGTACTCGCAAGACTGACATCACAACTATACTAAGTATGCATCATTATCAATGAATGGGGTTATATCTGGACTGACTGCAGAAAGCAAGAATGAGGGGGAGGCCTAGTCCTATCGAGACTAGCATCTTCAGCATCTTGCAGCATTAGAAGAGAGTAGACTGGTATCTCATATATAGTCATATTATTGTAGCAATTTTATTAAGTAACCACGCCCGGAGATTCTTCCTCGACTCCCTGTGAGGAAGCAATCCCGGAGCCACGTTTCATTTCAAATCAAATCACATTTATAGTTGTATAAGGTCAAGGTTTAACTCCAAGTCGTTCTGTTACCGTGGACACGGCTATTCGAATAGATGAATTCATCCCTGCAAGGGTGCACCGCATTTCCAACATGCTTGATCACCTCCGGCCAGACACAGTTTCCGGGGTAATGCCCGATCTCGAGATCCAAAATGTCGTCGCCCCACCTAGACTCAACGAAGAGGCCAACCAGTCGGTCTAAATCCTAAGCGCGCAGGTTCATGGGCCCACGTGCCCTTGCACTCCTGCACGATGTGCACGCAGCCGGAAGCAGTCCGAGCACCCCTTAGTAACAAGCGCGATGCGTTCTAGACCAATCCGGCGCGCGCCACTCCATTGTTGATGTCTGAAGAGCTTCGGCTGATACAACGACGTTGAGTACCCATAACTTCTCACACGTGAAGGTTTAGTGTGTAAAAGGTCAAACGACCAACTCAGATCAAATACCCAACCCGTTAGCATTTTATTAGTGCGGGGCAAGCGCGAACCATAATGCAGTCCGTCGCCCCGCCAATAACCCTCGGGTGCCTTACCGACGCACCCCGCCACATCTCACGAATGCCTTATGGCGCATCCCACCAAATCTTTCTCTCGCGGGCACCCTTGGGGCCGACCCGTCTTTCAGTAGTATTTCGGTAACAAGTCGTAGAGGCTGTGTGTCAGTGCCCGAAGTGGATATCCGAGGAATCACTCTCGAGATATCACACACGGGGCAAGTGTGGTGATGTGTTGGTAACGGCTTGTCAGTCAAGAGGACCGAGTCTTCTGTCTTCAAGTCCTCGGTGTCGATGAATGATGAAAGCAGGGACAATGACAATAGTGAACTGGGAGTCACAGGGGGATACTACCCATACCTATACTATAACAGTATATGATACCTTTAATTTGGAGGAGGCGCTTAGGAAGCCTTGTCCGGAGCACAGCATGCCCGACAAGCCGACGTTACATGTGTGGGATGATTGCTTTATCATGCATAGGTTCAAAAAACAACATTCCCAACCACGTAATAACCAGGGAGCTGGCTGGCCCGGCGGCTCAGGGCCCGGCGGGTCAGGGGCTGGATTCGGCGCCGGCGGTTCAGGAAACGGGCATCCGGGTCAGAATAACCAAGGGGGGCACCAACAGCATCCTGGCAACAACGGCAGTAACAACAGTCAGTAGCAGCGCAATCAGTCCGGGTTTCAGAGTAACCCAAAGCAGCTTAGTTCTGGGCAGTATCATGTATTCACGACCGATCATAGTAAACGAGACGAGAAGTTGCGGAGGCGAGCGGTTAATACGGTTGCTCTGGCTCTCGCGCGATATTTGCCGTGGTCTGAATATGATATAATGTGGAGCAGGGAGGATCACCCGCCGCGGGTGGATGACCCGGGCCGACTGGCTCTAGTCGTGGCCCCTCAAGTGAATGGCTATATGGTGAATAAAGTGCTCATGGATGGAGGTAGCAGCATCAACATCCTTTACTATGACACTTTCCGGTGAATGAAGTTGCTTGACAAGGATCTCAAACCCTCCTCCACTGTCTTTCATGGTGTGGTCCCGGGTAAATCAGCATACCTGGTGGGCCGGATATCATTGGAAGTAGCTTTTGGTGATGAGCATAATTACAGGGTGGAGTCTTTGTGGTTCGAGGTGGTCAAAATCAAAAGTCCCTATAATGCGCTATTTGGGAGGCCGGCTTATGCTAAATTTATGGCTAGGCCTTGTTATGTTTATCTGCAACTTAAGATGCCCGGCTTAAATGGCACAATTACCGTTCACGGTAACAGGAAAACGGCTCTTGAGTGTGAAGAAGGAGATGCGGCTTATGCAGAGTCTAGTTGTGCTCAAGAGGAACTGAAATTTTATAAAGAGAATGTTGATCCGGAGGATATGACCCCGCTCAAGAAGCCTATGACAGAAGTTAAGCCGCCACTCAAGTTTTCAGCAGATGATACCAAGGCAGTAGACTTCAATCCGGGTGATTCATCCGTGCAGTTCATCATTGGGGCTCACATGGATCCCAAATAGGAAAGCGCGCTCATCGAATTCATCCGTGAGAATCGGGACATCTTTGCATGGAAGCCTTCTGACATGCCGGGTGTACCGAGAGAGTTCGCTGAGCACAATCTTAATGTGGATCCAAAGTTTAAGCCGATCAAACAGTTTCTATGGCGGTTCAACAAAGAGAGACGTAAAGCTATTGGGGAGGAAGTTGCTCGGCTTTTGGCCGCAGGCTTTATAGTGGAAGTTTTTCATCCGGAGTGGTTGGCTAACCCGATGCTAGTACTAAGAAAGAACGACACGTGGCGCATGTGCATAGATTACATGGACCTTAACAAGGCTTGCCCGACTGACCCTTTGGCGCTCCCTCGTATCGATCAAATTATTGATGCAACAGCCGGATGCGAAAGTTTATGCTTCCTGGACGCTTATTTAGGATATCATCATATCAAGATGGCAATAAAGGATCAGGAGAAGACGACATTCATTACACCTTTTGGTGCGTTCTGCTATGTCTCCATGCCCTTCGGGCTCAAGAGTGCCCAGGCGACTTACCAACGTTGTGTGCAGAATTGCCTCCACAGTCAGATTGGCCGAAATGTCCATGCTTATGTAGACGACATCGTGGTTAAATCCAGAAAGAAGGAAACTCTTTTAGAGGATTTGAAAGAAACCTTTGACAATCTCCGCGTCTACAAGATGATGCTTAACCCGACAAAGTGTGTCTTTGGTGTTCCAGCAGGAAAGCTTTTGGTTTCCTTGGTTTCTGAGCGGGGCATTGAGGCTAACCCACATAAGATTAAAGCCATCACTTCTTTGGGTGAGCCGACGTGTATTAATGACGTTCAGTGCCTTGCAGGGCGAATTGCTGCATTGAGCCGCTTCATAAGCCGGCTTGGGGAGAAAGCTATTCCTCTATACCAGATGATGAAGAAAACAAACAAGTTTAAATGGAGTGCAGCAGCGGCTGAAGCACTTGAAGCTCTTAAAAAGCAGTTGACTGAGCTGCTAGTGTTAGCCGCTCCGGTTGAGAAAGAGCCTTTGCTCCTGTATGTGGCGGCTAACAACAGAGCGGTTAGCGTAGCAATTGGGGTTGAGCGCAAGGAGGCAGGGAAAGAGTACCTTGTGCAAAGGCCGGCTTATTACATCAGTGATGTTTTGGCGGAGTCTAAACAGAGGTATTCGCATTGGCAGAAGTTAGTATACGGAGTTTTCATGGCCAATCGCAAGTTAAAGCATTACTTTTTGGGGCACCAAATAACAGTGGTCAGTTCTGCTCCGTTGGGGGATATCATTCAAAATAGAGAGCCTACAGGAAGGATTGCCAAGTGGGCCTTAGAGCTGAGTCCTTTTGACGTCAAGTATGTTCCTTGCACAGCAATTAAGTCTCAAGCTTTGGTGGATTTCATAAATGATTGGACTGAATGTCAAGCCCCTGAAGAGAAGCTGGATAACACGTATTGGACTATACACTTTGATGGATCCAAGCAGCTAGAAGGGTCCGGGGCAGGAGTTGTTCTCACCTCCCCCAAGGGTGGCAAGTTTTGTTATGTGCTCTGGTTAATGTTCCCTTGTACTAATAATGCAGCTGAGTATGAAGCACTGCTCCATGGTCTCAGAGTCGCTAAAGAGATGAACTTAAGCCGGGTCAGGTGTTTAGGCGACTCAGATCTGGTGGCTCAACAAGTTTCATGCACTTGGGATTCAAAGGATCTGCGGATGGCGGCTTACCGGCAGGCGGTGGATATCATGGCTGGTCACTTCAAGGGGTACCAGGTGGATCACATTGATCGTCGCAGGAATGAGGTGGCTGATGCCTTGTCACGGTTAGGTTCACAACGAAAGCCGGTACCACCTAATGTTTTTCTGGATGTATTGTATCATCCGACTGTCAAGATACCTTCTGAGGAGGATCTAGCTATTCCTGACCCGGAGGCGGAACTGGTGGCAGCTCTGCATGCTACCCCAGATTGGACTATTCCTTATTTGGCGTATCTAACACGCGGCGGGTTACCTCAAGAGGAGGATCTGGCCAGGAAGATCACTCGCCATCCTAAGTCTATGACGATTATCAATGGTGAGTTACATAAGTGTAGTTTGACGGGTGTCTTTCAGCGCTACATCTCACCAGAGGAGGGCCGACAAATATTAAGTGAAATTCATGCTGGTGACTGTGGGCATCACGCCGGGTCAAAATCTTTGGTGGCTAAAGCCTTTCGACATGGGTTTTTCTGGTTGACGGCTCACAAGGATGCAAAGGACTTAGTTCGCAAGTGTGACGGCTGTCTGAAATTCGGCCGGCGCGCTCACGTTTCGGCTCAAGAGTTGAGGATGATACCAATCACTTGGCCGTTTGCGGTTTGGGGGCTTGATATGGTAGGACCTTTCAAGCGATCTAAGGATAAGAAAACTCACCTTCTGGTAGCGGTTGATAAATTTACTAAGTGGGTCGAGGCAGAGCCGGTCAGTAAATGTGACGTAGCTACGGCGGTTCAATTTGTTAAGAAGCTGATTTATCGCTTTGGTTACCCACACAGTATTATTACAGACAATGGGACAAATTTATCCAAAGGAGCTATGAAAAAGTTCTGTGAGAAAGAGCATATCCGGCTTGATGTTTCAGCCGTGGCACATCCACAGTCTAATGGTCAGGCAGAGCGAGCCAATCAGGAAATTTTGAGAGGTGTCAAGCCACGGCTCATGGTTCCTTTGAAATGGACACCCGGATGTTGGGTTGAGGAGTTGCCTTCCGTCTTATGGAGCATCAGAACTACACCTAATAGATCTACAGGTTTTACGCCTTTCTTCATAGTGTATGGCGCTGAGGCGGTTCTACCCAGTGACATCCGGCACGACTCACCAAGGGTGGCGGCTTATGTTGAGATGGACAATGAGGTAGCCCGCCAAGATGCGTTGGACGCCTTGGATGAAGCACGAGAGTTAGCAGCAGCCAGATCGGCAATTTATCAACAAGACCTGCGACGCTATCATAGCCGCAGGGTAAAGACCCGAACGTTCCAGGAAGGTGACCTGGTGCTCCGGTTGATTCAAGACCAATCTGGAATGCATCAGTTATCTCCACCATGGGAGGGGCCTTTTGTGGTCAGCAGGAACCTTAACAACGGGTCATATTACCTCATGGATGTCAGAGATGAGTCGGAAACCACGGGACAAGAGACGTTGCGGCCCTGGAATGTCGCACATCTGCGACCATAGTTTACTTAACACGGGTTGAAAGCCACTGTCATTGTATATATCATGAGCACATGAGTAAAATCTAGCATCCTCGCACAAGATTGAGGCCTTTGCTCTTATGTGTACCTTTGTACGATCAAGATAAAGTCTTCTAGTTCAAAAAGTTTGAGTTGAAGAGGGTTGTTCGCTGTCAAAACGGCTGATCTACCTTTCGGCTTTACGCTTTATTAAACGCTGTTGCAAAGAGGCTTCTTGCATTCGGGTATAGCTTACTTATCCTTTGCACAGCCGGCTGTCATTAAACTGTTGCAAGGAGGCTTCTTGCCTCCGGGTATAGCTTACTTCTCCCTTGCACAGTTGGCTTTATGCCTAGTTTGGTTACATTAAGCGCTGATTGTTAACGGAGGCTTCTTACCTTTTGGTATAGCTTACAGTGCCCTAACACAACAACGTGTATACCAAATTCCAGTTGCTTATCAACTGCGGCAATCGAAGGGGGCTTCTTACCGACGGGTATCGCTTATCTCACCCTAATTGCCGGCTTTATGCCACTTCCGGTTACTTATTAACCGCGGTTGTCGAAGGGGGCTTCTTACCGACGGGTTCGCTTATCTCACCCTAACAACTGGCGTTTACGCCAAAATTCAGTTGCTTATCAACTGTAGCTGTTGAAAGAGGCTTCTTACCTTCAGGTATAGCTTACTTCTCCTTTCAAACAGCCGGCTTTATGCCGTCTCAGGCTAAATATTGGCCGCGGTTGTCGATGAAGGCTTCTTGCCTTGAGGTATATCTTACATCTCCCATTGACAGCCGGTGTTCACTATACTCTTACCAGTCAATCTCGCCTAGAGACCCTGAGCCAGTTGAAGAAATTGACGACCAATCTCGCTTAGAGACCCTGAGCCGGTTCAAATAATTGACGACCAATCTCGATAGAGACCCTGAACTGGTATGAGTTTAATCGTTCGGATCCATGCAGAAGAGCCGTCATATGAGTTTTTGAGGAAGGAAAGGTCATCATCGCATATGGTATCATGCCGACTCATTAAAGCCGGGCAATTGTAAGTCCCGGGTTGCCGCAGGCGAAACTACCCGGCACTTGGGGGCTACACAACCGAACTCTCCTCAAAGGTTCCGGTTCATCAATAGCCGCAGTTGTCGATAGAGGCTTCTTACCATCAGGTATAGCTTACATTATCCTAAAGACAACCGGCTCTTTAATAGCTCCTTCTGATGAAAGCCGGAGCCATGTGGCTTCGGTCAACAAAATTGAAGGTCTCAAAGAGATTGTCCGGCTGTAATATTCTGGAGAAAGGAATGGCGTCTTAAAGGACAGGCCCCTCATCAGAAAATTTCAAAGGTAGAGCCGGCAACACATCAAAACACAGAGAGGTGCAAATATATATGGCCACCAAGTGGCAGAGTCATGGTTACTCTATTACAAAAGATGCTCTCAGAAAGAGCAAAAGCATTGTCAGCCGCCCACGGAGGATCATTACACAAAGTCTGCGCTTAGAAAGGCTAAGAGATTACAATTCAGTTGTTGGCGGTCATCCTGCTCCGGGTCTTCTGCTGGCTTTATCTGAAGATTGCCCAAGTCCCAGTTATAGTCAGCCAGGGCAGCAAATGACCCCTCAAGGAACGGAGACGCGTCAAGCTCACAAGGAAAGAGATCCTTACTGCGGGCGGGTGTCAGATCTTTCCACTCGTAGAGCGGCGCACGAATTCTCTTCTCTTCTGGGTCGTAAGCCACCTGATAGGTCTTCAAATCAGCTTCATCCGCCAAAACAGAGGCCAAATAGCGCGACTCTTTGACACACCGGGTATAATCTTCCTCGGTGAAATCTGAGACGTCATCTCTTTTAGACGGATAGCCATCCATCATTTCAGCCGGCGTTAGCTCAGGAGCAAAGGCAGGAGCCCGGCTCAAACCGGCAACGGCTCCTTGGCGGAAGGCGGACTTCTTGAGCTCTTCAATCTGCTTCGGCATTGTATAGAAGAGTTCCAAGACCCCTTTCAGAGCAGTGGGGATCTTCTCCTTGTACTGCACGCTCTTGATTGTGAAGATGGCGCCACAGTATAACTGCTCTGCAAAAGTATAAATGGCCTTTAGTGGCAGAAGGCTATCAGAAGCCAACTGCCGGCTCCTAGGACCTGGATGAGTCGGATAAAATTAATGAGCCGCCAGTTTTCTTACTAGCAATGCTAAAAAAGACAAAGTGAACAAGGAAGCTTACCAAATAGGGCGGCTGACATCTTCGCAATATGCTGTTTCAGACCTTGAAGTTCATCCGCCACGGCTGTAAGCCGCTGTTCAGCATCATCCACCCGTTTGGTTAAGGTGGCCTTTTCAGATTCAGCCGTCTCTTTTAAAGAGGTGAGCTCGGCGGTAACACTGGCCAGTTCTTCTATGAGAAGCCGGCATTTTTCATCTGCGATACTTCGAGCTTCTTGCTAAGCTGCCAAGTTGGCCTTCAGATCCGTCAGCTGAGACCCGGATTCCTTCAAAGCTTCCTATAAAACATCAAAATACAGGATAAGCTGCCAAAATGCAAGACGAGTGTTAAAAGCAAATACAAGTCTCAAACATTGCAAGCAATATATTTGACACTTGGGGGCTAATGTCTATTTAATCTTGCAAGTATGTAGTTCCGGTTCATTTCCATCGAAATTGATCCGGAACTTGGGGGTTATATAATGGCTCTTTAATATGCTAATAATGGAAGCATCGACTCAACTTGATCAAAATTGAGCCGGCCCTTGGGGGCTACGATTACATCTTCAAGTTATCTACATTACAGGCCCGACTCAAATGTAATCTGAGACGACCCTTGGGGGCTACGATTGACAGTTCACTTTACTTGCATCACAAAACTAAAGCAATTTTAAAGGGGTTTGACTTGACAATCTCTGCAAGAGGTCACAGAAAGACCCGGCTCAACGATTCGATACGTTAAGCCGGATCTTGGGGGCTAAGAAAGGATATAGTAAAGAAGGAAAAGTACCTCATATTTTGTCTTCATGGAAGAGATCAACTGAAGTTCAAAGTCCCGGCTGGTGGTGACCCGGTCTATGTACCCAGCGTTTAGCTCTTCAACGGTCATCTTCTCGCATGAAGAATCGAAGTTCAGTTTCTTTGAAGTTTCAGCCGGCTTTGTATGTTTGGCCAACACATGAGCCGGAGGCGTTTGATGATCAAACCCAGTGATGGCAACATCCGGGGTGTCAGGGGTCTTGGTAGGAGTTGCCGTCTTAGAAGGAGCCCTTGGAGGTCTCTCCATGATGACATCTTCAGCGTCCGGTTCAGCGGAGGCAGCCGGCGGGTTTTCCTCCGGTTGAGTTTCTTCCGGCTGCTTGGGCTCCGGTTCGTCGGTAACTGGGTCGGAGGAGGGCTTGTTGGCCTTGCGACGTTTAGCTTGAGCACTGCAAAAAACAAGAAGAATCAGCGGTTGAAGATATTGCTAATCATAGTAACAGTCGGCTATCCAGATGCTTACAGTGGATTAATCTTAGGCGGTGGTATGATTGACTCCGAAGAGTCGCCGGAGGAAGGAGATTTCTGCAAAAATAAAACAGAAAGGTGAAGAGAGTATCAAGTTTACAAAGGGAAAGATAAAGGAAAAGAAGAGGTTCAAAGCTCGGCAGGGCGTTTCTTGGGAGCCGGAGAATTTGGCAACCCGGACATGAGCTCGGTAGAGCCGGTGCTTCGAGTCTGTCGACGCTCGATTTGCTGTTGCTTTTTTAAGAGGAAATCGGGAGCCAAATAAGCAAGAGGGTGAGAAAGAGGAACTTTTCTGATAACCCGCCACGGCTTTCGGGGGATGAAACATTCTGAGCTAGAGGAAAAGTAATTTACCTCAGGTGCATTGGCACGGCTAGTTTCAACTTCATCCCGTGAGTAAAGTAAGTGTTAAAATAGGAAGGTAAAGGATCAAGCAAGAGAGTTGAAACTTTACCTCTGAGCTGGACGACGGTGGCGGGTCAAACAAATTATCTTGCGGGACGTGTTTTTTAGCCTTCTTGGTTGGGACCTTCTTCCTGGACTTTTTCGGAGGAGCAACATATTCCCTCTTCCAGAATTCGGAGTCGGCCTATAAGGATGACCCGAAGAGTGAATATCAAATTAGCAAAATGCAAACAATGTCTAAGAGATGGAAGGGAAGAGATGAAACTTACATCAGGAGCCGGATTGTTAGCACTGAAAGGCGCCAGGCCAATTTTGCTACATGATCCGGAAGCTTCATGGACAAGACTCCGGATGGCGAGGGTAATGTCGTTTTCTATCAACGAAGATTGGCTGAAGCATAATGAGCTGTCATACTTGCCTTTATATTCGCACGTAAGCCGACTTCTATGGCTCAAAGGCATAATCCGCCATGAAATCCAGCAGCGGATCAGGTCCAGCCCGATTAAGCCGTTGGCCATGAGAGTCTTGATTTTGGCATGAGCCAGTTCATATCTTGCGCATTCTGAAGCTGGTAGCCGGCCAGGAAGCTCTGATGTTGTTGTGAGTCGGGAAGGACGATAACCTGGCAAAGGACGCTCGTTCTCAGGAGAGGTGTCCTTGCAATAGAACTAGGTCCTGTTCCAGTCCTTGGGGTGAATCGGCATATGTGTAGCTGGAAAGATGATATCCCTACGCCGTTGGATGGATATGCCTCCAAGTTCTAAGCTCGAGCCGGCTTTCACTTCAGTTTGCCGGTTAGCATAAAAGAATTCCCGAAAGAGTCCCACCGACGGCTTGATTTGAAGGTAAGCTTCACAAAGCACTTGGAAATTACATATGTTTGAGACGGAATTGGGGGCCAAGTCTTGCGGGTGAAGCTTATAACAGTGAAGGATGTCCCGAAAGAATTTGGAGCCGGGAGGCACGAACCCTCGTTCAATATGGTCAGAGAACACCACCACCTCACCTTCTTGAGGTTTGGGCCGCGTCTCATCACCTGGGACCCGCCAGCTAATGACGTCCTTAGGAGGAAGAGTACCCGCTTGAACAAAATCCGACAAAAAGTCCTCCGTAATGCATGGCCCAACCCAGTTGCATGAGTTGGACGCACGAGACATGTTGGCGGCTTAAGTGCTGTGCAAGATAAAAGGTGTGATGAGTCGAAGCGCAAGCAAATATTTTTGACGGCTTAAAAGTTTAAGGGCTCTACGGATAAAGCTGAAGACCCGGCTGGTAAGAGCCGGAGGAGTTTGGCGACTCAACAGGGAAAAGGAAGATTGAAAAATCGACTAAGTCCTAAAAATAGATTCCGCAAGATGTTGCTATATCTACGGATCTACAAAAGCAGAGAAAATGAATTTTATTTCTAACCTAGCGATGAACAGCGGAGGAAAAAGAAAACGGACTGGGGCCATCAAGGCCCGTGCATTATGCGTGACCGGCCTGCGTGCGGCGGCGGAGCAAAAGCGCATCCTAAAGACGTTAGCGGCGTCGAGATGCACTGGCCATAACGGTGCTGGAGCCTAAACGAAGGCGGCAGAGCACCGGTGAAAACCCTACTACGGCGGCGACCTTCTAGGGAGCAGGAGAACTTACCGGAGACGGCGCGGCAGAGGCGGATGGATCTCTGGTATATTCAGGGTGATGCAGCGGCCAAGGTCGGGGACGATGTACGGACGGCGTCGGTGCAGAGCTCGAAGGCGCTGGGGGCAGCGACAGGAAGAAGAGGAAGAAACAGAGGCACGGGCGGGAGAATGGAAACCCCGACCCGCACGGGTCATATTTAAAAGGGGGTTAAGGAAGGCGCAAAAATCCAGGCGATGACACCGTTCAACCGAGGCGGACGCCTTGATTCTCAGGATGACAGTTAAGTGAAAGATTTGGTGACACGTCAACAGATCTCATGACGTCATGCCGGTTCATTTCCGGGCGGCTCGCCAAAAGTGGGAGAGAAGGATGAAGTGAGCAAGCTCAGTTCAGCCTGGGGCCTAATGTTGGGGATATGACCCGCCGAAGAGGCTCCGGGTCATGATATTGGCTCATGAACCGGCCCAAAGGTGAGTCGTAATGTTAAATGGCCCAGGAAGATAGGCGGCTCACGGTGTGGGCCGTACGACGACCCGGACTGAGAAGACCCAGGCGTACAAGCCGACTCACAGACGGCTTGGGCAAGAAGATAGAGAGAGACTCGGTTAGCAATTGTATTGACCTGGATGTTCTGACCTCTTATATAAAGGCAGACCCGGGGTGACTTAGAGGAGGGGCAATCGAAAACTAGGTCAAGCTTTTAGCTCCTTGTAATCGATACAAGTAATACAAGCACAAGCAGGACGTAGGCTATTACCTCGATTCGAGGGGCCGAACCTAGGTAAACCCGTGTCTTTCGTCCCGACTAACCCCTTTGAGTCCACCTCATTGGCGATGGCCTCGAACCAAAGTCCGTTCACCTGGACATCTGCCGTGATAAAACTATGACAGAAAGCAATACTCAAAAACAGGCTATGCATCAGAATAGGTACTTGATTAAATACAGTAGTAAAATCTAATGCAAGCATGAGGGAGAAAATAATAGGTGATATCGGAATGCTCAAGGGGGGTTGCTTGCCTTGCTGCTCTGCTGCAAAGGCCTGATCGTCAATGATGTAGTCGTACCCGGTAGCATCGTCAGTCTCGTGGTCTACCGGTAAGAAGAGGGGGGAGAAACAATAAATACAAGCAAACAGATGCGACACGATGCATGACATGGCAATATGTTGAGCTAGGTATGCACTAACGCAATACTATACATCGCAGACGGAGCGGGAGAATATCTGACGATATTTCCCGGGTCTTTGGATTTATCGGATAGCCATATCGGAGGGGAAAGATCCATGTTCATCATGCTAGGAGCATGTGGCAAATGATTGGATGGCATATTTGGATTCATGGGATTTTTCTGATCAAACTTTCATATATAAATTATTTTCATCTGAGATACGGTTTAAAAGATATGATTTTTCAAAGCTTTATAGATTTTGTGGAATTATTTTAAATAAATAAATCAACATTATCCAGAATAATGAATGATGACGTCATCAAGACATCAATATGACATCAGCAGGTCAAGTCTGGCTGAATAGAGTCAAACCTGACATGTGGGGGCCACATGTCATAGACTCAGGGTTAATTCATTTTAATTTAAACTAAACAGATTAATTAAGCAGTGGGGCCTACTTGTGAGTGAGACATTAATTTAACTGATCAATTCTTTTTATTAACCTAATTACTAATTAAGCAGCTGACAGGGGTGGCCCACCTGTCATGCCTAGAGGGGGGGTGAGGCCCCACCTGTCAGTGAGGGATTAGGTTAATTTAATTATTTTAATTAATCTAATTACTTAATTAGGCACCTCACAAATGGGGCCCATATGTCATAGACACAGGGGGAGGGCCCCACCAGTCACTGACTGGGCAGTGCCCAGTCAGCCAGTTGACCAAGTCAACTGGTCAACTGGGGTCAGCCCGACCCACTAGCAGTGGCACTAGGGGTGGCCCCAGGCCAGCCACGTCGGCGGTGGCCGGCGACTGGCCGCCGGCAATGCTCCGGCAAGCTCCCGAATCGAGCCAGGGCTCGAAAATGGTGCTCCGGCCACCATTTCGCGTGCCGCGACCACCCACGAGCAGCTGGTGCTCGCGCGCGTCGATCTGGACCATCAGTGACACCGGGGGTGGTCGGTAGGGGCGCCGACAACAAGAAGAGGTGGCGTCCGTGCGGGAGCTCGACGGAATCGGCGCTATGGTGAACTACCGAATGTTTGGAAGCGACGGGGAGATCCTATGCGATGGGCCAAAGCGGATGGGCACTAGCCCGAGACCATATGGTGATCGGGGGCCTCGCCAGCGTCGATCCCGAGCGGAGCTCAAGCGCGGCCACGACGGTTGAGGGCCAAACAGAGCCGCAGCGAGCTCGGAGTGAGACCAGGAAGAAGCCGCAGCTCACCTGCGTTGCAGAGAAGGCCCGAGGGAGAACAGACATGTTGCAGGGGAGGTAGATTTGGTGGCAAAGCTCGTCGGAGCCGAGATTGAAGATGACTCCGTGTGGGCGCTGGGGCGGTCCTGAGGTCGATCCGGAGGTGGCTGGTGGCGTAGCGTAGAGAGGCGGAGCCGGTGAGCATGTCAGTGGAGCTGGAAGGGCCTAGAGAGCGTGGCTAGCCGACGTCCATGGCGGCGGCGGCGACGGGCTAGAGAGGGTGGAGGCAGGGAGCTCGAGAGGGGGATTTGAAGGAGCTAGGGTTTCGGGGGGAGCAAGAGGGAGCCACGATGGCGGTCTTATCCCCTCTGGGCCATTGCCGGTGAGTGCGCACCTCGGTCGTCACCTCCTGTAGCAGGGTCGGGGATGACCAAGGGGCTGCTGGGCCGGCCAGGCTGGGCCTCGACCCAGGGGGGAAGGGGGGTCCTTTGCTTTTATTTTTATTAATTCTTATTTGTTTTGTTTCTGTTTTCTTTTATTATTTCCTTTAGGCCATTTTGACCACAAAAAATTGTGTAGTGGGGCCCATCAAATAAGTTGCCATATTAGGGAGGGCCACATCCAATTTGAGCATTTTTGTAATCTGTTTGCATTTCCCATTTGACTTTAATTGCATTTTAAAAATACTTCCAGCTACTGTTATTAATGGTGGAGGCCACACCAGAATCTTGGTGATGTTGTTTTCCTCAATGCTATTTATTTTGGAATATTTCACAAGCATGCAACATTTAATCTTTGATGTTTGAGGATTTAAATTTGCCACTTGAAACTATAGAGCATTTGAATGGAATTTGGAATTGAATTTGGAATTCCATCTTGATCATATTCCACTTAGCAAAATAATTAGTTGCTGACCATGCTATTACCGTAGCTTAAATACAATGATCACTGTAGCAAAAATCCAGGGTGTCACAATTCTCCCCTACTAACAAGAATTCTCGTCCCGAGAATTAAGAAATAGATGGAAAGAGCCCAGGGTATTCGGCACAAAGATGATCTCCGCGTTCCCAAGTGGCTTCATCTCCAGAATGACTTGCCCACTGCACTTTGAAGAACTTGGTAACCTTCTGACGAGTCCGACGTTTGGTTTCATCAAGAATGCAGACTGCTTGTTCTTCGTAAGAAAGGTCTTGTTGAAGTTCAAGCATATCATGGTCCACTGCTCGGATAGGATCCTTGAAGCAGCGATGAAGCTGTGACACATGGAACACATCGTAAACCTGAGAAAGGTTTGGCGGTCGTTCTAGTTGATATGCCACTTTTCCATTCCTTTCGAGAATAGTGAAAGGACCAATATAATGAGGAGCCAACTTGCCCTTGATCCCGGAATGGTGTGTACCCCTCATTGGCGTGACTCGATGATAAGCCTTTTTGCTAGGTCGATAGACCATATCTTTGTGATGACGGTCATATTGAGTCTTCTGACGAGACTGAGCAGCCTTCAGATTTGCATGAATAATGTGGACTTGATCTTTGGCGTGTTGGATAATATCCGGAACGGTAAGTGTACGTTCCCCAGTTTCTAACCAATTTAGAGGAGTCCGACACCTACGTCCATATAATACTTCAAAAGGAGCCATCTTCAAACTAGCTTGATAGCTATTGTTGTAGGAGAAGTCGGCATACAGGAGAGATTCCTCCCATTTCTTGCCGAAAGAAATGATACAAGCCCGAAGCATGTCTTCGAGAATCTGATTGACTCTTTCAACTTGTCCCTGGGATTGAGGGTGAAAAGCGGTGCTGAATGACAAATGAGTTCCCATAGCTTCCTCGAAACTTGCCTAGAATCTTGAAGTGAATAAGCTGCCACGGTCTGAACTGATAACCAGTGGAATACCATGAAGTGAAACAATTCTGGACATGTAGTGAGTTGCCAGCTGACTAGCAGTGACCGTTTACTTGACGACTAGAAAATGTGCAACCTTGGAAAGTTGGTCAATGATGACGAGAATAGCGTCATTACCTGGGATGGTGGCTCGGGATTTATATATGAAGCCAAGTGCAACAAAACTTTGGATTTAAGTATGTACAAGAGAGTCAAGTTTCGATCCTGTGGAACTTTGGGTTATGGGCCCACTATGCGGGTTTAAGAGTAGGAAGAGCGGTGACATCTTGCACTGTCATGGTAGCAAGACATGTCGGAGGAAAACCTATCAATTATGTCAGCAACAACTTCGGTACCAAGGGCGAGGGATGAAGAGAACCATCTTCCTACTCGTTGAAACAAGGCGGACCAATAGGCAAAGTTCTTGTCCGCCGGCGGTTACCGAAATATTAACAACAATAGTAATAGGACCTTACTGACAGACTTGTTCACCAAGGTATTTACCTAAGCAGAGAATTATTTCTGCTTAGATCATATAATCTCAAGAAAGGTCAAACAGACCAATGGAAAGGAAAATGTGTTTATCACATTAAACAGACCAATGGAAAGGAAAATGTGGTTATATTGAAGTTTTAGGAGTATATCCTTCCCAAGGAAAAACAGAGCATGATATAGATGACAGAATTAGCAAGTAGAGAACCATTTAGGTAAAAGAGGCGAGGAAACTCCATGACATGCCCATACAATGGGGTTTTGAATAATTGATCAAGAAACAATTAGCATTGAGCTTACATTATTCCTTTTCATGATCGATATACCACATCCATGCTTCGGGATAGCAATGATATGGTGTCTCGAGTAAAGGATGGAGTTGGATACACAAAGGATCCAGTAGGAACAACTTATAAAATAAGTTTTACAATTTCCCCGTGGAAGAATGGCAACCCTAGCTGAACAAAGCATTATAGCAATAGGTCATCCGACCAGGTGTGCTAACTACAACATCACCTTACCGAGTAATAAAGACCAAAGTTATAATTCTTGATAACGTTCCAACCATCATTACCGTCCAAGATTTAGATCCGGTTGGTGTCAGGATACTTCAGACAAGAAGGCCTGAGGAGAAAAGGATGCAACATAGATCTACGAGATGATTTGCAAGAATCTCGAAATGAACGAGGTAAGAAAGCCTTGAATCATTAGCAAGACTTCAAGACATGTGAACACAATGTCAAGACATATGTGTCCACATAGAAGGTTTTAGTATGGAATGCAATCAAGCTCTGGTTGGGAACCATCATAGAGGATATCAAATTTCTGTGTATAAGCACGGATAGCTCTTACGAAGAACTTCTTTTCCCCACATCAATCAATCTGCGACTTGACGTTCTAGGAAATACATATGGAGTGAAGGTAGTAAACCTATCAAACCATAGAATACTTTGCACATGCATGAATGAATTGGAATGATTCTGGAGGAAGCGAAACAAAATTTTCTCATAATCATGAGGACAAGATGCACGTGAACTTAGATAAAAATACTTCTTTACCAAACATATTCTTCATGAGCTAGTTACGAAGATAAAGCCTTCAAAAAATTTCAACACTAGCTCAAATGTTCATCATAAACCACAAACAAGATGAGGATGTGGCTGAAGGGGTCAGCAACAATCCGTCGAGATTTCAACAAAAATGGATTCCCACGATTGTGTGAACAAGGTGAGAGCATTGGTCAAACAAGATGATATATTGAGGTATGCCCGAGGGAAAATATCCACAATTAAACATTAATCGAAAGGTGCACCCAAAATCCGGACGAAGTAGCACGACCAATGATACAATGTTGATTCAACAACCAGCACACTAAGAATGGACGTATTGTTCATTAACTTCAAGGTAAAATAGTTGCTATGCCATAAGTGTTGAATTTACACATCATAGTCCATTTGTCGATATCCCGGTTAGAAGCAACTAAGGAGCTAAGAAATAAAAGGTGATGGCAAGAAGTATTACTATATCAATAATTCTAAAGATGTGTGCAATTCTCATGACATTCTCAACAAAAAAGATGGTAATACTCCAAGATAGAACAGAACACAAGACGGCTGGCAAGGAATTAAAGGTTCGACCAAAACAAGACAAAGTCGGCGTATGGAAGGTAGGCAAGAATGTGGCCGACAACAACCCCAATTACCATGCTATTCTCATCATGAATTTAATTGATATCCTGGACAAGCCCAGAGTGTTGATGATGAACACGACACAATTGTCGAGAAGTCTCTTGATGATGTAATCGATCAGCGATGATATCAAGCAAAGAAATGGTGAAGTGAAAAGGTTGTCGGAACCGCATATTAGTGTGCTAGCTCAGAATCAAAATTTCCTTTCAAGACAACCAACATGACGTTGAAAACTCGATGTAAGCTTAGTGCACTGTTGGAATGGTGCTTTAAGGATGAAGGACATAGATAGCATGGTCAAGCATTAGCATGACGATGATGAAGTAGCCTACCAGCTTGGAAGGACATGATCGAGCACAAAATCTTAAGCAAAGAAGACTACAAAGAGTTGATGAATTGCAATCCGTACTCGATTCAGTTACCGATGTCCTTGAGTGTCCAACAACTCAGAACACGAGGAAACTGGAATTAGTCAAATATCATAGTTGATGAGGAGCTCACAAGTTATAAATCTCCATGTTATTTATCAAGATACCAGGGATAATACTCGGAGGTAGATCAGAATAGAGGTTAGACTAGTGTATTGACCTGTGGAGGACAAGTACTTTAACTTGTCCAAAAATGAGATCAAGGAAGAACAATCATGGTCGGAACCATGGTCGCAAAGGACCAAATCACAGATACAAGATCAACTAAAACAAAGGGAAGATTATTTTTAGGAGAAGCTTCTATGATAAGATCAACATTGTTTCCATGGGCATGATCACAAGGTTCAAGGTCGACTCCCACATCATCAATGCATCACCTTACATTTACACCTCACCTTTGGTAAAGTTGTAGTTTTGAAAGTTCAACTAGCAAAAACACCAGGAGAGTATGACTCATGAAAACTATCGAGTTCACATGGATTAATGAAGGCATAGGTCCAACCCATCGGGGTATCTTAGGAACATATACCACACGTTTGAAGAGTAATTTACACATGCTTGACAACAGAGCATGGCTGACAAAAGCATAAGATACAACTTACTAGAGGGAGAAGGCACAATTTACTAATGGCATCATGTACCCCGGGAAGCACATCACAATAATTTTGAATGTGAAGGACGCTATCGGATAATAACCCAACACTGGGTCTAGCAGTCCACGAAGGACCTGATGTGAGTATCGGTACCCAATCAGAGGGAGAAAAAAAATGTAAGGCATCAGATCATAGAGCATCCAAATAATTTGATGCTTAAATAACCAAGGAAATTAAGATTTCCAAATTTGTGTATCGGAAATCGATGCTCCGATCAAATACAAGTAAGATGAAAGGACTTAGATGGGCAATCAATCATGGTTGATTTGTCGGGAACCAACTCATGTTTGGAAAGACGTGTGAGTCGGACAGATAATTCATGATGAACAACTGATGACTGCGTGCATTCACACACATGTTGAATCAATAAAATCAAATGAAAATCACAAAGGATTTTAAATGGATATTGCTTGACATATGGAATTAACCACCATGTAAGTAGGTGAGGGAATGTCAAGAGCAAAAAGGCTACTAAGGATTTTGGAAGATTGAAAAAGTATTTCGAAGAATTTTGTGAAACATATGAACAACTGGGATCAATGAATCCTCGACAATTGTGAGGAATTATCCATAAGGCTTCCATGCAGAAAGAACTATAAGGCAGTAAACTCAAAGGGTTATCGAGGAAATGGAGAATATTTCAGGACCTGATGTGAGTATCGGTACCCAATCAGAGGGAGAAAAAAATGTAAGGCATCAGATCATAGAGCATCCAAATAATTTGATGCTTAAATAACCAAGGAAATTAAGATTTCCAAATTTGTGTATCGGAAATTGATGCTCTGATCAAATACAAGTAAGATGAAAGGACTTAGTTGGGCAATCAATCATGGTTGATTTGTCGGGAACCAACTCATGTTTGGAAAGACGTGTGAGTCAGACAGATAATTTATGATGAATAACTGATGACTGCATGCATTCACACACATGTTGAATCAATAAAATCAAATGAAAATCACAAAGGATTTTAAATGGATATTGCTTGACATATGGAATTAACCACCATGTAAGTAGGTGAGGGAATGTCAAGAGCAAAAAGGCTACTAAGGATTTTGGAAGATCGAAAAAGTATTTCGAAGAATTTTGTGAAACATATGAACAACTGGGATCAATGGATCCTCGACAATTGTGAGGAATTATCCATAAGGCTTCCATGCAGAAAGAACTATAAGGCAGTAAACTCAAAGGGTTATCGTGGAAATGGAGAATATTTCAGGGCATCTTGTAACAACAAGAGCAACGAGAAAGATTTTATGAATGACAAGTGCAATTATTCATCCATAGGGACTTATCGGTGGTAGGGAATTGCAAAGCCGACGAGCACAAAGCCTCGGAAAACATCAAAAGGGTACCTTAAGAATCATCTGACGGAGCAGGTGATCTTCTGGTACGGGGGATCTTTGGGAGAAGTAGTTACGAGAACCTAGAGTTAGAGTTAGTAAATTCTTTAAACCAAAAAAGAAGAGAGATCATAACCCAAAGTATAGATGAGGAATAAAAGATCGTAATACCACCCGAATGAGCTGTGGGCCCGTAAGCCATAGCATGAGTGTTAGTAAAAGTCTTTCAAGTACTAGACTCAACTTCGGCCAATGAGTTGGAAAGGGGGCTACCTATAGGTAGTCAGCTCTGATACCAACTTGTAATGCCCCCAATTTCGACCGTATGCTAAACATACACGCAATGCGTACGACCAAGATTAGGGACTCACTAATCAATATCACAACACAACTCTAGACACAAATTAAAGTCATACATCTTCATATTACAAGCCAGGGGCCTTGAGGGCTCGGATACAAAGCTCGACCAACATGAGTCAGCGGAAGCAAAAATATATGAGTACAGACATAAGTTAAACAAGTTTTTCCTTAAGAAGGCTAGCACAAACATAACAACGGATTGAAAGAGGCGAGGCCTCCTGCTTGGGAACCTCCTATCCTACTGCTGGTCGGGGGCCGCCTCCACGTAGTAGTAGGCTCCTGTGGTGGTGTAGTAGTCGTCTCTGGCGTACTCCATCTCCTGGGCTCCATCATCTGAACGCAGAATCGAATCGAGGGGGAAAGAGAAGGCAAAGCAGCGGTGAGTACTCATCCAAAGTACTCGCAAGACTGACTTCAGAACTATACTAAGTAGGCATCATTATCAATGAATGGGATTATATCTGGACTGACTGTAGAAAGAAAGAATGAGGGGGAGGCCTAGTCCTATCGAAGACTAGCATCTTCAGCATCTTGCAGCATTAGAAGAGAGTAGACTGGTATCTCATATATAGTCATATTATTGTAGCAATTTTATTAAGTAACCACGCCCAGAGATTCTTCCTCGACTCCCTACGAGGAAGCAATCCCGGAGCCACATTTCATTTCAAATCAAATCACATTTATAGTTGTATAAGGTCAAAGTACAACTCCAAGTCGTCCTGTTACCATGGACACGACTATTCGAATAGATGAATTCATCCCTACAGGGGTGCACCGCATTTCCAACAAGCTTGATCACCTCCGACCAGACACACTTTCCGGGGTAATGTCCGGCCTCGGGATCCAAAATGTCGTCGCTCCACCTAGACTCAACGAAGAGGCCAGCTCGTCGGTCTAAATCTTAAGCGCACAGGTTCGTGGGCCCACTTGCCCTTGCACTCCTACACGATGTGCACGCAGCCGGAAGCAGTCCTAGCACCCCTTAGTAAGAAGCGCGATGCGTTCCAGACCAATCCGGCATGCGCCACTCCATTGCTGACGTCCGAAGAGCTTCGACTGACACAACGACGCTGATTACCCATAACTTCTCCCACGTGAAGGTTTAGTGCGTAAAAGGTCAAACGACCAACTAAGATCAAATATCCAACCCGTTAGCATTTTATTAGTGCGGGGCAAGCACGAACCATAATGCAGTCCATCGCCCCGCCAATAACCCTCGGGTGCCTTACCGGCGCACGCCACCACATCACACGAATGCCTTATGGCGCATACCACCAAATCTTTCTCTCGCGGGTACCCTTGGGGCCGACCCGTCTTTCAGTAGTATTTCGGTAACAAGTCATAGAGGCTATGTGTCAGTGCCTGAAGTGGATATCCGAGGAATCACTCTCGAGATATCACAGACGGCGTAAGTGTGGTGATGTGTCGGTAACGGCTTGTCAGTCATGAGGACCGAGTCTTTTGTCTTCAAGTCCTCGTTGTCGATGAATGATGAAAGCAGGGACAATGACAATAGTGAACTAGGATTCATAGGGGGATACTACCCATACCTATACTACAACAGTATATGATAGCAGGTATGAAAGCAATACTCAAAAACAGGCTATGCATCAGAATAGGTACTTGATTAAATACAAAAGCAAAATATAATGCAAGGATGAGGGATAAAAGAATAGGTGATATCGGAATGCTCAAGGGGGGGCTTGCTTGCCTTGCTGCTCTGCTGCAAAGGCCTGATAATCAACGATGTAGTCATACCCAGCAGCACCATCAGTCTTGGGGTCTACCGGTAAGAAGAGGGGGGAGAAACAATAAACACAAGCAAACAGATGCGACATGATGCGTGACATGGCAATATGCAGAGCTAGGTATGCACTAACGCAATACTACACGTCGCAGATGGAGCGGGAGAATATCTGACGATATTTCCTGGGTCTTTGGATTTATCGGATAACTGAATCGGAGGGGAAAGATCCATGTTCATCATGCTAGTATCATGTGTCAGATGATTGGATGGCATATTTGGATTCATGGGATTTTTCTGATCAACTTTCATATATAAATTACTTTCATCTTAGCTACGGTTTAAAAGATATGATTTTTCAAAGCTTTATAGTTTTTCTAGAATTATTTTAAATAAATAAATCAACATTATCCAGAATAGTGAATGATGACGCCATCATGACATCAATATGACGTCAGCAGGTCAACTCTGGCTGTACAGAGTCAAACCTGACATGTGGGGGCCACATGTCATAGACTCAGAGTTAATTCATTTTAATTTAAACTAAACATATTAATTAAGCAGGGGGCCTACCTGTTAGTGAGACATTAATTTAACATATCAATTCTTTTTATTAACCTAATTACTAATTAGGCAACTAACATGGGTGGCCCACTGTCATGCATAGAGGGGAGGTGGGGCCCCACCTGTCAGTGAGGGATTAGGTTAATTTAATTATTTTAATTAATCTAATTACTTAATTAGGCACCTGACAAATGGGGGCCATATGTCATAGACACAGGGGGAGGGGCCCCACCAGTTAGTGATCACTTTGCTATGCTATATCATTGCATTCATGTAGAGTCATACTTTGTTCTACTATCGTTGTAAGTAAATAGAAGTGTGATGATCATCATTATTCATTATTAGAGCATGCCCCAGTGATGAAAGCATGATGGAAACTATGATTCTCCCACAAGTCGGGATGAGGCTCCAGACAAAGAAAAAAAGAAAAAGAAAAAAAGAGAAAAAGGAAAAAAAATTTAAAAAATGAATAGGGGCTTGCTAATTCCACACTCGTGCTTCAAAGTAGCACCATGTTTTTCATATATAGAGCCTCCTATGTTGTCACTTTCATATACTAGTGTGAATTTTTCATATAGAGTTAGATGCATACCCACTTAGTTTCATATTGAGCTTTCATACACTTATAGCTCTTAGTGAACCCATTGCATGGAAATCCCTACTCCTCGCATTGATATCTATTGATGATCATCTCCATAGCCCGTTGGTACGTCGAGTTGATGCGAGACTTTCTTCTCCACTTTTACCCCTTTGAAACCTACCACCTTTACTACAGGAATCAGTCACTTTGCCGTCAGCCATCCCAGACGACAAAGGCATGCATCCCAGACGGCAAAGTCTTTGCCGTCCGCGAGCAGACGACCAACCGTCCGACTGAATAAGCCACGGTAAAGGGCGCTTTGATGTCTGCTAGCGGATGGCAAAGACCTTTGAATCTTTGCCGTCCGCCAGCAGACGGCAAAGGTCCTGGACGGCACATGTGGCAACTTAGCTTCGTTAAGGGTGAACTCGTGCCGTAAGTTTTGAAGTAGGCGCTTGCACTCGGCTTTGAGAACAACAGCCGCTTTCGCCTTGTCTTCCTCAAGACACCTGTAGAAGGTCTTCAATCAAACAAGACAACACATTAGACACATGATTAGTACAATCACTAGGTGGTGTTGATTTTTAATTCTGTAAAGGAGAAATTACCCAAAAGCGACGGATCACAATGTCAGCCACCATCTCGCACAAGACACCGTTGACCATCTCCTCCGGAGGGGCCGGGGCAGCCTTGTACAGCTCCCAGGTCAGTGCTACCTGTGGAGACTCACCCTCACGGGGCAACTGGACCTTCCCTGGGAAGTGGTGCCGGAGAAGCACACCAAGGACCTGGTTAGGCCTGCGGACACCATGCTCGTATTTCCAACCCCTACAGTAGGACAAGGCCAACACATTAGATATTAATTTGAAGAAACATGAAGGCAAAAGGTTAAAAAAGAGTAAATGCACTTCTCCGCATTAGGCGCAATCAACCACCTCTGCTCGCGGGTCGTCGGCACGGGCGACAGCTTTGTACAACCACGCTGGTAGACCTTCTTGCCCTCCTCAACCAGCTCACCCTTGCTATAGGTGTCCTCAGAAAAGTTGTCCTCACCACCATCAGACAAGTTGTCCTCGCCACCATCAGCATGGCCACTAGCCTCCAGAGTCACGTGGGACGAAGACTCTGGGACTCGAGTCTCCTGGGACGAAGACTCTGGGACCGGAGTCTCCTAGGACGAAGGCTCGGTGACCCGAGGCTTGTCGACCCGAGGCTCGTGGACCGGAGTCCGAGACGGGTCCAAGTCAGATGGGTCCACCTGAGACGGAGCACTCCTGTGGTCAGGAGAATCAGCTGGGAGTGGCGGCGAGGAAGGTGCAGCAACCTCCCTACCTCTAGCACCTCTCCTTAGCTTCCCCCGACCTCTCCCAGTCGAACAAGAAGCGCCCGCCGGTGTCTGCATGCTGTGTACCAGTGCTCTCTGGAGTTGCTGGGGTGGAATAATAACACCACTCCAGCACGCGCTAAGGAAGGAGGCTCAGAGCGCTCTCGACCCCCGCCCACCATTTGTCAACACCTGCAATGACAAAGAGTGAACGAAATTAGTTCAACATAAAAAATGGAATACCTAATAACATGAACTAATTAATAATATATATGTACATAATAATAATTGAATACCTCACATTACTAATATTAATCTTCATCATCTATATATGCTCTGGGATCAATAAATGCATCATCATCATCACTATCAGTAATGACGTGCTCATCAGCATCATCAATAAATGCATCAACATGTGGAAGGCCTCTATGTAATCGGTCAAGCATTGTGAGGTCATCCGCAGCAGTAACCTCTTCTTCTTCCGTCTGCTCTTGTTCTTGCTCAGGCGTGAAGTCGGGTTCACTATCGCTGTCGACCTCAATGTTGTGGTGTGAAGTAGAGCGGTTATTGAAACGTTTTTTTGGAAACACGTGTTTCTTGGAAGAATTCTCCTTCATATGTTTCTGGGTTAATGTGAGGTTCATAATCATCTTCATTGAGGGGAGGTGGTCTAAAATGTGGCGACACATCATAAACGACATCCCAACCTTTCAAATTTGGATGCGTTTGGCAGGCCCACGGTAGATAGAAAACTTGGGTCGCCTGTTGAGCCGTAATATAGACATCGGGAACATCTAAATGGGTGCTTTGTTTGATTTCGACTAGCCCTATATGTTCATGAGTCCTTCTAGTCTCCTTCGGCTGGAACCAATAACATTTGAAGACTACGACATTTGGTGGGTTTTCACCAAAGAATGTAAGTTCATAAATTGCTTCAACTCTTCCATAATACTCAACCCCTTCTTCGCCGACAGTGGAGACACAACAATTTGTAGAATTTTGGTTGGCCATAGATAGCTCTTTGCCAAAAGTACGAAAGCGATACCCGTTGATGTCGTATTTGTCAAATGAACGGTCCTTAAAGTCAAAACCATTAGCGACTTGTCTCAATTCGGAGTCCATAGACTCTGCATTAGCCTACAAGTTTAATACCAAAGGATTGTTGCCTTAGCCGCAAACTAGGCGAAGAAATGAAATCGCCTAATTAATGGAAATTACCGTTTGCTTGAACCAATAGATGAAACCGGGATAGCCTCCTCCATGCTTTGCCAGATGCTCATACTCTTCGATGGAATCCTTTTAGATCATCTCTCCATCCGAGAATTCAGCGACGTATCGACTCTATCACATATCCGGTAATAAGAGCATTTCAAAGGAATTAGAAGTTGTGAAACAATGTACCGAGAACTTACTCGATGTACGATCGCACTTTTGTTAGGTTGTTGAAGATATACAACAAAATGGTCCACCATTCTTCGACATCCAACCCTATTGATTTCGAAGCACCGGCTGGTGCGAGCTTCCCTTTGAATAGGTGGAGGTTGGATCGACCTTTTTCACGGTCGCCATCATTGTACCGAGGCTTCGGATTATGTAAATGACGTTTTTGGGCTGTGTAGTGTGTTGTCATGAAGTTTGCCGCCTCCTCAGTAATGAATGCCTCGGCCATCGATGCTTCAACTCTACGTTTA
The DNA here is from genome assembly GCA_022496015.1 of Hordeum marinum. NCBI lineage: Eukaryota > Viridiplantae > Streptophyta > Magnoliopsida > Poales > Poaceae > Hordeum > Hordeum marinum. The sequence continues at coordinate 377,446,693 of CM039678.1, read as the reverse complement.
TTTTTACATTTTGCTTGAAGCGTCTTCTGCATCCTCTCAGTTGAGAAGCACCAATGATTTTGCACGGCCCCCCCCCAATCTTGCCTCGGTCGGGAGATGCAAAATCAAATGCTGCATTGGATTAAACAAGCCTGGTGGAAAGATTTTTTCTAACTTGCAGATCAACTCCGGCGCCAACTCTTTCAGTTCGTCTAGCACGTTAGGCGATAGTTCTTTCGCACAAAGAGCACGGAAGAAATAGCTCAGCTCTGCCAGTACTAGCCATTCATCCTCAGGGATAAAGCCATGCAACATCACCGACATTACCCGCTCAAGCCATATGTGCCAATCATGACTCTTGAGACCAAATATTTTGAATTTTTCAAGACTCGCTCCCCTCTTTAGATTCGCTGCATACCCATCGGGGAACATCAACTGCATTTTCATCCACAAGATCATTTCCCTCATAGCTGGCCTTCCAAGATTGAACCATGCCTTTGGCTTCCTCCAGTTCTTCTTTCCTTTCGGTTGTCGAATGTTTTGTAACGGTCTATCACATAGAGCCTCCTGGTCGACTCTAGCCTTAGGATTATCCTTCGACTTCCCCTCTATGCCGAACATTGTACCAAAAAGGGCCTTCGTGATATTCTTTTCAGTGTACATCACGTCGATGTTGTGTGGGCAAAGGAGGTCTTTAAAGTAAGGCAGATCCCACAAACACATCTTGTGAGTCAGATCCGGCTCGAGAGTGTTTATCTGATCCAGGATCTGTTGGCCTGTCAACACACGTGGTGCAGTATTTTTGACAACTCTACCTTTGATGAAATTCTTCTTGTCTTTTCTGAACTTATGGTCAGGATCCAGGAACTGTCTATGCATGTCGTAGCAAGAAAACTTGTGACCCGCCTCCAGCCAACGGAACTGAAGAGATGCCTTGCATGTGGGGCATGGAAACCTTCCATGCACACACCAGCCAACGAATAGCGCATACGCCGGCAAGTCATGCATCGAGTACATGTACAACACATGCATTTTGAAGTTCTTTTTTGTAGCGGCGTCGTATGTCTTGATCCCATTATCCCAGGCTTCTTGCAATTCATCCTTAAGCGGTTGCATGTACACATTCATATTCTTCCCCGTATATTTGGGCCCTGGAATTATCAAAGTCAGGAAAATTTTCTTTCTTTTGATAATCTCTCCTGGGGGAGATTGAGTGGAATGACAAATACAGGCCAACAACTGTATTGTGCTGCCGTCATACCGTACACATTGAACCCATCCATGCTGATGGCAACTCGAGGATGCCTTGGATCTGCCGCTTTATCCTTATGTAATGCATCGAAGTGCTTCCAGGCAAAAGCGTCTGAAGTGTGTCCCAACATCGGTTTGCCATCTGCATCCAGTTCTGTTCTTTTGCCCAATTTATGCCATGTCATCTGTCTAGCCGTCTCTTTGACCATGAAAAGACATTGAAGTCTTGGTATGATTGGTAGATACCGAAGAACATTAATGGGGATTTTGGTCTGACTCTTCTCACCCATATCGTTGTCTACCAGAACATACCTGGAAGCATTGCAAATGGGGCAATAGTTCAAGCCCGCATACTCAAGCCTAAATAAGGCACATCCATTCTCACAGGCATCTATCTTCTCATGGGCATCTTAAGCGCACATAGGATTTTGTCCGAGTGGTACAGGTTTGGTGGCAATACATGGCCTTTGGGTAGAAAGCGTCCAAATATCGTCATCATCGCGTCGTAGCATTCTCTGCCCAGGTTGAACTGAGCCTTTAGAGCCATTACTTGCGCGATGGCATCCAACTGACAAAGCTCAGTGTGCTTGTGGAGAGGACGTTTTGAAGACTCCAACATTTCATAAAAGGCCTTTGCAGATTCCTCCATCTCATCGTCCGAATCCCGAGCATCATCAAAGTCTTGCACCATGTCTTCGTTCCTGGTACCATGCTCGTCGGTGCGACGACGAACCAACTCAGCTCTGACACGTTGGGCAGACTCACCATGAAATGTCCAGACCGTATAATTAGGCATAAAACCCCACTTCTACAGGTGTTTGATCATTTCAAACTCTGACTTCTTCTTACAGTTGTCGCAATCGACACAAGGGCACCAGGTTGTTTTCTGTCCATTTGCAAATGTGACTCTCACAAACTCCTTGGTTTTTGTTAACCATTCACGGGTCATGTCTTTTTGACTAGTGTGACCGGTGTACATCCATCCACGATCTCTCATCTTGCCTAGCTACTGGACATACACAAAATATATACATAATTCAGCAAACCATATTCATGAGTTAATAGAGTTTGTCAGTTTCATTACGTCGATGCAACCTAGATGCTAGTAGGTAAATATAGGTCCTAATCCCACCCGAGTATGTGTAGATTGGGTTCGTTTTCCCATGCTTCGCTCCGGATCCGACGCACAATTTTGGCAGCACCTCCCCGCTGTTCTCCTGATACACATCTCGGCAATAAGCAAAGAGGATGTGTACCCGGAGAACAACAGGGAGGCACTGACGAAATTCTGCATCGGATCCGGAGCAAAGCATATGGGAAAACGAACCCAATCTACACATACTTGGGCTGTCCATGGATAACGTTGGACAATTTGAAAGAATCACGGTTATAAATATGCTAATGAATGCATATTTATAGATGTAACCCTTTCGAACAGGAGACGCATAGTGGTCACGCATACTGATGATTGACGACACCTATAGCTAGCAAGTTTCATCGGCACGAAGACCGAAACAGAGGAAATGAAGGGGGTAGGAGGAGATGTCATTTGTGCTCACCCATGAATGCAGGGGCGGAGCTTGTCGAACGCATGGGGAGGTCGTCGAACACTAGACCCTCGCAGCGACGAAACAACTGCACATTTAAATCCACCTGATCAACATAAATATGATGTTTTGTATAACAAAATAAAAAAAAATGACCTAACTCATAATTCACAAATATATGACCTGTCGGCCTCTGGAAGGCCAAAGAGCACCTTTTTCGGGATCGGGGTGTCGAGGGTGTCGTGTCGGGGTAGGGGTGCTGTGTCGGGGTCGGGGGTGCCGTGTCGGGGTGTCGGGGTGGTGTGTCGGGGGTCAGGGTGTCTGTGGTGTCGTCTCGGGGTCAGGGTGTCGGGGGTGTCGTGTCGGGGTAGGGGTGCTTTGTCGGGGCCGGGGGTGCCGTGTCGGGGTGTCGGGGTGTTGCGTCGGGGGTCGGGGTGTCAGTGGTGTCGTGTCGGGGTCGGGGTGCTGTGTCGGAGCCGGGGGGCCGTGTTGGGGTCGGGGTGCTGTGTCGGGGTCGCGGTGTCGGGGTGTCGTGTCGGGGTCGGGGTGTCGGGGTGTCGTGTCGGGGTCAGGGGGTCTTGTTCGGGATGGCAAATCCTCGACCCCTTGACCCCTCGGCGACCCTCGACCCCTTGACCCCCTTTCCCCTCGACCCTCGACACCTCGATACCTCGATCCTCGACCCCTAGACCCTCGACGCCTTTTCCCCTCGATCCTCAACCCCTCGACCACTCGGCGACCCTCTTTTCCCTCGGCGACCCTCCTTTTCCTCCTCCTCCTCCTCCTCCTCCTCTTCTTCTTCTTCTTCTTCTTCTTCTTCTTCTTTATTTTCGTTTTTCCTCTCCATCCTTTTATTCTTCTTCCTTCTTTTCCTTCTTCCTCTTGTCTTCATTTTCTTCTTCATTTTCCTTATTTTCCTTTTTCCTCTCCACTTCTACTTTTTCTTCTTTTCTTATTTTTTTTTCATCTCACAAAACGTACTAATAACCTAAAATCTACTAACCTAAAATATGACTAAATATAAAAAACTAACCTACAATCTACTAACCTAAAAAAGCAACTAACCTAAAAAAAGAAACTAACCTAAAAAAAGAAACTAACCTAAATCAAAAAACAACAAGAAAAAAGTAAGAAAAAAAGAGGAAGAACCTCACCAGGGCAGACGGACGGAGCGGCGCCGGGCGGTAGGGGCGGCTGGACGTAGAGGGGCCGGGCGGTGGGGGCCGGGGCGGCGCCTGGCGGCAGGGGCGGCTGGACGGAGAGGGTCCGGGCGGCGGGGGCCGGGGGCGCCGGGGCGGTAGGGCAGCTGCGAGGCTTGGGCGGGATGGCCGCAAGGCCTGGGCAGGGCGCCTGGGCGGCGGGGACGGTGGTGGTCGGCGACGGGGGCGGCTCGGTTACGGGGACGGTGCGTCTCGGGCACGGGGTCGGCGGCAGAGAGACAGAGGGGATAGAGAGAGGGGTGAGGCACGGGCTTTTGTTAGGTCAAAGCTCTTTGCCATCTGCTAGTAGATGGAAAAGAGACTAGCTAATGGCCGTTAGGTTGGCCACTTTCTTTGAAGCTTTGCCGTCCGCTAGCAGACGGCAAAGAAAGTGGACGTTAGGTTGTCCTCGTTAGTGGGCCACCCTTCCTCTTTGCCATCCGCTAGCTGACGGCAAAGCTAGTTTGTCGTCCGCTGGCGGACGGCAAAGAATTGGCTCATGGCAAAGATCTTCTTTGCTGTTAGCTAATTCTTTGCCATCTGTTTTCTAGAAACCGATGGCAAACAGCTGCTTTGCCATCTGCCAGCTGACGGCAAAGAACTGGCAGACGGCAAATTTGCTGTTTCCACTAGTGCATATTCTATTCCACCCATAGTGCTATATCCATGGCTTGCGCTCATGTATTGCATGAGAGTTGAAAATGCTGAAGCGCGTTAAAAAGTATGAACCAATTTCTTGGTTGATACCAGGGTAGTACATGATTAATACTTCGTGTTAAGAAGATAGAGCATGACAAAGCTATAGGATTTTGTAGGGATAGTGTTCTTTAGCCTTGATATTTTGAAAGACGTGATTGTTTGTTGGGATGCCTGAGTATTAATGTCTTCATGTCAAAACTAGACTATTGCTTTGAATCACTCGTGTCTTAATATTCATGTCATGATTAGATATATGATCAAGATTATGCTAGGTAGCATTCCACATCAAAACTTATCTTTTTTATCATGTACCTACTCGAGGACGAGCAGGAATTAAGCTTGGAGATGCTGATCCATATCCGTCGTATCTATAATTTTTGATTGTTTCATGCCAATATTATACAACTTTCACATACTTTTGGCAACAATTTATATGATTTATTGGACTAACCTATTGATCCAGTGCCTAGTGATAGTTCATGTTTGTTGCATTTTTTTGTTTTGCAGAGTTACCATATAAAACAAAGTGCAAATGCAATAACAATTTACGGAGATTTGTTTTGGAATATTTGTGAATTTTGAGAAGTGAAATCAACGCAAACGGACACCCACAACCTCCACAAGACACCAGGGCGCGACTAGGGGGCCCAGGCGCACCCTGGTGGGTTGTGCCCACCTCGTACGTCGGTTGGAGCTCTCCTTCATGGGCAAGGAAGCTAATTTTTTGATAAAAATTCCCTCAAAATTTCAGTTCTATCGGAGTTACGGATCTCCAGGAATATAAGAAACAGTTTTTGGCCAGAAAACAGGAAGGTGAAACAGAAGAAAACAGAGAGGGAGATCTAATCTAGGAGGGGCTCCTGCCCCTCCGCCGCCATGGAGGTCTTGGGCCAGATGGGGAACTCTCCTCCCAGATATGGGGGAGGACAAGGGATAAGAATAAGAAGAAGAAGGGGGGCTCTCTCCCCCTCTCTCCCGATGGCGCCGGAACATCGCCGAGGCAAGCATCGTGACGGTGATCTACATCAACAATCTTGCCGCTGTCAACACCAACTCTCAGCGGTGTAACACCTCTATTCCCCGCTGTAATCTATACTTAAACATGGTGCTCAACTCCATATATTATTTCCCAATGATATTTGGCTATCCTATGATGTTTGAGTAGATCTCTTTTGTCCAACGAGTTAATTGTGGTATGATGTTATGGATGTGAGTTGTATGTTGATATGGTGCTGTCCTATGGTGCCCTCCGTGTCGCGCAAGAGAGGGATCATCACTGTAGGGTGTTGCAAGATGTTCATGATTTGCCTATGGTGGGTTACTTGAGTGACAGAAGCATAAACCTGAGTAGGTGGGTTGTTGCATATGGGAGTAAAGAGGACTTGATACTTAATGCTATGGTTGGGTTTTACCTTAATGATCTTTAGTAGTTGCGGATGCTTGCTAGAGTTCCAATCATAAGTGCATATGATCCAAGTATAGAAAGTATGTTAGCTCATGCCTCTCCCTCATTGCATATAACAAGTATCTATCATATCATATTCAATTGCCTATGGACAATCTTTCTCTTGCGTTACACAAAAAGCTTTCTACAAAACATTTTACTTTTATTGTTCTTTTATTAAAACAACAACTAAATTTTATTTCCATGTTATTTATTTTCTTGCAAACTACTTCTAGTTTTATTCCCGCAAAGTAGTTTCATACTTGTTCTAGGTAAAGCAAGCATTAGCGTGCGTAGAGTTGTATCGGTGGTTGATAGAACTTGAGAGAATATTGATTCTACCTTTAGCTCCTCATTGGGTTCGACACTCTTACTTATCGAAAAAGGCTACAAATGATCCCCTAAACTTGTGGGTTATCACTTGTCCGAAGGATCCTTTTGCTCTCCCACGTATCGATCAGATCATTGATTCTATGACGGGTTGTGAGCGGCTATGTTTCCTGGACGCGTACTCCGGCTATCATCATATCAAGATGGTTGTTGAGGATCAGGAGAAGACATCCTTTATCACTGCTCTCGGCGCTTTCTGCCATGTCTCTATGCCCTTTGCGCTTAAGAGCGTAGGTGCGACTTATGGTTCGTGCAGAATTGTCTTCAACCGCAGATTGGGCGCAATGTTCACGCCTATGTTGATGAAATTGTGGTGAAATCTCAAAAGATGGAGACGCTCTTGGAGGACATCAAGGAGTGTAGGACCGAAAGTATGTCTAGAAGGGGGGGATTAGACTACTTGACCAAATAAAAGTTTTGCCTATACCAAGTTTAAGGGTTGACAGTTTTTAGCATTTCAGGGCAAGTCAAGTACACCCTACACATGCAAGTCTAAGAGTATATGGCAGCGGAAAATATCAACAAGCATGTATAGAAGGGATAGGGTAGGAAGATCAAACACAGTTGTAGACACGATGATTTTTCCTGTGGTTCCGATATGTGGCGCTATCGTACATCCATGTTTATGGAGTCTTCAACCCACGGAGGGTAATGGTCGCGAGAGTCCACGGAGGGCTCCACCCAAAAGGGTCCACGAAGTAGCAACCTTGGCTATTCCATAACGGCTTCCATCCACGAAAGACTAGCCTCACTATGGGTAGATCTTCACAAAGTAGGCGATCTCCTTGCCCTTACAAACTTGTTGGTTCACTCCACAACACGAACTAGGAGGCTTCCAAGCGACAGCTAACCAATCTAGGAGGCACCACCTCCAAAAGGTAATAGGCTCGATAATGACGATGAACTCCTTGCTCTTGTGCTTCAAGATGATAGACTCCTCAACACCCAATCACTCTCTCACAGATTTGGCATGGTGGAAGAGATGGGATTGGTGGAAAGCTACTTGGGGAGGCTAGAGATCAAGATCCATATGATTGGAGTGGAATATCTTGACTTAAACACAAGGGTAGGTGGTTCTCTCTCAGAAAACTTATAGGATAGGTATGGAATAGTTTTGAGTGCTTCTCTTTCGAGTAGGTGGTGGTGAAGGGATATATATAGGCATACCCAAAAATCCAACCGTTACACACAAAATGACCAACTCGGTGACACCGATGTGTTAAACTCGGTGGTACCGAGTGACCAAAATGTGGCAACTTTTGAATCTCGGTGAGACCAGTATAGGAAACTCGGTTGCACCGATAAGGTGACCAGCGGTCAGATTTCCAATCTCGGTGACGCCAATCCTACATTCTTGGTGGGACCGAAAATGTGACTTTGCGTAACTGAAAGTTGGCAACCTAAACTCGGTGGCACCGGTATGGAATCGGTTGCACCGAAGTGGCTAAGGTTTGTCTTGAGTGTGTCTCGGTTCTGGAATTGGTGGCACCGGTATGAGAAAGTTGGTTGCACTGATTTTGAGTGTTAGGTATAGAACAAACTTTGGTGGGAGAGTTTGTGGATGTTTTTGGTGACTATCACTTGTGCACGTTTGAGCATATTGTTCACCAGCAAAACCTTACCCCCTTTTAATAGTATTGGCTTTCCCATGGACTCAAAGTGATTTCTCACAAATATAAAATGTAGAGTCCTCTTGCTTGAAGCTTGGCCAACCTATTTCCTTGCATCTTGGGGTATGTCCACAATCTCCTTTTGCCAATCCTATCATTGAACATTTCCTAAAATATACTTGGTGGAAACATTAGTTCAATGACTTATATGTTGTTATTAATTACCAAAACCACCAAGGGAGCAAATGTGCTTTCAATCTCCCCCTTTTTGGTAATTGATGACAACATATAGATCAAAGCTTCGACATATGACAAAATCAATGAATATAATCGTCGCTTTGAGAGGTATGTGATAAGAAAGAGCTCCCCCTAAATTTCGATTAGGTATATGGGGCACTTCTTCCATGTCACATACAACTTGGTGGTGTGCGAGAATAATTAGAATGAATAACAAAGCACAACACAATCAAGCAAAGGTGAATGATCATCTCATAAGCATTAAGATGATAGGAAATAGTAGCATCACACATAACAACATATGATCACACATAAACACAAAAGTATCTCACGTCAAACCAAAAGAACCAAATGTTTTGAAAAGCAACAAACACCAAAACGCTCTCTCGCTCGAAGCCTAAAGATCTATATACACTTCTCCCCCTTTGGCAACAAGTTACCAAAAAGTTCAAAGGCATACATCTAAATGTTCTTGGGATGATAACCTCCAGTTGTTGATGAAGGAGGAGAGATAACAACGTCGGCAAAGATCTCAGCAGATGTCGTGGATGGAGTTGGAGTGGTAGCTGGAGGAACTGGAGCAGATGGAGCAGGAGCTGAGGTGACAACAGCAGGAGCTGATGAAGAGGGCCTCAAGTCCGGAGCTGTCATAGTGGCTGATCTGGCCTGGGTAGGAAACTGTGTGCCTGTCCTGAGATGTGATTCATCCTCCTCCTCATCATCATCATCATCATCATCTGAGGAAGTGGTGTGAGGAAGTGGCACTGAGTCAACTTCCTTCTGGAGCTTTGTGACTGTCTTAGACAGCCTGTCCACCTTATCATTAAGGGTCTTGATCCTAGTTTCAAAGATCCTGACAAGACTGTTCTGGTTGTCCAGAATCCCCTTCATGTCCTTCTGCATACCCTGAACTGATGATATCATCAAATCCATTTGCTCATTCCTGGATCTAGGGACTTGAGCACTAGTGGCTCTAACTGCCTCTGCTTCTACTTGAGCTGCAGCTGAAGTGGGATGATCAACATCCATCACCACAACATTGTCCTCAAGATCTGGCTGTAGGGTAAATGTGGATGATCTAGAGAAAAGATGTTCTTCTCCAACTTTGAATTGATAAGCATCTGGATGTAGGGTGCATAACAACAAGAGCGCTTCTGGTCAGCAGCAACCCTCTTGATTGTCTCAAAAATCAAATCCATGACTCTGATCCTGGTGTGTCTGTCAAGGTGAATCAACATATTGATGGAGTGGCCTCGGATCATCTTGTCATCTCCTAACAAGGGCATCAAAGTATTCCTGAGAATGGTGTTCATTGTGCGGAGGCCAGCCTGAAGAAAGTAGATAGATCCTAGCTTGTGAGACTTCACATTGGCAGCAGGGATCTCCTTGTACATATTTGCCATAGCATTGTGGCTCGCCTTGGATTCCGAGTATACATCCAAGTCACCATCCTATGCTTCAGGAACTCCTAAGATAGCAGCCCATTCTTCAACAGTCGATTCATACCTTGCACCTTCAGTCATCCATACAATTCTACCATCTCCATAGAAATGTGCAGTGGAGTACAATTGCATGATCATCCCATCATTCCAAGCTGTGAATTCTCTGCCAACAAACTCATCCAAACCTATGCAATGGAAATTGTCTTGGACACTTGGAAAGTAGTCCTCATTCTCATTAATGAATTTATAATCAACATATCGCATATCACTCACAGCTGGACTCTTGTCAAAAAGCACAGTCTCATAGAAATCTTGTTGCTCTTTGGTATAGAATCTGTAGTCCACAGCTGTCTTCTTCCTCTAGGCATAAGTATCTATAGCTCTCCAAGCTCTCAATCCTGAATCCTTCCTCTTCTTCATATCCTCAGCTAGTGGGTAGCTGGAATTGTGTACTGGAAGATGTGGTCTGAGCTTCATCAAAATAGTCAAGTCATCATCATCTTCAGCTCTGGAAGCAGTCCCTTTGTTCTTCTCAGAAGCTGGAATCTGCCTGGATGTCCTCTTAGGCTTCTCAGCAGCAGCCTTCTTGGATGTGCTAGACTTTGGCATAGCATCAGCCGTAAGCTTCTTTTGCTTTTTCTTGGGAGGGGCCTTCTCAACATGCTCTTCCTCCTCTTCAGCATCAGCATCAACAGCTTCTTCAGGATCCTCATACATGGAGGTTTTTCTTCCAATAACATGAATAACCCTCTTTCTTGCTTTCTTCTCTCTTGCCTTATTAGGCATAGCTTTCTTGGGGACTTCAACTGAAATAGTTGCTCTAGCAGTCTCATGAGCCTTGAAGGTTGAAGCGGGAGCATAGATCTTGCTGACAACTCTCCTGGAAGAAGTGGCTTCAGTAGCAGACTTCTTAGCAGCTTTCTCTTACTTCTTAGCAAGAATCTCTTCAAGTATAAATTCTAAATCCTCTTCATCTGCATTCAGCTTCATTCTGGTCCTTGTAGTGGCTTTGGGCAACCCATGGGAGCTGGGGGTGCCTAGATCTGAAAATGAACTAGGATCTAGGCTTGTGCCTGAACTCATGTCTGCACCTTGCTCTGGCAAGTTCTGACTGATCTCAGCATCTGACATACTGACCCTGTGAATGGAATATAGATGAGCAAAAGTAGATGGGTCATCACAAAATTATCAGCTGGTTTTTGAAACTTTGAGCAAAGGATTTTCAAAATTTTGCATTCTGTCAGAAACAAATCGGTAAGGCTGAAGCAAAAGTTTGGGTGACACCGAGACGGACTGTCCCTTATAACAGAAACTTGGCACCCTTTTTGGTGAGACCGAAAAGGAGTGCTCGGTTTCACCGAGAGAGTTCTCAGCAACACAGAAACAAAAATTGGTGGTACCGATTTTCTTGATTCGGTTCTACCGAGTTGCGTCGAGCGGAAGGCAAAACCCTAGAAAATCAATGGTTCGCTAGCCTATGGGATTTCTTGTGGATAGGAATATGTGCAATGAGTGGCATAAGAAGACAAGTAGATCCAATGCGCATGACTCAGAGGGGAGAGCGCAAGGGAGGTCGAATCTGTACCCTAACTTGGTGCGGATCCGCTACGACGGCGACGATGGAGCAGATTTCGTCAATGGTGGCAATTCCTAGTGGTGCAGGAGCGCAGGAAGACAAGGGCGATGACCAGGGGTTTCGAGGCAGCAGCTTAGGGTTCTGAGGCGCGACGTTTGAAGATAGAATTTCAAAGCATCGGGGTCCACAACATATATACCCTTCACTGTCGGTGATACCGATTTTATGTTTTTGGTGTCACCGAATTCCACAACTGTCAGCTGACAGGGAAACTCGGTGTAACCGAGAATATGAAATCGACAGTACCGAGATTGAAAACTAGATCAACCCTAGGCATTCGGTGAGACCGAGATTGTGGGGTTAGTTGCACCGAGATGCACTTGGGAGGTTTTAATGGTCAGTCCTTCTGGATACGGAACTCCGAGTGCTCCACACACAGAGGGATCGAAAAGCACTTGTTCAAATTTTGTGATGCCGCATGAATGGAATATGAGGTGATAAAGCATAGATAGCTAAAGAGTGGTCCTAGGCATTCTTGTCCATCCAATTTGCAAAAGAGAAAATCAATAACCGAATAGCAACAATTGGATGTCCTCGAATGAGAAAATAAATGCAGACCAACATGCTCACACAATAAGATGTCAAAAGAAATCATGACAAACATGCACAACCACACTAGCATCTAACAAGCACTTGGGTGATGACGAAGTGATCTATATATGAGTATTTGACTTAGGAGACAAGTAAGAGTACTTGATCATAGGTCATACTCATCGTTTAAGCACAAGTGGGGTTACCACTTTTACATAAAGCATTTAATGTTGTCACATACTAAGAGATGCTTTGACTCAAGTCTTAGAGTAAAGCTCCCCCTTAATGTGACATCCCCCCATAAGAGGGATAAACTAACCTTGGGTTTTGTTGATGAAGACTTCATGTTGGTGAGGTAGTTGTGGGTGCTCAATGTTGATGAAGATAACCAAGAGTTTGGATCATCCTTGTTGTTTCCTTACTCCTCTCACCTACATGGGTTAGTCCCAACACACAAGAGACAAATACAAGGATATCTATGACATGGAGTGCAAAGCATATGTTATGATGTCCATTGATTAGTTGATTACCTTGTCCCTTGCTTACCTTTGAGGGAATGTGTGACTCCTTGAACTATTGCATTGAGTTGATGTTGAGTGCAAAAAGTCCTTGCCAATAATGAATGTGAGTGAATTTCATTGGCGGAGTCACCTCTCAAGAACTTAATAGTTCTTCTTCTTGGGGACCCACATCAAGTTGATGGGGATCCTTGGTGTTGAAGTAGCCTTTGTAGTAGTTGAGCTTGAAGTAGCCTTGGAAATCCACTCCACCAAAGCTAGGGGTTCATCTTCATATGACTCAATGTCCTCTTGAAGCTTGGTCTTGCCCTTGAGCTTGTGGACTTGTGGTGGAAGGTCATCTTGAGTGTTTGTCCCCTTGGGAAGAGTATTTTCATACTTCTCCTTTTAAGGAACAAACTTGGGCTTGGGATATTGACCTTCTTCCCATTCAACACCATTAGCGTTGAAGTAGCCAACACCACGATTCTTCCGGTATCCTCCGTGCTTGTGTACAATTTCCTCAAATTGCTTACATCCGGCAAGACTCTTGTAGATACCTTTTTCTATAATTCCTTTCAATAAAGAATTTTTTGCTCAAGTGTAACTTGGCTAAGAGAATCATCATTAGTGGAATCAATAGAACTACTAGAAGCAACATCATTGCGTTTAGCATTTTTATTGTTGCTACTAGATGAAGAACCTTTCTTGCCTTTTTTACTAGACTGCTTAGTTTTAATTTGAGGCATGAAAGTAGACAAGAGTAGTCATTTGGCTAGATAAGATGAAGTCTTCTTTCAGAGATTGTCATTGATAGCTTTGAGAAACTCATGCTCTTGCTCCAAGTTGAGCTTCTCGAAGCGTAGCTTCTCATGAGTTCTCACAAGCTCTCTATGATCTTCGAGACTAGATTCATGAGCTAACTTAAGAGTGTTTAGTTCTTTAGTTAGTTGTTCTATTTTCATCTTATCATCATCAAATGACTCATCTTGACTAGCATGAGAATTATCAAGTTCATTTTGATCAACATCACTAGTTTTATCACAAAGCAGGTCATCATCACAAAGCAAATCATCTTCATCACTATCAAAATCAAGATACTCGGGGTGTGATACCTTGGGGCCTTTAGACATGAAGCAACTCCCATTCCCTTCATTTGGTGAATCAAATAGATCATAGGAGTTGGTAGTCACTAGAGCAATTCCGGCAACATCATCATCTTGACTATAGTCGGGGTCGGAGTGATAGCTTCTCTCAGAGTTGTTGTCGGAGTCGGAGCCGGAAACCCATTCACCAACATGAGCTTGATGTTTTCTTCTTGTGTAGCTCTTGGTGTACTTGTCCTTCTTCTCCGAATCTCTACTTCTCCTTGAGTGTCTTCGTTCACAACGATCATATCTACTCCTTCTCTCTCTTTGTGGTGACTCATTCCTTGAGCTTCGTCTTCGAGGTGACTCTTCTCTTCTTTTGTAGGGAGCCGTGCACTCATTTGAGTAGTGTCCAGGCTTCCCACAATTGTAGCAATTGCGGTCACGACTTGACGAACGCTTCTCTTCATATCTTGAGTTGGAGTTTCTTTGTTTGCCTCTATTCTTGTAGAACTTGTTGAATTTCTTGACCATGAGGATTATCTCTTCATTGGTGACAAGATTGTTGCTTGAAGTTGCGGCAGCATCACTTGTGGCTTTGTAAGCACCGCTAGACTTGTGATGAAGTTCTTCTTTATCTTTGAGTGTCATCTCATGAGCAACAATCCTTCCAATGACTTCCGTAGGCTTGAGATCTTTATAGTTTGGCATCATTTGGATCAATGTGCACATGGTGTCGTATTTCTCATCCAAAGCTCTAAGTATCTTCTTGATGATGAATTTGTCGGTCATTTCTTCGCTTCCTAAGCTGGCAATCTCATTTGTGATGAGAGCTAGCCTAGAGTACATCTCTGCGACTCCTTCACCATCCTTCATCTTGAACTTGTCAAGCTGACCTTGAAGAACATCTAATTTGGATTCTCTCACGGACTCGGTTCCTTCGTGCATATCAATCAAAGTATCCCAAATCTCTTTTGCATTCTCAAGATGGCTGATTTTGTTGAATTCTTCGGGGCATAAGCAGTTGAAGAGAATGTCGCATGCTTGAGCATTGAGTTGCAACATCTTCAACTCATCCGCCGTCGCTTCACGATCTGGTTCCTGTCCATCCGCAAAGAACTCACCTTGCAAGCCGACCAGAACAACAGCCCAAATGGCGGGGTTATGACGAACAATATGTGCTTCCAACTAGCAAAATTAGTGCCATCTAAGTACGGACCTCTACGGTGATAACTTCCCACACTAGATGCCATACTCTCCTAGGTTGTGAGACCTAAGAAATGGAGACCAAAGCTCTGATACCACTTGTAGGACTGAAAGTATGTCTAGAAGGGGGGGATTAGACTACTTGAACAAATAAAAGTTTTGCCTATACCAAGTTTTAGGGTTGACAGTTTTTACCATTTCATGGCAAGTCAAGTACACCCTACACATGCAAGTCTAAGAGTATATAGCAGCGGAAAGTAACAACAAGCATGTATAGAAGGGATAGGGTAGGAAGATCAAACGCAGTTGTAGACACGATGATTTTTCCTGTGATTCCGATAGGTGGCGCTATCGTACATCCACGTTTATGGAGTCTTCAACCCTCGGAGGGTAACGGTCGCGAGAGTCCATGGAGGGCTCCACCCAAAAGGGTCCACGAAGTAGCAACCTTGACTATTCCATAACGACTTCCATCCACGAAGGACTAGCCTCACTATGGGTAGATCTTCATGAAGTAGGCGATCTCCTTGCCCTTACAAACTTCTTGGTTCACTCCACAACACGAAGTAGGAGGATCCCAAGCGACACCTAACCAATCTAGGAAGCACCACCCTCCAAAAGGTAATAGGCTCGGTAATGACGATGAACTCCTTGCTCTTGTGCTTCAAGATGATAGACTCCTCACCACCCAATCACTCTCTCAAAGATTTGGCATGGTGGAAGAGATGGGATTGGTGGAAAGCTACTTGGGGAGGCTAGAGATCAAGATCCATATGATTGGAGTGGAAGATCTTGACCTCAACACAAGGGTAGGTGGTTCTCTCTCAGAAAACTGATAGGATAGGTATGGAATAGTTCTGAGTGCTTCTCTTTCGAGTAGGTGGTGGTGAAGGGATATATATAGGCATCCCCAAAAATCCAACCGTTACACACAAAATGACCAACTCGGTGACACCTATGTGTTAAACTCGATGGTACCGAAGTGACCAAAAGGTGGCAACTTTTGAATCTCGGTGAGACCAATATAGGAAACTCGGTTGCACCGATAAGGTGACCAACGATCAGATTTCCAATCTCGGTGACGCCGGTCCAACATTCTCGATGGGACCGAAAATGTGAATTTGCGTAACAGAAAGTTGGCAACCTAAACTCGATGACACCGGTATGGAATCGGTTGCACCGAAGTGGCTAGGGTTTGGCTTGAGTCTGTCTAGGTTCTGGAATCGGTGGCACCGGTATGGGAAAGTTGGTTGCGCCGATTTTGAGTGTTAGGTATAGAATAGACTTTGGTGGGAGAGTTTGTGGATGTTTTTCACGACTATCACTTGTGCAAGTTTGAGCATATTGTTCACCAACAAAACCTTACCCCCTTTTAATAGTATTGGATTTCCTATGGTCTCAAAGTGATTTCTCACAAATATAAAATGGAGAGTCCTCTAGCTTGAAGGTTGGCCAACCTATTTCCTTGCATCTTGGGGTATATCCACAATCTCCTTTTGCCAATCCTATCATTGAACATTTCCTGAAATATACTTGGTGGAAACATTAGTTCAATGACTTATATGTTGTTATTAATTACCAAAACCACCAAGGGAGCAAATGTGCTTTCAAGGAGACGTTTGGTAATCTTCGAGTGTACCAGATGAAACTTAAGCTGACAAAGTGCGTTTTTGATGTTCCCACAGGCAAGCTATTGGGATTCCTGGTGTCTAAGCGAGGCATCAAAGCTAACCCGAACAAGATCAAGGTAGTAACATCACTGTTGCGGCAGAAAATATAAACCAGGTTCAACGCTTGGCGGGTCGCATCACAGCTTTAAGTCACTTCATAAGACGCCTGTGTGAAAATGCTATCCCTTTTGTCAAATGCTAAAGAAGACAAACGACTTTAAGTGGACTTATGCCGCTAATGAGGCTTTTGAAGCGCTAAAAAACAGCTTGTTAATCTGCCCATCTTAGCCGCTCCTACCGACAAGGAGACGATGCTCTTGTACATCACCGCTAATTCCAGAGTGGTGAGTGTAGCAGTAGTTGTTGAGCGAAAAGAGGAAGGGAAGGAATATCCGGTTCAACACCCAGTTTATTTCGTCAGCGAAGTTTTAACTTCATCCAAGTAGTGGTACCCGCATTGGCAAAAACTTGTTTACGTGATTTTCATGTCAAGACAAAAGCTAAAACACTATTACCAGGAGCATCCGATCACAATGGTTAGTTCGGCACCCCTTGGTGATATCATACAAAACTGGGAGGCCACTGGATGGATTGCGAAGTGGGCAATTGAACTTGGCAGTCACCATCTAAAATATGTGCCCTGGACCACTATCAAATCCCAAGCACTGGTAGATTTCATTAATGACTGGACAGAGTTGCAGATTCGAGAGGATAGGCCAGATAATACCTACTAGACTATACATTTTGATGGATCTAGACAGTTGGAAGGCTCGGGGGGCTGGATTCATATGGTCTTGCCCATAAGGTGACAAGTTTTGTTATGTACTATGGCTTATGCTTCCTTGTACTAACAATGCAGCTGAATACGAGGCCCTCTTACATGGGCTTAGAATAGCGAAGGAGATGAATCTGAGCCGGGACAAGTGTTTGGGCGACTCAATTTCAGTGGCTCAACAAGTTTCAGCGACTTGGGACTCTAAAGACCACCTAATGGCGGCTTATCAGCAGATAGTGTTGGATGTGGTGGTCATTTTCAAGGCTATCATGTTGATCATATAGACCGCCGGCTCAATGAGGCGGCCGACGCTCTGTCACGACTCGGTTCACAAAGGAAGCCGGTTCCCCCAATGTTTTCTTACATGTCCTTCATAATCCTTTTGTTAAATTGCCATCTGAGGAGGATCGCTATCCCTGACCCGGAGGTGTTGACACATGAACACGTCACGTGTACCCTCGACGCCGGGGGTGATGCACCGCGGCTCACATCGAAGGAGACCCGACCGACAACGCGATACGCAGACAGTCGGCGGGCACTTTTGAAGACCCGAAACCCCACGCGCCCGGGGGGGGGGCCCGTCTGGACGTATGTCGTCTATGGGATGCCCTAGGTCGGTTCACTCGCCCCTAGAGCCTCGAGGATCGGTGCCCTTCAACACGAAGAACGAGAGAGAAAGAACAAGGGAGAGATGTAAAAGCTAGGGTAAAAAGTAGTAGATCGATTTGTTTTATTGTGTGTTATTCAATCGGCCATCACCTCTAACATATATATGAGGTGGCTGAACTTCCCATACAAGAAAAGGACTAAAGAGTCCGTCCAAAACATCAAAAACCCAAACCTAACTCGGACAGGAAACTTTGGCAATTTTCCGGACCAACTCGGAGCCACCAAGTGGTTTTTTTCGGTCTCACCAAGTCAACATTGCCAACTTTCTATAATCTTGTGCATCTCACTCGGAATTTCCAAGTGATTTTCCCCGGAATTACCGAGTGAACTCGGTGTCACGGAGACAAAAAACTCGGTGGAACCGAAATGACTCTGCACCTTATGTAGCTGATCTTATTTTGGCTCCATAGGTTGCATACGACCTCCGATTGAGACGAACTTTATATCAAAATCGATCGTTTCGATGATACCAAGACAATCCGTGTTGAACATTTTCTCATACGAGGTCGTATTAGGGGACTAATCGTACAAACAGTACTCTGAATATGAAATCCCAGTACTTATAGCATAGTTTCAACCTTCGAGATGAGTTCGGACAGCGATAGTCCAAACTTTAAAGATGTTCGTGTACACACTACGAAATTTTTTTATGTAGAGCACTTCTTTATTTGAATCCATCTTAATAATGTTTTCTTCCGTGTCAAAATCTGGTGTCAACACATGCCCCCCTATTTTTCGGCAAAGCTTGTGTGCCGAAAAATAATTTGTTATGTATTTCTTCTAAGGACGATGTCAACACTCCATCGACCATTTTATATGCTTAGGGCGATAATTTTATATTGGCCATTGACTTCAAATTTTTGTTTACATCATACCTTGGAACCGATTACCACCAATTGGCTTTAAAGAGATGGGAATGAACCCGTTCCTTGTAGCACTAAGGAAATCAAACTCTGAGAGGTCACAACCTTTTAAGCAAGTAACATCGGGATGATTCCAATCCACTGACGCCTTATCCAAAGCAACACAAAGCCTAATTATCCGCGTGAATGACTTCTACTTCATCATCGACCCATTGTATTAACAATTGATGCATGGTAGATGGCACGCACTAGTTAGCATAAACCCAATCACAACCTAATATAACATTATAGTTACCTCGCACCTCAGCTATGAAGAATGTGGTGGCCAAAGTTTTGTTTCCCATAGTGAGTTCCATGCACATCACACCTTTGGCCTTTGTCTTTTGTTTACCCTCAAATCCTTTAAGTACTATATTGCTCTTCATCAATGCATCATCATG
This sequence comes from Hordeum marinum, assembly GCA_022496015.1. NCBI lineage: Eukaryota > Viridiplantae > Streptophyta > Magnoliopsida > Poales > Poaceae > Hordeum > Hordeum marinum. Next base: position 377,427,520 of record CM039678.1, on the reverse strand, counting down.
TAACCCCAACTTCTTGAAGACCGAATAGGGCATAAGATTTACCACAACACCACCATATATGAGAATCCTAGCAACCGATGATCCGTTAATATGACTCTTGAGGTACAATGGCTTCAAGTGTTTCACCGGTTCTTTTGGCTTCTCGAAGAAAGCGTTCTTAGGACCAAAATCTAGCTGGGCCACCTCCCCTTCTTCACCTATAGCACGAAACTTGGCAGGTAAGTAATACACCATATTAATATCCACACCTTCCCGAACCGGCGGAGATTCGTAATCCACCATCACATCTTCATCTCCCAATGTGAATATTGGACTTGAAGTTTCCTCAATTGAAGGGGATGCTTCTGGTGGTGCGGACGATGTAATAGGGGCTGCATCATCCTCTTTTGGTGGTGTAGGTGTGGCTGTAGCTAATGTAGAAACATCTGTCATTTTTTTTGTTTAGGCCTCCACACTTGTTTTGTGAGTGACGTGGGCCGTATTTTATGGAACAATTCGTCCCTTTGCTTCTCTTCTTAGATCTCCACCTTCTCGTGATTCCTCATGTGTTGTAATCTCCTTTTCATGGTCTTAGTTAATCCCGAAGGACACCACCTAGGTTGAGCATATCTGGGATCCCTCTGATTGGCCTTGCTTGTGCTAGACTCATGATCATTAGCCATGGAACCATGATGAACAATAATACTATCACCATTAGAACTAGCCAGATTACCTACAATCGGCTCTTTTATCTCCTTTTGCTTGCCATATTCTAAAATTTCCGCATTAGATGACTTAATACGCCACACTTTTTTATTGGTCTTGCTTGGAGAAATTTTTGTTGGCCGATTAGCACCATATCTCAAATGGCATTTTGTGGGATAATAAAGCCTCTCGCGAGTAGGCCTTATAGGCGCTACCCACCCCATATGAAAAGCATAAGGAGGCATTGGGGACTAGGGACCGCCCCCATCCCCCATTGAAGTCTCCTTTTGTAATATGGTGCATAGGGGGGTGGCAACATCCACGGTGTTGATGCCCATGACACATATGGCCTTGCATAGCGTTGAAATTCTTGCTTCGGAGGTGATCTTGAATGCTTTAAATGTGATGACCGATTAGAGCTAGAACCGGCCGCTTGATTGCATATTTGGATAGCAACATATCAAAAGTTGGCTTAACTCGCTTGCCATCAGCTTCATTCTTTTTCCACTTGCCAACTTCTGAATTCATGGGCTCGATAGGTTTAGAATGGGTATCCTCTTGTACTTGATTGCCCCCCGAGTGCAGGATTTTTCATGGTGATCTTCAATACTTCCTTGCCATCGGGTTGCTTCTCAAGCACAACCTCTCTTCCCAAGACTTTGCCACCCTCCTTGCCTTTACTGGGTTCACCAATAACAATATTGTCTTTATTAGCGGATTCGGCTATGTTAGGCCAAATTAACATTTTCTTCCCTTCCAAATCGGTGTTTATCGAGAAGGGTTGTTTCTCAACTTGCATCTCTGAAAAATTCAATCACCCGTCATTAATGACCCATTGTATATGTTGTCGAAAAACATTGCAATCATTAGTAGCATGAGAAAATGAATTATGGTACTTGCAATAAGCACACCATTTTAGCTCCTCAAACGGCGGAATGGTGTGTGATATTTTGATCATCTTATCTTGAAATAGAGCTATCACACTTAGATATATCAAAAGTAAACTTCATCTCCTCATCATGATTCTTGCGTATTGGCTTAAGAGCATTGCAGGTATAGGGTTTGGCCTTTGAGGACCAAAAAAATCAGTAGTATAGGCATCAACCTCATCGTTTGAGTTATCATCACCATACTCAACCATATGCATTCTAGGACGATCAACTGTAGACCTGTGAACCTCTTTACTTCGACTCTCTTGAGCCAAAGCCTTTTCTAGGACTTGGTTAATACTTAAAAACTCATAACTTTCTAGCCTCTCTTTAATGTGAGTTTTCAGACCATTAAGAACAAGATCCGCCAAGTCTCTTTCAGTTATCACTAAGCTAGAACATCGATTTTTTATGTATCTAAATCTCTTGACATAATCGGTGATCGATTCATCATGTTTTTGCCTAACCGATGTAAGATGTGACAACTTAAGCTCATTATCGCCGCTATAAAAGTGATCATGAAATTTTTACTCTAATTGCGACCATAAGAGAATTGAGCCATGTGGTAAAGCAGCAAACCATGAAAATGTAGTGCCGGTTAAAGATAAGGGAAATAAATTCACTTTCAATTCCTCTATGGAACCTGCTTCACCCAATTGTGCTAGATATTGATTGACATGCTCCCAAGTTGTTTTCATGCCCTCTCCACTAAATTTAACAAAATCGGTAACCTTGTAACCTTGATGGTACAAAATGCATCGAAGTGTTCAGGATAAGGCTTTTGGTAGACATGACACTTTAGTTTTGGCTCGTTTCTGAAAGTTTCTTGAAACATCTTATGCAAATACTCCCTCAATTTGGCTAAAATTGGATCCAAGGTGGATGAAGATGCATGTGGCAATGACATAGGAGCAACTTGGGTACTAGCTAGTGGTGCAACTTGTGGGATGGGTGTCGAACCATAATTCGGTGGAAGACCAAACATGCTTGTGGCCATGGGTGGTGTGACAAAGTGATTCGGTGTTGGCGATGAATTGAGCACACTCATAATAGGATTAGGATATGTAGGTGCAGCCACAAGCTGGTTAGTTTGACTAGGGTAAAAATTCAATGGCATATTATATTGTTGTTGCATAGGAGGTGCCGATGAAATAGTTAAAGTTGGACTAGGGTTTTCAGATATACTAACATTACCAATAGATGACAGAGGCATATTTTTCTTAGCATTAGTATTTTCCACAAAATAATTGTACGTCATCTCATTACCCTTACTAACAAGACTTTCAATCACAGCCACTTGCTCTAGAGAAAAAACTTTACTCACCGTGATTTCATCTTGTTTATCAATAAGAGGAAGGAAATTGACGTTTCCAGCCGGAGTGATGTTGCCTTGACGGTCCTTCTTGAAAATTGCAAGAAATGCCTGCAAATCCTCCTCCTCGCTCTTCTTCTTGAGCGCCTCAAAAGCCTCTTCACGCTGCTTCTTGTGTGCTTCATAGGCCTAGCGATGTTCATCCGATTGTTCATCAAGACTGGGCTTAATGATGTTATCGACATTAATTTCTGAGGGCTGGGGGAGATTAGACATGGTTGATAATGATACTTGATCTTTCTACCCCAGCGGAGTCGCCAAAAAGTGTGTTGACACACGAACACGTCACGTGTACCCACGATGCCATGGGTGATGCACCGCATCTCACATCGATGGAGACCCGACCGACAACGCGATACGCAAGACAGTCGGCGGGCGCTTTTGAAGATCTGAAACCCCACGCGCCCAAGAGGGACCCCATCTGGACGCATGGCGGCTATGGGCTACCCTACGTTGGATCGCCTGCCCCTAGAGCTTCTAGGTTCGCTGCCCTTCAACACGAAGAATGAACGAAGAACGAGAGAGAAAGAACAAGGGAGAGATGTAAAACCTAGGGTAAAAAGTTGTAGATTGATTTGTTTGATTGTGTGTTGTTCAATCATCCGTCACCTCTAACATATATATGAGGCAGAGGGACTTCTTGTACAAGAAAAGGACTAAAGAGTCCGTCCAAAATGTCAAAAGACCTAACCTAACTCGGACAGGAAACTTTGGCAATTTTCCGGACCAACTCAGAGCCACCAAGTGGTTTTTTTGGTCTCACCGAGTCAATGTTGCCAACTTTTTGTAATCTTTTGCATCTCACTCAGAATTTCCGAGTGATTTTCCCCGGAATTACCGAGTAAACTCGGTATCACCGAGACAAAAAACTCGGTGGAACCGAAATGACTCTGCACCTTCTGTAGCTGATCTTGTTTTGGCTCCACAGGTTGCATACGACCTCCGATTGAGATGGTCTTTATACCAAAACCGATTGCTTCGACGAGACCAAGACAATCCGCGTTGAACATTTTCTACTATGAGGTCATCTTGGGGGATTAATCGACCAAACAGTACTCTGAATATGAAATCTCAATACTTTGAGTATAGTTTCGGCCTTCGAGATGAGATCGGACAACAATAGTCCTAACTTTAAAGATGTTGATATTCACACTACGGAACCTTTTCATGTAGAGAACTTCTTCATTTGAATCCATCTTAATAATGTTTTCTTCCATGTAAAAATCTGGTGTCAACAGGAGGCACAATTGGTGGCGGCTCTCCACGCTACTCTAGACTGGACTATTCCTTATCTGGCATATTTAACTCAAGGCGAACTCCCAGCTAAGAAAACCGTAGCTTGACAGATAATTTGGCGGTCTAAATCAATGATTATCGTCAACGGCGAATTACATCGGCGAAGCAGCATTGGAGTATTCCAGCATTGTGTTTCCCCTGAGGAAGGCTAGGAGATTCTTAATGAGATACATGTTGGCGACTCTAGACATCATGTTGGCTCACGATCCCTGGTGGCAATGGCTTGTCGGCATGGGTTTTATTGGCTGACAGCTCATGCAGATTCAGAAGAAATTGTGAGCAAGTGCGATGGGTGCCAGAAGTTTGGTTGACAGGCCCATGTGCCGGCTCAGGAATTGCGTATGATTCCAATTATTTGGCCGTTCGCAGTTTGGGGGCTTGACATGGTTGGTCCGTTTAAGCCGTCTTCTGACAAGAAGACCCACCTCTTGGTGGCGGTTGATAAATTTGTTGGAAATATGCCCGAGAGGCATTAATAAATTAGTTATTATCATATTTCCTTGTTCATGATAATCGTTTATTATCCATGCTATAATTGTATTGATCGAAGACTTAGATGCATGTGTGGATACATAGACAAAACCATGTCCCTAGTATGCCTCTAATAGACTAGCTAGTTGATCAAAAGATGGTTAAGGTTTCCTAGCCGTGGACATGAGATGTCATTTGATAATGGGGTCACATCATTAGGAGAATGATGTGATGGACAAGACCCAAACTGCAAACGTAGCATATTATCGTGTCAGTTTATTGCTACTGTTTTCCGCATGTCAAGTATGTGTTCCTATGACCATGAGATCATGCAACTCACAGATATCGGAGGAGTGCCTTGTGTGTATCAAACGTCGCAACATAAGTGGGTGACTATAAAGGTGCTCTATAGGTATGTCCGATGGTGTCTGTTGAGTTGGCATGGATCGAGACTGGGATTTGTTACTTCGTGTGACGGAGAGGTATCTCGGGGCCCACTCGGTAATGCAACATCACAATAAGCCTTGCAAGCAATGTGACTAATTGTTAGTTGCGGGATCTTGTATTACGGAACGAGTAAAGAGACTTGCCGGTAACGAGGTTGAACTAGGTATGGAGATACCGACAATCGAATCTTGGGCAAGTAACATACCAAAGAACAAAGGGAACGTTATACGGGATTAACTGAATCCTTGACATAGAGGTTCGACCGATAAAGATCTTCGTAGAATATGTAGGAACCAATGTGGACGTCTAGGTCCCGCCATTGGTTATTGACCGTAGAGGTGTCTCGGTCATGTCTACATAGTTCTCGAACCCGCAGGGTCTGCACACTTAAGGTTCGGTGACGTTTCGGTAGTGTAGAGTTATGTATGGTGGTGACCGAAGTTTGTTCGAGTCCTGGATGATATCCCGGACGTCACGAGGAGCTCCGGAATGGTCTGGAGGTAAAGATTCATATATAGGAAGTCCCAGTTTGGTTTCCGGAAAAGTTTCGGGCTCATCGGTAGTGTACCGGGAGTGCCGGTAGTGTACCGGGAGGCCTCCGGGAGGGGTATTTCGACCCCAAGAGGTCCATGGGCTGTGGGAGAATAATAACCAGCCCTTAATGGGCTGGGAAAACAGCCACAAAGGCCCATGGCGCAGGAGAGAAAGTCCTAAAGCAAAAAGTGGAAAATCAGCCAATAGGAGGCAATCCTACTCCAACTAGGATTGGAGGTGAAGTAGGATTGCTTCCCACCTCCTATTTCGGCCGACCCAAAGTCCTTGGCTGCCTCTCCTCTCCTCTCCTCCATATATACTAGTGGGTTGGGTGGTTTTTGGACAGAATTTCCGGCCACGTGCTACCCATTTCACCGGTGCACAGTTTCTCCTCTAGATCGGTTTTCCGCAGCGCTCAGGCGAAGCCCTGCCGAAATCACTCCACCACCATCACTGGAGCGCCGTCACGCTGCCGGTGAACTCTCTTTCCTCTCCGCCTCCTCTTGCTGGATCAAGACGGTGGAGATCGTCATCAAGCTACACGTGTGCTGAACGCGGAGGTGCCGTCCGTTCGGCGCTAGATCGGAAGGACCATGATCGAGATCGCGAGACGGTTCGTGATGAGATCACGGAACGGATCGTGATGAGTTCGCGGGACAGATCGTGATCGAGATCACGAGATGGTTCGTGATCAGATCGTGGAACGGATCGTGATGAGTTCGCAGGACAGATCGTGATCAAGATCGTGAGACGGATCGTGATGAGATCGCGGGACGGATCGTGATGAGTTCACGAGACGGATAGTGATTGGATCGCGGGACGGATCGTGATGAGATCGCGGGACGCTCGGCGATTTGGATCGCAAAGATGTTTGACTACACCAACCGCATTTCTTAACGCTTCCTGCTTAGTGATCTACAAGGGTATGTAGATCCACTCTCCCTCTCGTAGATGCTCATCACCATGGATAGGTTTGCGTGTGCGTAGGAAATTTTTTGTTTCCCATGCGACGTTCCCCAACAGTGGCATCATGAGCTAGGTTGATGGTTCGATGAGATCTCGAGTAGAACACAAAAGGTTTGTGGGCGTTGATGCTTAGATTGCTTCCTCCCTTGGTCGAATTTTGGTTCAGCGGGATTGTGAGATGAAGCGGCCCGGACCAACATTACTCGTACGCTTACGAGAGACCGGTTCCCTCGACGCAACTTTTTGCTTAGATGGCTTGCAGGTGACAGCTTCTCTCACTTTAGTTGGATCGGATCCGACAAAGGCGGTCCTTGAGAAGGTTGAAAAGCAATCTATGTATCACCGTTGTGGTTTATGTGTAGGTGAGAATCGTTCTTGCTAGATACCCGTAGCAGCCACGTAAAAATGCAACAACAATTAGAGGACGTCTAACTTGTTTTTGCAGGGTATGTTGTGATGTGATATGGCCAATTACATGATGAGATATATGTGATGTATGAGATGATCATGTGATGTATAGAATTTCACGACTTGCATGTCGTTGAGTACGGCAACCGGCAGGAGCCATAGGGTTGTCTTTAATTATTGTATGACCTACGTGTCAATCATTAAGCACTATGTAATGCTTTACTTTATCGCTAAGCGGTAGCAATAGAAGTAGAAGCAGGGCTGGCGCCACAACCCCAGTGGCAACACATTGATGGAGATCAAGATGATGGAGATCATGGTGTTGTGCCGGTGACGATGGAGATCATGCCGGTGTTTCAAAGATGGAGATCTTAAACACAAGTTCATGGCCATATCATGTCACTTATGAATTGCATGAGATGTTAATCCTTTTATGCACCTTGTTTTGCTTAATACGGCGGTAGCATTATAAGGTGATCCCTCACTTGAATTTCAAGATGAACTGTGTTCTCCCCGAGTGCGCACTGTTGCGAAAGTTCGTCGTGTTGAGACACCACGTGATGATCGGGTGTGATAGACTCTACGTTCACATACAATGGGTGCAAGCCAGATTTGCACGCGTAGAACACTCAGGTTAAACTTGACGAGCCTAGCATGTACAGACATTGCCTCGGAACACGAGAGACCGAAAGGTCGAACATGAGTCATATAGTAGATATGATCAACATAATGATGTTCACCATTGCAGCCACCTCAACTCACGTGATGATCGGACTTGAGTTGGTGAATTTGGATCATGTATCACTCGAATGATCGGAGGGATGTCAATTTGAGTGGGGGTTCTTAAGTAATATGATTAATTGAACTCATTATCATGAACATAGTCAAAGTGTCTTTGCAAATTATGTTGTAGATTACTAGCTCGCGCTGTAGCTCCCTTCAATTTTTATATGTTCCTAGAGAAATAGAGTTGAAAGATGTTGGTAGCAATATTGCGGACTGGGTCCGTGATCTGAGGATTGTCCTCATTGCTGCACACAAGGCTTATGTCCTTAATGCACCGCTAGGTACGCCACCCCCTCTAGCGTCGTCTATAGATGTTGTGAACATCTGACAGGCACGTTTCGATGACTACTTGATAGTTTAGTGCGTCATGCATTACGGCTTAGAATTGAGGCTCCAAAACGTTTTGAACGTCACGGAACATATGAGATGTTCTAGGAGCAGAGATTGTGATCTCAGGCTCGTGCCTGTGTTGCGAGATATGAGATCTCCAACAAGATTCTTTGCCTGTAAGATGAAGGAGAATAGCTCAATCGTTGAGCATGTACTCAGATTGTCTGGGTACTACAATCGCTTGAATCAAGTGGGAGTTGATCTTCCAGATAAGATAGTGATTGATATAGTTCTCCAATCACTGTCACTAAAGCTACTAGAACTTAGTGATGAACTATAATACACCAGGGATAGAAGTATTGATCCCTGAGCTGTTCGCGATGTTTGACACCGCGAAGGTAGAAATCAAGAAGGAGCATCAAGTGTTGATGGTTAATCAAACCACTAGTTTCGAAAAGGGCAAGAGCAAGGAGGGAAACTTCATGGATAGCAAGTCAGTTGCTGCTCCAGTGAAGCAACCCAAAGTTGAACTCAAACCAGAGACTAAGTGCTTCTATTATGAGGTGAGAGGTCGCTGAAGCGGAACAACCCTAGATACTTGGTAGATAAGAAGGTTGGCAACATCGACAGAAGTATATTTGATATACGAGTTATTGATGTGTACCTTTCTAGTACTCCTAGTAGCACCTGGGTATTGGATACCGGTTCGGTTGCTAAATGTTAGTAACTCGAAATAAAAGCTACGGAATAAACGGAGAACTAGCTAAGGGTGAGGTGACGATGTGTGTTGGAAATGTTTCCAAGGTTGATGTGATCAACATCGCACGCTCTCTCTACCTTCCGGATTAGTGATGAACCTAAATAAATGTTATTTGGTGTTTTGCGTTGAGCATGAACATGATTAGATCATGTTTGTTGCAATACGGTTATTCAGTTAAGTCAGAGAATAATAGTTATTCTGTTTACATGAATAATACCTTCAATGGTCATGCACCCAGTGAGAATGGTTTGTTGAAATCTTGATCGTAGTAATACACATGTTCATAACATTGATGTCAAAAGATACAAAGTTAAATAATGATAGTACCACATACTTGTGGCACTGCCGCAAAATGTCATATTGGTATAAAGCGCATGAAGAAACTCCATGGTGATGGATATTTGGACTCATTCGATTTCGAATCGGTTGAGACATGCGAACCATGCCTCTTGGGCAAGATGACTAAAGGACCCCGTTGGATGGAGCGGGCAAGTGATTCATTGGAAATGATACATGTTGATGTATGCAATCCAGTAAGTCTTGTAGCATGCAGTGGATATCGTTATTTTCTTACCTTCACTGATGATTTGAGTAGATATAGTGTATATTTACTTAATGAAACACAAGTCTGGATCGTTTGAAAGGTTCAAGCAAATTCAGAGTGAAGTTTAAAGATCATCGTGACAAGAAGATAAAAATGACTGCGATATGATCGTGGAGGTGAATATCTGAGTCACGAGTTTGACATACAACTTAAGACAATGTGAAAGTTGTTTCACAACTAAACGCCACCTGGAACACCATAGTGTGATGGTGTGTCCGAACATCATAGTTATGCTCTATTGGACATGGTGCGTGCTATGATGTCTCTTGTCGTTTTACTACTATAATTTTGGGGTTATGCATTAGAGACAACTACATTCACTTTAAATAGGGCACCATCTAAATCTGTTGAGATGACACCATGTGAATTATGGTTTGATAGAAACCTAAACTATCATTTCTTAATACTTGGGGCTGCGACACTTGTGTGGAAAATGTATTCACCTAATGAGGTCGAACCCAAGGCGGACAAATGCATCTTCATAGCATACCCTAAGATCAGTTGGGTGATCCTTCTATCTCATATCCAAGTGCAAAGTGGTTGTTACTAAAACGGATCCTTTCTCGAGGAAAAGTTTCTCTCAAAAGAATTGAGTGGGAGGAAGATAGAACTTGATGAGGTTGTTAAACCTTTGTTCAACCAGAGAGTAGCGCAGCGCAGGATGTTGTTTCTGTGAAACCTACGTTAGTTGAAGAGGAAGTTAATGATGATGATCATGAAGCTTCAGGATCAAGTTACTATCGAACTTCGTAGGTCGACAAGGATGTGTACTGCTCCTAAGCGGTACGACAACCCTGTCTTGGAGGTCATGTTGTTGGACAAACGATGAACCTATGAGCTATGGAGAAGCGATGATGGGCCCGGATTCCGACAAATGGTTGGAGGCCATGAAATCCGAGATAGGATCCATGTATGAAAACCAAGTGTAGACTTTGGTAGACTTGCTCGTTGGACGGCAGGTCGTTGAGTACAAATGGATCTTTAAAATGAAGACAGACACTGATGGTGAATGTCACTATTTGTAAAGCTCGACTTGTTGCAAAGATGTTTGTGACAAGTTCAAGGAGTTGACTACAATGAGACTTTCTCACTCGTAGTGGTGCTAAAGTCTGTTGGAATTATGTTAGCAGTTGCTGTGTTTTCAATTATGAAATCTGGCAGATGGATGTCAAAACATGGTTTCCTTAACGGTTTACTTGAGGAAAGGTTGTATGTGATACAACCAGAAGGTTTTGTTAGGCCTAAGGATGCTAAAAGGTGTGCAAGCTTCGGTGATCCTTCCATGGACGGAAGCAAGCATCTCGGAGTTGGAATATATGCTTTGATGAGGTGATCAAAGTTTTGATGTTTATACAAAGTTTACGAGAAACTTGTATTTGCAATAAAGTGAGTGGGAGCACTATAGAATTTCTGATAAGTATATGTGGATGACATATTGTTGATCAGAAATAATGTAGAGTTTCTGGAAAGCATAAAACGGTCATTTGGAAAGTGATTTTCAAAGGAAGACCTGGATGAAGCTACCTAATTGTTGAGCATCAAAATCTATGGAGATAGATTAAGATGCTCGATGAGACTTTCAATGAGTGCATACCTTGACAAGATTTTGAAAGAGTTCAAAATGGATCAGTCAGAGAAAGAGTTCTCGACTGATTTGTAAGGTGTGAAAGTTGATTGAAACTCAAATCTCGACAACGGCAGAAGAAAGAGAAAGGACGAACGTCGTCCCCTATGCCTTAGCCATAGGCTCTATATTATGCCATGCTGTGTACCGCACCTGTGTGTGCCTTGCCATGAGTCCGTCAGGGGGTACAAGAGTGAACGAGGAGTGGATCACTGGACAGCGATCAAGATTATCCTTAGTAACAAGAGACTGAGGAGATGTTTCTCGATTATGGAGGTGATAAAGAGTTCATCGTAAGGAGTTACATCGATACAAGCTTTAACACTAATCTGGATGACTCGTAGTAGCAATCTGGATATGTATAGTGGAGCAGCCATTTGGAATAGTACCGAGCGGAGTGTGGTAGCAGTGTTTACAGATTGACATAGGTATTTGCAAAGTGCACACGGATCTGAATGTTACAGACCCGTTGACTATAAGACCTCTCTCACATGCAAAGCATGATCGTGCCCCAGAACTCATTGGGTGTTAGATTCATAACAATGCGAATCACATGGTGATGTGAACTAGATTATTGACTCTAGTGCAAGTGGGAGACTGTTCGAAATATGCCCTAGAGGCAATAATAAATTAGTTATTATCATATTTCCTTGTTCATGATAATCGTTTATTATCCATGCTATAATTGTATTGATCGGAGACTTAGATGCATGTGTGGATACATAGACAAAATCATGTCCCTAGTATGCCTCTAATAGACTAGCTCGTTGATCAAAAGATGGTTAAGGTTTCCTAGCCATGGACATGAGATGTCATTTGATAACGGGGTCACATCATTAGGAGAATGATGTGATGGACAAGACCCAAACTGCAAACGTAGCATATGATCGTGTCAGTTTATTGCTACTGTTTTCCGCATGTCAAGTATATGTTCCTATGACCATGAGATCATGCAACTCACAGATATCGGAGGAGTGCCTTTTGTGTATCAAACGTCGCAACGTAACTGGGTGACTATAAAGGTGCTCTACAGGTATCTCCGATGGTGTCTGTTGAGTTGGCATGGATCGAGACTGGGATTTGTTACTCCTGTGATGGAGAGGTATCTCGGGGCCCACTCGGTAATGCAACATCACAATAAGCCTTGCAAGCAATGTGACTAATTGTTAGTTGCGGGATCTTGTATTACAGAACGAGTAAAGAGACTTTCCGGTAACGAGGTTGAACTAGGTATGGAGATACCGACGATCGAATCTCGGGCAAGTAACATACCGAAGAACAAAGGGAACGTTATACGGGATTAACTGAATCCTTGACATAGAGGTTCGACCGATAAAGATCTTCGTAGAATATGTAGGAACCAATGTGGACGTCCAGGTCCCGCCATTGGTTATTGACCATAGAGGTGTCTCGGTCATGTCTACATAGTTCTCGAACCCGCAGGGTCTGCACACTTCAGGTTCGGTGACGTTTTGGTAGTGTAGAGATATGTATGGTGGTGACCGAAGTTTGTTTGGAGTCCCGGATTATATCGCGGACATCACGAGGAGCTCCGGAATGGTCCGGAGGTAAAGATTCATATATAGGAAGTCCCAGTTTGGTTTCCGGAAAAGTTTCGGGCTCATCGGTAGTGTACCGGGAGTGCCGGTAGTGTACCGGGAGGCCTCCGGGAGGGGTATTTCGACCCCAAGAGGTCCATGGGCTGTGGGAGAATAATAACCAGCCCTTAGTGGGCTGGGAAAACAGCCACAAAGGCCCATGGCGCGCGAGAGAAAGTCCTAAAGCAAAAAGTGGAAAATCAGCCAATAGGAGGCAATCCTACTCCAACTAGGATTGGAGGTGAAGTAGGATTGCTTCCCACCTCCTATTTAGGCCGACCCAAAGGCCTTGGCTGCCTCTCCTCTCCTATCCTCCTATATATACTAGTGGATTGGGTGGTTTTTGGACAGAATTTCCGGCCACGTGCTACCCGTTTCACCGGTGCGCAGTTTCTCCTCTAGATCGGTTTTCCGCAGCGCTTAGGCGAAGCCCTACCGGAATCACTCCACCACCATCACCGGAGCGCCGTCACGCTGCCGGTGAACTCTCTCTCCTCTCCACCTCCTCTTGCTGGATCAAGACGGTGGAGATCGTCATCAAGCTGCACGTGTGCTGAACGCGGAGGTGTCGTCCGTTCGGCGCTAGATCGGAAGGACCGTGATCGAGATCGCGAGACGGTTTGTGATGAGATCGCGGAACGAATCGTGATGAGTTTGCGGGACAGATAGTGATCGAGATCACGAGATGGTTCGTGATGAGATCGCGGAACGGATCGTGATGAGTTCACGGGACAGATCGTGATCAGTATCGTGAGATGGTTCGTGATGAGATCGCGGGACGGATCGTGACGAGTTCACGAGACGGATCGTGATTGGATCGCGAGATGGATCGTGATGAGATCGCGGGACGCTCGGCAATTTGGATCGCGAAGATGTTCGACTACACCAACCGCGTTTCTTAACGCTTCCCGCTTAGCGATCTACAAGGGTATGTAGATCCACTCTCCCTCTCGTAGATGCTCATCACCATGGATTGGTTTGCGTGTGCGTAGGAAATTTTTTGTTTCCCATGCGATGTTCCCCAACAAAATTTACCAAGTGGGTTGAAGTAGAGCCAGTTGGTAGTTGTGATGCACAGACTGCGGTCAAGTTTTTGAAAAAGTTGATTTTTCATTTTTGCTACCCTCATAGCATTACCACTAATATTGGTACCAACTTGTCTAAGGGAGCCATGGAGCAGTTTTGTGAACGAGAGCACATCCGGCTTGACGTGGCAGCGGTGGCACATCGACAGTCCAATAGACAAGCCGAACGAGCTAACCAGGAGATCCTCAGAGGGATCAAACCCCGACTTATGGTACCACTTGAGCGCACTCCGGTTTGTTGGGTGGAAGAACTCCCCACCGTACTTTGGAGTATTTGTACAACCCCAAATAGATCCACTGGATACACAAGTTTCTTCTTGGTGTACGGAGTCGAGGTAGTTCTACCAAGTGATATTCGCCATGACTCGCCTCGGGTTGCTGCTTATTTTGAGGCGGACAATGAGCTAGCACATCAAGACTCCCTGGATGCCTTGGAAGAAGAGAGTGATTTAGCAGCATCTAGATTTGCCATTTATCAACAAGACCTACATCGCTATCACAACCGTAGAGTCCGAAGCCATACTTTTCAAGAAGTTGACTTAGTGCTACATCTGATTCAAAATTAGACAGGAATGCATAAACTTTCTCCACCTTGGGAGGGTCCTTTTATCATCAGCAGAAACCTTAGCAACGGGTCATATTATCTGGTGGACTTATGGGAAGGATCATACACTTCTAAGGAGGAGACAACCTGGCCCTGGAACATCGCTCACCTGTGGCCTTATTATACTTAGAAGAGTCTTCGGCTCTCTTCATGTAATTCCCCCCTGCAAATTCTATATATACTCGGGGTCTCTATCGTTTCAGCCTATATATAGAGCACGAGTCTTTATTTTTTGTAACATAGGTCACTTGGGGGCTTCCAACTAATCGAGTTTATCTTTCTCACCCTTTTGGCCTGGCAAAACCCACAATATATGGTTAAACCTGCCTATATGCTCGATGCGACTCTAATCAGGTGACCCCATGTACTCTTGCAAGTCAATCGTTTTGAGGACCCTGAACTTCTCAAGGTTAAAACATTGGATTGAGTTATGTGAGAGCGGACATACAGAAAGCTAGGATAAACCATGGGTTATCATACCCGCTTCATCAAAGCAATACTTGAGCCTTGAAAGTCAGTCTCTTTTTTGTTGAGTCTCATTGAGCCGGCTTACTAATAAAATTTATATGATTTTTTATCACAATGTAAAATTTCAGGCACAATATTGTCCCTGCTCTGACTCATACCTGACTAACCGGGTTAAAAACTACGGTTATATTATTTCCAGGTTCAAGTCCTATATCTTTAATACTATTGAAGAAAGATTCAACGTACTTGAGGCTTGAAAACCAAGTTCTTTTGCCGGCTTATTTCTTGACCTGTTTTTCCTGTCTCAATCAGTAAACTCATTGAGCGCAACAATAGAGACATACAAGGGAAAGTGAAAAGAGTGGCACAATCATATCAACGCAACAAACTCAATAGATTGGAGTTCTGCACCAACAAAGATGCACACATGCATGATGGCATGACCAAGGATTTCGAGGAAGTTTTCAGACTACCACTATTACGAGCGCACGATGGAGCTCCAAAATACTCAAGTTTTTCTAATTACTTGGGGGCTAACTCAGTATGGCGACTCATTCATCTTTAGGGATGCCTTCATACTTCTTCCTCATCATCTGCCTCTGGATTTGCATCCGCTGACCCATCATCCTCATCAACCTGTTGGCCCTTCTGTTTCCATCGAATTGAGTTCACTGATTCAAAATTTGATGTTCCCACAATAAGAGATGATGTGTCAACATCAGGGCAAAAGATCTCTTATGTCAGGGGGGGAGGACCAACTCCGCCAGATCATCCTTGGGAGGGTCAACACACTCATTATCATTGGTATATGCAGCATGATATTTCATGTGGTCAATTTCTTCAGCTATCAAAGTTGCCAAAGGATGTATCTCTGTCATGCAATTCACATAGTCTGAATGAGTGAATGAGGATCCATCGAGTTTGAACTCGGGAAGCCGCCCTTTAACAGCTTCACATCCAATTCGGTCAAATATGCCTTTGATCGAGCCAACGCCATGTTTGCCCCTCCTCGAGCCGCTGATCTTCGGGTCTCGGTCACCCATTGGGGCACGATAGAAAGCTGCTTCAACATGTCCTTGATGCTTCTTGGCGTATGCTTTAGATTCTTCGCCTCCATGATGGAGTACACAGATCCGATGAAAAGTTTCTCTACATATGTGAAAATGGCTTTCAATTTCACAACAGGAAGCTCTACAAGATTATGGTCTTTCCACCTTGCAAGTAAAGAGAGAGATAGTGAGCCGCCGTTCAATCACAAGATGGTACACTACAAAAAAGAAGTAGAAGGCATACCAAAGATTTCCATTACCATTTCATTGATCTGTTTCACAAGAATGGCATATTTTTCCTTCAATGGATCAAGTTTATTTCTGCTTTTTCTCCATGTCTTACAAGAGTGGTCTTTTCTACTTCAAACAACTTTACGGCTTGTTCTAGACGTTCATTTTCCCGACGTGCAGATTCCTCAAAACGAGCCGCTATGAGCTCAACATCACTTTTTCAACTTTCTTTCTTCTTTTAGCCATTTTTGCAGTTTCACAACAACTGACTCAACATCCTCAACATATTCCTAGCAGATGTACAAACAATATCAACAAGTATTTTTACAACAAATTTAAACCGACTTATGATGAATTACTTTTCCTATCAAGTCCCAAGCAGACTGCAAGCAATATCCTTGACATTTGGGGGCTAATGCATATTGATTTTTTTCAAAACTAAGATATGAAGAAGACCTAACTCATCTCAAGAAGATGAGCCGGACCTTGGTGGCTACAGGTCGAATTCTTCAAACAGTATTAAGCAAAGACCCGACTCATCTCAAGAAGATGAGATGACCCTTGGGGGCTACAAGTCCAATTCTTCAAACAGTATTAAGCAAAGACCCAACTCATCTCGAGAATATGAGCCGGCCCTTGGGGGCTACATGTTGAATTCTTCATGACTATTAAAGATCCGACCCATCTCAAGAAAATGAGCCAACTCTTGGGGGCTACAACTACAGATCAATTATTTTATGACCCAACTTATCTCAATAAACTGGTCCTCGGAGGCTAATGATAGTATAGAGATAGTGGTACGACAAGAAGTTTTACCTCATACTTCTGCTTCATAGAATTTATCAGGCTTATTTCAATTTCTCGGCTCTCAGACAGCCTGGTCAAGTATTGTTGGTGTAAATCTTTGATGCCAAGTGCGTACAACTCTGGAAACTCTAGAGTGGCTTTTCCTTTGTCCAAGTTGACCGGTTCATCCTTAGCCACAATCTTAGCCAAGGAAGTGGAAGTAATGGGAACTTGAAAGACCTCCTTCACAGTGATAACATCCGGAAGGTTCATTTCTGCTGGCGCCTTGGGGTTATCCAAGTGAGTCATCGGGCTGGAAGGATGAACCGGGCTTGGTGGTCGGGCAGACGATTCATCCAATATGTCCTGGGTTCTAGGTGGTATATCCATAAAAGCCGGCTCATCCGGCCTAGGCATATCAACGTTGATTGTCCCCTCAGGGCTCATGTCTATATCTTTCTCTGCAAAGGGGTCAGCTCCTGTTGTTGTTTTTATTGGCAGGGTGTTTGACACATTTTGGCTAGCCCTCCTTGATGAAGTGGCCTTGGCCCTACAATTGTAAAGATCAAATATTACACTAAGGAAGTATATCTCAACAAGTGCAAGTTCAGGGACTTACCTGCTGTTGACATTGGAAATGGGAAGTTACATTCCCATTGGGTCCTCCAAAGATGAAGGGGAGGCCTGATAAAGCGAATTCGAAGGACTAAGTGGTTGCTTAAACAAACTGGCTCTAGGATGAGAGTTGGTTGGACTATGAGGCACCTCAAAGCGTGGTTTTTGAGCTGATGGTGCATTAGATAAATCACGATTAAAGTCACGCGAACCACTCTAGGTCTTGCATTTTGATGAGCCAGCGAATTGCGCTTCCTTCAAAAGAAAATCAGGAGCCAAGTGAGCATATGGGTGTGTCAACTTAACCTTCTGAACGACTTGTCCTGGCTTTCCAGGAACAAACGTTTCTAAACTAGAGAATGCAGGAGTTACCTCAATTTTGTTGGCTTGGCTAGATTTCGAGTCACCCTGATAAGAAGGCACATCAGCAAGCTCGATAAAAAGGCAGCCAAGAGAATCAAGTTCTACGTCAGATTCCTCTCCAGAAGATGATACAGGGGTTGGATTATTTCTTGTACCCAAGGAAGGAACATGGGCTACAGCTGTAACCTTCTGAAATTAGAGTTCTCCTGCAAAAGTATGTAGTAAGCAACGGAGGGTCACAATGAATTGATAAAAGACAGTAAAAATAGTCAGTACCAGAGGTGGCGGGTTGCACAAATAAAATGGACCCAAAACAGTAACGCTGCACTGCTCCTTTGAATCGGAAAAGAATTTATCCGTTTCCTTGTTGAGGGCATCATCAGTCAGGTCATCACGATAGAAGCACTGAGGGTCAGATGAGGCCCCTGAGTACTTGCACATCAAGCCGCCTCTTACACTGATAGGCTGGATCTGCCACTTTAGCCAGCAACGAATCAGATCAATACCAGTCAAGCCATGTGTAGTCACAACCCTCAATTTTGCATGAAGAGGAGCCAATGGAGCCCTGTCTTCATGTGTTGGCCAACCCGGAAACTCTGCATTGTTGATAAGTCTTTCCAATCTATAGCCCGACAGGGAGTTTTCTCCGTTAGGTGCGGTATTGTTATAGTAAAACCATGTCTTGTTCCATCCTTTCGGGTGACTCGCTAGTTTGGATTCAGGAAAGACGTTGTTCTTTCTCTGAATCGAAACCCAAACAAGTTCGCAGGCAACACCGTTCTTCACCTCGGTTTGATGGTTGAGATAAAAGAATTCCCTAAAAAGGGTCACATACGGCTCAACCTGTAGATATACCTCGCATAGCACTCGGTGTTGACAAATATTGGTCATAGAATTTGGACCATTGTCTTGAGGCCTGAATTTCAAGAAATGCAAAAGGTCCCTGGAGAACTTTGAGCCGGGAGGACGGAAGCCTCTATGCAGATGGTTGGTAAAGATAACAACTTCTCCCTACCGCGGTTGAGGGTGCGGCTCCTCTTCAGGAGCCCGCTATTCTATGACTTTTCGAGCTAGCAAGAACCCTTGATGCACGAGGTTATGTAAGGTGAGTTTGGATTCTTTGGTCTTGGCCCAATTACAGATCTTGGAGTTCTTTGGAACCATGGCGAGTTATAAAGCAACTACAAAGGCAATGAGAAAAATGAGTCGGCGCAGATTACAAGTCGCCTATGCTAAAATTGGATATCTTAAGCCGCCACAATCAAAGGAAGTTGGAGACATATATCCACAACACTTAGCGAGTGAGTTGGATCACAAATAGGTTTCTACGAAAGTTTTCTTTCAGATGGATCTGATTAAATAAGGAAAAACAATGAAATATGTGTACTAACTGATGGAGGAACCAAAACTATGGCGTTCAAAGGATAGCCTCGGTGGTTCATATTAGATCTGCTTATGAGGAAAGTAAGGCGGAGTTTGTGCCAAAACTACACAATGCACATGAATTTGAAGTGTATGAATCTATGAGCTGCGTCTTGAATGAACACGACAAACATGGCATTCACACCGGAAGTAACTAACCCTAAATGGAGGGGGTTCATACTAGATTTCTTTGGGACAAGGGCGAAGATGTTTGTGCCTGTTCCAACGGCAGCGAGAAGATGTGACGGCGTCGGTGATGGAGCTAGAAACCCAGGCGACACCTTTGGAGCTCCGGTGGTGTTTAGTCGAAGACGAAGCGTGAGGAAGAAGATGACAGAAGTGTTGCAGCGGGATCTCAATGGACTTATTTATAAGGAGGGAAACAGAACGGCGTCGAAAAAATGAAACAATATGAGTAAATTTATGGCTGAGGATATGCCTCGATTTTCGCATCGGCCTGGATTTGGTGTAGTTTTCAAAGGATATGTTATGATGACCTTGGAGGACAACAATCAATAAGGATGACATCATCAACAAATTAATGCTGAAAAAATGACCAGTCCGAAAGGATTGAGAGCCGGCGCCTCAAGGATCATGAAGAACAGACGCGAACGAATGGTGAACCGCCAAGAGAAGATAAGATAAATTGACATGAATAAATTCAAATCAATCTGGGGCCTAATGTCGAGGATATAACCCCTTGGTGTAACCCTCCATGTTGGGTCGGGTAAATATACTGACGGCTCTATAATCAAACTTAAGATGGGCCACATCGTGAAGACAAGACAGACGAGGCGGTTGCTGACTAAGTCACCGGTCAGCCCAACACTTGAAGATGGCGACTTAGGACCCACAGGGCAGGAGTAGCAAGAAGATTCCTTGCTTGAGAAGCAAGGTGTGTTAGAGACATGATAGGTTACGAGTCGCAATATGACTTGGACTCTGTTGTAAACCCTAGGGTCTCGACCTGTATAGAAAGGGGAGCCCCTAGGATCGAAAGACTTAAGTTAGACACCCTCGAAAGTTAGGTTAGCGATTTCACACACTTGTAATCAAGATCACCATCAATATAGACACAAAGCAGGACGTAGGATATTACCTCCATCGGAGGGGATGAACCTGGGGAAACTCGCCTCCGGTTCCCGTTTAACCCCTTTAAGTCATCATCTAGCAGCGATGGCTTCACACCTAAGTCCTCGCACGAGGGTATCTGTCATGACAAAATCACGACAGACACCCTCGTCAACTCTGATGGCGATTCATCCATGGGAGATACCGAATCGAGTTGTCCCCTTTATGATGGTAGACTTGGGGGCCCTTCGGAAGCTGAAGCTCCTAAGGAGTCCCATGAGCCGCCCTGTCATGTCACCGTTTACATGGTGGGAACCGCAGCGGCACAGGATCCGTCATCGAAAGGAGCAACAAACGACACTGACGGGTCAGGCAAGATGCCAACTCAAGCCACGATGGACCTGATGGCTGAGACGGCAAAACTCCTGGGGATGGCTGTTACTGCGGAAAATCAGTAAGAGCGTCATGTGGAATTGATAAAACTTCACGAGGAGATGGCAAAGGTACAAGGGGAAGTTGATGCCGAAAATGCCCAGATGGCGGAGTTACAGGCTCGTATCCACACTAAGTCAGAGCGCTTGAAGTTCAAGGCATGGCATTTAGGGCTTCATTGAGATGCCTCTGAGGCGGTTTATTAGAGGAGACACCAGAGCCGGCTACCATTAAACCTCGAGCCGTTACGGTTATTCACCACCTTGCAGCAGACACAAGGAGTTGGACAACCATGCAAGGATCCACCTCATCAGATAGACCGACAGATTGAGTCGGCTCAACCTCCACCGACTCAATCAAGGCCTCGACATTTCCAGACATCATAGTGTCACTTCTCCAACCTTGTTGACAACATATTGGCAGCGACTCGTAATCTAGAAGCACTTCCTATTCACGACAACACTCCAGTTGAGATTAAGTCCAGGAACACCATAGAGATGTTGAAAACAATGGTGACACAGCAAGCATAGTATTCTTATAGCTGTGATCGGATGCATTCCACGCCTTACGCCAGTCGCAGTAAGAGTCTCCAAGTAGAGTCCCCGATGGTTCCCAGTAATAGATGCATGCAATAGCCTCAGATTTCCCCAACCAAGCCTGTGTTATCAAATGCCCAGGCGGTTGCCGATGCAGCAAGAGCAGCATGGTAGGCGGCGACACAAGCATCAGCAGCACGAGCGACTCAACAGCCTACCATGGAACCTATGTTAGCGACATTGGGGGTTGGAGTTAGCAGCAAGACGATCAGAGTTCCTTGTTTGAGCCCAGCTCTTCGTAGCAAGCGTATGCCTAAGGATTTCAAAGAGACTCGCAAGGTCCCTAATTACACCGCCGACCTCAAGCCGACAACATGGGTCGAAAGCTAGCCATGGTATGCTTGATGTGAGTAACACCGTATGTGCAAAATACCTAACCATGATGCTAGAAGGACCGGCTCGAACTTGGTTGAAGAATCTTCCTCCCAAGTCCATCAATACTTGGGCAGAACTGAAGGAGCACTTTATCAAAAAAAGGAACTTGCAAACGCCCAATGACGATTGTGGATCTTCAGCATTGCATCCAACGTACGAATGAGTCCACTCATCTTTGGACTTGTCGGGTTGCAAACATAATCCACTCGTGGGATAGCATCACTACTACTCAAGCCATCCTAATTTTGGAGAAAAATTGCCACTTTCAGCCACTCATTCAGAAGCTCGGGCGGTTGAAGCGAAAAATCCAAGATATGGGTGATTTGATGGACATTCTCACCAGGTATGCCGAGTCAGACAACTTGAAGGATCCCAGCTCGGACGAGGACAAAAATGGCAAGAGCAAGAAAAAATGATGGCAACAGAGGTCATCAGCAAAACCATGGTCATAATGAGAATCATGGCGCTCAGGTCAATAATGGTAAGAGGAAGCAGCCTGAAGGCGGTCAGATTTTGTTGCCAACACTAATATTGGTTTCAAGGGCCAGCAGTGTAATAACAACTCCGTCACGACTTATAGTGGGAATAAGCCACACAACTATGAGGAGGCACTCAAAGGACCTTGTTCCAATCATAGTTTCCTTGATAAGCCGGCTTCTCATTCATGAGAGAATTGCCATTTTATGCAGGAGTTCCGCAATGAACCTTTTCCGAATTTTCAAGGAGGTAATGTTGGAGGAAATCCGGGTTATCATGGCGGGTCCAGTGCTGGCACGTGCGGGGGCTTCACAGGTCCAGGTTCCAATGGATCTGGTGGCTCGGGGATTGGTTATCAGCATCATGACAATCGTAACAATGGACAGTAGCGTTCTGGACAGGGTAATCAACAACACAACAATCAAGCAGGGTTTCAGAGTAATCCCAAACAATTAAAAGTGGGCACTATCATGTGTTCACCACGAGCACTAGCAGGAAGGATCGCAAATGGAAGCAAATGGCCATTAATTTAGTTGAGTCGACTGTTCCAAGATATTTAAACTGGTACGAGCAACCAATTAGTTAGAGTCGAGAAGATCATCCTCCATGGGTTGAAACCCGGGGGGTCTCGCTCTGGTGGTGGCACCTCAAGTTGGCGATTATACCCTGACGAAGGTTCTCATGCACGGGGGTAGTAGCATTAATATTCTATATTGTGATACTTTCCTACGGATGAATCTGGCCGAGAATAAGTTGCAACCTTCAACCATAGTTTTTCATGGAATTGTCCCTGGAAAGTTAGCTTATCCAATTGGGAGAATAACACTCAATGTTTCCTTCGGATCAGAGCACGGTTACAGATGTGAATCTTTGACTTTTGAAGTACTCAAAATCAAGAGCCCTTAACATGCCCTATTCGGCCGGCCGGCTTATGCTCGTTTTATGGCTCGACCTTGCTATGTTTATCTCAAACTCAAGATGCTCGTACCAAAAGACACTATTACCATGGATGGAAGCTAGAAGATAGCACAAGAGTGTGAAGAAGGAGATGTTACTTATGCTGAGTCTGCTTGTGCTGCGAGGAGTTGAAGTTTTATACAATGTTTAGGAAATCAGTAACTGGTAGCTGCTCGGTCAGCTTGGGAGTAGCGATTAATCGGTGAATCGGCCTATTAACTGGATTAATCGGTCCATCATTAATCTGTACATTAAATAGAAACTTTCCAATTTATATCTAGATTTTGTATGTATTGTACCATACTTCCATGCACTTATCTCTATAATATACCAAAATATTCTATTGTAGGCATATAAACAATAGACAAGAGGTAAAAATAATAATACAAAATCTCAAAATTCAAAATTATCAATTAAATTTTTAAACTTGTCCATATACTTGCTAACATACATCACACAATATATTACAAATAACAATCAAAACCAACTGTTACATCCACTAATCTACTATATATGAATGCTGGATTCTCCACTTAGATAGGGGAAAAGATGATAGTACCTTGCCCTCTAGTGATGCCATGGAGGAAGAGATTGGGGAGCATCCCATGGGAGAGGATGGGGAGTATCCAGGGGGGATGGGGTCCAGGCAGGCGACAGAGTGGCACAATAGCTAGATCTTGAAGGTGTAGTGTGGTGGCAGGCACACGTGAAGACCTGGCTAGCCACCAGCCAGGTTAGGAGGGGATAAAAGGTGCATGAGGGAGTGGGAGGAGGGATAGACCGTAGGTATGTAGTAGCAAGAGGGGGTGGGAGGGGTTACGTGCCAAAATTTTGCGATTCATTTGCCCATCAGTTAACGGCCCAATAGCGATTAATCGGTGTGGCAACTCATTAATCGGTATGACAACTGATTAATCGGTCTAACTGGCAAGTTAATCGGCCTGGCAAGTTAATGCGATGAATATGTGCTATTCAATTCGGTCACCCTACGAGTAGCGATTAACTGACAAGTTAACCTGTTAATGGGACGAATTCTTGAACAATGGTTTTATACTAACAACGTCGATCCAGAAGATATAACCCCCCTCAAGATGCCCACCATTGAATCTGAGCCTCAATTGAAGTTTAAGCCGACCGAGGATACTAAGAAAATTGATTTTACCCATAGCGACTCATCTCAACAGTTCACATTGGGACTGGCCTGGATAACAAATAGGAAAGTGCGCTCTTCGAGTTCATCCATGAGAATCGAGACATCTCGCATGGAAACCTTTAGACATGCTGATGGTGTCCTGGACTAGGGGGTACTCACCACGTCGTCTCCCGACCAGTGGGTCGGGCCGAGGACCCCCATGATGATTCATTAATGGGCCACTTCGGGTAGCCCATGCCAAATACAAGGAGGATTCCACAAGACTTTGTGCACAAGACAAAGACTCCTCTAAACCCTAGGACTCTAGTATTATATAAATTGGGGCCAGGCCAGTCAATAGAAAATCTCATATTCATAACTACAATCTCGTGGTAGATACCTGTACTATGTACTATCCCCATATCAATACAATCAAAAGCAGGACATAGGGTATTATCTCCTTGAGAGAGCCCGAACCTGGGTAAAATCCTGTGTCCATGTTACCCTTGCTCCAAGACTCCTAGCTTAGGACCCCTACTACGAGATATGCCATTTTTGACACCGACATTGGTGCTTTCATTCAAAGCCTGCTGGGCGATTGCCAATGATCGATGGGATGATCAGGTGATATTTTTTCAGTTAGATCTGTTTCACATAAGTTATTTATTTTACAAAATCACTGCGGTCATATCGTGCTATTTGTTTGAAGTCAGATCGAATCTAAAAAAACCTTAGCGACGGCCGCATGCCAGAGTATGTCAGATCAAGCTAGCCGCTGTGTAGGTTAACTTAAAAAGCGATCCGGCTGACGGCGATCCTGCAGAGAAGCACTACGCAGCCGAAGGAGAGCTTGGATGCGTACTATACATGAGCAGCGCCCCCAAGTCCCACGAGGATTCGTCTTAGTGATAGTAGGGCGATTCAATCCTTACTCTTTTCTTTTTTCATTATTTAATTATACATGGAGGTAGCCCACTTCTAACTAGTAGTTTGCTTTTCATCTACTTTTTGTGCATGGCCTATACCTCTTATCTACTAGAGTATCATGCGTATGTATAAAGTGTGCTAGTTATTTCACAAATTGGAGCCTCGATTCCTACGCACAGGTCCACGGGCACTGCTCGCGTGAGACAGTTATTGAAATTTCGTTCCAGCGTCAACACAAAAACCTCGACACCGATGTCCCTTGAACTTCGACCTATGTCAAAGTCGCCGCATTGCCGATGCGATCTTGATGCACAGGAAATATACATTGAATTATTTCTTTGCATAAATTGATTGTGTAAAGATATATTTTACTTTGGTTTCGTACTGCCTTATGTGTGCAGGGAAAATCATTGCCGGCATTCGAAAAAGTACGTTCTGTTTCCGAAGCCTAGGTTTGCTGTTGTCCCAGGTCACAGGGTGGCGCACGCATCCGTGTGGAAGGCACCCATGCATTTTTTCCTCGCTCGGTTAAGTCGTCCTGACATGCTACGGATCATCACGTCCGTCCAAGTAAAGAATACTAATCAACTAAGTTTTTTCTTTTTTTTTCAAAGAGAACTCAACAGAGTTGTATTGCTAGTTTGATTCCTTTCGTACTTCATGTTAGGCTCGTCTCTTGATATTTGATAGGTGAACAGTATGTCATGGATGAGTTATACTAATTCATGTACATGCACCATGATTAGCTGCCGTTCTATCTTTCACAAGTGCTTCGTGCACAGCTTGGTCAGCGTCATGTTCACGAAGCAACTTCGTCCCCACAGCTCTGTGGTTTGGATTATGATGCGTCGCATCTTGAGATCCTACTCATTTCGATGATCTAACCTTGGCGCGAGGTCCATATTTATTTTAAAATTTACTTTACATAAATTAGTTATGCAAGTTATATTATATATGGATATTATTCTTTTCCAGCTTGCATTGTTTTATGTGCGTAGGTGAAGGATATCGGTCGGATGGCATTATCACCCCATCACAAAAATAATTTTGTAAAGATTTTTTTATTATCTATGGCATACACAATTTTATGCGTACAAGCAATTGATTTAGACCGGACCACATTGTCATCTCGGCGCGCCGGTGTTGTCGCCTCGCCTCTGTCGACCGAATTGTGTCGTCACCTTGGTGTGGTGCCCAGTGTCAACATACTGAAAGCACATTTGCTCCCTTGGTGTTTTTGGTAATTTATAACAACATATAAGTCATTGAACTAATGTTTCCATCAAGTATGTTTCAGGAAAAGTTCAATGATGGGTTGGCAAAAAGAGATTGTGGAATACCCCAAGACGCAAGGAAATTGATAGGCAAAGCTTCAAGAAAGAGGACTCTACATTTTATATTTGTGAGAAATCACTTTGAGTCCATAGGAAAGCCAATACTATTAAAAGGGGGTAAAGTTTTGTTGGTGAACAAAATGCTCATATGTGCAGAAGTGATAGTCACCAAAGACACCCACAAACTCTCCCACCAAAGTCTGTCGAAGCCAAATACTCAAAATCGGTGCAACCAACATTCCACATTCGGTGCCACCGATTCCAAACCTTAGACAGATTCAGCCAAACCCTAGCCACTTCGATGCAACCGATTCCATACTGGTGCAACCGAGTTCAGACTGCCAACTTTCTGTTATGCAAGTTCACAATTTTGGTTCCCCCGAGATTGTCGAATCGGCGTCACCGAGATTGAGCATTCTGACCGTTGGTCACCTTATCGGTGGAATCGAGTTTCCTATATTGGTTTCACCGAGATTCAAAAGTTGCCACCTTTTAGTCACTTCGGTACCACCGAGATTAACACATCGGTGTCACCGAGTCTGACTTATTGTGTGTAACGGTTGGATTTTTGGGGATGCCTATATATACCCATCCACCACCACCTACTCGAAAGAGAAGCACTCAGAACTATTCCATACCTATCCTATCAGATTTTTGAGAGAGAACCACCTACCCTTGTGTTGAGGTCAAGATCTTCCACTCCAACCATATGGATCTTGATTTCTAGCCTCCCCAAGTTGGTTTCCACCAATCCCATCTCTTTTACCAAGCCATATCTGTGAGATAGTGACTGTGCATTGAGGAGTCTATCATCTTGAAGCACAAGAGCAAGGATTTCATTGACATTACTGAGCCTATTACCTTTTCGAGGTTGGTGCCTCCTAGATTGGTTAGGTGTCGCTTGGGAGCCTCCTACTTCGTGTTGTGGAGTGAACCAAGAAGTTTGTAAGGGCAAGGAGATCGCCTACTTCGTGAAGATCTACCCCGAGTAAGGCTAGTCCTCCATGGACGTAGGTCATCATGGTATAGTCAAGGTTGTTTCTTCGTGGAACCCTCCGTGGATAGTGCCCTCCGTGGACTCTCACGACCATTACCCTCCATGGGTTGAAGACTCCATGAACGTGGATTTACGATAGCGCCACCTATCGGAACCACGGGAAAAATCATCGTGTCACCAATTGCGTTTCCTCTTCCTACCCTCTCTTTACTTACATGTGCAATGTCTTTACTTTCGGCTGCTATACTCTTAGACATGCATGTGTAGGGTGTACTTGACATACTATGAATGCTAAAATCTGCCAAGAATTAAAATTTGGAAAAGGTAGATTTTATTTGCTCAAGTAGTCTAATCACCCCCTCTAGACCTACTTTCGATCCTACACATACCCGAATTGTCACTTCATTAACTCAGCGTTGCACTACCAACCTCACCTCGGTTGGATCGTGGGCTTTGGCATCACTTCACCAACGTACTCTTGGGGCTCTAACGTCACCTTGCCGAGCTGTTGCGTCCCCTTAGCTAGACTGGGGGCTACGCCCGCCACATCGGCAATGTTGCATCTTCACTTCATCAAGCCGAGGTCTCTGCCCGGGCACCTCGTGACTGGCTTGGGGGCTGGGACGACAACCCACTGCAAGCTCGGAACACGCCATCAACACCGAGCACATTAACCAGCTAAGTCGCTTTCATGCTAAAACACTTTCAGTTTTAAATTTTGTTCGGTTCAACCAAGCATTATACTTTTTTTACAAAAAGTTGTTTGTGAAAAACTTTCTTTGTCAAAACTTTATTTGTTACAAACAAATTCAAATACCCCGTTTACTTGGGGGCTTCCTTTATGAAGCCATTCATCTTGCATATGATTATTAATGTATCACACCCTTCCTTGTTCGTGTTTGCGCCAATATATGCATCATGTTGACTTGAGTGTTCGGCAAAGCTGGGTTGCCTTGCTCCTGTGCTTACCACTACACTCCTGATTGTTCGGCTATGGAGTACAGGGAGCACCTCTGCGATTGTTACGATCGGATCATCCAAACTCGTACCTCAGACGGGTGAAGCCGAAAGCTAGCGCTCTTACCGTTTTCAAATATGGCCGGCCACGACGGAAGACAAGCATACATAAATCTATTGCACACCCGTCATGGTAATCATGAGAACCCAAATAAAGGAACCGTTGTCGGAACTATTTTCTTTGAAGATGCTTCTTACGTTAAATAATAATATAGCATAAGTTCCCTGGTCATGCTTTATCTATTATAGCCTAATGGCCTGATTGCCTGGTTATTCGAAACACCTCCGATATCCTCGGATGGCGTAGTAGATAACACTTTTTGGCCCTTAGCCGAAGAGGGAGAAGCCGATGGTCGATTAAGACGCGTTTAAAAGTTCGGGCGAACACATATATGATATAAGTACTTCGGTACATACAATAATTATACATAAAATTATTTTACCCAAGTCACTTGGGGGCTCTTAAATTTGTATGATCCATCTTATAATAAATGTTTTCTTCTTAGTCATTGCAAAGTCTTGTTCTATGTGGGGACCCCGACTCATAAGTCGTGATCACCGAATGCACGTGTATAGTGATCCCAGAGACCAATGCTCTCTGAACACACAGAAGCCGAATAACAAGAGTCTTACATCCACATTTAGCGTCTTACACAATAAGGACCATGAAGGTCAAGTCTTACATAGATAGGGCCACACGGGCCAATCACTTAAAATAGAACAAGCAGCGGAAATCTTGGTCGAAAGCATGAACCCATGCCAAGTGCCTTACCCTACAGGCATTCTGTCTGGGAAGCGTCCTAGTTCGCATGTTTGTCTCCAACGAACTCTTCAACATACTCATGTTCTTCCATGCCTGGCCAATTAAATAACCAGTGGCAAGCCAATGAGTACTTTGAATGTACTCACAAGCAACCCAAGTTGTGGAACAAGGTAACAATGATGCATGATATAACACTAAATAGGTAAATTTGCAGAAAGTTAATTTTTTATGCAAATGTCATGATCAAGTAACTAGTGAGAATGCATCAACAACTAGCACGCATTCATGTGAACAAATTGCAGATATCATCGTAAGTATTGGTTGAACATCTCATGTTCACTCATCACGCTAAGTCATCGGTCTTAGCTCATGTGACCTCTTGTCACCATCACACCCATACTCACACCAAGTTTTTGCGAAAACATTCGGACGTGGCATAAGTAGCACCACCCAACTTTCCTTGACCGTGGACACGGCTATTCGAATAGTTTTACACTCTGAAGAGGTTACACACTTTACCCACAAGACTCGGGGAACTTCCGTGCTATCGATGACTCGCGGTACCTAACATACCCGAGGTAAGCACCCGAATAATGCCTTTCCCATGGTGATACTAAACAAAGAGTCCACTCGTTGGTGCCATCCCTCATGTTATACATCACTCGTATCATCCATGATGATACGAAACGGTGTGCCTTGTGCCTGTAAAGACAACGCATGACCTTCCACTCAAGGATGACCCTGTCTCAAGAGTGACCACTTCACTCTTGCCACTAGTAATGCAGGCTCCTTGCTAGTACCAACCATAGTAATCAACAAAGCCCCGTCCCATAAGGGGTATCGTGGTTGCACATGTAAGGTTGGGACGGTCGACAAATCTTAAACTCTCCGTTTTCGAAAACACATCATCATCTTGTTCAGGCACACCACTTCTTTCTCAAGTGGTCACCCATCTCATCAACATCTCCCTCGGGTATTAGTGGCACCCGACGGGTTTTTTGAAAAAGTCTTTGAAATCATTTCTTTCTTCCCATCACTATGCATAGATCCCAATCCCACTTGCGTAGCATCTACTGGCATCCTAACTACACCCACCCGCCCAACCCTCATAAGGTGGTATGGTCATGCACAATGCAAGTGTCAATGGAGAAGTACCGGAGGCATCCCACCGAAAGGGGAACACCACATCACAAGATCAAATATGATTAAAGTAAAGTGCTATATGACATGCAATAAAAATGGTTTCTCATCATGGTCAAAGGGCTGCTTGCCTGGCTCAACAAAGTCTCCGGGGTCTTCGAAGTCTTCGGGTCCAACTTCTTCGTCAATAGCGCAATCTATCGTCACGATAAAATAACGATAAAAATAATCAACACACAAAAACAGAGCACTCAAGCTACTAATGGAAATGCTAATCTATTCTGGTAAATACTAAGGACTATATTAAAAATGTTTGTTTAATATGTTGCTATGAAAAATATTATTAAAAACTATTAAACAGAGGCAAGAAATGCCAAATAGGAATTTTTAATAAAAACAATACTAAAAAGTTTTTCAAACATTTTTACAAATGGCACTAATTAATTATATGGGATATTCTAAGATTTTTGGTGGAAGAAATATTGTCATAGGAATTATTTTGGGTTCTGTGGGATTTTTGCAAAGTTCGTAGAAAAGAAAAAGGGAAAAGAAAAGGAAAAGCCACGGGGACTTGGGCCAGAGGCGGCTAGAGGCTGGGCCGGCCCAGCTGGCCAGCCAGCCGGCCTCGCGCGCGGTTAGGTTCAAACCTGACGCGCGGGGCCCGGTCGTCAATGACTCGGGGGGAGAGAGAGATTGCGCGGGAGAGGGAAAGAGAGGCCGACAGGTGGGGCTCACCTGTCGGGTACTTCTCCCACCTCGGGACAGGGAGGGGAGCTGCTCACCGGTGGCGGCATGGGGCACGACAACGATGGGTGATGGTGGGAACGGACTCGAGGAAGAGTTGCTGGTCTCCTGGAGGTGGAACAAAGGCCGGAGGTGGCCGGAGTCACCGGCGGCGAGCACCCACAGCAGAGGTGGCTTCGGGAGGTGGTCGCTGGGACCGATTCAGCCTGCAAAGAGGATGGGAAGGAGGGGGGATCGCATTAGGAGGGCAAGGGAGGACCAACGGGAGAGAAATGGGGGCCAGAGAGGCTTCGTACCCAGAGATCGATGGGGAGATGGCCGCGGCGGCCCTCGGGTCGATCCCGAGCACAAAGACGTCAGGGGCTCTCGGGGGGGCTCAAGGAGGTTTCTGGGGAGAGAAGAGGGGGCCAGAGGGGAGAGAGGGGCCCGAGAGGCCCTTTTATAGGCGGGGGCGAGTCCACCGAACGCTGGAGCGCCGACGAGTTCGTGACCGAGGCCAGAGGCCACGAGAGAGAGAGAGAGGGGGCAAGCCAGGGGCGTTCTTGGGGTCGGTCTAGGCCAGAGGGAAGAAAGAGAGAGGGATAGATGCCCGCGCGTGTGAGCTCCTCGGTTGGCCGAACCGGGCGGCGCCGGGCACACGTGTGGGAGGGCGGAGGAGAGAGGAGAGAGAGGGGGTCGGCAGCTTGGCTTGTCATGGACACCGAGGGCGCCTTGAGGGACACGCGGGGGAGGCCCAAGGTGTTTAGGGCCGGCCATTGGGCGGCGGCTACAGTGCGGGAGCGCGCTCCAGAGCGTGCGTATGGCCGACATTGCCATTGCCTATGCACTCTGGGGTGCCCCACCTTGTCCACTAGCTGCTGGAAGGCCTGGAGATGCTCTTTGGATGCCTTAGAGGCTAAGCAGGGCTAGGGAGAAAAGAAAGGGAACGGGAAAGATAGAAAAATATGTTGTCCATGGGTGAAAATAGGGGTTTTACCCCACCTCACCGTGGCGAGATGGCTCGGGACTTTTACTGGAGGTGCAAGGCACTTACCAGAGGCTGTGGTAAAAAGTTGGGGCCAAGGGTAAAAGGATAAGGTGGGGAGATGATGGTTTCACCAACTCACCAGAAGGTGTTTGGTAATGATTTAGGCAAGAAAACTCTACCACCTTACTGAGATACTTACCAGGGTCAAAGGCTAGGTAGAAATGAGAGGATTCACCAAGTTTTAGCTCAAGTGGGAAAAGTTGACAATGGAGATTTGATGAACCCTAGAAATTAGCAGAATCAGATTTCTGTAGATCCATTGATGCTAGGATTTTACCCTTGATGCACCACTTAGTGTATCATCACTATTTGGCCATTAGAGCATGCCCACAAAGTTTGAGGCCAAGGGGAGACACTTCACTATGTAAAGTTTCTCAAATTTGATTCTGGACAGGAATGGTTTTGGGATGGAACTTTGCAAGATCATCACCTATCATAGTGTTGACTTGCTGGAATTTTCCTGGAATTTATTGAGAATATTTCTTATACAAATATTCCAAAAGTTTGATTTGAACATAAAGGGTTTTGAGGGGATTTGCCCATGATATGGTCATGCCCTTGGGTTGAAACTCATATATATGGAAAATATATGTCCACTGAGTTCCTCCAAATTTTCTCAAATATTTTTAAAGCATTTAAATAATTTTTCCCTAAGAAAATCCATTTCTGGCCTTAAGAAAAAGGCTTTAAATAAAATGTGAAAATAATCCTTAAAAATAATATTTTGTGGTTTTGGGAAGTCTTATATATAGTGGGTTTGAAATAAAGCTTTTGGAAAAGAACAATCCACCTAATTTGAGGATTTGCAGTGCAAACCTCATTTCAGGGGGTTTTGGAAACTTAATTTAAATAAATCATTTTTTGGTTGAAACAAAATTTGATAAAAATAGTTTTGGGCACTATTCACATGGCATGATCAATAGGCAAGAGGTTTGGAACAAGGAAGATGAATATGAAGTGGAATAGAACCTAGTTGTGCCGAATAACACAATCATCAAGCAAGCAAACAACATAGCAAACAAGCACAAGCACTTTAAAAAAGGTTTAGTTGGCTCCAAATGTTATAAACCCAAACATAACAATGTGCTACAAACACAGGGTGTGTCATTCTACCACTCCTTTCTCGACTCGAGTGCTTGGTCAATAGCAGGGTAGCCTGGTTTCTCTTTAAAGCCACTCGCCTAAGAAACTGGCATGAGAAACACTCCACCTTCAGGATAGGGAGTTTGAAGCCGAAGGCTGACCCACCTGAAGTCCAGAGATCGGACGTGTCATGTTAAAGCACGATGGAAGCACAATTTTAAGACCAATTTCGTATTGGCACAAAAAAAACTTGATTCAATTGAAACATACAGTTTTCACGTAAGTTTTTTTTGAGATTATTACTTCTTTAACCTATTTTATGTTTTCCTTTCAAGAAGTGGGACATCCTCTTGGTTGAGGTGTTCGGCGTGATGGTCTTGCCCGGAAACTCTTTTCCGAATTATGGTTCGGCATCTTTCCTGCCGAACTCCACCTCAGCATTGTCAAAACATACATGATGGTTGAACTAGTTCTCGAGGAGATACGATCCTACGGTCGGCCATATTGGCCAACTCAGGTCTCGGGGGCTACTGCATTGACAATTCAATGCAGAAAATTTTAGTGCAATACAGTTTCCAAGGAGATTATGATCCTTGGGTTGGTCGGCCGCACCCAACCTGAGTCTCGAGGTCTGTGCACACCGCTTTTGTGTTCTGAAATATGCTGCCGAGCTAGGTGTTGATCCTCAGGATGATTTTGCGAATCGACCTGAATCTCAGGGGCTACTGGGATCAGCAGTTTTATGTCATTCTTCAGGTGCATCTCGGGTTTTAGACCGACACACACCTTGAGGGCTACTGGCTATATATCTCGGCAGAGAATAAATTGCACCAATCGAAAATATCCACAAAAAATCAGCTCACGGTTGGGCTGGTGCACCACCTCGAAAGCAGTCAGGCATAAAGCTCGGGCACAAGTGGCTGGCTGCATAGAGAGCATTTCCGACATTAAGCTTGGATGAATTCCTTCAATTTTTTAAGGTCCAAGTTAGTTTATGATAACTTAGACGCTGACCATCGTTAGAGCTCGGATGCAGTTCGGCATTGGAGCTCGGAAGCTATCCACCATAAAGCTCGGATTCGAATGGTTCATTCCATAGAAGACTATTATGGCATTTAAGCTTGGATGGACTCATTCAAATTTTAGAGGCCAAGGTAATCTATGATACCTCAGATGCCGATCATTCTCGGAGCTCGGCTGCAAAAGACACCTCGGATGCAGTCCGGTGTTGGAGCTCGGACGCAAGAGGATACCTTGAACGCCAAATAGTGTTGGATATTGGCTGTGAAAAGACGCCTTAGATGTAGTTCGGCGTTGGAGCTCGAAAGCAAGAGGACGCCACCGCACGGGAAGCACTTCAAACCCCAGGTGTGGTTCCTCGGATGCCCGACATGTAAACTCTTTGGATTCAGCTTGGTGATCCTTAAGATCGGACAAGGGAAGATTTGTTGAACCAGTTTTCAAGACCGACGATCGAAGACGAAGAATTATTCGGAACAACCGAGGAGCGTCCTCAACTTGAAGACCAGTTCAGGGGGCTAATGACGATGTCCTTGACTAGAGGGTACTCACCACGTCGTCTCCCGACCAGTGGGTCGGGCCGAGGACCCCCATGATGATTCACTAATGGGTCACTTCGGGCAGCCCGTGCCAAATACTAGGAGGATTGCACAAGACTTGGCGCACAAGACAAAGACTCCTCTAAACCCTAGGCCTCTGGTATTATATAAACCGGGGCCAGGCTAGGCAATAGACAATCTCATATTCATAACTACAATCTCGTGGTAGATACCTATACTATGTACTATCCCCATATCAATACAATCAAAAACAGGACATAGGGTATTATCTCCTTGAGAGAACCCGAACTTGGGTAAAATCCTGTGTCCATGTTACCATCGCTCCAAGACACCTAGGTTAGGACCCCTACTACGAGATATGCCGGATTTGACACCGACACATGCCTGGAGCACCGACGGAACTCGTCGAGCACCATCTTAATGTGGAACCAAAGATAAGGCCTATATGACAATTCCTCCGTCATTTTAACAACGATAGATGAAAGGCTATTGGGGAAGAACTGGCATAGCTCCTACCTGTCGGTTTCATTGTTGAAGTTTCCCATCCTGAGTGGCTGGCAAATCCAATGCTCGTTTTGAAGAAAAAGGCACATGGCGCATGTGTGTTGACTATATAGATCTCAACTATTCTTGTCCTAAAGACCCGTTTGCTCTTCCACGCATTGATCAGATTATTGATTCTACACCCGTTTGTGAGCAATTGTGCTTCTTGGATGCTTACTCGGACTATCATCGGATTAAGATGGTATTGAGGACCAAGAAGACAACCTTCATCACTCCTTTTGGAACTCTCTGCTATGTCTCTATGCCCTTTGGTCTTAAAAGTGTCAGGGCTACTTATTGATAACCCACAAGTATATGGGATCGCAACAGTTTTCGAGGGTAGAGTAATCAACCCAAATTTATAGATTTGACACGAGGGGAGCCAAAGAATACTTGAGAGTATTAGTAGTTGAGTTGTCAATTCAACCACACCTAGAGATAAGTATCTACACCAAAGTGATCGGTAGCATAGTAATATGATAGGTTTGATAGTAGTAGCGATAGTAACAGTAGCGGTAACTGTAGTAGCAATGGTTTTGTAGCAGTTGGAATAGCAACAACAACAATAGTAACTTAGCAAGAACAATAAATGAGAAGGTCGTAGGCACTGGATCGGTAACTCGTTGGATGATATTCATCATGTGACAGTCATAACCTAGGGCGATACAGAACTAGATCCAGTTCATCAATGTAATGTAGGCATGTATTCTGTAAATAGTCATATGTGCTTATGGAAAAGAACTTGCATGACTTCTTTTGTCCTACCCTCCCGTGGTAGCGGGGTCCATAAGGAAACTAAGGGATATTAAGGCCTCCTTTTAATATAGAACCAGACCAAAGCATTAACACATGGTGAATACATGAACTCCTCAATCTACGGTCATCATTGCAAAGTATCCCAAATATTGTCACTATGGGGTTGAAGGATCATAACATGTAATAGATGCATATGACTAGGCAAGATCAGATCAAGAACATAGATATAATTATGATAACATAAATGGTTCAGATCTGAAATCATGGCACTCGGGCCCTAGTGACAAGCATTAAGCATGGCAAACTCATAGCAACATTAATCTTAGAACATAGTGGATACTAGGGATCAAGCCCTAACGAAACTAACTTGATTACATGATGAATCTCATCCAACTCCTCACCAACCAGCAAGCCTACAAAGGAATTACTCACTCCCAATGGGGAGCATCATGGAATTGGCGATGGAGAAAGGTCGGTGATGACGAAGACCAAAGATTCCCCTCTCTGGAGACCCAAACGGACTCCAGATCTGGCCTCCTGATGAAGAACAGGAGTTGGCGGTAGCATCATCTCGTGAAACACGATAATTATTTCTCTCTGATTTCTATCTCCAAATTTAGGAATTTATAGTGGCGGAGGTAGGGCAAGTGGGGCCCTAAGGTGAGCACAACCCACCAGGGTGTGACCAGGGCTGCCTAGCGCGCCCTGGTGTATCGTGCCAAGCCCGAGCCCCCTCTCCGGTGGTTTATGGCCCCGGTGTTTTTTATATTTTCCAAAATAAATCTCCAAAAAGTTTCGTTCTGTTTCGAGAACTTTTATTTCTGCACAAAAACTACACCATATGGTAGTTCTGCTGAAAACAACATCAGTACGGGTTAGTTCCATTCAAATCATGCAAATTAGAGTCCAAAACAAGGGCAAAAGAGTGAGGAAAAGTAGATACGTTGGAGACGTATCAACTCCCCCAAGCTTAAACCTTTGCTTGTCCTCAGGCAATTCAGTTGACAAACTGAAAGTGATAAAGAAAAACTTTTATGAACTCTTTTGTTCTTGTTTACATATATATGCTTAAGTAGCACCAAGGTTTTCAGCAAAGATTATGACTAACCATGTCAACAATAACTCTTAGGAATTATATTCATTCATAACATTAACATAAGCAACTAGCAAGGAATAATAATATATCTTAAGCGCCAACACTTTGTCAAAACAATCATGATGCAATATGACAATAGTGGCATCTCGTTAGCCCTTTCTGAGACCGCAAAACATTAATGCATAGCACCTCCAAAGTTCAAGCAGCGACTAAACATTGTAATTCATGGTAGGAAAGATCCAGTCATGCTGCACCCAACATCAACTATACACAATGCATGAGGATGACAATAGTGCTCTTAGATCTGGCGCTTATTTGAGAAGGTGATGACTCAACATAAAAGTAGATAGATAGTCCCTTCATGGAGGGAAGCATGGATTAGCAGCGGTGCTAGAGCTCAGTGTTTAAAACAAGGATATATATAATTTTGAGAGGTACACCCTTCCTGTCAACGTCACGACCAAGAGTTATCAACATCTTCCATGCTAAAAAAATTAGCGGCGATTCCCAAGCGGTAAAAGTAAAGGTTTACTCCCCCTCCACCAACAATCACACTCCACGGTGAGCCATATCCACGGGTACCGTCCAAACAAACAACATTCTCGGGGGAGTTTTTTTAAATTATTTTTGAGTTTTAATTTTGGTACTGTGAATCCCTATTACCGCCCCTCTCGTGTAAGGACAAGTGAATAAACACTCGTCACAAGAATAACCCGCTTAGCATGGAAGATACTGACTACCCCCTGTCGCTTCATTAGCGGTCCAGGCACACAAAATAGATGTTCATTGGATTTTTTAGAGGTGGCACATGCAAATTTACTTTGGAACAACAGGGTAATACCGCATATAGGTAGATATGGTGGACTCATCTGGCAAAACTTGGTTTAAGGGTTTTGATGCAGAAGCAGTATTCTCGCTTAGTACAGGAGAAGGCTAGCAATTAGATTGAGAAGCGGCCAGCTAGAGAGCGAAGACGGTGATGAACATGCACTACATATAATCAACATTGAATACTAGCATGAGTAGGATATGTACACCATGAACATAAATATCATGAAGGCTATGTTGGTTTTGATTCAATTACATGCGTGAACATGTGCCAAGTCAAGCCACTTGAAACATTCAGAGGAGGATACCATATCATCATACAACATCACAACTATTTTAATGCATGTTGACACCCAAGATAAATCATTATCCACTCCTAATTACTTAAGCATGGCATGGAAAACTATAATCTCTAATGGTCACTGCAAATATGTTTGATCTTAATGAGCTAAATCAAGGGATACTAGGTTAAACATATTTACAAAAACAAAAACAAGTTCAGTTCATACCCGATTTTCTCTGCCACAGTCAATTCATAAAATGTCATCATCATTGCCTTTCACTTGCACGGCCGAATGATAAGAAGGTAATAATAGTGCAAGAGTGATGTGGACTAAGCTGGAATCTGCAAGCATTTTATTCAAGAGGAGAAGACAAAGTAACATGGGCTCTTTGTTAGATAAACAATAATGCGGATGAGAACCACTCAACAATTTCATCGTGGTCTTCTCCTTGGTACGACTCAAGTAAAAAGAAAAGAATTTCAGAGAAACACACTAAAATATCTTTTGAGTTTTGTTTTTTCAATTAAACAAGTAATTTAAAAAAACGAGAAAAACTATTTACACGGGAAAACTCCCAACAAGTAAAAGAAGAAGCGATAAATATTTTTGGGTTTTCTTTTGATGCTACAATTAAACTAAACTAGAAAGAAAACTAAAAAGAAGTAGGAAATATTTTTTGGTTTTCTCAAAGTTTTTGAAACATGCAAGAAGAAAGCGAGAAAACAAATCAAGCGTGGATAATACAACAAAAAAGTGTGAACACCGACAACTGGAATGAAATGTGTGAACATGAATGTAATATCGGTGGAAATACGTACTCCCCCAAGCAAAGGCTTTTGGCCTAGCTTGGTAATCACCAACCATAGGAATAATACTCTAGGCGATGGCTCATCGAAAACCTTGGAACAGACTCCATCGCCCTCCTGGTAGCTTCAACCACCGCATTGTACTCATAGGCTTCGCTCTCAAGAACATAATATCTTACCCTAGTGTAAAAATCAAAAATAGCAGGACCAGGCAAAGCAACATGCACAAAAGGTTTCTTATAAAATCTCAAGTTATAGGTATAGTTGGTGTTCGTGCCCGTTAGGAACTTATGATGCTTCATAGCAACAAAGTTTAAATACCGAGTGGGTAGGATTGGGTCATTAGGTCATGGTGAAACATTTAATCTCCCATCTAAACGGGAAGCATATATTCCTTCATAAAAATTACCATTAGCAACATTAAGCTACAACCTTCGTGCAACAATTGCACGGAGATTATAATCCTTATTCCCAGTTATGGCAGTTTGTAGGAGACTCAAATCATGATCGCATAGTGTACTACAATCTTGTTTGCCTACAACACATTTAC
The DNA here is from genome assembly GCA_022496015.1 of Hordeum marinum. NCBI lineage: Eukaryota > Viridiplantae > Streptophyta > Magnoliopsida > Poales > Poaceae > Hordeum > Hordeum marinum. Next base: position 377,387,573 of record CM039678.1, on the reverse strand, counting down.
TGTTAAAAAGCGCAAAATATTGTAGTGATGAAAAATGGATACTGTTAATTCTCCCTTGCGCAACCCCTCTATCTTCACTAAAGCAAAGATTAACTAAAAATGACTCGTACTCAGGTTTTGTGGGTTCATCAAGGGAACCTTCAACTGGAAGTTTGCATGCATCGCTAAACATCTCTAATGGCATGGTAAAGGAGTGATCATGCTGGTTAAACGAAACTCTATAATCATGAGGAAAATATTTAAATTTCTTTGTGAAGGTTTTCGTAAGCTCGTGGTGTGGGGGACACTTATTTGTGCCGAAAGAAGCAAGCCATGTGTTGTGAATAAATTGATAAAACTCCTCCTTAATACCTGCACCTTCCATGAACTCGTCGCAAGGCCACAAGCATGATTTGGTAGCAGCATCTCGCATCTAGCTTTCGCTTGGTTCTACATAAGATTGTCAAACTGAGCTTCCACTTGACGAGGCACCCGAGTATCTCCTCCTCGAAGAACTCCAAAAGATTTGCATTTTTATTCCTATAAAATTTCTGAAATTTTTTAGTCCACAGAATTTTTGTCAACAAAACATTGTAAGATTGTTAGCAACTAATCCCAAGCATGCATAGACGCCATATTGAGCATTCAAACTACTTAGAACTCTAAGAATTCAACATGCAAGCTCAACTATAGCAGCACCAATAGTAGATAATTAATCTAAAAACAACCCATTAGAAAAAAAAATTTGGAGCAATGGAGGAGTCACATACCAAGAAGCAATCCCTACAAATAGTTTTAGAAACGGAGCTTCGAGCAAAGAGATCAAAATCCATGGGTTTGAGACCAAGAACACGAAAATGGTGGTTGTGGTGATTTTTTGCTGGAGGTAGGTGACAATGTGGGCTAAGATATAAGTGACGAGGCCCACGTGGGGGCCCCAACCCACCAGGGCGCAGTCTGGGGTGCTGGCGCGCCCTGGTGTCTTGTGGGCACCAGGGCCACCTCCTTAGGTATTATTTGCACCAGAAAATCTTAAATAATCAGAAAAAACCGTGATAAATTTCCATGGCATTCCGAGAATTTTTATTTTTGGGCCATTTTTTATTGTACGGAGAAAACAGAAAACAGGACAAACATGGCATTTTTATTTTATTCTACTAACTAAAACAAAAAACTAAAAGTGGAGACAAAGAGTTGCGTCTACTAAATTCATCAACTTCATACCTCTCGAAAACGATTCATTAATAAGGTTGATCAAGTCTTATTAACAACCACTTCCGATTATCATGAAACCGAAGAACTTTCGTAAAACACTAGGTTACCCCAATGGGGATAGGCATATCCCCAACCATAATAATATCATATTTATTTTTGACAGTAGGTAAAGGTAATTGAAACCTTCCAATAGTGAGTGTCGGAGAATTTTCAATAACATTAACACCATTCACTTGGAATTGCTTCTTCGGAAAGTGCACCGTATTATCATTACCATTGATGTGAAAAGTGACTTTGCTTTTATTGCAATCAATAACATCCCCTATAGTATTCAAAAAGGGTCTACCAAGGATAATCGGCATGTTGTCGTCCTCGGGCATCTAAAGAATAACAAAGTCCATTAAGATAATAACATTTGCAACAACAACGAGCACATCCTCACAAATGCCAATAGGTATGGTCGTTGATTTATCAGCCATTTGCAATGATATCTCAATAGGTGTGAGTTTATTCAAATCAAGTCTTTTATATTAGGAGAAAGGCATAACACAAACACGGCTCCCAAATCACGCAAAGCAGTTTTGACATAGTTTCTCTTAATGGAGCAAGGTATAGTTGGTATTCCTGGATCTCCAAGTTTTTTAGGTACTCCATACTTAAAGGAATAATTAGCAAGCATGGTGGAGATTTTAGCTTCCCGTATCTTTCTTTTATTAGTGATGATGTCTTTAATATACTTAGCATAAGGGGCCATCTTGAAAATATCAGTTAAGCAGGTACGTAAAAAGACCGACCTAATCATTTCAGCAAAGCACTCAAATTCTTCATCATCCTTTTTCTTAGATGGCTTAGGTGGAAATGCCATGGGTATATGAACCCATGGCTCTCTTTCTTTACCATGTTTCTAATCCACAAAGTCTTTTTTATCATAACGTTTATTTTTAGGTTGTGGGTTATCAAGATCAACATCAGGTTCTATTTCTACATCATAATCTCGTTGTACATCATTAATAGGTTGAGCATCATCATGAACATCATAATTATCATTTTTATTATCACTAGGTGCATGTTCATTACAAGACCGAGTTTTAGCATCAGAAATAGAGACATCATTACTATCAAGAGGTTTTTGTGTCTCAGGTTCACTAGAGGTATGCAAAGTCCTATCATTTTTCTTTTTCTTTTTCTTCTTAGAAGGACTAGGTGCATCACTATTAATTTTCTAAGAATCTTGTTCAATTCCTTTAGGATGACCCTTGCTACTTCTTGAGATTGCGTTGGTTTTCCCTTGGAGAGGAAAGGGTGATGCATCAAAGTAGATAAGTATTTCCCTTAGTTGTTGAGAATCAAGGTATCAATCCAGTAGGAGGTACAAGCAAGGCCCCAATCTATGCACCTACACAAACAATCAAACACTTGCACCCAACGCTATAAAGGGGTTGTCAATCCCTTCACGGTTACTTGCAAGGATGAGATCTGATAGAGGTAGATATAAAAGATTACTAAAAGTAAAACTAGATAAAAGTAAATAAAATTGCAGCAAGCTATTTTTGGTATTGTTGATTTATAGATATGAAAATGTAACATGGAAAATAGACCTGGGGCCATAGGTTTCACTAGAGGCTTCTCTCCTCAAGGAAAATAATACGGAGGGTGAACAAATTACTGTCGAGCAATTGATAGAAAAGCGCATAGTTATGATGATATCCAAGGCAACGATTATGCATATAGGTATCATGTCCGTATCAAGTGGACCAAAACGATTCTACATCTACTACTATTACTCCACACATCGACCGACTCTTGCCTGCATCTAGAGTATTAAGTGCATGAAGAACAGAGTAACGCATTAAGTAAGATGACATGATGTAGAGGGATAAACTCAAGAAATATGATGAAAACCCCATCTTTCTATCCTTGACGGCAACAATTCAAATACGTGCCTCGCTACCCCTACTTTGTCACTGGGTGAGGACACCACAAGATTGAACCCAAAACTAAGCAATTCTCCCATTGCAAGAATTACCAATCTAGTTGGTCAAACCAAACCAATAACTCGAAGAGACTTGAAAAGATATGAAATCATGCATATAAGATTTCAAAGAAGATTCAAATAATATTCATAGATAATATGATCATAAACCCACAATATCATCGGATCTCAACAAACTCACCACAAAAGAGTATTACATCGGATAGATCCCCATGAAGATCATGGAGAACATGGTATTGAAGAACATAGAGAGAGAAGAAGCCATCTAGCTACTAGATATGGACCCTAAGGTTTGAGGTGAAGTACTCACACATCCTCGAAAGGGCAATGGTGTTGATGTATATGCCCTCCGTGATGGAATCCCCCTCTGACAAATTACTGAAAAATGCCCCAAGATGGGATCTCACGGGAACAGAGGCTTGCGGCGATGGAAAAGTATTATCATGGCTCTCTTTGGTATTGGGGGAATATTTCTGAATCTATAGGGGGAGAATTAGGGTTGGAGGAGCTTCGGGGGGGGGGGGGGGACAAGCCAACCCCCCCAGGGGCGCACCCTGGTGGCTTGTGGCCCACCCGTAGGTCTTCTGGCCTCTTCTCCAAGCCTCATAGGTTCCTTCAGGTCCAAGAAAAAATCATCGTAGAATTTTATTCCGTTTGGACTTCGTTTGATATTCCTTTTCTGCAATACTCAAAAACAAGGAAAAACAGAAACTGGCACTAGGCACTAGGTTAATAGCTTAGTCCCAAAAATAATATAAAATAGCATATTAATGCATATAAAACATCTAAAACAGATAATACAATAGCATAGAACAATCAAAAATTATAGATACGTTGGAGACATATCAGCATCCCCAAGCTTAATTCCTGCTCGTCCTCGAGTAGGTAAATGATAAAAACAATTTTTTTGACGTGGAATGCTACCGAATGTATTTATCTATGTAATATTATTTATTGTGGAATGAATGCTCAGATCCATAAGACTCAAAACAAAAGTTTACTGTTGACATAAAAACAATAATACTTGAAGCACACTAACAAAGCAATCGTGTCTTTTCAAAATAACATGGCCAAAGAAAGTTATCCCTACAAAATCATATGGTATGGCTATGCTCCATCTTCCCCACACAAAGTATTTAAATCATGCACAACCCCGATGACAAGTCAAGCTATTGTTTCACACCTTTTATGTTCTCAAACCTTTTCAACTTTCACGCAATACCTAAGCGTGAGCCATGGATATAGCATTATAGGTGGAATAGAATATGGTGGAGGTTATGAGGAAAAGGAGAAGATAGTCTCACATCAACTAGGCATATCAACATGCTATGGAGATGCCCATTAATAGATATCAATGTGAGTGAGTAGGGATTGCCATGCAACAGATGTAGTAGAGCTATATGTGTATGAAAGCTCAAAAAGAAACTAAGTGGGTGTGCATTATAATGAAAAGTTCCTGCTAGTTATATGAAAGTGAAAAAATAAGAGACTCTCTATCATGAAGATCATGCTGCTAGTTTAAAGCACAAGTGTGGAAAAAAGATACTAGCATTGTCCCTTCTCTCTTTTCTCTCATTTTTTTGGTGGGCATCTTTGGCCTCTTTTTTTATTTGGGCTTCATTGGGCTCTTTTATTATTTTTAAAGTCCGGAGTCTGATCCCAATTTGTGAAGGAATCATAGCTTCCATCATCCTTTCCTCACATGGGACAATGCTCTAATAATGATGATCATAAAACTTTTATTTACTTACAACTCGATACTTAGAACAAAATATGACTCTATACGAATGCCTTCGGAGGTGTACCAGGATGTGCAACGATCTAGCATGGCAAATGACATTAGCATCATCCTAGGTGTCTTACGATCATGCAAAGCAATATGACAATGATGGTGTGTGTCATAATAAACGGAACGGTGGAACTTGCATGCAAATATATCTCGGAATGGCTATGGAAATTCCATAATAGGTAGGTATGGTGGTTGTTTTGATGAAGGGTATATGGTGGGCTTAATGCACCAGCGAAAGTTGTGCGGTACTAGAGAGGCTAGCAAAGGTGGAAGGGTGAGAGTGTGTATAATTGATGGACTCACATTAGTCATAAAGAACTCACATACTTATTTCAAAAGTCTATTAGTTATCAAAGCAAAGTATTAGATGCATGCTCCTAGGGGAGAGGTTGGTAGGAGTTAACCATCGCCCGCTCCCGACCCTCACACAAAGGATGAGAATCAATAAACAAATCATGCTTCGACTTCGTTACATAACGGTTCACCATACGTGCGTGCTACGGGAATTAAAAACTTTTAACACAAGCATTTCTACCAATCCACAATTACTCACTAGCATGACTCTAATATCACCATCTTTATATATCAAAACTATATGCAAGGAATCAAACTTCTCATAGTATTCAATGCACTTTATATGAAAGTTTTTATTATATCCCTCTTGGATGCCCATTATATTAGGAATAAATTCCTAACCTAAACCAATTACCATGCTGTTTAAAGACTCTCAAAATAATATAAGTGGGGTATGAGAGTTCAATTATTTCTATAAAATAAAACACCACCCTTATCTAAAAAGATATAAGTGAAGCACTAGAGCAAAATTGCCTAGCTCAAAAGATATAAGTGAAGCACATAGAGTATTATAATTAATTCATGACTCATGCGTGTCTCTCTCAAAAGATGTGTGCAGAAAGGATGATTGTGTAAAACTAAAAAACAAAGACTCATATCATACAAGATGCTCCAAGCAAAACACATATCATGTGGTGAATAAAAATATAGCCTCAAGTAAATTTACCGATGGATTGAAGACAAAAGAGGGGATGCCTTCTAGGGCATCCCCAAGCTTAGTCTCTTTGGTATCCTTGAATATTCCTTGGGGTGCCTTGAGCATCCCCAAGCTTAGGCTCTTGCCACTCCTTATTCCATAGTCCATCAAATCTTTACCCAAAACTTGAAAACTTCACAACACAAAACTCAATAGAAAACTCTTGTGAGATTCGTTAGTATAAGAAAAATAAATCACCACTTTAGGTACTGTTGTGAAATCATTCTTTATTTATATATGTTTAATATATACTGTATTTCAAATTCTCCATGGTTGATTCCCCCCGATACAACCCATAGATACATCAAAATAAGCAAACAACACAAAGAAAACAGAACCTGTCAAAAAACAAACAGTATGTAGAAATTTGTAAACTTCGAATACTTATGTAACTCCAAAAATTCTGAAACATTAGGACAATATGTTAGAATTGTATATCAATCTTTTGTAAAAATTTCAGACTCATTCGTCGCTCTGGTGAATTTATAAAATTCCTGGACTATGCACAAAAGTTTCTGTTTTTCAGCAAGATCAAATCAACAATCACCGTAGACCATCCCAAAGGTCTTAATTTTCTCAAACACTAATTAAAACACCAAAACACAATTAATACATAGATAATAATGTGTACATCACTCAATATATAGAAACAAAAAACAAAAAACATAAACATAAACATAAAATTGGGTTGCCTCCCAAGAAACGCTATTGTTTAACGCCCCTAGCTAGGCATAACACAATAGATCTAGGTATTGTCATAATAGATTCATAAGGGAATTTTATTTTCTTTCCAAGAAAGTGTTCCATGCCTTTCCTTAACAAAAATTGGAATCTAATGTTTCCTTCTTTCATATCAATAATTGCACCGATCGTTGTAAGGAAAGGTCTACCAAGAATAATAGGACATGTAGGATTGCAATCTATATCAAGAAAAATTAAATCTATGGGCACATAATTCCTATTTTAAACAATAAGAACATAATTAATCCTTCCCATAAGTTTCTTAATACTGTAATCCGCGAGATGCAAATTTAAAGAGCAATCATCAAGTTCATGAAACCTAGCACATCACATAAAGTTTTCGGAATCGTGGAAACACTAGCACCCAAATAACACAAATCATGGCACTCATAATCCTTAATTTTAATTTTAATAGTAGGTTCCCATTCATCATAAAGTTTTCTAGGTATAGAAACTTCCAACTCAAGTTTTTCTTCACAAGATTTCATCGTAGCATCAACAATATGTTTAGTAAAAGCTTTATTTTGATTATAAGAATGCGGAGAATTCAACATGGTTTGCAACAAGTAAATACAATAAATCAAAGAACAACTATCATAATTAAATTCCTTGAAATCCAAAAGAGTGGGTTCATTGCTATTTAAAGTTTTAACCTGTTCAATCCCACTTTTATCAATTTTGGCATTAAGATCGATAAACTCTGGATCATTGGGACGGCTTTTCACTAAAGTTGACTTATATCCAGTTCCATATTTATCAAGATTTATATTAGAAAACAAAGATTCAATAGGATTCACATCAATCACTTTAATATCTTCATCATTATTATCACGAGAACACACTTTTTCAAGCCATTCACGCTTAGCATGCAATCTAGTGGTTCTTTCCTTACACTCATCAATAGAAGTTCTCATAGATTTTAAAGACTCATTAATATCATGCTTGGGTGGAGTAGATCTAATTTTCAAATAATCAATCTCAAGCAAAATTCTATCAACGTTCTATGGGGACCCCGACTCATAAGTCGTGATCACCGAATGGACGTGTATAGTGATCCCAGAGATCAATGCTCACTGAACACACAGAAACTAAATAACAAGAGTCTTAAATCCACATATAGCGTCTTACAAAAATAAATACCATTAAGGTCTAGTCTTACATACATAGGGCCACGAGGGCCAAACATTTAAATAGAACAAACAGCGGAAATCTTGATCGAAAGCGTGAACCCATGTCATCTGCCTTAACCTACAGACATTCTGACTGGGAAGCATCCTAGTTAGCATGCTTGTCACCAACGAACTCTTCAATATACTCATGTTATTCCATGCCTCACCAATAAATTACTAGTGGCAAGCCAATGAGTACTTTGAATGTACTCACAAGCAACCCAAGTTGTGGAACAAGGTAACAATGATGCATGATATAGCACTAAGTAGGTAATTTGCGAAAAGCTATTTTTAAATTCAATGACATGATCAAGTAATGAGTAAGCATGCGTCAACAATAGGCAGAGACCCATATGAACAAGTTACATATATCATCATAAGTAGGGGTTGAACAACTCATGTTCATTCATCATGCTAAGTCATCGGACTTAGTTCAATTCCCATGCTAAGTCATCAAACTTAGCTCATGTGACCTCTTTGTCACCATCACATCCATACTCACACCAAGTTTCATGAAAACATCTAGATGTAGTTTAAGAAGGACCTCCAACTGTCCATGACCGCGGACGCGGCTATTCGTATAGTTTTACACTCTGTAGAGGTTGCACACTTTACCCACAAGACTCACGGTATATAACATACCCCAAGGTAAGCGCCTAAACAATGCCTTTCCCCTAACGATACTAGACAACGAGTCCACTCGATTGGTACCCGGCCCTCATGATGTACATCACACGAGCCTCGCTATAATCGTACCATCCATGAGGGGCCCAATGGTGTGCCCAGTGCCTGTGAAGACAGCGCATGATCGTACATACCGGTACGACCCCGTATCGAGAGTGACCATGCCATCCTGCGACTAGTAATGCGGGCTCCTTGCCAGTACCCACCAAGGTAATCAACAAAGCCCCGTACCATAAGGGGTATCATGGTTGCGCATGTAAGGTTGGGACGGTCAGTAGACCTTAAAACTCTCCATTTTCGAAAACACACACTCACTTGCTCTGGCATACCACTTCTTTCTCAAGTGGTTACCCAACTCATCATCATCTCCCTCGGGCATTAGTGGCACCTGACGGGGTTTTCGAAAAGTCTTTGAAATCATTTCTGTTACCATCAACATGCATACACCCGAACCATTTGCGTAGCATCTATTAGCATCCTATCTACACCCACCCGCATAACCCTCATAAGGTGGTAGGGTCATGCTTGATGCAAGTGTCAATGGTAAAATGTATCGGAGGCATCCCACCGAGCGGTAAATACCACATCATGATCAAATCATCGAAGGAACAAGTGCTATATGTCATGCATGGAAAAGTTTCTTAACATTGTCAAAGGGCTGCTAGCCTGGCTGAACAAAGTCTCCGGGGTCTTCGAAGTCTCCAACTTCCTCGTCAACCGCGCAATCTATCGTCAAGAATAAATAGGGATAAAATAAGCATCACACCAAAAATAGAGCACACAAACTATTATAAAAAATGCTACCCTACTCTGATAAATACCATGAGCTATACTAAAATTATTTGTCTAGGTTTTTGAGCTCAAAAGATTTTTAAAACCATTTAAAACAGGAGCTTATATTGCTAAATAGGGTTTTTTAATTAAAACAATATATAAAATGTTTTCAAACATTTTTACAAATGGCACTAATAAATTCTAGGGAATATTTCAAGACTTAAGGTGGAAGAATATTTGGATTTAGATGAATATAGAAATCTGTGGAATTTTTGGAAGTTTAAACAGAAAAGGAAAAAGGAAAAGGGTTCCGTGCCCTCATGGGCCAGAAACCCTCAGCCGAGCCGGCCCAAGGAGGGAACCGGCCCAGAGCAAGGCGCCGGGCACGGCAGGTTTGTTTTCAAACCTGCCCACGTGCCCTGCTTGCCAGCGAGAGAGGAGGGAGGTGAGGGGATGATAGGTGGTCCCCACCTGTCATCTCTCTCCTCACGACAGGAGCGGGGGAGGGCTCATCGACGGCGTTTCCGGCCACGGCGGTCCAAGCGGAGGGCACTGGCGCGCCTAGGGAGCTGCTGCGCATCGGTGGGTGGCCGAGGGGGTCGTCGGGGTGAGGGGAATCGCCTGCGAGGGTTTGGTTTGGGAGCGGGCTCCCGACCACGGGGTCAAGTGGTTTGAGCATGGGGAGGAAGCTGAGGGAAGGAGGGAGCGAGGAGAGAGTAGTAGGAGGAGCGGGGGGCCTTTTTATTGGTGGGCTTCGGTCCACCGCGGCGTGGTGCACCAGCGAGGACGTGGCCGTCGCCACAGGCCATGGGGGAGGAATGGGTGAGTCCAGGCCGTTCATGGACCGAGTCCGTGCCCAGGGGAAGGGAAGGGCAGCTAGGAGGGGGACCGAAGGTGCATGCGTGCGAGCGCGGCCATTGGCCGGCTCGGGCGGCACCGTGCGCGCCCGAAGGAGGGGAGAGAGGAGGGGCCTGAGCAGCACCTGCGTTGCAGACGTCGAGGAGGACACGTGGGACACGTTGGGAAGCCTCGAGGTTGTTGGGCGACACCGAGCAGGGGTGGCTACAGTGCGGGAGCGCACTGTAGCACCCTCCAGAGCGCCCATATGGCATGCCCTAACATATAATATGCCCACCCGCATGTCTTCTTGAGTCTTGGGGCTATTGGAGATACCCAAGGGCTAGGAGAAGCTAGGGGAGGGCTCTGGAGAAGCCTTAGTGTAGAATAAAAGGGGAGAGAGGTAGAAAAAGATGCTGCCAGGGGGGTAAATGGGGTTTTTCACCACATCACAATTGAGATATGACCATGAGACTTTTACTAGAGGTGAAAGGTAACTACAAGAGGCTTTGGTAAAAATCTAGGGGCAAGGGTAAAAGAGAATGGGGTGAAACCAGAGATTTTACCAATTCACTAGAAGGTGTTTGGTAGTGATTTGGGCAAGATAAGTTTACCAATTTACTGAGATATTTACCAGGGTCCAATGCTAGGTAAAAATGAGATGATCCACCAAGTTTGAGCCCAAGGGGGAAAAGTTGACAATGGAAACTTGGTAAACCCTAGAAACTAACAGAATCAGGTTTCTGTAGATCTAGTGATTCTAGGCTTTTACCCTTGATGCACCACATAGTGTGGCATCACTATTTGGTCATTAGAGCATGCCCACAAAGTTTGGTGCCAAGGGGAGAAACTTCAAAATGTAAAGTTGCTCAAATTTGAATCTGGACAGAGTGGGTTTTGGGATGGTTTGATGAACCAAATCACATTGGATTGAAATGTAACTTTGTAAGATCATCACCTATGATAGTGTTGACTTGCTAGAATTTTCCTGGAATTTATTGAGAATATTTCTTATAGAAATATTCCAAAAGTTTTATTTGAACAGAAAGGATTTTGAGGGGTTTTGCCCACGATTTGATCATGCTCATGAGCTGAAACTCATATATATAGAAAATATATGTCCACCGAGTTTCCCTATTTTTTCTCAAATATTTTCAAATCTTTTAAATATTTTTCCCTATGAAAAACCATTTCTAGCTTTAAGAAAAATCTTTTAAATAAAATATAAAAATAATCTTTAAAATTAATATTTGGTGGTTTTGGAAAGTCTTATATATAGTAGGTTTGAAATAAAGTCTTTGGGGAAGAAGAATCGGCCCACTTTGAGGTCTTGTAGTGCAAACCTCATTTCGGGGGGTTTTGAAAACCTAATTTGAATAAATCATTTTTGGTTAAAAAGAAATTTGATAAAGATAGTTTTGGGCACTATTCACATGGCATGATCATTGAGCAAGAGGTTTGGGTCAAGAAAGATGAATATCAAGTGGAATAGAATCTAGGAGTGCCATAACCACAATCATTTAGCAAGCAAACATTATCGCAAACAAGCACAAGCACTTTGAAAAAGTTTTAGTTGGCTCCAAATTTTATAAACCCAAACATACCAAGGTGGTACAAACACAGGGTGTGATAGACCTTCCCCCCTTACAAGAATCTCGTCCTCGAGATTCCTAGGCTAAGCGCTAAAAAGATAGGGAACTCAGATCTAGGATAGTCTTCACGCTCCCAGGTTGCTTCAGCTTCAGTGTGGTTGATCCATTGGACCTTGAAGTACTTGATGGTGCGGCTTCGACTGCAATGCTCGGCTTCATCCAAAATGCGAACTAGCCTCTCACGATAAGTGAGGTCTAGCTGAAGATCGATGGCTTGATGGTCGATATCCTTGTAGACGTCGGGGCGGTTGGGAACTTGGAGACACTTTTGGAGCTGTGACACATGAAAGACGTTGTGTACATCCGATGGCTCGGAAGGTAGCTCTAGCTGGTAGGCAACTTCTCCGCGCATAGCGGTGATCTTGAAGGGGCCGATGTAGCTTGGTGCAAGCTTCCCTTTGACATGGAAATGCTTAGTTCCCTTGAGAGGCATGACTCGGAGGTGGACATGGTCACCGACACAGAACTTCACGTCTTGGCGGTGAGAGTCAGCATGGCTCTTCTGTCTTGACTTGGCGGTCTCAAGGCGCTCTTGGACAAATTGAACTTGCTCTTCGGCTTCACGGAGGATGTCCGGTCCAAAAAATAATCCTTCTCCGGTCTCTGACCAGTTGAGGGGAGTACGACACTTGCATCCATACAACACCTCAAATGGTGCCATCTGAAGACTCGCCTGGTAGCTGTTGTTATAGGAGAACTTGGCGAATGGTAGGCAATCTTCCCACTTGGCTCCATAAGCCAAGACACAAGCGCAGAGCGTATCTTCGAGTATCTGATTTACTCGTTCAGTCTAGCCACCGGTCTGGGGGTGAAAAGCAGTGCTGAAGGAGAGCTTGGTTCCCATAGCTTCTTGAAACATCTTCCAGATTCTTGAGGTGAACTAGGTGCCTCAATCCGACACGATCTCCTTTGGAACTCCGTGAAGGCTCACAATACGCTCGATGTAGAGATTGGATAGCTTGTTACCGTCATAGGTGGTCTTGACGGGAATGAAATGTGCTACCTTGCTCAGGTGGTCGACAATGACCCAAATGGAATCATGTCCTTTGCTTGACCTTGGTAAACCGGTGATGAAATCCATCCCGACTTTTTCCCATTTCCATTCAGGCCCTTTGAGAGGTTGCAATAGTCCAACGGGTTGCTGATGCTCAGCCTTGACTCTCTGGCATATGTCACACTTTGCCACGAACATGCCTATCTCCCGTTTCATGCCATGCCACCAGAATATTGTCTTGAGGTCTTGATACATCTTCGTTCCTCCAGGATGGATGGAGTAGGGAGTGTCATGAGCTTCTTGCAAGATTAGGTTCTTGAGCTCCTCCTTGTTGGGTACGCAAATGCGATTCCCGAACCATACAACTCCTTGTTCATCCATTGAGAATCCTGGGGCCTTGCCTGCCTTTAATGCTCTCGTGTCCCTTCTAAGCTTCTTTGATATCATCCATCAAGGTAGGCTTTGCTTCGAGGTTGGCAAGGAATCCGGGTCCAACCAGTTCCAAGCCGAAGCTTTCAAGTTCTTCATACAGGGCGCGTTGCCTTTCCTTAATCATGGCGTTCAAGGAAGAAGCCTTTCTGCTCAAGGCGTCTGCTACCACATTGGCCTTTCCAGGGTGGTACTGAACACTGAGGTCGTAATCCTTGATCAATTACAACCATCTTCGCTGCCTCATGTTCAATTCCCTTTGAGTGAAGATATACTTCAAACTCTTGTGGTCTATGAATATCTCACATCGCTTCCCCAGAAGGTAATGTCGCCATGTCTTCAAGGCATGAACCATGGCTGCCAACTCAAGATCATGAGTTACGTAGTTCTCTTCATGCGATTGTAGCTGTCTGGATAGATATGCTACAACTCTTCCTTCTGCATCAGAACACCTCCAAGCTCAGTTCTTGATGCATCACAATATATACCAAAATCCTTTTGAATATCGAGGGTGGCCAAAACCGGGGTTGTGGTCAACCTCTTCTTGAGCTCCTGGATGGCTTCCTCGCACTTAGTTGTCCATTCAAACTTCTTGTCCTTCTTCAAAAGCTGGATCATGGGTCGGGCAATGCTTGAGAGCCCTTCCACAAACTTGCGGTAGTAACCCGCGAGTCCGAGGAAGCTCCTGACTTCTTTCACAGTGGTTGGGGTTTGCCATCCCGTTACGGCTTCAATCTTGGCAGGATCCACTGATAATCCTTCTGCAGTCAACACATGACCCAAGAATCCAACTTCATGCAGCCAGAATTCACACTTGCTGAACTTGACATAAAGCTGGTGCTCTCGAAGCTTCTCTAGGACCAACCTCAAGTGTTCCTCATGTTCTTCTTCAGACTTGGAGAAGACAAGTATGTCATCAATGAAGACGACAATGAACTTGTGCAAGTACTCCATGAAGACCTTATTCATGAGGTACATGAAGTAGGTAGGGGCATTAGTTAACCCGAATGACATGACTGTGTATTCATACAGGCCATACCAGGTTACAAATGTTGTCTTCGGAATGTCTTGGGGTCTGATCTTTAGCTGGTAGTACCTAGACCTGAGGTTGCTCTTGGAGAACACCTTGGCTCCATTCAACCGATCAAACAGGTCTTCAATCTTGGGGAGTGGGTACTTGTTCTTTATTGTGAATTCATTTAGAGAACGGTAATTAACACATAGTCTCATAGTTCCATCGCTCTTTGACACAAATAGGATAGGCGATCCCCAAGGAGAGGCACTAGGGCGGATAAATCCTTTTCTGAGCTGCTCTGCCAGTTGCTCCTTTAACTCAGCCAACTCTTCGGATCCCATCCTGTAGGCCTTCTTATAGATGGGCCTTGATCTGGGCATAAGCTCAATGATGAACTCAATGTCGCGGTCATGAGGCATTCCGGGCAGCTCATCAGGAAACACGTCCGGGTACTCACATACCACTAGCACTTGATACAACTCAACTCCCGAAAGACAGTTAGCCTGAGGGGCTTGAGTGGAGGCGGGGTTGGGAACATACTTGACTTCCACTCCTTGGCTATTGGTCATGGCGACAATCCTTTTGGCACAGTCTATCATGCCTTGGTGCTTGGTTAACTAGTCCATGCCTAGGATCACATCCAAGCCTTCTAACTTGAGGATGATAAGATCTGCTAGGAAGTCTACCCCATTGATGTTAATCTCAACTCCCTTACAACCTATCGCAGACTTCATAACTGATCCTGGGGTTTGTATCAACATACAACTACCCATGGGTGTAGGCTTCATGCCACTCTAAAGAAAACTTTTGGGTGACAAAAGAATGTGAAGCTCCACAATCAAACAATACTATTGCTAGGGTTGAGTTGACGAGGAACGCACCCAGTATGACATCCAGGGCTTCCTGGGCTTCCTCTGTGGTGACGTGATTCACACGACCCTTGCCATTGTTGGGCTGGTTGCGGGGAGCGGGGTTCCTTGGTGGTGCTCCATGACCTTGACCTTGATTTGGCGCATTGGGACGCGGTGCATCTAGCTTCTTGTTGGGACACAGCCTAGAGATGTGTCCTGGATGACCACATCCAAAGCAAGCGACTTGTCCAGGGTTGTTGTTGAAGTTCCTGCCACCGTTATTGTTATTAGGATTGTTGTTGTAAGCTGGCTAGGGTTGGCATACTGCTAAGGCTGGTAGCTCGGACGAGGCGCAGGAAGTCTAGCCTGGTGCGGCTGATAGGTTGGCTTGGCTGGGCTGGCTGCCAGGGGCGAGGCTTTTGGTTGCTTGAGCTACCCTTGCTGATCATCTTGCGCTTGTGAGTGTCGTCTATGGCATGACGCTTGTCTTCCAGCACGAGGGCCTTGTTCACCAGGTCGAAGAAGGTGCGACAATCACAAACAATGAGCTGATACTGCAGGGTCTGTTGAAGTCCTTCCATGAAGCATTCCTTCTTGGCAGCCTCCACGTTGACATCTTGAGGTGCATACCTTGATAGCAGGTTGAACTTCTGCAGGTACTCCTTAACAGAGCCACTTCCTTGCTTCAGCGCTCGGAATTCTCTCTTCTTGATAGCCATCATCCCAGAAGGAATATGGGCAGTGCGGAATCCTTCCTTGAAGTCATTCCAAGTGATCACACGTTCTCCTTGCATGACCTTGAATCTATCCCACCAAGCTCGGGCAGTACCTCCAAGGCAGTGAGAGGCATACAACACCTTCTCATGGTCCTCATTGCAATTGACCAGAGCAAGGAGGTCCTCGATGGTGCGGATCCATTCATCAGCATCCAATGGTTCAACAATCTCAGTGAAGGTTGGGGGCGAATTCCTCAAGAATTCAGACAGCATGGAGTGGCCATTGTCGTTCCTGCCTTGCTGCTAGTTGTTCACAAGGGCCTGAGCCATCTGCTAGATAGCAGCATTGTTGGCTTGGCGCTCCTCCTGGAGAACTCGGGGAAACTGAGCTATGGTCGTGTTCTCCGGTGGATGTGGTGGCGGGGGAATGTCGCCTTGAGGATGCTCCTGGTGTCCTCCAGCGTGAGCAGCCCCACCAGCTCCCTGTTGCTAGCTTGAGTTGCCGGCTTCAGGGTTGGTGAAGGAGCTGTTGCGGGTAGCAGTCACCATTCTGTTTGGAGCAGCCAAGTCAAACAACTGGGATAGACGAGAGGAAAAGCAATAACGGAAAAGCGCGCCTAAGGGGGTTGGTCGAGTGCAAGTTTGTTAAAACAAAGGTTAAAAGACCAACATATATTAAGATAGACGATGGAGTCGCTTACATGTTGCCTAAGGCAAAAGCGTGACTTGCATCGGAACACAAAAAACAAAACAAACAAAAAGCACACATGGTTTCATATGAACCATTACACGGACTCGACTTCTCATGAGGGGTACACGACTGATCCTACCCTAGGGGTTCTTGCAGTCAGGTGGTGGAGTGCTCGGTCTCATAGTCACGCTCCTCTGGGTCTTCCTCTTGTTCGTCATCCGAACGGGCATCATTCCCATACGAAGGGGTCGGGGAACGAGGAGGTCCATCCTAACAACTCTTTGCCGGCGGGTTGGTGAAGAGCTCACGGTACTCCTTCGCACTCATCCGACGACAACATGTAGGTGCATCACTAGCTGGTGGTACTCCTCCTCAATAAGCGACAACTGGTCGTCCCTCGGGGGCTCCATCCTTCTTGATCTTGTCTGCCTTTATCTTGGCTTGCCGAAGTAGCTCTCGGGTGTGGTGAAGTTCCTCGCGGAGCTTCACGGACTCCTTCATCAGGTTATGAACCAGGCTATCGGCGGAGAGGCTGACATAGGTCTGGAACCTGAGTGGCGTGCCATCCTCCTTGGTCGGAATCAGCGTCCAACTCTCACACAGGTCATCCTTCCTAAAGGGAAGGTAGCGAGTAGCCGGCTCATTAGCCATATCTGGAATGATGTCTCGAAGGTGTAGGAGTGCCCTGCGTGCAGCTCTCTCGATCGCAAGCATCATGGTCTCCATCCGTGGTTCTTCAAAGAACCAACTGGTCGGGGAGTCATTTGCCTTCACGACCACATCTACATCGTAGTCCTTCGTGACGGCATCGGTCCAGTGCTTGTGGTAGAGGAAAATGGGTGGTTGGTGAAACTGGCACTTCTCCAGGCTATCCCCAAGGAGTAAGGGAGAGCCGGATGTCAGGAAGGCTTCGGGTACAGTGGCCATCTACAAGGGTTTGAAAGGAGGAGATTCAGCAAAGTGTTGTGTGAAGAATATAAGAGATAAATAGTGCAGAATTCCCTAAGTATAGGTGCTAGGTGTAGTTTGAAAGCGGTCTTTTCCTAAATAAAAGCCATGCTAACTAAGGGCTTCCTACAGTCAGGATGGCTTTGATATCAGCTCTGTGGGGACCCCAACTCATAAGTCGTGATCACCGAATGCACGTGTACAGCGATTTGAGAGATCAATGCTCACTGAACACACAAAAACTGAATAACAAGAGTCTTACATCCACATATAGCGTCTTACACAAATAAAGACCATGAACGTCTAGTCCTACATAGATAGGGCCACAAGGGCCAAACATTAAATAAAAGAAACAACGGAAATCTTGATTGAAAGCGTGAACCCATACCATCTACCTTAACCTACAAGCATTCTGACTGGGAAGTGTCCTAGTTCGCATGCTCGTCACCAACGAACTCTTCAACATAGTCTTGTTCTTCCATGCCTGGCCAATTAAATAACCAGTGGCAAGCCAATGAGTACTTTGAATGTAATCGCAAGCAACCCAAGTTGTGGAACAAGGTAACAATGATGCATTATATAGCACTAGTAGGTAATTTGGGGAAAGCTAATTTTAAATGCAATGACATGATCAAGTAACGAGTAAGCATGCGCCAACAATAGGCATATATCCATATGAACAAGTTACAAATATCACATAAGTAGGGGTTGAACACCTCATGTTCATTCATCATGCTAAGTCATCGGACTTAGTTCAATTCCCAGGTTAAGTCATCAGACTTAGCTCATGTGACCTCTTGTCACCATCACATCCATACTCACACCAAGTTTCATGAAAACATCCGGATGTAGTTTAAGAAGGACCCCCAACTGTCCATGAATGCGGATGTGGCTATTCGAATAGTTTTACACTCTGTAGAGGTTGCACACTTTACCCACAAGACTTGGGGAGCTTCCGTGTCATCCATGACTCGCAGTATATAATATACCCGAGGTAAGCGCCTGAACAATGCCTTTCCCCTAGCGATACTATACAAAGAGTCCACTCGATTGGTACCCAGCCCTCACGATGTACATCACACGAGCCTCGCTCTAATTGTACCATCCATGAGGGGACCAACGGTGTCCCCGGTGCCTGTGAAGACAGCACATGATCGTACATACCGGTATGACCCGTATCGAGAGTGACCACGCCACTCCCGCCACTTGTAATGTGGGCTCCTTGCCAGTACCCACCAAGGTAATCAACAAAGTCCCGTCCCATAAGGGGTATCATGGTTGCGCATGTAAGGTTGGGACGGTCAGTAGACCTTAAAACTCTCCGTTTTCAAAAACACACACTCACTTGCTCCAGCATACCACTTCTTTCTCAAGTGGTTACCCAACTCATCATCATCTCCCTCGGGCATTAGTGTCACTCGACGGGGTTTTCGAAAAGTCTTTGAAATCATTTCTGTTCCCATCACCATGCATAGACCCAAACCATTTGCGTAGCATCTATTAGCATCCTATCTACACCCACCCGCATAACCCTCATAAGGTGGTAGGGTCATGCTTGATGCAAGTGTCAATGGTGAAATGTATCGGAGGCATCCCATCGAGGGGAAAATACCACATCATGATCAAATCATCGAAACAACAAGTGCTATATGTCATGCATGGAAAAGTTTCTTAACATGGTCAAAGGGCTGCTTTCCTAGCTCAACAAAGTCTCTAGGGTCTTCGAAGTCTACAGGTCCAACTTCCTCGTCAACCGCGCAATCTATCATCGTGAATAAATAGCGATAAAATAAGCATCACACCAAAAACAGAGCACACAAACTACTATCAAAAATGCTACCCTACTCTAATAAATACCACAAGCTATACTAAAATTATTTGTCTAGGTTTTTGAGCTCAAAAGATTTTTAAAACCATTTAAAACAGGAGCTTATATTGCTAAATAGGGGTTTTAACTTAAAACAATATATAAAATGTTTTCAAATATTTTTACAAATGGCACTAATAAATTCTAGGGAACATTTCAAGATTTAAGGTGGAAGAATATTTGGATTTAGATGAATATAGAAATCTGTGAACTTTTTCAAAGTTTAAACAGAAAAGGAAAAAGAAAAAGGGTTTTATGCCCTCACGGGCCAGAAACCCTCAGCCGAGCCGGCCCAAGGAGGGAACCGACCCAGAGCGAGGCGCCACGCGCAGCAGGTTTGTTTTCAAACCTGCCCATGGGCCCTGCTTGCCAGCGAGAGAGGAGGGAGGTGAGGGGATGACAGGTGGTCCCCACCTGTCATCCCTCTCCTCGCGACAGGAGCGGGGGAGGGCTCACCGATAGCGTTTCCAGCCATGGCGGTCCAAGCGGAGGGCACTGGCGTGCACAGGGGGCTCCCCCGCGTCGGTGGGTGGCCACGGGGGGTCGAGTTGTTTGAGCACGGGGAGGAAGCTGAGGGAAGGAGGGAGTAAGGAGAGAGGAGCAGGAGGAGTGGGGGGCCTTTTAAAAGGCGGGCTTCGGTCCACCGCGGCATGGTGCGTCGGCGAGGACGTGGCCGTCGCCATAGGCCACGGGGGAGGATGTGCGTGAGTCCAGGGCGTTCGTGGACTCAGTCCGCACCCAGGGGAAGGGAAGGGCAGCCAAGAGGGGGACCGGAGGTGTGCGCGTGCGAGCGCGGCCATTGGCCGGCTCGGGCAGTGACATGCGCGTGCGAAGGAGGGGAGAGAGGAGGGGCCCGAGCAGCACCCGCGTTGCGGACGTCAAGGGGGACACGGGGGACATGCTGGGGAGCCCCGAGGCTGTAGGGCGACGTCGGGCAGGGGCGGCTACAGTGCGGGAGCGCACTGTAGCACGCTCCAAAGAGCCCATATGGCGTGCCCTGGCAAATAATATGCCCACCCGCATGTCTTCTTGCGTCTTGGGGCTATTGGAGATGCGCAAGGGCAAGAAGAAGCTAGGGGAGGGCTCTGGAGAAGCCTTAGGGTAGAAGAAAAGGGGAGACAGGTAGAAAAAGATGCTGCCAGGGGGGTAAATGGTTTTTTTTACCACATCACACTTGAGCTATGAATATGAGACTTTTACTGGAGGTGAAAGGTAACTAGAAGAGGTTGTGGTAAAAATCGAGGGGCAAGGGTAAAAGAGAATGGGGTGAAACCAGAGATTTTACCAATTCACAGAAGGTGTTTGGTAGTGATTTGGGAAAGATAAGTTTACCAATTTACTGAGATATTTACCAGGGTCCAATGCTAGGTAAAAAATGAGATGATCCACCAAGTTTGAGCCCAAGGGGGAAAAGTTGACAATGGAAACTTGGTAAACCCTAGAAACTAACAGAATCATGTTTCTGTAGATCTAGTGATGTTAGGCTTTTACCCTTGATGCACAACTTAGTGTGGCATCACTATTTGGTCATTAGAGCATGCCCACAAAGTTTGGTGCCAAGGGGAGAAACTTCACAATGTAAAGTTGCTCAAATTTGAATCTAGATAGAGTGGGTTTTGGGATGGTTTGATGAACCAAATCAACTTGGATTGAGATGAAACTTTGCAAGATCATCACCTATGATAGTGTTGACTTGCTGGAAGTTTCCTGGAATTTATTGAGAATATTTCTTACAGAAATATTTCAAAAGTTTGATTTGAACAGAAAGGGTTTTGAGGGGTTTTGCCCATGATTTTATCATGCTCATGATCTGAAACTCACATATATGGAAAATATATGTCCACTGAGTTTCCTTAAATTTTCTCAAATATTTTCAAAGCTTTTAAATAATTTTTCCCTATGAAAAACCATTTCTGGCCTTAAGAAAAACCTTTAAATAAAATATAAAAATAATCTTTAAAAATAATATTTGGTGGGTTTGGAAAGTCCTATATATAGTAGGTTTGAAATAAAGTCTTTGGGTAAGAAGAATCCACCCACTTTGAGGACTTGCAGTGCAAACCTCATTTCAGGGGGTTTTGAAAACCTAATTTGAAACAAATATTTGGTTAAAACAAAATTTGATAAAAATAGTTTTGGGTAGTATTCACATGGCATGATCATTGGGAAGAGGTTTGGGTCAAGGAAGATGAATATGAAGTGGAATAGAATCTAGGAGTGCCACAACCACAATCATTAAGCAAGCAAACATCATTGCAAACAAGCACAAGCACTTTGAAAAAGTTTTAGTTGACTCCAAATTTTATAAACCCAAACATACCAAGGTGGTACAAACACAGGGTGTGACACTGTCCTAGCCAAATCATCAATCTTGAGCAATTTTTCTTCAATCGAAGCACTAAAAACCTTTTGCGAACTAATAAATTCTTTAATATTATTCTCAAGATCAGAGGGCATCTTATTAAAATTTCCATAAGGATTGTTGTAAGAGTTACCATAATTATTAGAGAAATTACTAGGAAACAACCTAGGGTTGAAATTACCTCTAAAGATTCCTTATTATTCCCAATCAAAGAAGACAAAGGCATATCACTAGTATCAATAGGAGCACTCTTACTGGCAAACAATTTCATTAATTCATCCATCTTTTCACTCAAAGTATTTATTTCTTCAATAGCGTGCACTTTTTATTAGTAGGAGATCTTTCAGTATGCCATTAAGAGTAATTTGTCATAATATTATCTTGGAGTTTAGTATCTTCTCCTAATGTGATTTCCATAAAAGTACCACCCACGGCGGAATCTAAAAGATTCCTAGATGCAAAATTCAATTCCGCACAAAAAATTGTATAATCATCCATAAATTCAAACCATCTGCAGGGAAATTTCTAATCATTAATTTCATCCTCTCCCAAGATTGTGCAACATGCTCATGATCAAGTTGCTTAAAATTCATTATATCGTTCCCAAGGGATATGATCTTAGTGGGCGGAAAGTACTTGGAAATAATAGCATCTTTACACTTATTCCGTGAATCAATACTATTTTTAGGCAAAGATGAAAACCAAGTTTTAGCACGATCTTGTAGTGAGAACGGAAATAGCTTCAATTTAACAATATAATTATCCACATCTGTCTTCTTTTGCATGTCACACAAATCAACGAAGGTATTTAGATGGGATGCGACATCTTCACTAGGAAGGCCGGAAAACTGTTCTTTCATTACAAGATTAAGCAAAGCGGCATTAACTTCATAAGATTCCGCACTAGTGGCGGGAGCAATCAGAGTGCTAATAAAATCATTATTATTAGTATTAGAGAAGTCACATAATTTGGTATTCTCAGACGTCGTGACAAAGCAAGCAATCTAGCACACAAGCAAACAAAAAGCATATGAAAAGACGAACGAAAGAAGGGCGAATAAGAAGGAAAATCTTTTCTTTTGAAAATCGTTTTAGAAGTGGGGGAGAGGAAAATGAGAGGCAAAAGGCAAATAATGTAAATGCAAGATATGAGTATGTGATGGGTACTTGGTAGGATTGATGTGCACTTGCTATGTATCCTCCCCGACAACGGCACCAGAAATCCTTCTTGCTACTTCTTGATCTTGCGTTGGTTTTCCCTTGAAGTGGAAAGGGTGATGCAGCAAAGTAGATAAGTATTTCCCTTAGTTGTTGAGAACCAAGGTATCAATCCAGTAGGAGGTACAAGGAAGGCCCCAATCTATGCACCTACACAAACAATCACACACTTGCACCCAACGCTATAAATGGGGTTGACAATCCCTTCACGGTTACTTGCAAGGATGAGATATGATAGAGATAGATATAAAAGATTACTAAAAGTAAATAAAATGACATTAAGGTATTTTTGGTATTTTGGTTTATAGATCTGAAAATATAATATGGAAAATAGACCCGGGGGCCATAGGTTTCACTAGAGGCTTCTCTCTTGAAGGAAAATAATATGGTGGGTGAACAAATTACTGTCGAGCAATTGATAGAAAAGCACATAGTTATGATGATATATAGGAAATGATTATGCATATATGCATCACGTCCGTATCAAGTAGACCTGAACGATTCTGCATCTACTACTATTACTCCACACATCGATCGACTCCTGCCTGCATCTAGAGTATTAAGTTCATGAAGAACAGAGTAACGCATTAAGTAAGATGACATGATGTAGAGGGATAAACTCAAGCAATATGATGAAAACCACATCTTTTTATCCTTGATGGTAACAATTCAAATATGTGCCTCCCTACCCCTACTTTGTCACTGGGTGAGGACACCGCAAGATTGAACCCAAAAATAAGCACTTCTCCCATTGCAAGAATTACCAATCTCGTTGGCCAAATCAAACCAATAACTCGAAGAGACTTGTAAAGATATGAAATCATGCATATAATAATTCAGAGAAGATTGAAATAATATTCATAGATAACCCACAATTCATTGGATCTCTACAAACACACTGCAAAAGAGTATTACATTAGATAGATCCCCAAGAAGATCATGGAGAACATGGTATTCAAGAACATAGAGAGATAAGAAGCCATCTAGGTACTAGCTATGGACCCGAATGTCTGACGAGAACTATTCACGCATAATTGGAAGGGCAATGATGTTGATTTTGATGCCCTCCGTGATCGAATCCCCCTCCGGTAGATTACCGGAAAAGGCCCCAAGATGTGATCTCATGGGAACAGAAGCTTGCGGTGGTGGAAAAGTATTATCATGGCTCTCTTTGGTATTGGAGGAGCTACGGGTGGGCCACAAGCCACCAGGGTGCACCCCTAGGGGCGTGCCCTGGTGGCTTATGACCCACCCGTAGGTCTTCTGACCTCTTCTCCAAGCCTCCTAGGTTCCTTCTGGTTCAAGAAAAATCACCGTAGAATTTTATTCCGTTTGGACTCCATTTGATATTCCTTTTCCACAATACTCAAAAACCAAGAAAAAACAGAAAGTGGCATGGGGCACTAGGTTAATAGGTTAGTCCCAAAATAAGATAACATAGCATATTAATGCATATAAAACATCCAAAACAGATAATATAATAGCATGGAACAATCAAAAATTAAAGATACTTTGGAGACGTATCAACCCTAAGGATAGAGTGGTTCTTGGGTCATCCTACCTCCTCTATTTACTACTCTAGCATCAAAATCATGCATATTATTATTCATTTCATCAAGCAATTATTTTTGAGACTTAGAAACTTGTTATAACTGAGTCTGAACCATAGAGGCATGTTTTCCTACACCTCTAACATCATTACTGATTCTGAATAGTGATAACCCACAAGTATAGGGGATCGCAAAAGTTTTTGAGGGTAGAGTATTCAACCCAAATTTATTGATTCAACACAAGGGGAGCCAAAGAATATTCTCAAGTATTAGCAGCTGAGATGTCAATTCAACGACACCTGAAAGACTTAATATCTGCAGGAAAGTATTCCGTAGCAAAGTAGTATGGAAGTAACGGTAACAGTAGCAACAAAAATTAACTTAGCAAGGATCAATATGCGAAAATCTCATAGGCAATGGATCAGTGATGGATAATTATGTCGGATGGCATTCATAATGCAACAGTTATAACATAGGGTGACAAAGAACTAGGTCCAATTCATCAATGTAATGTAGGCATGTATTCCATATATAGTCATACGTGCTTATGGAAAAGAACTTTCATGACATATTTTGTCCTACCCCCTTGTGGCAACAGGGTCATAATGGACACTAAGGGATATTAAAACCTGCTTTTAATAGAGAACCGGACCAAAGCATTAGCACTTAGTGAATACATGAACTCCTCAAACTACGGTAATCACCAGAAGGAATCCCAGTAACTGTCACACCGGGGGATGCGGATCATAACTCGTAATAGGTGTCTACAACTTGCAAGATAGGATCAATAACACATATATATTGAAAACATAATAGGTTCAAATCTGAAATCATGGCACTCGAGCCCTAGTGACAAGCATTAAGCATAGCAAAGTCATAGCAACATCAATCTCAGAACATAGTGGATACTCGGGATAAAACCCTAACAAAAGTAACTCGATTACATGATAAATCTCATCCAACCCATCACCGTCCAGCAAGCCTATGATGGGATTACTCACGAACAGCGGAGAGCATCATGGAATTGGTGATGAAGGATGGTTGGTGATGATGATGACGTTGATTTCCCCTCTCCGAAGCCCAGAACAGACTCCAGATCTGGCCTCCCGAGGAAGAACAGGAGGTGGCGGCGGCTCCGTATCGTGAAATGCGATGAACTCTTCTTCTTTATTTTTTCTCCACGAATAGGAATATATAGAGTCAGAATTGAGGTCGGTGGAGCCACAGAGGGCCGACTAGCTTGCCAGGTGCGGCCAGGGGGGTGGCCGCACCCTGCAGGCTTGTGACCTGTGGGTGGCCCCCCTCCAGTTCATTCTTTCGCCAGTATTTCTATTAATTGCAAAAATAATCCCCGTATATTTTCAAGTCAATCCGAGAACTTTTATTTCTGCACAGAAATAACACCAAGGCAATTCTGCTGAAAACAGCGTCACTTCGGGTTAGTTCCATTCAAATCATGCAAATTAGAGTCCAAAACAAGGGAAAAAGAGTTTGGAAAAGTGGATACGATGGAGACATATCAACTCCCCAAGCTTAACCCATTGATTGTCCTCAAGCAATTTAGTTGATAAACTGAAAGTGATAAAGAAAAACTTTTACAAACTCTGGTTGATCTTGTTGTTGTAAATATGTCTAACTGATGTTCAGATTTTCAGCAAAAAATATAGACTAACCACATTTACAATAACATTTAGGTCGCATATTTACTCATATCAATGGCATAACCAACTAGCGAGCAATAATATTAACTCTTGAATGACAACGCTTTTATCAAAACAATCATGATACAATATGATATAATGGTATCTCGCTAGCTCTTTCTAAGACCGCAAAACATAAATGCAGAGCACCTGTAAAGAACAAGGACTGACTAGACATTGTAATTCATGGTAAAAGAGATCCATTTACACTCATACTCAATATCAATTAATGGCAAAGCATACAAATGACGGTGGTGCTCTCTAACTAGTGCTTTTTATAAGAAGATGACGACTCAGCAATAAAGTAAATAAATAGGATCTTCGCAGAGGGAAGCATTGATTTGCAGAGGTGCCAGAGCTCGAGCTTTTAAAGCATGGATGAATAACAATCTTGAGCGGTATGCTTTCATTGTCATCATAATGACCAAGAGATTTCACCATCCTCCATGCTAGATAGATTATAGGCGATTCCCAAACAGAATGATTAAGTTTTTAATCCCCCTCCACCAATCAATCACACTCCACGGCGAGCCGAATTAACGGGTATCGTCCATACAAACACAGTCCTTGGGGAGTTTTGTTTCATTATATTTTGATTTTATTGTGAGCATGGAACTGGGCATTCCGAATACCAGCCACTTTGTCGTGAATGATAGTGAATCAAGACATATCGTGAGAATAACCCACCTAGCATGGAAGATACTAACCACCCCCAGTCGCTACATGGGCGATTCGGGCATACAAAACAGAATTTTATTTGAAGGTTTTGAGATTGGCACATGCAAATTTACTTGGAACGGCAGGTGAATACCACATATAGGTAGGTATGGTGGACTCAGATGGAACAACTTTGGGTTTAAGGAAGTGGATGCACAAGCAGTATTGCCGCTTAGTACAAGTGAAGGCTAGCAAAAGACTGGGGAGGGACCAACTAGAGAGCGACAACAGTCATCAACATGCTTTGAGACTAACCAACATTGAATGCAAGCATGAGTAGGTATAAATCACCATGAACATAAATATTGTGTAGGCTACGTTGGTTTTGTTTCAACTACATGCATGAACGTGTGCCAAGTCAAGCCACTTGAATCATTCAGAGGAGGGTACCATCCTATCATACCACATCACAACCATTTTAATAAGCATGTCGGCACTCAAGACAAACCATTATCCACTCTTAGCTAATTAAGCAAAGCATGGGCAACTATAATATCTAATTGTCATTGCAAATATGTTTCACCCATAATGAACTGAATTCAAAACAATGAGCCAATCATACTTACAAAAGCAAAATAGGCCGAGTTCATACCAGCTTTTCTACATCTCAATCTTTTCATCATATATCGTCATTATTGCCTTTCACTTGCACGGCTGAACGGTGTGAATAATAATAAGAGTGCGCGTGCATTGGACTAATCTGGAACCTGCAAACAATAACTCAAAAGAGAAGACAAGGTAATATGGGCTCTTTAATAGGTAAACAATAATGCATCTGAGAGTCACGCGACATTTTCATTGTGGTCTTCTCCATACGACCCCAAAAAAAGAAAATTCAAAACAAGAACGAGAAAAACTATTTACACGGGAAAGCTCCCAACAAGCAAAAGAAGAATGAGAAATCTTTTTGGATTTTCTTTTAATACTAAAACTAAACAAACTAGAAGATAAAGCTAGAACTATTTTTTTTTGGATTTTTCTCAAAGTTAATTAAACACACAAGAAGAAAGCAAAAAGAAGAAATAAACTACCATGGATGGTACAATGAAAAAGTATGAACACCGACTACTAAGATGAATGTGTGAACATGAATGTAGAGTCGGTGAGAAATATGTACTCCCCCAAGCTTAGGATTTTGGCCTAAGTTGGTCTAGGGCCATGGCTGGCCCGGATGATATCCAAAGTCATAGTAGGGGTTTTACTGGGCTGCGGCGGCAACCGCCTGAACGGCTGCAGGGTGGAGACGAGTGGCTTCCGCATTTCTCTCGTACTCGTTTGCCTCCTCTCTGGTTATAAAGTATCTTTGTTTTTCCTGAAAGTTAAA
The DNA here is from genome assembly GCA_022496015.1 of Hordeum marinum. Taxonomy (NCBI): domain Eukaryota; kingdom Viridiplantae; phylum Streptophyta; class Magnoliopsida; order Poales; family Poaceae; genus Hordeum; species Hordeum marinum. Next base: position 377,359,307 of record CM039678.1, on the reverse strand, counting down.
GAAGTCAGGAGCAGGAAGGGTAATATGGACATCACACCGTTTATCCAAAATTAGTCGGTACAGGAGGGATTGTTTGTTCCTCTCAAGAAACCGATAATGCACCAAGGCCTCATAATCAAAAAAAGCAGGTGGTAACTCAATATCATTCCCCCGTATGGGTATCTCAAGATAATTAGCTACACGAGTGGCATAAATCCCACCAATGAAATCTCCATCCTTAGCACTATTATGCAACCTTCTAGCAATGATGGCCCCTAAGTTATATCGTCTATCACCCTGTCGTGGGGAACGAACACGTATGGGATCGGAGGGACCCCTTTCGGTTCGCCAGGGGAAGGCTCGTGCAAAGAGACGGTCTGATGAACAACATGCGGGGATCTTTACCCAGGTTCGGGCCGCACGGATGCGTAAAACCCTACTCCTGCTTGGTTGTATTGAGAGTGTTCTTAGGGTTCTAGCTATAGGAGCGCTATGAGCAGCTGGCACGCATATGAGCTAGAAAGTACCCAAAATCCAAAACTCCCCCACCCTATCGTCCTGGGCCTCCTTTTATACTCAGAATGGGATCCCGACGGTGGCGTACAGTGCGTACACGGTGTGTACAGAGCTATAGTGCTATCATACCTAACACTGATGGAGTCGGACATGCGCATTTAATGCACCGTCAGGCATCTCTGTCCGCCTGTGGGGCGGGACAGGAGACCGTCCAATCGGCACCGCTTAGCCCCCCTCCAACATCGATGCTACGACACGCGTCCAAGTGGATTGACACCTGTCCCGTGCACTGGTGGGGCCTTGCTGGGGCTTCGCCTTGCGGGGGCCTTGTCTTGCCTGGGGGTTTAATAGCCCTTCCAGCAAGGTCTTGGCGGTGGTCTTGATTCTTCTGTGTTAGTATCTGGCAAGTCCCTACTGGGCCTCGTCGCCAGGGCGGCTACTTCCGCCCGTGCACGAGTAAGGGGCACTGTATAGCCCAAAAACTCTAGTGCACAGATAGGAGCCCCCGGGCCTGGGTCATACACGTCGTGAGGCATTGTTGGGCCAGGCCCAAATAGTGTACGAGCATGCGTGGCAGGGGCCCTGCAGTCATGATCATTGCACTCGCTGCGCTTCCCCATGACGCGCATTGAATGCGAGATGTGGGATACGTGCGCGGCACAGTTGTTACAGCAGCGCGCCCGTGAATGTTTCTATGTTATTTTATTTGAGTAAAGAGACTGCCCCGTGCCTTCCCCATAAAAGGGGAAACTTGCAGAGGCGCTGCTCATTTACCTCTCGTCTTTCCCAATCTGAGAACCTCCTTCGTCTTCCTCCTCGAGCCCGAAACAGAGCCCCTTCTACCCATCCACACCCTGCTCCCTCTTCGTCCTCAGTCCCCGCCCTCGTCGCTACCATGTTGCCCAAAGCCAGCAAAGGCAAGGAAGCAGAGGCCATCTTGGAGAACAAGATGGTGAGGATGCGGAAGGAGCATGTCGTCTTTCCACCGGGGCTTGGCATGGACGTCCTGAGAAGCAATACCGTTGGATGTGTGCGACGAGGAAGACGATGCACCCTGCCACCTGCGTGAGTCCAGGCCCTTCCGGTGACGGCCCACGCAAATACCCTTTCTTTGCCGATTACTTTTACTGCAGACTCTGTCCCCCTTTTTCAGACTTCTTCAACGACCTCATGTTCACCTACGGCTTGCAACTCCTGGATTTCACACCGAATGCCGTGGTGTCCATGGCAGTTTTCGCCCACCTTTGCGAGAACTTTGCCGGGGTAGTCCCCAGCACCGCTCTTTTCCGCCACTACTTTTCCCCTCGCATCCAACTAGGTGGAGCCCTTTCCGGTGCCGTCACTTGGATTCCACGGCCAGGAACCAAGGAGGTCTACCTTGACGGGGCCTACTATGATAGATGGTATGAGTGGCGGGGCAAATGGTGCTGGATTCGGGAGGAGAAAGTCCTGCCCTTCTGCTTGTCGTGGCAAGCAAAAATGGTGCATGGTGAGGACTGGGGCGCCGTCGACCCCGAGGATGGGAAACTTACAGTCGCGCCACCAGGATCCTTTGCCTCAGGGACGCCAGCCTTACCGTGGAGACGGTAGGCCGATTTCCTTCGCCGACGCATTGCTCCCTTGCAGAATAAGGGGAGGCTGGCTTGGGACTTTCGGAACACGGTGGACATCATGAGACTGCGCCCCGGGCTGAACCATGACCTGACCATTATGCAGGACGGAGCCCTTTGCCAGAAGCTGTTCAGGAATGCTCCGGTACCCGAGCTGCCGGCAGGCATAGTCCCCTTATGCAATAATGCCACCTTAGGTAGAATCATTGCCATGATGGCAGTGTTCGACGCCCACAGCCTTGACGCGTCTTGGATTGAGCCGCCCGCCGAGCAGGTGCAAGAATTCTTTGACAACTTGGTGGAAAGGGCCATCCGTGGGGAAGAGGGCCTCATACGCGACACCACCGAGGAGGAGCTAGTGTACATCGCCAGCAGGGCGGAGGAAGCAGATCTCGCCATGGAGGCCGGCAGCTCCGGCTTCTTGGAAGACCAAGCCGGCGAAGGTGAAACACTGCCGGATGAAGGCCTTGCTGGGCAGGGCGGGACCACCGAGGAGCAAGGTGGTACGTTCGCCCGGGGCTGCCCTGCCGAAGACGCAGCTGAGGAGGAGCTGCCCGAGGAGGTCCCGTCCCATGTGCAAAGGAAAAGGCGCATCCTTCAGAGCGCCGCCTCTAGGCTCCCCGTCCATCAAGCTCCTTCGGGTAGCATAGCCCCCGGCAAGGGGGCGAACGGCAAGGTCGCGCGGCAGCAAGAAACCCATCAACAACCCGTGCCCGCCACGACCAAGCTAACCAGGAGCACCCCTCCACCTCCTCCCATGGGCACCATGACAGAGGTCACCTTCGACCTTTCTGCCCTTAGCTTGGGAGAAGAAGATGAGGAGTAAGAATCCTACCGTATCTTTCACTTTTCTAATTTCTGGTTTTTATTTCACTTATTTGATTCGCCTCGTTTTGCCTCCACAGGGATGCGGAAACACTGGCGCAGCGGGTAGCGAAGAGGGCGAGGACCTCGACGGTCGAGGATTCATCTGAGGGCGCCTCAGGCGCGCCAAGGATGACCTCCGTCAACCCGGAGGCTAGCCCTCGGCGTCGCCCCCGACTCAGTCCTAGGCGGAGCCCCCATCATGAGCCCACTACTCACTTCCCGTTGGCAAGTGCTGGGGTGTGCATCTTTACTGCTGACATCACCAAACATGCAGGAGGAGGGCGGCAGCAGGGAGAAACATCAGCGAATGTTCCCGACACGCCGCCCCCATCATCTGCGCCACCCAGAGATAGGTCCCCGGCAAGGACCTCCTCCAGCGCGCTTTACCGCGATGAGGAGGAGCCAGGAAGCACACGCACCGACATGTCTTTGCTAGCAACCGTTGTTGGTTCAGGTACTCTTTATTATTTTTGTCTTTTTTGTCTTCTTGAACTTCCACCTTAGCTTCGTTTGGTTTGCTTTCTTGGCCTCCAGACATCCCCTCGATAGAGGGCATGGATGTCGATACTGTCATCGAGGAGACCGCCGGGGATGCCGCCGCCGAGGCCGACAGGATCGCTGTTGAGGAGGCCATCAAGAGTGCTTCCGTTGAGGCCGCTGAAGCCGCCAAGACTGCATAGAAAGAGGAGGTCACTAAGAAGTCCGTCGAGGAGGCCACCAAGAAGTCTGCTGAGAAGGCCGGTGGGGAGGCCAGTGGTCGCACTGACGGCATCCCTGCCGTAGGAGCGCCAGGCGCTACACCAACCACTAAGCCCCCAGTTGTCGGGGAGGCGGCCGTCAAGGACCGTCTGCCTTCGTCCGAAACTCCTTCATCGAGCAGATACTTCAAGGTTGGCGACAACTTGTTCGTTAGCATCCCAGGCACGACAAGCACTGGGGCACCACTAGAAGGGGGAGTTCTTGTTGAGGAAGCAATCACTGCTGTTGGGCTCGACATCGTTGATGAGCCAGACACCAGCAAATCCCAAGAGGAGAAGCTCCTTCAGACCATGGGCGACAGCTTTCGAAAACTTCAACCGCTTCACCGCGCTCGGAAGGAGAAACTAGACTCTAGGGCTGTGGTTATGGAAGCGACCGAGGCCAATTTCCAGGAGTGCATCAAAGAAACTCAAGCTTGGTTTGCCCCAACTTCCAAGGACCTAAGACTGGCCAGACGCAGTTGAGCCAAGTCTAAAGCCAACTCTTCATGCAGTAGTCCGATGCCGAGCAAGCACATGAAGAGGCCAAACAACGGGCTACCGTAGAGGATGCTCGCTTAACGGAGCGCCACGTCTTGCTCGATGCCCATGAGGAGGAACTTGCCGCTCGCGAGAAGGCGCTTGCCGACAAGCTCCACTACAAGGAAGTGGAGCTCGAGGACCTCGTCACGCGACAAACCTAGGATCTGGAGCGGAAGCATAAGGAGACGCTTGAGGCCCTAACCGTGGACCACGCCGGCAAGCTTAAGGAGGCCGTCAACGACCCTGAAGCTGCCGAGGCCGCCAAGTACTTACAGGAGGAGAGGGCGAAGAAGCTGGAGGCCGTCCTCGATGATCTCTACAAGGAGGTCTCGTCGCTCAAGACTGAAAGGGACAAAGCCGTCGTTAGTCTGATGGAGATGCAAGTCGCCATTTCTGACAAAACCAAGCAGCTCTCTTCAACTAGCGAGTCCATCAGTGACCTAAACCTGAAGCTAGCCATGCTGTCCGGGACCCTCGATACCGCCAAGGCCTAGGAAAGGGCTCTGGTCAAGGATCTCAACGATGAGAAGGAGCGGGTCAAGAGTGCCACCATCGCCCACAACGATTATGTACACGGAGTGGAAATCTGAACCGAGAAGCTCGTCGACATCACGGAGAAGCTCGCCGAACAACTGACCACCATGGGCCTAGAAGGCCCCATGTACTCTCCTGATGACAGGGTGTCCACGAGCGCCAAGGTGACCATGTTCTTTGATGGCCTACTCGGAGCTTTGGAGCACCTTCACTCTGACTTGGCATCCTACTTGGCCAGCGAATCGCGCAAGCTCTGCCAGGCCATTCTTCTCAAGGTGCTCGTCAAGGTGGCGTACAAGAACCCCAACCTCAACCTCACCAACGTCCTCGACCGCTTGCCAAAGGATGCAGACGTCAAGGCGTTTGAGGATCTCATCGCGCCCATCGTTAAGAGGGTGAGCCAAGTCATGCGGGTTGAAGGCGATCGTCGGGATTAGTTGCCTTGCTTCTCGCTGTCGCACATGCCAAGAACAATTTATTTTATGTTATCACTTTAATAAGGCTGATGTAATATTGCTTGTTATGCTTTGAACAACTGTCATGTTATCCTTCTCGCTCGATTTCTCTCTGTATGTGTTCACCCTACGCACGATTGAAAACTTGTCTGCATGCACTCCTTTGCCGCGAGCACTACGTGCGGGACTTTAGCGGCATGCTGGCAGGATTGCCACCGGCAAGAGACCCTGTGGCTTTCAGTGCAGACACCTAGATTGTTGAGGGGACTCAAAACAAAATAGGGATGCAACCAATCGCAACAAGGCTCCTTCGCGTGCAGGTTTTCTGTACAGAGATCGAAATTGCCTAAGGAAAATAACTCCACGACAAGAATTCACTTGGGGTTTTTGTAACTTATCTTTTTGTTGTCATACTCCTTTCGGCAAGTTTTTTTGGACGTCGCTCATGGGTATCCGTACCACCATTCCCCCTCCGCCAAAGCTACACGCGAGGTAACCTTCTGTCCTTTGAGAAAAATAAAGAAGAGAAAATGTGGATATGGAACCTTGGAGGCCCGTTAGGCCTTGCCGGGATTAAGTGTAATGTAATACCTCAGACAAACATGCACATAAGTAAACATGAGAATCGATCAAGATTGCAGAACACTTATCTTTATTCAACTACGCACAGGGTCTCAGCCTGGCTTTGTACCAAGGATTACATGCTTCAGCGGCAAGACTTGTACAAAAGGTGGTTGCCAGGACGCCCGTCAACCGTGCCTTATGGGTAGAACTTGCGAAGAAGTTCGATATTCTAGGAGTTGCTCACTGGGATGCTGTCTTCGGTCTCTAGGCGGACTACGCCCGGCCTGGTGACTCGTACTACCCTCTAAGGGCCTTCCCACTTTGGCGTCAACTTGTTAGAATTATGGGCGGACTGAACTCGCCGAAGGACAAGGTTACCTTCCTCAAGACTTTTGGCATTAACTTTGTGGCTATGGTAGCGATGCAAAGCTTGCTGGGAGCATGCAGCTCTCACAGTAGCCTGAAGACGGTCTTCCTCAAGGAGCATCGCGTCATCTTGCCGCAACTGCTCTTGCTCGAGCTCATCATAAGCCAGCACTCGAGGTGACCCATATATGAGTTCCGTTGGGAGAAATGCCTCCATCCCATAGACGAGGGAGAAGGGTGTCTGGCCGGTAGCTCAATTTGGTCTCGTTCTGATTGACCAAAGAACCACTAGCAACTTATCAATCCAGTGCCTTCCGCACTTATGCAGCCTGTCAAAAGTTCTCGTCTTGAGGCCTCACAATACTTCAGCATTATCCCTTTCCGCTTGGTTGTTGCTCCAATAGATTCTGCTGCCAAAGTTTTGGACATACTGCATGAAGGTGCGACTCGTGAACTGTGTGCCATTGTTAGTGATGATCGTGTTGGGAACACCAAAGTGGCAAACTAGTCCCTTGAAGAACTTGAGGGTTGACTGTGCTGCCACCTTTCTCACTGCTTCCACCTCTGTCCACTTTGTGAACTTGTCGATCGCCATGTACAAGTACTCAAAGACCCTGGCAGCGTGGGGAAAGGGGCCCAAGATGTCAAGCCCCCAAACGAAAAATGGAGGAGAGAGAGAGATCGTTTGAAGGGCTTGAGCTGGTTGATGTAATCTCTTTGAATGAAACTAGCATGCTTCACACTTGGTTACTAATGCCGTTGCATCCTGGAGGGCAGTGGGCCAAAAGAAACCTTGCCGGAATGCCTTTCCGGCAAGTGCTCTCGATCCTATGTGGGAGCCACATATGCCTCCATGTATCTCCACCAACAATTCCTGTCCATCTTCCCGGGAAATACATTTAAGTTTCACACCGTTCAGTCTCTTTCTATACAGGACGTCATCTACGAACTGGTACATATGAGACCGACGAGCCACTTTCTTTGCTTCCTCTTGTTCCTCGGGGAGTTCTCCTGTCTGAAGGAAATGGACGATGTGCTGCGCCCATGCTGTAGCCTGAGGCTCGACAACAATGACTAAAGGCATATCCTCTGCTGGGGTAGCATTTGCCTCAACAGCAAGGGCCTGACGACCCGCCGGAGCCTATTGCACCCCGGCATGCCTGGCGGGTGTGTGTGCTTCCACGGCAAGAGCCGGATGACCTGCCGGAGCACAACGCTCACCGACAAGCTTGTCGTTGTTCCTGGCAACCTTCTCGCCGGCGGCTTCCGGGAGCTCTTCCGGGAAGTACTTGCCGGAACTTAACTTCCTTCTCTTCTCTTGCCAAGTTGATGGTGTCACAGAGGGTTGAGTTAGCTGGAGCATGAAAATTCCTGGTTCCACGGGTAACTTAAGGGCAGCACACTTTTGTAGGCTACCGACAACGTTGTTTTCTGCGTGCGGAACATGCTCCATTTGCAGGTCGTCAAAATGTTCTTCCAACTTCCTCACTTCATCTACATAAGCTTCCATCAACGAGCTCTAGTAGTCTTTATTCACTTGCCTGACGACAAGATGAGAATCACCACTAACAATAAGTTTCTTGATCCCAAGGTCTGTCGCGATCCTGAGACCGGCAAGCAGCCCTTCATACTCGGCACTGTTGTTCGTTGATTTCTCCCGGGGAAAGTGCATCTGAATCACATATCTGAGGTGTTCCCCGTTGGGTGCGACAAGCAGCACTCCGGCCCTGGCGCCTTGCAGTGAGAAAGCTCCATCAAAATACATGATCCATTCTTGATCGGTTTCCTTACCGGGGAGACTCCGGAACTTCTTCATCGGGTGTCAGGGTCCACTCTGCAATGAACTCTGCCAAGGCCCTGCTCTGAATGGTCGAAGTGCTTTCAAACTTAAGGCCAAAGCTTAATATTTCTAAACCCACTCCACAATCCTGCTGGTAGCTTCTGGGTTTCGCAAGATCCACTGTAGCAAAAAAGCGAGTGACAACGGTGATCTCATGTGCTTAGAAGTAGTGGCGTAGCTTCCTCGAGGCCATAAGAAGGCCAAAAAAGCAACTTTTGCATGCTAGAATATCTTGACCTAGCCCCCTACAACAGGGAGCTGACAAAATAGACTGGGCGCTGTACCACTTTCTTCTTCTGGATTGCCTCATTCAACTGCGCAGATCCTCCCTCGCCGACACCAGACTCTGCCAGGGAATGTCCTGGCTCGTCGCCTGGTGGGCCTGCCGTTGTTGCTACTTCTTCATCGACTTCTCTTTCAGCAACTAGTGCAACACTCACCACTTGATTCATTGCCGCCAGATACAGCAGCAATGGCTCTTGTGGTTTTGGCGTGACTAGGACTGGTAGAGAGGATAGGTATTTCTTCAAATCCTGTAGTGCTGCCTCCACTTCCGGTGTCCAATTCATTGGACCTGCCTTCTTAAAGATTTTGAAAAGGGGCAGGGCGTGCTCAGCTGATTTTGAAATGAACCTACTCAGGGTAGCAACAGAGCTGGCAAGACGGTGCACATCTTTGAATCGTCTTGGTGATTCAATTTGCTCAATCGCCTTGATCTTGTCGGGATTTGCATCGATTCCTCGTTGAGATACAAAGAACCCAAGAATCTTGCCGAATAGGACGCCAAACACACACTTCTCAAGGTTGAGCTTCATGTTGATATTGTGCAGGTTGGCAAATGTTTCTTCTAGGTCTGATATGAGCATAGCCTTGTCCTTGGTTTTGACCACTATGTCATCCATATAAGCTTCCATATTTCTATGTAGATGGGATTCAAAACCAATCTGGACCGCTCTTGCAAAAGTAGAACCGACACTTTTCAACCTGAAAGGCATATACAAAAAGCAATATGTACCACATGGGGTGATAAATGCGGTCTTCTCCTCGTCTTCCTTGGCCATGAAAATCTGATGATAACCAAAATAGGCGTCAAGGAAAGACAACAAGTCGCAACTAGCGGTGGAGTCCACAATCTGGTCGATGCGCGGCAAAGGAAAAGGATCTTCTGGGCAGGCTTTGTTGATGTCTATGAAATCAATGCACAACCTCAATTTTCCATTCGCCTTGCACACTACGACTGGATTGGCCAACCATGTTGGATGGAGTAGTCCTCTGATCAAGCCAGTCGCTTCTAGTTTCTTGATCTCTTCGGCAATAAACTATTGGCAATCCAAAGCTTTCTTTTGGACCCTCTGCTTGACGGGCCGCGCATGTGGGCAGACGGCAAGGTGGTGCTCAATCACCTCCCTGGGAACACCAGGGATATCAGATGTTTGCCATGCAAACACATCGACATTCGCCCGTAGGAAGGCGACGAGCGTTCCTATTTGTTGTCAAGGGTGGAACTTATGGTGAAAGTTCCTCCCGTACCATCCTCCTTGGCGGGAACCTTCTTGGTCTCTAGCGGAGCTGCCTTGAACTTCTTGATCTTGCCGGTGGAGCTCTCTGGCACATCGGGAACGGGAGCGCATTGCCAGAATGTGCGCCAGAGGCCTTGTCGGCCTTCTTCCCCCTGGGAGCTTCAGCGGCAGGAGCAAGTGCCCCAACGGCTGGTGCCGCAACTGCCCCTGGTAGAGTTAGTCGGTGCAGATAAGTGCGCTTTTCATGTCGAAGTTTATCGTGACGATGCTCATCATCCCGGGCATCTTCAACACATTGTAAGCGAAGTGGGTGGCTGCCATGAACTTGGCCAGTGCTAGGCGACCAAGGATGTCGTTGTATGGCGACAAAATCTTGGCAACGTCAGAAACGACCTTCTCCATTCTGAAATTGATATCACTGCCAAACGTCACCGGCAGCGTGACCTTGCCCTTCGGCTGAGTTCTTCCTGAATTGACCCCTTGGAAAGTGCTTGTCGGCTCGAGATCTTCGTCAGGAATTTGCAGCCTCTGGATGACATCAGGCGAGATCAGGTTTAGGCTGACCCCACTGTCGACTAACATCTTTGTCACCTTGAGTTTGCGGATTGTTGGTGAAACCAACAACAGTAGGCACCCGACCGCAGTTATGCAATCACGGTGATCCTTGGCGTCAAAGATGATTGGAGTGTTGGACCATTTCAGAGGTCTCTAGGCACCGATAGAGGGATCTACTGCATTAACCTCGCGCGCCCACTGTTTAAGTTGGCAGTGTGAGGAATGCGATGAGGCACCTTCCTCTATGCACATAATCTCTGTAGCCTTCTAGAACTCATGCTCGCTGGCTTTGTCATCCTCTTCGACATCATCATCATCTCCCTCTTGTTTGTCGCGGCCACGGGCGGGTGTCTCTTTTTGTTGTTTGGGCTTGGCGCGGCGACCTCCTCGACCAACTCCCTTCTTGCCAGACCCCTCAGCACCATCCTGGCCTTTCTCCTTATCCCGCCTCTCATATTCAGCTTTTCGCTTCTTGGCAAGCTGCTCAACTTGTCGGTAGTCTTGGAGATCGTGGCCTTTGGTGCGATGGATCTTGAAATACTGCTTGCGGGAGCCTTCTAGCTTGTCGGCAGCCGCCATGGCATGGCAGGAGGCGCACCCAGCAACATCGTTGCTGGGGTCATCAACCTTGCCCTTCTTGGCAGCACCCGTGTTGCCGGATCCCTCAACGACAAGTATGGTCTTGCCCTTGCATTTCTTGTTCTGTCGTCGGCCCTTCTTTGTCGGGGTGGCGGTGTCTTCATCTTCAAAGTCGACCCCTGCACCGACGTCTTCGCCATGGAGTCTCCTCCCTTCTTCGGCTCGAGCACATTTGTTTGCCAAAGCATAAAGCTCGGCGATGTCCCTAACTCTGTTCATCACCAGCTCTTCCCGCATCCTGCGGTTGCGCATGTTTTGATGGAACGCGCTGATAACTCCGGCAGGATGAACGTCTGGTATGTTGTGGTGCATGCGGCTGAACCTTTGGATGTACTTGCGCAAAGTTTCACCCTCCTTCCGAGGGATGATGTGTAGATCACTTTCCTGGCCAGTAGCTTGATGACCTCCTGTGAAGGCGCCAACAAACTCGTGACACAGGTCCACCCAGGAGGCGATGGACCCCTCTGGCAAGTGCATCAACCACGACCTGACGTTGGGCATAAGTACTAACGGGAAGTAGTTGGTGAGTATCTTGTCATCGCGACCCCGGCAGCCTGTATCACAATGGTGTAGATGCTGAGGAATTCTGATGGATGAGTCTTGCCATCATACTTCTTCCGGACTTCTGGCTTGAACGTGCGGGAGTTGGTCCACTGGACTTGCCGCAGCTCATGGGTAAACATTGGACGAACCACCTCGTAGGGTAGGCTGACAGGATACCCTGGCATAGACTTGTCTACAGTGGGCCCTACGCGCCTATCAGACTGGAGGCGCGCTTCCCGCCGCCGCTCGATTGTAGTTTGAGTGTCTTCCTTGCCCCGTTCCTGAAGAACTTGATGCTGGTCGCGGCGTGTCCGTGGGTCAGATGACGCCGTCGAGTAACCATCGTAAGCATCGGTTCGTCGAGTTGGTGACCGGCGATGTTGCCGTGAAGGAGAGTGCGTTGAGGTCGCGCCGCCTCCGGCCCTCTCACCACTGGCGTCACCTGGCTCGGCAGACAAAAACTTATCTGCAAGGCTGAGGAGGCTCTGAATGGGTGCTCTCCATTCGTAGAGCTTCTTCGCAGAAGGAGGGAAATTTAGGAGTAGCTGCGCCCGCGCCATCGCTTCCTCCAACGTGATCGGCAGGGAATGGCGCGTTTAACGCGAGGTGCTCTGACTCCTAACCATGTTAGAAGGAGCACCGCCACGGTCCCGTGATGGCACGCCACTCCCACTAGGATGCTGGAGAGTATGCTGGTCCCACGCACCTTGGGAATGATGCGCAAGAGATTTTTCGTGAGGATATTGAGAACTGCGGGCGCCGTGGCGCGGCTCTTCGCGCGCGTCCTGGGAGGGTCGCGGCGTAGGCGCCAGCGTGGGCACCCTGGAAGATACCCTTCCGCCCCCGGAGTGTGTTGTACCACCCGTAGGTGGCACCACTCCGTCCTGAGACCCAGGAGCATGGGGGTTCCCGCATCCGCCATGGGCGTCTCCGCGGCGAGCGTCGCCGCTTGCTTGGCCTTGATCACCAGAGCGTCGCGGAAGTTCGGAACCTCCACCTCCTCCTCCTCCACTTGTGTCTACGCCATCTCCTGTGTGCGCAGATACAAGGACGGCGGACGTGGATGGCCCAACCGCCGTCAGGCCCTTCTTCTTGGAGGCCATGGTGACGATGAATATGAAGAAACTGGTGAACTGATCACCAGAACGGGTTCGCACGATCTAGAGCCCCCTACCTGGCGAGCCAAATATGTCGTGGGGAACGAATACCTATGGGATCGAAGGGACCCCTTTCGCTTTGGCGGGGGAAGGCTCATGCAAAGAGCCAGTCTGATGAACAGCACGCGGGGATCTTTACCTAGGTTCGGGCCGCACGGATGTGTAAAACCCTACTCCTACTTGGTTGTATTGAGAGTGTTCTTAGGGTTCTAGCTACAGGAGCGCTATGAGCAGCTGCCACGTGTATGAGCTAGAAAGTCCCAAAAATTCAAAAGTCCATCACCGTATCGCCCTGGGCCTCCTTTTATACTTGGATGGGGATCCCAGCAATGGCATACAGTGCGTACACGGGGTGTACAAAGCTACAGTGCTATCATACCTAACACTGACGGAGTAGGACAGGCGCATTTAATGCACCGTCAGGCATCTCTGTCCGCCTGTGGGATGGGACAGGAGACCATCCCATCGGCACTGCTTAGCCCCCCTCCAACGTTGACGCCATGACACGCGTCCAGGTGGATTGACACTTGGCCAGTGTGCTGGCGGGGCCTTGCCGGGCCTTCGCCTTGCCGAGGCCTTATCTTTCCTAGGGGTTTAATATCCCTTTCAGCAAGGTCTTGCCGGCGGTCTTGATTCTTCTATGTTAGTATCTGCAAGTCCCTGTTAGGCCTCGTCGCTAGGGTGGCTACTACCGCCTGTGCACGAGTAAGGGGCACTGGAGAGCCCAAAAATTCTAGTGCACCGATGCACACATTACCGCACTCTTAAGAATACTAAGATTGGGAACACAAAGGTGGCTATGATCAGTTTTACCGTTAATACATCTACCTATGAATAGAGAAAAATAATCTAAAGCAGGAAAGTGAATGCTCCCCAAGGTAGCATGTGTAATATTTCTAGTTTCTCCCATAGTGATGCTAGCAAGAAAATCATTATATTCAGTTTTGTGAGGATAACTATAGCTGCCCCATTGTGGAATTTTGCACGCACGATTAAAATCCTCTAGGTCCATAGTTTAAGATTTATCATAAAGGTTTAATAGAACAGAAAGCTTATTATTCCTGGATGAAAATTCAAACCTCCACACGAAAGAATCCGTGAGTTGATAGTATTGCTTGCACTGGTCTGAAAGGAAATCTTCAAGGCCCACGTTTTGTGTGTATGCCTAAAATTCTTCCTCGAAACCGGCATTAACCATTAATTGATCTTATGACCATTCACAAGGTCGCACTTGCGCTTCCCTTAGTGTTTCAAGGTCAGGCTCGCATTTCGCGATTCTCGGGGCCTTCTTGCTTGAGGAACCCCCTTGGTATATTCGCCTCAACATTTTTCTTTCTCGAAGAACAATCTCCTAAAATAGTTTTGCGAATGGAGATTTGCACAAGGATATCGAAAATGGCGGCAAAATTAGCTAGAATACGGGTTTGAGCAATGGTGGGATTTTTTCTGGAGGAAGACGAAGTGGATGGGCTCTGGAATAAGTGAAGGGGGGCCTACGTGGGACCCACAAGCCACCTAGGCGCGGCCAGCGGGTGGTCGCGCCTTGTGGGCTTGTGACCCACTGGTGCTGCCCCCTGGTGTGTATTCAGTGCCAAATATTTTTAAATATTCCATAAAAAATCATACTACATTTGCAGGGCAGTTGAAGAAATTTTATTCTCAGGTCATTTTTCTATTGCACGGAAAACTCAGAAAATAGAGAAATAATAATAGCATTTTTACTTAATTTAATCTAACTAAAAGAAAGTAAAGGTTGGGTATAGAAAGTTGCGCTTTCTAGATTCATCCATCGCATGCCTACCAAAAGGAATCCATCAATAAGGTTGATCAAGTCTTATTAACAAACTTCTTTCGAGTGACATGAAACCGGAGAATTTTCGAATAACACTATGTTACCTCGATGGGGATATGCATATCCCCAACAATAAGTATATCATATTTTTGCTTGACAGTAGGAAGAGGGAATTCAAAGTCTCCAATAATAATCGTTGGAAATTTTTCAGAGTTGATACTATGATCTTGAGGTTGTTTCTTCGGAAAGTGTACCGTATGCTCATTACCATTAATATGAAAAGTGACATTGCCCTTGTTGCAATCAATAACAGCCCCTGCAGTATTCAAAATGGGTCTACCAAGGACGATCGACATACTATCGTCCTCGGGAATATCAAGAATAACAAAGTTCGTTAGCATAGTAACATTTGCAACTACGACAGGCACATCCTCACAAATACAGATGGGTAAAGAAATTGATTTATCAGCCATTTGCAAAGAGATTTTAGTAGGTGTCAACTTATTCAAATCAAGTCTACGATATAAAGAGAAAGGCATAACACTAACACCATCTCCCATATCACATAAAGCAGTTTTAACATAATTTCCTTTAATAGAACATGGTATAGTTGGCATTCCTAGATCTACTAATTTGTTAGGTATTCCACCCTTAAAAGTATAATTAGCAAGCATGGTGGGAATCTCAGCCTCTGGTATCTTTATTTTATTAGTCACAATATATTTCATATACTTAGCATAAGGAGACATTTTCAAAATATCAGTCAAGCACATACATAAGAACACATGTCTAAGCATTTCAACAAAGCGCTCAAAATCCTCATCATCCTTTTTGTTGGATGGCACAGGAGGATAGTGCGTGGGTTTCTGAACCCATGGTTCTCTTTCTTTGCCATGCTTCATAGCAGCAAAGTCTCTTTTGTCATATTTTTTATTGTTACATTGTGGGTTATCAAGATCAACAGCAGGTTCAATCTCCACATCATTATCATTACTAGGTTGAGCATCAACATGAACATCATCATTAATATTGTCATTAGGCTCATGTTCATCACTAGATTGTGTCTTAGCATCGGAAACAGAAATATCATTTGGGTTTTCAGGTGTATCTATAACAGGTTCACTAGCAGCATGCAAGGTCCTATCATCATCCTTTTTCCTCTTATTACTGGAACGACTAGGTGCATCAGTTATAATTCTTTGAGAATCTTGCTCAATTCTCTTGGGATGGCCCTCAAGATACAAAGGTTCCCGAGTCATTCTACCACCTGTAGTAACAACTCTAACAGAATGATCATTATACTTACTATTCATCTCATTAAGCAAATAAGTATGTGCCTTAAGTACTTGTTCTACTTGAGTAGTTACCATGGAAGCATATTTACTAACAAGCTTAAGATCATTGATAGTTCTACTCCTATAATCACCCAAGTGATCAAGCATGTAAGCATTATGTTTCAATTCTCTACTAACATAGACATTAAAATCTTCTTGCTTAATAACAAAGTTATCAAACTCATCCAAGCATTGGGTAGCGGAATTATTATAAGGAATATCACCTTCATCAAAATTACGGAGAGAATTTACCTCTACTACCTGTGTCGGGTTATCAAGACCATGTATTTCTTCCATAGGTGGTAGATTCTTAACATCTTCAGCTTTAATACATTTTTCTTTCATAGATTTCTTTGCCTCTTGCATATCTTTAGGACTGAGAAATAGAATACCTCTTTTCTTCAGAGTTAGCTTTAGAGGTGGTTAATGAATAGTCCAATCATTATCGTTGATCAATATATTATTCCATACTAGTTCAGCTTGTTCAACAGCTTGTTCCCTAAAAACATGTCGGGACCCCGATCCTAAGTTATATGAATCCAGACTGTAACATATCACATCACTTTGCGGCCTCACGCACGGTAAGCTCCATGGCTGCAGCCTTACCTTAGCCGGGACCATTTGCGTCTTTTAGCTCATGTATGTGAACATGTCGCTGGCAATCAAACGACAAAGAACCCGGGCCGACATGACTAGTCATAGAACCCAAGTGGCACATCCGTATGGAAACAGGCATATGTAACCCAGCAATGCAGGTGTTGGCCTCAAGCGTGTGTAGATGAGTCATAGCAAGCTACAAGGACTCCATTACACTGCCAGACATTTCCCCGAAGGGACAAACACAGCAACAAAGAAGGGCACATGCTGGTCAATCAATGTGTCCGGAGCAGTAGCAAGCTACCATGGCCCAATGGAAGCACAAAGAGGCAGTTTCCCGTAAAGAGTACTACTAAAGGCACACGACTAGGTGTCGGATCCCATACATACCATTGCACGTCACACGTACGCACGACATGCCCGATATGCATAGATACAACCATGGCATCACAACATAACCATTCAACAACTTTTATTTAAGAGGCTTAGACGAGCCTTGTATAATATCTTCTTACAGATAGGGGTCACATGACCCGACACTCAAGTCATACAAACAAGTTCATACAAACCAAGCGGAAGCATAAGCTGTCTGGGTATAGACAGATGAAAGGATAAAAAGGCACATGGCCTGACTATCTATAGCCTGCCATAGGGCATAGGTCGTAGCTCGGACACCAGCTATTTGGCATTGTCGACATCTAGAAAGAACCCACCTGATGGGTCCTGGGTCTCATATGCAACATTTATTAAGCAAACATGAGTACAAACGTACTTAGTAAGTCTTTAAAGCAGACCTAGTCTATTCATGCTCATGTATCAACAAGGGGGTGGTGGAGTTTATACAGCAATGTCAGCTTTGACTCATGGCTAACCTACACTACACAATTTTAACTCTTTGTTTAAATTTTAGATATCGCACACGAGTCCACTAACTCCATGACAATACACCACCATGGATTCACTTCCCTCTCCTGGGGGGAGTGCCATCCACGATACTCACACTTGTCTAGATATTTTTATGAGTATCCATTTAATTATCTATGAACAAGATAAGTTATCCAAGTAGTCCATATCCGAGGACGCGGCTATTCGAATAGTTTCATACCCTGCAGGGGTGTACTTCTTCACACATACTCTCGCCACTTATCGCTGTGTGCTAATAAAACCATGCACCTCGGCAACCTTCAAGCGGAAGCCCAGCGAGGGAGTCGGCCATGACCATCAATCACATAAGACCTCTAGTCCAGGCTATCACCTATTTGAGACTGAACCTGCACAGAAGTCCGGCTGAAGTTTCCGCTACGGCCCCAAACGATGTGCGCAGGGTTCCCAAGCCCACCATTCGGGTGACGCTTGGTACACCATGCCATTGCCTACCACGTCATAACCCACCCCTAGAGTCAGCACTACGCATGGCCTCCGGCATGCTATAAACACCAGAAACTACTTGCAACTCCTGGACTAAGGACTAAGCGACTGATAAGTCGAGAGGGGTCGAGTTACCGGAACCCAATGCGTGGTAATAACTAGTCTTGGATCACAAACACGGAACTCAGTTCCTAAGAATGGTCCCAATGAGACAACCCACTATGTAGTCCTACATAGCCTCTCATCGCTACCTTTACCAAATCGGGTTCATCATAAGTTCATCACATCAGAACAACATTGTTTCACTCAGTTCATCACCCAGATGAATCAGACCTGACACAACTGTAAGCATAGCAAGCATAGCAGGCAAAGTAAGCTAAGCACATCATGGCACAAGCATCTACCAGGTATGCTAGGTTGCAAGGTTTAGCTATTTACTATGTCAATAACAGGTCATGCATAAGAATAGGTTCATCTACTGTGTATGACAGACAAGTGAACATTTGTCCTAATGCAATAAACAAGAGTAGGGGCGAGAGAGTGGGATGTTATCGGAATGATCAAGGGTGGTTGCTTGCCTTGCTGGGTAGCAGGAAGGTTTTCTCCTTCGTTGGAATACTCGGGGGTATCCTCAGAAGCAGGGCCTACTGCAATGCAGATAAAAAGCAATCAATACACGCAAGTGTAACAATATGATGCATGATCAAGGCATGGTAGCATGTTTGGATGAGCTGATGCAACTAATGTTCAAGTTAAGTTGAAATGAGTTTGAACTTAGGTTCAAAATTGTTCTTCATTTCAAATTCCATAAACTAACCTATTATCAAATGTCAATGTTCTTCTACATAGGTTGCTCTAACATGCACGATAGTAGCACCATTGGATTCATTGGCTTTTTCTGATAAATTTTCATATATAATTTTTTTCATCTGATTTACAGATTAATTTATATGAATTTTTAAAGTTTTAAACAATTTCTGGAATTATTTTAAAACTGGAAAATGGAAAATGACGTCAGCCTGACGTCACTACGACGTCAGCCAGTCGGCTGACCAGGCCAGGTCAAGCCTGACGTGCGGGGCCTGCACGTTAGTGACAGGGGCCTAAACTCCGTGCTGACCAGGGGTTTGACCCACCCTAGGGCCCACTGGTCAGTGGCTGGAGGCTAACTAATCAGGGGCGATTAGCCCTTGATGATGGCCACGTTGGCGCACACCGTAGAGGGGCCGGCGGTGACCATCCGGCGACCACTTGGTGCGCGGAGGGCACCCGGAGGAAGCCCGTGCACGCGCGCATCCAGCGCTGCGGCACAGGGGGCTCGGGGGCCACCAGAGCTATGGCCGGCGACGAGTTGAGCAGCGGCGAGCTTCGGGCAGCAAGGGAACAGCGCCTATGGTGAGGGCCAGGCCGCGAGAGGAGGGGGAAACGGAGCAGGAGCTCACGACGGGGTTGCTGGAGGAGACGGCGAGCTCGGGGATGCGCAGACAACCTCGAATCGCCATAGGAAAGCTTCGGCCGCCGGCGGGGAAGAAACGGTGACGACACGTCGTGGAAGGCTGCCGGCTTCTTCTAGCATCATGAGGCGAACGAGGGGGTCGCTACGGGGCTGCTGGTGGGCTCAGAGGGGCGCGGGGGCTGCTAGAACGACGGCGGCGAGCTCGAGCAGAGCTCAGCCATGGTGACAGGGAGGAAAAAGGGGGAGAGAGAGCTGCGGCGACTGGGAGGAGGAGAAATGGAGGGAGGGCTCGATCTAGACGTTTCCCTAAGTCTATCCCTCCATCCTGGCGGGCACACAGGCAGGAGGTGGCCGGCGCGCAGCAACCACGCGCCTGGCGTCCTTTTGGCTAGAGGTGGAAGAAGACCGGTTCACCCTGGTGGGCTGGGCCGGCTTCTTCCCTAGCCCAGGTGGGCTTTCTTCCCCTCTTTTTTTTCCATTTCTGACATTTCTTCCATTTTATTTTCAGGCACATATCCTATTTTAAAATACCCCAAATATTTTATATATTGAAGTTTGAATATTTCAAACTCATCTGAAAAGTTGCAGGATATTTTAAAAACTAAAATAATGATAATACTATATTTGATATTTTCAGTAGCTTTATCATTTATTTTTAAATTGCTTCAGTTGTTCAAATATTTAAAATGACCCCTGTTATAATCATGTCCATATTTATCAGACATATGGAACATTTTGTAAGGGCATTTTGGATTTGTTGAATTTTCACCAACTTTGAATTATGTTGATTCAATGTGAGCTTGGGGTTTCTTTTTGTCCCCATTTCATGTTGATGAAAAATTGAAGCATGATGCAACACCCATGCTGTCCTTTGACATCTCGCTAGGGATGTGACAACTCACTCCCACTCAAAAGAATCTCGTCCCAAGATTTTGAAGTCGTCGGGGAGAGCGCGGGGTACTCTAGTCGATGACGATCTTCTCTTTCCCATGTGGCCTCCTTTTCAGAATGGTGTGACCACTGAACCTTGAGAAACTTGATGTTCCGTTGCTGAGTGGTACGCTCAGCTTGATCAAGAATACGAACAAGGTATTCTCGATATGTAAGGTTATCTTGGAGATCAAGCGCTTCATGGTCTACCTCACAGACAGGGTTCGAGAAGCAGCGCCTGAGTTGCGAGACATGGAAGACATCATGAACCTTGGAAAGATGCGGCAGAAGTTCCAGTTGGTAGGCAACCTCTCCTCGTTTAGAAAGAATGCGAAAGGGTCCAATGTAATGAGGAGCCAATTTTCCCTTGATACCGAATCGATGGGTACCCTTCAGAGGCGTAACCCGAAGGTAAGGCTTCTCGTCAACTTCATAGGTCACAGCCTTATGATGGCGATCATATTGGCTCTTTTGACGAGATTGGGCTATTTTCAACTTTTCACGAATAATGAGAACTTGCTCCTCTGCATCCTGGATCATATCCGGGCCAAAGAGTTGCCTCTCTCCAGTTTCTGGCCAGTTAAGAGGTGTTTGACACCTTCGTCCATAGAGAATTTCAAAAGGGGATTTGCCCAGGCTTGATTGATAACTATTGTTATATGCAAATTCGACAAATGGAAGACATTTATCCCAGTTCATACCGAAAGATATAACACAAGCTCGAAGCTTGTCTTCGAGGATTTGATTGACTCTCTCAACTTCACCACTTGATTGCGGGTGGAAAGCAGTGCTAAAAGATAGATGAGTCCCCATAGAGGTTTGAAAACTTTCCCAGAATCGGGAAGTAAAGATACTTCCGCGATCTGAGTTAATCTCCAATGGAACACCATGAAGAGAGACTATTTGAGAAACATATAACTCCGCTAGCTGGCTAGCAGTTATACTCTCCCGAACAGGAAGAAAATGAGCAACTTTGGAAAGGCGGTCAATGACCACAAAGATAGCATTATTCCGTCTCTTGGTCCTGGGAAATCCGGTAATGAAATCCATACCGACCTTATCCCATTTCCATTCGGGAATAGCTAAAGGTTGAAGGGTGCCAGCAGGCCTTGATGTTCTGCTTTCACGCGACGACAAACGTCGCAATTAGCAACAAACTGGGCAATTTCTCTCTTCATCCTAGTCCACCAGAACCTCTAGCGTAGGTCCTGATACATCTTGGTACTACCCAGATGAATTGAGAGAGGAGAATCATGAGCCTCCTTAAGGATCAATTGTCGTAGATGTTGCTTCTTTGGGATCACCAAGCGGTTTTCAAAGAAGACAACACCTTGATCATCTACGGAGAAACACCTAACATTACCCTTCTTAATGTTTTTCTTAATCCGAGATATCCCGGCATCATGCTTCTGGGCTTCTATAATTTGATCCGTAAGAGTAGGTTTCGCCACCAAGTTGGATAGGAATCCTTGAGGAACAATGTGAAGGTTTAACTTCCGAAATTCCTCATGGAGAAGTGGTTGACCTTGTTGTAACATCAGGTTGTTACAATAAGACTTACGACTTAGTGCATCGGCCATGACATTGGCTTTTCCCGGGGTGTAAGTTATCCCTAAGTCGTAATCCGTAATCAACTCAACCCACTGTCTTTGCCTGAGATTCAAATCCGGTTGGGTGAAAATATATTTCAAACTTTGGTGATCAGTGTAAATTTTGCAACGATTACCCAGAAGGTAATGTCGCCAAGTTTTCAGTGCATGGACCACAGCTGCAAGCTCAAGATCATGTGTTGGATAATTATCTTCATGTGGACACAACTGTCGAGATGTGTATGCAATCACATGACGATCTTGCATGAGAATGCAACCTAATCCTTGTCGCGAGGCGCCGCAATAGATAACAAAGTCCTTAGAGAGGTCTGGTAGCACCAGAACGGGAGCAGAGGTCAGTCGTCTTTTCAACTCCTGAAAATTGTGCTCGCATTGTGGGGTCCACTCGAACTTTTTATCTTTCTTGAGGAGTTTAGTCAGAGGTTTCGCAACCTTGGAGAAATTCTCGACAAAGCAGCGATAATAGCTCGCTAAGCCAAGGAAACTCCGAAGTTGCTTAACCGATTCAGGTTGAGTCCAATCAAGGACGACAACCAATTCAGGTTGAGTCCAATACCTTTACCAGAGATCACGTGGCCTAGATAGGTCACTTTTGGCAACCAAAATTCACACTTGGAGAATTTGGCATACAGACGGTGCTCTCGAAGTTTCATCAATACCAGCCTTAGATGGTCGACACGTTCCTGTTCGTTCTTCGAGTAGATGAGTATGTCGTCGAGGTAAACCACGACGAATTTATCCAAATACTCCATGAAGATCGAATTCATCAAGCGAGAGAAGGTGGTTGGGGCATTGGTTAAACCGAAGGACATGACGGTGTACTCGTATTGGCCATAACGAGTAACAAAAGCCGTTTTTGGAATGTCCCCGTTTCTAATTCTGATTTGATGGTATCCCAACCTCAAATCCATTTTGGAAAAGACAGAGGACCCAGCGAGTTGATCATACAAATCGTTGATCCTAGGGAGCGGATACTTGTTCTTTATGGTGACCAGATTCACTGGCCGATAATCTACAACCATCCGATCTGATCCATCCTTCTTCTTGACGAAGAGGATGGGACAAGCCCAAGGAGTAGAACTAGGATGGATGAAACCTTTCTTGAAAGCCTCATTGAGTTGGATCTTAAGATCGGCTAGTTCTAAGGGTGCCATCTTATAGGGTCTTCTGGCTATTGGGATAGTCCCTGGAATAAGCTCTATCACAAACTCAACATCTCTGACAGGAGGGATTCTTGCTAGTTCTTCTAGAAAGACATCTGAAAAGTCACGGACTACCGGAATGTCTTCTAACTCTGGAAGAGGGCTAGCATTGAGGGAATAGAGTTGGCGCTTGGCTATTCGAGTGGAGACATTAACTATCTCACCCGATGGATGTGTAAGTTGAACATTCCTAGTATGAGTATCAATCTTAGCATAGTGGGCTTTCATCCAATCCATGCCTAGAATGATATTGATGTCCCAAGACTTGAGGGCTATCAAAGATGCTAGGAAGACTAGCCTATCCACCAGAATCTCATTATCATGGCTCACTCTAGAAGTTTGCCACTTTGAACCAGGAGTCTAGACTACTAAAGGAGTAGGCATGTCACAAAAAGACATGTTATGCAACTGTGCATAAATTTCTGAAATAAAAGAATGAGATGCCCCAGTATCAAATAGAACAGATGATGGACGACTATTGACAAGGAGCGTACCTAGGATAACATCGGGATCCTCAATGGCTTCCTCAGTAGAGACATAATTCACTCGTCCACGAGCAGGAGCTGGCTTCACATAGAAGGCTTTTCCCGGCTTCCACGTCCAGTGGGCTTGGCATTATCCTGAGGGCAATCACGAGAGTAGTGCCCTAGTTCTCCAGATTTGTAGCAGACCACGGTGGCACGAGGAGCAACATTGGCAGGCGGACCTCCAAAGGGCCTGGAAGGATGGCCTCGTGGTGTATCTTGGAGGCAAAGCTGCGTTGGGTACCCAGACCCGGCGTTTGTTGGAGACCGAGCCAGATGCGGGGCTGAAGTCACGGTTGTGCTTTCTCGTGGCCTCATAGTCAGTCTGTCCAGTCTCGGCATTGATAGCCTTGTTGACGAGAGCCTGGAAGGTTGTGCACTCATGCAGGCGCAAATCTCGATGGAGCTCAGGATTGAGTCCCTTGCGGAACCTAGCATGTTTATTGGCATCAGTTGAAACATCCTCCGGAGCATAGCGAGCAAGATTGCCGAACTCACGGCTATAGGCATCCACTGATAGTCTGCCCTGGGTGAAAGCACAGAATTCCTCTGTCTTGCGATCCATCAGCCCTTCCGGGACGTGATGGGTATGAAATGTTGCACTGAATTCTGCCCAAGTTGGTGCGGGGCCTGCGGGACGCATGGCTTCATAATTTTCCCACCATAGATTGGCGGGTCCTTCCAGAAAGTAGGTTGCAAAGGTCACCTTGTTGGCCTCGGACACATTGGCAGCCCGGATCTTGTGGAACATGCTGGTCAGCTAGTCATCCGCGTCGAGTGGGTCGACCAAATGATGATACTTAGGTGGGCACAGCCTGACGAAATCACCGAGTGACACGCCATCATTGAGATCATTGCGGGGAGAACGCGTTGTGTTCTGTTCAATTCATTCCAATAGCCTGTTGGTCTCTCTCTTGTTCCTTTCGGCTTCAAGCATCACTTCTGCCAAAGAAGGAGCATGTGGCAGATCCTCTTGCCTTGGCTGGCTTCCCTCACCCTGCTCGGGGGCAGGCACGGGGTTATTCCTAGTTGCCACCATCTTGGGAAAACAAACCCATAGCTTAAACATAGAGGACATCAACTCTAAGACATGAGATAAGGAATGTACTGGACAACATGGCATGCATGGTAAACAACCAACAACATGGAAACATCAACTTCCCAATGAACACCATGATTCATACACACCATGACATAGTTCAGTACAAGCCCAAGCTGAAAACAAACTATAGAGAGATGACACAACTCATCGGAGGTATTACAAGCTTCCTATACATTATCTATCTACACCTCCGGAACTCAACTCTCAACCTTGGTCATATCCCACCAGACACGTGGGACTGTGGCGATACTGTTGGGGAACATTGTATGGGAAACAAAAAAAATGCCTATGCACACACAGATCTATCCATGGTGATGAGCATCTACGAGAGGGAGAGTGGATCTACGTACCCTTGTAGATCGCTAAGCGGGAAGCGTTAAGAAACGCGGTTGGTGTAGTCGAACGTCTTCGCGATCCAAATTGCCATGCATCCCAAGATCCAATCACGATCCGTCCCATGATCCGATCACGATCCGTCCCACGATCCAATCACGATCCGTCCCACGAACTTGATCACGATCCGTCCCACGAACTTGACCACGATCCTTCCGATCTAGCGCCGAACGGACGGCACCTCCGCGTTCAGCACACGTACAGCTTGATGACGATCTCCGCCATCTTGATCCAGCAAGAAGGAGTGGAGAGGTAGAAGAGTTATCTGGCAGCGTGACGGCGCTCCGGCGATGGTGGTGGAGCTATTCCGGCAGGGCTTCGCCTAAGCACTGCAGAAAACCGATCTAGAGGAGAAACTATGCACTGGAGGAACGGGCAGCACATGGCTGAAAATTCTGTGCAAAAACCATAAAACCTCCAATATATATAAGAGTAAGAGAGGAGGAAGCTTGGCACAAGGGACAAGCCTCCAAGGAGTTGGCTGAACCAGGTGGAGGAGGTGGACTCCACCTCCAATCCTAGTAGGACTAGGATTCACCCTATTTTTGCCTTTTTCCACTTTTTCTCTTTAGGCCTTTTTCCCAAACCACATGGGCCTTGTGTGGGACTTCCACCAGCCCACTAAGGGCTGGTAAACACTCTCCCACAACCCATGGAGCCTCTTGGGTCGAAATACCCCTCCCGATGGTCTCCCGGTACACTACCGGCACTCCCGGTACACTACCGATGAGCCCGAAACTTTTCCAGCGACCAAAACAGGACTTCCTATATATGAATCTTTACCTCCGGACCATACTGGAGCTCCTCGTGACGTCTGGGATCTCATATGGAACTCCGAAAAACATTCGGTCACCACCATACATAACTCTATACTACCGAAATGTCACCAAACCTTAAGTGTGCAGACCCTGCGGGTTCGAGAACTATGTAGACATAACCGAGACACCTCTACGGTCAATAACCAATAGCGGTACCTGGATGCCCATATTGGTTCCTACATATTCTACGAAGATCTTTATCGGTCGAACCTCTATGTCAAGGATTCAGTTAATCCCGTATGATGTTCCCTTCGTTCTTCGGTATGTTACTTGCTCGAGATTCGATCGTCGGTATCTCCATACCTAGTTCATCCTCATTATCGGCAAGTCTCTTTACTCGTTCTGTAATACAAGATCCCGCAACTAACACTTAGTCACATTGCTTGCAAGGCTTATTATGATGTTGTATTACCGAGTGGGCCCTGAGATACCTCTCCGTCACACGGAGTAACAAATTCCAGTCTTGATCCATGCCAACTCAACAGACACCCTCGGAGATACCTGTAGAGCACCTTTATAGTCATCCAGTTACGTTGCGATGTTTGATACACACAAGGCACTCCTCCGGTATCCATGAGTTGCATGATCTCATGGTCATAGGAACATATACTTGACATGCATAAAATAGTATCAATAAACTGACACGATCATATGCTACGTTTGTAGTTTGGGTCTTGTCCATCACATCATTCTCCTAATGATGTGATCCCATTATCAAATGACATCTCATGTCAATGGCTAGGAAACTAGTACAATTATAGCATGGATAATAAATGATTATCATGAACAAGGAAATATAATAATAAACACTTTATTTATTGCCTCTAGGGCATATTTCCAATAGTCTCCCACTTGCACTAGAGTCAATAATCTAGCTCACATCACTATGTGATTTACATTGTAATGAATCGAACACCCATGCAGTTCTGGTGTTGATCATGTTTAGCCCTTGGAAGAGGTTTAGTCAATGGGTCTGCAACATTCAGATCCATGTGCACTTTGCAAATATTTATGTCCTTCTCCTCGATGTAATCGCGGATGGAGTTGAAGCATTGCTTTATGTGTCTGGTCCTCTTGTGAAACCTTGGTTCCTTGGCCAGAGCAATGGCACCAGTGTTGTCACAGAACAGATTCATTGGATTGAGTGCACTGGGCACTACTCCAAGATCTGTCATGAATTGCTTCATCCAGACACCTTCCTTCGCTGCCTCCGAGGCTGCGATGTACTCCGCTTCGCACGTAGAATCGGCTACCACGCTTTGCTTGGAACTGCACCAGCTTACCGCTCCCCCGTTGAGAATAAATACGTATCCGGTTTGCGACTTAGAGTCGTCCGGATCAGTGTCAAAGCTTGCATCGACGTAACCCTTTACGACGAGCTCTTCATCACCTCCATAAACGAGAAACATTTCCTTAGTCCTTTTCAAGTACTTAAGGATATTCTTGACCGCTGTCCAGTGCTCCATTCTAGGATCACTTTGAAACCTTCCGGCCATACTTATGGCAAGGCTGACATCGGGTCTTGTGCACAGCATTGCATACATGATAGAGCCTATGACTGAAGCATAGCGGATGACACTCATCTTTTGCAGTCACTGGGCATTGAGTCTTACTCAACTTCACACCTTGTAACACAGGCAAGAACCCCTTCTTGGACTGATCCATTTTGAACTTCTTCAAAACTTTATCAAGGTATGTGCTCTGTGAAAGTACTATTAAGCGTCTCGATCTATCTCTATAGATCTTAATGCCTAATATGAAAGCAGCTTCTCCTAGGTCCTTCATTGAAAAACTCTTGTTCAAATATTCCTTCACGCTTTCCAGCATTTCTATATTGTTTCCAATCAGCAATATGTCATCCACATATAATACTAGAAACGCTATAGAGCTCCCACTCACTTTCTTGTAAATACAAGCTTCTCCATAAACTTGTATAAACTCAAATGCTTTGAGCACCTCATCAAAACGCTTATTCCAACTCCGAGATGCTTGCACCAGTCCATAAATGGATCGCTGGAGTTTGCAAACTTTGTCAGCGTTCTCTGGATCGACAAAACCTTCTGGTTGCATCATATACAACTCTTCCTCAAGGAAACCATTGAGGAACGTTGTTTTGACATCCATCTGCCAAATTTCATAGTCAAAATAAGCAGCTATTGCCAACATGATTCTGACAGACTTAAGCATCGCTACGGGTGAGAAGTTCTCATTGTAGTCAACTCCTTGAACTTGTGAAAAACCCTTTGCCACAAGTCATGCTTTATAGACGGTGACATTACCGTTCGCGTCTGTCTTCTTCTTAAAGATCCATTTGTTCTGAATGGCCTTTCGCCCTTCATGTAATACTTCCAAAGTCCATACTTTATTTTCATACATGGATCCCATCTCGGATTTCATGGCCTCTAACCATTTCTCGGAATCCGGGCCCATCACTGCTCCTCCATAGCTCGTAGGTTCATTGTTGTCCAACAACATGACCTCCAAGACAGGGTTGTCGTACCACTCTGGAGTAGTACGCGGCCTTGTCGACCTACGAGGTTCAATAGTAGCTTGATCTGACGCTTCATGATGATCATCATTAACTTCCTCTTCTACCGTCATAGTTTCCACAGAAACATCTTTCTGCGCTGCGCTACTTTCTGGTTGAAGTAAAGGTTCAATAACCTCATCAAGCTCTATTTTCCTCCCACTCAATTCTTTCGAGAGAAACTCTTTCTCAAGAAATGTTCCGTTCTTAGCAACAAACACTTTGCCTTTGGATCTAAGATAGAAGGTATACCCGACTGTCTCTTTCGGGTATCCTATGAAGACGCATTTTTCCGCTTTGGGTTCCAGCTTTTCAGGCTGAAGCTTTTTGACATAAGCATCACATCCCCAAACTTTAAGAAACGACAACTGTGGCCTCTTGCCAAACCACAGTTCATATGGCGTCGTCTCAACGGATTTTGATGGTGCCCTATTTAAAGTGAATGCAGCTGTCTCTAATGCATAACCCCAAAACGATAGTGGCAAATCAGCAAGAGACATCATAGAATGCACCATATCTAATAAGGTTCGATTACGACGTTCGGACACACCATTACGCTATGGTGTTCCAGGCGGTGTCAACTGTGAAACAATTCCACACTATCTTAAGTGACTGCCAAACTCATAACTCAGATATTCACCTCCTCGATCAGATCGCAGGAACTTAATCTTCTTGTTATGATGATTCTCAACTTCACTCTGAAATTGCTTGAACTTTTCAAATGTTTCAGACTTGTGTTTCATTAAGTAAATATACCCATATCTACTTAAGTCATCAGTGAAGGTGAGAAAATAACGATATCCACCACGCGCTGTAACATTCATTGGACCACACACATCAGTATGTATGATTTCCAATAGGTCACTCGCCCGTTCCATTGTTCCAGAGAACGGCGTTTTAGTCATCTTGCCCATGAGGCATGGTTCACATGTGTCAAGTGATTCAAAATCAAGTGACTCCAAAAGTCCATCAGCATGGAGCTTCCTCATGCATTTTACACCAATATGACCTAAATGGCAGTGCCACAAGAAAGTGGTACTCTCATTATCAACTCTACATCTTTTGGCATCAATGTTATGAACATGTGTGTCATCACTATCAACATTCAATATGAATAAACCCCTAACATTGGGTGCATGACCATAAAAAGATATTACTCATATAAATAGAACAACCTTTATTCTCTGATTTAAATGAGTAACCGTCTCGCAATAAACAAGATCCAGATATAATGTTCATGCTTAACGCAGGCACTAAATAACAATTATTCAGGTTCATCACTAATCCCGATGGTAATCAAAGAGAGAGTGTGCCGACGGCGATCACATCAACCTTGGAACCATTTCCCACGCGCATCGTGCCAGCCTTCATTTATTCTGTAGTTCCTGTTTTGAGTTGCAAATGTGAGCAACCGAACCGGTATCAAATTCCCAGGCACTACTACGAGAGCTAGTAAGGTACACATCAATAACATGTATATCATATATACCTTGTTTGTCGTTGGCCGCCTTCTTGTCAGCCAGGTACTTGGGGTAGTTCCGCTTCTAGTGACCAGTTCCCTTGCAATGAAAGCACTCAGTTTCTGGCTTGCGTCCGTGCTTGGGCTTCTTTACAGGAGTAGCATCTGCTTTGCCATCCTTCTTGGTTTTACCCTTCTTGCCCTTGCCCTTGCCCTTGCTATTTTTTTGAAACTAGTCGTTTTATTGACCATCAACACTTGATGTTCTTTCCGGATTTCAGACTGAGCGACTTTTAGCATCGCAAACAGCTCGGCGACTGACTTGTTCATCCCGTGCATGTTATACATCATCACAAAGCTCTTGTAACTAGGTGGCAGTGATTGAAGAACTCTATCAGTGATCGCCTCTGGCGGAAGGGTAATTCCCAAATCCGCTAGACGAGTTGAATACCTAGACATTCTGAGTATATGTTCACTAATAGACCCGTTCTCCTCCATCTTGCAAGCATAGAACTTATCGGAGGTTTCATACCTCTTGATCTAGGCATTCTTCTGAAAGATAAACTTCAACTCCTGGAGCATCTCATATGCTCCATGACATTCAAAACGTCTTTGAAGTCCCGGTTCTAAGCCATACAATATTGCACACTGAACTATTGTGTAATCTACAGTACGTGCCTCCCAAGCATTCTTAACGTATTTGGAGGTCATATCTTCTGGTTGATCACCAAGCGGTGCATCAAGGACCTATGATTTCTGGGAAGCCATGAGGATAATCCTCAGATTACGGGCCCAGTCAACAAAGTTACTTCCATCATCTTTCAACTTAGCTTTCTCTAGGAACGCATTAAAATTCAGGGGTGCTACAGCGCGAGCCATTGATCTACAACATAAATATGCAAAGTTTACTTAGACTATTGCTCAAGATAATGAGTTTAGTTAATCAAATTACTAAAGCTCCCACTCAAATTGACATCCCTCAGGCCATCTGAGCGTCACATGATCCAAATCCACCAACTCAAGTCCGATCATCACGTGAGTTGAGGTGGCTTCAATGGTGAACATCATTATGTTGATCATATCTACTGTATGACTCATGTTCGACCTTTCGGTCTCTTGTGTTCCGAGGCCATGTCTGTACATGCTAGGCTTGTCAAGTTTAACCCGAGTGTTCTGTGTGTGCAACACTGGCTTGCACCCGTTGTATGTGAACGTAGAGTCTATCACACCCGATCATCACGTGGTGTCTCGACACGACGAACTTTCGCAATGGTGCACACTCGAGGAGAACACAATTCATCTTGAAATTTAAGTGAGGGATCACCTTATAATGCTACCGTCGTCCTAAGAAAAACAAGGTGTATGAAAGGATTAACATCACACGCAATTCATAAGTGACATGATATGGCCATGAACTTGTGCTTTTGGTCTCCATCTAGAAAGCACCGGCATGATCTCCATCGTCACCGGCATGACACCATGATCTTCATCATCTTGATCTCCATCAACGTGTCGCCATCGGGGTTGTCACGCCCAACATGCTTCTACTACTATTGCTACCGTTTAGTGACAAAGTAAAGCATTACATAGCGCTTAATGATTGACATGCAGGTCATACAATAATTAAAGACAACCCTATGGCTCCTGCCGGTTGTCGTACTCATCAACATGCAAGTCGTGATAATCTATACATCACATGATCATCTCATACATCACATATATCACATCATGTAATTGGCCATATCACATCACAACATACCCTGCAAAAACAAGTTAGACGTCCCCTAATTGTTGTTGCATGTTTTACGTGGATGCTACGGGTATCTATCAAGAACAATTCTCATCTACGCAAAAACCACAACAGTGATACACAAGTTGCTTTTCAAACTTCTCAAGGACCGCCTTTGTCGAATCCGATCCAACTAAAGTGAGAGAAACTGGCACCCGCAAGCCATCTATGCAACAAGTTGTGGTCGAGGGAACCGGTCTCTCGTAAGCATACGAGTAATGTTGGTCCGGGCCGCTTCATCTCACAATACCGCTGAACCAAAATCCGACCAAGGGAGGAAGCAATCTAAGCATCAATGCCCACAAACCTTTTGTGTTCTACTCGAGATCTCATCTACACATAGACCTAGCTCATGATGCCACTGTTGGGGAACGTTGCATGGGAAACAAAAAATTTCCTACGCACACGCAGATCTATCCATGGTGATGAGCATCTATGAGAGGGAGAGTGGATCTACGTACCCTTGTAGATCGCTAAGCGGGAAGCGTTAAGAAACGCGGTTGGTGTAGTCGAACGTCTTCGCGATCCAAATCTCTGTGCGTCCCGCGATCCAATCACAATCTGTCCTGCGATCCAATCACGATCCGTCCTGTGATCCAATCATGATCTATCCCACGAACTTGATCATGATCCGTCCCACGAACTTGATCACGATCCTTCCGATCTAGCGCCGAACGGACGGCACCTCCTCGTTCAGCACACGTACAGCTTGATGACGATCTCCGCCGTCTTGATCCAGCAAGAAGGAGCGGAGAGGTAGAAGAGTTCTCCGGAAGCGTGACGGCACTCCGGAGATGGTGGTGGAGCTATTCCGGTAGGGCTTCGCCTAAGTACTGCAGAAAACCGATCTAGAGGAGAAAGTATGCACTGGAGGAACGGGCAGCACGTGGCTGAAAATTCTATGCAAAACCCCTAAAACCTCCAGTATATATAAGAGGAAGAGAGGAGGAGGCTTGGCACAATGGCCAAGCCTCCAAGGAGTCGGCCGAAGTAGGTGGAGGAGGTGGACTCCACCTCCAATCCTAGTAGGACTAGGATTCACCCTATTTTTGCCTTTTTCCACTTTTTCTCTTTAGGCCTTTTTTCCCAAACCGCATGGGCCTTGTGTGGGACTTCCACCAGCCCACTAAGGGCTGGTAAACACTCTCCCACAGCCCATGGAGCCTCTTGGGTCGAAATACCCCTCCCGATGGTCTCCCGGTACACTCCCGGCACTCCCGGTACACTACCGATGAGCCCGAAACTTTTCCAGCGACCAAAACAGGACTTCCTATATATGAATATTTATCTCCGGACCATTTCGGAGCTCCTCGTGATGTCTGGGATCTCATACGGAACTCTGAACAACATTCATTCACCACCATACATAACTCTATACTATCGAAACGTCACCAAACCTTAAGTGTGCAGACCCTGCGGGTTCGAGAACTATGTAGACATGACCGAGACACCTCTACGGTCAATAACCAATAGCGGGACCTGGATGCCCATATTGGTTCCTACATATTCTACGAATATCTTTATCGGTCGAACCTCTTTGTCAAGGATTCAGTTAATCCCGTATGATGTTCCCTTTGTTCTTTGGTATGTTACTTGCCCGAGATTCGATCGTCGATATCTCCATACCTAGTTCAACCTCGTTATCGGCAAGTCTCTTTACTCGTTCA
Source organism: Hordeum marinum (assembly GCA_022496015.1). NCBI lineage: Eukaryota > Viridiplantae > Streptophyta > Magnoliopsida > Poales > Poaceae > Hordeum > Hordeum marinum. Next base: position 377,326,314 of record CM039678.1, on the reverse strand, counting down.
GTAATACAAGATCCCGCAACTAACACTTAGTCACATTGCTTGCAAGGCTTATTGTGATGTTATATTACCGAGTGGGCCCTGAGATACCTCTCCGTCACACAGAGTAACAAATTCCAGTCTTGACCCATGCCAACTCAACAGACACCCTCGGAGATACCTGTAGAGCACCTTTATAGTCACCCAGTTACATTGCGATGTTTGATACACACAAGGCACTCCTCCAGTATCCGTGAGTTGCATGATCTCATGGTCATAGGAACATATACTTGACATGCAGAAAACAGTAGCAATAAACTGACATGATCATATGCTACGTTTGTAGTTTGGGTCTTGTCCATCACATATTTCTCCTAATGATGTGATCCCATTATCAAATGACATATCATGTCAATGGCTAGGAAACATTGACCATCTTTGATCAACGAGCTAGTTCACTAGAGGCATACTAGGGAGAAAGTGTTGTCTATTTACTCACACATGTAATGTGTTTCCAATTAATACAATTATAGCATCGATAATAAACGATTATCATGAACAAGGAAATATAATAATAAACAATTTATTTATTGCCCATAGGGCATATTTCCAACAGATACGACTACTAACATACTAGTACTAACATCCACGTACTCAAGCATCGCCGTAGAATGCCTCATACAGGTTACCCCCGTGACCCGGGAGTTGCACCTGAGGATCTGGAAACACTCTAGCCTGTGATCCCTGGGAACTGTGAGGACACGGAAGTGTCCTTGGTCCCCTTGCTGGCGGCAATAGCGGTCCTCGAAGAGGGGTGATGCCTCCAACATTGGGCCAGTCTACGCGTGCTGGCAGATGAGTCCGTGATGGGTTCAGCATCTCCAAATCTTCATAGCCTGTCTGCATGACAGGTGCCAACTGCGTCAGGGCTGTCCAAATATGTGCACGGGTGCATAATGCTCCATGCGAAGGGCACGTGCATCACGATCCCTGTTCTCCAACATCTGAGCGGTCACCTGCATCCTAGGTTCCTCATGGGAATGATCACAGTAGGCTGCGCTAAGATAACCATCCTCTCCTCCCATGGAAGCAGGAACATAATAGAACTCTATGTTCTGAAGCAGACCATGGTGAAACCTCATGATAGTCAGCATGGTGTAGGCGGCCTCCTGAACTGCCATATCTATGGTGACACCTAGTCCATAAGTCCAGTGAAGAGGCTCTGCAGCTCCAGGATATGAAGGATATATCTTAACAGTACACAGATACTGACTCTGTTTGAAATCTCGATATTGTTCCTCCCCTGTGTACTCTGGGTACCAATGGTAGCCAGCCTCCATCATAACTCTAACCAACATGGCCGTGTGACCCGGTACGTCGATGCACCTGGTCAGACGGACCACCTGACGGGAAGGATGAGGGGGCATCTGAAACAGAGAATGATGCAAAGACATTAGAGACTAGCAGAAATTGGACAGCATAACAGCTGTAATTGGTCAAAAAGGATTTTGAGACAACTGCAAAAGATTGGAAAAGCATAACCACTCGACTTTCTAGACTCAAATCTCTTCTCCATCTATTTGTCACACCCACAATACTCAAGCACCGACATACACTTGCAAGCAAACTAGCTAGTAGTCCATGGTTTGTAACTCGGCATCCTAAGCAATAGATGATAAGCCTAGTTCTTATCCCCGTAGAAAAGATGAGAAAGACTCAGCATAGAATCACTTGGGAAGAGGAGTAAAAAGAGCCTTATGTTCCCTTCCACAATCAGTTCCCCTACTTTTCTATAGTGTTTCTAGACTCAACTTTGACCGGTTTGGCTTGGTAGTCCTACAGTCAGTCAGGCTCTAATACCAATGCTGTCGGGACCCCGATCCTAAGTCATATGAATCCAGACTGGAACATATCACGTCACTTTGCGGCCTCACGCACGGCAAGCTCCATGGCTGCAGCCTTACCTTAGCCGGGACCGTTTGCGTCTTTTGGCTCACTTATGTGAACATGTCGCTGGCAATCAAACGACAGAGAACCCGGGCCGACATGACTAGTCATAGAACCCAAGTGGCACATCCATACGGAAACAAACATACGTAACCCAGCAATGCAGGTGTCGGCCTCAAGTGTGTGTAGATGAGTCATAGCAAGCTACAAGGACTCCATTACACTGCGAAACATTTCCCCGAAGGGACAGACACAACAGCAAAGAAGGATACATGTCGGTCAATCAATGTGTCCGGAGCAATAGCAAGCTACCATTGCCCAGTGGAAGCACAAAGAGGCAGTTTCCCATAAAGAGTACTACTAAAGGCACACGACTAGGTGTCTGATCCCATACATACCGTTGCACGTCACACGTACGCATGACATGCCCGATATGCATAGATACAACCATGGCATCACAACATAACCATTCAACAACTTTTATTTAAGAGGCTCAGACGAGCCTTGTATAATATGTTCTTATAGATAGGGGTCACATGACCCGACACTCAAGTCATACAAACAAGTTCATACAAACCAAGTGGAAGGATAAGCTGTCTGGGTACAGACAGAGGAAAGGATAAAAAGGCACATGGCCTGACTATCTACAGCCTGCCACAGGGCATAGGTCGTACCTGGGACACCAGCTATTCGGCATCGTCGACATCTAGAAAGAACCCATCCGATGGGTCCTGGGTCTCATCTACAACATTTATTAAGCAAACATGAGTACAAACGTACTCAGCAAGTCTTTAAAGCAGACCTAGTCTATTCATGCTCATGTATCAACAAGGGGGTGGTGGAGTTTATGCAGCAATGCCAGTTTGACTCATGGCTAACCTACACTACACAATTTTAACTCTTTGTTTAAATTTTAGATATCGCACACGAGTCCACTAACTCCATGACAATACACCACCATGGATTCACTTCCCTCTCTTGGGGGGGAGTGGCATCCACGTTACTCACACTTGTCTTGATATTTTTATGAGTATCCGTTTGATTATCTACGAACAGCATAAGTTATCCAAGTAGTCCATATCCGAGGACGCGGCTATTCGAATAGTTTCATACCCTGCAGGGGTGTACTTATTCACACACGCTCTCGCCACTTATCATTGTGTGCTTATAAAACCATGCACCTCGGCAACCTTCAAGCGGAAGCCCAGCGAGGGAGTCGGTCACGACCGTCAATCACATAAGACCTCTAGTCCAGGCTATCGCCTATTTGAGACTGAACCCGTACGGAAGTACGGCCGAAGTTTCCGCTATGGCCCCAAACGATGTGCGCAGGGTTCCCAAGCCCACAATTTGGGTGACCCTTGGTACACCGTGCCACTGCCTACCGCGTCGTAACCCACCCCTAGGGTCAACGCTATGCACGGCCTCCAGCATGCTATAAACACCAGAAACTACTTGCAACACCTGGACTAAGCGACTGATAAGTCGAGAGGGGTCGAGTTACCGGAACCCAATGCGTGGTAGTAACTAGTCTTCGATCACAAACACGGAACTCAGTTCCTAAGAACGGTCCCAATGAGACAACCTGCTATGTACTCCTACATAGCCTCTCATCGCTACCTTTACCAAATCGGGTTCATCATAAGTTCATCACATCAGAACAACATTGTTTCACTCAGTTCATCACCCAGATGAATCAGACCTGACACAACTCTAAGCATAGCAAGCATAGCAGGCAAAGTAAGCTAAGAACATCATGGCACAAGCATCTACCAGGTATGGTAGGTTGCAAGGTTTAGCTATTTACTGTGACAATGACAGGTCATGCATAAGAATAGTTTCATCTACCATGTATGACAGACAAGTGAACATTTGTCCTAATGCAATAAACAAGAGCAGGAGCGAGAGAGTGGGATGTTATTGGAATGATCAAGGGGGGTTGCTTGCCTTGCTAGGTAGCGGGAAGGTTTTCTCCTTCATTGGAATACTAGGGGGTATCCTCAGAAGCAGGGCCTACCGCAATACAGATAAAAAGCAATCAATACATGCAAGTGCAACAATATGATGCATGATCATGGCATGGTAGCATGTTTGGATGAGCTGATGCAACTAATGTTCAAGTTAAGTTGAAATGAGTTTGAACTTAGGTTCAAAATTGTTCTTCATTTCAAATTCCATAAACTAACCTATTAGCAAATGTCAATGTTCTTCTACATAGGTTGCTCTAAAATTCATTATAATAGCACCATTGGATTCATTGGATTTTTCTGATAAATTTTCATATATAAATTATTTTCATCTGATTTACAGATTAATTTATATGAATTTTTAAAGTTTTAAACAATTTCTGGAACTATTTTAAAACTGTAAAATGGAAAATGACGTCATCCTGACGTCACTACGACGTCAGCTGGTCGGCTGACCAGGCCAGGTCAAACCTAACGTGCAAGTCCGCACGTCAGTGACAGGGGCCTAAACTCCATGCTGACCAGGGGTTTGACCCACCCTGGGGCCCACTGGTTAGTGGCAGGAGGCTAACTGAAAGTGCGTTATATCGACTAGAGGGGAGTGAATAGGCGATTTTTACAAATTTATCTCTTGAGGAATTTCAATTTTGAGGAATTTGAAATGTGATGAATAACTAGCAGCAGAATAAGTACTCAGGTGCATGAGGAGCATAGTATCAGCTTAGTCATCATGATGAAATGAAACATGCATGAACAGTGAGTAGCGTGATAAGGATAAGCAATGATGAACAAGGCAACTTGAAGAATTTGAGGTGAGGAATTTGTGAAAGTCTTCAGTCAAATTCTTCAAACAGTAACAATCAATTTCATCAACAAGTTTATGAGGAATAAGGAGGTTGAGGAAATAGAACCAGGTAGCTCGATGAAGACAATGGTTTAATGACCCAGTTCCAACTGCTATGACAGTCGTATGTCTGGTTTGGAGCGGCCTGGTATTTAAACCAGAGGACACACATTCCCAGGACACACAGTCCTTACCGTATTCTCCTTGAGCTAAGGTCACACAGTCCTCGCCCAACACTCATGGTAAGTCTTCAGGGTTGACTTCCAAAACCCTCACAAACTGGTCACCCGGCGATCCACAATTTACTGCTGGATGCTCTAGACCAAGGTCACTTCGTGGTCCCCAATTGACTGCAGGAGCACTGGGCCATGACGCCTAACCGTTTGGAGGATGCACAGTCCTCAAAGGTAACAAGCGTCGGTTCCACACAGGAATTTCTTCAGTGATGCTCAATCACTATGGGTTTTGTGGTTTGGTTTGTGGGTTTTTCCTCACTCATGATTTTCTCTCAAAGTCCTCAGAGGATGGGTTGCTCTCAAATGACAAGTGCCAGTTCTCTCTCGGAGCAGCCAACTAGCTAGTGGTTGTGGGGGTCGGCTATTTATAGCTAGGGTGCAACCTGACATGATAAGACATAAATGCCCCCAATGATATGACCGTCATGTGGATAAAAACGATTGGGGACAGCTGGCACTAAGCACAGCAACGGTCGGAATTTCGAACTATGAAAGTCCTCAGCTTATCATGATCCTCACTTGTAGGCAATTCGCACTGGCGAAATCCTAACTCCTCAGTCAGATCAATTTCCTCAGAGACCAGAAGACCTTCGTCTCTGTCACTGAAAAACTTGTCTGAACCGTAAGAGATTTCCAAAGGCTTCACTCGAAGAATTGTATGGGTTGAGGATTTTGGAGTTGAGCATCAGTTGGAAATTTTCCTTAGTATTACCTCGGCCCCCTTTAACAGTACGGTGTTTCCTATGACTCAAATAAAGGAAATGAAACTACGAGAACAAAAGTCTTCACGCTTCATATTCCTCGTTCATATCTTCAAGGTCACACCAACTTCTTCATTTTCAAAGTCTTCACCAAAGTCTTCAGAAAGTCTTCAGCAAAGTCTTCACTTGAAGACATACATTTTTAGGGGTCGATAATCTCCGAATATATCAAACTCCTCATCGACTTATAGAGCATGTGTATACTCACAAACACATTAGTGCCTTAACCTATAAGTCTTCAATAAACCAAAATCACTAAGGGGCACTAGATGCACTAACAATCTCCCCCTTTTTGGTGATTGATGACAAATAGGTGAAGTTTTCAATGGGGATAAACATATGAAGTGAAAGTACAGATTTTGAGGAATTTGATTGCAAGATATAGAAGAACTCCCCCTGAAGATGTGCATATTTGAGGAATTTGCTTTGGGCTGCAAATGCACATGGCAAGTTCAAAAACATGGAGAACTCCCCCTATATCTTGTAATTCATACACGCATTTGAATATATGAAATGAAGAATTTGAAATGCGTGAGGAAAATGGTGTCTGACGAAATTCAGCATGCATGCATTAAGGTATTTGAGGAAATAAACATGCGAGGAAATAGTTCAAAAGTGTCAGACCACCATCGGACTTAAGTTTACAACTCAATAATCAAAAACTTCAGAAGAGCGACAGTTGTAACTTAAACAAAAATAGCCCATATATATGTAGACCCGCTTGAAGACTAACTCAAATTTTCTCCCCCTTTGTCATCGAAGACCAAAAGGGAAGAAAAAGTGATGACTAACGCCCCATGAGGAATTTCATCTTGTTGGTGAAGAAGGAGCACCAGCGTTGTCGGGGTCAATTGTTGATGCAGGGCCAGCAGCAGTATCGTCAATGTCTTCATCTTCATCGCGCTCGCGAGATGAAGAATATGAACTGGTGACCATCAGAGGAACTTGGACTTTCTTGAACTTCTTCTGAGGACAACGAGCAAAGTCAGGATATTCTTCAAAATTCAGCTCATCCAATTCTTCAGAAGACATGATGTGATTTAGCACAGCCCAAGAGTGCTTGAGGTTTTCATGAGCATAGTAGTGGTTCCCCTTGACAGTGTTCTGCGTCACAGTCATATTCTGCACAATATACCCAAGTTGATGCTTTACCCACTTATGATTGCGATCGACCTTCTGATGAAGACTTATAAGAAGTTCCCGGTCAGTCATCAATCGAGGGGCACACTCTTTGGGAGCTGAGGCCTTTGCATCAGAGTCTTGTGTGGCAGTGTCATCATTTGTGGAGAAGGAAGCGGCCTTGTGAAATTGTCCATTCAGGGGATGTGTTCCTTCATCAATAACAGACTTGCCTTTCCCTTCAACTGATGAAATTGTACTCTTGATGACTTCAGTGGGTGGCAGGAAACTGAAGTGATTCTAGAAATCAGCTTTGTAGTGCACTGAGGACTTATCCCTGATGAATTTCATAATCCAGGGTGCATATGACTTCTGCTCAAATGGAGCGACAGCAGTACTGGCCAAAGTCCTCATGAAGAAATCATGCAAGTTAATGGGAATACCATGGATGACGTTGAAGAGCATATTCTTCGTGATTCCTTCAACTTCTTCTTCTTCAGAGTTGTGACCCTTCTGAGGACATAGTGTGTTTGTCAATATGCGATAGACTGTGCGAGGCACATAGAGCAGATCCTTCACTAAGAAGACTTGGCGTTGAGACTTTCCAGATGGCCATGTCTTCATCAGCACATTCATCAGTTGATTGGGTAGAGGAGGTTCATCAAACAACTTGCGAGCTTCTTCTGAGGGAATTTGGACTGGGACACACTGAAGCAATTCAGAGGCTTGAGCAGTGAAGTGTGTTGTGCCAGTCATCCAGTCCAATATCCAAGAGTTGATGTTTGAAGAATCTTCGCTGATATGCAACATGGCATAGAATTGAAGGATGGTTTCCTCATTCCAATCACAGATGTCAACACAAAATGGAAGAAGTCCAGCATCATATAGAACTTGAAGCACAGGAGTAAATGATGGAAGACTTTCCATGTCCGTGTGAGGAATCTGATGGTGCTTGAAGACTTTCTTCTTCTCATAGAGGACTGAAGCATAATAATTCAGTTGAGTGGGAGTCCAGAACCTGTTGCGACCAGCCCTTGCAGAGTCATAGGGGTTTGGTCCAGAGAAGAACATGTGTTCATCGAAGAAATTGGTCTTGAGGAATTTGGGACGAACAGAGCCTTTGAGAGGCAGTCTTGGCTTGGGTTGAAGATTTGTCCGTGTACGCCCCTTGATCTCCGTTGGGATGGAAGGAACAGCAGTCTGAGTGACTTGAAGAGTTGGTTCGTCAGTAGTGTCCGGAGCATCAATTTCCTCAGTTGTTGCTGCTGGAATTTCTTCAGGGTCTGGAAGGTACAGGTGTTCGGAATCTTTAGGTATTTCCTGAGTTTGTGCAGGTGACTGAGGAATCAACATTAGGGGAGTTGCCACAGGTGAATTGGGATGTGCAGATTCCCAATATTCATCATTGATGACAGGAGTAGTGTCACCAATGTCAACTTCTTCATCAATTTCTTCAGTGCCAGCAGTTAGCAGAAGCTGGGGCAATGATACCTTGGGAGTTGATGCAGTGTCATCAATGACAATTTCCTCATCAAGAGGCTCTAAGGAAGCAGCTGAATGATTCTCTTCTTCTTGAGGAATGTCATATGCTTCCCCAATTGGCACAATAGCATAGGCTGGTGCAGAGGAAATTGGAGTTGCATCAAGTGGTGTTGCTGAGGAAATTGTCAAAGTTTTCAACTTCTTCAACACAGGGGCTTCAGAAGTTGATGCTTTTCTTTTGAGGGGATTTTCCTCAGCAGTAGCAGTTTCCTCAGGAACGACTAATGCAGCCGCCCTGGGTGGTTCAGTTTCTTCAGGCACGGCGGATTCTTCAGCTGACCTATCAAATTCTTTAGGCACAACATTGGAGGTTGACCTGACATGTTCTTCAGTGGTCTAAGTTTCCTCAGCAGCACTGGCAGTTGCTTCTGGTGCAAAAGCATTTTCTTCAGCAGTTTCTTCAGGCTCAGCATTTTCATCAGCAGCCTGAGGAATTGCATCTTCAGCCTGAGCAATTTCTTCAGACTGAGTCTTTTGTGGTTGCGATCGAGCTGCAACCCTGGTGTTGTGATCCTTTACAGCTGCTTGAGCAGCCCTGACAAGTCTGACCTTGGTGCCCTTCCATTCAGCATCATATTTCTGTTGATCCAAAGAGAGAGTGCGAATCTCGGAGTGAACTGTGACGGGTTGATTTGGGGTCAAATTCATCACATTTTCGCGCAGAAACTTTTCTTTGCGAGTCTTGTTCCTCTTAGCTCTCTAAGCTTGCTCTCTCTTCCATTGTTCTTCAGAGATGAAGTGGGTGAGGACATGATCCACTTCAGGAGGCAGATTTAGTGAGGAAAGTGGAGTGCTTGGGTCCTCATGCCATATATCAATGAAGTTGAGGATCATCTTGGGATCCAGCATCAGAGGAACAGAGCTACCCTTTGCTTTAGAAGCCCTGTGCTGACGCTGTCTGATGATTTCTACCAATTCCTCATCATTGGCTTCATCATCATCACTATCATTGTCCTTAGAACGTGAGGGGACTGTAACCAGAGCCTTGCTGGTGTGATGACTTGGTCTTTGACCACGTCCAACTGTCTTCTTCAGTTTAAGCGCAGAGGGACTGTTTGAAGACTTTACAGTTGTGGAGGGGCTTGCAGTGAGCTTCGGAACTATCATGAAACCCTCGGTCCTTTTGCATGTTGCCAGATGCACTGGGGTTGAGGACTTTTTGGCTGTTGCAGATGACTGAGCAGCAATAGTTCCAGGTGCTGAAGGTTTTCTGGGTTGAGGCCTTTGACCTTGAGGAGTTTGCACTGAGGATTTTGAAGAGCCAATATTCAGAGCAGATTTCTTTACCATTTTCTTCGGAGCACTAGCAGAGGCTCCGACAGAGGCAGCAGCAGCAGAATCCTCGTTGAATTTCTTCACTGCCTCTTTGGCTTTCCTTGCCAACTTGGCTTGTTGCTTTTCCCACATGTCAGGAAAGTCCTCACCAGTTTTGAGGCTAGTAGGATCAGCAATTTGGTTAGGAGCAAGAGGAGGCCTGCTGCAAGGTGGTTTCACAGCGAATTTCATCATGTATTTTGGAGTTACATAACGATATTCTCTCCATTCTTTGGCCCATCTCCTCTCAATCTTTTGTAGACGGATCTTCCTCTGCTTGGTCGTCTCCTTTCCATGAGTTTCTTCATCAGGTGTGCAATATTCATCATACAGATCCTCAGGGATCTCAAATGCAGTGTGCACATCTAGCTTTTTCCCTCCTTTCTGAGGTTTCTTTCCATCAGACATTTTCTTCACTTGAGGAATATGAACTCTTGAAGATTCTGAAGAGGTACACAGTTTTTCTTCAAGTAGTGCTGCAAATGAGTTAAGTTTATGAGAACCTAGTGATTCATCAGTGGACATGTTGTACCTGTGAACAGAGTATAGGTGCGAAGAATTTGAAGAGGTCATATGTGTCATCAGAAATTTAAAGAGAGATAGGTGTGAGGAATTTGACCATGGATGTCTTGAGGAATTTTACTAAGTGTTCTTAGCCTTAGGTTCCAGAGTTGTGCAAATTTGAGAATTCGCACAATTGCGGAATCTTGAAGAAAGTCATTACTTAGGGAAAATCATCAAGTATCAAGTATGAGGAGATGTAAGGTGCTTGTGTATTTGATTTATAACGTATAAACACCTATTGAGGAATAGTAGTTGTAGTTGAGGATCAAACATGGGCAGTAAAAAAATTAATTACCCTAGTGAAGAACACGACGAACACAGAGATGAAATGAGGAAGTTCGTTTGTTCAGATCTCCCACGCCCTAGCTTGGCAGAAGGAGACAACTACAGTGGCGGCGAGATGAAGATTTCCGCGGCCGATGCGAGTACGGTGACGACGAGGTTGAGGCAACGAAGCTCTTCCTCACCGGCGATGATGACTTTAGCGGTGGCGCTAGGTTGGAGCTCGGGAGAGGGATGAGATGCGGAGTAACCGAGCACAATTGATGGGAAGGGGGCATTTATGGAGGAAGCGAAAACTGATCCTCCCGAAGATTTTGGACAGGATTACCCCTGACCCTTGCTCTCCACACGACAGGTGTCACCCACAGTCTGGGTAGTGAAGATTGTGGAGGATCATGGGTTATCCAAGCGCGGTAATCGGAACAGTTTGAGTGGGAACCGCCGAAAATTTTGGTAGTGAAGATTTCAATGTTTTCGTTCGCAGATTCTTCAGCTGTCAAGGACACAGTGAAGACTTTGAACAAATTTCAAAGTAGAACGCATATGAGGAATTTGTGAACAGGCTGGGTTGAGTTTAGCATAGACGGGGAAAGGGTCTGATCACATTCACTTAGATGAAAATAAAGTTGAAGAATTAGCAATAAGTGAATGCTGTTGAGGACATTGAAAAACTCAAATATATATATATAGTCAATGAAGAATATGAGTCTCAAAAGTTTTGAAGAATTTGAAAAGTTGATGGATTTGAAAACTTGAGGAATTTGCAAATTTGAGGAATTTTATAATTTGAAGAATTTACAACAGTGCTCAATTTTGAAGAATTTCAACTTTTGGTTGGTGGCGTAACCCACCGTATAAGAATGATGACTTCAGACACCGCTTACAATTGTCGTAGAGTTCTGAGAATCAAATTCTTCGTTAATTTCTTCACACTTAGAGAGCTATCCTTCATTGATTGAAGAAAAACGTTACTTCGTGTGTTGCACATCTAAGTCATCAATTTTGCATACGTGTTAGGATGTGTGTTCTTCATCAAAGAACATTCGAAGATTCTAAGATATTTAGCTCACACCGCAACTTGCAAAACCTCTTTTCATCCAAGGGCTTTGTGAAGATATCGGCCAGTTGTTCTTCAGTAGGAATGTGATTGATGGAGATGTCGCCCTTGAGTACATGATCTCAAAGAAAGTGATGACGAATCTGGATGTGCTTGGTCTTGGAGTGCTGAACTGGGTTGTACGCAATCCTGATGGCACTCTCGTTGTCGTAGTAAAGAGGCACATTCTTCAGCTTGATGTCGTAGTCCTTGAGGGTTTGCTTCATCCATAGTAACTGAGCACAACATGAGCCAGCAGCAATGTACTCAGCTTCTACAGTAGAGAGTGAAACTCAGTTCTGCTTCTTCGAGGACCAACAGACTAAGGATCGTCCGAGGAAATGACATGTGCCTGAGGTTGACTTGCGATCCACACGATCTCCAGCATAGTTAGCATCAGAGTATCCGACGAGGTGAAGATTTGAGCCCTTGGGATACCACAATCCAAGTGTTGGTGTGTGAGCTAAGTATCGAAGAATATGTTTCACAGCCTTATGGTGTGATTCCTTCGGTGTTGCTTGGAATCGAGCACACATGCAGACACTTAGCATTATATAAGGCCTAGATGCACATAGGTACAATAAGGAGCCAATCATGGAGCGGTATACCTTCAGATCAAAATCTTTACCATTTTCATCAGTGCAAAGATGGCCTTTTGAAGGCATTGGAGTTTTGACGCCTTTGCAATCTTGCATGTCGAATTTCCTCAGAACATCTTTGAGGTATTTCTCTTGTGAGATGAAGATGCCATTGTCTTACTGACGAATTTGAAGACCTAAGAAGAATTTCAACTCTCCCATCATAGACATTTGATATTCTTCACTCATCATATAGGCAAATTCATCACTGTAACGTTTGTCAGTACATCCAAAGATAATATCATCCACATATATTTGGCATATGAACAGTTCATTGTCATAGGATTTCGTGAAAAGAGTAGGGTCGAGTGAACCGGGTTTGAAGCGTTTCTTCATGAGGAATTCCTTCAGAGTGTCATACCACGCCCGAGGGGCCTGCTTGAGGCCATAGAGGGCCTTGTTTAGTCTGAAGACTTTGTCAGGATGCTTAGGATCTTCAAAACCTAGGGGTTGAGCAACATATACTTCTTCCTCAAGCTTACCATTAAGGAATGCACTTTTCACATCCATTTGATATAAAATGATATTATGATGGTTAGCGTAAGCCAGTAATATGCGAATAGCTTCAAGTCTAGCGACAAGTGCAAAAGTTTCATCAAAGTCAATTCCCTCAACCTGTGTATAGCCTTGAGCTACAAGTCGAGCCTTATTCCTCACCACAAGACCATTTTCATCTTGCTTGTTGCGGTAGATCCACTTGGTACCTATGAAGTTATGATTGCGAGGATCTAGCCGCTTGACAAGTTCCCACACGTTGTTGAGCTTGAACTGATGCAATTCCTCTAGCATAGCTTGAATCCATTCGGGCTCCTTGAATGCTTCATCAACTTTGGTGGGCTCTAAGATAGAGACAAAGGCAAAGTGCCCACAAAAGTTAGGTAAATTTGAAGCTTTTGAGTGTGTGAGAGGACCTGGTGCATTGATGTCATCGATGATTTTGTCAATCTGCACTTCATTTGCTACTCTTGGATGAGCAGGTTGACGAGGCTGAGGGGTCTCATCAGCACCATTTTCTTCAGGTATATCAACATGAGAGTCTTCATTTGTTGGAATGATTTCCTCAGTGGGTATGACATCTTCAATTGCCTTCAGCTTGATGGATTCCTCAGGAGATTGTTCATCTAACACAGAAGGCAGGTTCTCTCTTTGCGAGCCATTAGTTTCATCGAACCGCACATCTACAGTTTCAACCATCTTGTGATGGTAGGTGTTGAAGACTTTGTAGTTGTGCGAGTCCTTTCCATAACCAAGCATAAAACCTTCATGTGATTTCGGTGCAAACTTAGGACTATGGTGAGGATCTCTGATCCAGCATTTTGCGTCGAAGACTTTGAGATAACTTATATTGGGTTTCTTGCCTGTCATGAGCTCATATGAAGTCTTCTTGAGGAATTTGTGAAGATATACCCTGTTGATGATGTGGCATGCAGTATCAATTGCTTCAGGCCAGAAGCGACGAGGGGTTTTGTATTCGTCAAGCATGGTCCGAGCCATCTCAACAAGAGTCCTGTTCTTGCACTCCGCGATGCCATTCTGCTGAGGAGTGTAAGGAGCAGATAACTCATGAGTAATACCAAGTTCATCAAGATATTCATCAAGGTTAGTGTTCTTGAATTCAGTCCCATTATCACTCCTGATATGCTTGATCTTGATGCCAAAGTTGGTGGAGGCCCTTGAAGAAAATCATCTGAAGACATCTTGCACTTCATTTTTGTACAGAATGATATGCACCCATGTGTAACGAGAGTAATCATCAACAATGACAAATCCATACAAACTGAAGAATTTGTTAGTACGGAGTAGTGAGTGGGACCAAAGAGATCCATATGAAGCAATTCAAAAGGTCGCGTAGTGGTCATGATTGTCTTCGAGGGATGCTTGGATCTGGTCATCTTCCCAGATTCACATGCACCACAAAGGTGGTCCTTGAGGAATTTGACACCCTCGATGCCAATGACGTGCTTTTTCTTCACGGGTGTGTGCAGATTCCTCATACCAGCATGTCCAAGTTGTCGATGCCTTAACCAGCCTTCTAAGGACTTTGCAAGTAAGCAAGTGGCAGGTTGAGGACCTGTAGAGAAATCAACAATATACAAGTCTCCTCTCCTAAAGCCTTCGAAGACTTTGGAATTGTCAGATTCCATGATGACAACAGAACGACATTTTCCAAATAGGACAACCATATCAAGATCACAAAGCATTGAGACAGACATAAGGTTGAACCCGAGGGATTCAACAAGCATCACCTTATCCATGGTTCGGTCCTTTGAGATAGCAACCTTACCAAGTCCCAATACCTTGATTTTTTTCCTTTGTCTGCGTAGGTGATATGCTTCAGAGGAGATGGAGTGAGTGGCAAATTCATCAGTAGATTCTTGTCACCTGTCATGTGGTTTGTGCATCCACTATCGAGAACCCACTCAGTAGCTTTTAGAGTATCATCCTGCAGATGAATTAGTACAACTTACGAACTCATATGCTTCAGAGTGAAGAATATGATATCAATTTCATCGGACAGAATTTCATCACACAAGATAGTAAGCAAGTAGAGTGAGGACGTGAGAAATGAAGAATTCAATTCATTATGGTTAGCTTACGTGCTTTCAAGCATTTCCTCAGGTCTCCAGCAAATTCATCAGATGTTCAAATTCATCTGAAGACCTGACCCTGCATAAGATGTCAGTTTGTTTTCTTCACCACCCACATCTGGAGGGGTGGCAAAGAGTTCATCATTCTGCGAGCATCATGTGAGAAGGGAGGCATTGAAGCAAGTAAGCTTCGTTTCATAGGGTGAGGTTTAGAGTACTCAAATGAATAAGCAGAGAAATTCTTCGAGGACTTATGAACATAATGATTTGAAGAATAATGCACATATTCATAACTCTTAGGTTTTCCTTGCAGAACAGAGCCATTATCACAAGAACGATGATTTTGACCATTTGAGGAATTTGGTCCAAGTGAGGACTTTGATTCACTTGAGGAATTTGATCTGGGGTTCCGATTCTTCATGAGTGGTGTCGTGAGGACATTCACTTGAAGATTTTGTAGGCAGCTCTTGGGAACCCAGATTTTCTTCATAGGAGAACTGTTCCTGCAATTAGTTCCAACATATCTAGCAAATACTTCACTTCTCTGATTTTTGAAGAATCTGTAATTGGAGTCAAGTGACTCATCAGAGGAATATGAAGTTTCACAAGTAAAGCCAGATAAAGTGGATGGATCTACATGGGATCCTTTTGCAGCAACCCATGAGGTTTTGGGGTACTGCTCAGGTGTCCAGTAGGACCATCAGCGTTGAGTTTCCTCACAAAGGCAATATCCTCTTTCCTAGGGTTCTTGTTCAGTATCTGCTTTTTGAGGACATCGCAAAGGGTTTGATGCCCTTTGAGACTTTTGTACATGCCTGTCACATACAATTCCTTCAACCCTGCATTTTCATCAGTGATACTAGTGGTATCCTTAGATGAGGAATTTAAGACCCCGGGAATAGTTGAAGAAATTGTAGCAATAGAAGCACTTGAACATTCAGGTGAAGAATTAGCATTTTCATGTTCGATGCATTTCAAACAAGGTGGAATGAAATCTTCCTGAGCAGCACTGATCTGTTGAGCCAGTAAGGAATCATTTTCAATTTGGAGATCCTCATGTGACACCCTCAGTTTCTCAAGATCTTGCTTTCCTTGAAGAAATTCATAAGAAAGCTTCTCATGATCAGGTCATTATGATGACTCTGTAGGTTATTATACTTTGTCTGAAGACTTTTAAGATCAACAGACAGAGTTTGAGTCCGATCCACTTCATGGTTTAATAGATCATCACTTTTGTCTAGTATTTTCTGAAGCTTTTCAAGTGCACTTTGTTGCTTAGTGGCAATTTTAACAAGTTTAGCATAGCTAGGTTTCACATATTCATCAGATTCACCTTCACTTGATTCAGATGAGGAATGATGTTTGTGTACCTTTGAGCCTTTTGCCATGAAGCAATAAGTGGGAGCATAATCATCATTGCTGACGTCAGAGTTGTTGGAGTAGTCGTATTCTTCATTGTTGAAGATAGACTTGCTGACAAAGGCGGTAGCGAGAGCAAGGCTAGCGACACCAGATTCCGATTCCTCCTTGGATTCTTCATATTCTTCATATTCTTCAGATTCTTCCTCAGAATCCATTTCCTTGCCGATGAATGCTTGAGCCTTTCTGGAACCATTCTTCTTGTGCTTTGAGGACTTTGAAGATGAGGACTTTGCAGATGAGGACTTTGAAGATTTATTCTATTTCTGCGAGTCGTCAAAACTATCATCCTTGTATTTCTTCTTCTTCTTTGAGTCTTTTTCCCAGAGAGGACAATCAGAGATAAAGTGGCCAGGCTTCTTGCAACGATGACATGTTCTCTTTTTGTAATCTTCTGAGGAATCTGATTTCCTCAAGCCACTTTTTGATGACTTTCCAAATCCACCTCTTCTTGAGAACTTCTGGAATTTCCTCACAAGCATAGCTAGTTCCTGACTTAGTTCCTCAGGATCACCAAGGCTGCTGTCAGAATCTTCTTCTTCAGATGAGGAAATTGCTTTTGCCTTCAGAGCACGAGATCTTCCATAGCTTGGCCCGTAGAGGTCTCTCTTTTCAGCTTGTTGGAATTCATGAGTATTGAGTCTCTCAAGAATATCAGCAGGATCAAGAGCTTTATAGTCTCCACGTTCTTGGATCATCAAAACGAGAGTATCAAATGAGGAATCGAGAGATCATAGCAGTTTCTTCACCACTTCATGGTCAGTGATATCAGTGGCACCTAGTGCTTGAAGTTCATTTGATATATCAGTGAGGCGATCAAATGTTTGCTAAACATTTTCATTGTCAAGCCTCTTGAAGTGGTTGAAGAGATTGCGAAGAACATCAACACGAGAGTCACGTTGAGTGGAAACACCTTCGTTGACTTTGGACAGCCTATCCCAGATAAGCTTACAGACTCCAAAGCGCTAACTATGCCATACTGACCTTTGCTCAGATGGCCATAGATGATATTCTTCGCTTGAGAATCGAGTTGCTTGAATCTCTTCACATCAGCAGCAGTGACAGTGGGAGCGACAGAGGGCACACCATTTTCCACAATATACCAGAGATCGTTGTCAATAGCTTCAAGGTGCATACACATCTTGTTCTTCCAGTAGGGGTAGGCCATCCCATCGAAGGTAGGACAGCCCGCGGAAACCTTGATCATACCTGCAGTCGACATAACTAAAACTCCAGGTGGTTAAACCAAAATCACACAAAGCGAGGGAGTACCTGCTCTGATACTAATTGAAAGTGCGTTCTATCGACTAGAGGGGGGTGAATAGGCGATTTTTACAAATTCATCTCTTGAGGAATTTGAAATGTGATGAATAACTAGCAGCAAAATAAGTACTCAGGTGCATGAGGAGCATAGTATCAACTTAGTCATCATGATGAAATGAAACATGAACGAACAGTGAGTAGCGCGGTAAGGATAAGCAGTGATGAACAAGGCAACTTGAAGAATTTGAGGTGAGGAATTTGCGAAAGTCTTCAGTCAAATTCTTCAAATAGTAACAATCAATTTCATCAACGGGTTTGTGAGGAATAAGGAGGTTGAGGAAATAGAACCAGGTAGCTCGATGAAGACAATGGTTTGATGACCCAGTTCCAACTGCTGTGACAGTCGTACGTCTAGTTTGGAGCATCCTGCTATTTAAACCAGAGGACACACGGTCCCAGGACACACAGTCCTAACCATATTCTCCTTGAGCTAAGGTCACACAGTCCTCGCCCAACACTTGTGGTAAGTCTTCAGGGTAGACTTCCAAAACCCTCACAAACAGGTCACCTGGCGATCCACAATTTACTGCTGGATGCTCTAGACCAAGGTCACTTCGTGGTCCCCAATTGACTGCAGGAGCACTAGACCATGACGCCTAACCGTCTAGAGGATGCACAGTCCTCAAAGGTAACAAGCGTCGGTTCCACACAGGAATTTCTTCAGTGATGCTCAATCACTATGGGTTTTGTGGTTTGGTTTGTGGGTTTTTCCTCACTGATGATTTTCTCTCAAAGTCCTCAGAGGATGGGTTGCTCTCAATTGACAAGTGTCAGTTCTCTCTCGGAGCAGCCAACCAACTAGTGGTTGTGGGGGTCAGCTATTTATAGCCAGGGTGCAACCTGACATGATAAGACATAAATGCCCCCAATGATATGACCGTTATGTGGATAAGAACGATTGGGGACAGCTGGCGCTAAGCACAGCAACGGTCGGAATTTCGAACTATGAAAGTCCTCAGCTTATCATAATCCTCACTTGTAGGCAATTCGCACTGGCGAAATCCTAACTCCTCAGTCAGATCAATTTCCTCAGAGACTACAAGACCTTCGTCTCTGTCACTGAAAAACTTGTCTGAACCGTAAGAGATTTCCAAAGGCTTCACTCGAAGAATTGTATGGGTTGAGGATTTGGGAGTTGAGCATTAGTTGGAAATTTTCCTTAGTATTACCTCGGCCCCCTTTAACAGTACGGTGTTTCCAATGACTCAAATAAAGGAAATGAAACTACGAGAACAAAAGTCTTCACGCTTCATATTCTTCGTTCATATCTTCAAGGTCACACCAACTTCTCCATTTTCAAAGTCTTCACAAAGTCTTCACCAAAGTCTTCAGCAAAGTCTTCACTTGAAGACATACATTTTTAGGGGTCGATAATCTCCGAATATATCAAACTCCTCATCGACTTATAGAGCCTGTGTATACTCACAAACACATTAGTGCCTTAACCTATAAGTCTTCAATACACCAAACTCACTAAGGGGCACTAGATGCACTAACACTAACTAATCAAGGGGGATTAGCCCCTGATGATGGCCACGTCGGCGCCCACCGGAGCGGGGCCAGCGGCGACCATCCGCACGGCGGCGATACATCAGAGTTGCGCCTCCGGTGACAATTTGGCGCGCGGAGGGCACCCGGAGGAAGTCTGTGCACGCGCGCATCCACCGCTGCGGCAGAGGGGGCTCGGGGGCCACCGGAGCTACGGCCGGTGACGACCCGAGCGGCGGCGAGCTTTGGGCAGCAAGGGAACGGCGCCTATGGCGAGGGACAGGCCGCGAGAGGAGGGGAAACAGAGCACGAGCTCACGACGGGGTTGCTGGAGGAGACGGCGAGCTCGGGGACGCGCAGATGACCTCGAAATGCTAGAGGAAAGCTTTGGTGGCCGGCGGGGAAGAAACGGCGACGACGTGTCGTGGAGGGCTCCCGGCTTCTTCTAGCATCACGAGGGGGGTGAGGGGTCATTGTGGGGATGCTGGTGGGCTCAGAGGGGCGCGGGAGCGGCTAGAACGAAGGCGGCGAGCTCGAGCAGGGCTCGGCCATGGCGGCAGGGAGGAAAAGGGGGGAGAGAGAGCTGTGGCAGCTGGGAGGAGGAGAAATGGAGGGAGGGCTCGATCTGCACGTCTCCCTGGAGTCTATCCCTCCATCCAGGCGGGCACACAGGCAGGAGGTGGCCGGCACGCGGCGACCACGCGCCCGGCATCCTTCTGGCCGGAGGTGGAAGAAGACCGGTTCGCCCCTGTGGGCTGGGCCGGCTTCTTCCCTGGCCCAGGTGGGCTTTCTTCCCCTCTTTTTTTCCATTTCTTACATTTGTTCCATTTTATTTTCAGGCACATATCCTATTTTAAAATACCCCAAATATTTTATATATTGAAGTTTGAATATTTCAAACTCATCTGAAAAGTTTCAGGATATTTTAAAAACTAAAATAATGATAATGCTATATTTGATATTTTCAGTAGCTTTATCATTTATTTTTAAATTGCTTCGGTTGTTCAAATATTTAAAATGACCCCTGTTATAATCATGTCCATATTTATCAGACATAGGGAACATTTTGTAAGGGCATTTCGGATTTGTTGCATTTTCACCAACTTTGAATTATTTTGATTCAATGTGAGCTTGGGGTTTCTTTTAGTCCCCATTTCATGTTGATGAAAAATTGAAACATGATGCAACACCCATGTTGTCCTATGACATCTAGCTAGGGATGTGACAAAACACAACCGGCACAACTATTTAGGTGGTCCCTAGAAGCATCGGTTAGTCCATTATAAAAGATCTCAAGTATTTTTTTTCTTGAGAGGATGATCAGGCAAAGCATTAAGTAATTGGAGAAGCCTCCCCCAAGCTCGTGGGAGACTCTCGTCTTCAATTTGCACAAAGTTAAATATTTCTTGCAAGGCAGCTTGTTTCTTATGGGAAGGAAAATATTTTTCAGAGAAGTAATATATCATATCCTGGGGACTACGCACACAACCAGGAGCAAGAGAATTAAACCATATCTTAGCATCACCCTTTAATGAGAAAGGAAACAACTTAAGAATATAGTAATAACGATTTTTTTCCTCATGAGTAAATAGGGTGGATATATCATTCAATTTAGTACGATGTGCCAGAATAGTTTCAGATTCATAACCATAGAAAGGATCAGATTCAACCAAAGTAATGAACTCATGATCGACAAAGAATTCATAATCCTTATCAGTAACAAAGATGGGTGAAGTAGAAAACTTAGGATCATATTGCATTCTAGCATTCAAAGATTTTTCCTTCCACTTGCATAACAGTTTCTTAAGATCATCTCTATCCTTACAAGCAAGAAAGTCGCTAGCTACCCCTCCTTCCATAACATAACCCTTAGGTATATTAGGCAATTCATATCTAGGAGAGCTAGGTCTAGCAAGTGTCTCGTAGTGTTCAGTTTCAATAATTTCATCAGTTTTAGAGATATCATCATTTTCAACATTGACACTAGCAATTTGTTCATCAAGAAATTCACCTAGTGGCACCATATTATCAAGCAAAGTATCATCATAAGCATCATGCATAGCAGAACTGGCATCATCAATTACTTGCGACATATCTGAAGTACTAGCAGTTGTGGTGTCGCAAACTTACTATAAACATAAGGTGAATCAAGTGCAGAGCTAGATGGCAGTTCCTTACCTCCCCTCATAGTAGAGGGATAGATCTTGGTTTTTGGGTCTTTCAGATTCTTCATAGTTATCAACACATATAAATCCCAAGTGACTCAGAGAATAGAGCTATGCTCCCCGACAACGGTGCCAAAAAAGGTCTTGATAGCCCACAAGTATAGGGGATCGCAATAGTTTTGGAAGGTAGAGTATTCAACCCAAATTTAGTGATTTGACACAAGGGGAGCCAACTAATATTCTCGAGTATTAGCGGTTGAGTAGTCAAATCAACCACACCTGAAAGACTTAATATCTGCAACAAAGTATTCAGTAGAAAAGTAGTATGAAAGTAACGGTAACGGTGGCAAAAGTGACAGTAGTGATTGTAGTAGTAGCAATAGAAAAGTAACTTAGCAAGGATCAATATGTGAAAATCTCGTAGGCAATGGATCAGTGATGGATAATTATGTTGGATGGCATTCATCATGCAATAGTTATAACATAGGGTGACACAGAACTAGCTCCAATTCATCAATGTAACATAGGCATGTATTCTATATATAGTCATACGTGCTTATGGAAAAGAACTAGCATGACATATTTTGTCCTACCCTCCCGTGGCAGTGGGGTCCAAATGGAAACTAAGGGATATTAAGGCCTCCTTTCAATAGAGAACCAGACCAAAGCATTAGCACTTAGTGAATAGATGAACTCCTAAAACTACGGTAATCACCGGAAGGAATCCCAATTATTGTCACCCTGGGGGATGCGGATCATAACTCGTAATAGGTGTCTACAACTTGCAAGATAGGATCAAGAACACATATATATTTATGAAAACATAATAGGTTCAGATATAAAATCATGGCACTCGGTCCCTAGTGGCAAGCCTACGATACTAGGGATCAAACCCTAACAAAACTAACTCGATTACATGATAAATCTCATCCAACCCATTACCGTCCAGCAAGCCTACGATGGGATTACTCACGAACGGCGTAGAGCATCATGGAATTGGTGATGAAGTATGGTTGGCGATGACGATGACGCTGATTTCCCCTCTTCGGAGCCCAAAACGAACTCCAGATCTGGCCTCTCGAGTAAGAACAGGAGGTGGCGGCGGCTCTGTAACGTGAAACGCGATGAACTCTTCTTATTTATTTTTTTACCATGAATAGGAATATATAGAGTTGGAATTGAGGTCGGTGGAGCCACAGAGGGCCCACAAGCTTGCCAGGTGCGACCAGGGGGGTGGCCGCACCCTACAGGCTTGTGACCTGTGGGTGGCCCCCTTCCGGTTGATTCTTTCGCCAGTATTTTTATTAATTCCAAAAATAATCCCCGTAAATTTTCAGGTCAATCTAAGAACTTTTATTTCTGCACAAAAATAACACCGAGGCAATTCTGCTGAAAACAGCGTCAGTCTGGATTAGTTCCATTCAAATCATGCAAATTAGAGTCCAAAACAAGGGCAAAAGAGTTTGGAAAAGTGGATACCATGGAGACGTATCAAATAGCAAGCCACCCAAATGAGCAATAGTATCAGAATTGTATTTCACTTTTTTCAAAACATTTGCATTGAAGTGCTCTTGCTTCATAATAGTTATCAAACTCATATAAGCATTGACTAGGATGTTTGTTGTGAGGGATATCACCTTCATGAAACTTTAATAAAGAATTTACCTCTACCACCTGTGGATGTGGTGGTGTGTTGAGCCCATGTATTTCTTCAATAGGTGGCAAATTCTTAACATCCTCAACTTTAACACCCTTTTCCTTCATAGATTTCTTTGCCTCTTGCATATCTTCAGTATCGAGAAATAAGATACCTCTCTTCTTCGGAGGGGTTTATGGTGGTGGTTCATAAAGAGTCTAATCATCATAGTTCTTCAATATGTTATTCAATAATTTCTCAGCTTGTTCAACAGTTCGTTCCCTGAAAACACAACCAACACAACTATCTAGGAAGTCCCTAGAAGCATCGGTTAGTCCATTATAAAAGATATCAAGTATTTCATTTTTCTTGAGAGGATGATCAAGCAAAGCATTAACCAATTGGAGAAGCCTCCTCCAAGCTTGTGGAAGACTCTTTTCTTCATTTTGCACAAAGTTAAATACTTCCAATAAGGCAGCTTGTTTCTTATGAGCAGGAAAATATTTTCCAGAGAAGTAGTAAATCATATCGTGGGGACTACGCACACAACCAGGAGCAAGAGTATTGTACCATGTCTTAGCATCACCCATTAATGAGAACGGAAATAACTTAAGGATATAATAGTACTGAATCTTCTCATCATGAGCAAAGAGGGTGGCTATAACATTCAACTTAGTAAGGTGTGCCACTACAATTTTAGTTTCATAGCCATGGAAAGGACCAGATTCAACCAAAGTAATTAACTCTAGGTTGACAGAGAATTCATAATCCTTATCGGTAACACGGAGAGGTGAAGTAGCAAACTTAGGATCACATTTCATTCTAGCATTCAAAGTCTTTTCCTTATACTTCTATAGTAGTTTCTTAACATCATATCTATCCTTACAAGCAAGAATCTCTCTAGCTATTTCTCTATGCAAATCATAACCATCAGGTATCTTAGGCATTTCAAATCTAGGAGAGCTAGGCCTATTAAGTGTTTCATAATCATAAATTTCAAAGTTCTCATCAGTTCCAGTAGATTCAACAGTTTCAATAATTTCATTCTCCTTAGCTCTATCAATTTGTTCATCAAGGAATTCACGTAATGGCATAGTTTCATCAAGCATGGTACTAGCATCATCATAAGCATCATTCATAGTAGAAGTAGCATCATCAATATTAGGATTAATAGCATGTGGTGGTGTTGCAAGTTTACTCATTACAGAAGGTGAATCAAGTGCAAAGCTAGATGGTAGTTCCTTACCCCCCTCGTCTTAGAGAGAAAAATCTTGGTTTTGGTATCCTTCACATTCTTCATAGTGATAAATTGATATAAATCCCAAATGACTCAACAAATATTGCTTTGATCCCCTGCAATAACGCGAGAAAAAGGTCTAGATAACCCACAAGTATAGGGGATCGCAACAATTTTCAAGGGTAGAGTATTCAACCCAAATTTATAGATTCGACACAAGGGGAGCCAAAGAATACTTGAGAGTATTAGCAGTTGAGTTGTCAATTCAACCACACCTTGAGATAAATAACGGCAGCAAAGTGATTAGTAACACGGTAATATGATAGGTTTGATAGTAGGCAAAGTCTCCTCCAACTCATCATCATGTCTCGGTAGGCAAGGGGCTAGCATGGCCCGAGCGAGACGCTGGAACATTACTCCAGTGTTCGCATGGCCGAAGGGCATGCAGACGTAGTTGTTCGGGTAGGCCCACCCATGGTCAGCATGCGCCAGTCAGAAACAGCCCTAGGACGATGCCTCATTGATGGCGAGTGCATTGACGCGGGCACGAGGCTGGTCGACCGGGACGACGATGGAGACTACGATTGGTGGTGCAGGGCAATCCCTTCCTTGCTTGGCATGTGCCTCCTGAAGTTCCTTGATCGCCTTGATTATAGACTCTTGTGAGCTTGGCGCCTCGCGTCGAGCCCCTGGTTCTGACAATGGCGCATTGGGATGCACCTCAAGGTTGTGCCCGAACGTCTCCCTTGTCTCACCGGCCAAGCTGGGGCCTCCTGGGCGGAAGCCCCCGAGCCTGACCCAAGGGGGGCGCCGAGCACACCTTCCTATGCGACGGGAGGGGTGGCTCCGTCCCCGAATGCAGAGTGCAAGGCTCCACCCTTGGAGGTTCTAGCCTCCCGGTGCCCCGCGAGGGTGAGCTGCTTCTTCGCCCTGCATTTATCCTCGTGTGGCGGGGCATCCTCCTCATCATCCGAGCATTCGGATGCAGCCGCGTGGTAGGCACGGTCGAGGGAGCAGATGGCATCCTTTTCATCGTAGGCGATGGTGATGATGCCGCCACTCCCCGGCATCTTGAGGACATTGTAGCCATGCTAAGTCACCGTTGTGAACTTGGTGAGGGCCAAGTATCTGAGGATGGCATTGTATGGGAGGTGGATGTGGGCGGCGTCAAAGACGATGGTCTCGGTACGATAGTTCTTGCATCCACCGAAAGTGACGGGCATGCATACTTGCCCGATGGGGACCGTGGAACCATTAGTGACTCCTCATAAGGGCTTGGTTGGCATAAGTTGGTCGTACGGTACTTGGAGTGTCTCAAAAGTCTCGATGGAGAGGACATTGAGCTCGGCTCCACTGTTGATGAGGGTCTTGGTGACAAGGACATTGCTGATGATCGGAGTGCACAACATGGGTAGCTTGTCGGCCATGGCTGAGCACCTGAGCTGATCCCTCGAGTCGAAGGTGACGATAGTGTGGGACCACTTGAGGGGGTGCATGGCCTCGGGATTTGGGAGTGCCGCGTTCACTTCCCCTGCGAACTGCTTGAAGACGTGATTGGAGGCTGGGGCCTGAGCGCCACCCAGGATACAGGCCACGGCCCTGATCTCCTGGAAGCCCCCAGCCCCGTTGTCCTGCCTGTCCTCTTCCTTCCTCCTGGGTGGAGGTGGTAGTGGTGGTATGCCGGCCTCACGAGGGTGGACCTCACGAGGCTGACCGCGTCGAGACCCCTCCGGAGGGTCATCGCGCCAGTGGTCCTCCCGAGCCTGATCGCGCCAACGGTCCTCCTGAGATTGGTCGAGCCAGCGGTCCTCCCAAGGCTGGCCGCACCACCCCTGGCGCTGGTCCCTGTTGTCCCGGTGGCCTCCGCCGCGGCCCTCGCCGCGCCCGAAGCCACGGTCCATGTGTCTGGGCCGTCGGCCAAAGTGTTCGGCGCGGACTAGCCTGAGCTCCTGGCACTCGGTGGTGTCGTGGTTGTTGGTGCCATGGGAGATGCAGGTCGGCCTCCCCCCTACAGGGTGCTCCTCGCCTTGGCTACACTTTGCCTCAGGCTTGGCTACAAGTACCGTTGGGGCCTTGCGCTTCGCCTCCTTCTCCTTGGTCTTATTCTCCTCCGGCTCTGCCGTCGAAAGCTCACGGAGACACATGCGACCCTCTTCTGCCTTGGCGCACTTGTTGGCCAGGTCGAACATCTCCAGGGCGGAGCACAGTTCGTCACTCATGGCGAGCTCTTCCTTCATCTTGAGGTCGGTGATGCCATCGGCGAAAGCGGAAATGATGGCCTCATCCAACGCCTTCGGGATCTTCAGGCGCATTGTGGTGAAGCACTGTATGTACTTGTGCATGGTCTCCCCATCCTGTTGCTTCACACGCCGCAAGTCGTTCACGGTGAGCGCACGGTCATGGGTACCTTGGAAGTTGGTGACGAAGCGCTTGCGCAAGTCTTCCCAGGAGGTGATGGATTCCACTGGGAGGTTAAGGAACTAGGAGAGCGCGCCGCCCTTGAGCGCCATGGGGAACCAGCACGCCATGACCTTGTTGTCCCTGCCGGCAGCTCGGATGCTCAACGAGTAGAGTTGTAGGAACTCGGCGGGAACCGTGGTGTCGTCGTAGCGAGGCGGGAGATCGGGTTTGAACTTACAGGGCCATGTAGTTGGATGGAGCTCCGACATGATGGTGAGGTAGCCCACCGGCTCGACGGGTGCTGCTACGCGTGTGGGCGCGGCCCAGTCTTGGCGCTCTTGAGGGGCCACCTCGAGTGGCGCCCGGTCGTGGTGCTGGTTCTGCAGCACGGGGAGCGCGCGCGTCGACTCATGGTTGGGGCACCACCTGGTAGCTTACTTCATCTCCTACCCTTTCTCGTGGCCTGCGAGGATGTTTGCACGGGCGCGCCTCACACCTGGGCTCGGGGTCGGCGTCCTGTTGCGGAGGAGGTGGCGGTGCATCATGGTCCACATCATTTGCCAGGGAAGGTCGGGGTTGAAACAAGTAGGAGGGTGCAGAGGCGTCACCAACAGCACTGACGAGCTCTGCGATGCGCCGAAGCCAGGCGTCATAGTATTCGGGGGCGGGGCGGTAGTGAAGCAGCTCGTTCGCCATGGCGAGCATGCCCGAACCGCGCGTCGGCCCGGGCCTAACGTGGGAGGATGACCCGGTTGCTGCGACGATCGACGGGGTGGCAGTGCGGCCATTGCGTTGCGCGGTGGGAGGCTGGGAGGAATCCTGTTGTTCGTGAGCATCCGGGCCCGTGGCAGCATTGGCCGCTGGCGATGGGGACCGATGCACGCTGGCGAGGCCCATGGGTGTAGTCTGGGCGACGCGTGTTGTGTGGCGCTCGGCGCGGGTTTGGCGGGCGTCGGCCATCAAAGCGGCGAGGTGGAAGAAGAGCTTGGCTTGAGGAAAGCTTCGACGCGCCCCCTACCCGACGTGCCAAATATCGGATTTCTAGCTCCCCAAAACTCTCAAGGTTCAAACACAAGGGCATGTGCGAAAGTTCCCTGTAGCCTCGCCCAACCTAGCTTGCTACTCGATGGTTACTACGGGGAACTCACACGATAACGAGGAAGAAGATGAACACGACAATTTACCCAGCTTCGGGTTGCTATGAAGCGTAATACCCTACTCCTGCTTTGGTGGATTGCCTCTCGCGGAGGTTTGGTGGATGAACTAGTACGGTGGGCTTGAGCCTCGCGAGGGCGCTCAAGAGGTGTTCTTGGCTCTCTACCTGGTGGTGGTTCATCGAGTGGCTAAGTGTTGGACCCCCGGATCCCCTTCTATGGTGTGACCTAGCCTCTATATATAGCGGTGGCACGGGTCCTCTTCCCTTATCACAATGGCGGGAAGGTATCCCACAACGGCCAATTTTGAAGGGGGACAGGAGTACATCCACCCCTGTCCAAAGGTGGTCTTCGCTTGCAAGGTGGCTGTCGATGATGTAGTGGTGGGTTCGGCGATGACATCCGTCCCGCGGGGCTCGCGATCATGGTCTTGTTGCACCAGAATGGAAACCCTTGGGCGGCGCTTTGGGAATCCGCGTACGTCCTTGCTCCCTTTGCACCAATGGGGAAACTGTCCTTCCTGGCGCGCTGGCGGCCGCCTGTCCTTCCTTGCGTCACCTTTGACATCTAAGGCCGGGCTTTGCATAGAGATCTCCGCTACTCAGGAGGGGGCCTGAGGAGGCCCATCCTTGCTGGCTTTGGTGCCGTCCAACCTCACGAGCTCGAGGTCCTCATGAGGACCTTGTCTCGAGTAGAGCTGCGCTCGGCCAAGCCTGGCTGATGAAGTGGGCCATGTCCTGCCTCGCGGGTAGGCAGGTCTGGGTACCCCCATTTCAAGAACACCGACAGGTTGAAGCAGAACCAGTCAGTAATTGTGATGCCACGACAACAGTCAAGTTTTTGAAGAAGTTGATCTTCTGTTTTGGTTATCCACATAGCATCATCAAGGTTAACAAAACCAACCTCTACAAGGAAGTTATGGAACATATTTGTCAGCGCAAACACATCAGGCTTGACTTATCTGTTGTTGGTCATCCACAGTCTAATGGACAGGCTGAGCGAGCTAATCAAGAGATCTTGATAGGAATAAACCCCCGACTCATGGTTCCCTTACAACGTACTCCTAGTTGCTGGGTCGAGGAACTCTCCGCAGTACTTTGGAGCATACGAACCACTCCGAACAGATCTACGGGGTATACACTGTTCTTTCGTGTTTATGGAGCAGAGGTAGTGCTACCAAGTGATATTGGGCATGATTCCCCCAGAGTCATTGCATAAGTTGAAGCAGACAGTGAGAAGGCATGTCAGGATTCCGTAGAGGCCTTGGAAGAAGAGCGTGACCTCGCGGCGGCTCGATCATCTATATATCAGCAAGACTTGCATCGCTACCACAGTCGCATGTAGGATCGAGAGAGGCGTGTCTAGAGGGGGGGTGAATAGACTACTAGCAGAAATTTAAAACCTAACCTTTTCCCAAGTTAATTGGTTGGCAGATTTTAACTACTTTAGCAAGTCTAGCAAGTCTAACAGCCCTACACATGCATGTCTACAAATATGGCAGCGGAAAGTAAAGACATTGCACACGTGAGTAAAGAGATGGGATAGGAAGATCAAACGCAATAGGAGACGCAAGGATTTTTCCCGTGGTTCCGATAGGTGGTGCTATCGTATGTCCACATTCATGGAGTCTTCAACCCACGAAGGGTAATGGTCGTGAGAGTCCATGAAGGGATCTATCCACGAAGGGTTCCACGAAGATGCAACCTTGACTATTCCATGCGGCTTTCGTCCACGAAGGACTAGCCTCACTATGGGTAGATCTTCACGAACTAGGCGATCTCCTTGCCCTTACAAACTTCTTGGTTCACTCCACAACACGAAGTAGGAGTCTCCCAAGCGACACCTAACCAATCTAGGAGGAAGTACC
The DNA here is from genome assembly GCA_022496015.1 of Hordeum marinum. Classification (NCBI taxonomy): domain Eukaryota; kingdom Viridiplantae; phylum Streptophyta; class Magnoliopsida; order Poales; family Poaceae; genus Hordeum; species Hordeum marinum. Next base: position 377,296,751 of record CM039678.1, on the reverse strand, counting down.
CTCCAAAAGGTAATAGGCTCGGTAATGATGATGAACTCCTTGCTCTTGTGCTTCAAGATGATAGACTCATCAACACACAATCTCTCTCACACATATTTGGCTTGGTAGAAGAGATTGGATTGGTGGAAAGCAACTTGGGGAGGCTAGAAATCAAGATCCATATGGTTGGAGTGGAAGATGTTGACCTTAACACAAGGGTAGGTGGTTCTTTCTCAGAAAATAGAGTAGGATAGGTATGGAACAGTTCTGAGTGCTTCTCGCTCGAGTGGGTGGTGGTGAAGGGGTATATAGGCATCCCCAAAAATCCAACCGTTACACACAATAAGTAAGACTCGGTAACACCGATGTGTAAATCTCGGTGGTACCGAAGTGACAAAAAGTGGCAACTTTTGAATCTTGGAGGGACCGATATACGACTCTCGGTTGCACCGATAAGGTGACCAACGGTCAGGTTTACCAGACTCGATGACGCTGATTCACCATTCTTGATCGGACCAAAAATGAGAACTTGCGTAACAGAATCTTGGCAACCCAACTCGGTGGCACCGGGTGTAGTGTCGGCTACACCGAAGTGTTATGGTTTGGCTGAGTCTTTCTAGGGTTTGGAACTCGGTGACACCGGGATATGAATGTTGGTTGCACCGATTTGGCATATTTGGTTTAGGACAGACTTTGGTGGGAGAGTTTGTGGATGTTTTGGTAATTGTCACTTGTGCATGTTTGAGCATATTGTTCACCATCAAAACTTTATCCCCTTTTAATAGTATTGGCTTTCCTATAGACTCAAGGTGATTTCTCACAAAGGTAAAATGTAGAGTCCTCTTGCTTGAAGCTTGGCCAACCTATTTCCTTGAATCTTGGGGTAATTCCATGATCTCCTCAACCTTTTTGCTAACTCAATTCTTCATGGACTAATATCTGAAATATACTAGATAGAGGTGTTAGTCCAAGAGACAATGTGTGTTGTCATGAATTATTAAAACCACCAAGGGATCGTGTAGTGCTTTCAATATCCCCCTTTTTGGTAATTGATGACAACATACAATCAAAGCTTCAATTAAAGATATGCATGAATGCAATGAAGACTTTGAGAAAACACATGACTTAGATTTTCTCCCCCTAAATGTGTGCAGTCCTTTAAAGGATAGTTGCTTTGGAATGCATGGACACACATATGAAAGAAAGGGATATAGGAGTCATGTGTATCTTGGCTGTATGCATCAATATATGTGAATGAATTGTATATCCTTGATCAAGACTTCACTCTTGCAAACAATATGTGCAAGAAGCAAGAGATCATGTTGATCAAAGATATGATGCATATACTTACCTTGAGTTCTTGAGCATTCTAGTAGTAGAGACACACTTGAGAAAACAATGTTAGGAAACACAAGAGTTGTTGGAAATATGCCCTAGAGGCAATAATAAATTAGTTATTATCATATTTCCTTGTTCATGATAATCGTTTATTATCCATGCTATAATTGTATTGATCGGAGACTTAAATGCATGTGTGGATACATAGACAAAACCATGTCCCTAGTATGCCTCTAATGGACTAGCTCGTTGATCAAAGGATGGTTAAGGTTTCCTAGCCATGGACATGAGATGTCATTTGATAACGGGATCACATCATTAGGAGAATGATGTGATGGATAAGACCCAAACTACAAACATAGCATATGATCGTGTCAGTTTATTGCTACTGTTTTCTGCATGTCAAGTATATGTTCCTATGACCATGCGATCATGCAACTCACGGATATCGGAGGAGTGCCTTGTGTGTATCAAACGTCACAACGTAACTGGGTGACTATAAAGGTGCTCTACAGGTATCTCCGATGGTGTCTGTTGAGTTGGCATGGATCGAGACTGGGATTTGTTACTCCGTGTAACGGAGAGGTATCTCGGGGCCCACTCGGTAATGCAACATCACAATAAGCCTTGCAAGCAATGTGACTAATTGTTAGTTGCGGGATCTTGTATTATGGAACGAGTAAAGAGACTTTCCGGTAACGAGGTTGAACTAGGTATGGAGATACCGACAATCGAATCTCGGGCAAGTAACATACCGAAGAACAAAGGGAACGATATACGGGATTAACTGAATCCTTGACATAGAGGTTCGACCGATAAAGATCTTCGTAGAATATGTAGGAACCAATGTGGATGTCTAGGTCCCGCCATTGGTTATTGACCGTACAGGTGTCTCGGTCATGTCTACATAGTTCTCGAACCCGCAGGGTCTGCACACTTAAGGTTCGGTGACGTTTCGGTAGTGTAGAGTTATGTATGGTGGTGACCGAAGGTTGTTCGGAGTCCCGGATGAGATCCCGGACGTCACGAGGAGCTCCGGAATGGTCCGGAGGTAAAGATTCATATATAGGAAGTCCCAGTTTGGTTTCCAGAAAAGTTTCGGGCTCATCGGTAGTGTACCGGGAGTATCGGTATTGTACCGGGAGTGCCGGTAGTGTACCGGAGGACCTCCGGGAGGGGTATTTAGACCCCAAGAGGTCCATGGGCTGTGGGAGAATAATAACCAGCCCTTAGTGGGCTGGGAAAACAGCCACAAAGGCCCATGGCACAGGAGAGAAAGTCCTAAAGCAAAAAGTGGAAAATCAGCCAATAGGAGGCAATCCTACTCCAACTAGGATTGGAGGTGAAGTAGGATTGCTCCCACCTCCTATTTCGGCCCACCCAAAGGCCTTGGCTGCCTCTTCTCTCCTCTCCTCCTATATATACTAGTGTATTGGGTGGTTTTTGGACAGAATTTCCGGCCACGTGCTACCCGTTTCACCGGTGCACAGTTTCTCCTCTAGATCGGTTTTCCGCAGCGCTTAGGCGAAGCCCTGCCGGAATCACTCCACCACCATCACCGGAGCGCCGTCACGCTGCCGGTGAAATCTCTCTCCTCTCCACCTCCTCTCGCTGGATCGAGATGGTGGAGATCGTCATCAAGCTGCACGTGTGCTGAATGCGGAGGTGCCGTCCGTTCGGCGCTAGATCGGAAGGACCGTGATCGAGATCGCGAGACAGTTCGTGATAAGATCGCGGAACGGATCATGATGAGATTGCGGACAGATCGTGATCAAGATCATGAGACGGATCGTGATGAGATCGCGGGACGGATCGTGATGAGTTCATGGGACGGATCGTGATTGGATCGCGGGACGGATCGTGATGAGATCGCGGGACGCTCGGCGATTTGGATCGCGAAGATGTTCGACTACACCAACCGCGTTTCTTAACGCTTCCCGCTTAGCAATCTACAAGGGTATGTAGATCCACTCTCCCTCTCGTAGATTCTCATCACCATGGATAGGTTTGCGTGTGCGTAGGAAATTTTTTGTTTCCCATGCGACGTTCCCCAACAGTGGCATCATGAGCTAGGTTGATGGTTCGATGAGATCTCGAGTAGAACACAAAAGGTTTGTGGGCGTTGATGCTTAGATTGCTTCCTCCCTTGGTCGTATTTTGGTTCAGCGGGATTGTGAGATGAAGCGGCCCGGACCAACATTACTCGTACGCTTACGAGAGACCGGTTCCCTCGACGCAACTTGTTGCCTAGATGGCTTGCGGGTGACAGTTTCTCTCACTTTAGTTGGATCAGATTCGACAAAGGCGGTCCTTGAGAAGATTTGAAAGCAAACTAGTGTATCACCGTTGTGGTTTATGCGTAGGTGAGAATCGTTCTTGCTAGATACCCATAGCAGCCACGTAAAATATGCAACAACAATTAGAGGACGTCTAACTTGTTTTTGCAGGGTATGTTGTGATGTGATATGGCCAATTACATGATGAGATATATGTGATGTATGACATGATCATGTGATGTATAGATTATCACGACTTGCATGTCGATGAGTACGGCAACCGGCGGGAGCCATAGGGTTGTCTTTAATTATTGTATGACCTGCGTGTCAATCATTAAGCGCTATGTAATGCTTTACTTTATCGCTACGGTAGCAATAGTAGTAGAAGCATGCAGGGCGTGACAACCCCAATGGCAACACATTGATGGAGATCAAGATGATGGAGATCATGGTGTTGTGCCGGTGACGATGGAGATCATGCCGGTGTTTCGAAGATGGAGATCTTAAACACAAGTTCATGGCCATATCATGTCACTTATGAATTGCATGAGATGTTAATCCTTTTATGCACCTTGTTTTGCTTAGTACGGCGGTAGCACTATAAGGTGATCCCTCACTTGAATTTCAAGATGAACTGTGTTCTCCCCGAGTGTGCACCGTTGCGAAAGTTCGTCGTGTTGAGACACCACGTGATGATCGGGTGTGATAGACTCTACGTTCACATACAACGGGTGCAAGCCAGATTTGCACGCGCAGAACACTCGGGTTAAACTTGACGAGCCTAGCATGTACAGACATGGCCTCGGAACACGAGAGACCGAAAGGTCGAACATGAGTCATATAGTAGATATGATCAACATAATGATGTTCACCATTGCAGCCACCTCAACTCACGTGATGATCGGACTTGAGTTGGTGAATTTGGATCATGTATCACTCGAATGATCGGAGGGATGTCAATTTGAGTGGGAGTTCTTAAGTAATATGATTAATTGAACTCATTATCATGAACATAGTCAAAGTGTCTTTGCAAATTATGTTGTAGATTACTAGCTCGCGCTGTAGCTCCCTTGTATTTTTATATGTTCCTAGAGAAATAGAATTGAAAGATGTTGGTAGCAAAATTGCGGACTGGGTCCGTGATCTGAGGATTGTCCTCATTGCTGCACAGAAGGCTTATGTCCTTAATGCATCGCTCGGTGCGCCACCCCCTCTAGCGTCGTCTATAGATGTTGTGAACATCTAACAGGCACGTTTCGATGACTACTTGATAGTTTAGTGCGTCATGCATTACGGCTTAGAATTGAGGCTCCAAAACGTTTTGAACGTCACGGAACATATGAGATGTTCTAGGAGCAGAGATTGTGATCTCAGGCTCGTGCCTTTGTTGTGAGATATGAGATCTCCAACAAGATTCTTTGCTTGTAAGATGAAGGAGAATAGCTCAATCGTTGAGCATGTACTCAGATTGTCTGGGTACTACAATCGCTTGAATCAAGTGGGAGTTGATCTTCCAGATAAGATAGTGATTGATATAGTTCTCCAAGTCACTGTCACTAAAGCTACTAGAACTTAGTGATGAACTATAATACACCAGGGATAGAAGTATTGATCCCTGAGCTGTTCGCGATGTTTGACACCGCGAAGATAGAAATCAAGAAGGAGCGTCAAGTGTTGATGGTTAATCAAACCACTAGTTTCGAAAAGGGCAAGAGCAAGGAGGGAAACTTCATGGATAGCAAGTCAGTTGCTGCTCCAGTGAAGCAACCCAAAGTTGAACTCAAACCCGAGACTAAGTGCTTCTATTATGAGGTGAGAGGTCGCTGAAGCGGAACAACCCTAGATACTTGGTAGATAAGAAGGTTGGCAACATCGACAGAAGTATATTTGATATACGAGTTATTTATGTGTACCTTGCTAGTACTCCTAGTAGCACCTGGGTATTGGATACCGGTTTGGTTGCTAAATGTTAGTAACTCGAAATAAAAGCTACGGAATAAACGGAGAACTAGCTAAGGGTGAGGTGACGATGTGTGTTGGAAATGTTTCCAAGGTTGATGTGATCAACATCGCACGCTCTCTCTACCTTCAGGATTAGTGACGAACCTAAATAAATGTTATTTGGTGTTTTGCGTTGAGCATGAACATGATTAGATCATGTTTGTTGCAATACGGTTATTCATTTAAGTCAGAGAATAATAGTTATTCTGGTTACATGAATAATACCTTCAATGGTCATGCACCCAGTGAGAATGGTTTGTTGAAATCTTGATCGTAGTAGTACACATGTTCATAACATTGATGTCAAAAGATACAAAGTTAATAATGATAGTACCACATACTTGTGGCACTGCCGCTAAATGTCATATTGGTATAAAGCGCATGTAGAAACTCCATGCTGATGGATATTTGGACTCGTCGATTTCGAATCGGTTGAGACATGCGAACCATGCCTCTTGGGCAAGATGACTAAAGGACCCCGTTGGATGGAGCGGGCAAGTGATTCATTGGAAATGATACATGTTGATGTATGCAATCTAGTGAGTCTTGTAGCATGCAGTGGATATCGTTATTTTCTTACCTTCACTTATGATTTGAGTAGATATAGTGTGTATTTACTTAATGAAACACAAGTCTGAATCGTTTGAAAGGTTCAAGCAAATTCAGAGTGAAGTTTAAAGATCATCGTGACAAGAAGATAAAAATGACCGCGATATGATCGTGGAGGTGAATATCTGAGTTACGAGTTTGGCATACAACTTAAGACAACGTGAAATTTGTTTCACAACTAACGCCACCTGGAACACCATGGTGTGATGGTGTGTCCGAACATCATAGTCATGCTCTATTGATATAGTGCATACTGTGATGTCTCTTATCATTTTACTACTATAATTTTTGGGGTTATGCATTAGAGACAACTACATTCACTTTAAATAGGGCATCATCTAAATCCGTTGAGATGACACCGTGTGAATTATGGTTTGATAGAAACCTAAGCTGTCATTTCTTAATGTTTGGGGCTGCGATGCTTGTGTGGAAAATGTTTTCACATAATAAGCTAGAACCCAAAGCGGACAAATGTATCTTCATAGACTACCCTAAGAACAGATGGGTATGCCTTCTATCTCAGATCCGAGTGCAAAGTGTTTGTTGCTAGAACTGGGTCCTTTCTCGAGAAAAAGTTTCTCTCGAAAGAATTGAGTGGGAGGAAGATAGAACTTGATGAGGTTGTTAAACCTTTGTTCAACCAGAGAGTAGCGCAGCGCAGAAAGATGTTTCTGTGAAGCATACGTTAGTTGAAGAGGAAGTTAATGATGATGATCATGAAGCTTCAGGATCAAGTTACTATCGAACTTCGTAGGTCGACAAGGATGTGTACTGCTCCTGAGCGGTACGACAACTCTGTCTTGGAGGTCATGTTGTTGGACAACGATGAACCTATGAGCTATGGAGAAGCGATGATGGGCCCGGATTCCGACAAATGGTTGGAGGCCATGAAATCCGAGATAGGATCCATGTATTAAAACCAAGTGTAGACTTTGGTAGACTTGCTCGTTGGACGGCAGGTCGTTGAGTACAAATGGATCTTTAAAATGAAGACAGACACTGATGGTGATTGTCACTATTTGTAAAGCTCGACTTGTTGCAAAGATGTTTGTGACAAGTTCAAGGAGTTGTTTACCGTAGAGGTGTCCCGGTCATGTCTACCTAGTTCTCGAACCCGCAGGGTCTGCACACTTAAGGTTCGGTGACGTTTCGGTAGTGTAGAGTTATGTATGGTGGTGACCGAAGGTTGTTCGGAGTCTCGGATGAGATCCCGGACGTCACGAGGAGCTCCGGAATGGTCCGGAGGTAAAGATTCATATATAGGAAGTCCCAGTTTGGTTTCCGGAAAAGTTTCGGGCTCATCGGTAGTGTACCGGGAGTATCGGTATTGTACCGGGAGTGCCGGTAGTGTACCGGAGGACCTCCGGGAGGGGTATTTCGACCCCAAGAGGTCCATGGGCTGTGGGAGAATAATAACCAGCCCTTAGTGGGCTGGGAAAACAGCCACAAAGGCCCATGGCGTAGGAGAGAAAGTCCTAAAGCAAAAAGTGGAAAATCAGCCAATAGGAGGCAATCCTACTCCAACTAGGATTGGAGGTGAAGTAGGATTGCTCCCACCTCCTATTTCGGCCTACCCAAAGGCCTTGGCTGCCTCTCCTATCCTCTCCTCCTATATATACTAGTGTATTGGGTGGTTTTTGGACAGAATTTCCGGCCACGTGCTACCCGTTTCACCGGTGCACAGTTTCTCCTCTAGATCGATTTTCCGCAGCGCTTAGGCGAAGCCCTGCCGGAATCACTCCACCACCATCACCAGAGCGTCGTCACGCTGCCGGTGAAATCTCTCTCCTCTCCACCTCCTCTCGCTGGATCGAGATGGTGGAGATCGTCATCAAGTTGCACGTGTGCTGAATGCGGAGGTGTCGTTCGTTCGGCGCTAGATCGGAAGGACCGTGATCGAGATCGCGAGACAGTTCGTGATGAGATCGCGGAACGGATCGTGATGAGTTCGCGGACAGATCATGATCAAGATCGTGAGACGGATCGTGATGAGATCGCGGGACGGATCGTGATGAGTTCACGGGACGGATCGTGATTGGATCGCGGGACGGATCGTGATGAGATCGCGGGACGCTCGGCGATTTGGATCGCGAAGATGTTCGACTACACCAACCGCGTTTCTTAACGCTTCCCGCTTAGCGATCTACAAGGGTATGTAGATCCACTCTCCCTCTCGTAGATGCTCATCACCATGGATAGGTTTGCGTGTGCGTAGGAAAAATTTTGTTTCCCATGCGACGTTCCCCAACAAGAGTATCCTACTAGACCAAAGCAATAGAACTCAAAGAGTGATAATCTATTATATCTTTTCTTCCCTTTGATATGATACGGTAATACATCCTCTCCCCCCGAAATCTTAGCATGTAGATATTGGGATTGGATAGGGTGAGAAAAGTAATCCTTTGTTCACTTGAGACTTCTCTCCAAAAGTAGTTTTCTTCCCCTACATTGTTGTTACTCTCCTTGATTATATAAGTGTGAACTTTTGATATTTTCCTCTCCCCCTAAGTCATATCTCCCCCTTTGCATAAGCATGTAACTCTCCCTTTAGCATGAAGCTTTGATATTCTCCCCCTTTGACATAAAATACCAAAAAGGTTAAACTTGGGAGTAGGAACAGGGATCATTGACAAGGAAGGGATCATGGAGATCAAGGGTCATTGAAAGTAGGGTTCATTAAAAGATTAAGGGAATCATTGAATATAACTTCTCTCCCTTTGGAAAATTTGAGTTTTCTTCTCCTTGGAGCTAGGGATCCTGGAATAAAGAATTTCTCCCCCTAAGTGTTGTTTGTTCTTCGCCCCCTTAAAAATATATATTTTAAATAGAGAAGAGATCATGGAAAGAACAAGTTTGTCATGAGAACTGAACACAAATAAACTATACCAGGAAAACATCTAAACACAAAGAAAATCAGCGACTCCGAGATGGATAAATCGGTGATACCGAAAGTGTGTAGTGCAGCTTATTTGCAAGTTCGGTAGAGCCGATTATCTAAATCGTTGACTCCGAAAGGTAAACCAAGTTTATGTTCTCAGAGAGACAAGTGAAACTATTTCAAATGGAAAATGCGAAAAAATTACAGAGGTCATCAAATAGATAAGATTTGAGTGGTTTTGAGAGATAATACAACAAGAGAGCAAACCACACAAGATTCTTAACTAAATGATGGGCGGTGACTAGGTCACCTATATTAGAGTATATTGACTTAGGAGCCAAGCAAGAATACTTGATCATAGGTCATACTCATCGTTTAAGCTCAAAATGGGGTTAGCATTTTTCGATTAAGCATTTTGATGTCTTCATATCACTTGAGTTGCTTTAGCCCATGTCTTGGAGCAAAGCCTTTTCAAGGATATGAGTACATACCTTTGAGTGATGTTGATGACGATGTTCATAGGTGAACTTGTTGAGGATGCTCGAGGTTGATGAAGATCATCTTGAGTTTGGAGTTACCATTCTCGTTCTAGTGCACTAGTCACCTACAAAGGTTAGTCATGCAAGGAAGAAGAATGGATATATCCTATTGACATGATACCCTTATAGGTTTTTCAACTAAGATCATGTATATGTCAAAGATATGTTTTTGTTTTCTTCTTCCTTCCATCATCAAGAGGGGTTGTGGATACTTGGTAATGGCAAGATTGCTTATGATTGAAGTTGACAGCAATCTTGTGGAATGAGGTTCTTCCAAGTACCTACAAAAGGTTAGATGCAATACAAGGGAGCATACAATTCCATGGCATATGATAATGAGTTACGAGATCATGGAGATAATAATAAAGCTCATGCCCTTGCTTGCAACCGAGTGAGTCTAGCTTAAGTTTGAAGCATCAATGATGTTCAACTCACTCCTCAAATGACAAAATGTTTTCTCATCAAGTGGATTGGTGAATATATCGGCCAATTGTTTGTTAGTATGAGCATGCTTAAGATCAATATCTCCTTTGGCAACATCATCATGAATGAAATGATGTCAAACTTGAATATGCTTGGTTCGAGAATGTTGCATAGGATTATGTCCAATTTTAATAGAACTTTCATTGTCACAAAGTAATGGAACATTTTTAACATGAATACCATAATCCTTAAGCTTTTGTGTCATCCATAGTAATTGCACACAACAAGATCTAGCAGCAATATACTCAGCTTCGGCAGTAGATAGAGATACCGAGTTTTGTTTCTTGGAGGACCAAGACACAAGAGATCTACCTAGAAATTGACAAGTACCCGAGGTGAATTTTCTATCAACCTTGTCACCGGCATAGTCTGAATCGGAATAGCCAACAAGATTAAAAGAAGATCCCTTCGGATACCAAATGCCAAAGTTTGGTGTTTGTATCAATTATCTCACAATACGTTTCACAGCCAAAAGATGGCACTCTTTAGGTGTGCCTTGATATCTAGCACACATGCAAACACTAAGCATGATATTAGGACGAGATGCACATAGATATAACAGTGAACCAATCATAGATCGATAAACCTTTTGATCAACTGGTTCATCCTCCCTGGTGAGGTCAACATGTCCACTAGTGGGCATAGGAGTTTTCATACCTTTGCAATCCTGAATGTTGAACTTCTTGATCAAGTCCTTGGTATACTTAGTTTTAGAGATGAAAGTTCCTTCTATTGATTGCTTGATTTGCAATCCAAGAAAGAATTTCAGCTCACACATCATAGACATCTCATACTTCTCGGACATCAACCTTCCAAATCTTTCACTAAATTGAGGGTTAGTGGAACCAAAGATAATATCATCCACATAGATTTGGCACACAAATAATTCTCCATTAACTCTCTTAGTGAACAAGGTTGCATCAATTTTACCAATTTCAAAACCTTTTTCAATGAGAAACTTCGTTAAACATTTATACCTAGCATGAGGGGCTTTCTTAAGACCATAAAGAGCTTTACGAAGCTTGTAAACATGATTAAGTTTCTTAGGATTCACAAAACTAGGTGGTTTCTTAACATAAACTTCTTCCTCTTCACCGTTTAAAAAGGCACTTTTGATGTTTATTTGGTAAAGTGTGATATCATGATGATTAGCATAAGCAAGAAGAATACGAATAGCTTCAAGTCTAGCAATGGGGGCATAGGTCTCACTATAGTCCATACCTTCGACTTGCGTATATCCTTGGGCTACGAGACGAGCCTTGTTGCGTATGACTTGACCATCTCCGTCTTGTTTGTTCCGAAATACCCATTTGGTTCCGATGATGTTGTGCTCATCTTCGGGTTTCTCCATGAGTGTCCACACTTTGTTCCTCTCAAAGTTGTGTATCTCTTCATGCATTGCGTTCACCCAATCCACGTCTTCAAGAGCTTGTTCTACCTTCAAAGGCTCAATGATAGAGATGAAAGAATAATGCTCACAGAAGTTAGCTAGATGGGTTTTAGAGCGAGTGATTCTCCCTATTTGTATATCACGAAAGATTTGGTTTAGGGGATGGTTCTTGGTCACTTGAGCTCGAACACGGGTCAGCTTTCGATTGTTGGATGGTGGAGCTCGGTTGCACCGACAAGGTGACCAACGATCAGATTTACCCGACTCGGTGACGCCAATTCACCATTCTCGGTCGGACCGAAAATGAGAACTTGTGTAACAGAATCTTGGCAACCCAACTCGGTGGCACCGAGTGCAGTGTCGGCTGCACCGAAGTGTTAGGGTTTGGCTGAGTCTGTCTAGGGTTTGGAACTCGGTGGCACCAGGATAGGAATGTTGGTTGCACCGATTTGGCATATTTGGTTTAGGACATACTTTGGTGGGAGAGTTTGTGGATGTTTTGGTGACTGACACTTGTGCACGTTTGAGCATATTGTTCACCATCAAAACTTTACCCCCTTTTAATAGTATTGGCTTTCCTATAGGGCGGCACCACGTCCTTGCCCTTTGTCGTGGGAACGAGTCTGATTGTAGAAGGTAGGGGTACGAAAGGAGAGGGTAGAGTCCTAGCTACGGCAAGGGTGTACACACAGATGTATGAGTTCAGGCCCCTCTCGTGGAGGCAACAGCCCTACATCTTAGTGCTCGGGAGCTCTTGTCATCTGGGTAGTATGAGTTATAGAAGGTGCGAACCCTTGTGCCAGAGGGGAGGGGTGGCTTATATAGAGTATGCTGCCCCTCATAAGTACCAGGCATCCAAGGGTTCGATCGTGGGAATAAAGACAAGCGTTACTGGTAACGTACATCATAATTGCTACTAATTATGAATGGCCTAACGCCTTCCTGTTGGCCTCCTTGGGGTGGCTTCTGGTCTTCTGGCGTCAACTGGAAGAGACGTCTTCCAAGTGATAGGTGATTGTCGAGTGGAGGGAGAAGCTTCCGAGTGGATTAAATGTCGAGTGACTTGAGCACCATGGTGAATCCAGTCGGAATCTCTCTTGTAATCTTCAAGTCCTTCAATATAGAGTCCTTAGGTAGGGTATGTAGGTCAGGCCTAGGACCCTACCCTAGGTACATATCCTCGTCATTAGCCCTCGAATGGATCGGGGTTCGAGTGAGAAAGGGGGTCGATGCCAGTTTTGATAAGGCACCAAACTTCCGAATGTGTTTCAGGGCTTCAATGAAATCTGCATCGATTGAAATCTTTGTCATTCGCCCGGATCGATTCTGCCTTGAAAGTGTCCGAATGAATTATAAGCATCAATTACGTTCCGAATGACTTGAAGGGATCTTCGGACGTGACGGGTCGCTCTGACAGGCCCGGATTTCACGGGATTTGACAATTCGGGAGGCGCGCGCCTCGCGAAGATGACGCCACGACCGGGGCAAGTGGGAGCATGAGGCCTCGATTTACGCGCCGCCTATTTCACCACGTACTGCGCTACGTCTGCGACTGAGATACACAGAGATTTAGTGGGCCCACAAGTCAGTGAGACACTCGACAGAGCATAAAATCTCGCAGCACCGTGGCTGCATAGTACTCTTCCCCAAATCTCCTCTCTTCCTCCATCTCCCCTACTCCAAGCGCACTGCTCAGCTTCGCCTCGATGATTGTCGTTGTCGCGCTGATGAAGGGCAAGACCAAAAAGTTGGAGCGCGCCAAGAAGGGAATCACGAAGGGCAAGGCCAAGAAGCCGTCCAGTGTGTGGTTCACTGTGCCGGCGGGGTGGATCCGGGGATTTCCTCCCATCGACAGTCACGGCTACGAACGTCAAGAACCTCATCGTTGACGGGCTCATGGCTGAAGGCTCGTGGAGGCTATCGGAGGGGGAAATCGAGCCGGAGTCGTGCAAGGGGGAGACGGTCCTTCTCCTCACCCATGTCGAGAGAGGTTTCTCCATGCCCCCCCATCCTTTCTTTCGAGGGTATCTGAATTTCTTCGGAGCCCAACTCCATCATTTTCCTCTGAATGCAATCTCTTATCTTGCTGCTTTCATCACTATGTGTGAATGTTTTTTGGGTTGTCCCCTCCATTGGGGCTTGTCAAGCATATCTTCATCGTTAGATCTCAGTCGGTCAAAAAGTCCAACCCTGAGGATGATAAGACCCATATCATCCAATTATGTGGTGGCTTGAGGATCCAAAAGAGGGCTAGGAGTGCCTTTCCATCCATGACCTTTCCAGAATCCATGAGGGGTTGGTAGTTGGCTTGGTTCTATTGCAAAGATGTAGCATCTCCCAACATGTCGACTGGTCTTTCCCCTTTCATGTTAGATCGACCCACCATTCCCAAATCCTTGTCAGTGTTAGAAGGGGAGAAAGTCCAAGTGGGGATCTTAGTGGATGCCATAGTGGCCATTATCCGTGGCGGAGTGACTGGCATGGACCTTCTGGAGACATTCCTCAATCAACGAATCGAGCCCCTCCAAGCAAGGGACCACGCTATGCGGCATTACTCAGGCCCCGAGAACACGACTCAGATGCACCCAGAAGAAGTCCTAGAGAAAACTGTCGAGCAATGGCTTCGGAGCATCACTAGAGCCCGCGACAATCCCCTGGGAGCCAAGAGGATCAAGCCTTACTCTGTTCAGAATCCACCAAGGAATCTGGTAAATTATATCTTTGTCGACTACCGTACTATTCTACCGAGTGGCTGAATCATCGGTCGACTGACTTTGTGTTTGAATCTTGTAGGAGTGGACGAACATGTACTCACTCGTGCCAAACGGGAATCAGCCTGAAGACGAAGGGGAGAGCGAGGGCGGCAGCGTGGATTTTGATTACACTGACGATAGTGAGGATGACTACGAGGGCTCAGACAAGGATGAAGAAGAAGTCGAGTCTCCTCCGCGCACTGAGCATCACTCCAAGCAGTGTCAGGATCCTGCAACTGCCTTAAATAGGAACTTGGTGTCGAGTGACAAGAACTTGAAGCGGGACCGACCCTCAACAGTTGAGTCGAGTGAACGGGCCGCAAAGCAGCCCAAATCCGACGCGCCGAAGCCTCGGAAAGCTCTGCCCCACATGAAAATCGATGTGCCCTTTGTCTCAACATAAATGTTCATTTTCTTCTTTCGTTGTTGTATAGGACTTCAAATTCTTGGTGACCGAGTGGAATTTGGTCTACCAAAGCCGCTCCCTTAGTAACGTCGCCTCCACAGGATGGAGGGGAGCAAATGGATGTGGACACTACCGACGCGGCCACTTCCCAATGAGGTATAACAAATCTTCACTCAGCTTTGTTTCTTGAAAATGATTTGTCATTTGAATAAGCTAATGCTTCCTATTGGTGTCTGTAGAAATCATTCAACTAGAGGACGATGAAGAGCCACCTCGGGGTAGGGGGTGAAGGTGTGACCTCAGGCACCCTGCGCGTACGCGCCCGGAGAACGTCATCAGTGCAAACACCTCAAAGGTCAAATGTTGCATTGTCCCAAGGAATAGGCGACTCGTCCTGAGCCAGAACCGAGCTCGCGGCTCCATTGTCGAGTGCCCCACCAGCTGCTTCAACCATCGTGGCCTCAACACCAATCGGACAACTCTAGGCCACCTCAACTACTCCAGCCGCAGCATCAATTCAGCCGGCGACTGTCTATCCTCTGCACCACGTCCCAAAAGACCAAACTGGAGCTACCAAGGAAGTCATGATCTAAGCGAAGCAGATGCTGTTGAGCACCAAGGAGGCGTATGAAGCCAGCAAGCTGGCTTATGATGCCAGCATGGTGCTTCGCACCAACGTCCGAGTAAGTGTGATTGTAAGTGCATTTCCAATTGAATTCTTGTCTTTCTTGATTGTACACCCAGTGGGTGTTTTCCTTTTGTAGAATACTTGTATGTTCTCCTCTCGAATAGATCAGGTCTTAGTCAAGTGGGTTTTGGTCCAATGGGGGCACGCTGAGTGCACCCATTGGGTGTAGTCCCCGAGACCGCTGTCTAATGGTGATGACATCGGCAGGGGTCTTAGAATTGTTTTGGTAACCACTCGACAGATCGAGTGATAGAAGGTCCAGTGGGGGCACGCTGAGTGCACCCACTGGGTGTAGTCCCCGAGACCACTGTCGAGTGCTTGCACTGGCAGGGGTCTTAATAGACACGATATTCACATGCTTGCGCACATTTTTTTATTTTTTGGCCACTCGACAGATCGAGTGTTAGCAGATCCAGTGGGGGCACGATGAGTGCACCCACTGGGTGTACTCCCCGAGACCACCGTCGAGTGCTTGCATCAGTGGGGGTCTAATAGAAATCATTTTATGCTCGGATAGGACATGCCTTGTCGAGTGATTTCAGAACAAGTGGGGGCATGCTGAGTGCACCCGTTGGGTGTAGTCCCCAAGACTAATGTTGATCGTTGACGATGAGTAGTAGTCTTAAAAACTTGAACTCATGGTCCTTTGTCGTACATGGAGTATGCTTGCCACTAGACATGTTGAGTGAATTCTTTGCTTTAGTGTTACCACTCCGAAGCCACCTTGCAGGTTTCATGGATATCATTTCCATCAACCATGATATGATGCGGTTTTCATGGACATAATTTCATCAACCATGATATGACGCTATTTCAGGAGTGTGGGTTGGGCGGCGGGCTGCCATCCAGTCGACTGCTCTTGATCCTTTCCACTCGGGAGTGGAGAAATTTTCATGTCGACTGAACTGTTTTTTTGTTGATTCAGAGAGCTTGCGAACTTGGCACCCAGTACAAGGACTTGGAGAACAAAAGGAACCAACTGCAATTGGATCTGGAGGTCTCTAAGAACAACTTGGAACGTGCGCAAACTGAGTTGAAGACCCTGGGAGGTAATCTTTGTCGACCCAATGCACTCTTACTTTCACCTTCCATCCTTTGAACCGAGTGCTCTCACTCGAACATACGTACGTGACGAAAATCATTGACTCCAAGCGCGACTCAACAATGCTATTTCTTTAGATACCATGAAGAAAGCACTGGAGGACAAGGACAAGGCGCTCGTTGATGCTCAAAAGGTGGTGAGGGAGAAAAGTGAAGCTGCCGAGAAGAAGCTTGTCGCAGCCAAGAAGATAGAGGAGGAAAACTCCAAGCTGAAACTTGAACGGAGTGAAATTATCAAGAAGACCGAACAGCTGACCAGGAGGAGCAATGGTCTGGAGAAGCACTTGGGAGATTTCGCGAAGAAGATGTTCATCATGCTCGACAGTAACTTCCCTTGTCGAGTGAATTTCCTTAATTCTCATAGGCTAGTAATGTGACAATCTTTCTATTCCTTCCTCCATATAGAATTCTGCTAGGACTTCGAAAAAGAGACCGAAGAGATTGAGCCCAATCTAGATCCCACTAAGTCGCCGGTTGGAGATGTTGTGGACATGAACATGTTCCGTCTCAACATCCGTCTCCAGGGTGTTCAAGCATACATCATTTGACTAAAGGCTACATTGGAGAAGATTGACAAGGAACTATGGCGAGAAGACACCCTACAAACTGACCTTGCATCCATGATGACTCGCCTCAATGAGATCCCTAGTCGAGTGCAAGCTTGGAAGAAATCAGCTTCTCGCTGTGGAGCTGATGTGGCGCTCTCACTCGTCAGAGTCCATTGCAAGGAGGCGAGAGAGGACAAGTTGAAGGACCTCCGAGTGATTAACATGAAGAAACTTCAATTCGAGGACTTCATGGAGACCTTCATCGAAGCAGCCACTCGGATTGCGGACGGGGTCGATTTGGACACCTTCGTCATGCCAGCAAGTCCGTCGGGTGCTTAAAAAACTTCATTTGCAGTGAAAACTTTATTCGCCTTGGAATGCCGAGTGGAAATGTAATGGTCGTAAAACTTCATTCAGGCCTTAAGACCGAGTACCTTTGCTTGCGCGCATAACTTTTATTCACGCTGGAACCTTTGGATTTATCTGCATTTCGCTTTCAATCATTTGTTCGACTGAATTTGTTTTGTCGAGTCCCTGAGTGAGAAGTATATCCATCACTTGGGTAGAGTTTTTAACTTAGGCAAAAGTTGGTTCGCAACTAAGTCTCCGAGTGACGAGAATACTCACCGCTCGAAGAAGATTTTGAGCTTAGGCGAAGACTGATTTGCGGCTAAGTTTCCGAGTGAATATGATGTTATACAATGGAAGGGTTTTTTTAACTTAGGCAAAACATGGTTCGCAGCTAAGCCCCCGAGTGTGAGGATTGCTCAACACTCGGAGAAGTTTTGAACTTAGATGAATACTGGTTCGTAGCTTAGTTTCCGAGTGAATAGAATGTTATCCATTCATAAAGGTTATTTAACTTAGGCAAAAGCTAGTTCGCAGCTAAGTCCCCGAGTCTGAGGATCGCTCGACACTCGGAGAAGTTTTGAACTTAGACGAAGATTGGTTCGTAGTTAAGTCTCCGAGTGAATGGACTGTTGCACACTCGGTAGGATTTTTAACTTAGGCGAAAGCGTGTTCGCGGCTAAGCCCCCGAGTGTGAGGATCGCTCGACACTCGGAGAAGTTTTGAACTTAGACGAGGACTGGTTCACACCTAAGTCTCTGAGTGAATGGACTGTTATCCACTCAGTAGGGTTTTTAATTTAGGCGAAAGCGTGTTCGCGGCTAAGCCCCCGAGTGTGAGGATCGCTCGACACTCGGAGTGTTCCCAAATGTGAAATTGCACGATCGGAATCGACGAAAGACTACGGAAGTCATACTTGCATAAATGGCATTGTCTGAAATACTTTTATTACATCAACACAACGCTTGTTTTCATGTACAGAAACGCGGAAGCAGATCTGCATTCCAGGCTCGCGGCTCATCAATCTTCTTCTTCAGGTTGTAGAGATGATAGGCTCTGTTGTTCAACACCTTAGTGATGACGAAAGGTCCTTCCCATGTCGCAGCGAGCTTGTGAGGTCGCTGTTGATCCACTCCGAGCACCAAATCACCTTCATGGAACGATCGACTCTTAATGTTCTTCACATGGAAGCGTCGCAGATCTTACTGGTATGTAGTCATCCGAATCAGATCCATCTCGCGTTCCTCTTCTAGGAGATCTACGCCATCTTGTCTTGCTTGCTCAGCTTCAGCCTTGGAATAAAGATCCACTTGAGGGGAATTATGAAGCAGGTCAATCGGCAAGATAGCTTCGGCTCCATACACCAAGAAGAAAGGATTTTGTCCAATCGAACGATTGGGAGTTGTTCTCAAGCCCCATAAAACAGATGGCAACTCGGACACCCAGGCTCCGGCTGCATGTTCCAAATCCTGCATGAGACGAGGCTTCAGAACTTGCAGGATGAGGCCATTGGCTCGCTCAGCTTGGCCATTGGTTTGGGGGTGTGCAACGGATGCATAATCCACCCAAGTGCCTTGGGAGAAGCAGAAGTGTCTAAACTCTTCCGAGTCGAAATTCAAGCCATTATCTGTGATAATACTGTGGGGAACTCCATACCAGTAGATTATCTCTCTCATGAATTTGATCGCATTGCAAGAGTTCAATTTCTTTATAGGCTTGGCCTCAATCCACTTCGTAAACTTGTCAACTTCAACAAGCAAATGAGTAAATCCACTCTCTCCTGTCCAAAAGGGACCAACCATATCCAAACCCAAGACAGCGAACGGCCAAACAAGTGGAATGGTCTTTAGGGCATACGCGGGTTTGTGAGACAAGTTTGCATAGAATTGGCACCCTTCGCAGTGATCACCAATGTCCTTGGCCATCTCATTGGCACGCGGCCAGAAGAAACCAGCTCGATACGCTTTAGAGACAATTGTTCGAGAGGACGCATGATGGCCACAAGTCCCCGAGTGGATCCCTTCCAGGATCATTCAACCTTCTTCAGGGGAGATGCACCGTTGTGTCACACTAGTTACACTTTCTTTGCAAAGTTGATCATCCATCACTGTAAAAGCTTTGTATCTGCACACAATCTGTTGGGCTTCAACTTCATCCATCGAGAGGCGCATGCTGGAGCCATGCCAAATCGTTGGTGATGAAGGTGAGCGCTCCGAAACGGATCTCGTGGCCCAACAACAAACCACCACCAGAAGACATGACAAAGGGGGGGAAACGCAACCTCGCCAGAAGTCGCTTAGACGCCTGCCCCACGGTGGGCGCCAACTGTCATGCGAACGAGTCTGACAGTAGAAGATAGGAGTATGAAAGGAGAGGGTAGAATCCTAGCTACGGCGAGGGTGTACACACGGATGTATGAGTTTAGGCCCCTCTCGTGGAGGTAACAGTCCTATGTATCAGTGCTTGGGAGCTCTTGTCGTGTGGGTAGTATGAGTTACAGAAGGTGCAAACCCTTGTGCCAGAGGGGAGGGTGTTGGGAGACGTAGTAGTAAATCAAAAATTTCTTAGGTGTTCACCAAGATCCATCTATGGAGAAACCAGCAACGAGTAAGGGGAGAGTGCATCTTCATACCTTTGAACATTGCAAAGCGGAAGCGTTACTAGAACGCGGTTGGTGGAGTCATACTCACAGCGATTCAGATCGCGGTGGAATCCGATCTAAGCGTCGAACAACGGCGCCTCCGCGTTCAACACACGTGCAGCCTGGTCACGTCTCCTGTGCCTTGATCTAGCAAGGAGGCAAGAGAGGTTGAGGGAGAGCTCCGGCAGCACGATGGCATGGTGACGGTGGAGCTGCATGGTTCTCCAGCAGAGCTTTGCTAAGCACTACGGAGGACGAGGAGAGGGAGGAGTAGGGCTGTGCCGTGGGAAAGAGAGATGTGTGTCACCGGCAGCCCCAAGGGCTCCTCTATTTATAGGAGGAGGAGGAGGGAGGGCTGCGCCCTAGGGTTCCCACCCTAGGGGCCGGCGGCAGCCCTAGATGGGACTTGGTGCGGCGGCCAAGGGAAGGGAGAGGTGGTGCGGCAGCCCTAGCTGCCCTAGGGTGGGCCTAGGGCCCATCTAGGCCTAGGGTTTGCCCTCTCCTCTCTCCTTGCTGCACCTTGGGCCAGGGTGGAGGGTGCACCAGCCCACTCTGGGGCTGGTCCGTTCCCACCTTCGGCCCATGCAGCCTTCTAGGGCTGGTGGCCCCTCCCGGTGGACCCCCAGAACCCTTCTGGTGGTCCCGATACGTTACCGGTGATCCCGAAACTCTTCCGGTGACCAAAACCTCACTTCCTATATACGAATCTTTACCTCTGGACCATTCTGGAGTTCCTCGTGATGTTCGGGATCTCATCTAGGACTCCGAACAACCTTCGGTAACCACGTACACTAATTCCCTATAACCCTAGCGTCATCGAACCTTAAGTGTGTAGACCCTATGGGTTCAGGAGACACGTAGACATGACCGGGACACCTCTCCGGTCAATAACCAATAGCAGGATCTGGATACCCATGTTGGCTCCCACATGCTCCACGGTGATCTCATCGGATGAACCACGATGTCAGGGATTCAATCAATCCCGTATACAATTCCCTTTGTCTACCAGTATGATACTTGCCCGAGATTCGATCGTCGGTATCCCTATACCTTGTTCAATCTCATTACCGGCAAGTCTCTTTACTCGTTTCGTAACACATCATTCTGTGGCTAACTCCTTAGTCACATTGAGCTCATTATGATGATGTCTTACTGAGTGGGCCCAATGATACCTCTCCGTCACACGGAGTGACAAATCCCAGTCTCGATTCGTGCCAACCCAACAGACACTTTTGGAGATACCCGTAGTGTACCTTTATAGCCACCCAGTTACGTTGTGATGTTTGGCACACCCAAAGTATTCCTACGGTATCTGGGAGTTGGACAATCTCATGGTCTAAGGAAACAATACTTGACATTAGAAAAGCTTTAGCAGACGAACTACACGATCTTGTGCTATGCTTAGGATTGGGTCTTTGTCTCCCAATGATGTGATCCCGTTATCAACGACATCCAATGTCCATGGTCATGAAACCGTGACCATCTATTGATCAATGAGCTAGCCAACTAGAGGTTCACTAGGGACATCTTGTGGTCTATTTATTCACACATGCATTACGGTTTCCGGTTATACAATTATAGAATGAACAATAGACAATTATCATGAACAAGGAAATACAATAATAACCATTTTATTATTGCCTCTAGGGCATATTTCCAACAGTCTCCCACTTGCACTAGAGTCAATAATCTAGTTACATTGTGATGAATCGAACACCCATAGAGTTCTGGTGTTGATCATGTTTCGCTCGTGAGAGAGGTTTAGTCAACGGATCTGCAACATTCAGATCCATATGTACTTTACAAATATTTATATCTCCCTCCTGAATGTAATCACGGATGGAGTTGAAGCGGCGCTTGATGTGTCTTGTCTTCTTGTGAAACCTGGGCTCCTTGGCAAGGGCAATAGCTCCAGTGTTGTCACAGAATAGAGTCATCGGGCCCGACGCATTGGGAATTACTCCTAGGTCAGTGATGAAATCCTTCATCCAGACTTCTTCATGTGATGCTTCCAAAGCAGTTATATACTCCGCTTCACATGTAGATGCCGCCATGACGCTTTGCTTGCTGCTGCACTAGCTGACTGCCCCTCCGTTCAAAATATACACGTATCTAGTTTGTGACTTGGAGTCATCCGGATCTGTGTTGAAGCTAGCATCGACATAACCCTTTACGACGAGCTCTTTGGCACCTCCATATACGAGAAACATGTCCTTTGTCCTTTTCAGGTACTTCAGGATATTCTTGACCACTGTCCAGTGTACCGCTCTGGGATCACTTTGTTACCTCCCTACCAAACTTATGGCAAGGTTCACATCAGGTCTAGTACACAGCATGGCATACATAATAGAGCCTATGGTTGAAGCATAGGGGATGACACTCATCTCTTCTCTATCCTTTGTCATGGTCAGGCATTGAGTAGTACTCAATCTCACACCCTGTAACACAGGCAAGAACCCCTTCTTGGACTGATCCATATTGAACTTCTTCAATATCTTGTCAAGGTATGTGCTTTTTGAAAGACCTATGAGGCGTCTCGATCTATCTCTATAGATCTTGATGACTAATATGTAAGCAGCTTCTCCAACGTCCTTCATTGAAAAACTTTTATTCAAGTAGGCCTTTACACTTTCCAAGATTTCTATATCATTGCCCATCAACAATATGTCGTCTACATATAATATGAGGAATGCTACAGAGCTCCCACTCACTTTCTTGTAAATACAGGGTTCTCCATAAACCTGTATAAATCCAAATGCTTTAATCACCTCATTAAAGCAAATGTTCCAACTCCGAGATGCTTGCACCAGCCCATAGATGGAGCGCTGGAGCTTGCATACCTTGTTAGCATCTTTAGGATCGACAAAACCTTCCGGCTGCATCATATGCAGTTCTTCCTTAAGGAAACCATTAAGGAATGTCGTTATGACGTCCATTTGCCAGATCTCATAATCATAAAATGCGGCAATTGCTAACATGATTTGGACAGACTTCAGCATCGCTACGGGTGAGAAAGTCTCATCGTAGTCAACTCCTTGAACTTGTTGATAACCCTTAGCGACAAGCCAAGCCTTATAGAGGGTAACATTACCATCCGCGTCAGTCTTCTTCTTAAAGATCCATTTATTTTCTATGGCTCGCTTGTCATCAGGAAAGTCCACCAAAGTCCATACTTTGTTCTCATACATGGATCCTATCTCGGATTTCATGGCTTCAAGCCATTTGTTGGAATCCGGGCCCGCCATCGCTTCTTCATAGTTTGAAGGTTCACCGTTGTCCAACAACATGATCTCCAGGACAGGGTTACCATACCACTCTGGTGCGGAACGTGTCCTAGTGGACCTTCGACGTTCAATAGTAACTTGATCTGAAGTTTCATGATCATCATCGTTAACTTCCTCTCCATCCAGTGCAGGATTCAAAGAAACAACTTCATGTGCTGCGCTACTCTCTGGTTCGAGTGGAGGTACAATTACCTCATCAAGTTCTATTCTCATCCCACTTACTTCATTCGAGAGAAACTCTTTCTCTAAGCAGGATCCATTCTTGGCAACAAAGAATTTGCCTTCGGATCTGAGGTAGAAGGTATACCCAATAGTTTCCTTAGGGTATCCTATGAAGACACACTTTTCCACTTTGGGTTCGAGCTTCTCAGGTTGAAGTTTCTTCACATAAGCATCGCATCCCAAACTTTTAGAAATGACAGCTTAGGTTTCTTTCCAAACCATAATTCATACGGTGTCGTCTCAACGGACTTTGACGGTGCCCTATTTAAAGTGAATGCGGCGGTCTCTAATGCACATCCCCAAAATGATAGCGGTAAGTCGGTAAGAGACATCATAGATCACACCATATCCAATAGAGTGCGATTACGATGTTTAGACACACCATTTCGCTAAGGTGTGCCAGGCAGCGTGAGTTGTGAAACAATTCCACATTTCCTTAGGTGCGTGCCAAACTCGTGACTCAAATATTCTTCACCACGATCAGATCGTATGCACTTTATTTTCCTATCATGTTGATTCTCTACCTCACTCTGAAATTCCTTGAACCTTTCAAAGGTTTCAGACTTGTGTTTCATTAAGTAGATATACCCATATCTGCTCAAGTCATCAGTGAGGGTGAGAGCATAACGGTAGCCACTGCGAGCCTCGACGCTCATTGGACCGCATACATCGGTATGTATTATCTCCAACAAGTCAGTTGCTCGCTCCATTGTTCCGGAGAATGGAGTCTTGGTCATCTTGCCCATGAGGCATGGTTCGCACGTGTCAAATGATTCGAAATCAAGAGACTCCAAAAGTCCATCAGCATGGAGCTTCTTCATGCGTTTGACACCAATATGACCAGGCGGCAGTGCCACATGTAAGTGGGACTATTATTATCAACCTTACGCTTTTTGGTACTCACACTATGAACATGTGTAACATCACGTTCGAGATTCATAAAAAATAAACCATTGACCAGCGAGGCATGACCATAAAACATTTCTCTCATATAAATAGAACAACCATTATTCTCAGATTTAAATGAGTAGCCATCTCACAACAAACGAGATCCAGATACAATGTTCATGCTCAAAGCTGGTACTAAATAACAATTATTAAGTTTTAAAACTAATCCCGAAGGTAGATGTAGAGGTAGCATGCCGACGACGATCACATCGACCTTGGAACCATTCCCGATGCGCATCGTCACCTCATCCTTTGCTAGTCTCCGCTTATTCCGCAGCTCCTGCTTGGAGTTACAAATGTGAGCAACTGCACCGGTATCAAATACCCAGGAGCTACTACGAGCGCTGGTAAGGTACACATCAATAACAAGTATATCACATATACATTTAACGTTGTCGGCCTTCTTATCCGCTAAGTACTTGGGGCAGTTCTGCTTCCAGTGACCGGTACCCTTGCAATAAAAGCACTCACTCTCAGGCTTGGGTCCATGCTTGTTTTTCTTCCCGGCAACTTGCTTACCGGGCACGGCAATAGCTTTTCCATCCTTCTTGAAGTTCTTCTTACCCTTGCCTTTCTTGAAACTAGTGGTCTTATTCACCATAAACACTTGATGCTCCTTTTTGATCTCGACCTCCGCTACAGCATCGAGTACAACTCAGGAATGGACTTCTCCATACCCTGCATGTTGTAGTTCATCACAAAGCTCTTGTACCTAGGTGGAAGTGACTAGAGGATTCTGTCAATGACCGAGTCATCCGGGATATTAACTCCCAGCTGAGTCAATCGGTTGTGCAACCTAGACATTTTGAGTATGTGCTCACTAACAGAACTATTCTTCTCCATCTTACAGCTAAAGAACTTGTCGGAGATGTCATATCTCTCGACCCGGGCATGAGCTTGGAAAACCAGTTCTAGCTCTTGGAACATCCCATATGCTTCGTGTTTCTCAAAACGCTTTTGGAGCCCCGGTTCTAAACTATAAAGCATGCCGCACTGAACCAGGGAGTAATCATCACAGCGTGACTGCCAAGCGTTCGTAATGTCTTGGTCCGCTGGGAAATGGGTGGGTCACCTAGCGGTGCATCAAGGACATACAATCTCTTGGAATCTATGAGGATAATCCTCAAGCTATGGACCCAGTCCGCATAGTTGCTTCCATCGTCTTTCAGCTTGGTTTTCTCTAGGAATGTGTTGTAGTTGAGGGTGACATTAGCGTTGGCCATTGGATCTACAATATAGATTCTAAAGACAATTTTAGACTAAGTTCGTGATAATTAAGTTCACATAATCAAATTATTTAATGAACTCCCACTTAGATAGACATCTCTCTAGTCATCCAAGTGACACATGATCCACGTCGACTAGCCCGTGTCCGATCATCACGTGAGACGGACTAGTCATCCATGGTGAACATCTCCATGTTGATCATATCTTTTGTACGACTCATGTTCAACCTTTCAGTCTTACGTGTTCCGAGGCCATGTATGTACATGCTAGGCTCGTCAAGTTAACCTAAGTGTATCGTGTGTGTAAATCTGGCTTACACCCATTGTATGCGAACGTTAGAACCTATCACACCCGATCATCACGTGGTGCTTCGAAACAACGATCCTTAGCAACGATGCATAGTTAGGGTGAACACATTTCTTGAAATTTTATTGAGAGATCATCTTATTTACTACCGTCGTTCTAAGCAAATAAGATGTAAAGATGATAAACATCACATGCAATCAATATAGTGACATGATATGGCCAATATCATCTTGCTCCTTTGATCTCCATCTTCGGGGCACCATGATCATCACTGTCACCGGCACGACACCATGATCTCCATCATCATGATCTCCATCATCGTGTCTTCATGAAGTTGTCTCGCCAACTATTACTTCTACTACTATGGCTAACGGTTAGCAATAAAGTAAAGTAATTACATGGCATTTATGAATGACACACAGGTCATACAATAAAATAAGACAACTCCTATGGCTCCTGCCGGTTGTCATACTCATTGACATGCAAGTCATGAACCCTACTACAAGAACATGATCAATATCATACATCACAATGCATAACATCACATACTTTGGCCATATCACATCACAAGGCATATGTTGCAAAAACAATTTAGACGTCCTCTAATTTGTAGTTGCAAGTTTTTACGTGGCTGCTATAGGTTTCTAGCAAGAACGTTTCTTACCTATGCCAAAACCACAACGTGATATGCCAATTGCTATTTACCCTTAATAAGAACCCTTTTCATCGAATCCGATCCGACTAAGGTGGGAGAGACAAACACCCGCTAGCCACCTTATGAAACAAGTGCATGTCAGGCGTTGGAACCGGTTTCACGTAAGCGTACGTGTAAAGTTGGTCCGGGCCGCTTCACCCCACAATACCGTTGAATCAAGATAAGACTAGTAACATTAAGCAAATTAACAAGATCGACGCCCACAACAACTTGTGTTCTACTCGTCTATAGATTCTACGCATAGACCTATCTCATGATGCCATTGTTGGCAGGCGTAGTAGTAAATGAAAATTTTCTTACGTGTTCACCAAGATCCATCCATGGAGAAACCAACAACGAGTAAGGGGAGAGTGCATCTTCATACCTTTGAAGATCGCAAAGCAGAAGCGTTACTAGAACGTGGTTGGTGGAGTCGTACTCGCAGCAATTCAGATCGCGGTGGAATCCGATCTAAGCGTCGAACAATGGCGCCTCCGCGTTCAACACACGTGCAGCCCGGTGATATCTCCTGCGCCTTGATCCAGCAAGGAGGAAGGAGAGGTTGAGGGAGAGCTCCGGCCACACGACGGCATGGTGACGGTGGAGCTGCGTGGTTCTCTGACAGAGCTTCGCTAAGCACTACGGAGGACGAGGAGAGGGAGGAGTAGAGCTGCGCCGTGGGAAAGAGAGATGCGTGTCCCTAGCAGCCCCAAGGGCTCCTCTATTTATAGGTGGAGGAGGAGGGAGGGCTGCGCCCTACGGTTCCCACCCTAGGGGCCAGCGGCAGCCCTAGATGGGACTTGGTGCGGCGGCCAAGGGAAGGGAGAGGTGGTGCGGCAGCCCTAGCCGCCCTAGGGTGGGCCTAGGGCCCATCTAGGCCTAGGGTTTGCCCCCCCCCCCCCCCTCTCTCTCCTTGCTGCGCCTTGGGTCAAGGTGGAGGGCGCACCAGTCCACTCTGGGGCTGGTCCGTTCCCACCTTCAGCCCATGCAGCCTTCCGGGGCTGGTGGACCCCCCGGAACCCTTCCGGTGGTCCCGGTACGTTACCGGTGATGCCCAAAACTCTTCCGATGACCAAAACCACACTTCCTATATATGAATCTTTACCTCCATACCATTCTGGAGCTCCTCTTGATGTCTGGGATCTCATCCAGGAGTCCAAACAACCTTCAGTAACCACGTACACTAATTCCCTATAACCCTAGTGTCATCGAACCTTAAGTGTGTAGACCCTACGGATTCGGGAGACACGTAGACATGACCGAGACACCTCTCCGGTCAATAACCAACAGCGAGATCTGGATACCCATGTTGTCTCCCACATGCTCCATGATGATCTCATCGTATGAACCACGATGTGGGGGATTCAATCAATCCCGTATACAATTCCCTTTGTCTACCGGTATGATACTTGCCCGAGATTCGATCGTCGGTATCCCTATACCTTGTTCAATCTCATTACTGGCAAGTCTCTTTACTCGTTCCGTAACACATCATTCCATGTCTAACTCCTTAGTCACATTGAGCTCATTATGATGATGTCTTACGGAGTGGGCCTAGAGATACCTCTCCGTCACACGGAGTGACAAATCCGAGTCTCGATTCGTGTCAACCCAACAGACACTTTCGGAGATACCCGTAGTGTACCTTTATAGCCACCCAGTTACGTTGTGATGTTTGGCACACCCAATGTATTCCTACGGTATCTGGGAGTTGCACAATCTCATGGTCTAAGGAAACGATACTTGACATTAGAAAAGCTTTAGCAGACGAACTACATGATATTGTGCTATGCTTAGGATTGGGTCTTGTCTCCCAATGATGTGATCTTGCTATAAACGACATCCAATGTCCATGGTCATGAAACTGTGACCATCTATTGATCAACGAGCTAGCCAACTAGAGGCTCACTAAGGACATGTTGTGGTCTATGTATTCACACATGCATTACGGTTTCCGGTTAATACAATTATAGCATGAACAATAGATAATTATCATGAACAAAGAAATACAATAATAACCATTTTATTTTGCCTCTAGGGCATATTTCCAATAGAGGGGTGACTTATATAGAGTACATTGCCCCTCATAAGTACCAGGCATCCAAGGGTTCGATCGTGGGAATAAAGACGAGCATTACTAGTAATGTACATCATAATTGCTACTAATGACGACTGGCCTAATGCCTGCCTGTTGGCCTCCCTGGGGTGGCTTTTGGTATTCTGGCATCGAATGGAAGTGAGGTCTTCTGAGTGACAGGTGTCTGTCGAGTGGAGGGAGAAGCTTCCAAGTGGATTAAATGTCAAGTGACTTGAGCACCATGGTGAATCCAGTCGGAATCTCTCTTGTAATCTTTAAGTCCTCCAATATAGCGTCCTTAGGTAGGGTATGTAGGTCACGCCTAGGACCCTACCCTAGGTACATATCCTCGTCACCCTTGTCCCTCTCCTTTGGTGGCACCACGCCCTTCCCCTTGGTCTCCTTGTCGATTTGCATTATGAAGAGGTTCAAATGGTCAGGATTTGCGTTATGAATGTTGCAACATCGCCATTAAAACCTATCACCTAGAACCCCTTTATTAACCTAGCCTGACGGTCAACACTTACTTACCGCCTCTTTGTCTCTCACTCTTCCTCCAACCCAATTCCATGAACTCCTACAACAAGTCGAACCCCAACCCCAACCCCATCCCCAACCCCTTCCCTTGGGGCATTGGATGGAGGTCTTTGTTCCTAGGGTGCTCGCTCTGTGACCACACCGAATTTGAGAACACCATAGAGATGTGCTCAAACTTTAGCAGCATGGAAGAGCTACACAGAGAGTCAGACTCTATGGTGAAGAAGGCGACGCAGGAGGAGTTGAACATGCTGATTCCTAGCCTAGCGAAGGGCACTATGTCAGTCGACATACTTCGCTGAGCCATGAACCAGGCCGACTTCGGTGACGCTGGACAGAGGGTAAAGTAGGCCAAGTACAAACAGTATTATCCCCCTTGTGATGATTGTGTCGCGGTGTACTTCACCACAAAGACCATGGCGGTGCCATTGGAGAAAGATCAAGAAGCAGTTGCTATGGAGGTGGAAGAAGAAGATGTGGTGGTGATGATTTTGACAGTGTTGGAGCCAGGACACCGAAGCATGCCGATCGAGCTCGACTCCGACGAGGAAGAAGAGACGGTGGGTCCCTTCGGTGTTGTTTGACGTACAATAGGTCCCATATATCAGGCTTCCCCGAATTACTTAGAGAATACTCGATGTGGGGGTGGGTGGGGAAAAACTTTGTATCCCAATAGGATGTGAGCCCGAAGCTTTGGTGGATGTGTCTCCTACCATCGTGGAATCCGGCGCGCTGGGTTAGGGGTCCGGACTATCAACCGGACACTGCCGCACAGACTTGAGGTCATGTGCTGAATCGAGGTTCGATCATGAACTTTTTTGAGGGAGAAGTTCAGATTCCGAACTAGAGGAGCGATCCCAGTGATCAGAAACCCGAACACAAACTGTTCTCAGTTTCGGTGGTTGAGAGGGCGAACCTTCGGCCGAGTCCTTGATGGTAGCGACCAAGTGTGTGATAGGTTGGATGTGAATTTCCCTATCGTCGGGGTTAAGCCCGATCTGATCATAGACCGACGGGTTGGCCGTCGGTTATCCTCATGGCTTGGATCCGGCCGAGTAGCTCATTTAATGACGAGATGTTTGTGGAGTCCATGCTCTTAGAGAACATAGGGTCGATCCGCAGTACCCAAACCTAGGCGTTTAAAGTCGCGCCTGGGAAGTATTCATTCGAAGCTGATCCGGGCATATCGACTAGGTCGGGCTTTAGGTCTGGACCTAGGGTAGAGGCTGCCCTAGTGGTGGTGTTCGCTGCTCCCAAAGTTAAGGCGTCGGGACTAACGAGCTCCTCAAGGGGAGCTGAAAGCTTCCTCAAAGTAAGATCTCCTCACGAGTTGGTGACGAACTCTATGTTCCCAAACCTAATCTCCTGATCGGCAGCGAAACTTCCGACCTGGCCAAGGTGGCCATGTTGGGGAACATTGCATGGGAAACAAAAAATTTCCTACGAACACGCAAGATCTATACATGGTGATGTGCATCTACGAGCGAGAGAGTGGATCTACATACCCTTGTAGATCGCTAAGCGGGAAGCCTTAAGAAACACGGTTGATAGATTCGAATGTCTTCGCGATCCAAATCTCAAGCCGTCCCGTGATCCCATCACGATTCGTCACGTGATCCAATCACGCTCATGATCCAGTTGCGGTCCTTCCGATCTAGTGCTGAACGGACGGCACCTCCCCATTCAGCACACGTACGGCTCGATGACAATCTCTGCCTTCTTGATCTAGCAAGAGGGAGCGGAGATGTAGATGAGTTCTCCAGCAGCACAATGGTGTGGTGGCGGTGGTGGTGAACTAACCCAGCAGGTCTTTGCCTAAGCACCACCAAACTAAACTAGAGGAGAAACAAATCTAGGGAAGAAGAGGGCAGCACGTGGCAGTTAGGGTTGAGGCTGCCCTCAAAATCCTCAAATATATATATAGGAGGAAGGGGAGGGAGGCTGGCGCCCTAGGGTTGCCCCTAGGCTACGGCCGAAGTGGGAGAGGTGGAGGAGTCCTACTCCAATCCTACTAGGAGTAGGATTCCTCCCCCACTTGGAAACCTTTTCCACCATTGGGTTTTCCTACCCCCATCCGCATGGGCCTTAGTGGGGGATTCGGCCAGCCCACTAGGGGCTGGTTTGACTCCTCCCACAGCCCATGTGGCCCTTTAGGGCGAGAGGCCCCTCCCGATGGTCCCTCAGTACCCTCCCGGCACTCCCGGTACACTACCGAAATACCCGAAACTTTTCCGGTGACCAAAGCAAGACTTCCTATATATCAATATTTACCTACGGACCATTCCGGAGCTCCTCATGAAGTCCAGGATCTCATCCGGGACTCCGAACAACCTTCGGTCACCACCATACATAACTTTATAAGTGTGCAGACCCTACGGGTACGAGAACTATGTAGACATGACCGAGACACCTCTACGATCGATAACCAATAGCGGGACCTGGATGCCCATATTGGTTCCCTACATATTCTACGAAGATCTTTATTGGTTGAACCTCTATGTCAAGGATCCAGTTAATCCTGTATGATGATCCCTTTGTTCTTCGGTATGTTACTTGCCCAAGATTCGATCATTGGTATCTCTATACCTAGTTCAATCTCGTTACCGGTAAGTATCTTTACTCGTTTCGTAATACAAGATCCCATGGCTAACACTTTAGTCACTTTGCTTGCAAGTCTTGTTGTGATGTTGTATTACTATGCGACATTTGATACCCACAAGGTACTCCTTCGGTGTCAGTGCGTTGCATGATCTCATGGTCATAGGAACAGATACTTGACATGCAGAAAACTATAGCAATAAACTGACACGATCATATGCTATGTTTATAGTTTAGGTCTTGTCCATCACATCATTCTCCTAATGGTGTGATCCTATTATCAAATGACATCTCATGTCCATGGCTAGGAAACCTTGACCATCTTTGATCAACGAGCTAGTCTATTAGAGGCATACTAGGGACATGGTGTTGTCTATGCATCCACACATGTATCTGAGTTTCCGATCAATAAAATTCTAGCATGGGTAATAAACGATTATCATGAATAAGGAAATATGATAATAACTAATTTATTATTGCCTCTAGAGCATATTTCCAACAGGACAGTCGGATCATCGTGTCGCATGACGTTGCCGAACACGAATATCTGTCTAGGGACGAAAACGTTCATGTTGTAGGCGTCACTGCTGATGATTAGGTGAGTCATTGATCCTTTAGCGATCCCACAATATAACTCTCAATGAAAGCACCAATGTCGGTGTCAAAACTGGCATATCTCGGGTAGGGGGTCCCAAGCTGTGGATCTTTTGATCAATGGGAATCAGGAAACACAGGGACAATATTTACCCAGGTTCGGGCCCTTTCGAAGAGGTAAAACCTTACGTCATGCTTGATTATATTGATGTGTATGAAGATTACAGAGTCGATCTACCACGAGATCAGATGAACTAAACCCTAGATGAGTAGGATGATGGTTCTCCTCCTCTACGACCTAAACCCTCTGATTTATATAGACACCAGTGGTACCTTTGGAGGACACACCAAGGCACTGAAGGTTTCATTCCCGAACACGGAGTCGCCTTATAGCTTGTCCTTCAAGCGATAGCTATAGAGCATCCCACCTGTCGGGCCCATAACAGATAGGTCGGCGGCCCGAGGACCTCTTAGTCTCGGACTCCCTCAGTTCGTGTGGCTACAAGTTTTGTGAATTGGTTTTGTTATTCATGTGATAATTAGATATAGTTGGTCACATTTGGGAAAACAATTTCAGAATTGGAAGCGTGTTGGAATCGCCGACAAAATTTAATTTGCTGCAAATTAAACCACTGTCATCTTCATTCTCCAGGTAAACCTCTAAAGAATACCAAGGCCCGACGAGCATGTTTGCTAGATGAGAGCAGCACCTTGCTTCCTTTTTGGAGGGTCAACGTCAGTCAATAAAATTTGTCATCCAAGTGACATGTTTCAACTTGACAAGTGTATGGAGCCACATCTCGGTTTCCTCATTCCCTAATTATCATGACCAAGATGTTGGGGAATGTCGCATGGGAAACAAAAATTTTCCTACGCACACGCAAACCTATCCATGGTGATGAGCATCTACGAGAGGGAGAGTGGATCTACATACCCTTGTAGATTGCTAAGCGGGAAGCGTTAAGAAACGCGGTTGGTGTAGTCGAACATCTTCGCGATCCAAATCGCCGAGCGTCCCGTGATCTCATCACGATCCGTCCCGCGATCTCATCACGATCCGTCTCACGATCTTGATCACGATCTGTCCTGCGAACTCATCACGATCCATTCCGCGATCTCATCATGAACCGTCTCACTATCTCGATCACGGTCCTTCCGATCTAGCGCCGAACGGACGGCACCTCCGCGTTCAGCACACGTGCAGCTTGATGACGATCTCCACCGTCTTGATCCAGCAAGAGGAGGTGGAGAGGATAGAGAGTTCACCGGCAGCGTGACGGCGCTCCGGTGATGGTGGTGGAGCAATTCCGGCAGGGCTTCGCCTAAGCGCTGCGGAAAACCGATCTAGAGGAGAAACTGTGCACCGGTGAAACGGGTAGCACGTGGCCGGAAATTCTGTCCAAAAACCACCCAATCCACTAGTATATATAGGAGGAGAGGAGAGGAGAGGCAGCCAAGGCCTTTGGGTCGGCCGAAATAGGAGGTGGGAGCAATCCTACTTCACCTCCAATCCTAGTTGGAGTAGGATTGCCTCCTATTGGCTGATTTTCCACTTTTTGCTTTAGGACTTTCTCTCCTGCGCCATGGGCCTTTGTGGCTGTTTTCCCAGCCCACTAAGGGCTGGTTATTATTCTCCCACAGCCCATGGACCTCTTGGGGTCGAAGTACCCCTCCCGGAGGTCTCCCGGTACACTACCGGCACTCCCGGTACACTACCGGCACTCCCGGTACACTACCGATGAGCCCGAAACTTTTCCGGAAACCAAACTGGGACTTCCTATATATGAATCTTTACCTCCGGACCATTTCGGAACTCCTCGTGACGTCCGGGATCTCATCCGGGACTCCGAACAAACTTCGGTCACCACCATACATAACTCTACACTACCGAAACGTCACCGAACCTTAAGTGTGCAGACCCTGCGGGTTCGAGAACTATGTAGACATGACCGAGACACCTCTACGGTCAATAACCAATGGCGGGACCTGGACGTCCACATTGGTTCCTACATATTCTACGAAGATCTTTATCGGTCGAACCTCTATGTCAAGGATTCAGTTAATCCCGTATAACGTTCCCTTTGTTCTTCGGTATGTTACTTGCCCGAGATTCGATCGTCGGTATCTCCATACCTAGTTCAACCTCGTTACCGGCAAGTCTCTTTACTCGTTCTGTAATACAAGATCCCGCAACTAACAATTAGTCACATTGCTTGCAAGGCTTATTGTGATGTTGCATTACCGAGTGGGCCCCGAGATACCTCTCCGTCACACGGAGTAACAAATCCCAGTCTCGATCCATGCCAACTCAACAGACACCATCGAAGATACCTGTAGAGCACCTTTATAGTCACCCAGTTACGTTGCGACGTTTGATACACACAAGGCACTCCTCCGATATCTGTGAGTTGCATGATCTCATGGTCATAGGAACATATACTTGACATGCAGAAAACAGTAGCAATAAACTGACACGATCATATGCTATGTTTGTAGTTTGGGTCTTATCCATCACATCATTCTCCTAATGATGTGATCCCGTTATCAAATGACATCTCATGTCCATGGCTAGGAAACCTTAACCATCCTTTGATCAACGAGCTAGTCCATTAGAGGCATACTAGGGACATGGTTTTGTCTATGTATCCACACATGCATTTAAGTCTCCGGTCAATACAATTATAGCATGGATAATAAACGATTATCATGAACAAGGAAATATGATAATAACTAATTTATTATTGCCTCTAGGGCATATTTCCAACACAAGAATCGTCCATTAATTAAGTCGTGCCTTTGCATTGACTACAACAGTTTCACCTTAAAACGATTGAAAGAGTGTCTCGACATGCTGGCACATGTTCAGAAGGCACCTAGTTGCCATGTTATGACGTTGACTGAAAGTTAAATACATCTTGTAGAGTCAGGGTAGTAAACCACTTAAAGTGAATGAAGCAAAACTCCCACAACTTGAGACAACACTACGCGCAAGGCCATCAAGGTACATTTATTGAGAAAACAATAATCACTTTTACTATGCTGCTACCTTTTATGCTTGTCTCTAACATGAGCTTTAACAGGGTGAAAAAGTTCTCAGGAAATGGAACTGGAAGAATTGGAGAAAGCCCCCAAGTTCAAGGCCAAGCCACTGAACAAATATTTTTATCGTAGCTGGACTAAGAAGTGTCGTCACCATATTAAAATCTTACTTTCATTAAAAAAATCATGGGTGATTTTAATTTAAGAGCAAAATTTCATGAACAAAAGAAGTTATAAAGTTTACTCATATATTCTGGTTTCGTAAAACAAAAATAAGGATGGCCAATCTGCAAGGCCTTGATGTTCATAAATGGAGTAGTCAGTGGCTCTTTTCACTTCCCCATTTCACAATATCTATGAAGTAATGTGGTGCACACTATACTTAGTTAAATTGGACATTATTTGTAATCTACATCATCGGGATGCTTAACAGTGAGACAATCCGCACTTTGTCATGCCAGATCAGTGAGGAAGGCCGTCGTTTGTTGTCTTCCAAGCTGGAAATGACTACGCGTGCATCTCCCTACGTTTATTTCACATGAAAAGATACTAACCGCTGATTTTCCTATTTCTGTATGCAAAGTCACACCTCTATTGTTTGTACTTTGTCTATAGCTACTAACGTGATGTGATGTGATATTGTTGAGGATATGGATTTAAAATGCTTACAAGGCAAATGAATTTGTAAAATATTATTTTCAAGGTGATCTTGATATATGGGGGTAGGCAACAAAACTGAGGGTGGGATCAATGACTAATGCAAGAGAACATATTGAGATCTTATTCAATTATTTTTGGAACTATTCTTGAGCCAAAAAAGTAAATGGTCTTCTTGCACAGTCTCAGTTCAACCTGATTAATAATGTGTTTTCAACATTTCACTAAATTTATATTAGTCGAGAATCACATTGAATAGGGTATATGACTTCCGAATGTTGCTACAAAGTTGTGTTATAAAGTTATCGTATTAATTGGATATGATTAAGTAGCTGATGAGCATATAAATATGCCTACATTTGTGGTTTATTATCCTTGTTTGCAAATTCATTTATGCATACTTCAAGGCCTAAAACCAGTTCTTATGATGTCTTTTTTTACTTTGTGATATAATGAATGGACATGTGCTTACTTGAATGCTGATAATTTCATGGCAAAGATCATTGTGAGGAGTATGGAGACAATTAAGGATGGATTCAAAGCCAGTCTGTCGTGTGTATATGGAGGCAGGGGAGAATGGATTCAGAAGATGGTGGTTTTGTATGCTTAATAATTTACTATGTAGTTGAGTCCTCAACTTTATACAATTGATCTACTATTTCTCGGTTGGTGCCTTTTGTTATTCTTACGCTTTTCTTATTTCAACCTTTTAACCATACATAGATTTGGCTTTTATTGGTTGTACCTGGCAGTGACCTTGTTGAAGGCGCTGTTTTTTTGGATGAACTCGGACTTTCTCCAAGGTGACCCAAGATCTTCGATCGGGCAACGACAATGCTTGTGCAATATTGCTTCCTTCTTGAAGGCGTTGCTTTTGGAAAACCTTTTTTGTAATCCAGGTGTTGTCTCCGATGATGGTTAGAGTGTTGTGTTGCTAGTGATTGATCACCGTAGCGGGGCCTTTTTTCTTAATTCTTTTTATTTTATATTTTGGTTGTGTGTATCCTTAATGTCTTTGGACATTTTGTTGGTACAGAGGCCGGGTGTAACTGATATCTTAACAATATTAATATATTCCTCTCTTCGAAAATACCACACATAGGAGAAAAAACTGAGAGGGGGGTCCGTTTGTGAAGTAGTTACTAGCACAGATTGTAACGGTTCAACAAAAAATGATCTAGTTTATTGGATTATAAGTAGTATATAAGAACCATTGCACATGTAAGCAGTGCAACACTGCAGAGAAGAAGCTCAACCAATCAACCAATGGAAGCACACACCATTGCAACATATGTTTTCTCTTTTCCCAAATTGGATGATTTTGAAAACTTATAAGAGAGTAGAGGTATAGATATCAAAATCACCACACATGTAGAATTACAAGTAGTTTCATTTAGATTCAAATTACAATGTCTATGTATTAAAATTTTGAATTCCAATGAGACATGCATTGCACGTCACTTAGGTTCAAATTACAAGTTCAATGTATTAAAATTTTGAATTCCGACGAGATGTGCATTGCACGTGCACATTTACAAGTGAGTTAAAGATTGTGAGTTGTATGAACATTCGTTGGAACAGAATATGTTTAGTAAAGAGCTATGCTTCATTTCAATGCTATGACCTAGACAACATCTGACCCCGCAACCAGCAACATTGTACTAAATTTAATGATATGCAACATATATAAAATACACATGGGTTGCGCTTTGATACACAACACGCCTATACATGTTGTCCGTCAAATATTGCACGAATCTCATCGCTATATTATGTGGCATCCGCGTACCCGGTAGGCCGGTAGAAACCCGGACCGCTAAAAAACCCACTCTCTTATGCCTCAAATTGTCAGTTCAATTCTACTACTCCCTCTGTTCATGAATATAAGACGTTTTAGAGACTTGATACAAGTCTCTACCCGGTAGGCCGGTAGAAACCCGGACCGCAAAAAACCCACTCTCTTATGCCTCAAATTGTCAGTTCAATTCTACTACTCCCTCTGTTTATAAATATAAGACGTTTTAGAGGCTTGATATATTTATGGACAGAGGTAGTAATATCTAGTTACTCGAACGGCCGAACCTTGTGCCTAGTTGCTCTTCTTCACCTTGGCTCCAGCTCGGTGTGCGAAGTAACGACCATGGACGTGGAGTGGCTGTCCTTGTTGTCCCTGACGACGTAGCCCGGCGGCGTGAGCTCTTTCTCCCTCAGCCGGACATCCTCCCTCTCCAGCATCTCCAGCACCTGCCGCATCGACGGCCGCCGTTGCGGCGTCGCCTGCGTGCACAGCAGCGCCACCTTCATGTACCTCACCGCCTCCTCCTCATTGCACCCGTCTTCCATCGCCGGATCGATCATCTCCCTGAGGTTGGCGGCCTCATATAGCTCCCACACCCTCTCCACCAGCACCTTGTCCCCCTCGTCGGATAAACGGAGGCTCCTGGAGCTGCTCTTGCCGGTGACGGTCTCCAGCAGCAGCACCCCGAAGCTGTAGACGTCGGCCTTCTTGGTGAGATGGCCGTACAGCGCGTACTCCGGCGCGAGGTACCCCGCGGTCCCCGCAACGCGGGTGCTGACGTGCGTGGCGGCGTCCGGGAAGAGCTTGGCGAGGCCGAAGTCGCCGATCTTGGCGCCGTAGCCGGCGTCGAGGAGGACGTTGCTGGCCTTGATGTCCCTGTGCACGATGGGGCCGGACGCCATCTCGTCGTGCAAGAACGCCAGGCCCCTGGCGACGCCGGCGCAGACGCCGCGCCTGATCCCCCAGGTGAGCCTGGCGGGGTCGCCGGCGGAGGCGAGGAGGGCGCCGTGGAGGCTGCCGTTGCCGAGGTGCTCGTAGACGAGGATCCGGTGGCGGCCCTCCACGCAGCAGCCCAGCAGGGACACCAGGTTGGGGTGCTCCACGTTGGCGATGACGTCGATCTCGGTGAGGAACTCCTTGGTGCCCTGCCGGGACTGCGCGGACAGCACCTTGACCGCCACGTCGCCGCCGCCGTCCCGCAGCGCCCCCTTGTAGACGGTGCCGAAGCCGCCTCGTCCGATGCTGTTGCTCCGGTGGAAGTTGTTGGTCGCCGACCGCAGCTCCGCGTAGGAGAAGAGCTTGATCTTCTTCTCAGATGACATCCCTGCAACAAAGGTTCAGTCAATTCGACCATCGTCGCCATGCGTTTTTGTCCGGAATGAGATGAATATCAAGTGAAGCGAGGAATGGAAAACTGTTGCTTACTGCCCATGGAACGGGAGTAGAGATCGGAGGCGCGTTTCTTGTTGGAAACACGGAAGCAGCAGCAGCAGCAACAAGGCATGGCGACTCATACAACACACAGCAGCAGCAGAGCGAGTTTCTTCCTAGCTAAGGATCAGACTAACTCCTGTATGGAGAAGAAGAAGAAGCCGGTGATGGTGAGTGATCAAATTCAAACATGAAGGAGGAGGAGCTGCCGAGCTGGTTGAATTGCCACATCAGGAAAAGTCGAATGTAATAATAATACGAAGCTCTCTTCCACTACCGGCCGAGACGGAGAGTGACAGAAAATGATGCCTAGCTAGGAGGTAGGAGGTGTTGTGTATGAACGGAGGCAGCATTCAGCAGCCTGCTATGCGTATTCTGCTTTGTTTGCCAGCGCACTACACTAGATTAAATGGTCGCGCGCGCGTGTATCTTTGACGTTGACAACGACGGCAAGCAGGCTACTTCCAGATCAGTTCAGATGGCCGACTTGTTAATCAGTTGACCTGCACACCACATGTAGATAAATTGCAGTACCGTAGCTTTCAGGCGAATAATCGTTAAACGGCCGCCTACAGAACTACACGCATCTCCACTGCTTTATAAATCACATACATCTTTTATTATAAACTGCGGTTCAATCAGATCCCTTCGTCAGCCTGAAAGATTTCTATAACTAATTGATGTACTCTTCGTGGTCTCTGTTTGATTATAAGTATATCACATTGCCCCGGCACGCTTTCTTAGGATTATCCACTTAGCAGCCACAAGAAAGAGGAAAGTAGTACCGCCGAGTATTTGGTCTCCAGCCCCCGTTCCATTGCTTTACGCCAGTGCTCACATCACGATGATGCATTGATGATCACTTTGCATCGTTGCCGGTACGAACAGACTCCCTGAGCGAACCCGTGTTTTGTTGACCTTTCACTATAACAACCAAAGCCAGTACAAACGGTGAACCAACATATGGTTAGATGGACGTTGGTATCTTCAGCACACCAGGTTCAAGTTAAGTGTAAGCACGTACTCCCTCCGTTCCAAATTAGTTGATTTGAATTTATCTAGATACGGATGTATCTAACACTAAAACATGTATAGATACATCCGTATCTAGACAAATCTGAGTCAACTAATTTGGAACGAAGGGAGTATGTATGAGTAGTTGCGTCTAAGAAAAAAAGGCAGTACAAACGAAAGCTGTTGGTAGGTTGAACCGTTAGCCATGGAGCAACGTCCACCATCCATCCGGTACCCAGTTGCCATCCCCATCACAAAGAAAGAAACTTCATCGACACTAGTAGAGGTCTTTCCCACCGTAGCCAGGCACCAATTGCCTTCATTTCTATACCTAACAACACGGTTAACTAATACAGTAGTAGCATGGTGCGTATTATTATGGTCAAAGCCATTCACCCAAACCAGCTGCCTCTGGTAACACTGACTACACTACTACCAGTAAAGTGGATCAGTGCCGATAAGGTCCATCAGGGCCCCTGCGTGAGCCTCTGCAGCTGGCTGGTGTCGCCCAGCGTCTCCATGAGCAGCGGGGGAGCGTACTGCGCCTCCCCGTCGTGCTCCTCCGCGTCCTGGCAGAAGGACAGGATGATCGTCTCCACCGACGCCTCGACCACCCCAAAGAAGAGCTGCGCCACCACGTACCCAAGCGCCCAGCACAGCTGACAACCAAAATGGACACACATGTCATATCGGCTAGCTAAGTTCAGTTCGGTTATGCATGCATCTAGGGCAGATAGGTGAGTGTCGCCGTATTTTTAGAGGACACCGCATTGCTTACCAGCACGGGGAAGAGCGGAGACGATATCTTGTTGTGGGCAGACCTGTACTTGTGGGTGTCCAGCATGAGGAACGCGAACAGCGCGCTCGACAGGCTCACGCACAGCTTTCCCAGGTAGAGGATCACGTCCCCGAGCACGTTCACCTTTCCGATGCGCAGTATGTTGTTCATTATCAGCCCCGTCGCGAGTTCGGAGGCCTTGCAGAATCCTTTCCCCGTGACCGCGATCTGCACCGGCAGTTCGCGGCGTCAAGAAACCGATCCGTATCGTGTGCAATTCTCATCAGACACACAAGGCAGTTGTAACAGGTACGAGTACTAGCTAGGAGGGCTGTTGGTACTTACCACGATATAAGCATTCCGGTTCACTGACTTGATGGTCCAGTCTATGCAGCCCAAGCAGCAGTGGGACGACGATGACACAGTCTTCTCGAGGCGGCTTTCACCGGTCGAATCAACCCCCTTCAGCCTACGGCGGAGCGACTTAAGTATACACCGCACCCACTCTACGCTGGATACGACCAGTGAACCTAGAGCCACAGATCCAAGGCTGTAGCGCAGCAAACGCTTCAGGGAGGACACCACCGTATGAAATGGTATGTCATGCTGCATAACAACATTGTGCCACACAATCAGTCAGATGGAAAACAGTACCTTCTAATGTCAAAACATGAAAATTGACTAGTTATTTGCCAGTGTAAGGTTTGTGTGTGCTGCTTACCGATATTTCACCACGCGCCCAGTAGTATGAAGCGACTGATCCAGCAATTACAGTCGAAGAGCATGCGATGAAGAACTGGGTTGCCCAGTAACAGCCAAACAGGTGGAAAAGAATCGCAATGCCGATGTGAGGGGTGTAATGGACACTGTACCCACAACAGGTGTCGCAATTTACTTTTCCCAGATTGAGATCAAATGAGCAACACTCTGCATTGCAATCATTTTGTAGAACTTGACCAGAGCTGAAAAGATACAGTGTAGCCGCAAACCAGAACATATAGATGATAGCAAGGGCGAAGTATGGTACGACTGGAAAGATAATAAGCGCATGGACTTCACCAATGACCTTTGCAGCCACCTACATACAGTTCATCCTGATGAGCGCTCGGAAAATACAAGCAAGAAATACACAACACATGTAAGCTAGCACCCATGCTTTTGCAAAATGCGAGCCGTAATCCCACACAGCTTACTGCGGGAAACGGTGTGCATGTGAAGCTAGTGGATTCAGCACCATACGCACCTTTAGGACAGTTGTGGATGTCGCTATCAGTATACGCCGAACAATAGCTATTGAAGTCAGGAAAGCAATGATCATTACCACGGTCATCAATACAGCAGCCGCATGAAGGTGGCTTATTTCCTGGTGAAGAGATGAATCATGAGATAACGAGAAGCTGTTGCAAAGATAGTGTTAAAAATAATAACAACAGGAGGCACAAGCATACCCGTCCACCTATGCTGACATATGGATCACTTGGACCAATCACAACAGTTAAGGGATCATTGCCAATCCAGCCAGCTGAGTACATAAAATATTCCAAACATATGAGATTACGCATAAGATGATGTGTCCCGATAAATATCACATGACACCACTTTGCCACCTATAATAGTTTGTAGTACTTGTTATTTAGAAGTCGGCTAGAGCATCCTACCTTTTATATAGAAGAACATTGTGACTGATATTACAAGGGCATTGAAAAGTACCACTGTTACCCATGGCATCCCAGCAACAAAATAGCGGATCATCGCTAACCAGATCAAAGATAGGAAAAGGGGGAGTAACCCCCCACAAACGATTAACACAGGCCAAGACTTCCCAATATCTGCAACATATCTCTGCAAAATAAGAAAAATAATATTAGTTCCAAGAATCTACATATACACAAGCAAGCATGTACATAGCTCTCTCTTTTTTTTTTTGCAGGAGCATATCTGTCAAATTGAATCTAACAAATGTAACCGAGTAAGATCAATCACATGTGGCTACTACTTTGTTTTAGCAATACATGTGGCTGCTAGTGTTTCCTTACTGATGGAACATTTAATGTTGTGTAACTTGTAGTGAAATAATGGTGACCCATAGAAGAAAAGTACGCTTTAACTATATATGGACAGACATGTTGGATAGAAACTCAGGAAAAGTATATTTTTTGTGAAACAGATAAATGGACTGACACTTCAAGTAGTACCAAAACAAACCTTTAAGACAGAAGATTTATAGTTGATGGTATTGTGAATTGTCTTGTCTATTAGCATGTTTTCATCAATGCTAACACCACCCATCTGTTGCCAATGCTTCAGAGAGATATTGGATGGCCGTGCAATAAACTGGCAGCTCCAGTAGACTGCAGTGACAGAAGGAGATCAAATTAGCGCATGTACTCCACGTTCTCACAAATTGGCAGGATCTTGCTGAGTATCCGAGGACTTGAAATTCAACTATTTATGTGAGACTTACCATTTATACTTGGAAATATGATGGGGTAACATGGACCCTGCAACTGAAGAGAACTGTTTCTCATATCTGGTGTGAGATACTCAAAGTAATCATAGTCCCTGTCGATCCAATCATCGACAGAGAGCCGTATGTCACCTTCCGGATAATCACAAACAAAGTTCAGCCCATCTTCCGCAGGATAGGGACATTCCATCAGGCAGATAGACTTAGCATCAGCTAGATCACTTGTGCTATTTTTTAGCCCACTTTGGTACACTTGGTTGGGGTTCACCCAATAACGAACATCCAGCTCACTCAAATCTGGATCACCGTGTTTGCTGCCACATATGTTCCCTTTGTAGTCGAGTCCATAAGTCAGTCTGCATGATCAGAGCAGATAAAAACCAAATATAGATGTCTTCACCAACAAAGGCCACTATAAATTCAAACACAGCAGCACACGAAATGTTTTTAACAAACGAAGTTCTATTCAACCTTCCACCCTCTCAGATCACCCCTTTATTGGTGGGGACCTGATGCGAGCACCCAACTACGGCAACAAATCTCTGCAGCTCCTTCAATGGGTTGCAAAGATTAATAGATTGTGAAGGAGGGCAATGAAGGCAACAGACCATTTTAAGCACCACTCATTACTTAATGAGTGTCTACAATTGGAGGAGAAAATGTAAGAAAGGATTCATCTTAGTATTTGGCTAAACCGACAATCCTACAGTTAGGGAGACTAGAGGTTCATTGCATCCAGTGGAGGAAAGCTCCACAACAGGCAACAAGCACTTCACTTGCATTTCCCACAAGCTATTTCTACTGTCAGTTGGAAGCAGTAAACATCAAAAGGGGGCAGAAAGAAAGTAGAATAGAAGTGGCCAAAG
Source organism: Hordeum marinum (assembly GCA_022496015.1). Taxonomy (NCBI): domain Eukaryota; kingdom Viridiplantae; phylum Streptophyta; class Magnoliopsida; order Poales; family Poaceae; genus Hordeum; species Hordeum marinum. The sequence continues at coordinate 377,252,236 of CM039678.1, read as the reverse complement.
TTTTAGCCCCTAGGCTGTACCCATCCTTCAAAGATCTAATCGAAGTATGAGAGAAATTGGCAAATGTGGCAGACATTCACCAACGGAATCCAACCAAAAGGGCAAAATTAATCGCAGGTAGGCGGGCACCGACAGCGGCGGAAAAAAATAAATGCAAATGAAAAGTGGGAGGTGGGGGGAATGGAGCGACCTGAGCGGGCTGCCCTGGTTGAACCCGAAGCTGGAGTTGACAATCATGGCGACCCAGAAGGCGGCGAAGAGGGCGAGGAACGGCAGGTCCCGGCACTTGCGGTCGTGGCGAATGATGCCGGCTGCGGCGTCGTCGCCGTCTCCTCCTTTCCCTCCTCCGGCGCCGCCGGCGGAGGCGTCGCGGCCGAGGGCCCCCCGCATTGTGCCTTGCCCCAGCCCAGCTCAGATGCTCTCAACTGGAGCAGGTCGCCGGCCAGCTGCCGCCTCCTTCTTTCTTCTTCCTCGGGTCACAGGAGCGAGGAGGGGGGAAAGTGCTGCTGCCGCTTGCTGGCTTCCGCTTCACTGCGACTGCGAGTGTGCCTGCCACAGTGCCACTGGCAGTGATATCGCAACTCGAAAGCGGATTCCACGCTTTACGTAACCTCGTGACGGAAAGCGGTGCCATCACGGTTTACGTTATGAGATGGGAAAGCGGTGGGGCCGTGCGTTGCGTCACGTGAAGTCGTGACGGCTCCTCGCCGCCCGCCGCTCCTCCAGTCCAGAGTCAAACCAGATCGCCCTCCGCCGCGAAGCGATGGTGAAGGCGGTGGTCGCCGACGAGACGCGCATCAAGGCCTTCGAGGACGGCGTCGCCTCCTCCGGCGTCCTTCGGTCGCAGGTCACTTCCCTTCCTCCTTTGTGCTCGTCCTGTCGCATCTCAGGCAGAGGCAGGCCGCCATCGCCGTGCTGTAGAGGTTTGGTTTCATCGGGTCTTCAGCGTGCAGGTGGGGCTGGTGGTCGGGAAGCTCAGCGCCTCCTCCGACCGCGCCCTCGTCTACTCCTTGCTCCCCACGCCGCCCACCGATGCCGGCGAGCCCGCTTGCTCCCTCCGGGCCGCCGCCCCCTCTGCTGGCAAGGCCAAGTCCAAGGGCGGGAAAGGTGGCGCCGGGGCTTCTTCCGACGCAGACCCGACGCTCCAGTTCGATGTCGACTGGGTCGCCGAGCACGCCCGACAGGTGCAGTGTGCCAGCCCTGACTTGTTACCATCTACTCCCTCTGTAAATAGTGATGTAAATGCTCTTATATTTCTTTAGGGAGGGAAGTACAAACCTCTGACGATACTAATATCTGCAGCTGTAGGATAACAATAACAATAGAACCCATCAAAATTTGCAGTTGAGATATTTGGTTTCGTAGATGACCTTTTATCTTTAGTACTCTCCTGGAAGTTTCACTCCTTAGTGTGGCTGTCCAACAATTTCAGTTCAGTTCGAGTTGTTTGGTCAATTACATTTCAAATTAGGCCATATTTGATTATTTTGCTCGAGATCATACTACAGACACAACCTTTTCGTAGTCATTCCGACTCAGAATAACTACATATTTGATAATGTTAGTGAATCTTCTCCTGGTCTACAGGTGTCGAGGATGCTCCTTGGAGGGATGACTGTCATAGGTATCTACATATGGTCTTCTGAAGGCTCGTTTAAAGCTACTCCTTCTGCTGTTTTATCACAGGTACCAACATTTCTCCTGCTATTTCATACAGGTGTCAACAATGTCCTAAATAATGGCATGGCTGTTGCTGGACCGCTAGCTCACCTTTTAGTGTTGTCAACTTGCTCATGCATGGGTTTTGCTATTTGGAATTGAGGATATATATGTACTTATATGTTAACAAAACAAGTCTCTCAGAAGATATAATGGAACTCAAGTCCCAGTTTTTGTCCATAGCACTGTAGAAAGGAGAAGATCTTACTACGTTAGGCTTGGTAGATGCTATATTTTAGATGATCCATTCCATGCTATATACTTTGTGGTGAGAACAAAATAATGGAAAACAATGCCAGCAAACGATCAACGCCTGTTTAATCAAATAGATATCCTTATGTTGGCCTCATCACTTTATCTTTTAATAAAGCTTGGCCATTAACCAACTTGATGTACCGACTTGTGCCAGTTATCTTTCTGTATCTGGCCCTTCTACCGCCTAGGTTTTTGGTCTTTGCTTAAAGAATGTTGGTGTTATATCAACTTGAACAAATGGGTAGACTAACTTTACCTTATAAACTGCCTTTCACAATGCCATAATGACCTTATTGTTTAGAACACTGAGTACCAGCATCTTTTTTGATTCATTTGTTGAATTCTGGGGTGGGGGCACATTCTGCTGGCATGTGTTTTTAGGATCTTTTGCCATTGTTGTCTGATCTTTTAGTGATGACTTGTTGATTTTTTTTTATTGTTCTTTGTACTACCCTACTAGGTCAGTTTCATTGTACAGATTATCAACTGATGTTGTTTCCCAGGTTATTAGAGTGATTTCTCAGTCAGTTCCCTGGTACGGCAGTGACTTTGATGAGAGGCTGCTCCTTCATCTCTCTTACAGCCCAAGAAGGTGCGCATTATTTTTGCTCTAGTACTTCGGTTCCCTCCCCCCTCCCCCGATGAATCAATGTATCTCTTAGCACATTTATCACGCTGGACCCGCCAAACTTGGATTTCGACAACTCTTATTTGTTTTTTCTTGTTTGTTTAACATTGATTGTCCTAATTTCTGTATGTCAATAAATGGTATTGCCCTTGGAAGTCTGTCGTGCTCAGCTGCATTAGCGCTTGTATGGAACAAACATATACTGTTAGTACACTCATAGATCATAACATAATTTTGATGTGTTACAGGTGGGCCTGTCGCATATGTGAGATGGCATCAGGAAGCCTAAGGCCGTGTGACCTCAAATATAGCAAATTATTAGCTTCGCTTCAAACTTTCAGATGCACATACAATTTTGAGACAAGGTACTTGCAATGCTGCCTGATACTAGTAGCTAAGCAATCCTTTTGTCATATGTCTCAAAGTCAGAAGGGGTGTCATTTAAGTTAACTGGATTTTTGTCAAATATTTAAATTCAGAAACGACCAACTCTACTTATCAGTCATAGCCGCATGTGCTTTAGGCTGTAACAAATCCATGAATGTCATGTTCCGCATTCTGGACTGATTACTTACAATACATACTTGCATAGATTGACGGTTCAAGCTGAGCCTTTTAAGAAAGTTATTTCGAAGGCAATCAGTCATCTCACAAAGGAAGTGCAGAATGCCAAAGCCTTAATTGATGGAGATCTGGTAAATTAAAACCGCTTAACCTTTGTTTCAGTTGAAGAAGCACAATGAATTCCAAGCTATTTAATGGTGTAATGTCTAATCTTGTGCGCTTATTACTCTTCGTATTTTCAACTAGTTTTCGGATGATATGGCCATCACTTCAGAGGGCCCACACGAAGTCGATTTGCTTGTACCTTTCAAGAACAATTTGCCTGCTGGAGGTGCTCAGCTAACGCTGTTTCTATTGTATTTTATGGTTGATTTCTCTTGGTATAACTATGTGAGCCTAATAGTTAGTTCTTACACTAAAGAATGCAGTTTAGAGGGAGTTGCTGGGCTGCTTCTCTTTGCTGGATCTGTCAGTGCATTGGCGTACTTAGGCCCAAAAGAATCTATTTCGGAAGCTATATCTGATCTGAAGGTATTGATGAGATAAAATTTCTACTTTTATTGGCTTATCTCTGTAGCTTGTATTGTTCTCCTTGTTACCTATGTAGTCGCCATTTTGTTATAATAGCTTTACATACAACTGTGCAAGCCATGAGCTTGGAACCTTACCACCAATTTTATACCAAATACCAAGTGAAGAAAAAAGAACTTGTGATGTTGAAAATGTGAACTGGCATTTTGCTTGTCATTTCTGCACTGGCTTGAGAATTTTAAGAATCTCCATGAGTTTACTGAATTATCTGAAAAGGAACCCTTTGTTTAACTATGTATAGCACGGTTATCTGGTGTCTGTAATGTAGTAGAACTGTAGATTTTTGGTTTGATTTTCTAGTGATGGTGCTTTTCATTCGTACTGAATTTATTTGCAAGTTGTCACTGTAGTATTATTGCCCCTTATTATAGTTGAATTGACTCTCCAAAGAGTTAAACATGATAAATCTGTCCTGAATGGTTTATTTATAGTCATTTTGACTTAATTGTTAAATGTGCACAAACATATTTTAATGGTTAGCAAACTAATAGTATTTGATGCTGCCTTTCTACCTATCCTACTCGGTATTAAGGTGGACATCATTGCGAGCCTACGAAGCAGATTAGATATCATCATTGATGAGGCAGATGATGACTCTACAACTAATGATATGGAGAATTCGCCATCTCAGAAGGTTACCCAAGTTAATTTTCATGAGTTGAGGTATTTCTTATCTTCTAGGAATATTTCAGTTTTGAATAGAACGAAAAGTACACCCGCCATATCTTACCATTTTATAGAAGAACCCTAAACCCTCGTCTGCTAACGTTTCTAAATCGCATTAAACTGCAGACGATTTTTTCCCTTCTGATTATAAGGGGAAAAAACAAATATGTCACGTTTCTTATTTCTTCAGAGCATGTTTGCGATGCATTTTTTCCCACCTACGCAACTGATCACATCCTTTTCTTCTTTGCAAACAGAGAACCTTATAGTTTCTCATTCCCTAGAAGGATTCTGATTCCTTGGTTAGCTGGCTCCTATATTTGTGACTACTTGCAACAATCAGAGACAACAAAGGTGCTTGTGTTCTCTCCTAGCTATATAGTCTGAATGCAAGCCCAAAATATGATATGTTTGACCTGACGCATCCTTGTGTTGTGCGTGCTGCCTGCAGGACGCAATGGAGCGCTGCAAGGAAGTGATATCACTGGAAACAGAAGTGGAGAACTCCTCAATCGTAGAACCAGAAACCGCAGCAGCTACCGCGACACTAGAATCATTTTGGGATGCGGTGCCTGGAGCTTCCTCACGTGCACGGGCAGGGCCCAGTCCGAAAGATGGGCGCCCTGAACAGGCGACGGGGTCAGGGAGAGCACAGGGCAATAGTTTCGGGATCCTAGCTGCCTTATTTGTGCTTCTGGTTGCTATTCTAGTTGGATTTATGTTTGCGTTCCCTGGCAACTCGAAAACCTAAGAGTGATTCATGCTGCATCAGCCGAAGCAAGATGATGGCATGTTCTGTGTATCTTACATTTTGTCCAAACCTCAGCTCTGGAGGTGAAAAGTGTAGAGTTTCTTTCGCCGTGAACAGTTCGTAGGTGTTCGCCATGATACATGAACATGACCCGTCCTTTTCGATGATCGAGAGGGACAATTGGATGGAGTATTTTTCGAGTGATGTAAGCCCTGCCGTCGTTTTCATTGTTTGGTCATTGAGATGTGTGATGACTAGGCTAGGCTTGGCTTGCCACAACATTTGATGATCGTGCAAAGACGAATAATTCTCTCTTTTCCAGTTTACACCACTGAAAAAGGATATAGAATATGGCGTGTGAACCGATGGACGGCTCGTGATCAATCTTTGTCCCTTTTGGCTGGCTAGCTTTGGCATCGGATTCGTTTTCTGCTGGTAGATTAATCATTTGTGCTGATGCTATGCCAGTGAGTGTTGGCCTTGGGAAGTAGGCATCTGACTGAAGAGAATCATCTGAGATCAAAGTCAAACAATATTAACGGGGCAATTTCTCTGTTTCTCAGCTTGATTTTGACATGTCAAAGTATCTCTGTCTGCAGCTTTGAATCTCATCCAAATTTATGCACTTGCTGCCAAGAGGAAAACGCCACCAAAGTAGAGTAGCTTATATTGATGCATGCAGGCAGTTAAACTAGAATAGCTTGCAGATACAAGGCGGACGGCGTTGACTTGGGCTGCACTGCCTGCCTCTTGGTGCGCCCATGGGCCATCAGAGTTCAGCTGTCTCATCTGACATCTCCTACGCACTGCTAAGTTGACATACTACTCCGTACATAGCAACGCCCTCAGTAAACTCTAAACTCACGTCTCATCCTCTCTTCTCTTGGATTTCCTTTCGAAAATACTGCACATACACTACTTCATTATTTTACTGACAGACGGCTTGTTGTATTTGCTACCAGTTCAATACTTCATGCATGCCTAAATTGAGCAGAGAGATTTATCTGGTGTCACTAGTAGTTTTAACATTGAAGTATATGAGTTGAGTATACAAATTTATTTGAAAGTAATCTGATTTCTGGTGGGCTGCTTCCTATGCTCATTAGAGCATCTCCAACAGGCTGCCAATCACGCTAAAAAATGCGGTTTTGGTTTTTGGGTAAAGAAAAAACGTCTCCAACAGTAGTCATATAGTTATGCCCCAAAAATTGTACAAGTTATCCAACATGGTCGGATCTGCCATCAGATCCTTATGGGAGCATCCTACCTGAATTTAGGTCACCACTCTTCTCTCTCCATCTTGAAAACGAGTTTCAGCCTTCTAGGGCACCAAATTATTGGCCTTAGAGAAACTACAACAGCTCTCGTATCCCTAAAAAGACTGCCATTTATGGGAAATTGTGATAAAAAGATCTCTCCAACAGCTCTCGTAAACACGGAATAAGTTTACGGGATCCTATAAACTAGCCCTAAAGTCCCCCACATGATCACAAGAAGATGACCTTTCCCTAAATTTTTGGCGCCACTTCGATCGTGAAGTTTCATGATTGCCTCCTGCCCACGCATGCCTTCTCGCCTCCTCCCGATCCCATTGTGTTGTCGCCATGGAGGCTCATGACGGTGCCGTCATTGACTTCACCTTTCCTCGATCGCTGCCAGTCACTATCGCGGTCAGCTTGCTTATGGCCGCTCTCATATCCCCAGCACCCTACCACAACAACCACTGGGCACCACCGGTTGCCGGGCCAGCACAAAGCACAACCAAGAGGAGCCGCATAGTCGTCACCGTCGATCCAAGTCGGCCCCCTACCATGTCAGGATGTGCATCTTCCACCACGCCGAAGAAGCCTCGCACCCCGAGGACGACAAAGGGCGGTGCTTCCTCGGCCGACCCTTCCACCATGTCGTCGCCTTCACCGCAAACCTTTACGTCGACATACATGGAAATGTTGTCGCCCTATACAAACGACGATGATGACTTCGACATGTCAAGCGTCAATGATATCTATGATGATGATTTTGATAGGTAAATATATTATGCACTTGACACGATCATATAGCACGAAGATCGTGGAGTCACAAATATGTAGCATCAAAGTTGGGTGAAGGTGATAGTGGACATGGTTATGGGAGCGACAACGGTGATGCAAGTCAATAGTGGTGATGATCTACGATCTACAAGTGATCATCATATTTATGCATTTTCTTGTTCATGTGGTTCTTTTGGTGACCATATCACATGTTTGATCTTTTACATTATTTGTTATGTTTGAATCTGAATTTGAATGTCAAACCAGATTTCATATGTTGTTGCTTTCAAATTATTATCATGTGTGTGGGTTCGATCTAGTACCATTGTTTGAAGAAGAAGAAATTGTGGTGTGCCATTGTTTGAATTATGACAATGATATTAGAGTTATGCATGTGTCATTTTTTTGTTTAATACGGAAATACTCCCCCCGTTCCATAATGTAAGACGTTAGTGTAATGTTAAAAAACAATTTATATTGTGGGACGGAGGGAGTAGGTGAATTGAGAATTTAGGAGAAGAAATTTACGGAAAATGATAAAAGTAGCCCTCAGACAACTTCCTCTAAAATATACCGTTGGAGTTGTAAGTGTATACTGCCTCCCCCTATAAATCTGCGCCGCATTTGGCGCCTAAGCTAACAACCTCAGCACCCCCACTCGAAAAAGATGACGTCTGCACCGGCCATGGCCACCACGGCGCTCTCCGACCCGGAGGCGCTGTCCGGCGACGGAGGCACCAGGCAACCGCTCTCCCTGATGGACCGGGCGCGCAACAACCTGTCCTTCCGGTCGGCGTGGTCGGAGCTGAACGGCGCCATGGGCGACCTGGGCACCTACATCCCCATCGTGCTCTCGCTGGCGCTTTCCCGCCACCTCGACCTCGGCACCACGCTCATCTTCACCGGCATCTACAACGCGGTCACGGGCCTCGTCTACGGCGTGCCCATGCCGGTCCAGCCCATGAAGGCCATCGCCGCCACCGCCCTCTCCGACCCCTCATTCGACATCCCCGAGATCATGGCCGCCGGCATCCTCACCGCCGCCTTCGTCCTCCTCCTCGGCGTCACCCGACTCATGAAGCTCGTCTACTGGCTCGTCCCGCTCCCCGTGGTCCGCGGCATCCAGCTCGCGCAGGGCCTCAACTTCGCCATGGCCGCCGTCAAGTACATACGGTACGAGCAGGACCTTGGCAAGGGCAAGTCCGCGGCGGGGACGCCTCGCCCCTGGGCCGGGCTCGACGGCCTCGTGCTCGCTCTCGCGGCAGTCTGCTTCATCGTCCTCGTCAACGGCGCCGGTCAAGACCACGTCCAAGGAGCCCAAGAAGAAGACGGGGAGGATATAAGCAACGGCCGTTCCTCGGGAGGCTGGCGTAGCTGGAGGCGGCGCTGGGCGTCGGCGATCCCGTCGGCGGTGATCGTGTTCGTGCTGGGCGTGGTGTTCGCCATCATCCGGCATCCGGCGGCGCTGAGGGAGCTGCGCGCCGGGCCGTCGAGGATGCGGGTGGTGCACATATCGCGGGAGGCGTGGAAGCAGGGGTTCATCAAGGGCGCGGTGCCACAGATCCCGCTCTCGGTGCTCAACTCGGTGGTGGCGGTGTGCAAGCTGACGCGCGACCTGTTCCCGGAGAAGGAGGCGTCGGCGACGTCGGTGTCGGTGACCATGGGCGCCATGAACCTGGTGGGCTGCTGGTTCGGCGCCATGCCGTGCTGCCACGGCGCGGGCGGGCTGGCGGGGCAGTACAAGTTCGGCGGCCGCAGCGGCGCGTGCGTGGCGGCGCTGGGCGGGCTGAAGCTGGCGCTGGGGCTGGTCCTCGGCGGCTCCGTGCTGCGCGTGCTCGCCAGCTTCCCCGTGGGGCTGCTCGGCGTGCTGCTGCTCTTCGCCGGCGTGGAGCTGGCCATCGCCGCCAGGGACATGTCGTCCAAGGCGGAGGCCTTCGTCATGCTCGTCTGCACCGCCGTGTCGCTCGTCGGCTCCAGCGCCGCGCTGGGCTTCCTCTGCGGCATGGTGGCGCACGGCCTGCTGCTGCTCAGGGCTTGGACAGTTTCTTCCATGTAAAAAAAAAAAGCAACCAAACTGTACACAAATGTATTCCATCAAATACACTAAATTGATCATGTGTTCAGATATTATTACAGTTCGTCTCTAATGCTCTTGAGAAACGATCTGAGCTCTCTCGCCTTCCTCTCATGTTCATCATCATCAGGACACACGACACTACTGTCAGCTTCACTAATGTCTATTGCATCCTTGCCATGGTTACCATTCCTTCTGCTCCTGTCAACAACCGGTGAGGGAGATGACAGATCAATGGCGCAAGCTTCTGATTCAGCCAACGAAACAATCGGTGCATTACTTCGGCCGCTGGACATCCGAGCGCCATGGATGACTGGCGGCGATGCTTCAACCGGCCCCCAGCCGTCGCTTGCTCCAGCTTTGTGCCTGTCATCTGAAGCGCCCAGCATGCTGCTTTTTTCAGGGAAATTGCTTACATCTGTCAGAGCTCTTCGTTCAGCTCCGTCATAAGGTGGCAAGTCTTGCAAGCTGCAAGGTTGTCGTTCAGCGACCGGAGGCAGGGGCGAGGACAGATCAATCACATCGTCGTCAAAGGTAAAACTCCGAGAATCGCTTGACTGGGTGCTACTTCGTGGCTCGAAGTTCTGAGCATCGCTTGTCTGAGTGCTACTTTGTGACTCAAAGTTCTGAACATCACTTGGCTGGGTGCTACTCTGTGACTGCATCATACCGCTCAGCAAATTAACCCCATTCATCACAGCTGCGGTTGATTCGACGAACTTTTGGGATTTGCAAGCCCGGAGGGGCGGAGATGGAGAAGACAGATCAACTACATCCATGCCAGGCACCGCGCCATGTACATCTGATGTCTGAGGGCAATTGCTTGCAGGTGGAAACGTGGCACATTCAGACTCAATATCAAGCATCAAATCTTGGAGCCGCGCATCAACATCTTTGACTGCAGCTTGTGCCGATTTCTTTGGCCTGGTTTTCCTCTTTTGCTTCTTCTCTTCATCCTTCTTTTCCAGAAACTCGGTTATTTTTTCTGGGCATGCACTGTAATTGCACAAGTAGGGCACTTCAGAAGGTTCACAAATTAAATCGTCTTTGTGCTATGATCGCAAACTAAGATACATGTGTTATAGTTGAACTTCTATACTTATAGTAGACACAGTATAGGACTAATGTTTGGCTGTTGCGGGATAGGATAGGAGGAAAGAAATCATTACTACCTTCTGATGAGATCCCCTGGAACAACTGAAGACTGGAGTCCATGCATGTTTCTCCATGAAACCTCATAATACTCACCCCCATGAACTTTTCGTTGCTTCGTAATTGCCAATACAGGGCATGGTACTGGAATCTGCAAATTAGATGCTTAGATTGATGAGTAGAACTAGGATGTTTGCTTCAGAAACGCCCTGAGCATGCAAAGCTACTACCTCACCCAGTGAAGGTTTCATTCCTAGAGCTGAAGATGTCGAACGAAGATTTGAAAACCTTCGAAGTTCTCTCTCAGCTATCTTCGGAAGGATGTATTCATCTGCAGATATAGTCAAGGGCATAAACGAATAAATAGTTATACTACCTTCCTAATTACTAGGCATATAGCTGCTCGATCCAGACATAACAGGTTAAGATTTCAAATACCAGTCTTCTCTGGGGTCCATTCAAAATATTTCTCACATATCTGTTGGAACTCTGAATGACGAAATGGGTGCTGGCAGCATACCCTATGGACAGAAAACAATAGTCATCAATCAAGAGAAGAACAGAAAACTAAAGCAGAGTACAATTTCAACGGTTTTATGTACCTGAAACTAAAAAACCACACAAGGCAGTACGTTTATCAAATAATTAATTACCTCCGCACATTTTCCGAATCAGGCGAATGGCATTTTGGCTCCAGAAATGCGTTTATTACCTCACGGAATTGACCACCAGAATCTTGGCTCATCCCAACCTCTGTAAGAAAAATACAGGGCATGATGTGCCATACAATGAGGTTGATATAGCTGCATAGCCACAGACATACAGAATAAAAACTTGTTACCAGAGGTACTTGTTTTTGTGCATATTTCACCACCCTTATTTTTGTCAATGCCAGCCTTTTTCCCTTTACACTTTCTTGTAGCTTTTACTCCATTAGATAAAATCTGATCTAGGATGGAATCATCTCCCGCAGATTTGACAAGACGACATGCTGCTTCCTGAAGCACTTAAAAGAGCCATTACAGACTATAGAGTTTCAGATAGTAAAGTAAAAGAGCAAGTGCAATGCAATCACACTAAACGAACTTCCTGAGTATTAGAGTCAGAAGTCCAAAAATAGAAACTGTCCATTTAGTACTTACCGGGCCAAATCCATGAACTCCATTAGAATAATCACAACCAAGAAGCAACGCAAGTGATATCTGGAAAGTTTGGAAGAGTTAGAACCAAGTCAGAGAAACAGATCAAATATGTACATTCTCGGACTAGAAACTAGGATGCACTTTGAAACTCTGGATGAAGCAGAAGTATAATACTCAAAACTGAGTCTTATAATTAGTTATTGGACGTAGGTAGCATCATGGCATTGTTGTTAAACAGTGGCACAAGGCAGCTTCATTATTTGTGCAACTTCCAGTGATCTCTAGCTAACTGATGCATGCTAGTTCACTGGCAAAATTTTGTAGTATCAAAGGTCACAATTTTATTTGGTACCTTGTCTAAATCCTTTTGGTGATTACTACTTTTACTGTGTTAGTTGCACAAAATAGAACCACTGTGAACATAATTTGCTGCATCTCTCTGATAAGAGCAACTCGGTCATGATAGAACATTTAACATACCAGTGATTTCCTGCCAAAACCAAGCTTTTTCTCTATGTCCTCCATTTCGTAGCAAATGACATAACCACCGTCCCCTAATTTGAGAACGACCATGAGCAAATCACAAGAATTTAAGCTACACGAACAGGACCACTTTGCAACAACAACAAAAATCAGACAGTGCAATATAAGTTTTCTTCATAATTATAGAAAAACTCCACAAACCAACAGTTCTTAGCATTCAGCTTTACCTATGAAAACATCTCTGTAAACTGTCCTTGCCCCAAAAAGAAAAGCATCTGAATCTGATGTAAAACAGCCTTCCTGAAATAACATAACAATAAATAAGTAACAGACATGACATTCAGGTTGTTAGGAGAAGCATTGTACTTACGCACAATGAGTTTAAATCAAGCAATGCACACTGTGCTTCTGCTTCCTCAACGCTGTTAAAGAACACAATGGCATACAGTTATGAGCATTTGCCAATAATTTCAGGTCTTATTATCAATAAATAGATTGATTGGAGCAGAGAAAACCTACCCATCCAAGCAAGGGATGCCTAAGGCCAAGCCAAGATGCTTCGCCTCTTTAATCATGCGCGAGAATTCCGATCCCTTGTTCCGACGAAGGGAGGTCAATGGTTGCGAACTCGTGTCATCACAATCAGCCTGAAGTGAATCAAGCAACTGGGCTTAAACAAATAGAATTAGCTGCATCATATTCCAAGCAGTGTCCAGTGTGGGTAAACAAGAAATGACCTCAGAATTGGATCCTAGCCGACGTCTATAAGTAGCCAGCTTGATTGAAGGTATTGCCCCATCTGAAGATAAACAATTAAAAATCCAAGAACTGAATTTTATGACAAAACATGTTTCCCACATGCTACATATTCAGAGAGCCGGGTGGGGATCCGACGAACTGTTGGTGGGGCAGGCGAGGGAGATTCCGGGACTGACCTGTGACGAATATGAGGCTGCAGTTGAGGGCGAGGAGGGCGCGGATGCGGTGGAAGAGGTTCTTGAGGTAGACCTTGTCCCTGACGAAGGCCGGCGACCGGTTGGCGGTACAGAACTGCACGAGCCAGCAGGAGAGATCTACACACACCTTCTTGTTCCTGAGCCGCCAACCATGGAGGAATCAGCGGGGGCGGGTGAGGGAGGGAGGCGCACGCACGCGAACGAGCGAGGGTTTTGGGACTCACTGGAGGTGGTTGAGCGGCAGCTTCTGCTTGCAGGAGTCGAGAATGTCCCAGAGGTTCTTGACCCCCATGGCTGCTGACGCCGCTGGGCACTGCCGGAACAGGAGGGGGCACCGGCGGCGACGACGGCGGAAAGGGGGGCGGTGGCGGTGGTGGTGGGGATTTGGATTTGCATTTGAGTTTCAAACCTGGAAACGGCTGTTCTCTGGGTAATTTGTTCGGAATGTGGTGCTCTATAGAATTCGCCTCTTTCACGACTTTACGTAGTCGCAAAATACGCTTACCGTTCTACCTTTTCTTTAAAAAAAACAGCAGGACTCTTATTTTTATTAACTTTCGTCTATTATAATAGTACAGAGAAAGGTTCAAAAGAAAGAAAGAACTATATACAGGTCCTAATTAAAAAAGAAAAATAAATACAACTGAATACAAATCATCTAGAAGCATTGAACCAGTCTACCAAACCACTGTAGTCATTTCTCTTGGCCCGATATGCCATCCATTGCATTTCCTTCTCAAATTTGTGCCTGCAGGTATACAAGCTAGGTGAAATGTCCTGATAAAAATCACTTCTTGTAGTTCATATCGCCCATGAGATAAGAATAATGACTTCAAAGGCAAAAGGTAAATTGAGGAGTTGCTTGACTTGAGCAACTTCATCTTGTATGCTTGAGAGCAGAGGATGCCATGAGGGGCACACATTTGCCAACACGGTTGGCCAAAGGGGCATTGCAAGAAAACATGATCTCTTGTCTCTAAAACTTATGAATTACACATCTCACGCACTAGTATACCCGACCGTTATTCACTATTCACATGTTTTTTTACCCCTAACCGCAGACACGTTTTGGAACCACGTGCTCGAGTGGGTTAGCAATGGGGGGATCGCTAACGGTGTGGGAAATCATGTGCGCTGGACAAGCACATTAACCATAGTCGGTAACCGCAAATCATGCGCAATATGTATGCTAAACACAGACCATAGTAGTTAACATGAACTAAATCCAGGATGATAGATTGCAATCTGTTGGCCAGGAGTTTAGTTGACAGCTTGATTGTGCATCTAAGAGAGAAAATGGGCCTAAAATCGTTCACCTAAGAAGCTCAATATTTCTTTGGAATGAGGGTTATGAAAGAGTTGTTGGTACTCTACAAACAAAGACCACCTTTGTGGAATTGATCACAAAGATCATAAAAGTCATGTTTAATAATGGGACTTTTTTTGATAAAAGTTTGTATTAAATCCATCTGAGCTAGGAGATTTATGAGAAAGAAGGTCCTTGATGGCATCATCAATTCCATCTTTGGAAAAAGGAGCTTCTAAGAAATATAAATTATGATGTGCTTGTATAAGACCAAGTAGCTTGGGTGGTGTGTCAAAAATGTCTGGTTGACCTAATATTTATTTGAAGCATCATGGAGGAGCACAACCTTAGTCACATTCCCAAACACTTCCACTCCATATGCCCCCTTAGAGAGAAATACATTTGTGTTTATGTTGAATTGTAGCCAAGGCATGAAAAAACTAAGAGTTTTCACTACCCAAAGTGATACATTTAATTTTACCCCTATGTTGCCAATAAGCCTTTTATTAATGCAGTAGCATATCTAAGTATGCTTTGAGGTCCTTTCTAAAGTCAGCCTCTAGTGAAGAAAGATCTCTAGACCTTTCTAATGCACCAAGCATGGAGATTAAAGCACCGACAAAAAAATCATTTAGATTGGATAGATTTTTAGCCCATGTCTTGAGATTTTTCCTAAGAATCTTCATCTTAGCATTTATCCTATTTGTTGGATCTGCATAGTGAATGCAACACGTTCAACCATGGGTAGGAAACTGTCATGATCCATCACCAATTTTCTAAATTTGTAATTTTAGGCATATAAATGTGAATATGGATAATACATGGCACATGATCTGAGGTTGTCATAGCCAAAGGGAATGCCATAGTGTTGAAATATGACAGAGTGCAAGCAGCATATGTGAAAAAACAATCTAACCTTTCCAACAAAGGTTGGTCTTGCATACTACTCCATGTATATTTCCTACCCTTAGGGGGGGGGTTTCAACCAAACCCAAATGACTGATTACAACATTAAATTGTGGTATTTCAGAGATTTTTTCCACCAGGTTTGTTTCTGTCATCAGGATTCCTGATGAGATTGAAATCACCAAATAATAACGAGTCGACATCCTTTGGGATCTGAACCCCATTAACCAATTCAAGGATTCAAGTTTCTTATCCTCTTGTTGGAGCATAAATATTAGTAAGGGTCCAACAACTCTACACTCAATAGATTGAAGCCCCATAGAGACATCAAAATTATTTTGAAAAAGTAGTTTCTCCTTTGAAGTGAGAAGAGGTCCATTCGGTCAAAATACCTTCAGATCTACCAATAGATGGAATGAAAGCAAAGGAATCAAACTTAGGGAGACAAAAATTCCTGATAAAATTGATGTCAATGGACTTTATCTTTGTTTCTTCAAAACAAAAATTGGAACAAGCACTTTCATAAATCTTGTTTTGCATGTGTAACCACTTATCAGGTGAATTCAAACCTCTTATCCTCTAGTTTAACACTTTACAAGATTGCTTGACCATTGATAAAACCAAGTTAGGAAAGATCATCACAATAGGCCACAAGCCCCTGGCTAATTCCCATAGGGAAGGCCCAACTTAAAGGAATTTATAACTCCCTATAAAGAATCAAGTGAAGGCAATGAAAGCCCAAAACCAGAACAATAAACATAAATTCCTCCCACATGCGAAAATCATCTATAACACTATGCTCCCTAATTTTAAAGAATTCATATTCAATTGAGGTCTCCGATTAAAATGGGGCCACCCGAATTTGATAGGGGCAACCGTTTCTTAAAGCTCTCTCCTTCAATTCTCTTATACTATACACTATGCTTCTTAATTTATTAAGGCCTCACAATTAATTGAGATCTTATATTTATAATTGGATTGGTCAATTTTGACCGGGTCATCAATTTCTCAAGGAGCTTTCTCATTCAATACACAATGTTCCCTAATTTGGATTCTTTCATTCAATTGGGGCATTCGATTTTTTATTTGATTTATGATTTTGATCAGATCAACGATTTTTTTAAATCAATCATAAGCAACCGACCTATAAAAACATATCAATCCCGTGCACCCTCCCGAGGCTCCCATCACCTAGAGAAAAGAGGTAACCCGATGTGAAACTGTAGCACCAATATACATGCAGCCACCGATGCCTCAATTTTCCCACATAAATATAGGCTAGTAGCGGATAACACATAATCACACAATTAAAGATCCACCAAGTCAACCATTATGAATAAATAACACACTCCATCATCTCCCTCACCTGCCAAACTAAACATTAGTTCGGTTTCAAAATATAAGTGTTATTCATATCAGGAAACTAAAATTTCTATAACTTTGACCAAATTAAGAGCAAAAGAAATTGATGTCCACAATATTAAACCAAAAATATGGAAATTGATTGCATGATGAATCTGATCATAATGATTTGATATTATGAATTTTCATATATTTCTCTAAATATTTGATCAACCTTAAAAGGTTTGACTTTTTAAAAAGCAATACACCTTATATTTTGAAATGAAATGGGGATGTTTTTGAGAAACCCAACAATACTAACGGTGCCGCAAAGCGTGTCCAACACTTCTATATCATATTAAATACAACTTTAATAGAATACAGATAAGATAACATGTCCGCACAAAAGATACCATAACGAACACAATAAGATAGTTGGTGGATAAAAAACCCGGGTGCACACACTCACCCAGCTGGGCCGAACGAACCTGCCTGACAAGAAGCGCACAACAAGCGAGGCGCACGGGCATCCCAGTCTCGCCCGAGTGAACCAGCTCGACACGATGTGAAGGATGCTACCAGATGGACCCGGCCTTGCCATTCATGCACGAGGTTGCGCAAGAAAGGGTGCACACGGGCACGACAAAGCCCTCCATAGAGAGGTGACCATGGCCATGTGTCATGGACCCTCGAGAAAAATCAGTCGAGTGTGAGGCGACCGCGAAGATCGAACAATGCGGAGCACGTGTCACATCCTATGTTTTGCCTCATGACTAAGTTAACATGACTCAAAAACTAGGGCCAATTAAATCTTTTTGTGTGCATATGAATGCTTAACTTGTGTGCTATTTGCTTGCTTGTTTGATTGTGCCATGAACTATCATATATCTCCTACACTCCTAACTCATCTCCCTGATCCAAGAACCTTGCCCAATGATCATGCCATGTTTATAGGACATAAAACTATTTTTATAAAATATTATTTTGGCCAAAAAGCATTTTTTATTAATTTAGGTTTTCAAAACCCCTGAATTGAGGTTTGTACTACAAGTCTTCAAATTAGGATGGATGTTTTGCCCCCATATAATTTATTTGGATCCTACCATATATAATACTTCCCAAAACCACCAAATAATTTTTAAAGATTAATTACTATTTTATTTAAAGGATTTTTCTTGAGGCCGGAAATGGACTTTTATAGGAAAAATATTTTTATGCTTTCAAAATATTGGAGAAAAATTAGAGAAACTCAGTGGACATATATTTTCCGTATATAAGAGTTTCAACACATGGTCATGTTCAAAATATTGGACAAGACACTTCAAAACCCTTTCTGCTCACTTCAAATATTTGAAATATTTCTATAAAAAATATTCTCAAATAAATCTAGCAAAATTCTAGCAAGTCACACATGCTATATGTGATGATCTTGACAAGTTTCATCTTAATCCTGGTTGTTTTGATTCACCAAACTATTCCGAAACCCTCTATGTCCAGATTCAAATTTGAGCAACTTTACATTGTTAAGTATCTCCATTTGTGCTCAAACTTTGTGGACATGTTATAATCCTCTAATAATGCATCCACACCAAGTGATGCATCAAGGAGAACATATACACCTCAAATTCCCCCAAACCCATTTTGGCTAATTTCAAGAACTGGGAAATTTTCCATTGCAAACTTTCCCCATTTAGTCCCAAACTTTTCGGGAATGCTCTAAACCCCAAATAATGCCACCACACCAAGTTCATAAAGGAGAATAGATTAGCATGATTAGATCTGAAGAAAACCATTTTTGTTGATTTGGGGGGTTTATAAAGTTTAAATTGGAAATTTCCATGAGCTAATCCCAAAATTGGTGATGGACCTCATTTTTATCTATCATCCACTCCTGTTAAGTTTCATAGCTAGGAGATCCATTTACCTAGGCCAAAAATGTATCAAACAACTTCTCGTAGAATCTAGAAGTGACTATTTTGACCTCCTATACTTATCTCCTTGGCCCAAGATTGTTACCACACTTCACCTTGATCCCCATCTACCTCCAATAACTTCACCATGGCCACAACTCAATAATTGATGGGGTGGGTAGAACCCCATTTTCCCCTCTGGTTTACTCTGGCAGACCCCCTTTTTCCTCTATTGCTTTTACCTCTATCATTGCTCAGCTCCTAAGGGTCAAGATGCACACTAGGAACACCCATGTAGCTAGTGGACAAGGTGGGCGCGCTGAGAGCATCCTGGAGCATGCCATGCTAGCCATATGCATGCTCTGGAGCGTGCTATAGTGCGCTCCGGCACTGTAGCCGCTCTGTGCTTATACGTCCATTTTGCATCATGTTTTCCTACTGTTATTTATAATGTTTTTATGCATAATAATGCTTTGGGGAGTAATTCTAATGCCCTTTCTCTCATAATTTGCAAGGTTTACACAAAGAGGGAGAATACCGACAGCTAGAATTCGGGACCTGAAAAAGCATGTCAGAGATACCTATTCTGCACATCCCTAATGAAACTGAAATTTTACGGGGGATTTTTGTGGAATAAATGAGGAATTTTGAACCAAAGAACTACCGGAGGGGGGCACCAGGTGGGAACACCCACCAGGGCACGACCTGGTGGGTGGTGCTCACCCTGGCCCAACTTTGGATCCCATCTTGTATAAATTACCAAAAAACATAAAAAAATTAGGAGGAGGACTTTCGGGATGAGGGGCCGCCGTCTCAAGGCGAAACTTGGGCAGGAGCACTTTTGCCCTCCGGCGGAGCGATTCTGCCGGGGGAACTTCCCTCCCGGAGGGGGAAATTGAAGCCATCGTCATCACCAACAACCCTTTCATCTTGTGGAGGCCATTCTTCATCAACATCTTCAATAACATCATCTGCTCTCAAACCCTAGTTCATCTCTTGTGTGCAATCTTTGTACCGGAACCTCAGATTGGTACGTGTGGGTGACTAGTAGTGTTGATTACCGTGTGTAGTTGATTGCTATATGGTTTATTTGGTGGAAGATTATATGTTCAGATCCATTATGCTATTCAATACACCTCTGATCTTGAGCATGCATATTATTTGTGAGTAGTTAGCTTTGTTCTTGAGGTCACGGGAGAAGTCATGTTGCAAGTAACCATGTGAATTTGATATGTGTTCGATATTTTGATGATATCTATGTTGTGATTCCCTTAGTGGTGTCATGTGAACGTCGACTACATGACACTTCACCATCCTTGGGCCTAAGGGAATGCATTTCGGATTAGTTATTAGATGATGGGTTGCTAGAGTGACAGAAGCTTAAACCCTAGTTTATGCGCTACTTCGTAAGGGGCTGATTTGGGTCCACATGTTTAATGCTATGGTTAGACTTTGTCTTAATACTTTTCTCGTAGTTGCGGATTCTTGCGAGGGGGTTAATCGTAAGTAGGTTGATAGTTCAAGTAAGAACAACACCTTAGCACCAGTCCACCCACATATAAAATTATCAAAGTAGCAAACATGAATCAAACCAGCATGATAAAAGTGACTAGATGAAATTCCCATGTACCCTCAAGAACACTTTACTTATCATAAGATATAGTTTTGGCCTGTCCTTTGCCACAAAAGGATTGGGCTACCTTGTTGTACCTTACCTATTGTTATTGTTACTTGCTCATTACAAATTACCTCGCTATCAAACTACTTGCTACTTACAATTTCAATGCTTGTAGAAATTACCTTGCTGAAAACTGCTTATCATTTCCTTCTGGTCCTCGTTGGGTTCGACACTCTTACTTATCAAAAGGACTATGATTGATCCCCTATAATTGTGGGTCATCATGTGCCCATTTTCCCTGAACACCTCGAGCGGAGAAAACACGCTAGCTGGCTCCCCTAGACATCTGCAACCTCCCTCCCTGTCGACCCCCTCCTTCATTCCCCTCCTCGCACATGTGCCGCCCGTCCGAGAGCTCCTATGGACGACCTCACACGCGCGAACTCCTGGTGATACCCCACTCCCTCTGTTGCCTCATATGGTCGTAGACCACCCCCACGAAGACCGCATACATGAACCAGAGCTCCCTCGAGCACACCAGAGACGACCACGACCTTGCTGGACCTCGGTCCAGGGTGCGCGAGCACCCATGCTATAAGAGCCACCCCCAGCGACCCTCTCTCACCGCCCTTCGCTCTCCCTCTCTTCCGCGGACCTCCCCGACCTAGACACTCTTGCCCTCGTGCCCTCCATCCGTCCCCATGGCTGAAGCCCTTCTGCCGGCTTCTTCTCAAATTCGGCCATGGCAGCCTTGTTGGGGAATGTTGCATGGGAAACAAAAAATTTCCTATGCAGACGCAAGATCTATACATGGCGATGAGCATCTACGAGAGGGAGATTGGATCTACATACCCTTGTAGATCGCTAAGCGGGAAGCGTTAAGGAACGTGGTTGATGTAGTCGAACGTCTTCACGATCCAAATCGCAAGTCGTCCTGCAATCCAATCATGATCCGTCCAGATCTAGCGCCAAACTGACGGCACCTCCGCGTTCAGCACACGTACAACTCGATGATGATATCCGCCTTCTTGATCCAGCAAGAGGGGCGGAGAGGTAGATGAGTACTCCGATAGCACGATGGGGTGGTGACGGTGGTGGTGGAGCTGATCCGGCAGGGCTTCGCCAAGCACTACCGAAATGATCTAGAGGAAAAAGGTCTAGACGGGGGGGGGGGGGGGGGGGGGAGGGTTGCACCGTGGCTTGGGGTGCGGCGACCCTCTCTCCACTCCAATATATATAGGAGGGAGGGGAGGGGCTGGCTCCCTAGGGTTTCCCCCTAGGGTCAGGTGAACCAGGGAGGAGGAGGAGTCTCCCCCAACTAGGAGGTGGTCGCGGGAGGAGTCCTCCTCCTAATAGGACTCCTCCCCATCTCCTCTTTCCTACGCATAGGCCCATAGGGGCTACCCCGCCAGCCCACCAAGGGCTGGTGCACCACCTCTAAGGCCCATGTGCCCCCCTTGGGATGTGTGGGCCCCACTTGGTGGACCCCCGGAACCCATTCGTCACTCCCGGTACACTACCAAAAATGCCCGAAACTTTTCCGCAGTTCAAACACCACTTTCTTATATATCAATCTTTACCTCCGAACCATTATGGAGCTCCTTGTGACGTCCAGGATCTCATACGAGACTACTAACAACCTTTGGTCACCAACATACATAACTCAATACTACCGAAACGTCATCGAACGTTAAGTGTGCAGACCCTGTGTGTTCGAGAACTATGTAGACATGACCGAGACACCTCTACGGTCAATAACCAATAGCAGGACTTGTATGCCCATATTGGTTCCTACATATTCGATGAAGATCTTTATCGGTTGAATCTCTATTTCAAGGATTCAATTAATCTCGTATGCAATTCCCTTTGTTCTTCGGTATGTTACTTGCCTGAGATTCGATCGTTGGTATCTCTATACCTAGTTCAATCTCATTATCGGCAAGTCTCTTTAGTCATTCTGTAATACAAGATCCCGTGGCTAAATCTTTAGTCACATTGCTTGTAAGTCTCATAGTGATGTTTTATTACCGAGTGAGCCTTGATATACCTCTCCGCCACACGGAGTAACAAATCCCAGTCTTGATCCATGGCCACTCAACAGACACCCTCGGAGATACCTGTAGAGCATATTTATAGTCACATAGTTAAGTTGCGACGTTTGATAGACACAAGGTATTCCTCCGGTGTTACTGAGTTGCATGATCTCATGGTCATAGGAACAGATACTTGACATGTAGAAAACCATAGCAATAAACTGACACGATCATATGCTTTTTTCATATTTTGGGTCTTGTCCATCACATCATTCTCCTAATGATGTGATCCCGTTATCAAATGACATCTCATGTCTATGGCTAAGAAACCTTGACCATCTTTGATCAACGATCTGGTCCACTAGAGGCATACTAGGGACACGATGTTGTCTATGTATCCACAAATGTATTTGAGATTCCAATCAATACAATTATAGCATGGATAATAAACAATTATCATTAACAAGGAAATATAATAATAACTACTTTATTATTGCCTCTAGGGCATATTTCCAACAGTCTCCCACTTGCACTAGAGTCAATAATCTAGCTCACATCACTATGTGATTTACATTGTAATGAATCTAACACCCATACACATCCAGTGTTGATCATGTTTAGCCCTTGGAAGAGGTTTAGCCAACGAGTCTGCGACATCAGATCCCTATGCACTTTGCGAATATTTATGTCCTCCTCCTTGATTTAATCGCAGATGGAACTGAAGTGTCTCTTTATGTGTTTGGTCCTGTTGTGAAACCTTGGTTCCTTGGCCAGAGCAATGGCACCAGTGTTGTCACAGAATAGTCATTGGGTTCAGTGCACTAGGCACTACTCCAAGACCTTTCATGAACTCCTTCATCCAGACACCTTCCTTCGCCACCTCCGAGGCAGCGATGTACTCCACTTCGCATGTAGAATCAGCTACCATGCTATGTTTGGAACTACACCAGCTTACCGCTCCCTCATTGAGAATGTATACGTATCCGGTTTGAGACTTAGAGTCATCCGGATCAGTGTTAAAGGTTGCATCGATGTAACCCTTTATGACGAGCTCTTGATCACCTCCATAAACAAGAAACATTTCCTTAGTCCTTTTCAGGTAATTAAGGACAGTCTTGACCGTTGTCCTGTGCTCCATTCCTTATCACTTTGAAACCTTCTGACCATACTTATGGCAAGGCTGACATCAGGTCTTGTGCACAACATTGCATACATGATAGAGCCTATGGTAGAAGCATAGGGGATGACACTCATCTTCTCTCTATCCTCTGCAGTCACTGGGCATTGAGTCTTACTCAACTTCACACCTTGCAATACAGGCAAGAACCCCTTCTTGGACTGACCCATTTTGAATTTCTTCAAAACTTTGTCAAGGTATGTGCTTTGTGAAAGTCCTATTAAGCTTCTCGATCTATCTCTATAGATCTTGATGCCTAATATGAAAGCAGCTTCTCCTAGGTCCTTCATTGAAAAACTCTTGTTCAAATATTCTTTCACGCCTTCCAACATTTCTATATTGTTTCCAATCAGCAATATGGCATCCACATATAATATTAGAAACGCTATAGAGCTTTCACTCACTTTTTTGTAAATACAAGCTTCTCCATAAACTTGTATAAACCCGAACGCTTTGATCACTTCATCAAAGTAAAGATTCCAACTCCGAGATGCTTGCACTAGTCCATAAATGGATCGCTGGAGTTTGCAAACTTTGTGAGCATTCTCTGGATCGATAAAACCTTCTGCTTGTATCATATACAACTCTTCCTTAAGGAAACCATTAAGGAACGTTGTTTTGACATCCATGTGCCAAATTTCATAATAAAAAAAATGCAGCTATTGCTAACATGATTCTGACAAACTTAAGCATCGCTACGGGTGAGAAGGTCTCATCGTAGTCAACTCCTTGAACTTGTGAAAAAACCTTTGCCACAAGTCGAGCTTTATAGACGGTGACATTACCGTCTGCATTCGTCTCCTTCTTAAACATCAATTTGTTCTGAATGGCCTTTCGCCCTTCAGGTAATACTTCCAAAGTCCATACTTTGTTTTCATACATGGATCCCATCTCAGATTTCATGGCCTCTAACCATTTGTCGGAATCCGGGCCCATCATTAGTTCTCCATAGCTCGTAGGTTCATCGTTGTCCAACAACATGTCCTCTAAGACAGGGTTACCGTACCACTCAGGAGAAGTACGTGCTCTTGTCGACCTACGTGGTTTGATAGTAACTTGATACGAAGCTTCATGATCATCATCATTAACTTCCTGTTCAAGTGATGTAGGCTCCATAGAAACATCTTTCTGCACTGTGCTACTCTCTGGTTGAAGCAAAGGTTCAACAACCTCATCAAGTTCTATCTTCCTCCCACTCAATTCGTCCGAGAGAAACTCTTTCTCGAGAATGACACGTTTTTAGAAACAAACACTTTGCCTTCGGATCTGAGATAGAAGGTATGCCCAACCGCCTCTTTCAGGTGTCCTATGAAGACGCATTTCTCCGCTTTGGGTTCCAGCTTTTTGGGTTGAATCTTTTTGACATAAGCATCACATCCCCAAACTTTAAGAAACGACAACTTTGGTTTCTATCCAAACCACAATTCATATGTCACCTATCAACGGATTTCGATGGTGCCCTAATTAAAGTGAATGCAAATGTCTCTAATGCATAACCCCAAAATGACAGTGGCAAATCGGCAAGAGACATCATAGAACACACCATATCCAATAAGGTTCCATTACGATGTTCAGACACACCATTAAGCTGTGGTGTTCCAGGCGGTTTCAATTGTGAAACAATTCCACATTGTCTTAAGTGACTGCCAAACTCATAACACAGATATTCTCCTCCTCAATCAGATCGTAGGAATTCAACCTTCTTGTTACGATGATTCTCAACTTCACTCTGAAATTGCTTGAACTTTTCAAACGTTTCAGACTTGTATTTCATTAAGTAAATATACCCATATATACTTAAGTCATCAGTGAAGGTGAGAAAGTAACGATATCCACCTAGCACCTCCATGCTCATCGGACCGCACACATCAGTATGTATGATTTCCAACAAGTCACTTGCCCGTTCTATTGTTCCAGAGAACGGGGTCTTAGTCATCTTGCCCATGAGGCATGGTTCACATGTGTCAAGTGATTCAAAATCAAGTGACTCCAAATGTCCATCAGCATGGAGCTTCTTCATGCATTTTACACCAATATGACCTAAGCGGCGGTGCCACAAGAAAGTGGTACTATCATTATAACCTCTACATCTTTTTGGCATCAATGTTATGAATATGTGTATCATCACTATCGAGATTCAATAATAATAAACCCCTCACATTGGGTGCATGACCATAAAAGATATTACTCATATAAATAGAACAACCATTATTCTCTGATTTAAATGAGTAACCGTCTCGCAATAAACAAGATCGGGATATAATGTTAATGCTTAACACAGGCACAAAATAACAATTATTCAGGTTCATAACTAATCACAATGGTAATCGAAGAGCGAGCGTGCCGACGGAGATCACATCAACCTTGGAACCATTTCCCACACGCGTCGTTACTTCGTCCTTTGCCAGCCTCCATCTATTCCGTAGCTCCTGTTTTGAGTTGCAAATGTGAGCAACCGAACCGGTATCAAATACCCAGGCACTACAATGAGAGTTGGTAAGGTACACATCAATAACATGTATGTCTGATTTCGGGCACCGCAAAAACCCAAAGAGGTTCGAACTCAGGGGCGTGTGCAAAGATCCCCACCAGCTCCGACCTCACGCTCACAGCTCGACAACCTAGCCCGACGAACTCACTCCATCACGGGAAGAAGACTAGCACACGAGGATTTACCCAGTTTCAGGTCACCGCGAAGCATAAACCCCTACTCCTGCCTTTGGTGGATTGCCTCACGAGGAGGTTGGTGGATGAACTAGTACACTGGTGGGTAACCTCGCAAGAGTTCTCAAGTGCTGTTCGATCTATCTCTTCCTCTACGAAGCAAACTATCCTCTATTTATAGTGTCCCGGGTCCTCTTCCCTTATCACAATGGAGGGAAGAGATCCCACAATGGCCAATTTCGAAGGGAGACAAGGAGTACACTGTATCCTGACGAAAGGCGGTCTTTGCCTGCAAAGTAGACGGTGGTGATGCAGAGGTGGGCTCGGCAATGACTTCCGTCCTGCGGGGCTCGTGGTCTTGGTGTCGTTGCACTGGAATGGAAACCTTTGTGAGGTGCTTTGGGAACCTGCGTACGTCTTTGCCTCCTTTGCACCAAAGAGGAAACTGTCTCCTCTGCGTGTGCTGGTGCTTGCCTGGCTTGGCTTGCGTCACCCCCCAACCTCGTGAGGATGAGTGCTGCATAAAGATCTCCGCCCCTCGGGAGGCAACCTAGGGAGGCCTCTTCCCTCTGGGGGTCTTGGCGCCATTCCCTTGCGAGGGTGGGGCTCCCGCGAGGACCTTGTTCTTGAGTGAGGCCACGCTGGGCCGTACCAGGCCGTTGAAGTGGGTCGTGCCCTGGGTCGCAGGCAGGCAGTTCTAGGTAACCCCATTCCAGGACGCCAACAGTAGCCCCCCGGGCCCAAGGTGCACTTGGGCTGGCTTAGGGTCAAAGCCAAAGAAGATGTCCCGAAGCGCCGTGGGCCCCTAATGCCTGCGAGCCCAGTTTGTTGTATGGCAAATAACGAGGCACGAACACCTCCGCTCCCCGAAGACATCGGGAATGGCCCTGAGTTAGGTTGATGCGAAACCTACGCGTCGCACCGGCCATCATTGCCCTTCCTTGAATACAGTTGTCTCCTTACATCTTCACCCCTCGGGCCACGCAGATGTGACCCAACGAGGGCAGATGAAGCAACGTGAAGCAGGGCTGCTCGCCGACCGAGTCTGTCATGCGGCGCCCAAGGAGCACACGACGCCTCCACTCCCCACAGTGCCACGACAACTGCTTCGTCTAACCAACAACCAGCGCACTTCGTAGGGCTATTATTGCCCCGGATGGGGAGAGGTGCCGGTTGGCCTCCACCCGGTTATAAATGGGCTGAGGGGATGGAGCCCCCATACCATTCCTACTTCTCGCTCTCCCGCCTTCGTCCTCCGCCTCCTTGATCATGACGCTGGTGAGCAGGCTTTCTGCTACCGGGAAGGGGAAAGCCTGCCAGGAGGGCCCCAACCAATATCCTCCTAAGAGGAGCCGGGGTCGTCCTTGCAAGTATGCCGAGGCATCGACGGCGACGCCCCGTGGGTGCGACCGTGTTTCCGCGGGGCTGGTGCCTCCATTGGCGCAACCGGAGGCAGCGGGCACGATGGTCGTGGCCGAGGATGGAGACCCATAGCACGACCAATATGAGCGAGGACTTCCTCGTGCTAGTGGAGAGGCCAGCGGTCACCCAGTTGCAGCTTCCACACTTCTTCTTGGAGACACTACGGGTTAACGAGCTCGCATGTCTGTAGCTGCAGGCCGATGGTTGTTGTAGCGGCACGTTGTGGGTGGAGGTCGATATTACTCCCGTAGGTCACTCCTTCTTGAGCCGCGGGTGGCAGACCTTCGCCCATGCCCACGGCCTGGAGGGGAGGCTCACGCTCCTCTTCAAGCACAACGGTGCCGTGATGCTTTTCATCAAGATCTTCGAGGAAGACGACAGACGCTTGGGGTGTTGCCCAAAGGGCGACATCGGTGGTGACCTTGGAGGTGAGCTTGCCCTTGGCGACGGTCGTCATGCTTCCAACAGTAGCAACACCTCCTCCAAGGAGAGTCTGAGCGACAACATCTACGACGCACCACCATGTTAGCGAGCTCAGACTTCGGGGGGGGGGGGGGGGCAGCCGTGACAGTGTCGCTCCCCTGCTCGGGAAGCGGCTACGCCGGCGTGCCACCATGGGCCCGTGAAGGAAGAGGGGGACTCCGACTGAGCGCTGGTTCACCGGAGCCAGGGACTCAGGAGTGGTAGCCCCTAAGGGGGATCCTTCGCCTTCTTCTTCCTTTCCTTTCCTTGTAACCAAAAAACCATGGGGGGAGGCTCTGGGTGTGTAATGAACTTTGGCGCTTGCGCCCTTATATTAGTACTCTCATCATGTATTCCGGTCCATGTGTTATTGTTAATTGAGACTTCCTATTGGTCGTGATTAGGGTACTTAGATCGACGCGTCCGATGCGGGCTTCTGTGTTGTGAGGTTTGGTAGCGGCACCCGGGGAGCTTGGTGTTGGGGAACGTTGCATGGGAAACAAAAAAATTCCTACGCACACGCAAGATCTATCCATGGTGATGAGCATCTATGAGAGGGAGAGTGGATCTACATACCCTTGTAGATCGCTAAGTGGGAAGCGTTAAGAAACACGGTTGATGTAGTCGAACGTCTTCCCGATCCAAATCACCGAGCGTCCCGTGATCCAATCACGATCCATCCCGATCAAGTACCGAATGAACGACACCTCCGCGTTCAGCACATGTACAACTTGATGACGATCTTCGCCTTGTTGATCCAGCAAGAGGGAGTGGAGAGGTAGATGAGTTCTCCGGCAGCGTGACGACACTGCGGAGATGGTGGTGCAGTAATCTCAGCACGGCTTTGCCAAAGTACAGCTGAGACTGATCTAGAGGAGAAACTACGAACTAGAGGGTAGGGTTGCACGTGGTTGAAAATCTTGTGCCAAAACCCTAAAACCTCTAGTATATTGTCGGGACCCCGATCCTAAGTCATATGAATCCAGGCTGTAACACATCACATCGCTTTGCGGCCTCACGCATGGTAACTCCACGGCTGCAGCCTTACCTTGGACGGAACCGTTTGCGTCTTTTGGCTCACGTATGTGAACATGTCGCTGGCAATCACACAACAGAGAACCTGGGCCGACATTACTAGTCATAAAACCCAAGTGGCACATCCGTATGGAAACAGGCATACATAACCCAGCAATGCAGGTGTCGGCCTCAAGCGTGTGTAGACGAGTCATAGCAAGCTACAAGGACTCCATTACGTCGTGAGACACAAATGTCATCACTGCACGTAGACGAGTCGTAGCAGGCTACAGGGACTCCATTACACTGCGAGACATTTCCCCGAAGGGACAGACACAGCAGCAAGGAAGGATACATGCCGGTCAATCAATGTGTCCGAAGCAGTAGCAAGCTACCATGGCTTGGTGGAAGCACAAAGAGGCAGTTTCCCGGAAAAAGTACTACTAAAGGCACACGACTAGGTGTCGGATCCCATACATACCGTTGCACGTCACACGTACGCACGACATGCCCGATATGCATAGATACAACTATGGCATCACAACATAACCATACAACAACATGACTTTTATTTAAGAGGCTCAGACGAGCCTTGCATAATATGTTCTTACAGATAGGGGTCACATGACACGACACTCAAGTCATACAAACAAAGTCATACAAGCCAGCGGAAACTTAAGCTGTCTGAGTACAGACGGCGAAAATAGAAAAGAGGCACACGGCCTGACTATCTACAGCCCACCACACGGGCAAGATCGTAGCTGGGACACCAGCTATTCGGCATCGTCAACGTCTAGATAGAACCCACCTGATGGGTCCTGGTTCTCTTCTGCAACATTAATTAAGCAAGGATGAGTACAATCGTACTCAGCAAGTCTTTAAAACAGACCTAGTCTATTTATGCTCATGTATCAATAAAGGGGGTGGTGGAGTTCATGCAGGAATGCCAGCTTTGACTCATGGCTAACCTACACTACTCAATTTTAAACTCTTTGTTACAATTTTAGTTATCGCACACGAGTCCACTATCTCCATCACAATACACTACCATGGATTCACCTTCCCCTTCCAGAAGAGTGCCATCCACGGTACTCACACTTGTCTTGATATTTTTAGAAGTATCCATTTGATTATCTATGAACAACATAAGTTCTCCAAGTAGTCCATATCCGAGGACGCGGCTATTCGAATAGTTTCATACCCTGCAGGGGTGTACTTCTTCACACACGCTCTCGCCACTTATCGCTGTGTGCCATAAACCATGCACCTCGGCAACCTTCAAGCGGATGCCCAGCAAGGGAGTCGGCCACGACTGTCAATCACATAAGACCTCTAGTCCAGGCTATCGCCTATTTGATACTGAACCCGCACGGAAGTCCGACCGAAGTTTTCGCTACGGTCCCAAACGATGTGCGCAGGGTTCCCAAGCCCACCATTCGGGTGACCCTTGGTACACCGTGCCACTGCCTACCGCGTCGTAACCCACCCCGAGGGTCAACGCTACGCACGGCCTCCATCATGCTATAAACACCAGAAACTACTTGCAATACCTGGACCAAGGACTAAGCGACTGATGAGTCGAGCGGGGTCATATTTCAGGGCCCAGCATGTGGTAGTATCTAGTCTTGGATCAAAAACACGGAACCCAATTCCTATGAATGGTCCCAATGAGACAACCCACTATGTACTCCTACATAGCCTCTCATCACTACCTTTACCAAATCGTATTCAGTGTGAGCTCATCACATCGGACAACACTGTTTCACTCAGTTCATCACCCAGATGAATCAGACCTGACTCAACTCTAAGCATAGCAAGCATAGCAGGCAAAGTAAGCTAAGCACATCATGGCACAAGCATCTACGAGGTATGCTAGGTTGCAACGTTTAGCTATTTACTGTGACAAGGTCAGGTCATGCATAAGAATAGGATCATCTACCGTGTATGACTAACATGTGATCGTTTGTCCTAATGCAATAAACCAGAGCAGGAGCGAGAGAGTGGGATCTTATCGGAATGATCAAAGGGGTTGCTTTCCTTGCTGAGAAGCGGAGGGGTTCTCTCCTTCGTCGGGATATGGGGTGGTATCTTCCGGATTAGGGCCTATCGCAACGCAGATAAGAGCATTCAATACACGCAAGTGCAACAATATGATGCATGATCATGGCATAGTAATATGCATGGGTGAGCTAATGCAACTGGTGATCATGTCAATTTGAAATGGATTTGAACATAGGTTCAAAGTTGTTCTTCTTTCAAATTCCATATACTAACCTAATGGTAAATGTCCATGTTCACCTATTTATATGGCTCTAACATGCATAAGAATAGTACCATTAGATTCATTGGATTTTTCTGATCAATTTTCATATATAAATTATTTTCATCTGACTTACAGATTATTTTATATGATTTTTCAAAGTTTTAAACATTTTTTGGAATTATTTTTAAATAAGAAATTGAATATGACATCAACCTGACGTCAGCTGGTCATCAGACCCGCTCTAGGTCAATCTGACCAGTGGGGCCCATCTGTCATAGACTCATTACTAATCAGTTTGTTTTAATTAATTAACCTGACTAATTAACCTAGTAGGGCCCATTGTCAGTGTCACATTAACTAATCAAAACGATTAAAACTAATTACTAATTAACCTAAAACTAATCAGGGTCGGGGCCCACCTGTCAATTACTCAAGGAGTCAAGCGAGGGCCCACCTAGGTCAAACCCACCGGAGTTGGTCGACGGCTCGTCGCCGGTGACCAACAGGGACGGCGGCGACCATTGGGTTTTGCCCACAAGTGCCCTCTCGACGAGCTGAGGCCACCGGCGAGTAGCCCATGCTCGACCGCGTGCAACAGGGGCCACGGGAGGCTACGGGGTCGCCGGAGCTCGCCGGAAACGAGCTCGTGACGGCGGCCGGAGCTCGGGCTCGACGACAACTACACTATGGGGCACGGATTGGACTGGCTGATGGGTGCGCGCGACTCCTGGGAGCAGCACGAGCATGAAGACGCTCACAGGCGCGAGCTAGAGCGTCTGCTCGCTCGATGGCGACATGGCCGGCGGCGGGGTGGACTCGGGTCCGACGATCTTGCGTCCTAGGGCACGAGAAAGAGAGGGAGAACGCGAGGAGAAGGGGGAGGAGCTCACAGGGATGACGATGAGCTAGCTAGCGGGCTCGGGGATGACCGGACGGCACCAAACGACGGCGAGGATCCACGGCGACCGGCGGAGGGGATTCGGCGATGACGGCGAAGCAGAGGGCTCCCAGCTCGATTCCTCCGTCGAGGGGCTTCAGGGGCTCATGGCGGAGCTGCTGGCTGGTTCAGGGGGGCTAGGCGACGGCTGGAGCTACCGGCGGCGGTGGCGACGCTCTCGGCAGGGGGGGGGCAAACGAGAGAAAGAGCGAGGAATGGAGAGAGCAAGGTGAGAGAGAGCGGCGGCTCGATCCAAAAGGGTCTCCAGGGGCCTCCCACGCGTCCACCGGCTCAGTGGCAAGCAGGAGGTGGCTGGGCGCGTGCCCGTGCGCGGCGACCTCGCGCGCGTGTCCTTCTGGTGCGAGGAGGACGACGACTGACAACGCTTCGTCCTGGGCCGGGCCTGCTACAGTGCTGGGCCAGCAGGTAAGTCTTTCTTTCTTTTCTTTTCTTTCTGTTTTTCCTATTTCCTGACCTTTGTTTATTTTTTTTGCAGGTCCAAATAACTTTTCAAAATATTCCAAAACTTTTGTATATTCAAGTTTGAATATTCCAAACCTGTATAAAAAGTTTCAGGTTAATTTGAAAACAATAGTAATGATAATGTTTTATTTATCAATTTCAGAGGCTTAAATCTTTAATTTAAATTATTTGAAATGTTCAAATAATTAGAATGATCCCTGGTATATCCATGCCCTCAATTATCAGGCATAGGGAACATTTTTGATGGGCATTTTGGATTTGTTGAAATTTCATTTATCTTGAATTTCTTTAATTCATTAAGTGCTTGGGGTTTCTTTTCTTTCTCCCCATTTCACATTGATGCAATGATGATGATGATGATGCAAACACAATGCTAACCTAGGACAACTTGCTAGGGTTGTGACAACTCACCCCCACTCAAAAGAATCTCGTCCCGAGATTTTGAAGTCGTCGGGAAGAGCGCGGGGTACTCTAGTCGAAGACAATCTTCTCTTTCCCATGTCGCCTCCTTTTCAGAATGATGCGACCACTGAACCTTGAGAAACTTGATGTTCCGGCGTCGAGTGGTATGCTCAACTTGATCGAGAATACAAACAGGGTATTCTCGGTATGTAAGGTTATCTTGGAGATCAAGCGCTTCGTGGTCCACTTCTCGGACAGGGTCCGAAAAGCAACGCCTGAGTTGTGAGACGTGGAAGACATCATGAACTTTGGAAAGATGCGACAAAAGTTCCAATTGGTAGGAAACCTCTCCTCGTTTAGCAAGAATGCGAAAAGGTCCAATGTAACGAGGAGCCAACTTGCCTTTGATACCGAATCGATGGGTACCCTTCAGAGGTGTAACCCGAAGGTAAGCCTTCTCGTCAACTTCATAGGTCACAGACTTATGATGATGGTCATATTGACTCTTTTGACGAGATTGGGCTGTTTTCAACTTTTCACGAATAACGCGAACTTGCTCCTCTGCATCCTAAATCATGTCCGGACCAAAGAGTTGCCTCTCTCCGGTTTCTGACCAGTTAAGAGGTGTTCGACATTTTTGTCCATAGAGAACTTCAAAAGGGGCTTTGCCCAAGCTTGATTGATAACTGTTGTTATATGCAAATTCAGCAAACGGAAGGCAGTTCTCCCAGTTCATACCAAAAGATATAACACAAGCTCGGAGCATGTCTTCGAGAATTTGATTGACTCGC
This sequence comes from Hordeum marinum, assembly GCA_022496015.1. Lineage (NCBI taxonomy): Eukaryota > Viridiplantae > Streptophyta > Magnoliopsida > Poales > Poaceae > Hordeum > Hordeum marinum. The sequence goes on along the minus strand of CM039678.1, from coordinate 377,218,496 downwards.
TCAACTTGACCACTTGATTGAGGACGGAAAGCAGTGCTAAAGGATAGATGAGTCCCCATAGCGGTTTGAAAACTTTCCCAAAATCGAGAAGTAAAGATACTTCCGCGGTCTGAGTTAATCTCCAAAGGAACACCATGAAGGGAAACTATTTGAGAAACATATAACTCCGCTAGCTGACTAGCAGTAATGCTTTCACGAACAGGAACAAAATGAGCCACTTTGGAGAGGCGATCAATGACTACGAATATAGCATTGTTCCCTCTCTTGGTCCTGGGAAAACCCGTGATGAAATCCATACCAACCTTATCCCATTTCCATTCAGGAATAGCTAAAGGTTGAAGGGTACCAGCAGGCCTTTGATGTTCTGCTTTCACACGACGACAAACGTCGCATCTAGCAACATACTGAGCAATTTCTCTCTTCATCCTAGTCCACCAGAACCTCTGGCATAGATCCTGATACATTTTGGTACTACCCGGATGAATACTGAGAGGAGAATCATGAGCCTCCTTAAGAATCAGCTGCCTGAGATGTTGGCTCTTAGGAACCACCAAACGGCCCTGGAAGAGCACTACACCTTGATCATCTATAGAGAATTCCTTAGCGAAACCGCTAACGAGATTCTCTTTGATCCGGGAAATACCCTTATCCCTCTTTTGGCCAGCTATGATTTGATCCTTAAGAGTAGGTTTCGCCACCAAGTTGGATAGGAATCCTTGAGAAACAATGTGAAGGTTTATCTTCCCGAATTCCTCATAGAGAAGCGGTTGACCTTGTTGTAACATCAGATTGTTACAATAAGACTTACGACTTAGTGCATCAGCCATGACATTGGCTTTCCCCGGGGTGTAAGTTATCCCTAAGTCATAATCTGTAATCAACTCTACCCACCGTCTTTGCGTGAGATTCAAATCCGGCTGGGTGAAAATATATTTCAGACTTTGGTGATCAGTGTATATCTCGCAACGATTACCCAGAAAGTAATGTCGCCATGTTTTTAGTGCATGGACTACAGCTGCAAGCTCAAGATCATGTGTTGGATAATTATCCTCATGTGGATGCAATTGTCGAGATGCGTATGCAATCACATGACAATCTTGCATGAGAATGCAACCTAATCCTTGTCATGAGACGTCGCAGTAGATAATAAAGTCCTTAGAAAAATCTGGTGGCACCAGAACGGGAGCAGAGATCAATCGTCTTTTCAACTCCTGAAAACTATGCTCGCATTGTGGGGTCCACTCGAACTTTTTATCTTTGTTGAGGAGTTCAGTTAGAGGTTTCGCAACCTTGGAGAAATTCTCAACAAAGCGGCGACAATAGCTCGCTAAGCCAAGGAAACTCCTTACTTGCTTAACTGATTCAGGTTGAGTCCAATCAAGGATGGCCTGAACTCTCTCGGAATTGACAGCAATTCCTTTACCAGAGATTACGTGGCCTAGGTAGGTCACTTCTGGCAACCAAAATTCACACTTGGAGAATTTGGCATACAAGCGGTGCTCTCGAAGTATCATCAATACTAGCCTTAGATGCTCGGCATGTTCTTGTTCGTTCTTCGAGTAGATGAGTATGTCGTCGAGGTAAAACACGATGAATTTATCCAAATACTCCATGAAGATCGAATTCATCAGACGAGAGAAGGTGGCTGGAGCATTGGTTAAACCGAAGGACATGACAGTGTACTCGTATTGACCATAACGAGTAACAAAAGCCATTTTTGGAATGTCCCCGTTTCTAATTCTGATTTGATGGTATCCCAACCTCAAATCCATTTTGGAAAAGACAGAGGATCCATCGAGTTGATCATACAAATCGTTGATCCTGGGGAGCGGATACTTGTTCTTGATAGTGACCAGATTCACTGGTCGATAATCCACAACCATCCGATCCGATCCATCCTTCTTCTTAACAAAGAGGACGGGGCAAGCCCAGGGAGAAGAGCTAGGACGGATGAAACCTTTCTTCAAAGCTTCATCGAGTTGGGTTTTTAGCTCGGCTAGTTCTAAGGGTGCCATCTTATAGGGTCTTCTGGCTATTGGGACTGTCCCTAGAATAAGTTCTATCACAAACTCAACATCTCTGACAGGTGGAATACCTGGCAGTTCTTCTGGGAAGACATCCAGAAAATCACGGACTACCGGAATATCTTCTAATTCTGGAAGAGGGCTGGCATTGAGCGAATAGAGTTGGTGCTTAGCTGTTCGAGTAGAGACATTAACTATCTTACCCGAGGAATGTGTAAGTTGAGCATTCCTAGAATGAGTATCAATCTTGGCATAGTGGGCTTTCATCCAATCCATACCTAGAATGATATTGATGTCCGAAGACTTAAGAGCTATCAAGGATGCTAGGAATACTAGTCTATCCACCAAAATTTCATTGTCATGACTCACTCTAGAAGTTTGCCATTTTGAACCAGGAGTCTGAACTACTAAAGGAATGGGCATGTCACAAAAGGACATGTTATGCAACTGTGCATAACTTTCAGAGATGAAAGAATGAGATGCCCCAGTATCAAATAGAACAGATGCTGGATGGCTATTAACAAGAAGCATACCTAGAATAACTTCAGGATCTTCAAGGGCTTCTTTAGCAGACACATAATTCACTCGCCCACGGACAGGGGCTGGCTTCACATAGAAAGCTTTTCCTGGTTTTCCACGTCCAGCGGGCTTAGTATTGTTCTGGGGACACTCACGAGAATAGTGTCCCGGTTCTCCACATTTGTAGCATACCACTATAGCACGAGGTGCAACATTTTTAGGCGGTCCTCCAAATGGTCTGGGTGGAGGGTTGGACTGAACTGGATGAGGTGCCTGGAAGGATGGCCTCGCGGTGTATCTTGGCGGCAAAGCTGCATTGGGCACCCACACTCGGTGTTTGTTAGGGCCTGAACCCGATGCAGGATTGAAGTCACGGTTATGCTTCCTCGTAGCCTCGTAGTCAGTTTGTCCTGACTCGGCATTGATGGCCTTATTGACGAGAGCCTGGAAGGTGGTGCACTCGTGCAAGCGAAGATCTCGGCGAAGCTCAGCATTAAGTCCCTTGCGAAACCTAGCCTGCTTCTTAGCATCAGTTGAGACTTCCTCTGGAGCATAGCGAGCAAGATTACCAAACTCGCGACTGTATGCATCCACTGACAATCTGCCCTGGGTGAAGGCACATAATTCCTCTCTTTTGCGATCCATCAGCCCTTCCGGGATGTGATGGATACGGAATGCGGCGCTGAACTCTGCCCAGGTTGGTGCAGGTCCCTGGGGACGCATAGCCTCATAGCTTTCCCACCACAGGTTGGCAGGTCCCTCCAGAAAGTAGGTGGCAAAAGACACCTTGTTGGCCTCGGGCACATTAGTAGCCCGTATCTTGCGGAACATATTCGTCAGCCAATCATCTGCATCGAGAGGGTCAATCGAATGATGGTACTTGGGCGGACACAACTTGATAAAGTCACCAAGTGATACTCCATCGTGGTGATGATTGCGGGGAGCACGAGCTGTGTTTTGCTCAATTCTTTCCAACAGCCTATTGGTCTCCCTCTTATTCCTTTCAGCCTCTAGCATCACCTCTGCCAGGGATGGTGCATGTGGCAGCTCCTCTTGCCTTGGCTGGCTACTTTCGCCCTGCTCAGGAGCAGGCACGGGGTTGTTCCTAGTTGCTACCATCCTGGGAAAACCAATCCACAGCTTAGACATAGAGAACATCAACTCTAAGACAAGAGATAAAGAATGTACTGGTCAACATGGCAGGTAGGATAAACACCAATCAACATGGTAAAGAAACTACCATATGAACATTAGGTTTCATACACACCATGACTTAGTTCAGTACAAGCCCAAACTGAAAACAACTACGGAGAGATGACACAACTCATCGGAGGCATTACAAGCTTCCTATACATTATCTATCTACACCTCCGGAACTCAACTCTCGACCTAGGTCATATCCCACAAGACACGCAGGACTGTGGCGATACGACTACTACCATACCAGGACTAACATCCACGCACTCAAACATTACCGTAGAATGCCTCGTACAGGTTACCCCCGTGACCTGGGAGCTGAACCTGAGGATCTGGAAACACTCTGGCCTGGAATCCCTGGAAACCATAAGGACACGGATGTGGCCTTGGTCCCCTTGTCGGCGGCAACAGCGGTCCTCGAAGAGGGGTGATGCCTCCAACATCAGGCCAATCTACGTGTGCTGGCAAATGAGTCCGTGATGGGGTCAGCATCTCCAAATCTCCATAGCCTGTCTGCACGACAGGTGCCAACTGCGTCAAGGCTGTCCAAAGACAGGCACGGGTAGCATAGAGCTCCATGCGAAGAGCACGTGCATCATGATCCCTGTTCTCCAACATCTGAGCAGTCACCTACAGCCTAGGGTCCTCATGAGAATGATCAAAGTAGGCTGCACTAAGATATCCATCCTCTCCTCCCATGGAAGCAGGAACATAGCAGAACTCCGTGTTCTGTAGCAGACCATGGTGAAAACTTATGATAGTCAGCATGGTGTATGCGGCTTCCTGACCTGCCATATCTATGGTAACTCCCAATCCATGAGTCCAGTGAAGCGGCTCTGCAGCTCCAGGATATGAAGGATATATCCTAACGGCACACAGATACTGACTCTGGTTGAAATCTTGATACTGCTCCTCCACTGTGTACTCTGGGTACCAACGGTATCTAGCCTCCATCATAACTCTAACCAACATGGCCATGTGACCCGGCACATCGATGCACCTGGTCAAACGAACCACCCGACGGAAAGGACGAGAGGACATCTGAAACAGAGAATGATGCAAAGACATTAGAGATCCTAGCAGAAATTGGACAGCGTAACGGCTGTAATTGCTTAAGAATTTTTTTGAGACAATTGAAAAAGATTGGAAAGGCATAACCACTCGACTATCTAGACTCAAATCTCTTCTCCATCTGTTTGTCACACCAACAATACTTGAATAACTGCATTCACTTACAACCAAGCTAGCTATTGGTCCATGGCTAGTAACTCGTCATCCTAAGCAATATATGAGAATCCTAGTTCCTATCCCCGTAGAAGAGATGAGAATGACCCAGCATAGAATAACTTGGGAAGAGGAGTAAAACGAGCCTTACGTTCCCTTCCACAATCAATTCCCCTAGTTATCTATAGTGTTTCTAGACTCAACTTCGACCGGTTTGGCTTGGTAGTCCTACAGTCAGTCAGGCACTGATACCAACGCTGTCGGGACCCCGATCCTAAGTCATATGAATCCACGTTGTAACACATCACATCGCTTTGCGGCCTCACGCACGGTAACTCCACGGCTGCAGCCTTACCTTGGCCGGAACCGTTTGCGTCTTTTGGCTCACGTATGTGAACATGTCGCTGGCAATCACACAACAGAGAACCCGGGCCGACATTACTAGTCATAGAACCCAAGTGGCACATCCGTATGGAAACAAGCATACATAACCTAGCAATGCAGGTGTCGGCCTCAAGCGTGTGTAGACGAATCATAGAAAGCTACAAGGACTCCATTACGTCGCGAGACATGAATGTCATCACTGCACGTAGACGAGTCGTAGCAGGCTACAGGGACTCCATTACATTGCGAGACATTTCCCCGAAGGGACAGACACAGCAGCAAGGAAGGATACATGCCGGTCAATCAATGTGTCCGAAGCAGTAGCAAGCTACCATGGCTCGGTGGAAGCACAAAGAGGCAGTTTCCCGTAAAGAGTACTACTAAAGGCACATGACTAGGTGTCGGATTCCATACATACCGTTGCACGTCACACATACGCACGACATGCCCGATATGCATAGATACAACTATGGCATCACAACATAACCATACAACAACATGACTTTTATTTAAGAGGCTCAGACGAGCCTTGCATAATATGTTCTTACAGATAGGGGTCACATGACCTGACACTCAAGTCATACAAACAAAGTCATACAAGCCAGCGGAAACTTAAGCTGTCTGAGTACAGACGGCGAAAATAGAAAAGAGGCACACGGCCTGACTATCTACAGCCCACCACACGGGTAAGATCGTAACTGGGACACCAGCTATTCGGCATCGTCAACGTCTAGATAGAACCCACCTGATGGGTCCTGGTTCTCTTCTGCAACATTAATTTAGCAAGGATGAGTACAATCGTACTCAGCAAGTCTTTAAAACAGACCTAGTCTATTTATGCTCATGTATCAATAAAGGGGGTGGTGGAGTTCATGCAGGAATGCCAGGTTTGACTCATGGCTAACCTACACTACTCAATTTTAAACTCTTTGTTACAATTTTAGTTATCGCACACGAGTCCACTATCTCCATCACAATACACTACCATGGATTCACCTTCCCCTTCCGGAAGAGTGCCATCCACGGTACTCACACTTGTCTTGATATTTTTAGAAGTATCCATTTGATTATCTATGAACAACATAAGTTCTCCAAGTAGTCCATATCCGAGGACGCGGCTATTCAAATAGTTTCATACCCTGCAGGGGTGTACTTCTTCACACACGCTCTCGCCACTTATCGCTGTGTGCCATAAACCATGCACCTCGGCAACCTTCAAGCGGATGCCCAGCAAGGGAGTCGGCCACGACCGTCAATCACATAAGACCTCTAGTCCAGGCTATCGCCTATTTGATACTGAACCCGCACGGAAGTCCGGCCGAAGTTTCCGCTAGGTCCCAAACGATGTGCGCAGGGTTCCCAAGCCCACCATTCGGGTGACCCTTGGTACACCGTGCCACTGCCTACTGCGTCATAACCCACCCCGAGGGTCAGCGCTACGCACGGCCTCCAGCATGCTATAAACACCAAAAACTACTTGCAATACCTGGACCAAGGACTAAGCGACTGATGAGTCGAGCGGGGTCATATTTCAGGGCCCAACATGTGGTAGTATCTAGTCTTGGATCACAAACACGAAACCCAGTTCCTATGAATGGTCCCAATGAGACAACCCACTATGTACTCCTACGTAGCCTCTCATCGCTACCTTTACCAAATCGTATTCAGTGTGAGCTCATCACATCGGACAACACTGTTTCACTCAGTTCATCACCCAGATGAATCAGACCTGACTCAACTCTAAGCATAGCAAGCATAGCAGGCAAAGTAAGCTAAGCACATCATGGCACAAGCATCTACCAGGTATGCTAGGTTGCAAGGTTTAGCTATTTACTGTGACAAGGTCAGGTCATGCATAAGAATAGGATCATCTACCGTGTATGACTAACATGTGATCGTTTGTCCTAATGCAATAAACCAGAGCAGGAGCGAGAGAGTGGGATCTTATCGGAATGATCAAAGGGGTTGCTTGCCTTGCTGAGAAGCGGAGGGGTTCTCTCCTTCGTCGGGATACGGGGTGGTATCTTCCGGATTAGGGCCTACCGCAACGCAGATAAGAGCATTCAATACACGCAAGTGCAACAATATGATGCATGATCATGGCATAGTAATATGCATGGGTGAGCTAATGCAACTGGTGATCATGTCAATTTGAAATGGATTTGAACATAGGTTCAAAGTTGTTCTTCTTTCAACTTCCATATACTAACCTAATGGTAAATGTCCATGTTCACCTATTTAGATGGCTCTAACATGCATAAGAATAGTACCATTGGATTCATTGGATTTTTGTAATCAATTTTCATATATAAATTATTTTCATCTGACTTACAGATTATTTTATATGATTTTTCAAAGTTTTAAACATTTTTTGGAATTATTTTTAAATAAGAAATTGAATATGACATCAGCCTGACGTCATCCTGACGTGAGCTGGTCATCAGACCCGCTCCAGGTCAATCTGACCAGTGGGGCCCATCTGTCATAGACTCATTACTAATCAGTTTGTTTTAATTAATTAACCTGACTAATTAACCTAGTAGGGCCCATTGTCGGTGTCACATTAACTAATCAAAACGATTAAAACTAATTACTAATTAACCTAAAACTAATCAGTGCCGGGGCCCACCTGTCATTGACTCACGGAGTCAAGCCAGGGCCCACCTGGGTCAAACCCGCCGGAGTTGGTCGACGGCTCGTCGCCGGTGACCAACAGGGATGGCGGCGACCATCGGGTTTTGCCCACAAGCGCCTCTCGACGAGCTGAGGCCACCGGCGAGTAGCCCGTGCTCGACCGCGTCCAACAGGGGCCACGGGAGGCTACGGGGTCGCCGGAGCTCGTCGGAAACGAGCTCGTGACGGCGGCCGGAGCTCGGGCTCGACGGCAACTACACTACGGGGCACGGATTGGACCGGCTGATGGGTGCGTGCGACTCCTGGGAGCAGCACGAGCACGGAGACGCTCACTGGCGCGAGCTAGAGCGTCTACTTGCTTGATGGCGACATGGCCGGCGGCAGGGTGGACTCGAGTCCGGCGATCTTGTGTCCTAGGGCACGAGAAAGAGAGGGCGAACGCGAGGAGAAGGGGGAGGAGCTCATAGGGATGACGATGAGCTAGCTAGCGGGCTCGGGGATGACCAGACGGCACCAAACGACGGCGAGGGTCCACGGCGACCGGCGGAGGGGATTCGGCGATGACGGTGAAGCAGAGGGCTCCCAGCTCGATTCCTTCGTCGAGGGGCTTCAGGGGCTCATGGCGGAGCTGCTGGCTGGTTCAGGGGGGCTTGGCGACGGCTGGAGCTACCGGCGGCGATGGCGATGCTCTCTGCAGGGGGGGGGGAACGAGAGAGAGAGCGAGGAATGGAGAGAGCAAGGCGAGAGAGAGAGAGCGGCGGCTCGATCCAAAGGGGTCTCCAGGGGCCTCCCACGCGTCCACCGGCTCGGCGGCAAGCAGGAGGTGGCCGGGCGCGTGCCCGCGCGTGGCGACCTCGCGCGCGCATCCTTCTGGCGCGAGGAGGACGACGACTGGCAACGCTTCGTCCTGGGTCGGGCCTGCTACACTGCTGGGCCAGCAGGTAAGTCTTTCTTTCTTTTCTTTTCTTTCTGTTTTTCCTATTTCCCGACCTTTGTTTATTTTTGTTGCGGGTCCAAATAACTTTTCAAAATATTCCAAAACTTTTGTATATTCAAGTTTGAATATTCCAAACCTGTATAAAAAGTTTCAGGTTAATTTGAAAACAGTAGTAATGATAATGTTTTTATTTATCAATTTCAGAGGCTCAAATCTTTAATTTAAATTATTTGAAATGTTCAAATAATTAGAATGATCCCTGGTATATCCATGCCCTCAATTATCAAGCATAGGGAACATTTTTGATGGGCATTTTGGATTTGTTGAAATTTCATTTATCTTGAATTTCTTTAATTCATTAAGTGCTTGGGGTTTCTTTTCTTTCTCCCCATTTCACATTGATGCAATGATGATGATGATGATGCAAACACAATGCTAACCTAGGACAACTTGCTAGGGTTGTGACATATATAGGAGGAAGAGAGGAGGAGGCTTGGCCCAAGGGCCAAGCCATCTAGGCTTCGGCCGAAGGGAGAGAGGAGGAATCCTCCTCCAATCCTAGTAGGACTAGGACTCCTTCCTTATTTGGTCTTTTTGCCTTTTTCCACCTTTTTCTCTTTGGGCTTTTCTTCCCAGCCGCATGGGCCTTGTGTGGGACTTCCACCAGCCCACTAAGGGCTGGTATTCACCCTCCTACAGCCCATGTAGCCTCTTGGGTCGAAATACCCCTCCCGATGGTCCCCCGGTACCCTAACGGCACTCTCGGTACACCACCGATGAGCCCGAAACTTTTCCGACGACCAAAACAGGACTTCCTATGTATCAATCTTTACCTCCATACCATTTCGGAGCTCCTCGTGACGTCCGGGTTCTCATCCGGGACTCCAAACAACCTTCAGTCACCATCATGCATAACTCTATACTACCGAAACGTCACCAAACCTTAAGTGTGCAGACCCTGCGGGTTCGAGAACTTTGTAGAATGACCGAGACACCTCTACAGTCAATAACCAATAGCGGACCTAGATGCCCATATTGGTTCCTACATATTCTACGAAGATCTTTACCGGTCGAACCTCTATGTCAAGGATTTAGTTAATCCCGTATGATGTTCCCTTGTTCTTCGGTATGTTACTTGCCCGAGATTCAATTGTCGGTATCTCCATACCTAGTTATACCTAGTCCATACCTAGTCTCTTTACTCATTCCGTAATACCAGATCCCGTGACTAACACTTAGTCACATTGCTTGCAAGGCTTATTGTGATGTTGTATTACCGAGTGGGCCCTAAGATACCTCTCCGTCACACGAAGTAACAAATCCCAGTCTTGATCCATGCCAACCCAACAGTCACCCTCGGAGATACCTATAGAGCACCTTTATAGTCACCCAGTTACGTTGTGACGTTTGATACACACAAGGCACTCCTCCAGTGTCCGTGAGTTGCATGATCTCATGGTCATAGGAACATATACTTGACATGCAGAAAATTGTAGCAATAAACTGACACGATCATATGCTACGTTTATAGTTTAGGTCTTGTCCATCCCATCATTCTCCTAATGATGTGATCCCATTATCAAATGACATCACATGTCAATGGCTAGCAAACCTTGACCATTTTTTATCAACGAGCTAGTTCACTAGAGGCATACTAGGGACAAAGTGTTGTCTATTTACCCACACATGTAATGTGTTTCCAAACAATACAATTATAGCATGGATAATAAACAATTATCATGAACAAGGAAATATAATAATAAACACTTTATTTATTGCCTCTAGGGCATATTTCCAACAGTCTCCCACTTGCACTAGAGTCAATAATCTAGTTCACATCACTATGTGATTTACATTGTAATGAACCGAACACCCATGCAGTTCTGGTGTTGATCATGTTTAGCCCTTGGAAGAGGTTTAGTCAACGGGTCTGCAACATTCACATCTGTGTGCACTTTGCAAATATTTATGTCCTTCTCCTCAATGTTATCGCGGATGGAATTGAAGCGTCGCTTTATGTGTCTGGTCCTCTTGTGAAACCTTGGTTCCTTGGCCAGAGCAATGGCACCAGTGTTGTCACAGAACAGAGTCACTGGGTTCAGTGCACTGGGCACTACTCCAAGATCTGTCATGAACTGCTTCATCCAGACACCTTCCTTCGCCGCCTCCGAGGCTGCGATGTACTCCGCTTCGCATGTAGAATCGGCTACCACGCTTTGCTTGGAACTGCACCAGCTTACCGCTCCCCCGTTGAGAATAAATACGTACCCGATTTGTGACTTAGAGTCATCTGGATCAGTGTCAAAGCATGGTGATGAGCATCTATGAGAGGGAGAGTGGATCTACATACCCTTGTAGATCGCTAAGCAGGAAGCATTAAGAAACGCGGTTGATGTAGTCGAACATCTTCGTGATCCAAATAGCCGAGCGTCCCGTGATCCAATCACGACCCATCCTGATCAAGTACCGAACGGACGGCACCTCTGCATACAGCACACGTACAGCTTGATTACAATCTCCGCCTTCTTGATCCAGCAAGAGGGAGCGGAGAGGTAGACGAGTTCTTCGGCAGGGTGATGGCGCTGCGGCGATGGTGATGGAGTAATCTCAGCAGGGCTTTGTTGAGGAACGTTGCATGGGAAATAAAAATTTTCCTATGCACACGCAGATCTATCCATGGTGATGTGCATCTACAAGAGGGAGAGTGGATCTACATACCCTTGTAGATCGCTAAGCGGGAAGCGTTGAGAAACGCGGTTGGTGTAGTCGAACGTCTTCGCGATCCAAATCGCCGTGCGTCCCGCGATTCAATCACAATCCGTCCCGCGATCCAATCACGATCCGTCCCGCGATCCAATCATGATCCGTCCCACGAACTTGATCACGATCCGTCCCACGAACTTGATCACGATCCTTCCGATCTAGCGCCGAACGGACGACACCTCCGCGTTCAGCACACGTACAACTTGATGATGATCTCCACCGTCTTGATCTAGCAAGAAGGAGTGGAGTGGAAGAAGAGTTCTCCGGCAGCGTGACGGCACTCCGGCGATGGTGGCGGAGCAATTCCGGCAGGGCTTCGCCTAAGCACTGCAGAAATCCGATCTAGAGGAGAAACTATGCACTGGAGGAACGGGTAGCACGTGGCTGAAATTATAGTGCAAAACCCTCAATACCACCATTATATATAGGAGGAAGAGAGGAGAGGAGGCAGCCTTGGCTTCCCAAGCCAAGGGCTTCGGCCGAACCAAGGGTGGAGGCGGAGTCCACCTCCAATCCTAGTAGGACTAGGATTCATCCTCTTTTTGCCTTTTTCCAATTTTTTCTCTTTGGCCTTTTTCCTCCAGCCGCATGGGCCTCTTGTGGATGTTCCACCAGCCCACTAAGGGCTGGTTTAGACCCTCCTAAAGCCCATGTAGCCTCGTGGGTTGAAATACCGCTCCCGGTGGCCTCTCGGTACACTACCGGTACTACCGGTACACTACCGATGAGCCCGAAACTTTTCCAGCGACAAAAATAGGACTTCCTATATATGAATCTTTACCTCCGGACCATTCCATATCTCCTTGTGATGTCTGGTACCACATCCGGGACTCCGAACAAACTTCGGTCACCACCATACATAACTCTATACTACCGAAACGTCACCAAACCTTAAGTGTGTAGACCCTGCGGGTTCGAGAACTATGTAGACATGAATGAGACACCTCTATGGTCAATAACCAATGGCGGGACCTAGATGTCCACATTGGTTCCTACATATTCTATGAAGATCTTTATCGGTTGAACCTCTATGTCAAGGATTAAGTTAATCCCGTATGATGTTCCCTTTGTTCTTTGATATGTTACTTGCCCGAGATTCGATCGTCGGTATCTCCATACCTAGTTCAACCTCGTTACCGGCAAGTCTCTTTACTCGTTCCGTAATACAAGATCCCGTAACTAACACTTAGTCACATTGCTTGCAAGGCTTATTGTGATGTTGTATTACCGAGTGGGCCCTGAGATACCTCTCCGTCACACGGAGTAACAAATCCCAGTATTGGTCCATGCCAACTCAACAGACACCCTCGGAGACACCTGTAGAGCACCTTTATAGTCACCCAGTTATGTTGCGACATTTGATACACCCAAGGCACTCCTCCGATGTTCGTGAGTTGCATGATCTCATGGTCATAGGAACACATACTTGACATGTAGAAAATAGTAGCAATAAACTGACACGATCATATGCTACGTTTGTAGTTTGGGTCTTGTCCATCACATCATTCTCCTAATGATGTGATCTTGTTATCAAATGACATCTCATGTCAATGGCTAGGAAACCTTGACCATCTTTGATCAACGAGCTAGTTCACTAGAGGCATACTAGGGACAGTGTGTTGTCTATTTACCCACACATGTAATGTGTTTCCAAACAATACAATTATAGCATGGATAATAAACAATCATCATGAACAAGGAAATATAATAATAAACACTTTATTTATTGCCTCTAGGGCATATTTCCAACAGTCTCCCACTTGCACTAGAGTCAATAATCTAGCTCACATCACTATGTGATTTACATTGTAATAAATCGAACACCCATGCAGTTCTGGTGTTGATCATGTTTAGCTCTTGGAAGAGGTTTAGTCAACGGGTCTGCAACATTCAGATTCGTGTGCACTTTGCAAATATTTATGTCCTTCTCCTCGATGTAATATCGGATGGAGTTGAAGCGTCGCTTTATATGTCTGGTCCTCTTGTGAAACCTTGGTTCCTTGGCTAGAGCAATGGCACCAGTGTTGTCACAGAACAGGCTCATTGGATTCAGTGCACTAGCACTACTCCAAGATCTGTCATGAACTGCTTCATCCGGACACCTTCCTTCGCCGCCTTCGAGGCTGCGATGTATTCCGCTTCGCATGTAGAATAAGCTACCACGCTTTGCTTGGAACTGCACCATCTTACCGCTCCCCCGTTAAGAATAAATACGTATCCGGTTTGCGACTTAGAGTCGTCCGGATCAGTGTCAAAGCTTGCATCGACGTAACCCTTTTCGACGAGCTCTTCATCACCTCCATAAACGAGAAACATTTCCTTAATACTTTTCAGGTACTTAAGGATATTCTTGACCGCTTGCCAGTGCTCCATTCCAGGATCACTTTGAAACCTTTCGGCCATACTTATGGCAAGGTTGACATCGGGTCTTGTGCACAGCATTGCATACATGATAGAGCCTATGGCTGAAGCATAGGGGACGACACTCATCTTTTCTCTATCTTCTGCAGTTACTGGGCATTGAGTCTTACTCAACTTCACACCTTGTAACATAGGCAAGAAGCCCTTCTTGGACTGATCCATTTTGAACTTCTTCAAAACTTTATCAATGTATGTGCTCTGTGAAAGTGCTATTATGCATCTCGATCTATCTCTATAGATCTTAATGCCTAATATGAAAGCAGCTTCTCCTAGGTCCTTCATTGAAAAACTCTTGTTCAAATATTCCTTCACGCATTCCAGCATTTCTATATTGTTTCCAATCAGCAATATGTCATCCACATATAATACTAGAAACGCTATAGAGCTCCCACTCACTTTCTTGTAAATACAAGCTTCTCCGTAAACTTGTATAAACTCAAACGCGTTGATCACCTCATCAAAGCGCTTATTCCAACCCCGAGATGCTTGCACCAGTCCATAAATGGATCGCTGGAGTTTGCAAACTTTGTCAGCATTCTCTGGATTGACAAAACATTTGGGTTGCATCATATACAACTCTTCCTCAAGGAAACTGTTGAGGAACGCTGTTTTGACATCCATCTGCTAAATTTCATAGTCAAAATAACCAACTATTGCTAACATGATTCTGACAGACTTAAGCATCGCTACGGGGGAGAAAGTCTCATCGTAGTCAACTCCTTGAACTTGTGAAAAACCCTTTGCCACAAGTCGAGCTTTATAGACGGTGACATTACCGTCCGCGTCCGTCTTCTTCTTAAAGATCCATTTGTTCTGAATGGCCTTTTGCCCTTCAGGTAATACTTCCAAAGTCCATACTTTGTTTTCATACATGGATCCCGTCTCGGATTTCATGGCCTCTAACCATTTCTCGGAATCCGGGCCCATCACTGCTCCTGCATAGCTCGTAGGTTCATTGTTGTCCAACAACATGACCTCCAAGACAGGGTTGCCATACCACTCAGGGGTAGTATGCGGCCTTGTCGACCTACGAGGTTCAATAGCAGCTTGATCCGAAGATTCATGATCATCATCATTAACTTTCTCTTCTACCGTCGTAGGTTCCACAGAAACATCTTTCTGCGCCGCGCTACTTTCTGGTTGAAGTAAAGGTTCAATAACCTCATCAAGCTCTATTTTCCTCCCACTCAATTCTTTCGAGAGAAACTCTTTCTCAAGAAATGTTCCGTTCTTTGCGACAAACACTTTGCCTTCAGATCTGAGATAGAAGGTATACTAGACTGTCTCTTTCGGGTATCCTATGAAGACGCATTTCTCCGCTTTGGGTTCCAGCTTTTCAGGCTGAAGCTTTTTGACATAAGCATCACATCCCCAAACTTTAAGAAACGACAACTTTGGCTTCTTGCCAAACCACAGTTCATATGGCGTCGTCTCAACGGATTTTTATGGTGCCCTATTTAAAGTGAATGCAGCTGTCTCTAATGCATAACCCCAAAACAATAGTGGCAAATCAGCAAGAGACATCATAGAACGCACCATATCTAATAAGGTTCGATTACGATGTTCGGACACACCATTACGCAGTGGTGTTCCGGGCGGTGTCAACTGTGAAACAATTCCACACTGTCTTAAGTGACTGCCAAACTCATAACTCAGATATTCACCTCCTCGATCAGATCGCAGGAACTTAATCTTCTTGTTACGATGATTCTCAACTTCACTCTGAAATTGCTTGAACTTTTCAAACGTTTCAGACTTGTGTTTCATTAAGTAAATATACCCATATCTACTTAAGTCATCAGTGAAGGTGAGAAAATAATGATATCCACCATGCACTGTAACATTCATTGGACCGCACACATCAGTATGTATGATTTCCAATAAGTCACTCGCCCGTTCCATTGTTCCAGAGAATGACGTTTTAGTCATCTTGCCCATGAGGCATGGTTCACATGTGTCAAGTGATTCAAAATCAAGTGACTCCAAAAGTCCATCAGCATGGAGCTTCCTCATGCGTTTTATACCAATATGACCTAAACGACAGTGCCACAAGAAAGTGGTACTATCATTATCAACTCTACATCTTTTGGCATCAATGTTATGAACATGTGTGTCATCACTATCAAGATTCAATATGAATAAACCCCTAACATTGGGTGCATGACCATAAAAGATATTACTCATATAAATAGAACAACCTTTATTCTCCGATTTAAATGAGTAACCGTCTCGCAATAAACAAGATCCAGATATAATGTTCATGCTTAACGCAGGCACTAAATAACAATTATTCAGGTTCATCACTAATCCCGATGGTAATCGAAGAGAGAGCGTGCCGACGGCGATCACATCAACCTTGGAACCATTTCGCACGCGCATCGTCACTTTGTCCTTTGCCAGCCTTCGTTTATTCCGTAGTTCCTGCTTTGAGTTGCAAATGTGAGCAACCGAACCGGTATCAAATACCCAGGCACTACTACGAGAGCTAGTAAGGTACACATCAATAACATGTATATCATATATACCTTGTTTGTCGTTGGCCGCCTTCTTGTCAGCCAGGTACTTGGGGCAGTTCCGCTTCCAGTGACCAGTTCCTTTGCAATGAAAGCACTCAGTTTCTGGCTTAGGTCCATGCTTAGGCTTCTTTGTAGGAGTAGCAACTACTTTGCCACCCTTCTTGGTTTTACCCTTCCTGCCTTTGCCATTTTTCTTGAAACTAGTGGTTTTATTGACCATCAACACTTGATGTTCTTTCTGGATTTCAGACTCAGCGACTTTCAGCATCGCAAACAGCTCGACGACTGACTTGTTCATCCCGTGCATGTTATAGTTCATCACAAAGCTCTTGTAACTAGGTGGCAGCGATTGAAGAACTCTATCAGTGATTGCCTCCGACGGAAGGGTAATTCCCAACTCAGCTAGATGGTTTGAGTACCCAGACATTCTGAGTATGTGCTCACTAATAGACCCGTTCTCCTCCATCTTGCAAGCATAGAATTTATTGGAGGTCTCATACCTCTCGATCCGGGCATTCTTCTGAAAGATAAACTTCAACTCCTGGAACATCTCATATGCTCCATGACGTTCAAAACGTCTTTGAAGTCCCGGTTCTAAGCCATACAATATTGCACACTGAACTATTGAGTAGTCTCCAGCACGAGCCTCCCAAGCGTTCTTAACGTCTTCGGAGGTCATGTCTTCTGGTTGGTCACC
The DNA here is from genome assembly GCA_022496015.1 of Hordeum marinum. Taxonomy (NCBI): domain Eukaryota; kingdom Viridiplantae; phylum Streptophyta; class Magnoliopsida; order Poales; family Poaceae; genus Hordeum; species Hordeum marinum. Next base: position 377,201,180 of record CM039678.1, on the reverse strand, counting down.
AAGCGATGCATCAAGGACATATGACTTCTGGGAAGCCGTGAGGATAATCCTCAGATTAGGGGCCCAGTCAACAAAGTTACTTCCATCATCTTTCAATTTAGCTTTCTCTAGGAACGCATTAAAATTCAGGGGTGCTACTGCGAGAGCCATTGATCTACAACATAAATATGCAAAGGTTACTTAGACTATTGTTCAAGATAATGAGTTTAGTTAATCAAATTACTAAAGCTCCCACTCAAATTGACATCCCTCAGGTCATCTGAGTGTCACATGATCCAAATTCACCAACTCAAGTCCGATCATCACGTGAGTTAAGGTGGCTTCAATGGTGAACATCATTATGTTGATCATATCTACTATATGACTCATGCTCGACCTTTCGGTCTCTTGTGTTCCGAGGCCATGTCTGTACATGCTAGGCTCATCAAGTTTAACCCGAGTGTTCTGCGCGTGCAAATCTGGCTTGCACCCATTGTATGTGAACGTAGAGTCTATCACACCCGATCATCACATGGTGTCTCAACACGACGAACTTTCGCAACGGTGCACACTCGCGGAGAACACAATTTTATCTTGAAATTTAAGTGAGGGATCACCTTATAATGCTACCGTCGTACTAAGCAAAACAAGGTGCATAAAAGGATTAACATCACATGCAATTCATAAGTGACATGATATGGCCATGAATTTGTGTTTAAGATCTCCATCTTCGAAACACCGACATGATCTCCATCGTCATCGGCATGACACCATGATCTCCATCAACGTGTCACCATCGGGGTTGTCGCGCCCACCATGCTTCTACTACTATGGCTACCGTTTAGCGATAAAGTAAAGCATTACATAGCACTTAATGATTGACACGCAGGTCATACAATAATTAATGACAACCCTATGGCTCCTGCCGGTTGCCGTACTCATCGACATGCAAGTCGTGATAATCTATACATCACATGATCATCTCATACATCACATATATCACATCATGTAATTGGCCATATCACATCACAACATACCCTGCAAAAACAAGTTAGACGTCCTCTAATTGTTGTTGCATGTTTTACGTGGCTGCTACGGGTATCTTGCAAGAACGATTCTCACCTACGCATAAACCACAACGGTGATACATAGTTTGCTTTTCAACCTTCTAAAGGACCGCCTTTGTCGGATCCGATCCAACTAAAGTGAGAGAAACTGTCACCCGCAAGCCATCTAAGAAAGAAGTTGCGTCGAGGGAACCGGTCTCTCGTAAGCGTATGAGTAATGTTGGTCCGGGCCGCTTCATCTCACAATACCGTTGAACCAAAATACGACCAAGGGAGGAAGCAATCTAAGCATCAATGCCCACAAACCTTTTGTGTTCTACTCGAGATCTCATTGAATCATCAACCTAGCTCATGATGCCACTGTTGGGGAACGTTGCATGGGAAACAAAAAATTTCCTACGCACACGCAAACCTATCCATGGTGATGAGCATCTACGAGAGGGAGAGTGGATCTACATACCCTTGTAGATCGCTAAGCGGCAAGCATTAAGAAACGCGGTTGGTGTAGTCATACTTCTTCGCGATCCAAATTGCCGAGCATCCCGCGATCTAATCACAAACCGTCCCGCGAACCAATCACGAACCGTCCCGCGATCTCGATCACAATCCTTCCGATCTAGTACCGAACGGACGGCACCTCCGCGTTCAGCACACGTGCAGCTTGATGACGATCTCCACCGTCTTGATCCAGAAAGAGGAGGTGGATAGGAGAGAGAGTTCACCGGCAGCGTGACGGCGCTCCGGTGATGGTGGTGGTGGAGCAGTTCCGGCAGGGCTTCGCCTAAGCACTGCGAAAAACTAATCTAGAGGAGCACCGGTGGAACGGGTAGCACGTGGCCGTAAAACTGTGTCTAAACAGCCCCAATCCACCAGTATATAAAGGAGGGAGGGATAGGCAGCCCTTGGCGCAAGGCCAAGGGCCTCTAGGATTCGGCCGGCTAGAGGGGGAGGAGTCCTACTCCTCCTCCACTCCTAGTTGGAGTAGGACTCTCCCTTTTTGTCTTTTTTTCACCTTTTTCCTTTAGGACTTTTGCCTCCTGCACCATGGGCCTCATTGTGGCTTTTCCTCCAGCCCACTAAGGGATGGTTATTACTCTCCACAGCCCATGGACCCTCTGGGGTCGAAATACCCCTCCCGGAGGTCTCCCGGTACACTACCGCCACTCCTGGTACACTACCGATGAGCCCGAAACTTTTCCGGCGACCAAACTGGGACTTCCTATATATGAATCTTTACCTCCGGACCATTCCGGAGCTCCTCGTGACATCCGGGATCTCATCTGGGACTCCGAACAAACTTCGGTCACCACCATACATAACTCTACACTACCGAAACGTCACCGAACCTTAAGTGTGCAGACCCTGCGGGTTCGAGAACTATGTAGACATGACCGAGACACCTCTATGGTTAATAAACAATGGTGGGACTTGGACGTCCACCTTGGTTCCTACATATTCTACGAAGATCTTTATCGGTCGAACCTCTATGCCAAGGATTTAGGTAATCCCGTACAACGTTCCCTTTGTTCTTCAGTATGTTACTTGCCCGAGATTCGATCGTCGGTATCTCTATACCTAGTTCAACCTTGTTACCGGCAAGTCTCTTTACTTGTTCCGTAATACAAGATCCACAACTAACAATTAGTCACATTGCTTGCAAGGCTCATTGTGATGTTGTATTACCGAGTGGGCCCCGAGATACCTCTCTGTCACACGAAGTAACAAATCCCAGTCTTGATCCATGCCAACTCAACAGACACCATCGGAGATACCTGTAGAGCACCTTTATAGTCACCCAGTTACGTTGCGATGTTTGATACACACAAGGAACTCCTCCGATATCTGTGAGTTGCATGATCTCATGGTCATAGGAATATATACTTGACATGTGGAAAACAGTAGCAATAAACTGACACGATCATATGCTACGTTTGTAGTTTGGGTCTTGTCCATCACATCATTCTCCTAATGATGTGATCCCGTTATCAAATGACATCTCATGTCCATGGCTAGGAAACCTTAACCATCCTTTGATCAACGAGCTAGTTCACTAGAGGCATACTAGGGACATTGTGTTTTCTATTTACCCACACATGCAATGTGTTTCCAATCACTAAAATTATAGAGTGGATAATAAACGATTATCATTTACAAGGAAATATAATAATAAACACTTTATATATTGCCTCTAGGGCATATTTCCAACACCCCTAGTGATTGGTTTTTCGTGTGTACCAAGCTTTTTCGCCCCTAGACCCATGAGCTGGATAGTTGGGATCCAGTCTATAGCTGGGAGGGGTGGGAGGACTTACTGAGCTTCCACTACTTGATCTACCTAGAGGGAGGACGTTAGGACTAGCTAGCAAGCACCCAGGACTAGGAGCCGGATCCAGGGGCTCGTGAATTGAATTGACAAGCTTTGAAGTGGAAAGGGGCGTGTCCCAAGAGGTGACTTGGGGCACCCATTGCATTCATTAGCCCAAAAGGGAAGGGTACATACATACACTGGTTCTTAGCAGTAAAACGGGTGGAGGAACGCCATGTTCCATGGGTGCTCCGTCTCCTCGCCGGAGGCGTCTCTCTTGCGCTTCTGCGGCTTCTGGGCGTCTATCAGGTAGTATGCATTGTTATGCAGCGCCTTGCTGATGATGAACGGGCCCTCCCATGGGGAGGACATCTTGTGTTGGCCAGCAGTTCGCTAGATCCGCCTGAGCACTATGTTCGCACACGAACACGTCACCGTGTACCTCCAACGCCGAGGGTGATCCACCGCAGCTCACGTCGAAGGAGACCAGTCCGGATGCGCAGTACGCAAGCAATCCGGCGGGCGCTTTTGTGGACCTGAAACCCCACACGCCCGGGAGGGACCCCTTCAGGGCATGCGGAGGCTATGGGCTGCCCTAGGTCGACCTGATCGCCCCTAGGGCCTCGTGGATCACTGGCCTTCAAGAGAAGAACGAACGAAGAATGAGAAGAAAGATACAAGGACAGGAGATAGATGAACACGAAAAAGTAGTAGATGTGTTTGTTCGATTGTGTGTTGTTTAATCAGCCGTCACCCCTTAGGTATATAAGAGGTGGCTAGACTTCTTGTGCAAGGAAAAAGTTTGGATTCATGTCCAAAATCCTAGTCAAATTCGGATGGTTTTTGTCCGAACTTTCCAAAATTAACCGAACTCGAATTTAGGTAACTCTGGGACAATAGTTTGGTTTTTAGGTCCCATGCGCCACAAATGACCTCGATGAAGATGAGCCCAAAAGGAAACTTGAACATTTTGACAAGACGAACAACTTTCGTGTTGAACGTTTTTCGATTCGAGGCAATCTTCAGGGCCGAATCGCTCGCGCAAAACATATTATTTGCGCTACCCATCAGACACCGTGTTTGATAGGGTGCGCCACTTCTGGCTCATGATAGGACCGCACTTAGATGGCTCTAACTTTTACATACGACCTTGGATTAAGACGATTTGTAGGTCAAAATCGACCGTTTCGACGAGACGAAGACAACTCATGTAGTAAATTTTCTCATTTGAGGCTTCCCTTGAGGCGTAATCGGCCGGATAGTGATCTGAATATAAAATATCAGTGTTCTGAACACAACTTTGGCCTTAGAGATGAGATCGGCTGGCTATGGCCCAAATATCAAAGTTTCTCCTTTCGACGATACGGAACTTTCTCACTTTGAGCACTTTTCCATTTGAGTCCTTGATTATGTTTTTGACCATGCCAAAATTGGGTGTCAACACATGCCCCCCTGTTTTTCGGTAAAACTTATATACCGAAAAATAATTTGCAATGTATTTTCTCTAAACACGATGTCAACACTCCATTGGTTGTGCATGCTGAGGACGATAATCATTATCGGCCGTATGATCAGGTCTGTTGTTGCTCGAGTGAAACCTCTTTAGATGATAGTCGTCTGAGAACAACCAATAGATGTCAAAAGGTCTCCACGCTAGTCTCTCATGTCATTCCTGGCCTTGCTTTGTCCAGACACTCCTTTGGGGGTATTAGGACCATTCCACAATAGTTGTCGAACAATTATGATCATGCACTCAAAAGAATATTGTCAACTGTTCGGTGACTCAACTCATTGTTGATCAAAGTATCCCATCATTCCTTCGCCGAACAACGTCTGTCTCCTGACTTGGATCCTGCTGACATCTATCACCAGGAGTTGAAGCCTTTTATACACCAGGCCCCTGATTAATGGTCGACTCAATAATTAAGTCGGCCTTGTTAGTATTGACAACACTAATCATCGGCTATAGAAGTACGAGACAACCATGATGAACACCGTTAGCCAGATGCCGGCTTTGCCAACACAGTGAACTCTCAGGGCGATATGCAAATATCGGCCACACATTCTCATCTCAAAGGAGCTCGGGAATTCGTCCACCAAAGTGTGAATAGCCGAAACAAATCAGATGTTTCGGCTAGGGATATATTCCATAGCACCTGTTTTGATGGTACGGTTGAAGAACATGGATGATAAGCCTCTTGGATTCTCCTATAGTGAGATGAAAACCGTTATCGTGACCTACTGACTTCATGCTTGTCCTCCCTTACCCCCGTCGTCTTCGTAACATGAGATGGCACATCATTCTCGCCTTGACGGATTCCCTTGGGGATCCATGCCATGATCCTCTTGTCTAACTCTTTGGCCCTAAGCCGCTTCAGCTTCTTCTCTTGCAAATATGACAAGCTGAGTGGGCATCTCGGTTGTGGCTTTTGCTTACGTACTAGCAAGTTCTTCCAAGCTTTGGGAACCTCCGACTTGGCCTGTCTAGACTCATCGATTGGGTCCTTAAAAGTTACTCGCTTCACTCTCTTTCCCTTTGTAGCCAACATCAACTCAGTTGGATTTTGGTTATTTGGAGCCGGGTTTGAAACAACATCATTGCGGCCATCTCTTTTTTACTTGGTAGACCTGCTTGATCACCTCCTTCCTCCTCCATGAGCTTTTGGCCGACTCTTGATTAAACTGGTCTTTGACATATGGTTGCCAGCTTGATTTTCTTGGAGCTGCATAAACTTTGCAATGTAATTTAGCATAAGAATGATGGTGTGCGTGTGAATTATACCTGTCCCATGATTGATATGAATATAAGCTGGCATGGGAAGGCCTGGATGACTTTGGCATTGGCGGCCCAAAAGAATTTCGCGGAGTCAGCGTGTTTAGCTTCTTCCTTCGCCAATCCCGATCTACAGATTTACACCTTGAGGGTGACTTCGATGCTTTCGTTTCACTTGGCCGATAAGCACTCTTAGCCTCACTTATCTTCTGATATTTTTCCAATAACTGCGTGAAAGTGACTTTCATCTTTTTATCTACGTGCTTACCATGGCCCTTGCTTTGTTTGGTCTCGCATGCATCGGTCTTTGGATTTTCTTGTTGCCCCCCAGTGCTAGATGTCTCTGATGTAGCTCTGATGGAATTCCTGTCTTCGGAATTGCTGGCTTGAATAATTTCTTTACGTGACGAATTGGCCCCATCATCTTTAGCATGCGCCCGTTCGTCTTGGGATGAGTCGTCACCGTGTACCTCCAACGCCGAGGGTGATCCACCGCAGCTCACGTCGAAGGAGACCCGTCCGGATGCGCGGTACGCAAGCAATCCGGCGGGCGCTTTTGTAGACCCGAAACCCCACACGCCCAGGAGGGACCCCATCAGGGCGTGCGGTAGCTATGGGCTGCCCTAGGTCGACCTGATCGCCCCTAGGGCCTCATGGATCGCTGGCTTTCAAGAGAAGAACGAACGAAGAACGAGAAGAAAGATACAAGGGCAGGAGATAGATGAACACAAAAAAGTAGTAGATGTGTTTGTTCGATTGTGTGTTGTTTAATCGACCGTCATCCCTTAGGTATATAAGAGGTGGCTGGACTTCCCGTGCAAGGAAAAGGTTTGGATTCACGTCCAAAATCCTAGTCAAATTCGGATGGTTTTTGTCCAAACTTTCCAAAATTAACCGAACTTGGATTTAGGTAACTCTGGGATAACAGTTTGGTTTTTAGGTCCCACAGGCCACAAACTACCTCGGATGAAGATGAGCCCAAAAGAAAACTTGACTGTTTCGACGAGACGAACAACTTTTGTGTTGAACGTTTGTTGATTCAAGGGCAACTTCAGGGCAGAATCACTCGCGCAAAACATGCTATTATTCGCGCTACCCATCAGACACCGTGTCTGATAGGGCGCGCCACTTCTGGCTCGTGACAGGACCGTACTCAGATGGCTCTAACTTTTACATACGACCTTGTATTAAGACGATTTTTATATCAAAATCGACTGTTTCGACGAGACTAAGACAACTCATGTAGAAAGTTTTCTCATTCGAGGCTTCCCTTAGGCTTAATCGTCCGAACAGTGCTCTGAATATAAAATCTCAGTGTTTTGAACACAACTTCGGCCTTAGAGATGAGATCGGATGGCTATGGCCCAAATATCAAAGTTTCTCCTTTCGACGGTACAAAACTTTGTCACTTTGAGCACTTTTCCATTTGAGTTATTTTTAATTATGTTTTTGATCATGCCAAAATTGGGTGTTAACACACTAGGTATCCTTCGCGGAAGGAGAGTGGACGGATCCGCTTGTTGTGGTAGTGCCGGAGCTTTTGTTGATAGATGGCCATTCGGGTCAAGGCCAGCTCACGTGCTTCTTCGAGTAGGTCGACGCCGTCTTCTCTTGCCTCCCTTGCGTCCTTCTTCGTGTACAAGGTGACCCGAGGCGAGTCGAACTCAATGTTGGTGGGGATGATCGCCTCAGACCCCTACATGAGAAAGATAGGAGTGAAGCCGATCGACTGGTTAGGCGTGGTCCTGAGGCTCCAAAGGACAGCTGGCAACTCATCGACCCAACATCCGGCTGACCTTACCAGCGGCGTTACGAGCCGAGGCTTGATGCCAGATAGGATTAGGCCGTTTGCCCTCTCGACCTGGCCCTTTGACTGTGGATGAGTGACAGAAGCCAGGTCGAGCCGGATGCCTTGCTTGGAGCAGAAATGCGCTAGCGCGCCCTTGGCAAAGTTCGTGTCGTTATCGGTGATGATGTTATGGGGGACGCCGTAGCGAACCGTGATGTCATCAATGAACTGAACGATCGTGGGGCCGTCCAGCTTCTTGATTAGCCTGGCCTCGATCCACTTGGTGAATTTGTCGACGACCACCAGTAGATGCGTCATGCCGCCTCGTGCGGTCTTGAAGGGACCCACCATGTCCAGCCCCCAGACGGCGAAGGACCACGAGAGGGGGATGGTCTGGTGGCCGTGGCCAGTAGGTGGCTCTGCGTGGTGAAGCGCTGGCAGCCCTCACACTTGTCGACCAACTTCTTGGCCGCCTCCAAAGCGGTCGGCCAGTAGAATCCATGGTGGAAGGCCTTGGCCACCAGGGTCCTAGAGGCGGAGCGGTGCCCGCACTCGCCTTGGTAGATGTCGAGGAGGATCTCCTGGCCCTTCTCCGGCTCGATGCATCGTTGGAAGACGCTGGTGGTGCTGCAGTGGACAAGCTCGCGATTGATGATGTTGTAGGCCGAGGCCCGACACTGGATTTTCCTTGTCGTGGCCTCGTCCGGGGGAGCTCGCCGCGCAGAAGGAACGCCAGGATGGGCTGGGCCCATGAGGGAGCCGAGATGGGGGCCGGCTCGGGAGCCCTCGGGCCTTGGTGATCAGCCCTCGGGATCGGCTCGCCAGCTCCGAGTTGGGGACGGCAGGAGGGGCGTCGATCATCATCATGACTGCCGTGGCGTTGGAGCTAGCTGCCTCGGATGCAGCTGGCCGGACCAGTTGAGCCGGTGCCGGCAAGGCAGCCACGGCTGAAGAGCCAAAGGCGAAGATGCCGAGGGAGCAGCCGGAGCTACCGATGGGACGGCAACATCGGCCGGTATGAAGATGGACTCCGACTCCGGGGAAGGCTTGATCGATGGTTTGAGCAGCCGCTCGAGGGAGACGTCGGCTGGGATGGCCTGCCGGGTGGAGCCGATCTTTGCCAGCGTATCGGCAGCCTTGTTGTCCGCCCGCGGGATGTGGTGGAACTCACAACCCTCGAAGGAGCCAGTGAGTTGCTGTACGAGGAAGTGGTAGCTGGCCATGTTGGTGTCCCTGTCATCCCATTCGCCAGAGACCTGCTGCACCACGAGGTCGGAGTCGCCGAAGCATAGGATGCGTGTGATGCCGATCTCCTTGGCAAGCCGGAGTCCGTGGACGATGGCCTCCTATTCTGCCACAATGTTGGAGGTAGGGAAGTGGATCTGGAGGGCGTACTTGAGTTGGTCACCTTTTGAGGAGGAGAGGACTATGTCGGCACCCAGGCCGGTCCTCATTTTGAGCCATTGAAATGCATGCACCAATGCGTGGAGTCTGGGGGAGGCGGCACGAACTCGGTCTCCGCCCAGTCGACGAGGAAGTTGGCCAACGCCTGTGATTTGATGGCGGTACGCAGCTCGTACCGGATCACATGGTTGGCGAGGGTGATGACCCATTTGGCGATCCGGCATGTGGACTCCCGGCCGCTCATGATCTCACCGAGCAGGGCCGTCATCACCACGGTGATGGTGTGCTCCTGGAAGTACCGCTTGACCTTCTTGGCGGCGAAGTAAATGTCATAGCACATCTTCTCGTAGTGGGGGTAGTTTTGCTTGGAGGCAGAGAGGACCTCGCTAAGGTAGTAGACGGGGCGCTGGACTGGCACGGATTTGCCCTCCTCTGACCGCTCAACCACCAAGACGACGCTGATGACTTGAGTGGTCACCGTGATGTAGGCGAGCAAGGGCTCCTTCTCAGCCGGCGCTGCCAGGATGGGCGCGCGGGTGAGAGCCCGCTTGAGGCCGTGGAAGGCCTTGTTCACCTCGTCGGGCCAGCCGAACATGCCCGGCTTCTTCGTGTGGCCTGGCTCGACCAGAGCCATCTTGCGAAGGAGACCATAGAGGGGAATGGCCTTCTTCCCTAGCCGGTTGACGAACCGGCTGAGTGAGGCAAGGCAGCCAGTGAACTTCTAGATGTCGCGGAGCTGGGTTAGCTTGGGCATGCGCTTGATCGCGCTGATCTTCTCCGGGTTAGCTTAGATGCCGCGAGCGGACACGAAGAAATCTAGGAGCTGGTCGGCTGGGACGCCGAAGACACACTTCCGGGTTGAGCTTGATCTTGTACTCACGCAGGTTCGCGAAGGTTTCCCGGAGATCATCGAGGAGGCTGAAGTGCTTCTTGGTCTTGATGACGATGTCGTCGACGTAGACGTGGACGTTCTTGCCTATCTGAGGCAAGAGGCACTTCTACATGCACCGCTGGAAGGTGGCGCCTACGTTCTTCAGGCCGAAGGACAAGATGATGTAGCAGTAGGCCCCGAAAGGCGTGATGAAGGACGTCTTGAGCCGGTCCTACGGGTCCAGCTTGATCTGGTGGTAGCTGGAGTAGGCGTCCAAGAAAGAGAGCAAATCGCAGCCGGCCATGGAGTTTATGACTTGATCGATCCACGACAAGGCGAATGGGTCCTTGGGGAACGCCTTGTTTAGGATGGTGTAGTCGATGCACATGCGCCAGGTTTTGTTCTTCTTCAGCACTAGGACTGGGTTGGCCAGCCAATCCGGGTGGAAAACATCCATGATGAAGCCAGGTGTGAGTAGCCGGGCGATCTCTTCTCCTATAGTGCGTTGCTTCTCCTTAGAGAAACGGCGCAGGGGTTGCTTCACCGGTGTAGCGTCTGGCCGGACGTGTAGTTTGTGCTCGGCGAACTTCCTCGGAACACCTGGCATGTCTTTGGGGGACCATGCGAAGATGTCCCGATTCTCACGGAGGAAGTCGACGAGCTCGCCTTCCTATTTGCTGTCGAGGCAGGAGCCGATGGTGACGCACTGAGCGGGGTTGGCCGGGTCGAGTGGGATCTTCTTGATGTCCTTGGAAGGCTGGAAAGAGGACTCACCGACCGACTGCGGGGGAGGAGCCGGCACGGCCGACTGGCTAGCAGCAAGGGCCATGAGCCGGTCGAGCTGCCACTTTTCCTTGGCTATCTTCAGGGCCTCAGCCAGCCGGCTGCTGTCTCGAGCGCACTCGAGCGACATCTTGTAGTCTGACGTGATGGTGATGATTTCCTTGGGGCCTGGCATCTTGAGCTTGAGGTAGGCATAGTGGGGGACCGTCATGAACTTGACGAGAGCCAGTCGGCCCAGCAACGCGTGGTAGGGACTCTCGAGGTCCACTACCTCGAACAACACCGGCTTGCGGCGGAAGTGACCGGGGCCACCGAAGAGGACGTAAAGCTTGATCTTGCCAAGAGGGGAGCAGGACTTTCCCGGCATGATGCCGTGGAAAACCATCTGACTCACCTGCAGGTCTTCTATCTTCAGCCCCAGCTTGCGCATCGTGTCGAGGTAGAGGATGTTGATGCTGCTGTCACCATCAATTAGCACCCGTGAGAAGCGGCAGGTGCATTTCTCGGTGGCGATGGTGGGGTCGAGGACCAGGGCGTAGCTGCCAGGGCTCGACATCATAGCTGGGTGATCCGCCTGGCTGCAGGTGACCGGGTTCTCCGACCAGTGCATGAACTGGGGAGTCACCGACATGGTGGCGTTCACCTCATGATGGAGCCGATGCTGATCATGTTTGCTCATCTCTTGATTGGTGAAGACGACGTAGCAACTGTCCTGGTTGGGGAACTGGTCGTGCAGGCGACCGTCGTTCTGGGCCGGAGCCAAAGCCGGTGCCGGGGCGGTAGCTGGTGCCGGAGCCGACGCGCGGGAAGGCGGCACAGGGGGAGCCGAAAGGCCGTCCCCCTGGGCCAGTCACTGTGAGAAGCTGCACTGCCGGAGCATGTGCATGGAGGGCTTGGCCCCAGAGTGGTTCTTGCAGGGGAGGTCGAGCATCTGCTCGAACGTGAGCTTGGGCTGCCGGGCAGCCTTGCCAGTGCGCTAGCGCTGGCTGGAAGACTGGGCAGCCGGCTCCCGCTCCTCGATGATGGCAACTTGCCAGCTCCCATAGCGGGAGTCTCGCTGATCATTCTTGCGCTTGTTGTTTTGCGGCTGTCGGTTGTCGGCAGCCGGTCGGGATGCCGCCGACGTTGGCGTTGCCTTGGCGGGCAGGGTCGTCTTGACCCGAATGGCAGACTCGGCCGTGGTGTACTTGTCCGCCTTGGTCATGAGCTCGGCTAGTGTAGCCGGCTTGGAGCATAGGAGCTTGTGCTTGAGGGGAGTGCCGTCGCGACAGCCTTCGATGAAGTACTGTATGGCATGCACCTCGTGCACCCCCTCACAGGAGTTGTGGAGCTCGGTCCACTGGGTGAGGTAGTCGCGGAGGGACTCGTCCGGCCCCAGAACGCACATGGTTAGTTCACGGGGGCGGCCGGGCCGCTTGTAGGTGCCTGTGAAGTTGCGGACAAAGGCTTCCTCGAAGTCTGTCCAGGTGTTGATGCCGTCGGCTGCCAGGCTGTTGAGCCAGGTGCGGGTCGAGCCGATCAGCATGAGGGGAGCATAGCAGTCGGTTACGTGCTTGTTCCCCTGGCGATGCCGACTGCGGTGGTGTAGTCGATCAGCTAGTCTTAGGGTTTGGCAGCCACGTTGTACTTCGGGGTGTCCCGGGGGAGCGTGAAGCCGGTCGGGAACGGCTCGTTGCGGATCCAGGGGCCGAAGCACGCCGGGCCAATTGAGCCCACGAGCCGGTCGATGCGGAGGCAGGCGTCGTTCTCATTGTGGGGGACACGTGGTTCGAGCTGGGCCGAGAGCTCGGGGCAGATGATAGGTGGGACCGACCACGCCGGCTCGTGCCTCGGAGGCGACGTGTGCCCGTGCCTGCGCCGGCTGCCGGCAGCCGGCGCCTCGTGCTGGCGGCCGCTGCAAGGCGGGTTGTTGGTGCGCCGGCTGTTCAAGCCGGCTGCTCGTTTCCCGGCAGCCTAGAGTTCCGGGGGTTGCTTGCCTCGACCCGTCGGCCGGAGGTGCGAGGGGAACATGAGTGCAGAGCCGGCTCACGGCCAACGGTCCCTGTGCCCTCGCGCTCGGGGAGAGGACCTTCAGAGGTGGTGTCGCCCGCGGCGAGCTGGAGCTTCTGCGTGTCGGCGGCGTCAATGAGGTCCTCGATGTGACGCTCGTGGGCGGCACGTTCTTCGTGCTCCAAGGTAGCCAAGTCTTTGTAGGCTAACTTGGTGGCCCGCAGGTTGGCCGCGGGGTGTCGTAGACGGGCATGTTGCCGCCCAAGATTCTGGCGACCACGCGACCACGGTCGCGCACAACCCCACGCCGGCTGGGCTCGATGCTAGCCGGGGTGAGATCATAGGCGGAGGCGTATTCTCGCTGAGCAGCTTCCACGCGACGCCATGTGTCCACGAGGGCATTGGCCTCCTCGAACAGAAGGCGGCGAGACGCCTCCAGCTCGGCTGTGGCAACATGAGGGTTTGCCATCGGGGCGATGGGGGTGCTCAAGCCCCGGAGGGCCGCGCTGAGTGGATCGGAGGTGCCGACGTAGGCCGCGACGGCGTCGGCCTTGGCCCGTCCATGGTCGGAGGAGGTGGAGGAGATGATGGCCATCGCTCCCACACGGATGTGAGAGCTGCTAGACTGGGTCGCAGCGAGTGCGCCCATGGCTGTGGGCGGCACGGAGTAGTTGAGCACCTGGCTAGGGTACTCGTCGGCGACTAGCGCTTCAGCAAGGCTCAGCCCATCGAAGCGCTCGGTAAGCGCGTCGATGTTGAGCATGAGGTCGATGATGCTGCCCGCAGGGCCTGCCGGAGCAAGCCCCACGAGCCTGCGGTTTCGCCTGGACGTGCGGCAGCGGTGGGGAATGGCGAGGGGTCTCGCCCGAAGCATGAATCCGGCTGGCACCGTGTACGGCCCCATGGTGGGTGCCAACTGTCGTCGTTTTCTCATGAAAGATGCCATGGGTAGGCTTATTGAAGGTGGTTGGGGCCGGAGACGCCGACGGGCTCCGGGTGCGGGATTAGGCACAAGCGGTGATGACAGACGATGTACCCAGCTTCAGGGCCCTCCATGGGAGGTAATACCCCTAGTCCTGCCTGATCTAGTTGATCGATGAGGAAAGGTTACAATGTTGCTCCTGGAGCTACTGTCTAGAGGTGGAAGAGGGAGCAATCGGCTCCCCTTCCTTGGCTACGTGGGTGAGAGTGTGGGTTCTGGTCTATCTACTTCTTGCTTGCCCTCTGCATGGGGGACTCCGGGTTTTTTTATAGGCCAGCCCCCCGGATTACAGTATGAGTGGGAAGCCACGAGGGGGGCCCAGCTGGCAGCCTCTGTAGCCGGCCGTGGCCCCCCGGGCTGTAGGGTCTTGTCGTCGATAGGGCCCGCCGGCTGGGGGTTCGTGTCGAGAGCTGGTGGGGCCCGTGCAGCAGGCCCCAGCAACGGTCACTTCTCAGCATGGGCCGTTCTTCGGGGCGTCGTCTTGCGGCAGCCGGCCGCGGTCAGCGGTACAGCCGGCTGCACTGTAGCCACGCGGGGGTAGGTCGTGGAGTGGTTGGAGGCGTGTTGGCACTGTTGGGAGCCCGGTCACGGTCAGCCGAAGTCAGTGACACTATTGCCTCCATTGTGCCATACGGGCGCTGACCTCCGACGGGGTGGTGGCCACTGTAGCCACGCATGCCTAGGCAGTGGGATCCAAGGCACGACCGGCTAAGGGGCCACGAGTCCCTGCATCCAGCTGGCAGCCCTTGGTGGAGCCGGCCATGTGTAGCCGGCAGTGCCTAGCCGGCACCGCGGAGCCGGCCGGGCTCAATCTTGGCCGGAGGGGGAGGTGGCTCACCCTTCGACCATTTCAGAAAGTTTTGGGGCAGCGGGTTGCTTTTGGGTACCCCGGGGTTATCCCCCGATGCACTTCCGTTGGGTGTGCAGTTCGGAAGTGTTAGCAGAATAACTATTCTGCTAATATTAGTAGAATAGACCGTATACACACACACACACACATATATATATATATACTATTCATCACACAGGGTGCAGGATAAGTTATTCTTCATCCGATGTAGTCTTACGATCATTTTACGAATAAATTACATTTGGTATACAAATAGATTGATTCATTACGTAAAATTTTGGCATAAGAAAGCAAAATTATTTGTCATAAGACCACAAAATATACATTTTATGTGTATTTTACACTATTTTTTATGTTCGTGATTTTACGTGACATAAAATATATTTTTACGTTGATCTAATATTTTCTTACATTTTCTTTTTATGTATGAAGTAAGAAAAAATTTACGGGACATAAAAATACGATGCATTGGTGTTAAAATAGAGGAGGGTGATGAATAAGTACTCCTCATCTAGGGTGACAAATAGCACGACCCTATATATATATACATATATACATACATACATACATATATATATATATACATATATACATATATATATACATATATATATACATATATATATATATACATATACATATACATATATATATATATATATATTGAAACTCTACTCATCACTCAGGATGCAGAATAAGTTATTTTTCACCCAATATAATCTTACGATCGATTTATAAATAAATTACAGAATACAAAAGTTATCTTTATATTGAATCACGATGTAAAATTTGACACAAGAAAACAAAAATATAGGTCACAAGACCAAAAAATGAATTTATTAATTATTTTCCACTATTTTTGTATGTTTGTAATTTTATCGTGACATACAATATTTTTTACACTAAAATCTTATTTTACGTATAAAATGAGAAAAAAAATTATAAAACGTAAAATTATGATGCATTGATATTAAAATTAAGGAAATGAAAAATAACTATTTCTTAGACAGGGGTATGCGTAGAGCACGCCCCGTACAAGTTGTTTATGCATGCATAACTACCACCTATAAGCAAGGGCATGCAACTGGTGCCTTAACTTAAAAAAAATTGAAGGCTTATCCTGAACGCCATGTTTTGCATATACCTTGGGTACGTGTGCATCGGTAAAAGATATTATGTGGAATACGTATGAAGCGGTATTTAGGAATATATATAGGAATATATATGTTTGTAGTTCGTAGTGGAATCTTTAAAAAAGACTTGTATTTAGGAATGGATGAAGTATATATATATATGTATGAACATGATGTTGTCTTGTTTAAATTCGCAATGCGCAACTTTAATGTGTGGCACATGATGCATATGTGCATGCCTGGAAGTATCTAGTGTGACAGAAAAGAGTTTCATGACAAATATAGGGTGTTGCCCATAGACTATGTGCCGGAGGAGGGAGACTTATGAACACATGACTTGGTTCAAACTTTTTCACACATTTATTCATGTCTTACTTTTCGTAAGACAACCAAGAGAATTTATACCTTAATTTGGCCAAAGCATCACATATTGTTGTCGAACAAGAGGGGTATATAAATCACGTGGTCCCACGAGTTGGCGCGTCGTCGAAGATCGGTTGAGCGGGGCTAGAAGAAAACCAACCCCTCCATATGATCAAATGTATATGGGAAAATGGTGTGGTCCGATGTTTCAATCAATACACAATGCACAACACTAGCTATGATGTGGCATGCATCTACCTAAGATAACTTGACATATATACCCCTTAAGATTGGTTATATATATACTACGTACCTAGGTCGTTATGGACGTGTGTGTATATATGTATCGTTTCCCTCCCCCCACCCCCACAATCACACACACACACGACATGTAGCAGGGTGGTGTTCCAGCGTTGTCAGTCAAATGGATGATATATTTAGCTGCTCATCGATATATAGGCGTGTCGTCGAAAACCGCACAATGGAGAGGCATGCATGGTCCACACACACACACACACACACACACACACACACACACACACATCGTCACCCGTCCTTGGCCTTTCAGCATTGTCAGTAAAAGGCATGACAGACCATAAGGGCCCATCGATAGGTTTGTCGTCGGAAACCGCACAATGTAAGCACATGGTCCACACACAAGCATGGGCTCACACACACACACACACATCGTAACCCATCCTTGGTCTTCTAGCGTTGTCAGTAAAAGTCATGACAGACCCTAAGGGCCCATCGATAGGTTTGTTGTTGGAAACCACATAATGTAGGCACATGGTCCACACACAGGCATTGGTTCACACACACAGAGACACACGCACACACACACACACACACATCATCATCATCATCATCATCATCGTTGTCACCCTTCTATCCTTGGTCTTCTAGCGTTCACAGTAAAAGGCATAACAGACCCTAAGGAACCATAGATAGGTTTGTCGTCGAAACCGCACAATGTAGGCATGGTCCACAGACATGCATGGGTTGACACACACACACACACACACACGCCATCGATCCTTGACATTTTCAAAACAACAAATGGAAATCATGGACATTTTCAAAACAAGGATCTCAATATTTATTTAGCCGGAATGACATATGACTACAAGCATTTATTGATATTTTGAAAACATCAAAAGAAAATCAGGATATTTTTAAAACAAGGATATCGAGGTTTATTTAGCCGGAATGACATATCGCTATAGGCATTTATTTATAATGCCTATAGTGATTGTATCACACTGCCTAAATGAACCTTGAGATCTAGCAACTTCCCAACCGACCACCCATCCTTCACTACTCCACCCAAAGCACGCTTAACTTCTGAGTTCCATTCGACTGGCTTACGGGCTGGGAAGCTGCATCTTGCTGGTAAGGGTTGCCTCCTATCATTTACAAGCGTGCCCTGATGGGCACCTCATGGGACCAGCTACGCATTGCAGACGTTTCTGGTAGCACTAGAACTGTGTGCAATGGTGGCATGGTGACGCCTGCATGGGCTGATAATGACGTCTCGCTCATGCTCGATGGCGCGATGCCGCTTTTTCCTGCTCTCCGGCATCCTCCATATCGTCCTCCTCGTCCAGGAGGTTGATGAAAGGACCGATGCTTCAATGGAAAACCAATTTGGGTGGAGGCAAGAGACCGATTGGGGAAGTGGTGAGAGAAGCGTGTTTGGATAGAACACCATTTTAATACAAATTGGACAACTTATGAAAGAAGGAAGCTCGAGCTAGCACGCCACGTGCGCGCTCCGTGTGTACACACGCACGAGCTCCACGGGCGTATAGAACCGCTTCAATTTATTCATGGTTCATTTTTCATACTACACTAATTAAGTTTCTAGACATTTAATGTGCATAATTCAAATTTGAACTAAAGCACAAGCTCTGTGTCACCAAAATGGGTTAAAAACATATTTTTGTCCTTGGGTTCCTTGTTTAGGTGCCATGCATTGAACGTGAATGAATTACAAACCTCTCGGAGTCATGACGAGGCCACAAACATTGAGAAACTTAGCTCTTAAATCGCCATAAATCCAGAACTTGTGTCATGACACGACACTTAGACGACATGGTAATTTTTTTTCCAAGTTGGGACAAGTCTCTTGCATGCCAAAACTTCTCTCAAGAAGCATCGTGGTTTCGATACGGAACATGTCACCTCTGTGGAGGGAACGACATTCGATGTCTCTTCTTGCGTTGATTATTTTTCTAGATGCAACATAGAGTAATACAAGTGCAATGCTAAAATGTGTAATTATCGAGGGCTCGTTTGGGGCCCTTTGTACATTAATAGAGCTTTTCTATCCATTTAATGTACATAACTAAATTTGAACTACAAAAACATACTCCAGGGCACGAAAATGGGTTAGTAAATCATCTATATGTCCTTGGGTCCTTGTTTAGGTCACATGCAATGGTTAAAAACATCCCGACATCGTGACTAGGCCGCAAACATTGAGAAACTTTGCTTTTAAATCCTCATAAATTTGGTACTCGTCTGAAATTATTGAAATTGTGGTGCTGGCACGACACTTATAGGACATGGTATTTTTTTGACCAATATGGGAAAAGTTTTGCGAGAAACCTCTTACAAATTGGAGCTTTCCACGAGAAGCATGTTGGTTTCGATAGGGAACATGTCACCTTTGTGGTCGAAATGACATTTGAGTTTTCTAGGCATGCACTTAATGTGAAGAACTCAAGTTTGAATTACAAGCACGAGCTCCATATCACCAAAATGGATTAAAAATCATTTTGTGCCCTTGGATCCATGTTTGGATCCCATGCATTGATGGTCCCTGAATTTCAAACATCTTGGTGTCGTGACTAGCCCGAAACATTGAGAATCTTGGTTTCAAAATCCTAGAGAACCCAAAGCTCGCCAGAAATTCATGAAACTTACACAGTGTCATGCCGTGACACATATATGGTGTGCATTTTTTAGAGGAATTTGGGACAAATATTGGTACATGCATCTTACAAGCCAACGCTTATTCAAGAAGCCTTGTGATTTTGATAGGGAACATGTCACCTTTGGTGGTGAAACTACATTCAATGCATCATCTAGTGCATCAATTCGGCCTTTTTCATACATTAATTGAGTTTTATATGGGTTTAATATGCGTAGTTCATATTTTGAACTAGAAGCACATGCTCTAACCTTGTTATTTCGATAGGGAACATGTCACCTTTGGTGGCGAAACTACATTCAATGTTCCTCTAGTGCACCAATTCGGCCCTTTTTACATCAAGTGAGTTTTCTAGGGCCCTTTTTATAAGAATGTGAATGAATTAGAAACATTAGGCATGATAGCTCGACAGCAATCATTGATAATACTGGCTTTTTGAATTCCGGTAAATAAGAAACTTGTATGATAAGCATTTGGTTCCATGCGTCCAATTTTTTTACTTGATATGGTGGTGTCGTGCGTGCAGCTGGTTGATGACAAGACGCATGCGAGCTTTCTGCCACACATGCTTGACGGGACTCGTGCGAGCAGTCTGCCATGCAGGTTGGTAGGATGCATGAGAGTTGTCCACCATGCATGCTTGATGGGACGCATGAGAGTAGTCTACTGCGCATGCTCATCGGGAAACGATACTTTGACCTCCACCCCCTGCTCGGCTCGCTCCTAACTTTTAATTAATGGCGTTCGACCAGTTGTTTATCATGTGGTTAATGCGCTTGGATGAGGGACTAGTTTTCTTGTGATCACATTGCCTCACTCAATGTAACCACTATTTTGTTTGTGCCTCGCCGAGAACTTTGACGTTTCGTCCGTTTTCGACACTTATACATGTACAAACAAACGAAATAATATAACAACAAATTCGCATCGGCAAAGGATAATAATTCTCTTACATATGCATGGTAATAAAAAATGCTAGATGCGGCAACTCCCCAAATACCCAGGGGCAAAATAAGAAGGAAGTGGTTGAAGAAGAAAGAAAAAGAAAATGATCTGGCCCGCTATTAACTAATTCTTCATGGATTGCTGGGCCCAAAGTTCCTCAATCTCCTTGTTCATCGCCTCCATGACCTTCATCTCCTCTCACCTCGCATTCAACATCTTCCGCATTGCGTCCATGGTGTGGGCTCTTTGCTCGAGAGCGTCGATGGTCTGCGTCACGTATGCATGAAGTTCCTTCAGACGCTCCAAAGATTCCTTCGTCAGCCCCTCTCGCACTCGATGTAGAGCTTCGCCAAGTCTTCTAGAAGTTCCTTGATGAGTTCTTTGTAACAGCCCGGGACCGACGCTCCAGAAGATTCCCCTTTTATTCCATTGTTGTCGTGTGATTCGTTTGGTCGTCGCATTTATCATTGCATCATTCGCATAATCTGCATAGCATCGTCACTCGTTTTCGAAAACTTGCATCCGTTCGCAGTTGCAGGTTCTCTCTGTTCTCGTCGCTGACCATTTTGAGACCAACCACACAACCACGCGCCCGCGACATCGATAAAATATTGTTTATTTTAAAGTACATATAAAATATTCTCGGATCTGGTCGAAAGTTGGCGTGCGGTATTATTATATTGTACGTAGACCGCCTGCCTAATTTTGTCGCAATCAAAGGTCATTTGATATCCGAACGGTCAACCGTAGCAGTGCGGTCATCGGTTTATTATCAGACGTTTTGCGGTGTTTAAAACCTCGTGTCACAGGCCACAACATCCCTCTCTTCTTAGCCCAACCCCCTCTCCACAGCCCACTATACCTACCCTAACCCACCTCTCCAATCGCACCGGCCGATCACGATTGGAGGGTCGAAAACCACCCCTAGAAACAAACCTTAGCCCCATTGCTATAAATAGAGGCCTCCCTTGTCCAAAATTGGGTCTAACCCTCTCCCACCTTGGGCTCCGCCCCCACCAGTCGGCCCCCGCCGTCCACCTCGAAAACCGCGCCGGCCTCGTCCGCTGCCGCCACTTGGTGCTCTAGGACAATCAGCGCCGCTGCCAGCCACTGCCCTTGATCATTCCCATGCCGCCACGTGCCCCCCAGCTCCCCGGAGCCGCCAAGGCCCGCCGGGGCCCGGATCTGGCCCTCCGGGCCCAGTGCGCCATCGTCGTAACCCAAGAGGCCCGCGTTCCCCGCCTCGCGCCTGAACTGCCATCACCCCTCCGTGGCTTCGCCCCCGAGTAGGAGCTCGCCGCCGCCGCACTTCTGGCGCCCTGCCGCCGGCCATCAACGTCCCCTTGCGCCGCCATGCTCGCACCGACCCGCTAGCGGCAAGCCACGTTGCCGGAAGCCATCGCTGCTACCCACGCCAACCGCCACCTCGGAACCTCGCTGCGGCCCTGCCTTGTCGGTCGTCGGAGGGCCTCGTCGCCGCCATCCCGTGCCGGATCTGGTGAGATCTGGCCGGATCCCGTGCCCAACAGTCGCCTTGGCCCATTCCCGCCTCTGTTTGGCAAGCCCGCCGCCCCCGGTCGTCACCAGTCGCTGCCGTCGTCGCCATGGCCTCGGCCCTCCTTCCGTTCAGATCGGGACGTGCACTTCCCTGAATGCTGGCGTCCCTCCTTCCAAACGTGTGTACATCCCGTGTCGTCCCGAAACCGCCCCATCCAACTTCTACGAGGTATAAAACGGCTAAGTCCTTTTTTGCATCCGTAAATATATTCATCTTGCCATATTAAACTGCCTGTAGTTTTCAAACCGTGCATCCGATGAGAATGAGTTATATATGAAAAATCATCTACATTTCGCGCTCTACATGATGGTATCATTGGTATATATATTAGGATTCATTTAGATGCTATAAATTGTGTTGCAAAAGTGCTTCTCATCGTAATATGCAAATTTGTTATTTTATTTGATCTTCCGTGGATGGTTCCATCTCAACCGTAGGACTTTTGCATGTGGTGTCTTCATGAGTATTGCTCTAGGGTATGTCTACTTTCATTCCATGCCTCTGGTTGCCATGTAGAAGTTCATCAACATGTTTATTTCTTGCTCTCAAGTAGCCATCATGTTAAAAATGGAATATGTTAACATAGAGTTCCATTTTTCGGTGCCCGTTTTAAGCAATCCATTCCTCCTTATGGTTGAGTCTTGGAGTGTGTTGTAGTATGCCATATCTACTTGTTGTTGATATGTTTTCCATGCCATGGATCAAGTGTTTAGATGTGGATTTCATCATGAGAACATGCTATAAAAATAGTGCTTTTTTGAGGGGTCTAAATATTTCTAAGTCTGGAATCTGTAACCTTTTGTTGCTCTCTTGCCATGTGTTTTGCTAGTGATATAGAACCCCTTTGGGGTTTGTGTAGTGGAGTTATTTTTAGCTTATGATGCCTACTACCATGCTGTTAATTGTCATGCCATAATATGCATTGTAGCTTATAGTTTTACTGCTGTCAATATGCCTTCGTGATAAAAACCGCACTGTCAAAAACTGGGTTATTTTCACTAAGTCTGAAAACTGCTTAGTTCAATATGCCATGTTGTGAGCTTCCTACCATGTGATCCTTGCTTCTTTTGAGTATGATATGTGAAGATGAAATGAAGTGTGTGTTATATGCTACTGCTCCATGCTTAGTTTGTGCATTTTAAAATAGTATAACTTGTTGTTTTCACTAGATGATTCCCCGCGCATTGCCGCGGGAACTATTGCCTAAATAAATATTTTATTCTGCAAAAGAACTCCCCTATAAGGACCAACACAAAAATGAATAAATGATCTTCTGTTGATAACCATACTTCAAAATGATATTATAATGGTATGACTAGTAGTACATAGGCACTTAAGCAAGATCGATACTTCCTAGCTTATATAGTGAAAGTGAAATTCCAAAGAACAGAAAAGCAACGAAATTACAGGATTACATGGTCATTTACCCGCAAATCGGACATTCAAGCTTCAACTAAAACATCACCACCTAGCTATAACCCAAGTCTTGATTGTCCAAAATCTCAATCCGAACTGATTGTACATTTACTTGATCCGTCCAACAATAGGGAAAACAAATGTTAGTCTTGATAGAATCATATGGTTCCACCTTCTAAACATTTCCATAGTATTTAGCTGTATCTTACATGATTCATATGAGAGCGCCCGCTTGTGATGATTATTATGTAGTGGAACTATGCTGAAAAATGAACAAAGTAAAGTAATCCACTGATTTGTTCATTACCTTTACAAAAATGGCATAATTGAGGTGGTGCCAAACTTACGGAATGTTAATCTATCCCGTCGGTCATAATAAGCAACGAATCTGGTCTCTGCCTAGTAAAGAACTCAGGAGGTAGCTCTTGACCACATCAAATGCGGAGTAAAGTGTGCCACTACCCAACAATTCCTCAATAGAAGAATTTGTAGTTGAGACTTGAGCTGGCAGAGTGAGAAAGAGAGAACATAATTAAAATATTGCATAGTAAGGGTAGATATTTTTCTCTAAAAAATTAAATTTTCTTAGTATGTATAACCATTTGTATACATCATCATTCATCAAAGCAAACTTCTGTACTTTTACAAAGTAAACTCATCGGACATCTTCAGCAATACACGATAATAAGATATGTGCCAATGAAAACCTAAAATTGGGAATGATAGAACAGAAGTTGCAGCAGCTGGATGATAGCATTGTCTTCCTAAATGGTCTAGCAACATGGTTGATAAAAAATTTGTTCTGCGCAAACACAATGAATCAGGGGAAATTAGACCATCGATAGCATGTTTGCAAACCTTAATTGATTTGGAATATCTGGTGTACCTAAATAGTTGTTACACCCGTATCTTTTCTCCTTTAGCTAACTGCATTGTAGATTTCATGAAACCTTGTTCCTTCCTCCTTTTCAAAAAAAGGAAACTCATTGGACATCTTTAGCAATACACGATAATAAGATATGTGCCAATGTGAACCTAAAATTGGGAATGATAGAACAGAAGTTGCAACAACTGGATGATAGCATTGTCTTCCTAAATGGTCTAGCAACATGGTTAATAAAAAAATATGTTCTACGCAAACACAATGTATCAGGGGAAATTAGACCATCGATAGCATGTTTGCAGACCTTAATTGATTTGGAATATCTGGTGTACCTAAATAGTTGTTACACCAGTATCTTTTCTCCTCTAGCTGACTGCATTGTAGATGTCATGAAACCTTGTTCCTACCAAGCCTAGGCTTCTGCTAGCTGTTACTACTGCTAGATACTGCTAGATACATCATGCGGTGATGAGGAGAGTACTGCATGAGAAATACAAATGAAGCAAATCAAAATACCGATAGAAAGAAAAATAGTATGTAGAAGAATCATAACCCTCATACCTCTTTTATTTGTCATCTTGTGCATACAGCCTAAATTTGTGAAATTTATGTAAGCTTGTGACACCAGGGAACTCTTCAGTGTGACTAAGCAAATAAAATGAGCAAAAGTAGCACACAGATGTCAAGAAACTTGAATCTTTGTCTTAAAGACCATAATTATCATATTTTCAGTTCTCACAAAAAAGTACATAATTTCTAGGACATTGTTCTGAGTTTCAGTGATCTGCCCTCGACCATGAAACAGATGAAACTGCAGAATAATCAATTTTATGCACTCATGGTATATCCTCTTTACTTAAATCTACATGGAACACTTGCATGAGAAATTATTGTAGAATATCAACTAAGAATGTAAATGAGCCATGCAGATTACCAGTAAAACATGTACTATATGACTTGCCTTAGAAACATAAATTTGCATGTGTGGGAACTGGGATGTAATCTTCAGGAAGAAATGTAAAATTAGAAAACGGTTCAGAGTTAGACAACACTAAGTATCACATTACGTCCCTTCAAAATTGGTTGATTTACTTTGTTTACCAGATAGCGCGCGGCGTTTCATAATCTGTCACGGGAAGCATGAAGAAACACAAACCTTTGCAAAATTTCAGCAACTTGTTTTTTCTTGCCAGGGGATTCAATGAAATTGCCCCTTTTATGTTTGTATACATCAAGGTCTCCATAAAAATTAGATTGAAAGAGTGCCATAGGAGGGCACATCGAAGTTTACAAAATCAATGGAACAATGAATATATGCACAATATTTATAGGAATCAGTCAAGTCTAGTATTTGCATAACATTTTAGCACATAAAAAAAAGAATGCATATTACAGGAAAATACCAAAATTATTCTATGAAAACCATTAGTTACATCATCATAAACATACCACAAGGAGGAGCAAAGAGTCCATGGAGGCGATTGTACCCAGACTTGACAGCGATTTAGTCACCGGAAGCTGAGAAGAAGTGAAGTACCGCTGCCTGTGCTGATACGGAAGAAATGTAAACATGTGCGGCAACCTCCTCCACCGTCCTTGCCTATAGATCCACTCGTGTGATGACCGCTTTCTCTCACACATGCCACCGTTAGGGGGGTTTCTTGTTGTCCATCGCCGGTGTTAGCGGTTACCTTGGTTAATGGGCATGAGAGCACCGGAACAGGATGTACCTATAGTAGCCATGGACTGGTGATTAGAAGCTGGAGAGAGTGAAATAGAAAGCCGTCACTGCAAGAGGAGCTCCAATCAATTCCCATGGACGCCTCGCGGCCTTCTCCAAACGTCTGCTGCGCTCCCCCGAGAGATCATACTATGGGAAAGAGAGAAATTGAGAAGGCAGGGGATAAAAGGGCTTGAGAAGGGGAAGAGACGGGGAAGAGGAGAAGATCGTGCGGCACATCAGGCGTCAGTTGAATAGAAAGAAGTAATCTGAATTAAAAATACATGTCATTTTTTATGAACAATATTATCTGTTTGGTTGGAAATTGGCTTAGTTGTAACAAAAACAGTGATGTGGCATGTGGGATGATGTGGACAACCTGCATGTTAAGATAAATAGGTTAGTGGGGATGAACTTTTTAGTTACATATAGGTTCTTTTATGAACAATATTATCTGTCTGGTTGGAGATTAGCTTAGTTGTAACAAAAACAGTGATGTGGCATGTGGGATGATGTGGATAACCTGCATGTTAAGATAAATAGGTTAGTGGGGATGAACTTCTTAGGTATATAGGATGTGTGCAAAATGCCATGTTGCTGTTTTGGACAGATTTGCACTAAACCTTGTATGGGTATTTGTGGTTGAACCGTAGCTCCGTTTTGAACATGTTGAATATGAAACTTGCTTAGAATTTCATGCAATATCACAATATCACATTGCATCCATGATTTGAAATGTTGTGGTTGTCATTTTCATGCATTTTGCATTCATGGCATATAATCTTGTGATTGCCACATCTTTTAGACCGTAGCTCTGTTTGAGATGTTCCACAGAAGTAAATCAACTAGAACGACGTGTAGGACTGCGCGGTATGCTTTATTATGTTGTTTAACAACTATAAAATATGGTTAGTTCAGATCTGGACCAATTTCAAAATTAACATATGGGACGTTTTGGAAATGTTGTATGTTGTTTCCGGCCTCATTTAAACTTGCCTAGATATGTAGTTTACTTATGCTTCATCTCTTGCCATGTTTAACAACATTTAATAGTGTTGTGTAAACGAGAGTGAACTAAATAATTGATCGCGGAGTTTCGTTAATATGCAACTCATTGAATATGGAGCTTCACTTTAATGTGTAGTAGTTGTTTGATGTGACTTGCCATGTCTTGCATATTTAAACCAGACATGCATCATATTTGTGTGCACATCATGTCATGCATATGTTGTGGTGTACCGTGTGTTGATTGTTTGTTCTGTATTGATTCTTCTCGATAGAGTTCTGAAAGCGTTCGGAGTGTGAGGATTCGTTCGACTACGTTGGCTCGTCTTCTTAGTGGATTCGTTCTTCTTCCAAGTGGGATCTCAGGCAAGATGACACATTTCCCTAGATACCACTACTATCCTTGCTATGCTAGTTGTCCCGCTTTTATTGTTATGTCTCGCTACCTACCACTTGTTTGTCAAGCCTCCCAACATTGCCATGATAAGCCTCTAACGTCCACCTCCCAACAAACCATTGTGTGGCTATGTTACCACTTGCTCAGCCCTTCTTATAGCATTTCTAGCTGCAGGTGCAATTGCTTCCATGTGTCAACATGGACATTCTTTTGTTATCACAATATTATTGCTATTTAATTTAAAGCACATATATACTTGGTAAAGGTGGAAGGATTAGCCTTTTGCTCGGTGTTTTGTTCCACTCTTGCCGCTCTAGTTACTTGTGAACAGGTGTTATGTTCCATAATTGAGTGCTCCTAACATGCTCGGGGTTGTTATAAGGACCCCATTGATTTTTGTTTTGGGATAAAACTCGTCTGGCAAGGCCCAACATTGGTACTACATTTGCCTAATAACTAATAAAATTGCATAGGGACCCACCGGCACCCGCGGGTCTTTAATCAACAACCCGGGCCAGTGCTCCTCATGAGTGTTGGTCCAAAACAGAGCCACTTGCGGGGCCACCTCGGGGCAACTCGAGGCATTTCTATCAGGTCTCCGTACGTAGTGTTCATCCGGTCGTGTCCTAAGAACGAGATACGTGACTCTTATCGGGTTCGTCGACACGTCGGGTGGCCTTGTTGGATTTGTTTTACCTTTCTCGAACATCTTGCGCGTGGGATTTTGACGACACTTTGGGCTATCTCGAAGTTGAGATTTTCCATCGGGATTCCACAAATACTACGGGTGATTCCGCGGTTGAGGAATTCCAACGCGACTTGTGGTTAATTTGTGATGGATGAGTTGGAGCACCCCTGCAGGGTTAATTCTTTTGGAAAGCTGTGCCCGTAGTTATGTGGCAAACTTCAAAAACTTTGTTTAACACCCGGTTATAGCAAACTTAAAGTAAAATCAAATAGAATACACCAACCGTGTGCGTAACTATGACTGTATCTTCTCGTGAGTTCTTAATCGAGAGAGAAGACGATGGGGTTATGTTTGACGTAAGTAGGTGTTCATGATCATTTAGTGATCATTTCTAGTTCACGCCCGTTATGTGTAGACCACCCACTTTACTTTCTGTATTCCTAAGTTAGTGATAACCCACTAGTGTAGGGGATCAGTTGTAGCCTTTCTCGATAAGTAAGAGTGTCGAACCCAACGAGGAGATAAAGGTAGAACAAATATTCCCTCATGTTCTATTGACCATCGATGCAACTCTACGCACGCTTAACGTTCGCTTTACCTAGAACAGGTATGAAACTAGAAGTACTTTGTAGGTGTGACAGGATAGGTTTGCATAATAATAAAGAACACATAAATAAAAACTAGGGGCTGCATAGATAAATAAACAACTAAGTTAGTTTAAGGAGTGTGAAAAAGTGGTGGTAGGAGTTGCGGAATTGTCCCTAGGCAATTCATAACTAGACCGGTAATCATTATTGCAATTTTATATGAGGGAGACACATAAGCTAACATACTTTCTCTACTTGGATCATATGCACTTATGATTGGAACTCTAGCAAGAATCTGCAACTACTAAAGATCACTAAGATAAAACCCAACCATATCCTTATAAGGTATCAAGTCCTGTTCCCATACGCAAACAACCTACTTACCCGGGTCTGTGTTTCTATCACTCACACCACCCACCATAAGCAAATCATAAGCATATTGCAAACCCTATAGCGGAGATCTCTCATGCTTGCGCGACACGAAGAGCACCATAGGACAACACCAATAACAAAACATGCAACTCAAACCAATCATGATCATCAATCAACCAATAGGAAAAAATAGATCTACTTAGACATCATAGGATGGAAACACATCGTTGGATAATAATATGAAGCATAAATCACCATGTTCAAGTAGAGGGTACAACGGGTTGTGATGGAGGTGTTGGTGAAGATGACGGAGTTGTTGGAGTAGATTGCCGTCACGATGATGGCCCCGGCGGTGTTTCGGTGCCACCGGGAGAGAGGGGAGAGAGCCCCCTCCTTATTCTTCTTCCTTGACCTTCCCCCTACATGGGATAAGGGTTTCCCCTCTAGTACATGGCCTCCATGGCAGCGGAGGGGTGAGAGCCCCTCTGAGATTGGATCTCTCTCTGTTTCTTTCAGTTTCCGTGCTTCCAGATTCTAGCCTTTCACCGTTTCTTCAATATCCGGAGATCCGTAATTCCGATCGGGCTGAAATTTTGAGGGGATATCCTTCCAAAAATTAGCTTTCTTTTGGCCAAAGGACACCTCCAACGGTCCTAAGGGGTGGCCACAAGCCCTCAGGGTGCGGCCAGGGGTGTGGGCCGCGCCTAGCAGGCTTGTGACCTCCTCGGGAATCGTCTCGCGTTGATTATTTTTCCCAAAAATCACATATATTCAAAAAAATATCCATAAGTTTTAACAGCGTTTGGTCTTTGTTTGATATGGATTTTCTGCGAAACAAAAAACATGCAACAAACAGGAACTGGCATTGGGCACTGGATCAATATGTTAGTCCCAAGAATAGTACAAAAAGTTGCCAAAAGTATATGAAAGTTGTAGAATATTGGCATGAAACAATAAAAGATTATAGATCTGATGGAGACTTATAAGTTAGCCACTCAAATATATGCTTAGTTGCTTGCTGCAGCCTAACCACTTAACCATACCTCCCCCATTAAGATTTTATAGTCTTGATACCCTTGGAAATGAGATTGCTGAATCCCTGTGGCTCATAGATTACTACAACAACAGTTGCAAGCACAGGTAATGCGATGATTTGACATGAGCGCGATGCTTGTTTGTTTTGGAGTTCTTCTTCTTCTTCTTCATTGATCTAGGATGGGTTCCCAGCAAGGATGGATGTCATTTTTTCGTTTGATTTCGTCCGTAGTTGGACCCTTCTCTTTTTTATGATGCTTGAATATGTTGTTGTATTGATGTGATCTTGTTGTAGCTTGTGGCGAGTGTAAGCCAATTCCATATACTCATCTCTTCTGTACATGTACTTGTAATGATATCCATTCTTGCAACAAGACGAGATAAGCTCCTATCCCTGTCAAGGCCCTCGAGCCAAAATAAGGATAGGGTCGCATCTTGGGCGTGACAAGTTGGTATCAGAGCCTCTACCGACCTAGGAGCCCCCTTGATTGATCGAACTTGGCCGAGTCGAGTCTAGTAAAAATATTTTGAGACTACTTATATTGGATAGTAGGATTCTTTTTTACTTCTCTTCTATACTCTGGTGAGGAATTACAACTTAGGAATTTCTATTCTACCCTCTTCTCACTCAATTTTTTTTAGGATCACTTGGGTATTTTTGGAAACTATATGATGCCGATATGAAGGAATTCTATCTCGGTGCCTCCTATTATCGAGGAGTAGAGCTCCGAGGTTTTTTGCACATCGTTATCATTCAGTTTCCTTAGTATCTCAGGATGGAGGGTTTTCGAAATTGCTTCAATACTTCTCGTGGCGAGATAAGATCAGAGTCACCCAGTACTGGGGAGGCGTCCGGGGTACTGCCATGTTTGGTATCATTGTGTTTTCGAGGATCCGGGATAGATGGAGTTCCGAAGCCTCTGGTTATGTGCTGACGGATGCATACAGTTGGAGTGTTGGGCTTGTTAGTTGTGTGAGATATTTTGCCTCCCTGTATCCCCAACACCAGATTGCATAACAAGAAAGACTTCAGAAATTCTTAGGTGGGAATTCAAGTACCTAGGATTATCTTTCCAACAAGTGCATAATGGGTATGTATTTGTTTTGGCTTGTTTCGTAAGCCTCATCCTTTTTTTCTGTTTTTCAATATGGTATTCGAGTTTCTTCAATGTCAAGTGGTGATTCATATATTTTCTAAGTAGTGTTCTCATAATTTAAGGGAATGCTAATCCTTTTGTTCAACTGGAGTTGTCATGAAATTCTTTTCAATCGGTGCGTTCCTCTTGAAGATATTCAATCATCTCCAATATTTGCAAGATCAATCCTCATGTTTCTTTCCAGAGTTCTTTTCATCCATTATAAGTTGTCTTTGTTTTTCCCCACCCTCCCGCCCTTTTTCTTCAATGATTAAATTCTCACTCAAATGCCTTTCTTTACATCAATGCTTCTGCTATCTTTTCTTTGTATCGTATCCGGTGATTCATTGTGAAGATCCTCAAGTGATTCGAATTCATCATTTATTTATTCTTGTTTTCCTTCCCGGCACATTCAATTCAAGATCTCGGTGTTCTTCATATCCTTTCCAATCGCTAAACGCTTCCCCATGTCGAAAATTCTGTCCAAATATCTCTTGTTTTTCGTCTCTCTCTATTCTATCTGAAGTGCTGAAGATATCTCAGAAGACTTTCATTTCCATTCATATCCTCTAAAATTATTTCGAGATTCTCACCTCATCAAGTTATTAATTTTTATGGTGCAATATCTCTTTCTAAGCAATTGTTTCAACGGTGGTTTCTTTTGAGTGGGCCCATAACCCAGAGGTTTTCCCCAGGATATACCTGGCTCTTCTAATCTTTCCGAAGATGCCCTCAAGTTCTTTAATATGACGTAAGAATGAATTTCATCAGTCATATGCCTTCTCAAAAATTGCTTCTAAATCATTTTCATTGTTGTCTCAACCTTCTTTATTCATTATTTTGGAGCGTCTCAATATTTCATGGTGTTGTTTCTTGTCATTATTCTCAGTATTGAAGACCGAAGGAGAGTTTCTCTTAATCTTGGTCCATTCTCTTGAAGATTTGTCATCTCATCTTGATGCTTTCCTCTCAAATTTGTTCCATTCATGAGAAATTTCTCCCATATCTATCTGGTGCATTTAGAGTTGTTTATTTCTCGATCCTCCCGAAGACCATCATTTCAGAAGATTTCCCTGCTCTCAGCTTTCAGCTTTCGTCCTCAAATTCTTCTCAATTGTTGTTCCTTTATTCGTATCTCAATTATTCCGGTGCCATGTGAAGTTTTCTACTAGGCAGATCATGATCTCTTCATCCTCATGCCATGTATCTCCATTCATTTGCAGTATCCCCATTAATTTCAAATTCTTACCGGTGTTCTCGTTCAAGACCTCTTTAAGTTTGTGCTCTATCTATCTTTCCTATCTTTTGCAAAAGAATAAGTGGTATGCCAAATCCGTTGCTTGTCATCAATTTAACTTGATGAAGGATAAGCATAACATAATTCTTCTTATTGTTTCATCAAGGGGATTTCAATCCTTCTTCCGTAGTTGTTCATGATATATAATTCTCAATTCTAAGTGGTTCTTTTTTTCCGGAGTTCCTAGTTTTCTCAAGTATCTTGTCGCTAAGCTTCATCTAATTCATAACAAGGCCTCAATCTTGTTCTTTTTCTACCTTCAATGTCAAGCTTCATCTTTTCATTCCGGAGTTCATCCCGATGGTTTTTATGGTGGTCTGTTAAGGATGTAATGTTTCTCGAAGTGTTCTTCAAGATTCTTGTTGGAGGTGCTCAAGTGTTCTTTATCTTGGATTTCTAAGTTCAAGTCCTTCTCCATTGTCTTTTGAGATGGTGTTATTAAATTGTTGATCATGAGGAGTCTCGAAGGAATTTTTTTCAAAAATAAGATATGTAAACCCATCATGTCTTTGTCAAAGTTATCTTGGGTTGGATTTCACCTAAAGGATTTCCTAAGGATTGTTGCTATCATGGTGTCATAAATGATCCAAGTTTCCTCCTCCTCCTCTTGGTGAAAGAAGTTTTGCATATCTTTTTGCTCTCAAGAAATCAATTGTTTCTGTTGTGGCAGGTTGTCACCGCATAATTTTGAGATGTTTTACTTAAGCCCACATCAAGCTAAATTATTTTGTTGTTGGGTTTTCAACAACTCCGTTCATCCTATGCTTATCAAGTTCAGTGGTGGTAGAAGTTGTCATTTTCTTCTCCGTTCTCTTCTCTCCAAAGATGTAGCTTCTATACTTTTGTTTCGGAGGCATTGTGTTGTTTCTCTTTTCAACTCACATCTAATTTGATTAAGATCATGTTATTTTTTGCTTATTCATTTTACCGGAGTGTTGTGTTCTATGTTCAAGTTCCTTCCATCTTATAAATTTGTCACCTCTATCCTACCAAAGTGTTGCCGAAAATTCTTTTCAAGTCTTGCTTGTTTCTCGTATCATTCTTCATCTCTTCCAATCCTCTAGGTTCATGTGGGTTCACCCGTTTGTCAAAGAAGCAACTAAGTTTTACCTCTTGCTCTTTCTCTTCACCTTCTCATTCTAGATCTCGGGACGAGATCCTCGTATAGTGGAGGAGAGTTGTAACAGCCCGGGACCGACGCTCCAGAAGATTCCCCTTTTATTCCATTGGTGTCGTGTGATTTGTTTGGTCGTCGCATTCATCATTGCATTATTCGCATCATCTACGTAGCATCGTCACTCGTTTTCGAAAACTTGCATGTGTTCGCAGTTGCCGGTTCTCTCTGTTCTCGTCGCTGACCATTTTGAGACCAACCACACATACACGCGCTCGCGACATCGATAAAATATTGTTTATTTTGAAGTGCATATAAAATAATCTCGGATTGGGCGGAAAGTTCGCGTGCGGTCTTGTTATATTGTAGGTAGATCGCTTGGCAAATTTCGCCGCAATCTGAGGTCATTTGATACCCGAACGGTCAACCGTAGCAGTGCTGTCATTGGTTTATTATCGGACATCTTTCGGTGTTTAAAACCTCGTGTCACGGGCCGCAACCTCCCTCTCTTCTTGGACCAACCCCCTCTCCACATCCCACTATACCTACCCTAACCCACCTTTCCAATAGGACCGTCCGATTGCGATCGGAGGGTCGAAAACCACCCCTAGAACCAAACCCTAGCCCTCATTGCTATGAATAGAGGCCTCCCTTGTACAAAATTGTGTCTAACCCTCTCCCACCTCGGGCTCCGAACCCACCAGTCCAGCCACCGCCATCCACCTCAAAAACCGCGCCGGCCTCGTTAGCTGCCGCCACTTGGCGCTCTAGGACAGTCAGTGCCACCGCCCTCCACCATTCCCATGCCGCCGCGTGCCCCCCAGCTCCCCTGAGCCGCCAAGGTCCATTGGGGCCCGGATGTGGCCCTCCCGGGCCCGGTGCACCATCGCCGCAACCCACAAGGCCCGCGTTGCCCACCCGCGTCCGAATGGCCGTCACCCCTCTATGGCTCCGCCCCCGAGCGGGAGCTCGTCGCCGCCGCACTTCTGGCGCCCTACCCGCTGGCCATCACCGCCCCTTGCACCGCCATGCTCGCACCGACCGCCAGCGGAAAGCCGCATTGCCGGAAGCCATCACCGCCGCCTGCGCCAATCGTTGCCTCGGAAGCTCACTGTGGCCCTGCCTCGCCGATTGCCGGAGGGCTTCGTCGTCGCCATCCCACGCCGGATCCAGCGAGATCCGGCAGGATCCCGCGCCCGACAGTCGCCTCGGCCCGTCCTTGCCTCTGCTTGGCAAGCCTACCGCCCCCGATCATCACCGGTCGCCGGCGTCATCGCGATGGCCTCGGCCCTCCTTCCGGTTAGATCGAGACAGACACGTCCCTGAACGCCGGCGTCCCTCCTTCCAAACGCGTGCACATCCCGTCTCGTCCCGGAACTGCCCCATCCAAGTTCTGCGAGGTACAATACGGCCAAGTCTTTTTTTTTGCATCTATAAATATATTCATCTTGCCATATCAAACTGCCTGTAGTTTTCAAACCGTGCATCTGATGAGAATGAGTTATATATGAAAAAGCATCTACATTTTACGCTCTACATGATGGTATCATTGGCATATATATTAGGATTCTTTTAAATGCTATAAATTGTGTTGCAAACGTGCTTCTCATTGTAATATCCAAATATGTTATTTTATTTGATCTTCCGCGGATGGTTGCATCTCAACCGTAGGACTTTTGCATTTGGTGTCTTCATGAGTATTGCTCTAGGATATTTCTACTTTCATGTCATGCCTCTGGTTGCCATGTAGAGGTTCATCAGCATGTTTTTCTTGCTCTCAAGTATCCATCGCGTTAAAACTGGAATCTGTTAACGTAGAGTTCCATTTTTCGGTGCCCGTTTTAAGCAATCCATGCCTCCTTATAGTTGAGTCTTGAAGTGTGTTGTAGTATGTCATGTCTACTTGTTGTTGATATGTTTTCCATGCCATGAATCTTGTGTTTAGTTGTAGATTTCATCATGAGAACATGCTATAAAAACAGTGCTGTTTTGAGGGGTCTAAATATTTCTAAGTCTGAATTCTGTAATATTTTGTTGCTAACTTGCCATGTGTTTTGCTAGTGATCTAGAATCCCTTTGGGGGTTGTGTAGTGGAGTTATTTGTAGCTTGTAATGTATAATACCATGATATTAATTTTCATGCCATAATATGCACGGTAGCTTATAGTTTTACTGCTATCAATATGCCTTCGTGATAAAACTGCATTGTCAAAAACTGGGTCACTTTCACAAAGTCTGGAAACTGCTTAGTTTAATATGCCATGTTGTGAGCTTCCTACCATGTGATACTTGCTTCTTTTGAGTATGATATGTGAAGATGAAATGAAGTGTGTGTTATATGATACTGCCCCATGCTTAGTTTTTGCATTTTAGGATAGTGTAACTTGTTGTTTTCATGTGTGCAAAATGTCATGTTGCTGTTTTGGACAGATTTGCACTAAACCTTGTATGGGTGTTTGTGGTTGAACCGTAGCTCCGTTTTGAACATGTTGAATATGAAAATTGCTTAGAATTTCATGTAGTATCATAATATCATGTTACATCCATGATTTTAAATGTTTGTGGTTGTCATTTTCATGCATTTTGCATTCATGGCATATAGTCTTGTGATTGTCACATCTTTTAGACCGTAGCTCCGTTTCATATGTTCCACATATGTAAATCGACTAGAACGTCGTGTAGAACTGTGTGGTATGATTTATTATGTTGTTTAACAACTATAAATATGGTTAATTCAGATCTGGACTAATTTATAAATTAACATATGGGGTCGTTTCGGAAATGCTATATGTTGTTTCTGGCCTCATTTAAACTTGCCTAGATATGTGGTTTACTTATGCTTCACCTCTTGACATGTTTAAGAACATTTAATAGTGTTGTGTACCTAAACGAGAGTGAACTAAATAATTGATCGCAAAGTTTCATCAATATGAAACTCGTTGAATATTGAGCTTCACTTTAATGTGTAGTAATTGTTTGATGTGATTTGCCATGCCTTGCATATTTAAACCAGACATGCATCATATTTGTTTGCGCATCATGTCATGCATATGTTGTGGTGTACCGTGTCTTGATTGTTTGTTCTGGATTGATTATTCTCGATAGAGTTCCGAAAGTGTTTGGAGTGTGAGGATTCGTTCGACTACGTTGGCTCGTCTTCTTCATGGATTCGTTCTTCTTCCAAGCGGGATCTCAGGCAAGATGACACATTTCCCTGGATACCACTACTATCCTTGCTATGCTTTTATCGTTATGTCTCGCTACCTACCACTTGTTTGTCAAGCCTCACAACATTGCCATGATAAGCCTATAACCTCCACCTCCCAGCAAACCATTGTGTGGCTATGTTACCGCTTGCTCAGCCCTTCTTATAGCATTTCTAGCTGCAGGTGCAATTGCTTCCATGTGTCAACATGGACATTCTTTTATTATCGCAATATTATTTCTATTTAATTGAAAGCACATATATACTTGGTAAAGGGTGGAAGGTTTGGCCTTTTGTTTGGTGTTCTGTTCCACTCTTGACGCTCTAGTTACTTTTTCTAGCATCATTATGTATCATAAACATAATATCATCTCATAAAACTTCTCATGATCAAGTAGCAAGCTATTCACATGTTAAAGTATAAACCAGAAAGTTTCTTGAAAACTAACAAACTATGCTTTCAGTCACCAAGCAATTGCAATTCATCTTATTTTCAGGAAGGGTCTATGTAAGAGATTTGATTTAGCAAATTTCACATACTCAACTATCATATAGTCTTCCATGATTGCTAACTCTCAAAGCATATTTTTAGAGCAAATGGCATCCATCGAACACAGAGAAAGATATGGGCTTAAAGTTTCGCCTCTCAACTTATTTATCATATAGATAGTTGTCAACAATAATAATTAATGATCAAATATATTTGAATGGCCATATATGCTTGGATATTTCCACACCACATGATGCTTGCCAAGAGAAACAGGCAAAATATAGGAAGTGGTGAAGATCACCGTGACTCTTGTATAAAGGTAAGTACTAGAAAGTAAAAGATAGGCCCTTCGCATATGTAAGCATAAGTTGTCATGCACTTTTTGTTTTTGGAGTGCCAACTCTTAATGCAAAGGAACGTCACGTTGGATTACCCTTTGTGATAGCAACCTTTATTATGCAGTCCGTCGCTTTTATTTCTTTACCATCACAATTTCGTACAACGCTTATTTTCCCTCACAATAAAAGATCTTACATTTTTAGGAGCAATTTTTATTTCTTTTTGCACTGATGACAAGTTACTTGAAGGATCTTATTCAATCCATAGGTAGGTATAGTGTACTCTCATGGCAAAACTGGTTTAAGGGTGTTTGGATGCAAAAATAGTATTTCTACTAGGTGCGGAAGTTTTGGCTAGTATGAGGTGGAATCAAGCACCACATGTTGGAGGATCTAAAACAATATAACTAGTATACAAATATACCCAAGCATAACTCATTACATTGTCTTCCTTGTCCAACTTCAAATAATTTGCTCAAGGTTGAAAATAATTAATGGGTATTCACAATCATAGAATATGTCCAATATAGTATATTTATATGTGAAATCTCTCTTCCTTCAATATTCTTTCATGAATTGTTCAAGTGACCAATGTGGTGTTTTCTAACTTTCAATACATTTCACCACCTATACTTATTATGTGTGAAGTCATTACTCCCCATGGGATAAGTATATGAAGAATTTTTAATTTCATATTTATGATATTCAATTCATTTAACCATTTACTCATAGGATATAAGTGAATCACAAGAGTGAATGACAAACTACTCCAAAAAGATATAAGTGAAGATCAATGCGTAGTCAATTAGTTAAATAGCCATGTGAGGACCCTCTCTTATTCAAAATTTCAGATCAAATGATTTTATTGAAGCATAAAACAAAATTAAAATGGCACTCCAAGAATAGCATGCATCATGTGAACGAATTAAAATTTAGGCTCAACATAGGCTACCCGATAATTGTTGATGAATAGAGGTGGGATGCGTAGCATCCCCAAGCTTAGATACTTGAGAGTTCTTGAAATATTTTCTTGGGGTTCCTTGGGAATCCCCAAGCTTGAGCTTTTGTATCTTGTACAACCCTCTCATATCCCGGTTTCACCTATTTTCAAAAACATCATCCACACAAAACTCAAAAAGAACTCGTGAGATAGGTTAGTACACATAAGAACAAATCAACAATTTATGTACTGCCAAGACAAGTTTCAAAATAATTTTAAAACATTAGGTACTGTATACTATCATTTCCACAATTTATATCTACCAACATAGGCTATGGAAACTATAGGATAAGTAGATAACAAAACTATGATAGCAATCTGTCTAAACCGAACAGTCTGTAGAAATTTATTAAAACAGTGTACCTATGTAATTCTAAAAATTATAAGAATTTAGAACATGATAAGTAATTAATATTAAAACACTTTGTAAAAGTTTTAGAAACTTTCCTCGTTCCAGTGAAATACCAAAATTCAAACACTACAACAAAAGTTTCTGTTTTTTACACAACACACATCAAACATGCAAAGCAAGCATCCTAAGGCATTTATTGGAACTTTTTATTGAAAAACAAGATTATAAATAACACCTAACAGGGAAAAACAAAATAAAATTATGATCCAAGTAAAACTCATATTATGTGATGAATAAAAATATAGCTCCAAGTAAGATATACCGATAGTGTTGAAGACGAATGAGGGAATGCCTTTCGGGGCATCCCCAAGATTAGATGGTTGAGTCTTCATTGAATATTACCTTGGGGTGCCTTGGTCATCCCGAAGCTTAGGTTCTTTTCACTCCTTATTCTCCTCATATTGGTGTCTCGCCCAAAACTTGAAAACTTCAATCACGCAAAACTTAACGGAACTTTGTGAGAAGGGTTAGTGTAGTAGAGATAAGTCATTCACTTAGGTACTATCAAGACAAGATTCATAATTATTCCACATGTTAACTACTGTATTAATTCATTCGCACAATTTATATTACTCAATATAAGCTATAGGAACACATGGAACAAGCAAACTATACATGCAAAACAGAATCTGTCAAAAATACAATAGTTTGTAAAGATCTGAATGATCACCAAACTTTCCTAACTCTAAAAATTCTGAGAAATTAGTAAATAACATATAATTTTCATAGAAATGTTGTGTAAAAATTTCAGATTTTTAACTCTCTGGTACAATTAGATAATTCATATACTGGACGCAAAACTTTCTATTTTTGCACAGGATCAAACAAGCAAGTATCCACACTATCCCAAAGGATTTACTTGGCACGTTATTGAAATAAAAGGCACAAAACATGATTACTACAATATATTAATCATATGAACACATCAAAACAAAAAGTAAAAGTGTTGGATTGTCTCCCAGCAAGCGCTTTTCTTTAATGCCTTTTCAGCTAGGCATGATATTTCAATGATACTCTTCCAAGCCAAATTCCGATGATCATTTTATTCATACTCTAAAAGATATAAGTGAAGTTCATAGAGCATTCTACAATTAATATAGATTAACCAATATCCAAGCTCAAAATATATAAGTGAAGCACACGAAGCATTCTATAAAGCCATACTCAAAAGATTTAAGTGAAGCACACGAAGCATTCTACAAAGCCATACTCAAAAGATTAAGTGAAGCACAAAGAGAATTCTATAAAACCATACTCAAAAAGATTTTAGTTAAGCGCATGAAGCGTTCTACAAATCAATGAAGGACTAACTCATACTAGAAGGGTGCATAAAGGAAAAACATTAAATATGCATATAATGAGAACAAAACAAAAACCAAGGTATACCAATAATTGTTGAAGATAAAGATGGGATGCCTTCCGGGGCATCACCAAGCTTATATGCTTGAGTCTCCTTGAAATATTTACTTGGGTTGCCTTGGGCATCCCCAAGCTTAGATTCTTGGGTCTCCTTGAAATATTTACTTAGGGTGCCTTGGGCATCCCCAAGCTTAGATGCTTGAGTCTCCTTGAAATATTTACTATGGGTGCCTTGGCCATCCCCAAGCTTGAACTCTTGTCTCTCCGTATTCTTCTTATATCGATACCTCCTCGATCTTCGAACATTTCATTCACAGAAAACTTAACAAAACCCTCGTGAGATCCGTTAGTATAATAAAGCAAATGCCTACTTTAAGTACTATTGTGAACTCATTACAAATTCATATTAGCATTAAATCTACTATAGTCCAACTTCACCATGGTTCATACCCCCCGATAAAACCCATAGATTCATCAAAATAAGAGAACAATGCATAGAAAACAGGATCTATCAAAAACAGGACAGTCTGTAGTAATCTGGAAACTTCATATACTTCTGTAACTCAGAAAATTTTGAACATTTTAGGAAAATTTAAATATTTTCATAGAAGAACCGTGTAAATTTTTTAGAAACTTTTGATGTTCCTGTAAAAAATATAAATTCACACATTACAACCAAAGTTTCTGTTTCTGCACTGCACACACCAATCAAGCAATCTAATCATGCTAAAAGCAAATCCTGGCACATTATTTTTATAACACAATGGATATATACAAGCGGATAATTATTTTTCAGAAGCTTCCATGAAAAATTATACATTTTTTCCATGAGCATGAACACAAGTGTTCAAGGTCAACCCTCACTTCTCCAATGCACAACCTTCAAATCACTTCTATTTTTTAAAATACTTCTTAGGCAAAAGAGGCAAGTAACTATTTTGTATTTTTATTTTTTTATTTTTTGTTTGTTTCGCCCACAACTAAATAAAGAAAAAATGGAAAACAAAAAATCTATATAGTGAAGAAAGCAAACAAGCACACACGAGAATATCAACCCCACGCTATTGCTCCCGGGTAACGGCACCAGAAAAGAGCTTGATAATCCCCAAGTGCAAGGAATCATCATAGCAATTTCCAAAGGTGGAAGTGATAAGTATGGAGTGTTAAACACTCAAGGAGCTAAAGGTAAGATCAATAATCTCTCAAGTCCCATTTGCCACCGATAAGACTCTATGTACACCAAACGTTTGCTTGCAACTAGAAGCGAGAAATAAAACTACATTGTGGGTATGAATAGGATAGCTTTGCATGATAACAGAGAACTAAAATATAAAAATAGGTGCTGTTATCATAATATTACAATATATTACAAATAGCGAGTGTGGAATAATGATGGGTCGGTGTGCGTAATTATCCTAGGCAATTGTTCACAAGATTGGAAATCATTATTGCAATTTTATATGAGGGAGAGGCATAAGCTAACATACTTTCTCTACTTGGATTATATGCACTTATGATTGGAACTCTAGCAAGCATACACAACTACTAAAGATCATTAAGGTAAAACCCAACCGTAGCATTAAAGCATCAAGTCCCCTTTATCCCATACGCAACAACTGCCTTATTCGGCTTTATGCTTCTGTCACTCAAGCAACCCACTATAAGGGAATCATGAACGTATTGCAACACCATATAGCGGGAATCCTGCACGTGTGCGCGGCTCGGAAGGCACCATAGGACAACACTAAAATAAACATACAACTCAAACCAATCTAGATCATCAATCAACCCAAAGGACAAAAGAAATCTACTCAAAACATCATAGGATGGCAACACATCATTGGATCATAATATGTGGCATAAAGCACCTTATTCAAATAGGGGATTACAGCGGGGTGCTGGAGAGTGGACCGGCTAAAGGAGATGAGGATGGTGATGAAGAAGGTGATGTTGATGAAGACAATCACCGCGGCGATGGTTCCCCCGATGGCACTCTGACACCACCGGGAGAGAGGGGGAGAGGTTTTCTCCCC
The DNA here is from genome assembly GCA_022496015.1 of Hordeum marinum. NCBI lineage: Eukaryota > Viridiplantae > Streptophyta > Magnoliopsida > Poales > Poaceae > Hordeum > Hordeum marinum. Next base: position 377,158,967 of record CM039678.1, on the reverse strand, counting down.
TTGTGCTTCCTCCTTCATGGCCTTCCCCCTTTGTGGGGAGAGGTTCTCCCTCTCGTCCTGGGCCTCCATGGTGTTAATGGCCCCTCCGGGACAATGAAGATGGTCTCTGGTGATGGTGACCTCCTCCACCAGGGTGCCGGAGAGGGCCAAGATTGGTTTTTTTGTGGCTCTAGAGGTGTGCAGCGGCGGAACTCCTGATCTAGGTTCATTTTTGGAGGTTTCAGCATTTATAGGAATTTTTAGTGTCGGTCCCACATCCAGAAGGTTCCCGAGGAGGTCACAAGCTCGCTAGGCGTAGCTACGGGGGGTGGCCGCGCCTGGCAGGCTTGTGACTCCCTCGGGACTCTTCTTCAGTATATTTTCGCTCCAGTATTTTTTATATTTTCCAAAAATATTCTTCCTAAATTTTCATCCCATTCCGAGAACTTTTATTGCTGCACAAAAACACCACCACCATAGTTATGCTTAAGACATCGTCAGTCCGGTTTAGTTCTAATAAAATCATACCAATATCATATAGAATTATTGTAAACAAGGCATGAATACTTCATAAATTATAGATGCGTTGGAGACGTATCACCCATCACCCAAGCTGTTCATTCAAGCATCACAACAAATTCCAAGTCTTCGGACTTATGGGATGTTAAACAGTTACCAGGAGAGTCGATTCATCATTTTTGGGCTAGAATCCTCCTCGCTAGAAACAAAGTACGAGGTCTTAGTGACCAGGATACAATGGCAACCTTCAATCGCAATTGTCATGACGAATGGATTCTTAATGCCCTGGCTCGTCGGGACATTCGTGACTTCACCGAGCTGTCGGACTTGGTACACAAATATTGTGCCATGGAAAGTGCCTGGCAAGCCGAACGACTATTTTCGGAACCAACCTTTACCGAGTACCCTAACGGAGATCAGAAAAATAGGTTACCTTTGAAGCAGCCAGCCAAGCTCCAACCCGCCTAAAAGAGAAATAGGCCCCTTACAGGGGTGAGAAATGTCCTTGACAGGCTATTGGATAAACTATACCATATACATTCTGTATTGTTGAACACAAGCCCGACTCACAGCCTTAGAGCTTGCTGGGTCGTCAGGTGCTACCTCTTGAGCTTGTGTTGGTTTTCCCTTGAGGAGGAAAGGGTGATGCAGCGAAGTAGATAAGTATTTCCCTCAGTTGTTGAGAACCAAGGTATCAATCTAGTAGGAGGAACAAGCAAGTCACCAATGGATGCACCTACACAAACAATCAAACTCTTGCACCCAGTGCTATAAAGGGGTTGTCAATCCCTTCATGATTATTTGCAAGGATAAGATCCGGTAAAGATAGATGTAAACGAGAATGGAAAGTAAAAGGTAAATAAATTGCAGCAAAGTATTTTTGGTATTTTTGGTTTATAGATCTGAAAGTATATTATGGAAAGTAGACCTGGGGAACATATGTTTCACTAGAGGCTTCTCTCCTGAAGGCAAATATCATGGTGGGTAAACAAATTACTGTCAAGCAATTGATAGAAAATCGAATAATCATGTAGTTATCCAAGGCAATGATCATGCATATAGACATCACATCCGTATCAAGTAGACCGAAACGATTCTGCATCTACTACTATTACTCCACACATCGATCGACTCCTGCCTGCATCTAGAGTATTAAATTCATGAAGAACAGAGTAATGCATTAAGAAAGATGACATGATGTAGAGGGATAAACTCAAGCAATATGATGAAACCCCCATCTTGTTACCCTTGACAACAACAATATAATACGTGCCTTGCTACCCCTACTATGTAACTGGGTGAGGACACCGCAAGATTGAACCCAAAACCAAGCACTTCTCCCATTGCAAGAATTACCAATCTAGTTGGCCAAACCAAACGAATAACTCGAAGAGACTTGCAAGGATATGAAATCATGCAAATAAGAATTAAGAGGAGATTCAAATAAGTGTTGGGGAACGTCGCATGGGAAACAAAAATTTTCCTACGCTCAGGCAAGACCTATCCATGGTGATGAGCATCTACGAGAGGGAGAGTGAATCTACATACCGTTGTATATCGCTAAGCGGGAAGCGTTAAGAAACGCGGTTGGTGTAGTCGAACATCTTTGCGATCCAAATCACCGAGCGTCCCGCGATCCAATCACAATCCGTCCCGATCAAGCACCGAATAGACGGCACCTCCGTGTTCAGCACACGTACAACTTGATGATGATCTTTGCCTTCTTGATCTAGCAAGAGGGAGCGGAGAGGTAGAAGAGTTCTCCAGCAGCATGACGGTGCTCCGGCGATGGTGGTGGAGCTATTTCGGCAAGGCTTCGCCTAAGCACTGCAGAAATCCGATCTAGAGGAGAAACTATGCACTGGAGGAACGGGTAGCACGTGGTTGAAAATCTTGTGCCAAAACCATAAAACCCTCTAGTATATATAGGAGGAGAGGAGGAGGAGGCTTGGCTCCCAAGGAGCCAGCCCTTGGGTTGGCCAAACCAGGAGGGAGGAGTCCTCCTCCTCCACTCCTAGTAGGATTAGGACTCCTTCCTAATTTAGCCCTTTTGCCCTTTTCCACCTTTTTCCTTTTGGGCTTTTTCTTCCCAGCTGCATGGGCCCATTGTGGGACTTCCTCCGGCCCACTAAGGGCTGGTATTCATCCTCCCACAGCCTATGTAGCTTCTTGGTCGAAATACCCCTCCCGATGGTCTCCCGGTACACTACCGGCACTCCCGGTACACTACCGATGAGCCCGAAACATTTCCGGCGACCAAAATAGGACTTCCTATATATCAGTCTTTATCTCCGGACCATTACGGAGCTCCTCGTGATGTCTGGGATCTCATCTGGGACTACAAACAACCTTCAGTCACCACCATACATAACTCTATACTACCAAACCGTTACCAAACCTTAAGTGTGCAGACCCTACGGGTTCGAGAACTATGTAAACATGACCGAGACACCTCGACGGTCAATAACCAATAGCGGGACCTAGATGTCCATATTGGATCCTACATATTCTACGAAGATCTTTATAGGTCGAACCTCTATGTCAAGGATTCAGTTAATCCCATATGATGTTCCCTTTGTTCTTCGGTATGTTACTTGCCCAAGATTCGATCGTCGGTATCTCCATACGTAGTTCAACCTCGTTATCGGCAAGTCTCTTTACTCGTTCCGTAATACAAGATACTATGACTAACACTTAGTCATAGGAAAAGGTGGAAAAAAAAGGGAGGAATCCTAGTCCTACTAGGATTTGAGGAGAGTCCTCCAATCCTAATAGGTTTGGCCGACTCCTATGGGGCCTTGGCCTTGCGCCAGCCCTCCTCCTCCCTCCCTCCTATATATATTGGTGGTATTGGGTGTTTTGCACTAGATTTTATGGCCACGTGCTACCCGTTTCACTGGTGCTCCTCTAGATCGGATTTCTGTAGTGCTTAGGCGAAACCCTGTCGGAATTGCTCCACCACCATCGCCGGAGCACCGTCACGCTGCCGGTGAACTCTTCCTCCTCTCCAGTCCCTCTTGATGGATCAAGACGGTGGATATCGTCATCAAGCTGCACGTGTGCTGAACGCGGAGGTGCCGTCCGTTCGGTGCTAGATCAGAAGGACCGCGATCAAGATCGCGGGACGGATCGTGATGAGTTCACGGGATGGATCGTGATTGGATCGCGGGACGGATCGTGATGAGTTCACGGGAAGGATCGTGATTGGATCGCGGGACGGATCGTGATGAGTTTGTGGGACGGATCGTGATGAGATCACGGGATGCTAGGCGATTTGGATCGCGAAGACGCTCGACTACACCAACCGCGTTTCTTAACGCTTCCCGCTTAGCGATCTACAAGGGTATGTAGATCCACTCTCCCTCTCGTAGATGCTCATCACCATGGATAGGTCTTGCGTGAGCATAGGAATTTTTTTGTTAAGCATCTACTAGAGGGAGAGTGAATATACTTACCCTTGTAGATCGCTAAGCGGGAAGCGTTAAGAAACACGGTTGGTGTAGTCGAACGACTTCGAGATCCAAATCGCCGAGCGTCCCGCGATCCAATCATGATCAGTCCTCATGAAGCACCGAACGGACGGCACCTCGCGTTCAGCACACGTACAGCTTGATGACGATCTCTGCCTTCTTGACCCAGCAAGAGGGAGCGTAGAGGTAGAAGAGTTCTCCGGCAGCGTGACGGCGCTCCGGCGATGGTGGTGGAGCTATTCCGACAGGACTTCGCCTAAGCACTGCAGAAATCCGATCTAGAGGAGAAACTATGCACTGGAGGAACGGGTAGCACGTGGCTGAAAATCTTGTACCAAAACCCTAAAAACCTCTAGTATATATAGGAGGAGAGGAGGAGGAGGCTTGGCTCCCAAGGAGCCAGCCCTTGGGTCAGCCGAACCAGGAGGGAGGAGTCCTCCTCCTCCACTCCTAGTAGGATTAGGACTCCTTCCTAATTTAGCCCTTTTGCCTTTTTCCACCTTTTTCCTTTTGGGCTTTTTCTTCCCAGCTGCATGGGCCCTTTGTGAGACTTCCTCCACCCCACTAAGGGCTGGTATTCATCCTCCCAGAGCCCATGTAGCCTCTTGGGTCGAAATACCCCTCCCGATGGTCTCCCGGTACACTACCGGCACTCCCGGTACACTACCGATGAGCCCGAAACATTTCCGGTAACCAAAATAGGACTTCCTATATATCAATCTTTACCTACGGACCATTCCAGAGCTCCTAGTGATGTCTGGGATCTCATCTGGGACTCCAAACAACCTTCGGTCACCACCATACATAACTCTATACTACCGAAATGTCACCAAACCTTAAGTGTGCAGACCCTGCGAGTTCGAGAACTATGTAGACATGACCAAGACACCTCTATGGCCAATAACCAATAGCGGGAGCTAGATTTCCATATTGGATCCTACATATTCTATGAAGATCTTTATCGGTTGAACCTCTATGTCAAGGATTTAGTTAATCCCGTATGATGTTACCTTTGTTCTTCGGTATGTTACTTGCCCGAGATTCGATCGTCGGTATCTCCATACCTAGTTCAACCTTGTTATCGGCAAGTCTCTTTACTCGTTCCGCAATACAAGATCCCGTGACTAACATTTAGTCACATTGCTTGCAAGGCTTATTGTGATGTTGTATTACCGAGTGGGCCTTGAGATACCTCTCCGTCACACGGAGTAACAAATCCCAGTCTTGATCCATGCCAACTCAAAAAACACCTTCGGAGATACCTATAGAGCACCTTTATAGTCACCCAGTTACGTTGCGGCATTTGATGCACACATTGCACTCTTCCAGTGTCCGTGAGTCAGATGATCTCATGGTCATAGAAACATATACTTCACATGCAGAAAACTGTAGCAATAAACTGACACGATCATATGCTACGTTTGTAGTTTGGGTCTTGTCCATCACATCATTATCCTAATGATGTGATCCCGTTATCAAATGACATCACATCTTAATGGCTAGGAAACCTTGACCATCTTTGATCAACGAGCTAGTTCACTAGAGGCATACTAGGGACAAAGTGTTGTCTATTGACCCACACATTTAATGTGTTTCCAATCAATACAATTAGAGCATGGATAATAAAAGATTATCATGAACAAGGAAATATAATAATAAACACTTTATTTATTGCCTCTGGGGCATATTTCCAACAATTAGATTCATGAATAATCTGAACATAAACTCACAATTCATCGGATCTTGACAAACACACCACAAAAGAGGATTACAACGGGAGAGGTCTCCATGAAGATCATGAAGAACATGGTAGTGAAGATCAAAGAGAGAGAAGAAGCCTTCTAGCTACTAGCTATGAACCCGTAGGTCTGTGGTGGACTACTCACGCATCATCGAAGGGGCAATGGAGTTCATGTAGATGCCCTCCGTGATCAAAACTCTCTCCGGCAGATTACCGAAAAAGGCTCCAAGATTGGATCTCTCGGGAACGGAGGCTTCCGGCGGCGGAAAAGTATTTGCGTGGCTCGTTCTGATGTTGGGGGAATATTTGGGAATTTATAGGCCAAATATTAGGGTTAGGAGACCTGTCGGGAGACTACAAGCCTGCTAGGCTTGGCCAGGGGGCCCCGCGCCTAGCATGCTTGTGGCTCCCTGGCAGGGTCCCTGCCGTGCACTCCAAGCCTGGTTGATTTGTTTACTTCCATAAAAATTCCTTCTGAAGGTTTTATTCCATTTGGACTCTGTTTAATATTCCATATCTACAAAACTCAAAAACAAGGAAAAAACAGAAACTAGCACTAGGCTCTAGATTAATAGGTTAGTCCCAAAAATAATATAAATAGCATATTAATGCATATAAAACATCCAAAACAGATAATATAATAGCATGCCATCATAATAATTATAGATATGTTAGAGACGTATCAGCATCCCCAAGCTTAATTCCTGCTTGTCCTCGAGTAGGTAAATGATTAAAACATAATTTTTGATGTGGAGTGCTACCTAACATATTTATCCATGTAATATTTTTTATTGTGGCATGAATATTAAGATCCGTAAGACTCAAAACAAAAGCTTAATATTGATATAAAAACAATAAGGTTTCAAGCGTACTAGCAAAGCAATTGTATCTTTTAAAAATATAATGGCAAAAGAAAGTTATCCCTACAATATCATATGGTTTGGCTATGCTACATCTTCCCCCACACAAAGTATTTATATCATGCACAACCCCGATGAAAAGTCAAGCAATTGTTTTCACACCTTTATTTTCTCAAACTTTTTCAAATCTCACGCAATACATGAGCGTGAGCCATGGATATAACACTATAGGTGGAATAGAATATGATGGAGGTTGTCAAGGAAAGGGAGAAGATAGTCTCACATCAACTAGGCGTATGCATGTGCTATGGAGATGCCCATTAACAGATATCAATGTGAGTGAGTAGGGATTGCCATGCAACAGATGCATTAGAGCTATAAGTGTATGAAATCTCAAAGAGGAACTAAGTGGACGTGCATCATGAAGAAAAAATTCCACTAGTTATATGAAAGTGACAAAATAGGAGACTCTCTATCATGAAGATCATGGTGCTAGTTTAAAGCACAAGTGTGGGAAAAGGTAGTAGCAATGTCCCTTCTCTCTTTTATCTCATTTTTTATTGGTGGGCATCTAAGATATCTTATTTTTTTTATTTGGGCTTCGCTGGCCTCTTTTATTTTTTTCATAAAGTCTAGAATCTCATCCCCACTTGTAAGGGAATCATAGCTTCCATCATCCTTTCCTCACATGGGACATGCTCTAATAATGATAATCATCACACTTTTATTTACTTACAACTCAATAGAAAATTACAACTCGATACATATGATAAAATATGACTCTATATGCAATATGGAAGTGATGGTGCATGTCATAAAAGGAAACGGTGGAAGTTGCATGGCAATATATCTCAGAATGGCTATGGAAATGCCATAATAGTTAGGTATGGTGGCTGTTTTGAGGAAACTTATATGGTGGCTGTTTTGAGGAAGGTATATGGTGGCTGTTTTGAGGAAGGTGTTTGTTGTACCGGCGAAATTTGTGCGGTACTAGAGAGGCTAGCAAAGGTGGAAGGGTGAGAGTGCGTATAATCCATGGACTCAACATTAGTCATAAAAAACTCACATACTTATTGCAAAAGTCTATTAGTCATTGAAGCAAAGTATTAAATGCATGCTCCTAGGGGAGAGATTGGTAGGAGTTAACCATCACGCTCTCTCGATCCTCACACAAAGGTCGACAATCTACAAACAAGTCATGCTCCGACTTCCTTACATAACGGTTCACCATACATGCATGCTAAGGGAATCACAAACCTTTACACACGTATTTTTACCAAATCACAATTACATCTTAACATTACCATCTTTATATCTCAAAACTTTATGCAAGGAATCAAACTTCTCATAAATACTCAATGCACTTAGTATGGAAGTTTTTATTATATCCCTCTTGGATGCCTATCATATTAGGACTAAATTTATAACCTAGACCAATTACCATGCTGTTTAGAGACTCTCAAAATGATATAAGTGAGGTACGAGAGTTCAAGTATTTCTATAAAACGCAAACACGACCGTGCTCTAAAAGATATAAGTGAAGCATATAGAGCAAAATTGCCTAACTCAAAAGATATAAGTGAAGCACATAGAGCATAGCGTGTCCTTCTCAAAAAATTTGTGCATCAAGTATGATTGTGGCAAACTAACAAGAAAAGACTCATATCATACAAGACGCTCCAAGCAAAACACATATCATGTGGTGAATAAAAATATAGCCTCAAGTAAATTTACCGATGGATTAAAGACGAAAGAGGGGATGCCTTTCGGGGCATCCCCAAGCTTAGCCTTTTTGGAATCCTTGAATATGACTTGGGGTCCCTTGGGAATCCCCAATCTTAGGATCTTTCCACTCCTTATTCCATATTCCATCAAATCTTTACGCAAAACTTCAAAACTTCACAACACAAAACTTAACAGAAAACTCGTGAGATCCGTTAGGATAAGAATAAATAACCACTTTAGGTACTATTGTGAACTCATTATTTATTTATATTGGTGTTATACCTACTGTATTCTAACTTCTCCATGGTTCATACCCCATATTACAACCCAAAGATTCATCAAAACAGGCAAACAACTCAAAGAAAATAGAATCTGTCAAAAACAGAACAATCTATAGCAATCTGAAAACTTCGTATACTTATGTAAATCAAAACATTCTGACCAATTAGTAATACCTGGGAAATTTATATATAAATCTTGTGTAAAAATTTCAGACTCATTAGACGCCCTAAAAATTTAGAAAATTCCTAGACTAAGCGTAAAGTTTTTGTTTTTCAGCAAGATCAAATCAACAACCACCATAGATCACCCCAAAGGTTTTACTTGGATCAAACACTAATTAAAACAGAAAAACACAATTAATATAAAATTAAAAATGTGGTAAACACTCAAAAATAGAAGCAAAAAATAGAACACAAAAATAAAATTGGGTTGCCTCCCAACAAGCGCTATTATTTAACGCCCCTAGCTAGGCATGATGATTTCAATGATGCTCACATAAAAAGTAGTAACTGGAATATGCAAGAGAGCATCATGAATCTCATGAAAAGTGCATTTAATTGAAACCAACTTCCTATGCATCGGGATTTTGTGAGCAAACAATTTATTGGAACAAGAATCAACTATCATAGGAAGGAAAGACAAGTATGACTTCAAAACTTTGAACTCATAGAGAGGAAGCTTGATATTATTGGAATTACTACAAGCATATGTTCCTCCCTCATAATAAATTTCAGTAGAATCATGAAGGAATTCAACAATATAACTATCACATAAAGGATTCTTTTCAAGATCAATTATAGCATACAGGTCATCACCAAAACTTGGGAAACAAAAAATTTCGTCTTCATCACGCATAGCATACCCAAGCTTGTGGTTTTGCATATCATATGAATCATATATATTCAGAGAATTCATACTAACAACACGACAATCATGCTTTTCATTCAAGGAACTATCATGAATCTCCTTCCAAATTTTTTCTTTCAACACGTCATCAAAATTTCCAGATTCATGATTTTCAAACAAAACTTCATAGAGATAATCAAGTGCACTCACCTCACTAGCAATGGGTTCATCATAATTTGGTCTTTTGAAAATATTAGCAAGTGTATGAGGATCCATATCAATAGATTTTTAGCAAGTGAAGATGCAAGCAAATAGAATGCACATGGCAACACAAGCAAACATAGCAACGAAAAGGCGAACGGAAGAAGGCCGAATAAAAAGGCAAATCTTTTTTTTGAAAATCTTTTTAGAGGTGGGGGAGAGGAAAACAAGAGGAAAATGGTGTCGTGGGAATGAGTCTAACAGTAGATATCGTGGGAATGAACACCTATGAGATCATGGGGATCCCTTTTGGTTTGACAGGCTCGCACAAAGAGCCGGTCTGGTAAGCAACGCACGGGGAGTTTTTACCCAGGTTTGGGCCACACGGGTGCATAAAACCCTACTCCTGCTTGGTTATATTGATCGTGTTCTAGGGTTGTAGCTATATGAGCGCCATGAACGGCTGCTACGTGAGCTTGGTAACCTCCAGTTGTCTAACTGGCAGGCTATCCGGTTCTCTAACCTTCTAACCTTTCACACCCCACCCCTATGTAATGCCCTAGGATTCCTTTTATACCTAAGGGGATCCCAACAGTGGCGTATAGTATGCACACGGGATGCACCGTGTTATAGTGCTATCGTACCTAACTTTGACGGAGTAGGACAAGAGCATTCAATGCACCATCAGGCACTTCAGTCCACCAGTGGGACGTGACGGGGCCCCGTCCCATCGGCGCCACTTAGCTCCCTCCAACATCAATGCCTCGACACACTCTAGGTGAATTGACACCTGGCCTGTGTGTTGGTGGTGCTTGCCGGGGCCTTGCCTTGTCGGGACCTTGCCTTGCCGGGGGCCTTGCTTCACCTGGAGGCTCTATAGCCCTCCCGGTAAGGTCTTGCCGGTAGTCTTGAGCCTTCTGTGCTTGTGCTTGACAAGTATTTGCTGGGCCTTGCCACCGGGGCGACTACTACTTCCCGTGCACGAATAAGGGGGCACTAGATGGCCCAAAAACTCTAGTTCACCGACAGGAGCCCCCAGGCCTGGGCCATACACGTCGTGAAGCGTTGTTGGGCTAGGCCCAACCAGTGCACAGGCACGCATGGCAGGGCCTTGCAGTTGTGATCATTGCATTCACTGTGTTTCCCCATGATGCCCATTAAGTACGGGTAGTGGGATACGTGTGTGATGTCTACTACACAACCTTCTTCTTGTAGACTCGTGTTGGGCCTCCAAGCGCAGAGTTTTGTAGGACAGTAGCAATTTTCCCTCAAGTGAATGACCTAAGGTTTATCAATGTGCAGGAGGTGTAGGATGAAGATGGTATCTCTCAAAGAACCCTACAATCAAATAGCAAAGAGTCTCTTGTGTCCCCAACACACCCAATACAATGGTAAGTTGTATAGGTGCACTAGTTTGGCGAAGAGATGGTGATACAAGTGTAATATGGATGGTAGATGTAGTTTTTTGTAATATGAAAATATAAAAACAACAAGGTAACAAATGGTAAACGACGAGCAAAACGTTGTATAAATGCTTGGAAACAAGGCCTAGGGTCCATACTTTCACTAGTGCAATTTCTCTCAACAATATTGGCATAGTTGAATCTTATGTAAATACCTCTCGTGCGACAAAGAGTTCACTCCAAAGTCACAAAACAGCGGAGAAATAACAAAGAAATTATTGTACGGTACGAAACCACCTCAAAGTTTTCTTTTCTGATCAATCTTATGAGTTGTCCCTATGATGGTCACAAACAACCCTAGAGTTCGTACTAAGATAACACCTTAAGACAGACATCAACCAAAACCCTAATGTCACCTAGATACTCCAATGTCACCACAAGTACCAGTGGGCTTGATTATACGATATGCATCAGACAATTTCAGATTTATTCATCTAGCACAAAGAACTTCATAGAGTGCCCCAAAGTTTCTACCGGAACGTCAAGATAACAACGTGTGCCAACCCCTATGCATAGATTCCCATGGTCACGAAACCCGCAAGTTGATCACCAAAACATACATCAAGTGGATCAATAGAACATCCCATTGTCACCACAGATATCCCATCGCAAGACATACATCAAGTGTTGTTAAATCCTTAAAGACTCAATCCGATAAGTAAACTTCAAAGGGAAAACTCAATTCATCACAACTAGATAGAGAGGGGAAACACTCCATATGATTCAATCTATATCAACAAAGCTCGCAGTACATCAAGATCATGCCATCTCAAGAACACGAGAGAGAGAGAGAGATCAAACACATAGCTACTGGTACATACCCTCAGCCCCGAGGGTGAACTACTCCCTCCTTGTCATGGAGAGCACCGGGATGGTGAAGATGGCCTCCGGTGATGGTTTCCCCTCCGACAAGGTGCCAAAACGGGCTCCCGATTGGTTTTTCATGGCTCTGGAGGTTTGCGGCGGCGGAACTCCCGATCTAGGTTCTACGTTGGGGTTTCTAGAATATTTGACGATTTATAGAGCTGAGATGGAGGTCGGTGGACTCCCGAGGGGCGCACAAGCCTGGTGGTCACGGTCAGGGGGTGTCCGCACCCCTAAGGCTTGTGGCCTCCTCGGGAACCTTCTGGCCCAGCTCTTTGCTCCAGTATTTTTTATATTTTCCAAAAATATTCTCCGTAAATTTTCAACTCATTCCGAGAACTTTTATTTCTGCACAAAAACAACACCACGGTAGTTCTGCTGAAAACATCGTCAGTCCGGGTTAGTTCTAATAAAATTATACCAAAATAATGTAGAATTATTGTAATCATGGCATGGATACTTCATAAATTATAGATACGTTGGAGACGTATCAGTGCGTGGCACGGCCATCGAGTTTTTCAATTATCGTGTCAGGTCTTTTCTGCCACGCGCGCCGCATGCATAGCGGGGAGCTAGCAACGGGCGCCCGTGATTTAAAGTCCCTGAGAAAAGGTTTTAACTGCGCCATGGATTGGGCGGGACGGTTCTTGTTTGCCCCGTGATCGAGGGCGACGCTATTGGAGGAGGCGGGCGGCGTCCTTTGGAGTAGGGGAGAGCCAGCCCCCGCGCTTCCTCATATAAATTGGGGACAACAGGGGTGGAGCTCATCCATCCTTCTTCCGCCCTTTGAGTGCAAAACTCCGTAGTACGCCCCCCTCATCATCTCAATCTTGAGGTAGCGCCCACCCTTCACCATGTACAGGGGGCGGGGGCGACCACCTTCCTCAGCTGCGAGGAGGAGCTCTCGTCGGGATCATGTCGCCGCTTCAGCCGTTGAAGCGAAGGGAGGCTCGAGTTTGCGTGGTGGAGGAGGCGCGAGCGGTCATGGCCGTCGCGGAGGCCGAGGTCAGGGGAGGCGGAGCGCTGCTCCACCCCATCCTCTGACGCCAGGCATCTCCATAGAAGAGGCCCATGCCGAGGGGACGGCGCTGGACTTTGTCCTCGAGCTGGGCGGTCCCCTCCGGAGCCATCTGTGCCTCCCATGCCTCTTCGCTAGTGCGATGGAGGACGACGAGCCGCCCTTCCTATGGCTGTGGGTGGCAGGGTGTTGTAATGGCGCGACGCGGATGGACGTTTAGTACCCAACGCACCACATGATGTTCCTTAGGCGTGGTAGGAAGACCTTCGCCCGTGCCCACAATCTCCAGGTGGGGCACATTCTTCATTTTAAAATGACGGAGGCCAATATGCTCTCCATCAAGATTTATGGGAGCTCCGGCATCCACCTCAGCTGCTGCGAAGAGAGCGCGGGCAGCGGCGAGAGCCTGTCCTCCGGCAAGAGTGACAGGGAGGACAGCGGTGAAGACAGCGGCGATGAGCCCGGTCTTCGGGCGGTCAAGTCGAAGCCCGAAGATTTGAGATCGGACTGACCGCCGACCGCACCACCATTGCCAGCCTCATGCCTCTCCCCCTCCCGGCAAGATGTCCTTGTCAGGTGCTTCAATCCCGGGCGCTGCCTCATCTTCCAGCTGGGTCTTCCAGCAGGCCCGTGGACTTTGGCTTCTAGGGTCCATTCCCCTTTCCGCCCACTCTAGCTCTCTCCTCCGCACAATGCTAGTCCAGGAGGGGCCAGGTTCTTGCCTACCCATCTGGCAGCCCTGCTCATCCACATAGTGCTAGTCTAGAGGGGTCAGGCCGGGCTTCTGCCGGGGGCCTCTTGCCATCTTTTTCTTCTTGTATCTCACCTCTCCTTTCCATCTTTTTCTTCTTGTAATCTCCCCTAGGGGAGAAAATCAAATAAAGATGTACTTAGAAAAAGCGATATCTTATGTAAATTTCAACCTATCTGAAAAACCGTATGTTATCTTCCTTGTTAAACTGTTTATGTGTATGGGATTTTCCCTACGCCCTTTTTGGAAGAATCCTGCCAGCGTGTGTAGCCGTACCGCAAGCGCTTTGAGTAACGGGTCCTTAGCAGCCTACTAGTAGTGCCACTGCCGGCAAGATACCTCGGCGTCCTTGCCGCGGCCATTCAAGGCGCCGGCCTTACTCGACAACGGGATAAGGGCGCGAGCGCTATCACTTGGATCATTGAGCAGACTCGAAATGAAACAAGGAGCACGGGCGATGCCACTTAAGCCGTTGAGCGGCCCCGAATGCAGTGAGGGCGCATCCAATCGCGACAAGGTTCCCACGTGTGTAGGGTTTCCATACAGAATTCGAAATCGCTCAAGGAAAATAACTATACGACAAGGATTCACATGGAGTTTTTGCAACTTATTTTTTTGTTGCCTTTCTCCTTCCGGCAAGTTTTTTTTGGGACGTCACTCATAAGTATCCGTACAATCATTCCCCCCAGCAAAGCTACACGCGAGGGGTCCTTCTGTCCTTTGAGAAAAAGAAAGAAGAGAAAATATGGATATGGAACCTTGGCGGTCCGTTAGTCCTTGCTAGGATTCTGCGCATTGCAATACCTCAAATAAACATGCACATAAGTAAACATGAGAATCGAACAGGATTGTGGAACACTTATCTTTACTTAACTATGCACAGGGCCTGAGCCTGGCTTTGTACCAAGGATTACATGCTTCAACGGGAAGACTTGTACAAAAGGTGGTTGCCGGGGCTGGCCCAACAATCGTGCCTCATGGTAGAAGTTTCAAATATGCTCGATATTCCAGGAGTTGCTCACCGGAACACCATCCTCAATCTCCAGGAGGACTGCGCCGGGCCTAGTGACTCGTACTACCCGATAAGGGCCTTCCCACTTCAGCGTCAACTTGTTTGGATTCTTGGCGGACTGAACTAGCCGAAGAACAAGGTCTCCTTCCTCAAGAATTCTGGCATTGACCTTGCGGATATGGTAGTGGCACAAAGCTTGCTGGTAGCACACAACTCTCATAGCAACCTGAAGACGGTCTTCCTCAAGGAGTGTCGCATCGTCTTGCCACAACTACTCTTGCTCCAGCTCATCATAAGCAAGCACTCGAGGAGACCCGTATATGAGTTTCGTGGGGAGAACTGCCTCCGCCCCATAGACAAGGGAGAAGGGTGTTTGTCCTATAGCTCGATTTGGTGCCGTCCTGATTGTCCAAAGAACCACTGGCAACTCATCAATCCAGTTCGTTCTGCACTTGTGCAGCCTATCAAAAGTTCTTGTCTTGAGGCCTCGCAACACTTCAGCATTAGCCCTTTCCGCTTGGCTGTTGCTCCTTGGGTGGGCAACAGAAGCAAAACAGATTCTGTTGCCAAGGTTTTGGACATACTTCATGAAGGCGCGGCTCGTGAGCTGTGTGCCATTGTCAGTGATGACCCTGTTGGGAACACCAAAGCGGCATACTAGCCCTTTGAAGAACTTGATGGTTGACTGTGCCGTCACCTTTCTCACTGCTTCCACTTCTAGCCACTTTGTGAACTTGTCGATTGCTACGTACAAGTACTCAAAGCCCCCCGACAGCACGGGGGGAAGGGCCCAGGATGTCGAGCCCCCAGAACAAGAATGGCCAGGAGAGAGGGATCATTTGAAGTGCTTGTGCTGGTTGATGTAATCTCTTTGAATGAAACTGGCACGCTTCACATGTGGTTACTAATGCTGTCGCATCCTGGAGGGCGGTGGGCCAAAATAAGCCTTGCTGGAATGCTTTTCCGGCAAGGGCCCTTGATCCAATGTGGGAGCCACCTATGCCTCCTTGTATCTCTGCCAACAGCTCCAGTCCATCTTCCCGGAAAATGCATTTGAGTTTCACATCATTCGATCTTTTTCTGTACAGGACGTTGTCTATGAACTGGTTCATATTAGACCAGCGGGCTACTCTCTCTGCTTCTTCTTGTTCCCCGAGAAGTTCTCCTGTCTGAAGGAAATGGACAATGTGTTGCGCCCATGCCGGATCTTGTGGCTCGACAACAAGGACTAAAGGCGTATCCTCTGCTGGGGTAGCATTTTCCTCGACGACAAGGGCTTGAGCCCCTACTGGGGCCTGCTGCACCCCGGCAAGCCTAGCGGGAGTGCACGCTTCCATGTCAAGAGCCTGGGGCTCCGCCAGAGCACGGTGCTCACCGATAAGCCTGTCGTTCTCTTCGGCAACTTCCTCACTAGCGGCTCCTGGGAGCTCTGCCGGGGAATGCTTGCCGGAGTTTAACTTTCTTCTCTTCTCTTGTCCAGTTGATGGTGTCACGGAGGGTTGATTTAGTTGGAGCAAGAAAGTTCCTTGTTCCACAGGTAACTTAAGGGCAACACACTTTTACAGGCCATCGGCAACGTTGCTCTCTACACGTGGAACATGCTCCATTTGTAGGCCGTCAAAACGTTCTTCCAACTTCCTCACTTCATCTACACAGGCTTCCATCAACAGGCTCTGGTAATCTTTGTTCACTTGCCTAACGACAAGTTGAGAATCACCCCTGACAATAAGTTTCTTGATCCCAAGGTCTGCCACGATCCTGAGACCGGCAAGCAGCCCTTCGTACTCAGTAGTGTTGGTCGTTGATCTCTCCTAGGGAAAGTGCATTTGGACCACATATCCAAGGTGCTCTTCGGTGGGTGCGACAAGCAGCACTCCAGCTCCAGTGCCTTGTAGCGAGAAAGCTCCATCAAAATACATGATCCATTTTCGATCAGTCTCCTTACCAGGGAGAGTTGACTCTGGAATCTCTTCATCCGGCGTTGGGGTCCGTTCTGCAATGAACTCCGCCAAGGCCCTGCTCTGAATGGTCGAAGTGCTTTCAAACTTAAGACCAAAGCTTGATAGTTCTAGGGCCCACTCCATAATCCTGCCGGTAGCTTCTAGGTTTCGCAATATCTGCTGTAGTGGGAAGCGGGTGACAACGGTGATATCATCTTCTTGGAAGTAATTGCGCAACTTCCTCGAGGCCATAAGAAGGCCGAAGAGCAATTTTTACACGCCAGAATACCTTGATCTTGCCCCTTGTAACAAGGAGCCGACAAAATAGACTGGTTGCTGCACCACTTTCTTCTTCTATACTATCTCTTTTAACTGCACAGATCCTTCTTTGTCGGCACCTGACCCTGCCAGAGACTGTCCCGGTTTGTCACACGGTGGTCCTGCTGTTGTTGCCGCGTCTTTGTCAACTTCTCTTTCAGCCACTAGTGCAGCACTCACCACTTGATTTGTTGCCGCCAGATATAGCAGCAACGGCTCTTGTGGTTTTGGCGTGACTAGGACTGGCAGAGAGGAAAGGTACTTCTTCAAATCCTGCAGCGCCGTCTCCGCTTTCGGATTCCATTTCATCAGACTTGCCTTCTTCAAGATTTTGAAAAAAGGCAGGGCACGCTTAGCAGATTTTGAGATGAACCTACTCAGAGCAGCAACACGGCCGGCAAGGCGTCGCACGTCCTTGACTCATCTTGGTGCCTAAATTTTCTCAATTGCTTTGATCTTGTCGGGATTTGCTTCAATTCCTCATTGAGACACAAAGAACCCGAGAAGCTTGCCAGATAGGATGCTGAATACACATTTCTCGGGGTTGAGCTTCATGTTGATCTTGTGCAGGTTGGCAAATGTTTCTTCCAAGTCTGGTATGAGCGTAGCCTTGTCCTTGATTTTGACCACTATGTCGTCCATATAAGCCTCCATATTTCTATGTAGCTGGGGCTCAAAACCAATCTGGACTGCTCTTGCAAAGGTAGAACCAGCGCTTTTCAACCCGAAAGGCATATGCAAAAAGCAATACGTACCACATGGGCTGATAAATGTTGTCTTATCTTCATCTTCGTTGGCCATAAAAACCTGATGATAACCGAAATAGGCGTCAAGGAAAGACAACAAATCGCAACCGGCGGTGGAGTCCACAACCTGGTCGATGCGCGGCAAGGGAAAAGGACCCTTGGGTAGGATTTGTTGATGTCTGTAAAATCAATTCACAACCTCCATTTACCATTTTCCTTGCGCAGTACAACCAGGTTTGCCAACCATGTCGGATGGAGTACTCCTCTAATCAAGCCAGCTGCTTCTAGTTTCTTGATCTCCTCGGCAATAAATTGTTGCCGCTCCAAAGCTTGCTTCTGGACCTTCTGCTTGACGGGCCACGCGTGTGGGTAGATGGCAAGGTGGTGCTCAATCACCTTCCTAGAAACATCGAGGATATCAGATGGTTGCCATGCAAATACATCGACATTCACCCGCAGGAAGGCGATGAGCGCGCTTTCCTATTTGTCATCAAGGGTGGAACTTATGGTGAAAGTTCCCCCCGTGCCATTCTTCCTGGCAGGCACCTTCTTGGTCTCTGGTGGGGTAGCCTTGGACTTTTTGCTCTTGTCGGTGGAGCTCCCTGGCACATCGTCCACAGTAGTGCAACACCCCAAAGAGGTGAGTTTGCCGGACTGTGCGCTAGAGGCCTTGCCGGTCTTCTCCCCCAGGAGCTTCAGCGGCAGGTGCTGCGCCTGCGCCTTATAGAGTTGGTTAGCACAGATAAGCATGCTTTTCTTATCGGAGTTGATGGTAATGACGCTCATTGGTCCGGGCATCTTCAGCATGTTGTAAGCGAAGTGGGTGGCCGCCATGAACTTGGCCAGTGCTAGACGCCCCGAGAATGCCGTTGTATGGCAATGAGATCTTGGCAACATCAAAGATGATCTTCTCCGTTCTGAAGTTGATATCGCTCCCGAACGTCTCCGGCAGCGTGATCTTGCCCCTCGGCTGAGTTCTTCCTGAGTTGACCCCTTGGAAGGTGCATGTCGGCTCGAGATCTTCATTGGGAATTTGCAACCTTTGGATGACATGGGGTGAGATCAGGTTCAGGCTGGCCCCACTGTCGATTAACATCTTCGTCACCTTGAGGTTGAGGTATGTTGGTGAAACAAACAACGGCAAGCACCCTACCTCAGTTATGCTATCTGGGTGGACCTCGGCGTCGAAGATGATAGGAGAGTTAGACCATCTCAGAGGTTTCTGGGTACTGATAGAGGGCTCTGCCGCATTAACCTCGCACACCAACTGTTTGAGTTGGCAGTGAGAGGAGTGTGACGAGGTGCCTCCCACTATGCACATCATCTCTGTAGCCTTCTGAAACTCAATCCCACTGGACTTGTCGTTGTCTTCTGCATCATCATCCTCTTATTGCTTGTCGTGGCCACGGGCGGGCTGGTCCTTCTATTGCTTGGGCTTGCTTCGGTGACCTCCTCGGCCAATACGCTTCTTGCCGGACCCCTCAACACCATCCCGATCCTTCTCCTTGTCTCACCTCTCATATTTGGCCCTCTGCTTCTCGGAAAGCTGCTCAACTTGCCGGTAGTCTTGGAGGTCGTGGCCTTTGGTGTAGTGGATCTTGCAATATTGCTTGCCAGAGTCTTCTGGCTTCCCGGCAGCCGCCCGGGCATGGTAGGAGGCGCACCCAGCAACATCGTTGCTGGGGTCATCGACCTTGCCTTTCTTGGCGACGCCGGGGTTGCCGGATGCCTCTACAGCAAGTACGGTCTTGCCCTTGCGCTTCTTGTTCTATCGCCGACCCTTCTTTCCCAGGACGGTAGTATCCTCATCTTCAAAGTCGACCTCTGCGCGGGCATCTTTGCCGGGGAGTCTTCCCCCTTCTTCAGCCTGCGCGCACTTGTCTGCCAAAGCATAAAGCTCGGCGACGTCCCTGACTCTGTTCATCGCCAGCTCTTCCCGCATCCTGCGGTTGCGCATGTTTTGATGGAATACGCTGATAACAGCGGTAGGGTGAACGTCTGGGATGTTGTGGTGAATGCGGCTGAACCTCTGGATGTACTTGCGTAGAGTTTCACCTTCCTTCTGGGGGATGATGTGCAGATCGCTCTCTTGGCCAGGAGCTTGATGACCTCCGTTGAAGGCGCCAACGAACTCATGACACGGGTCCGCCCATGAAGTGATGAACCCCTCCAGAAAGTGCATCAGCCATGACCTGACATTGGGCTTAAGCACTAACGGGAAGTAGTTGGCCAATATCTTGTCGCCGCGGCCCCCGGTAGCCTGCACCGCAATGGTGTAGACGCTCAGGAACTCTGACGGATGGGTCTTGCCGTCATACTTCTCTGGTACTTCTGGTTTGAACGTGTGGGAGTTCGGACACTGGACTTGCCGCAGCTCATGGGTAAACGCTAGACAGCCCACCTTGTAAGGTAGCCTGACAGGGTACCCCGACACGGACTTGTCTAGAGTGGGCCCCGAGTGCCTGTCCAACGGGAGGTGCGCTTCCCGTCGCCGCTCGATCGCGGTTCGGGCGTCTTCCTTGCCACGTTCCCAAAGAACATGACGTTGATCGCAGCGCGTCCGTGGGTCAGATGACGCCATTGAGTAACCATCATAGGCGTCGGTCTGTCGGGTCGGCGACCGGCAATGCTGTCGTGGAGGAGAGTGGGCCAAGGTCGCGCCGACTCCGAGCACTTCACCACTGTCCTGAGGAGGCCCTGTGGGCCGAAGCTTATCTGCGACGCCGAGGAGGCTCTGAATGGTGGATCTCCATTCATCGAGCTTCTCCGCAGCAGGAGGAAAGTTCAGGAGTAGTTGCGCCCGCGCCATCACTTCCTCCGACGTGGTCGGCAGCGAACGGCGGGAGGAACGCGAGGTGCTCTGACTCCTAACCGTGTTAGAAGTAGCACCGCCGCGGTCCTGCATCGGCATGCCACTCCCGCTTGCATGTTGGTCCCGTGCATCTTGGGAATGATGCATAGGAGCTTTTCCGTGGGGACATTGAGAACAACGGGTGCTGTGCAGCTGCTCTCCACGCGCGTCCTGAGAAGGTCGCGCCGTAGGCGCTGGCGTGGGTGCCTTGGAAGATACTCGTCCGCCCCCGGAGTTTGACGTACCACCCACGGGCGGTACCGCTCCGTCCTGAGACCCAGGGAAGCGGGTGTTCCACCATCGCCTTGGGCGTCTCTGCGGCGAGCGTCGCTGCTTCCTTGGCCTTGGTCACCGGAGCTTCGCGGAAGTTCCGAACCTCCGCCTCCTCCTCCACCCGCGTCCATGCTGTCTCCTGTCCGTGCAGATACAGGGACGGCGGACGTCAATGGGCCAACTGTTGTCAGGCCCTTCTTCTTGGGGCCCATGGTGATGATGAAGCTGGGGCGCGAATTACTAGAACGGGTTCGCATCACTCACGCGCCCCCTACCTGGCATGCCAAAGATGTCGTGGGAACGAACACCTATGGGATCATGGGGATCCCTTTCGGTTCGGCAGGGGGCGGGCTCGCACAAAGAGTCGGTCTGGTAAGCAGCGCACGGGTAGTTTTTACCCAGGTTTGGGCCGCACGGGTGCATAAAACCCTACTCCTGCTTGGTTATATTGATCGTGTTCTAGGGTTCTAGCTACAGGAGCATCATGAACGGATGCTACGTGAGCTTGGTAACCTCCACTTGTCTAACTGTCGGGCTATCCGGTTCTCTAACATTCTAACCTTTTACTCCCCACCCCGTCTGTAATGCTCTGGGCCTCCTTTTATACCTAAGGGGATCCCAACAGTGGCATATAGTGTGCACATGGGATGCATAGTGCTACAATGGCATAGTAGCTAACTTTGATGGAGTAGGACAAGAGCACTCAATGCACCGTCAGGCACCTCAGTCCGTCAGTGGGACGGGATGGGGGACCGTCCCATCGGCGCCGCTTAGTTCCCTCCAACATCGAAGCCGTGACACGCGTCCAGGTGAATCGAAGCCTGGCCTGTGTGCTGGCGGTGCTTGCCGGGGCCTTGCCTTGTCGGGACCTTGCCTTGACGGGGGCCTTGCTTCACCTGGAGGCTCTACAACCCTCCCGGCAAGGTCTTGCCGGTAGTCTTGAGCCTTATGTGCTGGGGCTTGACAAGTCTTTGCTTGGCCTTGCCGCCAGGACGGCTACTACTGCCCGTGCACGAGTAAAGGGGCACTAGATGGCCCAAAAACTCTAGTGCACCAACAGTAGAAGATAGGGGTACGAAAGGAGAGGGCAGTGTCCTAGCTACGACGAGGGTGTACATACTGATGGATGAGTTCAGGCCCCTCTTGTGGAGGTAACAGCCCTATGTCTCAGTGCTCGGGAGCTCTTGTCGTGTAGGAAGTATGAGTTACAGAAGGTGCCAACCCTTGTGCCAGAGGGGAGGGGTGGCTTATATAGAGTACGGTGCCCCTCATAAGTGCCAGGCTATCACGCCCAAGATGCGCGCCTATCCATATTAAGGCACGGGGGCCTTGACAAGGGATAGAGGTGCATCTCGCCGTTCGCAAGTATAGCATCATTACATCATACATTTAAGAAGAGAGGAGTATATGAGTTGGCTTACACTCGCCACATGCTTAATTACAATTCCACACAAGAGTTCAAACATCAATATGAAGACAGGGTCCGGCTATGGACGAAAACAAACGATTAAAGCAGATGTAATGATACTATCTTGCTAGTCCCGAAGATCACGACCACGGTCCTATACTCATGTGGATACGTCATGTACATCCTGCCGTGTTCCTCGTCATACTCCCACTGGAGCTGCATCATGTCATCTGTCACGAGCTCATCTGTACCTGTACCTGGATTGTTGCAGTAATCTGTGAGCCACGAGGACTCAGCAATCTCGTGCCCAGGTGCCGAGACTATTCAAGCTTAAAGGTGGGGATGGGTATGTGTTTAGTTTGCAGAAGCACTAAGCATTTATGGTGGCTAATCTTACGTAACATGAAAGTAAATATGTGGTCTACGATAAACGATAGAATCTAGAATGACCTCTATGAGATCTTGAACACTTACTTACGTCAATCATAACCCCACCGTGTTCTCTCTCGGTTCATGTTAACGAGCACAGACGATCATGGTTACTCACACAGTTGGTGCGTTTTATTAGAATTTACTTCAAGTTAACTATAACCGGGTGTTAAACAAATATCCAAGTTGCCACATAACCGCAGGCACGGCTTTCCGAAAATTTTGACCCTGCAGGGTTGCTCCAACTAGTCCATCATAAATTAACCACACTCCGCGGGAATAGCCTCGACCATGGATCTCGTGATCATCCTAGGCAACTCCAAAGGAATTCCAACACCTCGAAATAACCCGAAGAAAGTCAGAGCCCCTCACGCAAGACACTCGATAAAGGTAAAACAAATCAGGCAAGACCTCCCGGCGTGTTGACGAACCCTATAAGAGCCGTGTATCTCGTTTTGAAGACACGACGGATGAGCGATGGTTACCACGCCAATCACCGAGTTGCCCCGGGCGGCATTAATAAGCTGCTCTGGGTTGGACCAACACTCATGACGAGCACTGGCCTGGGTTGTTGATTAATCCATGGGGTTGCAAAGCCCTATGAAATTTTTATTAAGTTATTAAGAAAATGTAGTACCAAAGTTGGGTCTTGCCAGATAAGTTTTAATCTCAACCGAATAAACAAGGGGGTCCTCATAAGAACCCCGAGCATGTTAGGAGCGCAAAGTATGGAAACATAACACCTGTAACAAGAAACCATGGCGGTAACAGCGGAACAAAACACCTAGCAGAAGTCCAAGCCTTCCATCAATACTAAGATATATATGTGCATTAAATTAAATAACAGATAATGTTGTGATATGCCAAATCCATGTTATCACATGGAACAACCTGTACCTGCAACTAGAACGCTATAAGAGGGACTGAGCGGCGGTAACTTAGCCAGTCAAAGGTTTGCTAGGATTTGGAGGGTTAGAGGCTATCATGGCAATTAGGAGGCTGACATTCAAGTGGTAGGTAGTGCGAAAGTAGCGATAAGAGCGAGGCAACTAGCAAGCGAAAATAGTATCGGGATCCGGGTACGATCATCTTGCCTGTTGGTTCTTTCGTGGAACAAGTAGCGAGATCCTCGTAGTTGTACTCACCTGGCTCTTCATACTCAGGTTCAACGTTCGCGTCTACCCAAAAGAAACAAAAAGAATAAACAAACAACCACGGTGCAATGCACAAGCAAGAATGATGCATGCTTATTTGAAGAGTTTTAGCATGACAATCCTAACTAGTCATGTTTCACATACAAAGGATTGGTTATTAATGAATCTGGACAGAACCTTATGTTAATTTATTTAGACATGCATGAACATGGAATATATGGATGCATCATGCAAAAACGATAGAAATGCATATGTAGAACATAAGAAACGGAGTTATGGTTCTCACGCTACGCTCACGGTAAGATACGAAGGCAAAACACAAGGCAAGAAGGCCCTGGGCTATTCCTTGGCATTCCAGGGTAGCCACTGGTTAGGCAATGAAAAACCAACCACAATTGAGCCAAAGATCAAGCAATTCCATGGAGTATAGCTCCCACAAGTCACAAAACACTCACACAAACAATCTGCCACAAAATAGTAACATGGAAACTTTCACAGCCAATAACTCTAGCTACAGGAATCCTACAAACACAACCAAGGCATTGCCAAAAACTACATAACATGCTTATGAACTTATCCAACTACACAATTTGGAAAGGAGGCACACATCAATGAGCATGAAGATCACAAGTTGGCATGACGAAACAGAATTTTAGGGACTTGGAGAAAATAACAGTTTTCTGGGATCTGAGTTAATCTGATAGCAAGTTGACAGCAGAAACTAATGGTGTTAGAGACCACCTCATGGCATGAAAATTAACAGGATGGTATAGGACAACATCTACTTCAAAACACTAGCACTGAGCTTGAGCTAATACTCAACATAATATAGAACCACTCTTCATGGCATAAAATAACAACAGATTCTTAGACTTAGAAATATTTAGCATGGTGAAACAGTAACATTAAGTTAGCTACTTTGCAGCCAATTTCCCACTTATATGGGTGATTCTCATGACAAACAAAAATACCATGGCATAATAGGTATAAAACACTAACACTTCCATGTTGGCACACCCACCAAAGCAAGCATGGATAAAATCATGCAAAAACGACAAAGCAGCATTATAGCAGAAAATAGTAGTTTTATAAACTTGCTCAAAAGTAAAATCTAATTGCACCAATGGATTCCTTGGGTGATTATACCCCAAAATCATATGTCACACTCATATACTTGTACTTAACATCATACCACAACCTAGCGTGAAAAACTAGCACAAGAATCATATATGAGTTATATGCCACTTATTTCCACATATAGGGGCTGCCATAAATGGCATGTCCATAAAAGGATATAATCCATAAATGTAATATTTTCACAAGACCCACAATAAGCATAGCAAACGATTAGATAACAAAATAAATAGAGGAGGGGTCCTCTTGTCTTGGATAAGGCTCCTCATGACACACTTGTCATACACCTCACACACACACTCACATTCATGCACACACACATAGCTACATATGCACAAGTGCATATGGTCACACCCACACTTATGTACACACACACAACTATGTGTGTGGGCGCTCATCACACACACACATATGTGCACACATATATGCACAAGTGCATATATGCACATACACATGGATTTAAGCACCACACACACACATACATACCACATCAGAAAAGAAGAAGAAAAAACAAAATGAAACAAAGTAAAAAAGGGGGGTTGGGGATCGAACCCCAGGCCTACTGGCCTGAACCCCCGAGCGCACACCACTGCGCTACGATTCGATTCTTCACAGAAGGAGGCTTCGAGCCCATAAGTACTAACACTTCACGCGGCTAACTGACAAAACTGAAGCCTGGCACACCAGCGATAGACAACAGCGGAGCCGATGAATTCCAGCGGATACAGGGGGCATCTGGCGACGCGGAGTTGCAGGCAGGACCGGGGAACAATGGGGAGTCCATTCCCCCGTTCGCCTCGCGACGAGGGGGGCGGTGGCGATCCCTCAAGGCCACACCTTTGGCCGGCAGCGTCATGACTACAGCGGTGATGATCACCTACACGGGTAGGAAGGCATGCGGTGTCGGCTACTCACCGAGGGGGGGACGACGATGCTCGAACGCGGCAAAGAGGAAGAAGGCAGCGAAGACGCGTCGGCGACGAAGGGGAAGAAGAACGCCGGCGATGACCCGATCCTTGTAGACGACGGAGATGCGGCACCGAGGTGCTCCTCACCCCCTAGCGGCGGGAATGGAACGCGATGAGCACCTGCGTGCTCCACGTCATCTCCACCAGCGATGAGGGCCATCGGAGACGCGGCAACGATGGCGAAGACGACCGGTGCACCCTCTCTGAACTTACCTGACGTCTCTCTGAACTCACCTAGGGGAAAGAAGCAAGGGAGGGGGAGAAACCTGGAGAGGGAGATGGGAGTGGTGGCGGCTGGGAGGAGGAGAGGAACCCTAGGACGAATGGGCACGCACGTCGAGGGGGGGGGGGGTTAAATACCCCGAAGCTAACGGCGATGGATGATGAAAAGGGACGGCGAGCGCGCTCTCTCCTCTGAAGATTCTGACGGAGACGATGGCAGGGTAGGTAGCAGTCCTGCGTGCGGCTGGGCCGCACGGGAGCCTCCCGGGCCGCGAGGGAAGGGATGCGGCCCACTCACTCTCTCTCTCTCTCTCACAGAACCATACCAGCAGGTTTTTCCCTTTTTAAAAATAGAAAGAGGACAAAACAATTACCCCAAGGAAAATGGAGAGGAATATTTTAGAAACAAAATACTTTTGTGATGAGAAGAAAAACCTCCACTTATAAAAAATGAGAAGGGTATTTTTAGAGCAAGTATTTTTCACACTCAAATAATTAAAAGGGGATGTTTCTTTTGAAACCAAATTAAAACAAGGCTCAGACCTTTATGAGAGCAACACACGTTCACTCAAAGAAATAATACCTAACACCAGAACATTTTTAACAAATGAAATGCCAATTTAATTTTATCAAGTGGAATAATAGTGGGAATAAGAGGGGTTTTAGGCATGTTTGAAAATTAGGGGGATGAGAAGGAGTTGTTGCACCACCCACACTCTAACCACATCACACATCACAAGATCACTCCCAATCACAACAAGGTCACATCACAAAACAAAGGCATGGCATGATGATGAATGATATGATGCATGATGCATGAATGCATGAGACACAGCAAGACATTGAGCAACTCATTCATTCAACACATGACAACAAGGGTTCACATAGGTTTACAATGCCATACAAGGGTAGGGGCAGCACTTGGGCTGTCACAACTCTCCCATGCTACAAGAGGATCTCGACCCGAGATCGAGGAACGAAAGAACTCTAGAAATTCAGAATGGAGAAGGTCCTGACGTTCCCAAGTAGCTTCTTTGTCGGAATGATGAGACCACTTCACCTTGAGGAACTTGATTGACTTGTTGCGAGTCTTGCGCTCAGTTTCTTCGAGAATAGCCACTAGATGCTCATGATAAGAGAGGTCTTCTTGGAGATCAATGTCTTGGAGGAAATGGTATGCTTGGGAGTCTTGAAGCACCTCCGGAGCTGAGAAATATGGAAGACATCATGCACATTTGTTAAATTTGGAGGAAGCTCTAGTTGATATGCAAGTCCACCTGTCTTGCCAAAAACTTTGAAAGGACCAACAAAACGAGGAGCTATCTTCCCTTTAATTCCAAACCACTGAGTGCCCTTCATGGGAGAGACTCTAAGACAGAAGTGCACTCAGTGGTTGAGCTTGCGGAAGAAATCCTTGCGAAATCATTTGAAGGTTGAGCTTGCGGAAGGCTTCACAAAGATCGGGTTGAAGAGGCTTCAAGATGAGACTGTTGCAGTACGCCTTACGACTGAGCGCGTCTGCAATGACATTTGCTTTTCTAGGAGTATACTCAATGCTTGGATTGAAGTCCTCAAGCATTTCCACCCAAGCACGCGGTTCACCGCCCTGGTGGGGTGGATCCAGGGGGATTTCCTCCCGTCGACGGTCATAGCTGCGGATGTCAAGAACCTTGTCGTTGACGGGCTCATAGCCGAAGGCTCGTGGAGGCTGTCGGAGGGGGAAATCGAGTCGGATCCGAATGAGCGGGAGCGGGTCCTCCTCCTCACCCACGTTGAGAGAGGTTTGTCCATGCCCCCATCCTTTCTTTCGAGGGTTTCTAAATTTCTTTAGATCCCAACTCCATCATTTTCCTCCAAATGCAATCTCTTATCTTGCTGCTTTCATCACCATGTGTGAATGTTTCTTGGGTTGTCCCCCCCATTGGGGCTTGTTCAAACACATCTTTACCATCATATCTTAGTCGGTCAAAAAGGCCAACCCTGAGGATGATAAGACCCATCTCATCCAATTATGTGGTGGCTTGGGGATCCAAAAGAGGGCTAGGAGTGCCTTTCCATCCATGAACTTCCCAGACTCTGTTAGGGGTTGGCAGTCGACCTGGTTCTACTTCAAAGAGTAGCATCTCCCAACATGTCGACTGGTCTTTCCCCTTTCATGTTAGATCGACCCACCGTTCCCAAATCCTTGAAAGTGTTGGATGGGGAGAAACTCCAAGTGGGGATCTTAGTGGATGCCGTAGTGGCCATTGTCCGTGGCGGAGTGACTGGCATGGACCTTCTGGAGACATTCCTCAGTAGACAGATCCAGCCCCTCCAGGCAAGGGACCATGCTATGTGGCGTTACTCAGGCCCCGAAGACACGACTCAGACTTACTCAAAGGAATTCCCACAGAAAACTGTCAAGCAATGGCTTCAGAGCATCACTGGAGCTTGCGACAATCCCCTGGGAGGCAAGAGGATCCAGCCTTACTCTGCTGAGAATCCACCAAAGAATCTGGTAAATTATATCTTTGTCGACCGCCGTACTATTCTGTCGAGTGGTTAAATCATCGGTCGACTAACTTTGTTGTTTGAATCTTGTAGGAGCGGACAAACATGTACTCACCCGTACCAAACGGGAGGCAGCCCGAAGATGGAGGGGAGAGCGAGGGCAACAGTGTGGACTTCTATTACGCCAACGGTAGTGAGGATGACTACTAGGGCTCAAACAAGGACGAAGAAGAAGTCGACTTTCCTCCGCGCACTGAGCATTGCTCCAAGATGCATCAGGACCCTGCGACTTCCCTAGGCAAGGCCTTGGCGTTGAATGAGAGGAGCCTGAAACGGGACTGGACCTCAACAGTCGAGTCGAGTGAATGGGCCGCAAAGCAGCCCAAGACCGACCACCGCATGAAAATCGTTGTGCCCGTTATCTCAACGTAAGTGCTCACTTTCTTCTTTCACTGTTGTATAGGACTTCAAATTCTTGCTGACCGAGTGGAATTTGGTCTACCAGAGCCGCTACCTCAGTGACGTCGCCTCTACGGGATGGAGATGATAAAATGGATGTGGACACTACCGACGCGGCCACTTCTTAACGAGGTAAAAGAAATCTTCACTCAGTTCTGTTTCTTGAAAATGATTTGCCGATTGAATAAGCTAATGCTATCAATTGATGTTTACAGAGATCATTCAACTAGAGGGTGATGAAGAGCCACCTCTGGGTACGAGGGGTGAAGGTGTGACCTCTGGCACCCTGCACGTATGCACCCGAAGAACGTCCTGAGCCAAAACCGAGCTCGCGGCTCCTTTGTCGACTGCCCCACTAGCTGCTTCAACCATCGTGGCCTCGACACCAATCGAACAACTCCAGGCCACCTCAGCTACTCCATCTACAACATCAATTCAGTTGGTGACTTTCTATCCTCTGCACCACATCCCAAAATACCAAACTAGAGATGCCTAGGGGGCCATGATCCAAGCGGAGCAGATGATGCTACGCACAAAGTTGGCGTACAAAGCCAACAAGCTAGCTTATGATACCAGCATGGCGCTTCGCACCAACGTCCGAGTATGTGCGATTGTAAGTGCATTTCCAATTGAAGTCCTCAAGAATTTCCACCCAACGAGACTGCCAAAGATTAAGATTGGGTTGAGTGAAAATATACTTCAAGATCTTGTGATCGGTACAAGATCGGTGTACACCTGAACTGGTCTACCCAACTGTTGGAAATATGCCCTAGAGGCAATAATAAATTAGTTATTATCATATTTCCTTGTTCATGATAATCGTTTATTATCCATGCTATAATTGTATTGATCGGAGACTTAAATGCATGTGTGGATACATAGACAAAACCATGTCCCTAGTATGCCTCTAATGGACTAGCTCGTTGATCAAAGGATGGTTAAGGTTTCCTAGCCATGGACATGAGATGTCATTTGATAACGGGATCACATCATTAGGAGAATGATGTGATGGATAAGACCCAAACTACAAACATAGCATATGATCGTGTCAGTTTATTGCTACTGTTTTCTGCATGTCAAGTATATGTTCCTATGACCATGAGATCATGCAGCTCACGGATATCGGAGGAGTGCCTTGTGTGTATCAAACGTCGCAACGTAACTGGGTGACTATAAAGGTGCTCTACAGGTACCTCCGATGGTGTCTGTTGAATTGGCAATGGATCGAGACTGGGTTTTGTTACTCCGTGTAACGGAGAGGTATCTCGGGGCCCACTCGGTAATGCAACATCACAATAAGCCTTGCAAGCAATGTGACTAATTGTTAGTTGCGGGATCTTGTATTACGGAATGAGTAAAGAGACTTGCCGGTAACGAGGTTGAACTAGGTATGGAGATACTGACGATCGAATCTCGGGCAAGTAACATACCGAAGAACAAAGGGAACGATATACGGGATTAACTGAATCCTTGACATAGAGGTTCGACCGATAAAGATCTTCGTAGAATATGTAGGAACCAATGTGGACGTCCAGGTCCCGCCATTGGTTATTGACCGTAGAGGTGTCTCGGTCATGTCTACATAGTTCTCGAACCCGCAGGGTCTGCACACTTAAGGTTCGGTGACGTTTCGGTAGTGTAGAGTTATGTATGGTGGTGACCGAAGGTTGTTCGGAGTCCCGGATGAGATCCCGGACGTCACGAGGAGCTCCGGAATGGTCCAGAGGTAAAGATTCATATATAGGAAGTCCCAGTTTGGTTTCCGGAAAAGTTTCGGGCTCATCGGTAGTGTACCGGGAGTATCGGTATTGTACCGGGAGTGCCAGTAGTGTACCGGAGGACCTCCGGGAGGGGTATTTCGACCCCAAGAGGTCCATGGGCTGTGGGATAATAATAACCAGCCCTTAGTGGGCTGGGAAAACAGCCACAAAGGCCCATGGCACAGGAGAGAAAGTCCTAAAGCAAAAAGTGGAAAATCAGCTAATAGGAGGCAATCCTACTCCAACTAGGATTGGAGGTGAAGTAGGATTGCTCCCACCTCCTATTTCGGCCGACCCAAAGGCCTTGGCTGCCTCTCCTCTCGTCTCCTCCTATATATACTAGTGGATTGGGTGGTTTTTGGACAGAATTTCCGGCCACGTGCTACCCGTTTCACCGGTGCACAATTTCTCCTCTAGATCGGTTTTCCGCAGCGCTTAGGCGAAGCCCTGCCGGAATCACTCCACCACCATCACCGGAGCGCCGTCACGCTGCCGGTGAACTCTCTATCCTATCCATCTCCTCTCGCTGGATCGAGATGGTGGAGATCGTCATCAAGCTGCACGTGTGCTGAACGCGGAGGTGCCGTCCGTTCGGCGCTAGATCGGAAGGACCGTGATCGAGATCGCGAGACAGTTCGTGATGAGATTGCGGAACGGATCGTGATGAGTTCGCGGGATAGATCGTGATCAAGATCGTGAGACGGATCGTGATGAGATCGCGGGATGGATCGTGATGAGTTCACGGGACGGATCGTGATTGGATCGCGGGACGGATCGTGATGAGATCGCGGGACGCTCGGCGATTTGGATCGCGAAGATGTTCGACTACACCAACCGCGTTTCTTAACGCTTCCCGCTTAGCGATCTACAAGGGTATGTAGATCCACTCTCCCTCTCGTAGATGCTCATCACCATGGATAGGTTTGCGTGTGCGTAGGAAATTTTTTGTTTCCCATGCGACGTTCCCCAACAGTGGCATCATGAGCTAGGTTGATGGTTCGATGAGATCTCGAGTAGAACACAAAAGGTTTGTGGGCGTTGATGCTTGGATTGCTTCCTCCCTTGGTCGTATTTTGGTTCAGCGGGATTGTGAGATGAAGTGGCCCGGACCAACATTACTCGTACGCTTACGAGAGACCGGTTCCCTCGACGCAACTTGTTGCCTAGATGGCTTGCGGGTGGCAGTTTCTCTCACTTTAGTTGGATCGGATTCGACAAAGGCGGTCCTTGAGAAGGTTGAAAAGCAAACTAGTGTATCACCGTTGTGGTTTATGCGTAGGTGAGAATCGTTCTTGCTAGATACCCATAGCAGCCACGTAAAATATGCAACAACAATTAGAGGACGTCTAACTTGCTTTTGCAGGGTATGTTGTGATGTGATATGGCCAATTACATGATGAGATATATGTGATGTATGAGATGATCATGTGATGTATAGATTATCACGACTTGCATGTCGATGAGTATGGCAACCGGCAGGAGCCATAGGGTTGTCTTTAATTATTGTATGACCTGCGTGTCAATCATTAAGCGCTATGTAATGCTTTACTTTATCGCTACGGTAGCAATAGTAGTAGAAGCATGCAGGGCGTGACAACCCCAATGGCAACACATTGATGGAGATCAAGATGATGGAGATCATGGTGTTGTGCCGGTGACGATGGAGATCATGCCGGTGTTTCGAAGATGGAGATCTTAAACACAAGTTCATGGCCATATCATGTCACTTATGAATTGCATGAGATGTTAATCCTTTTATGCACCTTGTTTTGCTTAGTACGGCGGTAGCATTATAAGGTGATCCCTCACTTGAATTTCAAGATGAACTGTGTTCTCCCCGAGTGTGCACCGTTGCAAAAGTTCGTCGTGTTGAGACACCACGTGATGTTCGGGTGTGATAGACTCTACGTTCACATACAACGGGTGCAAGCCAGATTTGCACGCGCAGAACACTCGGGTTAAACTTGACGAGCCTAGCATGTACAGACATGGCCTCGGAACATGAGAGACCGAAATGTCGAACATGAGTCATATAGTAGATATGATCAACATAATGATGTTCACCATTGCAGCCACCTCAACTCACGTGATGATCGGACTTGAGTTGGTGAATTTGGATCATGTATCACTCGAATGATCGGAGGGATGTCAATTTGAGTGGGAGTTCTTAAGTAATATGATTAATTGAACTCATTATCATGAACATAGTCAAAGTGTCTTTGCAAATTATGTTGTAGATTACTAGCTCGCGCTGTAGCTCCCTTGTATTTTTATATGTTCCTAGAGAAATAGAATTGAAAGATGTTGGTAGCAAAATTGCGGACTGGGTCCGTGATCTGATGATTGTCCTCATTGCTGCACAGAAGGCTTATGTCCTTAATGCACCGCTCGGTGCGCCACCCCCTCTAGCGTCGTCTATAGATGTTGTGAACATCTAACAGGCACGTTTCGATGACTACTTGATAGTTTAGTGCGTCATGCATTACGGCTTAGAATTGAGGCTCCAAAACGTTTTGAACGTCGCGGAACATATGAGATGTTCTAGGAGCAGAGATTGTGATCTCAGGCTCGTGCCTTTTTTGCGAGATATGAGATCTCCAACAAGATTGTTTGCTTGTAAGATGAAGGAGAATAGCTCAATCGTTGAGCATGTACTCAGATTGTCTGGGTACTACAATCGCTTGAATCAAGTGGGAGTTGATCTTCCAGATAAGATAGTGATTGATATAGTTCTCCAAGTCACTGTCACTAAAGCTACTAGAACTTAGTGCTGAACTATAATACACCAGGGATAGAAGTATTGATCCCTGAGCTGTTCGCGATGTTTGACACCGCGAAGGTAGAAATCAAGAAGGAGCGTCAAGTGTTGATGGTTAATCAAACCACTAGTTTCGAAAAGGGCAAGAGCAAGGAGGGAAACTTCATGGATAGCAAGTCAGTTGCTGCTCCAGTGAAGCAACCCAAAGTTGAACTCAAACCCGAGACTAAGTGCTTCTATTATGAGGTGAGAGGTCGCTGAAGCGGAACAACCCTAGATACTTGGTAGATAAGAAGGCTGGCAACATCGACAGAAGTATATTTGATATACGAGTTATTGATGTGTACCTTGCTAGTACTCCTAGTAGCACCTGGGTATTGGATACCGGTTCGGTTGCTAAATGTTAGTAACTCGAAATAAAAGCTACAGAATAAACGGAGAACTAGCTAAGGGTGAGGTGACGATGTGTGTTGGAAATGTTTCCAAGGTTGATGTGATCAACATCGCACGCTCTCTCTACCTTCAGGATTAGTGACGAACCTAAATAAATGTTATTTGGTGTTTTGCGTTGAGCATGAACATGATTAGATCATGTTTGTTGCAATACGGTTATTCATTTAAGTCAGAGAATAATAGTTATTCTGGTTACATGAATAATACCTTCAATGGTCATGCACCCAGTGAGAATGGTTTGTTGAAATCTTGATCGTAGTAGTACACATGTTCATAACATTGATGTCAAAAAATACAAAGTTAATAATGATAGTACCACATACTTGTGGCACTGCCGCTAAATGTCATATTGGTATAAAGCGCATGTAGAAACTCCATGCTGATGGATGTTTGGACTCATCGATTTCGAATCGGTTGAGACATGCGAACCATGCCTCTTGGGCAAGATGACTAAAGGACCCCGTTGGATGGAGCGGGCAAGTGATTCATTGGAAATGATACATGTTGATGTATGCAATCTAGGGAGTCTTGTAGCATGCAGTGGATATCGATTATTTTCTTACCTTCACTAATGATTTGAGTAGATATAGTGTATATTTACTTAATGAAACACAAGTCTGAATCGTTTGAAAGGTTCAAGCAAATTCAGAGTGAAGTTTAAAGATCATCGTGACAAGAAGATAAAAATGACCGCGATATGATCGTGGAGGTGAATATCTGAGTTACGAGTTTGGCATACAACTTAAGACAACGTGAAATTTGTTTCACTACTAACGCCACCTGGAACACCATGGTGTGATGGTGTGTCCGAACATCATAGTCATGCTCTATTGATATAGTGCATACTGTGATGTCTCTTATCGTTTTACTACTATAATTTTTGGGGTTATGCATTAGAGACAACTACATTCACTTTAAATAGGGCATCATCTAAAACCGTTGAGATGACACCGTGTGAATTATGGTTTGATAGAAACCTAAGCTGTCATTTCTTAATGTTTGGGGCTACGATGCTTGTGTGGAAAATGTTTTCACATAATAAGCTAGAACCCAAAGCGGACAAATGTATCTTCATAGAATACCCTAAGAACAGATGGGTATGCCTTCTATCTCAGATCCGAGTGCAAAGTGTTTGTTGCTAGAACTGGGTCCTTTCTCGAGAAAAAGTTTCTTTCTAAAGAATTGAGTGGGAGGAAGGTAGAACTTGATGAGGTTGTTAAACCTTTGTTCAACCAGAGAGTAGCGCAGCGCAGAAAGATGTTACTGTGAAGCCTACGTTAGTTGAAGAGGAAGTTAATGATGATGATCATGAAGCTTTAGGATCAAGTTACTATCAAACTTCGTAGGTCGACAAGGATGTGTACTGCTCCTAAGTGGTACGACAACTCTGTCTTGGAGGTCATGTTGTTGGACAACGATGAACCTACGAGCTATGGAGAAGCGATGATGGGCCCGGATTCCGAAAAATGGTTGGAGGCCATGAAATCCGAGATAGGATCCATGTATTAAACCAAGTGTAGACTTTGGTAGACTTGCTCATTGGACGGCAGGTCGTTGAGTACAAATGGATCTTTAAAATGAAGACAGACATTGATGGTGAATGTCACTATTTGTAAAGCTCGACTTGTTGCAAAGATGTTTGTGACAAGTTCAAGGAGTTGACTACGATGAGACTTTCTCACTCGTAGCGATGCTAAAAGTCTGTTGGAATTATGTTAGCAGTTGCTGTGTTTTCAATTATGAAATCTGGCAGATGGATGTCGAAACATCGTTTCCTTAATGGTTTACTTGAGGAAAGGTTGTATGTGATACAACCAGAAGGTTTTGTCAGGCCTAAGGATGCTAAAAGGTGTGCAAGCTTCGGTGATCCTTCCATGGACTGAAGCAAGCATCTCGGAGTTGGAATATACGCTTTGATGAGGTGATCAAAGTTTTGATGTTTATACAAAGTTTATGAGAAACTTGTATTTGCAATAAAGTGAGTGGGAGCACTATAGAATTTCTGATAAGTATATGTGGATGACATATTGTTGTTCAGAAATAATGTAGAGTTTATGGAAAGCATAAAACGGTTATTTGGAAAGTGATTTTCAAAGGAAGACCTGGATAAAGCTACCTAATTGTTGAGCATCAAAATCTATAGAGATAGATCAAGATGCTTGATGAGACTTTCAATGAGTGCATACCTTCACAAGATTTTGAAAGAGTTCAAAATGGATCAGCCAGAGAAATAGTTCTCGTCTGATTTGTAAGGTGTGAAGTTGAGTGAGACTCAAAGCTCGACAACGGCAAAAGAAAGAGAAAGGACGAACGTCGTCCCCTATGCCTTAGCCATAGGCTCTATATTATGCCATGCTGTGTACCGCACCTATGTGTGCCTTGCCATGAGTCTGTCAAGGGGTACAAGAGTGGTCCAGGAGTGGATCACTGGACAGCGGTCGGAATTATCCTTAGTAACCAGAGGACTAAGGAAATGTTTCTTGATTATGGAGGTGATAAAGAGTTCGTCGTAAAGAGTTACGTCGATGCAAGCTTTAACACCTATCCGGATGACTAGTAGTAGCAATCTGGATACGTATAGTGGAGCAGCCATTTGGAAATAGTACCAAGTGGAGTGTGGTAGCAGTGTTTACGGTTTGACATAGAGATATGCAAAGTACACACGGATCTGAATATCGCAGACCCGTTGACTATAAGACCTCTCTCACATGCAAAGCATGATCGAGCCCCAGAACTCATTGGGTGTTAGATTCATAACAATGCGAATCACATGGTGATGTGAACTATATTATTGACTCTAGTGCAAGTGGGAGACAGTTGGAAATATGCCCTAGAGGCAATAATAAATTAGTTATTATCATATTTCCTTGTTCATGATAATCGTTTATTATCCATGCTATAATTGTATTGATCGGAGACTTAAATGCATGTGTGGATACATAGACAAAACCATGTCCCTAGTATGCCTCTAATGGACTAGCTCGTTGATCAAAGGATGGTTAAGGTTTCCTAGCCATGGACATGAGATGTCATTTGATAACGGGATCACATCATTAGGAGAATGATGTGATGGATAAGACCCAAACTACAAACATAGCATATGATCGTGTCAGTTTATTGCTACTGTTTTCTGCATGTCAAGTATATGTTCCTATGACCATGAGATCATGCAGCTCACGGATATCGGAGGAGTGCCTTGTGTGTATCAAACGTCGCAACGTAACTGGGTGACTATAAAGTTGCTCTACAGGTATCTCCGATGGTGTCTGTTGAATTGGCAATGGATCGAGACTGGGTTTTGTTACTCCGTGTAACGGAGAGGTATCTCGGGGCCCACTCGGTAATGCAACATCACAATAAGCCTTGCAAGCAATGTGACTAATTGTTAGTTGCGGGATCTTGTATTACGGAACGAGTAAAGAGACTTGCCGGTAACGAGGTTGAACTAGGTATGGAGATACCGACGCTCGAATCTCGGGCAAGTAACATACCGAAGAACAAAGGGAACGATATACGGGATTAACTGAATCCTTGACATAGAGGTTCGACCGATAAAGATCTTCGTAGAATATGTAGGAACCAATGTGGACGTCCAGGTCCCGCCATTGGTTATTGACCGTAGAGGTGTCTCGGTCATGTCTACATAGTTCTCGAACCCGCAGGGTCTGCACACTTAAGGTTCGGTGACGTTTCGGTAGTGTAGAGTTATGTATGGTGGTGACCGAAGGTTGTTCGGAGTCCCGGATGAGATCCCGGACGTCACGAGGAGCTCCGGAATGGTCCGGAGGTAAAGATTCATATATAGGAAGTCCCAGTTTGGTTTCCGGAAAAGTTTCGGGCTCATCGGTAGTGTACCGGGAGTATCGGTATTGTACCGGGAGTGCCGGTAGTGTACCGGAGGACCTCCGGGAGGGGTATTTCGACCCCAAGAGGTCCATGGGCTGTGGGAGAATAATAACCAGCCCTTATTGGGCTGGGAAAACAGCCACAAAGGCCCATGGCGCAGGAGAGAAAGTCCTAAAGGAAAAAGTGGAAAATCAGCCAATAGGAGGCAATCCTACTCCAACTAGGATTGGAGGTGAAGTAGGATTGCTCCCACCTCCTATTTCGGCCGACCCAAAGGCCTTGGATGCCTCTCCTCTCGTCTCCTCCTATATATACTAGTGGATTTGGTGGTTTTTGGACAGAATTTCCGGCCACGTGCTACCCGTTTCACCGGTGCACAGTTTCTCCTCTAGATCGGTTTTCCGCAGCGCTTAGGCGAAGCCCTGCCGGAATCACTCCACCACCATCACCGGAGCGCCGTCACGCTGCCGGTGAACTCTCTATCCTATCCACCTCCTCTCGCTGGATCGAGACGGTGGAGATCGTCATCAAGCTGCCCGTGTGCTGAACGCGGAGGTGCCGTCCGTTCGGCGCTAGATCGGAAGGACCGTGATCGAGATCGCGAGACAGCTCGTGATGAGATCGCGGAACGGATCGTGATGAGTTCGCGGGATAGATCGTGATCAAGATTGTGAGACGGATCGTGATGAGATCGCGGGACGGATCGTGATGAGTTCACGGGACGGATCGTGATTGGATCGCGGGACGGATCGTGATGAGAGCGCGGGACGCTTGGCGATTTGGATCGCGAAGATGTTCGACAACACCAACCGTGTTTCTTAACGCTTCCCGCTTAGCGATCTACAAGGGTATGTAGATCCACTCTCCCTCTCATAGATGCTCATCACCATGGATAGGTTTGCGTGTGCGTAGGAAATTTTTTGTTTCCCATGCGACGTTCCCCAACACCAACAACAAATGCCTCCAAGTCATTAGAGCATGCACAACTACCGCCAACTCGAGATCATGAGTGGGGTTGTTCTTCTCGGTAGGCTTCAACTAACGCAAGGTATAAGCAACAATCTTCTTATCTTGCATGAGAACACCACCAAGACCTTGGAGAGAAGCATCATAGATAACTTGGAAAGGCTTTAACTGCTCAGTAGGAACAAGAACTGGAGTTGAAGTCAGTCTCTACTTGAGCGTATTGAATGCCACATCACACTCAGGAGACCAAACATACTTGATAGTCTTCTGGAGGAGATTGGACGGAGGCTTAGCAATTAGAGATAAGTTATCCATGAATCTTCTGCAATAACTAGCAAGCCCGAGGAAGCTACGAAGTTGCTTCACATTTTGAGGAGGCTCCCACTTCAAGATTGCCTCAACTTTCTCAGGGTGCACTTTAATGCCTTCGGCAGAGATCACATGCCCAAGGTACACCACTTCATTGAGGCAAAACTCACACTTGGAAAATTGGCATAGAATCGATGCTCTCTTAGCTTGTCTAGCACAAGGCAGAGATGCTCTACATGCTCTTCTTCTTTCTCCGAGAACACAAGGATATCATCCAAATAGACCAAGAGGAACTCATTCTTGAAAGGAGAGAGGATGAAGTTCATCATTCTTGAGAAGGTTGGAGGAGCATTTGCAAGACCAAACGACATGACGGTGTACTCATAAGATCTAAAACTCGTCCTAAAAGCGGTCTTAGGAATGTCTTCTTCGCGAATGCGAATCTGATGATAGCCCATGTGAAGATCAAGCTTCAAGAAAACCTTGGCACCTTTCAGTTGTTCAAACAACTCATTGATGTTGGGAAGTGGGTACTTGTTTCTAATTGTCTTCTTGTTTAGTGGACGGTAATTGACACAAAGCCGATCCGTGCCATCCTTCTTCTTGACAAACAAAACACTACAACCCCATGGAGAAGAACTTTGTCTGATCAGACCTAGACGTTCTTGTTCATCAAGCTGCTTCTTCAACTCTTTCAGCTCTTCGAGGCCAAGTTTATAAGGGCGCTTGCAAACCGGTACAGTGCCGGGCTTGAGGTCAATCATGAACTCGACTTGCCGATGCGGAGGCATTCTTGGCAATTCTTCTAGAAAGACATCTTCATACTCGCAAACCACCAGAATTTGAGAAATCACCCAGATTTGACCCTTCTCATTAAGAGCAAAGAGACGGATTGTGTCATCGCGAGCCGCAAAAATAATCACATCTTCTGAAGGATGAGTTTGCTTGACTTCTTTTGCTTGACAATCAACATAAGCCTTGTTCATAGACAGGAAATCCATACCAAGGATAAGATCAATATCGGAATTTCCGAGAACAATTGGGGAAGCCAAAAAAGAATAATTCCCCATCTTGATAGAAACATCCGGAACAACCATATGCGAACTCATGCACATGCCCAGAGAGACCACACGAAAAGGACTAGCTAAATGCTCCACTAATAACTCATGCATAGCGACAAAAGGCCTAGATATGAATGAATGCAATGCACTAGTA
Source organism: Hordeum marinum (assembly GCA_022496015.1). NCBI lineage: Eukaryota > Viridiplantae > Streptophyta > Magnoliopsida > Poales > Poaceae > Hordeum > Hordeum marinum. Next base: position 377,118,537 of record CM039678.1, on the reverse strand, counting down.
TCAAACAACACTTTTGCAGGAATAGAGTTGACTGAGAGATTACCCATAATCACATCATGAGATGGCTGTGCTTCAACTGCATTCACCATGTTCACCCTGGCTGACTTGGGATAATCACATCACTTTTGCTATCCCAGGCTGCCGCCTGGAACCCATCCTAGATTGAAGAAGAAGAAGAAGAAGAACTCCAAATCAAATCAAGTAACACGCTCACATCAAATCATCGCATTACCTGTACCTACAACTGTTGTTGTAGTAGTCTGTGAGCCACAGGGACTCAGCAATCTCATTTCCAAGGGTATTAAGACTATTAAAGCTTAATGGGTAAGGTATGGTTAAGTGGTGAGGCTGCAACAAGCGACTAAGCATATATTGGAGTGGCTAGCTTACGAGTACAGAGAGTAAAGTATGGTGGTCTACGCATAACGGACATGAGCTAGTAATGATCACTAACTGATCCTGAACACCTACTTACGTCAAACATAACCCCACCGTGTTCTCTTTCGGATAAGGACTCACGAGAAGAGACAGTCACGGTTACGCACACAGTTGGTGTATTTTATTAGAGTTTACTTCAAGTTTGCTATGACCGGGTGTTAAACAAAGTATCCAAGTTTGCCACATAACCGCGGGCATGGCTCTCGAAAAGATTTAACCCTGCAGGGGTGCTCCAACTCATCCATCATAAATTAACCACACGCAGCGGGAATAACCTCAACCACGGATCTCGTGATCATCCTAGGCAATTCCTAAGGAAATGCAACACCTCGAGATAGCCCGAAGAATAATCGTAATTCCTCACTCAAGACGTTCGAGACAGGTAAAACAAATCCAAAAAGGCCGCCTGGCGTGTCGATGAACCCGATAGGATCCGCATATCTCGTTCTCAGGACACGACAGATGGGACTAGCTACAGGGAAAACCAATCCTCAAGTTGCCTCGAGGCGGCCCCGCAGGCAGCCCATTTTGGACCAACACTCATGAGGGGCACTGGCCGGGGTTGTTGATTAATTATCCACGGGGTCCAGAAAATCCCCTATGCAAGTTTAATAATTATTAGGCAAATGTAGTACCAATGTTGGGCCTTGCCAGACAAGTTTTATTCTAACCCGAAAATCAAGGGGGTCCCCATAACAACCCCGAGATTGTTAGGAGCGCTCAATTATGGAACATAACACCGGTTCACAAGTAACTAGGGGCGACAAGAGTGGAACAAAACACCGAGCAAAAGGCCAAGCCTTCCACCTTTACCAAGTATATATGTGCATTAAATTAAATAGCAGCAATAATGTGATATAACAAAAGAAAGTCCATGTTGGCACATGGAAGCAATTGCACCTGCAACTAGAAACGCTATAAGAAGGGCTGAGCAAGCGGTAACATAGACAAACAAGGTTTGCTGGGTTGTGGAGGGGTTAGAGGCTTTTCATGGAAATGTTGGGAGGCTTGTCAAACAAGTGGTAGGTAGCGAGACATAACGATAAAAGACGAGACAACTAGCATGGCAATGATAGTAATGGTATCCAGGGAAATGAGTCATCTTGCCTGAGATCTCGCTCAGAAGAAGACCGAGTCCATGAAGAAGACGAACCAACATAGTCGAACGAATCCTCACACTCCGAACGCTTTCGGAACTCTATCAAGAAGAAGCGATCCGAAACAAACAATCAACACAAGATACACCACAACATATGCAAAACACGATGCACAAACAAATATGATGCATGTCCGTTTTAATATGCAAGGCATGACAACTCACATCAAACACTTCTACACATTAAAGTCGAGCTCAATATGCAACGAGTTGCATATTGACGAAACTCCACGTTCGAATTATTTAGTTCACTCCCGTTAGGTACACGACAATATTAAATGTTGTTAAACATGGTAAGAGGTGAAGCATAAGTAACTATACTATCTAGGCAACTTAAATGAGACCGGAAACAACTTATAGCATTTCCAAAACGACCCCATATGTTAATTTCGAAATTGGTCCAGATCTGAACTAATCATATTTTATATTGGTTAAACAATAGAATAAAGTATACCATGTTATTCTACACATCATTCTAGTCGATTTACATATATAAAACATCTCAAACGGAGCTACGATTCAAAAGATATGAGCAACACAAGATGCACATGCCATGAATGCAAATGCATGGGAAAAACCACCACAAACATTTCAAATCATGAATGCAGCAAGTTATTATGAAACTACATGATATTCTAAGCAAGTTTCATATATGGCATGTCCAAAACAGAGTTACGGTTCAACCACAATCAACAAAACAAGTTTTAGTTGAAATCTGCCAAAAACAGCAACATGGCATTTTGAACACATGAAATCAACAGGGTACAATAATCTAAAATGCACAAACTAAGCATGGGGCAATATTATGCAACATCCACTTTATTTCCTCTTGAAAAATCATATTCAAAACATGCATGGATCACATGGTAGGAAGCTCACAAGGTAGCTACTTGAAAACAGTTTCAGACTTAGTGAAAATAACAGTTTTTGACAGTGCAGTTTTTATCACAAAGGCATATTGACAGCAGTGAAACTATATGATAAACGTCATAAAATGGCATGAAACTTAACAGCATACTAAAGGACAATATCAACTACAAATAACTCCATTATACCTATCACAAAAGAGTTCTAGATTACTAGCAAATCACATGGCAAGACAGCAACAAAATATAACAGATTCCAGACTTAGAAATATTTTGGACCCTCAAAATAGCAGAATTTTTATAGCAAGTTGACAACAACAAAACAACACATAAACATGCATTTATATGACAAGCAAAATGTTCATGGGTTAGGGCACATATCAAAGGGCATTTCTCATGTTGAAACCTATTACAAAACATGCATGGATTAAATCCCACGAAAATGACAAAAGGGCATCACGGCATAAATGACATGCACACAAAAATGCTCAAATGGCAAAACAAAATGCACAGATAAATTCAATGGATTTTTCTACGCCGAAAACATATATAATATGTTTAGGTTCACGTGGAAAATTAATCACAATTAAATATACGAGTATTAGGCCTAATCATCTTTAAGAAATTCATTAATGAAAATAAAATGCAAACATCATGCCAACATTTTTATCATGGATGAAAATGCGGTGCAAATGAGATGAACATTTTTAATATGTGATTTTACTAATTTCAATGCACGGTTAAATAATTATGATAAGGCAATAATATGACATATATGCAAAATGCAGGAAATGACATGTTAATTATTTTAGTCATGGATGCAAATGGCATATTATTAATCTACCCATTTTTCTAATCAGTTTTCATATACAAAACATTTTTATGTGACTTACGGATAATTATATATTAATGTTTAAAAAAATGCAATTGGGCCTATCCAAAAAAAAGAAAAACGCGCAGAGGGGAGTTGGGCTCACCCTGGGCCAACGGCCTGGAGGGGAGATGGGCCTGGCCCACCCGATCCGATCGGGCGCGGACACGGGGGCGCTGCGCGTCGTCCTCCTCTCGTCCCGAGCGGGAGGCCATGGCGGCGGCGGCTGGCAACGACCGTGAGGGAGCTCCGGTGCGAGCTTGGCGACCGACGAGGTCCTACTGGAGAAGGGAGCTCGAGGGTTAGCTCGGGCAGGGGAGAGAAATGGAGAAGGGAGGAAGGAGAGGGCGAGGACTGCTCCGGCAATGGCGGCTCTCCGACGAGGGGCGACCGGTGCGGGCGAGGGGAGGTTGCGGGGGCAGCGGGGCTCCATGGGAGGAGCCGCAGGAGCTATGGCTGCTCTGTGGTTGGCCGGACATGTCCGATTTGACCGCGGACATGTCCGGTAGGTGGGGATTTTGGACGAATTGGACCCCTAATTGCAGATTTGAGGCTGAAAATGGAGGGGGAGGAGAGGATCTCGAGATTGGAGGGGTGTGGGGCTAGAAGGTGGAGTTTGGTAGGGGGTGGCTGCAAAATGGCAAGGGGGAACCCTAGATAGAGTGAGAGCTCTCTCCATGGCTTTATATAGGGGAGGCACTAGGGGTGGCTGGACAACGTCCGTCCGATCGCGATCCCACGACCACGAACGGAGGGAGTGGCTAGGTTGGGCTAGCGGGCTATGTAGAGGGCGTTGGGAGAGATGAGAGGAAGTGCGGCCCGTGACACGAACTTTTTAAAACACCAACACGTCCGATAAAATATCGAGAACCTCACTACTACGACTGTCCGACGGGGTATCAAACGATCTCGGATCGCGACGAAAATCGACAGGCGGTCTAGCTATGACATAAAAAGACCGCATGCCAAGTTTCGACCTAATCCGAGAATATTTTTGCGCGCACTTAAAAACGGTTTTATTTAAATGGTGTCGCGGGCGCGTGCGTGTGTGGCTGGTCTCAAAATGGGCAACGCAAGAATGCAAAGAACCGGCAACTACGAACGGATGCAAGCTTTCGAAAACGGGTGTCGATGCTATGCAGATGATGTGAATGATGCGATGATGAATGCAACAACCAAACGAAACATAGACGAGAATGGAAACACAAGGGGAATCCTCTGGAATCTTCTGGAACGTTGGTCCCGGGCTGTCACATTGACCCTGCAGGGGTGCTCCAACTAGTCCATCATAAATTAACCACACTCCGCGGGAATAGCCTCGACCACGGATCTCGTGATCATCGTAGGCAACTCCAAAGGAATTCCAACACCTCAAGATAACCCGAAGAAAGTCAGAGCCCCTCATGCAAGACACCTGATAAAGGTAAAACAACTCCAGCAAGACCTCCCAGCATGTCGACGAACCCGATAAGAGCCGCGTATTTCGTTGCCAAGACACGACGGATAAGCGATGGTTACGACACCAATCACCGAGTTGCCCCGGGCGGCGTTAATAAGCTGCTCTGGGTTGGACCAACACTCATGAGGAGCACTGGCCCGGGTTGTTGATTAATCCACGGGGTTGCAAAGCCTTATTCAAATTTCATTAAGTTATTAAGCAAATGTAGTACCAAAGTTGGGTCTTGCCAGATAAGTTTTAATCTCAACCGAATAAACAAGGGGGTCCCCATAACAACCCCGAGCATGTCAGGAGCGCAAAGTATGGAAACATAACACCGGTAACAAGAAACTATGGCGGTAACAGCAGAACAAAACACCTAGCAAAAGGCCAAGCCTTCCACCAATACCAAGATATATATGTGCATTAAATTAAATATCAGATAATATTGTGATATGCCAAATCAATGTTATCACATGGAACAACCTGTACCTACAACTAGAACGCTATTAGAGGGGCTGAGCAGCGGTAACTTAGCCAATCAAAGGTTTGCTAGGATGTGGAGGGTTAGAGGCTATCATGGCAATTAGGAGGCTTACATTCAAGTGGTAGGTAGTGCGAAAGTAGCGATAAGAGCGAGACAACTAGAGGGCGAAAATAGTATCGGGATCCGGGTATGATCATCTTGCCTGTTGGTTCTTTAGTGGAACAAGTAGCGGGATCCTCGTAGTTGTACTCGCCTGGCTCTCTGTACTCAGGTTCAATGTTCGCGTCTACCCAAAAGAAACAGCAAGAATAAACAAACAACCATGGTACAATGCACAAGCAAGAATGATGCATGCTTATTTGAAGAGTTTTAGCATGGCAATCCTAACTAGTCATGTTTCACGTACAAAGGATTGGTTATTAATGAATCTGAAGATAACCTTGTGTTAAGTTATTTAGACATGCATGAACATGGCAAGTATGTATGCATCATGCAAAAACGATACAAATGCATATGTAGAACGTAAGAAACGGAGTTACGGTTCTCACGCTACGCTCACGGTAAGATACGAAGGCAAAACACAAGGCAAGAAGGCCCTGGGCTATTCCTTGGCATTCCAAGGTAGCCACTGGTTAGGCAATGAAAAACCAACCACAATAGAGCCAAATATCAAGTAATTCCATGGAGTATAGCTCCCACAAGTCACAAAACACTCACACAAACAATCTGCCACAAAACAACAACATAGCAACTTTCACAGCCAATAACTTGAGCTACAGGAATCCTACAACCACAACCGAGGCATTGACAGAAACTACATAACATGCTTATCAACTTACCCAACTACACAATCTCAAAAGGAGGCACACATCAATAAGCATGAAGCTCACAAGTTGGCATGACGAAACGGAATTTTAGGGACTTGGAAAAAATAACAGTTTTCTGGAATCCGAGTTAATCTGATAGCAAGTTGACATCACAAACCAATGGTGTTAGAGACAACCTCATGGCATGAAAATTAACAGTATGGTAGAGGATAACATCTACTTCAAAACACTAGGACTGAGCTTGAGCTACATATCACAAGATAGCAACCACTCTTCATGGCATAAAAATAACAGCAGATTCTCAGACTTGAAAATATTTAGCATGGTGGAACAATAAACTTAAGTTAGCTACTTTGTAGCCAGTTTCCCACTTATATGGGTGATTGTCATGATAAACAAAAATACCATAGCATAATAGGTATAAAACACTAACACTAACACTTCCATGTTGGCGCATCCACCAAAGCAAGCATGGATAAAATCATGCAAAAACGACAAAGCAGCATCACAGCAAAAAATAGCAGTTTTATAAACTTGCTCAAAACTGAAATCTAATTGCACCAATGGATTCCTTGGGTGATTCTACCCCAAAATCACATGTCACACTCATATACTTGTACTTAACATCATACCACAACCTAGCACGGAAAACTAGCACAAGAATCATATATGAGTTATATGCCACTTATTTCCACATATAGGGGATGCCATAAATGGCATGTCCATAAAAGGACATAATCCAAAAATGGAATATTGGCACAAGACCCACAATAATCATATCAAAGGATTAGATAACAAAATAAATAAAGGAGGGGTCCTCTTGTCTTGGACAAGGCTCCTCATGATACACTTGTCATACACCTCACACACACACATACACACTCACATTCATGCACACACACATAGCTACATATGCTCAAGTGCATATGGGCACACCCACACTCATGTATGCACACACAACTATGTGTGTGGGTGCTCATCACACACACATATGTGCACACATATATGCACAAGTGCATATATGCACATACATATGTATTTAAGCACCACACACACACATACGTACCACATCAAACAAGAAGAAAATAAAACAAAAGGAAAGAAAATAAAAAGGGGGGTTGGGTGATCGAACCCCAGGCCTACTGGCCTGAACCCCCGAGCGCACACCACTGCGCTACGATTTGATTCTTGACAGAAGGAGGCTTCGAGCCCACTAGTACTAACACTTCGCGCGGCTAACTGACGAAACTAAAGCCTGCCACACCAGTGACAGACAACGACAGGGGAGACAAATTCTAGTGGCTACAGGGGGCATCCGGCGATGCGGAGTTGCAGGCAGGACTGGGGAACAACGGGTAGTCCATTCCCCCGTTCGCCTCGTGATGAGGGGGACGGTGGCGAGCCCTCAATGACACACCTTTGGGCAGTGGCGACACGACTACGGCGGCGACGATCACCTACATGGGGAGGAAGGGATGCGGCATCGGCTGCTCACCGAGGGGTGAAGATGACGCTCGAATGCGGCAAAGAGGAAGAAGGTGGCAAAGACGCGTCAGCGACGGAGGGGAAGAAGAACGCCGGTGATGACCCGATCCTTGCGGACGACGGTGACGCGGCACCGCGAGGGAGGTGCTCTTCACCCCCTAGCGGCGGAAATGGAACGCGCCGAGCACCCACGTACTCCATGTCATCTCCGCTGGCGACGAGGGCCACCGGAGATGCGGCGACAACGACGAAGACAGCCGGTGCGCCCTCTCTGAACTTACCTGACGTCTCTCTAAACTCACCGAGGGGAAAGATGAAAGGGAGGAGGAGAAGCCTGGAGAGGGAGATGGGAGCGCCGACGGCTGGAAGGAGGAGAGGAACCCTAGGATGAAAAGGCACGCACGTCGAGGGGGGGGGTTAAATACCCCGGAGCTGACGGCGACAGACGGCAAAAAGGGACGGCGAGCGTGCTCTCTCCTCTGAAGATTCTTACGAAGAGGACGACAGGGCAGGTAGCCGTCCCGCATGCGGCTGGGCCACGCGGGAGCCTCCTCGGCCGCGAGGGAAGGGAGGCGGCCCACTCTCTCTCTCTCTCACAGAACCAAACCAGCAGGTTTTTCCCTTTTTAAAAATAGAAAGAGCACAAAACAATTACCCCAGGGAAAATGAAGAGGAATATTTTAGAAACAAAATACTTTTGTGATGAGAAGAAAAACCTCCACTTATAAAAAATGAGAAGGGGATTTTTAGAGCAAGTATTTTTCACACTCAAATAATTAAAAGGGGGCTGTTTCTTTTGACACCAAATTAAAACAAGGCTCAAACCTTTATGAGAGCAACACACGTTCACTCAAAGAAATAATACCTAACACTAGAACATTTAAAAAAAATTAAATGCCAATTTAATTTATTAAGTGGCATAATAGAGGGAATAAGAGGGGTTTTAGGCATGTTTGAAAATGAGGGGGATGAGAAGGAGTTGTTGCACCACCCACACTCTAACCACATCACACATCACAAGATCACTCCCAATCACAACAAGGTCACATCACAAAACAAAGGCATGGCATGATGATGAATGATATGATGCATGATGCATGAATGCATGGGACAAGGCAAGACATTGAGCAACTCATTCATTCTACACATGACAACAAGGGTTCACATAGGTTTACAGTGCCATACAAGGGTAGGGGCAGCACTTGGGCAGTCACAACTCTCCCACACTACAAGAGGATCTCGACCCGAGATCTAGGAACGAAAGAACTCTGGAAATTCGGAACGGAGAAGGTCCTCACGTTTACAAGTAGCTTCTCTGTCAGAATGATGAGACCACTTCACCTTGAGGAACTTGATTGACTTTTTGCGAGTCTTATGCTCAGTTTCTTCGAGAATAGCCACTGGATGCTCACGATAAGAGAGGTCTTCTTGGAGATCAATGTCTTGGAGGTCAATGGTATGCTCGGGAGTCTTGAAGCACCTTCGGAGCTGAGAAACAAGGAAGAAATCGTGCACATTTGCGAAATTTGTAGGAAGCTCCAGTTGATATGCAAGTCCACCTCTCTTGCCAACAACTTTGAAAGGACCAACAAAACGAGGAGCTAGCTTCCCTTTAATTCCAAACCGATGAGTACCCTTCATTGGAGAGACTCTGAGATAGACTAGATCATCCACTTGAAAGGAAACATCCTGATGTTTGTTATCGTAATAACTCTTCTGTCGGGATTGACCTGCTTTGAGGTTCTCACGAATGACACGGCACATTTCTTCTGCTTCGGTGATCATGTTAATCCCAAAATCCGATGCTCATCGGTTTTAGACCAGTAAAGCGGGGTACGACACTTCCTGCCATAGAGAATCTCGAAAGGAGCCTTGCCTAAGCTAGCCTGAAAGCTATTGTTGTATGAGAATTCAGCATATGGAAGGCAGTCTTCCCATTTCATGCCTAACAAAATCACACAGGCTCTGAGCATATCTTCATGGATCTGATTGACTCTCTCAACTTGACCACTTGTCTGCGGATGAAACGCAGTGCTGAAACGGATCTTGGTACCCATAGCAATCTAGAAGGACTCCCAAAACTTGGAAGTAAAGAGGCTTCGACGGTCAGATGAGATGAGCTAAGGAATACCATGCAAAGAAACTATCCTTGAAATATATAACTCTGCAAGCTGAGCTGTCGAGATAGATTCTTTGACTGGCAGGAAATGAGCAACTTTGGTCAGCTTGTCGATAACCACAAAGATGGCATCGTTGCCTCTTTTGGACTTGGGAAACCAAGTGATGAAATCCATCTCCACATGATCGAATTTCCACTCTGGGACAGGCAAAGGCTAAAGGAGACCTGCTGGACATTGATGTTCTGCCTTCACTCTGCGACAAACATCACACTCGTTCACAAACTGAGCAATTTCATGTTTCATGCGAGTCCACCAGAAGGTTTGCTTGAGATCCTGATACATGTTGGAACTGCCTCGATGAATGGATAGAATAGAATTGTGTGCTTCGTCCATGATAACCTTCTTGAGATCACCTTTAGGAACCACTAGACGGTCCTCAAAGAACAAGGTGTCTTTATCAGCAACTCGAAAGCACTTATACTTCGGAATGCCCTTGGCCACACCTTTCTTCACTCTCTTCACCACAGCGTCAAGAAGCTGCGCTTGGTGAACCTGATCTTCCAGAGTCGGAGAGACTTGAAGATTGGCAAGAAATCCTTGTGGAATCATTTGAAGGTTGAGCTTGCGGAAGGCTTCACAAAGCTCGGGTTGAAGAGGCTTCAAGATGAGACTGTTGCAATACGCCTTACGGCTGAGCACGTCTGCAATGACATTTGCTTTTCTAAGAGTATACTCAATGCTTGGATTGAAGTCCTCAAGCATTTCCACCCAAGCACGGGGTTCACCGCCCCGGTGGGGTGGATCTAGGGGGATTTCCTCCCATCGACGGTCACAACTGCAGACGTCAAGAACCTCGTCATTGACGGGCTCATAGCCAAAGGCTCGTGGAGGCTGTCGGAGGGGGAAATGGAGTCAGATTCAAACGAGCAGGAGCGGGTCCTTCTCCTCACCCACGTCGAGAGAGGTTTCTCCATGCCCCGCATCCTTTCTTCCGAGGGTTTCTGAATTTCTTCGGAGCCCAACTCTATCATTTTCCTCCGAATGCAATCTCTTATCTTGCTGCTTTCATCACCATATGTGAATGTTTCCTAGGTTGTCCCCCCCCATTGGGGCTTGTTCAAACACATCTTCACCATCATATCTTATTCGGTCAAAAAGGCCAACCCTGAGGATGATAAGACCCATCTCATCCAATTATGTGGTGGCTTGGGGATCCAAAAGAGGGCTATGAGTGCCTTTCCGTCCATGACCTTCCCAGAATCTGTTAGGGGTTGGCAGTCGACCTGGTTCTACTGCAAAGATGTAGCATCTCCCAATATGTCGACTGGTCTTTCCCCTTTCATGTTAGATCGACCCACCGTTCCCAAATCCTTGAAAGTGTTGGATGGGGAGAAAGTCCAAGTGGGGATCTTAGTGGATGCCGTAGTGGCCATTGTCCCTAGTGGAGTGACTGGCATGGACCTTCTGGAGACATTCCTCAGTCGATGGATCCAGCCCCTCCAGGCAAGGGACCATGCTATGTGGCATTACTCAGGCCCTGAAGACACGAATCAGATGCACCCAGAGGAATTCCCACAGAAAACTGTCGAGCAATGGCTTGAGAGAATCACTGGAGCTTGCGACAATCCCCTGGGAGGCAAGAGGATCCAACCTTACTCTGCTAAGAATCCACCAAAGAATCTGGTAAATTATATCTTTGTCGACTGCCATACTATCTGTCGAGTGGTTAAATCATCGGTCGACTGACTTTGTTGTTTGAATCTTGTAGGAGCGGACAAACATGTACTCACCCGTGCCAAACGGGAGGCAGCCCGAAGATGGAGGGGAGAGCGAGGGCGGCAGCGTGGACTTTGATTACGCCGACGGCAGTGAGGATGACTACGAGGGCTCAAACAAGGACGAAGAAGAAGTCAACTTTCCTCCGCGCACTGAGCATCGCTCCAAGATGCATCAGGACCCTGCGACTTCCCTAGGCAAGGCCTTGGCGTTGAATGAGAGGAGCCTGAAATGGGACCGGACCTCAACAGTCGAGTCGAGTGAATGGGCCGCAAAGCAGTGCCGAAACCTCGAAAAGCTTTGCACCGCATGAAAATCGTTGTGCCCGTTGTCTCAACGTAAGTGTTCACTTTCTTCTTTCGCTGTTGTATAGGACTTCAAATTCTTGCCGACCGAGTGGAATTTGGTCTACCAGAGCCGCTACCTCAGTGACGTAGCCTCTACGGGACGGAGAGGATCAAATGGATGTGGACACTGCCGATGTGGCCACTTCCTAACGAGGTAGAACAAATCTTCACTCAGCTCTGTTTCTTGAAAATGATTTGCCGATTGAATAAGCTAATGCTGTCGATTGATGTTTGCAGAGATCATTCAACTGGAGGATGTTTAAGAGCCACCTCGGGGTACGGGGGTGAAGGTGTGACCTCTGGCACCACGCGCGTATGCCCCCGAAGAACGTCATCAGCACAAACAACACAAAGGTCGACTATTGCGTCATCCCAAAGGATAGGCGACTCGTCCCGAGCCAAAACTGAGCTTGCGCCTCCTTTGTCGAGTGCACCACTAGCTGCTTCAACCATCGTGGCCTCGACACCAATCGAACAACTCCAGGCCACCTCAGCTACTCCATCTGCAGCATCAATTCAGCCGGCGACTGTCTATCCTCGGCACCACATCCCAAAAGACCAAACTAGAGATGCCTATGAGGCCATGATCCAAGTGGAGCAGATGATGTTGTGCACAAAGGGGGCGTACGAAAGCAGCAAGCTAGCTTGTGATGCCAGCACGGCGCTTCACACCAACGTCCGAGTATGTGCGGTTGTAAGTGCATTTCCAATTGAATTCTTGTCTTTCTTGATTGTACACCCAGTGGGTGTTTTCCTTTTGTAGAATACTTGTATGTTCTACACTCGAATAGATCACTTCTTAGTCAAGTGAGTTTCAGTCCAGTGGCGGCACGCTGAGTGAACCCACTGGGTGTAGTCCTCAAGACCGCTATCAAATGGTGATGACATCGGCAGGGGTCTTAGAATTGTTTTGGTAACTGCTCGGCAGATGGAGTGATAGAAAGTCTAGTGGGGGCACACTGAGTGCACCCACTGGGTGTAGTCCCTGGGACCACCGTCGAGTGCTTGCACTGGCGGGGGTCTTAATATTGATGATGTTCACATGTTTGCGCACATTGTTTTTATTCGCTTGCCACTCGAGAGATCGAGTGTTAGTAGATCAAGTGGGGGCACGCTGAGTGTACCCACTGGGTGTAGTACCCAAGACCACCGTCGAGTGCTTGCATCGGTGGGGGTCTGATAGAAACCATTTTATGCTCGGACAGGGCAGACCTTGTCAAGTGATTTCAGAACCAGTGGGGGCATGCTGAGTGCACCCACTGGGTTTAGTCCTCGAGACTACTATTGATCGTTGATGATGAGCAGTAGTCTTAAGAACTTGAACTCAGGGTTCTTTGTCGTACGCGGACTACGCTTGCCACTCGACGTATTGAGTCAACTCTTTGCTTTAGCGTTACCACTCCAAAGCAACCTTATAGGTTTCATGGGTATCATTGCCATCAACCATTGAAAGGATCGATATGGTTGACTAGAGGGGGGTGAATAGGCAACTAACAATTGTTAACTTTTCGTTAACAATTTAGGCTTAGCAACAAATAGGTTGGCAAGATATGCAACTAGGTGAGCAACCTATATGATGCTAATCACAACAACAAGCTAAGCAAGCAAGATAAAGCAATGAACGTAGCTTGCACAAAGTAAAGGTAAGGAGTAACCACAAGAGGAACCAATGGAGATGAGGATGTGTTACCGAAGTTCCTTCCCGGTAAGGGGAAGTACGTCTCTGTTGGAGCAGTGTGGAGGCACAATGCTCCCCAAGAATCCACTAGGGCCACCGTATTATCCTCACGCCCTCACACAATGAGAGATGACATGATTCCACTTGGGACCACTTTTGGCAGCACCCCCAGGGTATCACCCCTAGAGTGGCAGTACAACCAAAAGTCAAAAGCACGCTGAGCATTTAGGTTGAGACTGCGGAATACCTAGCATGTAACAAGGAAAAAGATGCCTCTCTCTCTATGATGCGGAGAAGTGAGTTGGGTTAAGATGGATGTGTGAAATAACTGATTCACCCAAGACTTTCCAATGTGGATTCTCTTTTAATACTACGGGATCCCTATGACCAAAGAGAATAAACACGTAGAGAATCCCATCTTCGATATTTTCTGTTTGGAGGGTCCACCTAACCGTCTTGCGTTCCACATACAATCCCTGTATAACTTGACATACGGTTAGATCCTAGTGAGTTGTCATCATCGCCAAAGCACCAAGGTAAGATAATGCCCTTACAATCTCCCCCTTTTTGGTGGATCATAACAACAACATGATTTGCATTGATGATCTGTAAACTAAAAGTGGAGCTCCCCCTCAATGTGTGCAACAGATGAGACCTGTGCAAGAATTGGAGCTCCCCCTTGATTTTATAGACCACCCACTGGTGATAAATATAAGATGAAGCATTAAGGAGCAAAATAAACGAGATAATAAGTATAGCTTAATAGTAAGGGTACAATAAGTCTCAGATTCTACTTAAACACACATAGTCTCCACACAAACTAATAAGAAGCAAATAAGAGTTTAACTGGAAGACGCAACAAAGAGAAAAATAAACAACCATGCAAATCCCGTTAATGTACTTTATCCCCCTTTGGCATCAAGACACCAAAAAGGAAAAGAGTCATGCTATTGTCCCAGAACTCAGTAGATCTCCTCGTTGGCCGCATATCCATCAGAATCATCATCTCCAGAGCCATCCCCATCACTATCATCATCATCAGTAGCATCATCAGCAACAACAGCAGAGGAGGAGGCAGCCGACTAGTTCGTGATCTCATCATCAGTCCAAGTGCTATGTTCATAGATCCACTATTCTTCTGGAGTGATGTTCTTCTCAGAGCCACTGGCGGCATCAAGATGGAGAGCCCACATAATCTGTATATGTCTATGTCGGGCAAGCTTCTCGTTGAGATGGGCTTTATAGAGCTTCTTCTGAACATGAGTCTGGAGGCAGAAGGTTTTCTTGATCTTGTCAGAAAGCTTGGAGGCCCAAGATGGCTTGGTACCTACAGGAAGCTGAAAATCACTGTCACTGGAAGTAGAAAAGACATCCTCAGGGTTGGCATCAGGATAGCGAGGTTCAGCATGTTTCTTCTTCCGAAGCTGCTTGACTTCATGCACGATGAGGTTGTCAGGAGAAGTGAGAAGCTCGCCCGGCCAACGGATGGTCCACACAAAGTTGAGAAAACTCATGATATAAGGAGCATAGGTGGGAACCTTCGGTAGACTACTGTGGAGTAAAACTTGTCCCACATCCATTTGGAAACATCAAAGGTAGCTCCAGAGCCAGCTTTAGTCTTCATGGCAACAAGCAGATCAACAAAGTACCCATGAATCTCATCCTGATGTCCAACCTTGGGTAGAAGAACATTACGGAACACACGGTGTAAAATGTCATAGACCTCTTACAGGTCCTTAGTACCTCCCATAACCTCCCGCTCGCGAATGTATAGGGGGATAACCTGTTCTTATCCATAGATTGGGCCCGATCATGAGAACGAATGTCATCATTCCCAGTGAGGCCAATATCATCATAGCTAAGGACATTGCAGAAAGCGTGCCATAGAACATGGAAGAATTCATCACGACACATGAAGGAAAGATGACGCTCGTCATCAGTGCCAAAGTGGACTGTGGCGTACAACTGGTGAATGAGTTGCACATCAAAGGCACAGTTGAAGGTCATGAGCTTGATCGGGTCAAATTCTTCGCACAGTGCCAAAGCCTCGCCAAAGTAATCCGTGTTTTGCCTACAGTGCTCAATGTCAATAGTCCATTCCTTTGCATACTTGTTCTTGTGATGGTCATAGAGCTCATGCACGATCAGAAATTGCAATTCATTTCAAAACTGAGGTGTGGTCCCCATGGGAGCAACATGATCCTCATACGAATTTGGAAGACAGGCCCTCTCCCAACTAGCTTGCTTCCAGGAATGCACGGGCTTGGCATTTTTTGCTTGGCAGCCAAGTACTTCTCACGACGAGTGGGATTGGTGGGGATCAAAACTTCCTCATTCTCAGAATCCTCAACAATCCTGCACCGGCGATCACATTTCTTGGTCTTCTTTAGAGGAGCAGCACTAGAACCATCTATAGACATGCACGCAAAAAAACACAGAGTGGAAACCCAAAAATATGAGAGGATTGTACGCAATAGAGGGAATAAATTAGGCGCGGGGATAAGAAACAATGAACATGGGGTAGGAATCAATGAGGCTGGTTGAACCGGCTGCCCTTGCGCTTGTACCGCTAACTAGAGTGGTTGTACCGCTGCTGGGAAACCAGCGGATCCAGATTCATATACATGCCCCCTCTTTGAGGTTTCTAATCGACACAACTAATTGGAATTAGAATATACGATCTTATCCCATCAATAGTTTTCCAAAAAATGAGGGAACCAAGCAATGCCCTAGCAATTGAGGATTCAAAAGAGGATCCAAGACCGAGGAGGAAATAGGCATACCGGCATCCATGAGAGAAGATCGGGGAAGGAAGGGCCTCCACGGAGCAAATTCGGGAGGAGTCCATGAATCCGGGGTGCCGGAGGCACTCCGGGGCGGTGGTCGCTGCGATCGGCGACAGGGGGCACAAGGAGGAGTCGGGCACGAAGGGGATAACTGAATACCCCTTTGGCCCGGCCCTCCTGTTAAGTACCGGGTCACGACCGGTTGTACCGCTCAAGAAGAGCGGTTGTACCGGTCCCAGTACACTTCTAGGGAATTAGCGATAGAACTGCAATCATCCCCGAGTGTATTGCTAGGATGGGACAACAGGTGGATTAGCGGTAAAACCGCTTTCCCCACCGGTTGTACCGCCTAGCCACAGACACTGCCACCGGATGATCAAAGCGTACAATCCTTTTAAGAGATGGGGTATGGTGAGGAAACCTCCATGGTTTGAAGAAAACAAAAATAACAATGAAAAGCCATGGAGAAAGCCCACACCTAGGACTCAAAGCATCACAAAACCAATTGTCAAACTCAAATAAGAGCAAACGGGGGGGGGGGGGGGGCTAGGCCACCTATGTATGAGTCAATTGGTATGGCACCACGAAGATATGAACCTTGGGCCCATGACCAAAACTTGTCTTTGAAGCGCACGAGTCATCTGAAATGACGAATGTGAAAGACTTGATTTATTTATGCATAATAGGAGGAAGGATAGTTCATTGAGAGAACTAGACTCCCCCTAAATCCATGACTAAACCTAGACAAGACATAATGATGAGTGTGCTGGGGTGTGCACTAAGTCAATCGACATTGCTCAAATCAATGATATTTAGCTCATGCCTTAACTCATGAAATCTTGCTTCATGCAATGGCTTCATAAAAATATCTGCAAGTTGCTCATTAGTGTTGAGATGGATAAGATTGATATCTTCTCGCTTGACGTGTTCCCGGAGGAAGTGATGACAAATATCAATGTGCTTCGTCTTGCAGTGTTGAACCAGGTTGCTAGAGATCATAATGGCACTTTCATTATCACAATAAAAGGCACTTTGTCACAATTGACACCATAACCCTTTAAAGTTTGCCTCATCCAAAGAATCTGTGCACAGCAAATGGCAGGAGCTACATACTCAGCCTTAGTGGATGAGAGAGAAACACAATTCAGTTTCTTTGAAGACCAGCTTACCAAAGATCGACCAAGAAATTGGCAGCCTCCGGAAGTGGACTTCCTATCCACGCGGTCTCCCGCCCAATCCGAGTCAGTATATCCAATGAGATCAAACGAAGCACCCTTGGGATACCATAAGCCAAAGTTTGTGGTATGAGCCAAATATTGAAAGATTCGCTTGACAGGCACATGGTGATTCTCCTTAGGTGCAGATTGAAATCGTGCACAAATTCCCACACTTAACATGATATCCGATCTAGATGCACAAAGGTAAATCAATCATCCAATCATGGAGCGATATACCTTTTGATGCACAACTTTACCATTGGGATCACTGTCAAGATGGCATTTGAGTGGCATAGGAGTGTTGGCGTTGGGAGGATTGATCTCATCCAAGTTGAACCTCTTGAGCATGTCTTGAGTGTATTTAGCTTGATTGATGAAGGTACCTTGACTTTGTTTCTTGACTTCGAAACCAAGGAAGAACTTCAACTCTCCCATCATAGACATCTCTAACTTATTTGTCATCAGAGTGGCAAATTCTTCATTGAAAGCTTTGTTAGGAGGACCAAATATAATATCATCAACATATAGTTGGCATATGAACAAGTTCCCGTTAACCCTCTTTGTGAAAAGAGTGGGATCGATTTTACCAATTTCAAACCCACGGTCTTGTAACATCTCGGTAAAGTGCTCATACCATGCACGTGGGGCTTGTTTAAGGCCATAGAGAGCCTTATCGAGAACGTATGCATGATTGGGGAACTTGGGATCCTCGAACCCTGGGGGTTGCTTAACATATACCAACTCCTTAAGAGGACCATTAAGGAATGCACTTTAAAGATAAATTTGAAATAATTTAAAGTTATGATGAGAAGCATATCCAAGCAACATGCGAATAGATTCAAGGCGAGAAACATGAGAAAAGGTCTCAGTCTCACCGTAGTCGATACCCTCAACTTGGGAGTAGCCTTGTGCCACCAATCTTGCCTTGTTGTGAATGACGACACTGTTCGCATCTTGCTTGTTCTTGAAGATCCATTTAGTTCCAATAACATTGTGGTTCTCTTTAGGTCTTGGCACCAATCGCCACACTTGGTTGCGCTCAAAGTTGTTGAGTTCATCGTGCATAGCTTCAACCCCACTCCATGTCCTCGAGCGCATCTTGTACCTTGAGGGGCTCAATGCAAGAAACAAACGCGTGATGTTCACAAAAGTTTGTTAATTGTCTACGAGTGGTTACCCCTATTTGCAAGCTGCCGTAGACATTTTCCATCAAGTGTTTCTAAGTTTAATCTTGGTAGCATTCTTGGCGGCTCGTCTCTCTAAGATTTCCTCCATGGAAGGTTGAGGGACAACATTCTGAGAAGCATCTTCTTGGTGCTCTTGAGCGCCTTCATGAGCTTGCTCTTGATCCTGTAGAAGATCATGATCTTGAGCTTGCTCGGGAACATGGACTCGATCTTGGGCATCACTTGGTGAGACGCCATCATCAGTAGGTTGATCTTGCCCTTGATCTTGTCCATGTGGTAGAGGACCTTCATTTTGTTCTTCTGAAGCGTGTGGGTCTTGCGTCGGTGATGGTTCCACTTGAGTGCAGCATTGTCCTTCTCCTTCGGCCACAAGGGGTTCCTCAACGGGTAGGAAGTATCCCACACCGGTTCTTCTGGTGGACTTATTGAGGACACGGTAAATGCGACAGTTTGTAGCATAACCAACAAATATGCCCTCTTGAGCTCTAGGTTCTAATTTAGACAAACGAGCACCTTTCTTGAGAATGAAACACTTACACCCGAACACCCTGAAGTACTTGAGATTGGGCTTGTTACCGGTAAGAATTTCATAAGGAGTCTTGGTCAAGCCTTTTCGGAGATAGAGCCGATTGGATGCATGGCAAGCTGTGTTGATGGCTTCGGCCCAGAAATTGTAAGGAGATTTGAATTCCCCCATCATGGTCCTTGCCGTGTCCATCAACGTCCGGTTCTTTCTCTCGGCAACACCATTTTGTTGAGGGGTATACGGTGCAGAGTATTGATGCTTGATCCCGTCATCAGTAAGGAACTCATTCAAGGTGTAGTTCGTGAACTCGGTGCCATTGTCACTTATTATCATCAGAATCTTTGCCTCATGTTGTCGTTGAGCTTCATTTGCAAAGTCGATGATAGTTTGTTGTGTTTCACTCTTCCTCTTTAAGAAATATACCCAAGTGTATCTTGAGTAGTCGTCCATGACCACCAAACAATACTTTCTCCCCCCAAGGCTATCAAAATATGGAGGACCAAAGAAATCTTTGTGGAGGAGCTCCAAGGGCCTCTTCGAGTAAATGGTAGTCGTGGGGCGGTGAGCAGTCTCATGTAGCTTTTCTTCAATACAAGCACTGGAAGCACGATCTTTGGCAAAACTCACATTCGTTAGTACAAGGACACGAACCCCTTTTAGGAGACTTTGCAAATATCTCGTATTGACATGGGCTAGCCGACAATGCCAGAGTCATCCCACATCAACTTTAGCCATTAGGCAAGTCGCAGTCTTAGTGGATCGCTCTGAGAAGTTCACCACATAGAGACCGTTCTCGACATGCCCAACAAAAGCTAATTTAAGAGTCTTGCTCCACAAAAGGGCAACAGAATCAATAGCAAAGAAGGTACTAAAACCCATGAGTGTGAGTTGATGAACAGAAAGTAAATTGTATGAGAGGGTCTCAACAAGCACAACATTCTCTATGGAGAGTTCCGGAGAGATTATCACCTTACCAAGACCCAATACCTTTGAAATTGCATCATCACCAAATGAGACTTGGGTGGCCACGGATGGGTCAGGATGAACGTCCACCACCAAGTCCTTGCTTCCGGTCATATGATTTGTCGCTCCACTATCGAGCAACCATGACGTTCCTCCGGAAGCAAACCCCTACAAGAGATTAATGTTTGGTTTTAGATACCGTTCTTTAACGGGTCCTTTCATGTTAGAAACAAGGGTCTTCGGAACCCAAATACACCATTCAATGTACTCATAATAAGAACCAACATATTTGGCATAAACATGCCCATCACTAGCACGACACAAAACACAAGAGGGGTTAAAGTCATTGGTCTTGTTGGGGTGGGTGTTCTTGCCCTTCTTGGCATTTCCAACCACAACTTTGTCGTTCTTATTCTTATGAGGACCATCTCCTACTCTTACAAAAGTTTCCTTGAGTGGTGGAATTTCCTTGGTATTCACCTTCTTCTTCTTCTTCTTCTTCTTCTTCTTCTTCTTGTTTTTGGGTGCAACCCCAACTCCTTCTTTTGCAACAACTTCCTTCTGATTACTCAAAAGGTCATTGAGCATCTTCTCACCTTGGATACATGTCACCAAACCCTTTTAAAGATGCTCTTTTAGCTTAGAATTTTCCTCCACAAGATGTGCATGCTCACAACACGAGTTAGTAGTAGATGCATTATCAATTAGAACAAAAGGCGGACACGTGGCAATTTCCTTAGTGAGTTTTACTTGGAGTTGATCATGCGACTCCTTAAGAGAGGCATGAGCACACTTCAATGCCTTGTGAGCGTTGTAAAGTGTGTCAAGCTCAACCTTGAGTCGATCATGGCCAACCCCAAGTGCAATCTTTTTAGACTTGAGCACACGGTTAAGAACAATAGCATGCTCATAATCTTTACGTAATTTAGCAAGGTCATCATTTTGTGACTCCTCAAGAGTCATA
This sequence comes from Hordeum marinum, assembly GCA_022496015.1. Classification (NCBI taxonomy): domain Eukaryota; kingdom Viridiplantae; phylum Streptophyta; class Magnoliopsida; order Poales; family Poaceae; genus Hordeum; species Hordeum marinum. The sequence goes on along the minus strand of CM039678.1, from coordinate 377,097,405 downwards.
CGAAGACCTTGCTCTTCCTCAATAGCAATAGATAGATCCGCTATATCGTTGGCATAATCAGGACTATGGCCACTCAACTCCTCAAGATATTCTTCTTGAGACTCAATAGTGTCATTGGCCTCACCAAGTTGTTCCAAGAGAGCAACAAAGTGCTTCTTGGATTCTCCCTTGAGTTTACACAAGAATTTGTCAAAACAATTTTTATCCTCCTTCGCCTCCTCATGTTCATCCACAAAATCTAAAAAGATGGAGTGGAAGAAATAGAAGTCTTAATGTTTGAGGTTTTGGCATTGGAGGTTACCTTGGTGATACCTTTATCCATGAGGCACCTAGTGACAATGTTCTCATTGGGGGCTTCGAAGAGTGACACCTTTGTTGGAGTAGAGGAAGCAATTGCCATAGATGTCATTGTCATTCCTTCACCTCTTGTGTCTTTGTCATCAACATCATCATCTGAGGCATACTCTTCTTGAGCCACCAATACTTTGTGAGGAGCCTTCTTAGTGAAGTGGGTCTTGTTGGGGAAGGACTTGGCCTTATATTTGTGAATGAGCTTGCCACAATTGTCTTCCCTCTTCTCATATGGGCAATCCACCACAAAGTGACTCACATTACCACAGTTGTAGCATGTTCTCACACGTTGCTTGCCCTTTGACCGGTTTGAGTTGTTCTTGGAGAAGTTGGGCCTTGTGTTTCTCTTGTTGCCCCAAAATTGCCTGGACGCAAGAGCCATATGCTCATGATAAGCATATTTGGTGTACTCGGGGCAACCCTCTTCTTCTTATTCTTCCTCTTGACTGGCCTTGGCCTTCAAATAAAGATTGGGGGATGATCTGTTTAACCGTTGCAAGCGGGCGAGAGCATTGTCAGCTGTCGTGTTCAGGATGTTCATTGCAATAAATTCATCGAACACATCACTAGAGGACAAGGTGTGAAAGTACGGTCTTTGACGGATGACAGCGGATAGGGCCTTGTTGTAGAGCATGATGGGCTTCAGAAACTTACACTTGATCCAAGTATCATCCACATCTTTGCTACCATGATCTTTTAGGGCAACAACGAGAGCAGTCACCCTTCTATAGAGCTCATGCGGTTCATCATCCTCTATCATTACAAACTCATCTGATTGATCAAGGACCACTTCATAGTTTGACTGTTGAATGCTTGAGCTGCCCTTGTACATGGAGACAATGTGTTCCCAACACTCTTTAGCAACAATGAAAGGATGCAGTTGAAGTAGGTCTTTAGTGGGAACATCAGCTTGGAGTATGAACAGGGTGGAAGAATTTAGCTGCTTATCCGCTTGTTCTCTTGGAGTGAGGTTGCGTGGTTCATGAGGGTAGTATCCTTCTTCAATGACTCTCATGAGATGAATTGAGTTGTGATCTAAAGGAGACTTGATACTGAAAACCCAGTTAGCAAAATCATTCTTAACAAGTTTAGGAGGAGGACCGTGATTAACTATATGAGGTGGATGCACCGGTCCTCCATAGACCAGAGGAGGGGGAACTGAGGCAAAGCTCCCCGACCCATTAATTCCTTGAGAGCGATTATCCTTATCAGTACTAGCCCCCTTCTTACCAGAGTTGACATCCGATGTCGAATTAGTGGGATTAACCACTTGAACCGCATCAGTGCAAAGTTTAAGATTATCTAGGAATTCTTTGAACATGGATTTGACCTCGGTCGTCACGGAAGATTTGAGATACGACATGGCCTGATTCAAATCCTCACGAGAGACCATATTCACTCCCACGGGCTCGAGAAGTTCTCTCACACACGCCTCTTCGCTAGCCATACTCTTCGGGTGGTGAAACCCTTAATAAAGAGACATAGCTCTAATAACAATTGAAAGGATCGATATGGTTAACTAGAGGGGGGGGTGAGTAGGCAACTAACAATTTTTAATTTTTCTTTAACAATTTAGGCTTAGCAACAAATAGGTTGGATAGATATGCAACTAGGTGAGCAAGCTATATGATGCTAATCACAACAACAAGCTAAGCAAGCAAGATAAAGCAATGAACGTAGCTTGCACAAAGTAAAGGTAAGGAGTAACCACAAGAGGAATCAATGGAGACGAGGATGTGTTACCGAAGTTCCTTCCTGGTAAGGGGAAGTACGTCTCCGTTGGAGTAGTGTGGAGGCACAATTCTCCCCAAGAAGCCACTAGGGCCACCGTATTCTCCTCAAGCCCTCACACAATGCAAGATGTCGTGATTCCAGTAGTGGTGCCCTTGAAGGAAGCAACCAAACCTTTACAAAAAAGGTTGGGGCTCTCTCCACAACTTAATTGGAGGCTCCCAATGAAACCACGAAGATTCACCACAATTGAATATGGCTTCAAGGTGACCTCTTCCGTCTAGGGTGCTCAAACACCCAAGAGTAATAAAATCCACACCAGAAACTATGAGGGAATCAATTTTCCTTTGGTGGAAGTGTAGATCTAGATATCCTCCTTCAACCGCTAGCAAGACAACAAGTTTGGGTGGCTAGAGAGAGAGATTGGGAAAGAAAGCACAAGGGACATCAATGGTGGAGAGAGAGGTAAGAGATAAGGGAGAGGAGGTAGAAGCACCTCCTTATATAGGCCCCCCTTTTCCAACCATTACAGCCAGTTCTGTATGGGGGCGGTACAACCAGAGCTACGAGCGGTACAACTAGTAAAACCGATACAACTAGTCAACCACCGCCCAACATCCGGACCACACCAAAAGGTTGCCCTGGATGCAGCAACCAGCCCTGAGTCCCGGACCAGGCAAAGTCGAAAGCGGTACAACCGCTCAGGACCCCGGTTGTACCAGGATGTATGAATATAGTGGTATAGCCGGTCCTGGTCCGCCCAAAAACTGGGGCACACCAGAACCATGTCAGTTGTACCCAGTGCTGGGCCGGTTGTACCGCCCAGAGCTGCCATATTGGGCCACCCAGCCTTTGGCGGTACTACCGCCCGGGGGCAGCAGTACAACCGCTGGGGACCACTTGTGGCAGCACACCCAGGGTATCACCCCTAGGGTGGCAGCACAACCGGAAGTCAAATGCATGCTGAGCATTTAGGTTGAGACTGCGAAATACCTGGCAGGTAACAAGGAAAAAGAGTCATCTCTCTATATGATGCGGAGAAGTAAGTTGGGTGAAGATGGATGTGCAAAAGAACTGATTCACCCAAGATATTCCAATGTGGATTCCCTCTTAATAGTACAGGATCCCTACGACCAAAGAGAATAAACACATAGAGAATCCCATCATCAATCTTTTCCGTTTGGAGGGTCCACCTAACCGTCTTGCGTTCCACATACAATCTTTGTATAACTTGACACACGTTTAAATCCTAGTGAGTTTTCATCATCGCCAAAACACCAAAGAAAGTGAATGCCCTTACAACCATGATGTGACACAGGTTTCATGGACATAATTTCCATCAACCATGATATGACGCTATTTCAGGAGTGTGGGGTGGGGCGGCGGAGCGCCATCCAGTCACTGTTCTTAACCCTTTCCACTCGGGAGTGGAGAAATTTTCATGTCGAATGAATTGTTTTTTTTGTTGATCTCAGAGAGATTGCGAACTTGGCACCCAGTACAAGGACTCGGAGAAGGAAAGGAACCAGCTGCAATTGGATCTAGAGCTCTCCAAGAACAACCTGTAACATGCACAGACTGAGTTGAAGACCCTGTGAGGTAATCTTTGTCGACCCAATGCACTCTTACTTTCACCTTCCATCCTTTGAACCGAGTGCTCTCACTCGAGCCGACATGCGTGATGAAAATCGTCGACTCCAAGCGCGACTCAACAATGCTATTTCTTTAGATACCATGAATAAATAATTAGAGGACAAGGACAAGGCGCTCGCTGATGCTCAAAAGGTGGCGAGGGAGAAAACTAAGGCCGCCGAGAAGAAGCTTGCCGAAGCCAAGAGGATAGGAGGAAAACTCCAAGCTGAAACTAGAATGGAGTGAAATTATCAAGAAGACCAAACAATTGACTAGGAGGAGCAATGGTTTGGAGAAGCAATTGGGAGATTTTGCTAAGAAGATGCTCATCATGCTCGACGGTAACTTCCCTTGTCAAGTGAATTTCCTCAATTCCCATAGGCTAGTAATGTAACTATCTTTCCATTCCGCCCTCCATATAGAATTCTGCCAGGACTTCGAAAAAGATACTGAAGAGATCGAGCCCAATCTGGATCCCGCTAAGTCACCCGATGGAGGTGATGTGGTCATGAACATGTTCCGTCTCTACGTCTGTCTCTAGGGTGTTCAAGCATACATCATTCGACTGAAGGCTGTGTTGGAGAAGATTAACAAGGAAATGTGGACTGAAGACGCCCTCCGGAATGACCCTGCATCCATAATGACTCGTCTCAATGAGATCCCAAGTCAAGTGAAAGCTTGGAAGAAGTTAGCTGACCATTGCGGAGCCGATGTAGCGCTCTCGCTTGTCAGAGTCCATTGCAAGGAGGCGAGAGAGGACAAGTTGAAGGCCCTCTAAGTGACTAACACGAATAAACTTCAGTTTGAATACTTCATGGAAACCTTCATCGACGCAGCCACTCGGATCGCAGACGGGATCGATTTGGACACCTTCGTCGAGCCAACAAGTCCGTATGGGGCTTGAAAAAAACTTTATTCGCAGTGAAAATTTTATTCGCCTCGGAATGCCGACTAGAAATGTAATGGTCGTAAAACTTCATTCAGGCCTTAAGCCCGAGTACCTTTGCTTGCACGTATAACTTTTATTCACTCTGAAACCTTTGGATTTATCTGCATTTCGCTTTCAATCGTTTGTTTGACTGAATTTGTTTTTCTGACCCCCCGAATGAGAAGTATATTCATCGCTCGGGTTGAGTTTTTAACTTAGGCGAAAGCTGGTTGGTGGCTAAGCCCCCGAGTGTGAGGATCGCTCAACACTCTGAGATGTTTTGAACTTAGACAAAGACTAGTTCGTGGCTAAGTATCCGAATGAATATGATGTTATACACTCAGAAGGATTTGTTAACTTCAGCGAAAGATGGTTTGCAGCTAAGCCCCGAGAGTGAGGAACACTCAACACTCAAAGAAGTTTGAACTTAGACGAAGACTGGTTCGTAGCTAAGTCTCCGGGTGAATATGATATTATACACTCGGAAGGATTTTTAACTTAGGCAAAAGCGTGTTCGCAGCTAAGCCCCCGAGTCTGAGGATCGCTCGACACTTCGAGAAGTTTGAACTTAGACGAAGACTGGTTCATAGCTAAGTCTCCTAGTGAATGGAATGCTCTACACTCGGTAGGGTTTTTAACTTAGGCGAAAGCGTGTTCGCAGCTAAGCCCCCGAGTGCGAGGATCGCTCCACACTCGGAGTGTTTAAACTTAGATGAAGAGTGGTTCATAGCTAAGTCTCCGAGTGAATAGACTACTATCCACTCGGTAGGGTTTTCAACTTAGGCAAAAGCGTGTTCGCAGCTAAGCCACGAGTCTGAGGATCGCTCGACACTTGGAGAAGTTTGAACTTAGATGAAGACTGGTTCATAGCAAAGTCTCCTAGTGAATGGAATGCTATCCACCCGGTAGGGTTTTTAACTTAGGCGAAAGCATGTTCGCAGCTAAGCCCCCGAGTGCGAGGATCGCTCGACACTCGGAGTGTTTAAACATAGACGAAGAGTGGTTCGTAGCTAAGTCTCCGAGTGAATAGACTGTTATCCACTCGGTAGGGTTTTCAACTTAGGCGAAAGCATGTTCGCAGCTAAGCCCCCTAGTGCGAGGATCGCTTGACACTCGGAGTGTTCCCAAATCTGAAATTGCGTGATCAGAATCGATGAAAGACTGCGGAAGTCATACTTGCATAAACGACATTGTCTGAAATACAATTATTACATCAACACAACTCTGTTTTTAGGTATAGAAACGCTGGAGTAGATCTGCATTCTAGGCTCGCGGCTCATCGATCTTCTTCTTGAGGTTGTAGAGGTGATAGGCTCCGTTGTTCAACACCTTAGTGATGACGAAAGGTCCTTCCCACGCTGGAGCGAGCTTGTGAGGTCGCTGTTGATCCACTCGGAGCACCAAATCACCTTCATGAAACAACCGACTCTTAATGTGCTTCGCATGAAAATGTCGCATATCTTGCTAGTATGTAGTCCTCTGAATCAAAGCCATCTCGTGTTCTTACTCTAAAAGATCTACGCCATCCTGTCTTGCTTGCTTAGCTTCAGCTTCGGAATAAAGATCCACTCGAGGGAAATTATGAAACATGTCACTCGGTAGGACAGCTTTGGCTCCATAGACCAGGAAAAAAGTAGTTTGTCCTATTGAACAATTAGGAGTTGTTCTCAAGCCCCATAAAACAGATGGCAACTTGGACACTCAGGCTCCGGCTGCATGTTCCAAATCCCGCATGAGACGAGGCTTCAGACCTTGCAGGATGAGTCCATTGGCTCGCTCAGCTTGGCCATTGGTTTGGTGGTGTGCAATGGATGAATAATCCACCCGAGTGCCTTGGGAGGTGTAGAAGTGTATGAACTCTTCCGAGTCGAAGTTTGAGCCATTATTTGTGATAATACTTTGGGGAACTCCATACTGGTAGATTATCTCTCTAATGAATTTGACCACAGTGCGAGAGTTTAGTTTCTTTATAGGCGTAGCCTGAATCCACTTCGTAAACTGGTCGACTGCAACAAGGAAATAAGTAAATACACTCTGTCCTGTCCGAAAGGGACCAACCATATCCAAACCCCAGACAGCGAACGGCCAAACAAGTGGAATAGTCTTTAGGGCAGATGCAGGTTTGTGAGACAAGTTTTTGTAGAACTGGTGCCCTTCGTAGTGATCAACAATGTACTTTGCCATCTCATTGGCACATGGCCAGAAGAAACCAGCTCGATACGCTTTAGCGACAATTGTGTGAGAGGACGCATGATGGTCGCAAGTTCCCGAGTGGATCTGTTCCAGGATCATTCGACCTTCTTCAGGGGAGATACATTACTGTGTCACACTAGTTACGCTTTCTCTGTAAGTTGATCATCCATCACAATAAAAGCTTTGGATCTGTGCACAATCCGTCGGGCTTCAACTTCATCCTCGGGGAGTTCTTGCCTCAAAATATATGCAATGTAGGGCACTGTCCAGTCTAGAATGATGACCAGAACCTCCATGACCAGATCAATAACCGCAGGGACATCAACCTCAGTCGGATCAGAGGCGCTTGACGGGGTTATTACCCCCAGGTAGGCCAAAGCAACGGAGTTCTCCTCCCCGCTTCAAAGAAAAACTATGCAACCGGCTGCCCACGACCGGCTGGAGCACGTCCGGCTCGTGCTGTCATCGGCTGGCGACACGGACGGCTAGTCGAGGAGCCGACTCGACCCATGACTAGTTGGGTGTGGCCAGCTGCCTCCGGGCCGCCTCCTCCATTGACCACAGGGCGGACATGCAACGTCCCATCCCTCTACGCACGAGTACGATGCCAAGAAGTGACCGCCACGACGGGCATCATTATAGCCACAGTGGCCGCTGACGCATGGGTGCGCATGGCTACAGTCCGACCATCTAGGCTACTGACCTTGGCAAGCGCGACCGGGTGGAGAAACAGTGCCGACATGCCCCTGCCCACTCGATTACCTTCCCCGGTGTGGCTATAGTGCAGTCGGCCGTACCGGAGACTTCGGCCGGCTAGCACTAGACGATGCCTCCTGGACAGCCCGTGCCGCGGTAGGTGAGCGAGGGCCAATCGCGAAGCCGGGTGGCGGGCCCCAACAGGCGAAGGGACCGCACAGCAGGTGCACCCTATAGGTGACGAGACGGCACGAAGGGCGGGACCCCCTGGTCAGCCAGAGAGGCTGCCAGCCGGGTCCCCCACCTTTGTACCTTAGGAATATTGTAAGCCGGGGGGTTGGCCTATAAAACTCCCTGAGCCCCCCGTGCAACGGGGACAGACAACTCTCACGCACACACCTACGAGACACTTCCCACTTTCCTACACTTCGTAGCGGAGGAAGGCGAGCCGGTTGCTCCCTCTTCCTCCTCTAGACTTTGCTCCAGGAGCAACCCTGTAAACACACACATCCATCAAACTAGATCAAGTAGGACTAGGGGTATTACCTCCCACGAAGGTCCCTTAACCTGGGTACATCGTGTGTCACCACCACTTGTACCTAATCGCACCCAGAGCCCATCGGCGTCCTCCTGGCCCAACCACCTACGATAAGCCTACCCATGGCATCTATCGTGAGAAACCGACGACACTTTGCGCCCACCATGGGGCCGTTCGTGGCGCTGGATGGATTCAAGCTCCGGACGGGACCGCTCGCCATTCCCCGCCATCGCCGCACGTCCAGGGGAATCCGCGGGCTCGTGGGGCTTGCTCCGGCATGCCCTGCGGGCAGCTCCATCGACCTTGCGCTCGACATCGACGCGTTCATTGAGTGTTTCGGTAGGCTCAGCCTCGCCGAAGCTCCGGCCGCCGATGAGTACCCCAGCAAGGTGCTCGTCGGCGCCGGTCCGCCCATGACTGTGGGCGCACTTGCTGCGACCCAGTACAACAGCTCCCACGATCGCATGGGGGAAATGGCTATCATCTCCTCCACCTCCTCCGGATGTGCGTGGGTCGAGGCTAACGTCGCCGCGGCCCATGTCGGCACCTCCGAACCGCTTGGTGCGGCCCTTCGGGGTTTGAGCACCCCTATTTCCCCGATGGCAAACCCCAATGCCACCGCGGTCAAGCTCGAGGCGGCTCGCCACGTCCTGTTCGAGGACACCACCGCCCTTGCGGCCACGCGACGCCGCATGGAGGCTGCCCAACAGGAATACACTTCCTCCTATGGTCTCACCCCGGCTGGCACTGAACCCAGCCGGCATGGGGCCATGCGTGACCATGGTCACGTGGTCACCGAAATCCTGGGCGCAAGATGCCCGTCTATGACACCCCCGCAGCCAACCTACGGGCCCTCAAGGTAGCCTACGAGGATTTGGCTACCTTGGAGGGCGAAGAACGTGCCGCCCGTGAGCGTCACATCAAAGACCTCATCGACACCGCTGACGCGTAGCAACATCTGCTCGCGGCTGGCGCTGCCGCCTCCGAAGGCCCCCGGCCCGAGCACGAGGGCACGGGGACTGCTGGCCATCAGCCGGCTCAGCACTCCTGCTCACCTCGCGCCTCCGAATACCGGGTCGAGGCAAGTAACCCCCGGCCCTCTCAACTGCCAGGGAGCAAGCAGCCGGCTGTTAACAGCCGGCGCACCAATAACCTACCTCGTAGCGGTCGCCACGAGGCGCCAGTTGCCAACAGCCGGCGCAGCCGCGGGCACACTCCACCCCCGCGGCGTGAGCCGGAACGATCGGTTCCGCCCGTCATCCGCCCTGAGCTCTTGGCCCAGATCGGGCCACGCGTCCCTCGCAGCGAGAACGACGCTCGCAGCCGCATCAACCAACTCGCGTAGTCTGCCCTGCTTGAGGAGGAGTGCTCGATTGGCCCGACCTGTTTCGACCCTTAGATCCGCAATGAGCCATTCCTAACCGGCTTCACGCTTCCTCGAGACACCCCGAATTACAACGGGGACGCTAAGCCCGAGGATTGGCTGATCGACTACACCACCGTGGTCGGCACTGCTAGGGGGAACAAGCGCGTAGTCGTTTGCTACGCTCCCCTCATGCTGATCGGCTCAGCCTGCACTTGGCTCAACAGCCTGGCAGCCGACAGCATCAACATCTGGACGGACTTCGAAGAAGCCTTTGTCCGCAACTTCATCGGCACCTACAAGCGGCCCAGCCGCCCCCGTGAATTCGCCATGTGCATTTAGGGGCCGGATGTGTCCCTCTGTGACTACCTCACTCGGTGGATCGAGCTTCACAACTCCTGCGAGGGGGTGCACGAGGTGCAAGCCATATAGTACTTCATCAAAGTCTGTCGAGATGGCATCCCCCTCAAGCACAAGCTTCTATGCTCCGAGCTGGCCACGCTTGCCGAGCTCATGACCAAGGCGGACAAGTACGCCACGGCTGATTCAGCCATCTGGGTCAAGATAACCCCGCCCTCCAAGGCATCAATGACACAAGAATCACCAGCCGGATCCCTGCTATGGCAGCCGGCATGTCGCCACCATTGAGGAGCAGGAGCCGGCTGCCTAGTCTTCTAGCCAGCGCCAGCGCCCTGGCAAGGCTGCCTGGCAGCCGAAGCTCACCTTCGAGCAGATGCTCGACCTCCCCTGCAAGAACCACTTAGGGGCCAAACCCTCAATGCACACGCTCCGGCTGTGCAGATTCTCACAACGATTGGCCTGGGGGGACGGCCTTTCGGCTCCTCCCGTGCCGCCTGCCCGCGCGCCGGCCCTAGCCCCAGCTACCGCCCCGGTGCCGGTTCTGGCTCTGGCCCAAAACGACGGTCGTCTTCACGACCAGTTCCCCAATCAGGACGGTTGCTACGTCGTCTTCACTAGTGAAGAGATGAGAAAACATGCTCAATGCCGGCTCCACGCGAGGTGAACGCCACCATGCCGGCAACTCCCCAGTTCATGCATTGGTCGGAGAAGCCGGTCACCCGGAGCCGGGCATATCATCCCACCGTGATGCCGAGTCCCGGCAGCTACGCCCTGGTCCTCGACCCCACCATCGCCACCGAGAAGCACACCTGCCGCCTTTCATGGGTGCTGGTAGATGGTGGCAGCAGCATCAACATTCTTTACCTAGACACGATGTACAAGCTAGGGCTGAAGATAGAAGACCTAAAGGCGAGCCGTACGGTCTTCCATGACATCGTGCCTGGAAAGTCCTGCTCCCCTGTCGGCAAGATCACGCTCGACGTCCTCTTTGGCGGACCTGACCACTTCTGCCGCGAGCCGGTGCTGTTCGAGATCGTGGACTTTGCAAGTCCCTACCATGCACTGTTGGGCCGGCCAGCCCTTGTCAAATTCATGGCGGTCCCCCATTACGCCTACCTCAAGCTCAAGATGCCGGGCCCCAAGGGAATCATCACCATCATGGGTGACTACAAGATGTCAATTGAGTGCGCTCGAGACGGTAGCCGGATGGCCGAGGCATTGGAAATTGCCGAGGAGAAGCGGTAGCTCGACCGGCTCGTGGCCCTTGCCACTAGCCAGCCGACCGTACCGGCTCCTCCCTTACAGTCTGTTGGCGAGGCCTCCTTCCAGCCGTTCAAGGACACCAAGCAAATCCCGCTCGACCCAGCCAACCCCACTGAGTGCGTCACCATCGGCTCTCGCCTTGACAGCAAATAGGAAGGCGAGCTCGTCGACTTCCTCCGTGAGAATCGGGACGTCTTTGCATGGTCCCCTAAGGACATGCCGGGTGTTCCGAGAATGTTCGCCGAGCACAAACTACACGTCCGACCGGACGTCAAGCCGGTTGAGCAACCGCTACGCCGTTTCTCCGAGGAGAAGCGGCATACTATAGGAGAAGAAATTGCCTGGCTGCTTGCAGCCGGTTTCATCATGGATGTTTTCCACCTGGACTGGCTGGACAACCCAGTCCTGGTGCTAAAGAAGAACAAGACCTGGCGCATGTGCATTGACTATACCATCCTGAACAAGGTGTGCCCCAAGGACCCATTCGCCCTGCCGCGGATTGATCAAGTCATAGACTCCATGGCTGGCTGTGACTTGTAGTCCTTCCTAGACGCCTACTCCGGCTACCACCAGATCAAACTGGATCCGGAAGACCAGCTCAAGACCTCCTTCATCACGCCCTTCGGGGCCTACTGCTACTTCACCATGTCCTTCGTCCTGAAGAACGCATGCGCCAATTTCCAGCAGTGCATGCAGAAGTGCCTCCTGCCTCAGATAGGCAGGAATGTCCACATCTACGTCGACGACATCGTCGTCAAAACCAAGAAGCACTTCAGCCTCCTCGATGACCTCTGGGAGACCTTTGCGAACCTGCGCGAATACAAGATCAAGCTCAACCCGGAAAAATGCGTCTTCGGCGTCCCCGCCGGCCAGCTCCTGGGTTTCTTTGTGTCTGCCTGCGTCATTGAATCTAACCCAGAGAAGATCATCCCAATCGAGCGCATTCCCAAGCCGACCCGGTTCCGCGACGTCTAGAAGTTCACCGGCTGCTTCGCCTCGCTCAGCCGGTTCATCAGCCGGCTGGGGGAGAAAGCCTTTCCCCTCTACGGGCTCCTTCACAAGACAGCTCTGCTCGAGCCGGGTCACACAAAGAAGCTAGGCATGTTCGATTGGCCCGACGAGGCGGACGAGGCCTTCTGTGGCCTCAAGAAGGCTCTCACCCGCGCGGCCATCTTGATCGTGACGGCTGAGAAGGAACCCTTTCTCGCCTACATCACGGCGACCACTCATGTCATTAGCGTTGTCTTGGTGGTCGAGCGGCCGGAGGAGGGCAAGTCCCTGCCGGTCCAGTGCCCCGTCTACTACCTCAGCGAGGTCCTCTCCGCATCCAAGCAAAACTACCCTCACTACCAAAAGATGTGCTACGACATATACTTCACTGCCAAGAAGGTCAAGCAGTACTTCCAGGAGCATACCATCACCGTTGTGAGCATGGCCCCGCTCGGCGAGATCATGAGCGGCCAGGACTCCACCGGCAAGATCGCCAAATGGGTCATCGCCCTAGCCAATCACGAGATCTGATACAAACCCTGCACCACCATCAAGGCACAGGCGATGGCAGACTTCCTCGTCGACTGGGCGGAAACCGAGTTCTTGCCGCCTCCCCCGGACTCCACACATTGGCGCATGCATTTCGACGGCTCAAAAATGAGGACCGGCTTGGGTGCCGGCATAGTCCTCTCCTCCCCGAAAGATGACCAGCTCAAGCACGCCCTCCAGATCCACTTCGCCGCCTTCAACAAAGTGCCCAAGTACGAGGCCATCGTCCATGGCCTCCAGCTCGCCAAGGAGATCGGCATCAGGTCCATCCTATGCTTCGGCAACTCCGACCTCGTGGTACAACAAGTCTCTGGCGAGTGGGACGACAGGGACGCCAACATGGCCAGCTACCACTTCCTCGTACAATAGCTCACCGGCTCCTTCGAGGGCTGCGAGTTCCATCACGTCCCACAGGCGAACAACCAGGCGGCCGATGTACTGGCAAAGATCGGCTCCACCCGGCAGGCCATCCTAGCTGGCGTCTCCCTCAAGTGGAAGCTAAAGCCATCGATCAAGCCTTCCCCAGAATTGGAATCCATCTTCGTGTCGGCAGACGCCGCTGCCCCGTCAGCGGCTCCGGCTGTCCCTTCGACATCTTCGCCACCGGCTCCCTCAACCTTGGCTGCCTTGCCGGCACCAGTTGAGCCAGTAGAATTTTAGGCTACTGGCTCCAACGACGCGGTTTTCATGATCACAATCGACCAGCCGGTCTCGGGGGCTGGCAAGACGGCCTCGGGGGCTGGCGAGCCGGACCCAGGGACTAATCATCTAGGCCTGGGGGCTCCTGAGCCGGCCCCCATCTCGGCCCCCTCTTGGGCACAGCCCATCCTGGCATTCCTTCTACGCGGCGAGCTCCCCCTGGACGAGACCTTGGCAAGGCAAATTCAGTGTCGGACCTTGGCATACAACATCGTCAACAACGAGCTCGTGCATCGCAGCAGCACCGGCGTCTTTCAGCGATGCGTCAAGCCAGAAAAGGGTCTGGAGATTCTCCTCGACATCTACCAGGGCGAGTGCGGGCATCATGCCGCCTCCAGGACTCTGGTGGCTAAGGACTTCCGCCACAGATTCTACTGGCCCACCGATCTCGAGGCGGCCAAGAAATTGGTCGATGAGTGCGAGGGTTGCCAATGCTTCAGCACGCAGAGCCACCTGCCGACATCATCCCTCCAGACCATCCCCATCTCGTGACCCTTCGCCGTCTGGGGGCTGGACATGGTGGGTACCTTCAAGACCGCACGAGGCGGCATGACACATTTACTTGTGGCTTTCAACAAATTCACCAAGTGGATCGAAGCTCGACCAATCAAGAAGTTGTACGGCCCCACGGCCGTCTAATTCATCGACGACATCATGGTTTGCTATGGCGTCCCCCAAAGCATCATCACCGATAACGGCACAAACTTCTCCAAGGGCACGCTCACACGTTTCTGCTCCAAGCAAGGAATCTGTCTCGACCTGGCCTCCGTCGCTCATTCACAGTCAAACGGCCAGGTCGAGAGGGCAAACGGCCTCATCCTGTCCGGCATCAAGCCCCGGCTCGTGACACCGCTGGTAAGGTTAGCCGGCAGCTAGGTTGACGAGTTGCCGGCTGTCCTGTGGAGTCTTAGGACCACCCCCAACCGATCAACCGGCTACACGCCCTTCTTCCTTGTGTACGGGTCCGAGGCGACCATCCCCACGGACATCGAGTTTGACTCGCCTTGGGTCGCCATATACACGGAGAAGGACGCAAAGGAGGCACGAGAAGATGGCGTTGACTTACTCAAAGAAGCCCGCGAACTGGCCTTGAGCCGAATGACAATCTACCAGCAGAAGCATCGGCGAAACCACAACAAGCGGATCCGGCCACTCTCCTTTCATGAAGGGGACCTGGTGCTCAGGCGGATCCAGCGGACAGCCGGACAACACAAGTTGTCCTCCCCATGGGAGGGCCTGTTCATCGTCAGCAAGGCGTTGCACAAAAATGCATACTACCTAATAGATGCCCAAAAGCCACAGAAGCACAAAAGAGACGCCTCCGGCGAGGAGACCGAGCGCCCATGGATCGCGGCGCTCCTCCGTCCTTTTTACTGCTAAAAAGACCAGTGTATTTATGTATCCCTTCCCTTTTGGGCTTATGAATGCAATGGGTGCCCCAGGCCGGCTCTTGGGGCACGCCCTTTTTGTTTCCTTCGAAGGTCTCTTCACTCACCGGCTCCCCGACCTGGTTCCCGGGCCCGGGGGCTCGCTGGCTGTTCCTAGGTCACCTCTCCCAAAAATTAGCCAAGTAGTGTTAGCCGAGCAAGCCCTCCCACCCCTCCTAGCTACAGATCCGGCTCCCGGCTATCCGGCTGACGAGGCCTCGGGGCAGCAAAGCTTAGCACACGTGAAAGATTGACCGCAAAGTAGTTACTGGCTAGGCCCAGCCGGACCACCGCCTCGCCTCTACCACTCTACTACCCTAAAAAGCTCTCGCAATTCCTAAGTTCAGAACTGACTCCCTCGAGGCGGACGCCCCGACCCAGCTACAGACCGGCTCCCGGCTATCGGGCTGGCGGGGCTGAAACCAAAGGGGAAAAGGGGCAAAACATACGGAACCAAAAGGGAAAAAAGGGTAAGGACGAGCAAGCACGCGCAATAAGGCAAACACATAAAATATTCACAATACGAATGTTAAGACAAAAGAGGCCCACGGCCATCACAGTTCATTACATTACACGCCGAGTGGGTGGACTTAAGCCTAACATGCTAGAAAGAGAAAGAAAGATAAAATGCCTAGGGGCTCAGGCCACCCGCGCGTCGCCAGCCGGTGCGCCTCCAGCCGGCGCATCGCTGGGCGGCTTGACTCCCATCCCGGGGGTGGTTGTCGCCTTCGAGTCGGCTCCCTTGGCCTTCGAGGCGGCATCCATAGTCCCAGCCTTCTCATTGCTGGAGTCGGTACTCTCATCGGCAACCTCCTCATCCTCCAGAGCTTGGGGGATGCCGAAGGAGTCTTCGGCCACCTTGCCGTCCTCGCCAAGGACCGGTAGGAGCTCGTCCGGGTTGACGTACGATGCGAGCTCGTTGGCGTTGCGGACAAGGGCCGGTTCATGGGCCGCTCGCTCCTCGGCCGGCTTGTCCCGGATGGTGGCCAGCCAGTCCAGGACCACGCCGTGGTACCACGAAGTTAAAAACCAGAGCGCCATCTGTGCTTCGGCTCGCGACGCCGACGCTTTCCAAACCTCGAGCCGGGCCACGACTTGCTCCAGCCACAAGGCCATACAGTTCTCCGGAGCTCGTCCACCACCCGGCCACAAGGCAGCGATGATCTCCTTGCCGGCCGTCTTCAGCCACTCCACACCCCGCTCCAGGTGGACCAGCCGGTTTTCAATGGCGAGCCCAAGCTCTGTCATATCCCACGCGGTGTCCTCCTTGATGGAGCGCCCGCACGCTCAGAGGTACTCTCGGTGCTCCTCGATGACACGCTTAGCATGGTGTTGAGTTCTCGGGAAGCGCCCTAAGAGAAGAAAGGGAAAAAGGAAAGAGAGGCAAATCAAGAACAAGAACTAACAAACAAAAAGGCAACCGGCTGGAAAAAAGACTAACGGACACTTACGTTCGATGGAGTCATCAACCTCGATGGTAAAATGGAGCGAGGAATCCTTCTCCAATTCCAACGCCACCTCCGCCTCGGCGAGGGAACCCTTAAGCTCCTCGAGCATCCTCTCGAGGCGGGTCATCTCGCCTTGGAGAGCGGTGGTCCGCCGGGTGGCATCAGCCGCCTCCTTGACGGCCGTCTCCCGAGGGCGGTCAACTCATCTGCAAGACAAAGCACGCATCAGCCGGCCCTTCTATGTCCGCTCCGGCTGTCAGGCAATTGGCTCGTCCCTCGGGGGCTACGTGCCCCTTCCACAAAACTCGACATACCTTGCACCCGCATCAGCTCCTCCTCTAGCCGGTAGAAGCCGTGCTTGCCGCGGTCGTGGATGGAGACCGCCTCCTTGAGCAGCTTCTGCCGCTGGGAGTTCCCCTCCTGCCACACGAAGCCAAGGTCAAAAAATCGCTCATGGAGATCCGGCCCGGCTGCCCATCAGCCGGTCAGCCGACCCGCATCTTGGGGGCTACACCGAGTGGGTGCGCTTGCGTGCCCCCACTAAAAAATTCGTTAAAGACGATGACGCTTACCTCCGCATGCCCCGGGGTGGTGTTGACCGCCTCTACGAACCGGGCCAGCTCCTGGCGGCACCGATCCAGGACGCTCCCAGCTCCCCGAGCGCGGGACCAGGGCCACCGGCCAGGGGAGTCGAAAGGGTCGGGATGCGTGCCAGCGCCTCCCAGTCCTGGAGCACCTCCTGCATGGACCTCTGGACTCGGGCGCTGCTACCACCTGCCCCGGTGCTCACTACGGTGCTGGCCGCCGGGGGAGGATTGATGACGGCGAGGGCCTGGGAGTCGGTCCCCACTGACCCGCCGCTCGGCGCCAGCACCGCCTCCTCATCCTGCCGGTCCGACGCAACGACAATGACGGACGGCGCCGCTATCTTCATGGTCACCGCCTCCAGCGCCGCCTCTAACGCCACCTTCGGCGCAGCCTGAGCCTCTGGCATGTCGACCCAGGCTGGCTCGACCGTGGGCGGAGTCCCAATCGGCACCTCCGGTCGGGTCGCCTCGGGGGCCGGCTCCTTTGCCGCTGCCCTCGATCGGGCCACCTCTTCCACCGATGGAGGTGCATGGGGCTCCATAGCCGCCCCTCGCGGCTCGCGCTCGACTAGGGCCTCGATAGACGGGTCGATTCCGCTGCCGAGTCCGACGCCCGTGCGGGGTCCGAGACCTCCTCTGCCTCTCGCTGCTCGAAGTCCCAGAGTGCGAGGCCGCACCTCGTGTTCTGGACTTTGAGGCTCGCAGATCCGCGAGCCTCCTCTTCTCCTCCTGCTGGGTGGTGGTGTGCTCGCGGGCCAGCCGGTTGGAGGCATCCGTCCGGCCCACCGCCGACTCCCCCTTGTGGAGCTCGATGGGGTCCCTGTGGTGCACAAGGGCCAAACACCCACCGGCTCGCGACTCGGAAGGAAACACGTGCAAGAAGAAGAAAAAACTCACCCGGTGACGACAGGCAAAACCCGCTTGGCGCGCGCCGGCAGCTTCCGTGCGGCCACCTTCACCTGCTTATGGATGGGCGGCGGGGCCATCGGCTCCTCCTTAGCCGACCTCTTCGCCCGGCTGGCGGCTCCGGTCGTCGGGGCTTGAGCCGGTCGCTCCTCGCTATGACGGCCCTCCTGAGCCGAGGGGGAGGCGCGTTCAGGATCATCACATCATCATCATTGTCATCATCATCATCTGTCCAGTCCCTAATCGTGGGACCAATAGGGAACTCACCGGCTCCGCTAGGCTCCCCGCCCGTGCCGGACCCTCCAGCTCCGCTGGGCCGGCCGGCTTGCGGGTCTGCCAGCTCCTCGACCCCTCCCGAGGAGTCCACCCCCTCTTCAGGTGGGCCTCCCCGCTCGTAATTCTCAGAGTTGGAGTGGTCGCGCTTCGCCTCAAAATTTTGGGGGTGCGGGCCGTCCGGTGTGTTCTGTCGCACCAACAGCTGCGGTCAGCATGGCGAAGTAAGGTCTGCTGCCGACTGCCGGCTGAAAAGATTCAAATAAAAAGAGTCCCATCGAGAAGAATGTACCAGGGGGCGGTTGATGCAGTAATACGGCTTCATGCCAAACGTCCACGACGCCGGTGCCAGTTTGAACGTCATAATGGCGTTCACCCGCGCGGCGACCTCAGCAGGCGTCAGGTCGACGGTCCTCAGCCAACAGGGTTCCTGGTGGCCGGACATGTCACAGATCCGATGCGGTCTCAACTGAAGAGGCAGCACCCGACACGAGATGAAGACCTTCACCAGATTGGAGGCAAACAACCACTCTGCTCTCTTTAGCTGCGCAAGCCGACCGAGCTTCGCCAGGGCGACCCCATGCATGGCGGCTCCCGGAGGAGTGCACATTGACGAACGACGGCAGCCGGATGTAGTCCAGGCTTGGGTCGGCGTTCTTCACGTAGAAGAACGTCCGATGCCACCCCTTGACACAATCGACGAGAGAGAAGGGAGGGAAGTGCGCGGTGCCGCTGCAGCACACCGCCGTGCCCGCGCAGGCACTGCTCTTCAGCGCCTTGAGGTAGAAGAGGGCATTGAAGAAGTCAAGAAAGGGGAGGACCCCCAGGTACCCCTTGCACAGCGTCACGAAGCCGGCAAGGTAAAGGATTGCATTGGGGCCGATGTGGTGCGGTTGAAGGTCGAAGGTGTCCATGAGCAGCCGGAAGAAGAGGCTCACCAGGAGCCCGAAACCATGGGAGAAATGCCAGAGGAAGACGACATGCTCCCCTGGCTGCGCCGCCGGAACCACCTCGTCGCCCGGTGCACGGGCAACCACGCGCTCCACTGACGGCAGCATGCACACACGGCGGAGGTCTGCGATGTCCTCCTCGGTTACGACGGATCCGGCCCAGCTTCCTTCGTGCCCGTCGGCCGTTGCGGTAGAACGGCGGCATGCAGGCGCATTTGCGAGCTCGGGAGCTGTGTTGCGCGAGGGGGAGAGGAAGGCAAAGAGGCAAGAAGTGAGGAGGCAAAGGGGGTGCGGGTATCTCCTCCCCCTGCCCTTCCTCCCCTTTTAAATGGAGAGGCCACGACCGGGGGACGTGGGGATTAATTGCGCCCACTCCACTGGAAACTCCACGCACGAGTGAGCGTCTCAGGTCGTAACAGCCTCTTCGAGGCGCAGAGTATCCTGGCTTGCGCCCCGAGGCCTAGCGGGCTAGGCCTAGGGCGACGTCCCGTCTCCCCGCGTGCGTGGGGCCTGCCACATCATTACCCGCCAGGTGGCGCGTGGCAGGCCAGCCCGGGGCGAAGCGCCGAAACCCGAGGCATCGGGCCCAACTACCGACCGGCTGGACTTTCGGTTTAGCGCCAGTGGTGGGTACCGCTGGGGGGAAGCTGCTGGCTCCTATCCATCTGCCGGACGCGGGCCCCCTCCGGCTTCGGGTACTACTAGCAAGGTTATTACCCCCAGGTAGGCCAAAGCAACGGGGTTCTCCCCCCGCTTCAAAGAAAAACTATGCAATCGGCTGCCCATGACTGGCTGGAGCACGGCCGGCTCGTGTTGTCACCGGCTGGCGACACGGACGGCTGGTCGAGGAGCCGGCTCGACCCCCGACCGGCTGGGCGTGGCCGGCTTCCTCCAGGACGCCTCCTCCATTGACCCTGGGGCGGACATGCAACGTCTTGTCCCTGTGCGCACGAGTACGGCAACAAGACGTGACCGCCATGATGGGCATCATTGTAGCCACAGTGGCGCTGATGCACGGGTGCCCATGGCTATAGTCCGGCCGTCCAGGCTGCTGACCTTGGCGAGCGTGACCGGGCGGGGAACAGTGCTGGCATGCCCCTGCCCACTCGATTACCTGCCCCGGCGTGGCTACAGTGCAACCGGCTGTACTAGAGACTTCGGCCGGCTGGCGCTAGACGATGCCTCTCGGACGGCCCGTGCCGCGACAAGTGAGCGAGGGCCATTCGCAGAGCCGCCTGGCGGTCCCCAGAAGGTGACGGGACCGCACAACTGGTGGAGCCTACAGGTGACGAGACGACTCGAAGGGTGGGACCCCCTGCTCAGCCAGAGAGGCTGTTAGCCGGGTCCCCCAACCTTTGTACCTTAGGAATATTGTAAGCCGGGGGGTTGTCCTATAATACCCACCGAGCCCCCCAGGCAACAAGGACAGACAACTCTCACGCACACACCTACGAGACACTTCCCACTTTCCTACACTTCATAGCGGAGGAAGGCGAGCCGGCTCCTCCCTCTTCCTCCTCTAGACTCAGCTCTAGGAGCAACACACCCATCCATCAAACTAGATCAAGCAGGACTAGGGGTATTACCTCCCACGGAGGGCCCTGAACCTGGGTACATCGTGTGTCACCACCGTTGTACCTAATCCCCACCCGGAGCCCGTTGGCGTCCTCCGGCCCCAACCACCTACGATAAGCCTGCCCCTGGCATTTGTCGTGAGAAAACGATGATAGTTGGCGCCCACCGTGGGGCCGTCCGTGGCGCCGGCCGGATTCATGCTCCGGGCGGGACCCCTTGCCATTCCCCGCCGTCGCCACACATCCAGGCGAATCCGCGGGCTTGTGAGGCTTGCTCCATCACGCCCTGCGGGCAGCTCCATCGACCTCATGCTCGACATCGATGCGCTAGCCGAGCGTTTCAGCAGGCTCAGCCTCGCCGAAGCTCCGTCCGCTGACGAGTACACCAGCCATGTGCTCATCTGCGTCGGTCCACCCATGGCTATGGGCGCACTTGCTGCGACCCAGTCCAGCAGCTCCCACGATCGCGTGGGGGCAATGTCTATCATCTCCTCCACCTCCTCCGGACGTGCACAGGACGAGGCTAATGCCGCCGCGGCCCGCGTCGGCACCTCCGCTGCTCGGTGTGGCCCTCCAGGGTTTGAGCACCCCTATTGCCCCGACTGCAAACTCGATGCCGTCGTGGCTGCGCTCAAGGCGGCTCGTCGCGTCCTGTTCGAGGACGCCAGCGCCCTCACGACCACGCGTGCGGTGCCTCATGGAAGCCACCCAGCGGGAATACACTTCTTCCTACGGTCTCACCCCGGCTGGCACTGAGCCTAGCCGACGTGGGGCCGTGCGTGACCATGGTCGCGTGGTCACGGAAATCCTGGATGGCAAGATGCCCGTCTACGACACCCCCGCAGTCAACCTGCGGGCCCTCAAGATAGCCTACGAGGATTTGGCTACCTTGGAGGGAGAAAAACATGCTACCCATGAGTGTCACATCAAGGACCTCATCGACGCTGCTGATGCCCAACAACATCTTCTTGCGGCTGGCAGCGCCGCCTCTGAAGGCCCCCGGCCCGAGTGCGAGGGCACGGGGACTACGGGCCGTCAGCTAGCTCAGCACTCTGGCCCCAACCACCTACGATAAGCCTACCCATGGCATCTACCGTGAGAAAACGACGACATCGCTCATAGCTTGTGGGGGCTCTTCGGTGAAGGGATCTTCCTGCAACGAAGGTGTATGAAGATGTTCTAAAAATACATTGCTAGGGATAGGTCTCCGAGTGGATGCAATCTTTGCCAGCACATCAACCGCTTGATTCTTCACTCGGAGAACATGATGGAGTTACAAACCTTCAAATCTCTTCTCAAGTTTTCTAACAGCATTACAATATCCAGTCATACCGGGGTTCCAAACATACAACTCTTTCATCACTTGATTGACCACCAAATCCGAGTCGCCGTAAACCATCAACCGCTTGACGCCGAGTGAGATGGACATGCACAACCCATACAAGAGTGCTTCATATTCTGCTTCATTGTTGGAGGAATCAAAGTGGATATGCAGGACATAACCAAGTTTGTCGCCTTTGGGGGATACCAAAACAACACCAACACTGGTGACCCATTCAGCATTTTTGGTCCATCAAACAACATGGTCCAGTGCACCAAGTAAATATGGATTGGCTGCTGCCGTTCAACCCACTCAGCCAAGAAATCAGCAAGTGCTTGAGAGTTGATTGCCCTTTTAGTTTCAAACTTGATGTCAAAGTATAGGAGCTCAATCGCCCATTTAGCCACTCGACTAGTCAAATCTTGATTGTTGAGGATCTCACACAATGGAGCATCACTGACGACTGAAATTGAGTGATCCTGAAGGTAGTGTGCCACCTTCTTTGCTGACAGATAGATACCATACACAAGCTTCTGGTAATGCGGGTACCTTTGCTTCGAAGGAGTCAACACTTCAGAAATGTAGTAGACTAGACGTTGGACCTTGTAGGCCTTGCCTTCCTCTTCCCGCTCGACAGTCAGAACTGTACTGGCGACCTAATTAGTGGTCGCGATGTACAGGAGCAAAGGCTCTTTGCTGTGTGGAGCAGCAAGCACCGGCTGGGTGGAAAGCAGGGCTTTGAGCTAGACAAACGCTGCTTCAGCTCCTGGAGTCCACTCGAACGTGTTGGACTTCTTCATCAGTTGGTACAAAGGCAATGCCTTCTCACCAAGACGAGAAATGGATCGACTAAGTGCTTCCAAGCAACCTGTGAGCTTCTGAACATCATGGACTCGCACTGGAATTTTGATTCGGGTAATGGCGTTGATTTTCTTAGGATTGACGTCGATTCCTCATTCGTAAACGAGAAAACCGAGTAACTTTCCACTAGGAACACCGAAAGTACACTTAGCCGGATTCAGCTTGATATCATACCTCCTCAGATTGGTGAATGTCTTAGCCAAGTCACCCACCAGGTCGGAACCTTTGCGGGACTTGACGACAATATCATCCATGTAAGCTTCAACATTCCGAGGGATCTGGTCGAGTAAACACTTCTCAATCATATGCATGAAAGTAGCACCGACATTCTTCAAACCAAAAGGCATGGTGATATAGCAGAAACACCCGAATGGGGTGATGAAGGCTGTTTTTATTTCATCCGGACCAAACAGACGGATCTGATGGTAACTGGAGTATGCATCTAGAAATGATAAACACTCGCACCCCACAGTCGAGTCAACAATTTGATCGACACGAGGGAGCGGGAAATGATCTTTCGAGCAGACCTGATTGATATGCTTCAAGTCAATACATATGCGGAGTGACATGTATTTCGTGGGGACCATTACGACATTCGAGAGCCATTCGGAGTGGTAAATCTCTCAAATGAACTTAGTTATCAAGAGACGAGCCACCTCTTCGCCGATTGCTTTTCGCTTCTTCGCTGTCGACCGACGCAAGTGTTCTTTCACCGGCTTGGCCTTTGGATCAACTCTCAGTTGATGCCCAGCCAGTTCCTTGGGAACCCCCGGCATGTCAGCTGGCTTTCATTCGAAGATGTCCTGGTTCTCATGGAGGAACTGGATGAGCTCGCCTTCCTATTTACAGTCAAGTGTCGAAGATATGTTGGTCCGGGCAGCAGTAGGATTTGTCAGGTGAATGTGCACTTTTTCACTTCCCCTGTCAACTTAAGAGGTGACTCTGAAGTAGGCTTCTTAGCGTGCAGCAACTCAGCAGGGTCAGTGCTCTTCTTGTACTCTTCTAGCTCGACCATAGCCATCTGATGATCGGCAATTTTGGAGCCCTGCTAGAGGCACTCCTCAACCTTCTATCTATTTCTAGTTATGGTGATCACACCCTTGGGGCCAGGCATCTTTAGTTTTAGATACACATAACATGGACGGGCCATGAAAGGAGCATAAGCTAGTCGACTAAGGATGTAACATCCCAAAATTCTAAATTTTGGCATGTTATATTAAATAAATAAGTAGTATTGTTTGCTTCAATGTTGTGTGATTGATTGTGTGAAATTGAGTGGAATTTGGAACTTTTGAAATTTTAATGAGAGGGAATAAAATGACTTTCCCAAACCTTTCTATTTCAAATCCTTATTCAATTTTGAGTTCGAATATTTTCAAAACCCTCTTATAAAAAACTGAGAGGAGGTAAATGACACTAAAAAAATCAGAGACAATGTTTTGATTCAAAATTTAAAATAAAAACTATTTGCCATTTATTGGAAATTCAAATTCCTTTTTCATTTTGGAGTTATTGCAAAAAAAATAAAAGTATTTTATCCGGCCTTGAAAATATGTTCATGTTTAGGAAATATTTTTCTGAAAATTTTGATATAATATTCTATATAAAATGTTTTTCTATTTTTGTTTATTTTTTTTGTTTGTTGTTTTTAAAGAAAAAGAAAAAAAACAGGAAACACTATTCACATCGAAACACTGTTAATCCGTGATTTTTTTTAAAAGAAAAATACAGCTGCACGTGCACTCGCGGCTGGCCGAAGCCATTTGGGCCCGTCCGATGGCCTCTTCTTTTAAGTTTTGTCTATTCCTAGTCTATTTGTTTAGTCCCACCTCGCTTAGCCTTAGACCTTTAAACCTCCCTTCTACCTATAAATATAGACCCATAGCTGAACCCGAAAATCATCCACTTTGGGTTGAATCGAATCTTTTCGGTTTGACTAGGTTTATTCAAATAAAAATAATTTTTCTTTCCGATGGGATTTCTGGAAGTCGTCTCCTCTTTGAATTTATATCTTCTCTGCCTTCTATAGGTATTCTCTGTGTGTTTTCTTCTATACTCCTGTAGTTTAATATTCGTAGACTGGTATTTCTATACTAGTATACCGTAGAGTAATTAAGTCATTAATTAGTCTCCGTATTTACACATTAGTATTAGAATTCTTTTAGACATAGCACTTTTTGTTCCGTAAAATAGCTTGGCCATGATTTTTTAAATGGCCAAACTTGTTACTCATTCACTCAAATTAGAAGAAACCAACGCTAGGTTTTCGGCTTGACCTCACCTATACAATCAACCTATCACGTCAACTTTTTCAAATTTTCAAATTTTCAAATTTAGTCAGATTTATATTCGAACTTCTTTTGATCATATCTTTTTATCTGTAGCTCAGTTTTTGACGAATCCAATTGCGTCGGATTCGTATCGAAGTAATCTTTCCGTTCACATCATTAGTATTATCGTTTCAACATAAAATTTTGATCTTGCTCATACTTCTCTATTAGTCCCCAAAATGTGTTCACACATCGTACTAAGCTAATTCAATGCCATATTAAATTGCTTATAACTTTTGATCCGTCATTTTGAAACTAGTAATTCTTTTTTCTACACGTTCATATTGACTTCCCATATATAGTAATATCATTAGTTTCAATCTTTGAACCTTTTGAATTTGAGCGATTCAAATTTGAATCCGAACCTTCATTTGATCATATCTTGCAAACTATAACACCTTTTCAATTGATTCCTTTTGCCCCTAAATACTCGTGTCATATATTTATATTCATAACCATCGTACTTTGGTTCAACTTCTTTTCACCTTTGTGAATTCAAGTTAAATTCATACTTGAATTCACAATTCATTTTAGACTTCAATTCGCTATAACTTGTGTCGTAGTGCTCCATTTCAATTAAATTCATTCTACAAATAAATTCTTATGTCTTATACTATTTATCAAACAACATTCATGTTGTTCTCCCATACTTTGGATCGTCTTCCTGTTGGGGAACGTCGCATGGGAAACAAAAAATTTCCTACGCACACGCAAACCTATCCATTGTGATGAGCATCTACGAGAGGGAGAGTGGATCTACGTACCCTTGTAGACCGCTAAGCGGGAAGCGTTAAGAAACGCGGTTAGTGTAGTCGAACTTCTTCACGATCCAAATCGCCGAGCGTCCCGCGATCCAATCACGAACCGTCCCGCGAACGCATCATGATCCGTCCCGCGAACTCATCACGATCCGTTTCACGATCTTGATCACGATCTATCCCGCGAACTCATCATGATCCGTTCCGTGATGACATCACGAACCATCTCGCGATCTTGATCACGGTCCTTCCGATCTAGCGCCGAACGGACGACACCTCCGCGTTCAGCACACGTGCAGCTTGATGATGATCTCCACCATCTTGATCCAGCAAGAGGAGGTTGAGAGGAGAGAGAGTTCACCGGCAGCGTGACGGCGCTCCGGTGATGGTGGTGGAGCAATTCTGGCAGGGCTTCGCCTAAGCGCTGCAGAAAACCGATCTAGAGGAGCACCGGTGAAACGGGTAGCACGTGGCCATAAACTGTGTCCAAACAGCACCCAATCCACCAGTATATAAAGAAGGGAGAGAGAGGAGGGCTGGTGCAAGGAAAAACTCCAATAGGAGTCGGCCAAACTAGAGGGGGAGGAGTCCTACTCCTCCTCCACTCCTAGTAGGAGTAGGACTCTTCCTTTTTAGCCTTTTTTCCACCTTTTCCTTTAGGACTTTTGCCTCCTGCGCCATGGGCCTTGGTGTGGATGTTTTTCCAGCCCACTAAGGGCTGATTATTATTCTCCCAAAGCCCATGGACCTCTTGGGGTCGAAATACCCCTCCCGGAGGTCCCCCGGTACACTATCGGCACTCCCGGTACACTACCGATGAGCCCGAAACTTTTCCGGTGACCAAACTGGGACTTCCTATATATTAATCTTTACCTCCGGACCATTCCGGATCTCCTCATGACGTCCGGGATCTCATCCGGGACTCCGAACAAACTTCAGTCACCACCATACATAACTCTACACTACCGAAACGTCACCAAACCTTAAGTGTGCAGACCCTGCGGGTTCGAGAACTATGTAGACATGACCGAGACACCTCTACGATCAATAACCAATGGCGGGACCTGGACGTCCACATTGCTTCCTACATATTCTACGAAGATCTTTGTCGGTCGAACCTCTATGTCAAGGATTCAGTTAATCCCGTATAACGTTCCCTTTGTTCTTTGGTATGTTACTTGCCCGAGATTCGATCGTCGGTATCTCCATACCTAGTTCGACCTCGTTACTGGCAAGTCTCTTTACTCGTTCCGTAATACAAGATCCCATGACTAACACTTAGCCACATTGCTTGCAAGGCTTGTTGTGATGTTGTATTACCGAGTGGGCCCTGAGATACCTCTCCGTCACACGGAGTAACAAATCCCAGTCTCGATCCATGCCAACTCAACAGACACCATCGGAGATACCTGTAGAGCACCTTTATAGTCACCCAGTTACGTTGAGTTGTTTGATACACACAAGGCACTCCTCCGATATCCGTGAGTTGCATGATCTCATGGTCATAGGAACATATACTTGACATGCAGAAAACAGTAGCAATAAACTGACACGATCATATGCTATGTTTGTAGTTTGGGTCTTATCCATCACATCATTCTCCTAATGATGTGATCCAGTTATCAAATAACATCTCATGTCCATGACTAGGAAATCTTAACCATCCTTTGATCAATGAGCTAGTCCATTAGAGGCATACTAGGGACATGGTTTTGTCTATGTATCCACACATGCATTTAAGTCTCCGATCAATACAATTATAGCATGGATAATAAACGATTATCATGAACAAGGAAATATGATAATAACTAATTTATTATTGCCTCTAGGGCATATTTCCAACAGTCTCCCACTTGCACTAGAGTCAATAATCTAGTTCACATCACCATGTGATTCGCATTGTTATGAATCTAACACCCTATGAGTTGTGGGGCCCGATCATGCTTTGCATGTGAGAGAGGTCTTATAGTCAACGGGTCTGCGATATTCAGATCCGTGTGTACTTTGCAAATCTCTATGTCAAACCGTAAACACTGCTACCACACTCCACTTGGCACTATTTCCAAATCGATGCTCCACTATACGTATCTAGATTGCTACTACTAGTCATCCGGATTGATTTTAAATCTTGCATCGACGTAACTCTTTACGATGAACTCTTTATCACCTCCATAATCAAGAAACATTTCCTTAGTCCTCTGGTTACTAAGGATAATTCCGACCGCTGTCTAGTGATCCACTCCTAGACCACTCTTGTACCCCTTGACAGACTCATGGCAAGGCACACACAGGTGCGGTACACAGCATGGCATAATATAGAGCCTACGGCTAAGGTATAGGGGACGACGTTCGTCCTTTCTCTTTCTTCTGCCGTTGTCGAGCTTTGAGTCTCACTCAACTTCACACCTTACAAATCAGATGAGAACTATTTCTCTGGCTGATCCATTTTGAACTCTTTCAAAATCTTGTCAAGGTATGCACTCATTGAAAGTCTCATCAAGCATCTTGATCTATCTATATAGATTTCGATGCTCAACAATTAGGTAGCTTTATCCAGGTCTTCCTTTGAAAAACACTTTTCAAACAACCTTTTATGCCTTCCAGAAATTCTACATTATTTCTGATCAACAATATGTCAACCACATATACTTATCAGAAACTCTATAGTGCTCCCACTCACTTTATTGCAAATACAAGTTTCTCGTAAACTTTGTATAAACTACAAAAACTTTGATCACCTCGTCAAAGTGTATATTCCAACTCCGAGATGCTTGCTTCTGTCCATAGAAGGATCACTGAAGCTTGGTCATCTTTTAGCATCCTTAGGACTGACAAAACCTTCTGGTTGTATCACATACAACCTTTCCTTAAGTAAACCGTTAAGGAAACGATGTTTTGACATCCATCTGCCAGATTTCATAATTTAAAATGCAGCAACTGCTAACATAATTCCAATAGACTTTTAGCATCGCTACGAGTGAGAAAGCCTCATCGCAGTCAACTCCTTGAACTTGTCACAAACAACTTTGCAACAAGTCGAGCTTTACAAATGGTGACATTCACCATCAGTGTCTGTCTTCATTCTAAAGGTCCATTTGTACTCAACGACCTGCCGTCTAACGAGCACGTATACCAAAGTCTATACTTGGTTTTCATACATGGATCCTATCTTGGATTTCATGGCCTCTAACCATTTGTCGGAATCCAGTCCCATCATCGCTTCTCCATAGCTCGTAGGTTCATCGTTGTCCAACAACATGATCTCCAAGACAGAGTTGTCGTACCACTTAGGAGCAGTACACATCCGTGTCGACCTACGAAGTTCGATAGTAACTTGATCCTGAAGCTTCATGATCATCATCATTAACTTCCTCTTCAACTAACATAGGCTTCACAGAAACAACATCATGCGTTGCGCTACTCTCTGGTTGAACAAAGGTTTAACAACCTCATCAAGTTCTATCTTCCTCCCACTCAATTCTTTCGAGAGAAACTTTTCCTCGAGAAAGGATCCGTTTTAGTAACAAACACTTTGCACTTGGATCTGAGATAGAAGGTTCACCCAACTGATCTTAGGGAAATCTATGAAGATGCATTTGTCCACCTTGGGTTCGACCTCATTAGGTGAAAACATTTTCCACACAAGTGTCGCAGCCCCAAGTGTTAAGAAATGACAGCTTAGTTTTTATCAAACCATAATTCACATGGTGTCATCTCAACGGATTTAGATGATGCCCTATTTAAAGTGAATGTAGTTGTCTCTAATGCATAACCCCAAAAAATTATAGTAGTAAAACGATAAGAGACATCACAGTATGTAGTATATCAATAGAGCATGACTATGATGTTCGGACACACCATCACACCATGGTGTTCCAGGTGGCGTTAGTTGTGAAACAAATTTCACATTGTCTTAAGTTGTATGCCAAACTCGTAACTCAGATATTCACCTCCACGATCATATCGCGGTCATTTTTATCTTCTTGTCACGATGATCTTTAAACTTCACTCTGAATTTGCTTCAACCTTTCAAACGATTCAGACTTGTGTTTCATTAAGTAAATATACACTATATCTACTCAAATCATCAGTGAAGGTAAGAAAATAACGATATCCACTGCACGCTACAAGACTCACTAGATTGCATACATCAACATGTATCATTTCCAATGAATCACTTGCCCGCTCCATCCAACGGGGTCCTTTAGTCATCTTGCCCAAGAGGCATGGTTCGCATGTCTCAACCGATTCGAAATCGAATGAGTCCAAATATCCATCACCATGGAGTTTCTTCATGCGCTTTATACCAATATGACATTTTGCGGCAATGCCACAAGTATGTGGTACTATCATTATTTAACTTTGTATCTTTTGACATCAATGTTATGAACATGTGTATTACTACGATCAAGATTTCAACAAACCATTCTCACTGGGTGCATGACCATTGAAGGTATTATTCATGTAAACAGAATAACCATTATTCTCTAACTTAAATGAATAACCGTATTGCAATAAACATGATCTAATCATGTTCATGCTCAACGCAAAACACCAAATAACATTTATTTAGGTTCGTCACTAATCCTGAAGGTAGAGAGAGCGTGCGATGTTGATCACATCAACCTTGGAAACACTTCCAACACATATCGTGACCTCACCCTTAGCTAGTTCTCCATTTATTCCGTAGCTTTTATTTCGAGTTACTAACATTTAGCAACCGAACCGGTATCCAATACCCAGGTGCTACTAAGAGTACTAGCAAGGTACACATTAATAACTCGTATATCAAATATACTTCTATCAATGTTGCCAGCCTTCTTATCTACCAAGTATCTAGGGTTGTTCCGCTTCAGCGACCGCTCACCTCATAACAGAAGCACTTAGTCTCGGGTTTGAGTTCAACTTTGGGTTGCTTCACTGGAGTAGCAACTGACTTGCTATCCATGAAGTTTCCCTCCTTGCTCTTGCCCTTCTCGAAACTAGTGGTTTGATTAACCATCAACACTTGATGCTCCTTCTTGATTTCTACCTTCACGGTGTCAAACATCGCGAACAGCTCAGGGATCAACATTTCTTTCCCTGGCATTTTATAGTTCATCACCAAGTTCTAGTAGCTCAGTGACAGTGACTTGGAGAACTACATCAATCACTATCTTATCTGGAAGATCAACTCCCACTCGATTCAAGCGATTGTAGTACCCAGACAGTCTGGGCACATGCTCAACGGTTGAGCTATTCTCTTTCATCTTGCAGGCAAAGAATCTCGTTGGAGATCCTATATCTCGCAACTCGGGCACGAGCCTAAGATCACAATCTCAGCTCTTAGAGCATCTCATATGTTCCGTGACGTTCAAAACGTTTCGGAGCCTCAATTCTAAGCCGTAATGCATGACACACTAAACTAACAAGTAGTCATCGAAACGTGCCTATCAGATGTTCACAGCATCTACAGACGACGCTAGATGGGGTGGCGCACCGAGCGGTGCATTAAGGACATAAGCCTTCTGTGCAGCAGTGAGGACCATCCTCAGATCACGAACCCAGTCCGCAATTTTGCTACCAACATCTTTCAATTCTATTTCTCTAGGAACATATAAAAATACAAGGGAGCTACAACGCGAGCTAGTAATCTACAACATAATTTGCAAAGACATTTTGACTATGTTCATGATAATGAGTTCAATTAATCATATTACTTAAGAACTCCCACTCAAATTGACATCCCTCCGATCATTCGAGTGATACATGATCCAAATTCACCAACTCAAGTCCGATCATCACGTGAGTTGAGGTGGCTGCAATGGTGAACATCATCATGTTGATCATATCTACTATATGACTCATGTTCGACCTTTCGGTCTCTTGTGTTTCGAGGCCATGTCTGTACATGCTAGGCTCGTCAAGTTTAACCCGAGTGTTCTGCATGTGCAACACTGGCTTGCACCCGTTGTATGTGAATGTAGAGTCTATCACACCCGATCATCACGTGGTGTCTCAACACGACGAACTTTCGCAATGGTGCACACTCGGGGAGAACACAATTTATCTTGAAATTAAGTGAGGGATGACCTTATAATGCTACCGTCGTCCTAAGCAAAACAAGGTGCATAAAAAGGATTAACATCACATGCAAATCATAAGTGACATGATATGGCCATGAACTTGTGCTTTTGATCTCCATCTATAAAGCACCGGCATGATCTCCATCGTCACCGGCATGACACCATGATCTCCATCATCTTGATCTCCATCAACGTGTCGCCATCGGGGTTGTCACGCCCTGCATGCTTCTACTACTATTGCTACCGTTTAGCGATAAAGTAAAGCATTACATAGCGCTTAATGATTGACACGCAGGTCATACAATAATTAAAGACAACCCTATGGCTCCTGCCGGTTGCCGTATTCATCGACATGCAAGTCGTGATAATCTATACATCACATGATCATCTCATACATCACATATATCACATCATGTAATTGGCCATATCATATCACAACATACCCTGCAAAAACAAGTTAGACGTCCTCTAATTGTTGTTGCATGTTTTACGTGGCTGCTACGGGTATCTAGCAAGAACAATTCTCACCTACGCATAAACCACAATGGTGATACACTAGTTTGCTTTTCATCCTTCTCAACGACCGCCTTTGTCGAATCCGATCCAACTAAAGTGAGAGAAACTGCCACCTGCAAGCCATCTAAGCAACAAGTTGCCTCGAGGGAACCGGTCTCTCGTAAGCGTACGAGTAATGTTGGTCCGGGCGGCTTCATCTCACAATCCCGCTGAACCAAAATCCGACCAAGGGAGGAAGCAATCTAAGCATCAACGCCCACAAACCTTTTGTGTTCTACTCGAGATCTCATCGAACAATCAACCTAGCTCCTGATGCCACTGTTGGGGAACGTCGCATGGGAAACAAAAAATTTCCTATGCACACGCAAACCTATCCATGGTGATGAGCATCTATGAGAGGGAGAGTGGATCTACGTACCCTTGTAGATCGCTAAGAGGGAAGAGTTAAGAAACGCGGTTGGTGTAGTCGAACTTCTTCGCGATCCAAATCGCCGAGCGTCCCGCGATCCATTCACGAACCGTCCCGCGAACACATCATGATCCGTCCCGCGAACTCATCACGATCCGTCTCACGATCTTGATCACGATCTGTCCCGCGAACTCATAACGATCCGTTCCGTGATCACATCACGAACCGTCTCGCGATCTTGATCACGGTCCTTCCGATCTAGTGCCGAACGAACGGCACCTCCGCGTTCAGCACACGTGCATCTTGATGACGATATCCACCATCTTGATCCAGCAAGAGGAGGTGGAGAGGAGAGAGACCGGCAGCGTGACGGCGATCCAGTGATGGTGGTGGAGCAATTCCGGCAGGGCTTCGCCTAAGCGCTGCAGAAAACCAATCTAGAGGAGCATCGGTGATACGGGTAGCACGTGGCCGTAAACTGTGTCCAAACAGCACCCAATCCACCAGTATATAAAGGAGGGAAAGAGTGGAGGGCTGGAGCAAGGAAAAACTCCAATAGGAGTCGGCCAAACTAGAGGGGGTGGAGTCCTACTCCTCCTCCACTCCTAGTAGGAGTAGGACTCTTCCTTTTTAGCCTTTTTTCCACCTTTTCCTTTAGGACTTTTTCCTCCTGTGCCATGGTCCTTGGTGTGGCTGTTTTTCCAGCCCACTAACGGCTGGTTATTATTATCCCACAGCCCATGGACCTCTTGGGGTCGAAATACCCCTCCCGGAGGTTCCCCGGTACACTACCGATGAGCCCGAAACTTTTCCGGCGACCAAACTGGGACTTCCTATATATGAATCTTTACCTACAGACCATTCCAGAGCTCCTCGTGACGTCCGGGATCTCATACGGGACTCCGAACAAACTTCGGTCACCACCATACATAACTCTACACTACCGAAACGTCACCAAACCTTAAGTGTGCAGACCCAGCGGGTTCGAGAACTATGTAGACATGACCGAGACACCTCTACGGTCATCAACCAATGGCGGGACCTGGACGTCCACATTGGTTCCTACATATTCTACGAAGATCTTTATCAGTCGAACCTCTATGTCAAGGATTCAGTTAATCCCGTATAACGTTCCCTTTGTTCTTCGGTATGTTACTTGCCCGAGATTCGATCGTCGGTATCTCCATACCTAGTTCAACCTCGTTACTGGCAAGTCTCTTTACTTGTTCCGTAATACGAGATCCCGTGACTAACACTTAGACACATTGCTTGCAAGGCTTGTTGTGATGTTGTATTACCGAGTGGGCCCTGAGATACCTCTCCGTCACATAGAGTAACAAATCCCAGTCTCGATCCATGCCAACTCAACAGACACCATCGGAGATACCTGTAGAGCACCTTTATAGTCACCGAGTTACGTTGCGACGTTTGATACACACAAGGCACTCCTACGATATCCATGAGTTGCATGATCTCATGGTCATAGGAACATATACTTGACATGCAGAAAACAGTAGCAATAAACTGACACGATCATATGCTATGTTTGTAGTTTGGGTCTTATCCATCACATCATTCTCCTAATGATGTGATCCGGTTATCAAATGACATCTCATGTCCATGGCTAGGAAACCTTAACCATCTTTTGATCAACGAGCTAGTCTATTAGAGGCATACTAGGGACATGGTTTTGTCTATGTATCCACACATGCATCTAAGTCTCCGATCAATACAATTATGGCATGGACAATAAACGATTATCATGAACAAGGAAACATGATAATAACTAATTTATTATTGCCTCTAGGGCATATTTCCAACATTGATGACCAACTCAGACAAAGATATATTTCACTATGGGAAGAGCTACAAAAAAATGAAGACTATAAGGACATAAAGAAATTGAAGACCATGAAGAGTTTCAAAGATTTTATGTCCCCTAGAATACCAAACCGCTGTTGCATACTCACGTTAGATACGGTGATGTGTGAGCTGTCATTTGTGTGCATTTTTTTGACAGCCACAAATAAAACATATTTTTAAAAACTATTATTTGTATTGTGTGTATCTCTCCCTATCCCTCTCTTGCATGTTATTCCAAACCCTTAGACACAATAGATGATGAATGAAGAAGGATTTGTATTCTCAAAACCAATGATTCAGGTGGAGGTTGAAAAATGGATACAGAACATGGAGAACCACATTAAGGAATATGTTGTTGGAAGCGCACATATGGTTTCGTACTCTCTATGGCACTTCATCGGAGGTGCCTTAACATGGTGGAAGGTACATCAAACTATCCAATGATGGAATTGAGCAAGAACATGGGAATAATTCAAGAAGACTTTGTTAGGATCTCGTTCACCCAGAAGCCATGTGACCGTAAAATGAATAAGCCTTGTGAATTCAAGATATGTGGAGAAATAGGACATAACCAGGAAGAACACAAGGATGGATGTCCTCATTGTGAAGAAAATCAGCCAACTGAGGAATGCCTGACTAGTTAGGTGACTTGTTTCTTGTCTGTAGGAACCACCCACTACCCACCTCAGTGCCACATTTATCCAAGGTGCAACAAGTTGTTAAGAAGCAAAAAGAAGCACTTAAGGACTCCTTTAAGAAGATTTTAGAAGAACCTGTGATGAAGGAAGATATTGAAGACCTTGATGGAAAAGGCATGACAACATTTTTTTCCAATGCCTGCTACTCATGTGAGGAAGGACATTTTTCAAGTCCTAGACATGGAAAGGAAAAGAGTGTCCAGGAGAATTCTTGATAGTAGAAGTGATGTTTGACCCATGGGATATAGAAGCCCTCATCAATATAAAGACACCCACGAAGAAGAAGATAAAGAATACTAGGAAATCGCCCAATTCCTATAAAGAAGAACCTTGGTCATATCAGGTGTTTCAGATTCAAGGACTCTGGTCACTACTCCAATCACTCCCTAGAAAATAAGCCAAGAACCCATGAAGCTTACATAGTCATCAGGATACCCCAAGACTTATCAGAAGTCATTTGTTTTCATTAAAAGGAAGCATGACATTATGCCATTGACTGTCTAGACCCGAAGAAAGCTGGAGCTGAGTAGTTAAGATCTTAATATTGCTAATAAGTATAGTAGGAATCACTCTTATTTCCAAGAGGATTTGGAGTTGAGTTATGTAACGGAAATCTCAAAGATTCTTATGAATTCATGAATCAATAAAATTGATGTGTCATGATTTCATATGTTAAATTGTATGAGTTGTTGCTCTGTTTTTGACCATTTTCGAGGATATGAGAAATATGGTCTATGGATGAATTTGTGCATTTTAAGGATGGTAGTACTATGTGATAACACATGACCAATAGAACGGAAAATACATTCCACGAACTGGAGTTTGGATAAAAATAAGTTTGCATTTTATCTCAATATGTTGGTTACCCCAAGAGTTTTGGATTTAAAAGAGGTGTAATGATGGAATATGGAACAGTAGTAACTACAAGGATGCGTTAAAGTTATTGAGTATTGAATTGGACCCATAATCTAGGGACCCAGGAATTAATAAGGATTTGGAAGAAATAGTGATATCATCAGCAAACGTTTTCTTCGTAGGATGATACGAAAACCCAAGATATGTGAAGGAACGATATATGTTTTGTTCAGCTTGCAGATTGAATGGATTTATCCGAACTTCGTTCATGGACAAGAGAAATTCTACAATGCTTGTGAGGATGCCCAAGTGTTAGAATACGAGATTCGCTAAACCTTATAAAGAGTAGTGCTTTGGGTGCGGAATGAATTGATCACCATGACGACCTACTCTTATCATTCGCTCTTGTTATTTGGAATGGTAAATCTGAGTGACTTACCCGTAGTAAAGTGGCGACGATCGTTGAAGCCCTTGTTCTAAGCCTTAGAATGGTAGGATGATGAACCCTTGTAGATGGCAGTTATGACCAAACGTAGGAATTCTACGATGAGGATGAAGCCAAGAATAATTTCACTGCAGGATAATCACAAATGGTAGACCACCATGAGATTACCGATAGGTTGTTTAGAATTGTCATAAGACATGTCGCTTAAGAAGACCCAATCTCGAAAGAACATTATTTTGATGAGAGGACTCAAGAATGCAAGGGAAACGTTAAGCCAATACCAGAAGAGCATTAGTGAAGGATTCATACCGAAGATGTGAGAAGACCGACATTGCCAACCCAAAGGATGGAGTACAAGAGTTTTGTTGGAATCCGTAACCATGTTTCTAAGGGTGGTAGCACCAAGACCGTGTGATGACACATGGATCTTCAAGAAGACCCCCCCCCCCCATGAAACCTAACCTTCTTTCTGGCCTCTTCGAATCTCGGGGACGAGATTCATTTTAAGTGTGGTAGTTTGTAACATCCCAAAATTCTAAATTTTGGAATGTTATATTAAATAAATAAGTAGGATTGTTTGCTTCAATGTTGTGTGATTTATTGTGTTAAATTGAGTGGAATTTGGAACTTTTGAAATTTTAATGAGAGGGAATAAAATGACTTTCCCAAAATTTTCTATTTCGAATCCTTATTCAATTTTGAGTTCGAATATTTTCAAAACCCTCTTATAAAAAATGAGAGGAGGTAAATGACACTAAAAAAATCAGAGACAATGTTTTGATTCAAAATTTAAAATAAAAACTATTTCCCATTTATTTGAAATTCAAATTCCTTTTTCATTTTGGAGTTATTAAAAAAAATATTTTTTTAAAGTATTGTAATAGGACTTAAAAATATGTTCATGTTTTAGGAAATAGTTTTCTGAAAATTTTGATATATAATATGTCTATATAAAATGTTTGTCTATTTTGGTTTATTTGTTTTTGTTTCCTGCTTTTAAAGAAAAAGAAAAATACCAGAAAACACTATTCACATCGAAACGCTGTTCGTCCGTGATTTTTTAAAAGAAAAATACTGCTGCACGTGCACTCGCGGCTGGCCGATGCCACTTTGGCCCATCCGGCGGCCTTTTCTTTTAAGTTCCGTCTATTCCTAGTCTATTTGTTTAGTCCCACTTCGTTTAGTTTTATAACTTTGAACCTCCCTTGTACCTATAAATATAAGCCTATAGGTGAACCCAAAAATCATTCACTTCACATTGAATCGAATCTTTTCGGTTTGATTAGGCTTATTAAAATAAAAATAGTTTTTCTTTCGTATGGGATTTTTGGAAGTCGTCTTCTCTTTAAATTTATATCTCCCTGCAATCTAAAGGTATTCTCTTTGTATTTTCTTTTATACTCATGTAGTTTAATATTCGTAGACTAGTATTTCTATAGTAGTATACGCTAGAGTAATTAGATAATAATTAGTCTCCATATTACACATTAATATTAGAATTCTTTTAGACATAGCATTTTTTCTTCCGTAAAACAGTTTGGCCCTGATTTTTCAAATGGCCATAACTTTTTACCCATTCACTCAAATTAGATGAAACCAATGCCTAGATTTTCGGTCGACCTCACCTATACAATCAACCTATCACGTCAAAATTTTCAAATTTTCAAATTTCGAAATTTATTCAGATATATATTAAAACTTTTTTTGATCATATCTTTTTATCCGTAGCTTCGTTTTCGACGAATCCAATTGCGTCGGATTCGTATCGAAGTAATCCTTCCGTTCACATCATTAGTATTATCGTTCCAACATAAATTTTTGATCTTGCTCATACTTCTCTATTAGTCCCCAAAATGTGTTCACACACCATACTAAGCTAATAAAATGCCATATTGAATTGCTTATAACTTTTGATCCGTCATTTTGAACCTAGTAATTCTTTTTTCTACACGTTCATATTGACTTCCCATATATAGTAATATCATTAGTTTCAATCTTTGAACCTTTCGAATTTGAGCGATTCAAATTTGAATCTGAACCTTCATTTGATCATATCTTGCAAACTGTAACACCTTTTCAATTGATTCCTTTTGCCCCTAAATACTTCTGTCATGTATTTCTATTCATAACCATCGTACTTCGGTTCAACTTATTTTGACCTTTGTGAATTCAAATTCAATTCATACTTGAATTCACAATTCATTTCATACTTCAATTCTCTATAACTTGTGTTGTACTGCTCCATTTCAATTAAATTCTTTCTACAAATAAATTCTTAGGCCTTATACTATTTGTCAAACAACATTCATGTTGTTCTCCCATACTTTGGATCGTCTTCCGTAGTCTCTCCAACCTAAGCTTATATAGCAATAGTTCATCATCCATTAACTCTTTTGAGTTGATTCTTTCACCTTTCACCTTACAATCCCATAAGAACCTATCTTTTTCTTATTAAACCTCAATATTTTGTTATTTTCGCACCAAGACATATTTTTTTGCTCTTGCTTTCTTTCGATTATTTGTTTTCGCATGAATGTTTATTGAGGTAGATTTCTCGGAGTGTGGCGAGTAGAATTATCCGGATTGTGAGAGCAACTATCTTCATCAAGTAATACCAGACAAGTTCACATTGACCATGTTATTACCTATGTTTTCAATTTGCATTAGTTCAACCTTTCCACCCATTGCATGCAAAGTAGGTACTTGGAAACTTGGTTACTTGAGTAGTATCATGTGGTAGGCACCTTAATACCCTTGCTACTTTGGCTGGGATGTTATTTTATTTTGCTATGCTTTTAGTAGACGGGGTTTTGGTTGAGTGTCTACCATGAGAGTTGTGAGACTTAATTGATGATGAAGACCTCAAGACTCAAAGAATTATTTTCAAGACCTCGTGATGCAATACATCTCTAGGTGGATGACGGTTGAACGCTGCCCTAGAGAAACCAGGGGTTAGCCTAGGTGTTGCTGGAGAGGTGCTAGTATTCACGCGGAAAGGTCCACCCAGGCACAAAGAGATGGATGGATACTTCAAGACCCGAGGCTTACCTGCACAACCACAAGCCATTATGGGCTCTAGCTTGGTTGGACATTGTGGTGACTCTGGACAGCCGGTGCTACGAGATGTAGAAGAACGGTAGGAATGGATGGGCACCGACATAGTCTTAGAGGAACCCCTTGAAAGACCATGTTTTGGTCATCCATTTCTTAAACACCCTGAAGTGCGAGGAATTCAACGGAGGCGATCAAATCTTGTGGGGAACGTGTGCAAAACTCTGCAGAGTACTTAAACCTAATCGATTAGCCGTGTCCACGGTCATGGACAACTTGAGCCAAAGGAACTGAAACTATCTAGAACTCTCAACACAAATAATTATAATGATGAGGGTATTATTGTTAACTTGGGTATGAAAATTGGTTGGTGGAACCATCTCATTCACAACCAACATTGTAGTAAATAATTTTTGCTTTACGCCCTCTTGTTGTAGGAAGAAAAATTGCCTTACGCAAAAACTCAAACTTTTAGCCCCACTTGCCATATAGGCATATAGTATAGATGATACTTTCACCTCTCTTTTGGGACTTGCTGGCATATTCAATATGCTGACCTACATGACAGCAACGTCTTATGTTGCTGATACTTCTCTACAACGAGTAAGAGTACGATTCAGGGTTACGATCTACACTCAACCCGTCATTGGTGTTTATTGGGACTCCACTCTCGTTGACTCTTTTCGCTGAGATTTTCGAGGTATATATCAGTTGTACGTTATTTACATGTGATTGCACTTTGATATATACATTGATGTACTGTGTGTGCTAGCATACGGATCCAGGGATGGCACAGGACACACAGAGGCTTGACTCATTTTGAGTTGGGTCGCTACAGAAATGGTATCACAGCACATGTTGACTGTAGAACGTGACCCTAGACAACTGGAAACCCCATAGGACAGGATATCTCTCAAACCTTATTCTTAAAAAAACTTTTACTTCTCATCCCTTCTGAGTTTTATCAAATAGTTAGATAATACCCTTGTCCCTTTGACCACTCGGAGGAATCAATTAATTGTCACTTCAACCAAGACAAGATATCGGACAAGTGATGACCAACTCAGACAAAGATGTATTTCACTATGGGAAGAGCTACAAAAAATTGAAGACTATAAGGACATGAAGAAATTGAAGACCATGAAGAGTTTCAAAGATTTTATGTCCCCTAGAATGCCAAATCGTTGTTGCATACTCACGTTAGATACGGCGATATGTGAGCTGTCATTTGTGTGCATTTTTTTGACAACCACAAATAAAACATATTTTTAAAAACTATTATTTGTATTGTGTGTATCTATCCTGAACACCACATCTAATGCAATCTGGCCGAGTGACTTGGCCTTCTTCCCTGGGATTACTCCGTGGAACTGCATGTTGCTCTCACTGAGTCGGCAAATCGGAATGTCCATCCCCTTAAGGGTATCTGCATATAGAATATTCAGCCCACTCCCTCATCCATGAGTACTTTACGGAGTCGAGTGCCTCCCATAATGGGATCTACCACTAAAGCCTAATGAGCGGGCATGGCGACATGAGCCGGATGATCTGACTGATCAAATGTGATGACAGTCTGAGACCACTTGAGGTACGTGGGGGTTGTAGGCACAGCCATGTTGACTTCTCTGTTTATAACCTTCAATCGACTCTTGCTTTCAATATCAGAAAAAATCATCAGAGTGGCATTGACATCGGGAAAAGTTTCTTTGTCTTCATCATCCTTTTTTTCAGGGGTTTTCTCACTCGACTGACCCTCCTTGAACTGCTGGATCAGTAGCAGCGCTTTCGAGTGGTATGTTTGGATATTACCATCCTCGTCTTTCCTCATGTGGATTGCACATAGTAAGTCAAGGACATCTGATCTCAATTGATTTTTTTACTTTCTTGGGGGCAAGCTATCCCTTGGACTTCCCCTTGTTTTTTCCTTGTGCGGCCAGG
Source organism: Hordeum marinum (assembly GCA_022496015.1). Classification (NCBI taxonomy): domain Eukaryota; kingdom Viridiplantae; phylum Streptophyta; class Magnoliopsida; order Poales; family Poaceae; genus Hordeum; species Hordeum marinum. Next base: position 377,055,837 of record CM039678.1, on the reverse strand, counting down.
GTGACTGCCTCTGCCTGAACAGGGCCATCAACCTTTCGCTTCTGCTTCCGACTGGAATTGTCGTCGGCATCGTTGTCGACTGCTTTTCCTTTGCTGTTACGGAGGCAGTCTTCTTCTTCGCCATTGGTGTACCGAGTGGCGATTTCCATCATCTTACTCAACGAAATATCACCTGTCCGCCCAAACTTCAGGTAGAGCTCTCTGTACTTCACTCCGGCCTTGAAAGCACAAATAACCTAATGCTCGGAAACATTCTCCACTATATGATGCAAAGTGGACACACGTTGAATGTAATCCCTCAATGACTCATTGGGCTTCTGAACACAATGTTGCAGATCAATCAAACCGATAGGACGCTTGCAAGTGCCCATGAACGTTCAGATGAACACTCGGGCAAGATCCTCCCAACAGTGGATGCTAGAAGGAGACAAATGATTCCGCCATGCATGGCCGAACCATCCAACATCAAGGACAAATGCTTCATCGCAATGTTGTCGTTGCCACCACCAATCTGAACAACCACTTGGTAATCATCCAACCATGTCTCCGGCTTTGACTCACCAGAAAACTTACCTAGCCCAACAGCCAACCTGAAGTTGGGCAGAATCTCTATAGAATGAATGGTTCTGCTAAAGCACTCGGGACTAGAAATAACAGCAATGCTGCCACTCGGGTAATCTCTGTCAAAACCATCTCCATGGGCTCTGCCTCTGTCGATTCGCCTCTGAGTGAGGACATCTCTTGCATCAAACCCTGGATTCCTCTCCTCACCAAACAGGCACCTATCAACCTGGTGCCGGGGCATGTATTGAACACTACGCGAAGGAGTGGGCACTCGACAGTTGTCATCACGGTGAAACTGATCTTGTCCCCGATCCCTGTACTGACCCTCATGGAAGCCTCCACCCCTACGACGCAGAGGCGAACCAGGACTGTGTGCCGAGTGAACAGTCTTTTCTCTTGGCGAATTAATGTGTATTCTATTGCATGACTATGAAACGATTGAGTTTTCGCACTGCACTGCGTCAAGCAATGCTCTGATCTGTAGCAAACCTCTGCCAGCCCCTGAACGTCACGTCTGAATGGAATCTTCTATCCTAGTTGTTGCTGCAACATTTAAAACTGGAGTACGGTATACCTCAACATTGTTCTGTGAACCACTCAGGAACAGCTGTCGCTGACGTCGACTGGGAGGTGGTGGACGTCGGCGAGCGCACTCGTCGAGTTCCCTTTGAAGCTCTTCGAGCCGAAGGTGCGTGGCCTCCAAGGCCTGAGCCTCAGCGGTCGCACCGATGATGGGTGTATGGAGCACCTCCTCATCCCGGTGCGGCTCCTCATTCGACGCCCCACCAGCCTCTCGCCTGCCACGATCGAAACTAGGTGGTGGGCTCTGATGTGAACCAACCATAAGAACCTCCGCTACAGGATCGCAGCTCTAACACTCGGAAGGAACGTCATACTGATCCGACTTCGAGTCGAACACGCTGTGAAGTGACTCGGTGGGCTCAATTGTCGCAATCTACGGAAATGAAATTTGGCGAGCAAATGCATGCTTCACCCAGCGCTAGAGCCGTGAGCAACTAGATCACTTGCGGCAGTGGACAGAGGGGAGGGCCGTAGAGTACGAAGTCAACGGCTACCGCAAAAGAACACCGCAGGAGCTCGCGCGGAAGTGTGCCGCCCTACGGATCAGGAGCGCCTCAATGTCGAGAGGCGCCTCCTAGAGCTATGCCAAATTGTCACCGATGAAGGTGAGCGCTCCGAGACAGATCTCATGGCCCAAGAACAAACCACCACTAGAAGACATGACGAAGGGGAAAAATACAACCTTGCCGGAAGTCACTTAGACGCCTGCCCCATGGTGCATGCCAATTGTCGTGGGAATGAGTCTGATAGTAAAATATAGGGGTACGAAAGGAGAGGGTAGAGTCCTAGCTACGGCGAGGGTCTACACACGGATGTATGAATTTAGGCCCCTCTCGTGGAGGTAACAATCCTACGTCTCAGTGCTCGGGAGCTCTTTTCATGTGGGAAGTATGAGTTATAGAACGTGCGAACCCTTGTACTGGAGGGGAGGGGCAGCATATATAGAGTAGGATGCCCCTCATAAGTGCCAGACATCCAAGGGTTCGATCGTAAGAATAAAGAGGAGCGTTACTGGTAATGTACATCATAATTGCTACTAATGACGACTGGGCTAACACCTGCCTGTTTGCCTACCTGGGGTAACTTCTGGCGTCAACTGGAAGTGAGGTCTTCCGAGTGCCAGGTGACTGTAGAGTGGAGGGAGAAGCTTCCGAGTGGATTAAATGTCGCGTGACATGAGAACCATGGTGAATCTAATCGGAATATCTCTTGTAATCTTCATGTCCTCCAATATAGTGTCCTTAGGTAGGGTATGTAGGTCAGGCCTAGGAACCTACCCTAGGTAAATATCCTCGTCAAATGGCAAATAATGTAAATGCAAGAGATGAGTTTGTGATTGGTACTTGGTAGGCTTGATGTGTATCCTCCCCGACAACGATGCCAGAAATCCTTCTTGCTACCTCTTGAGCTTGTGTTGGTTTTCGCTTGAAGACGAAAGGGTGATGCAGCAAAGTAGATAAGTATTTCCCTCAGTTGTTGCACCCAAGGAACCAAGGAATGAATCGAGTAGGAGGAACAACCAAGTCAGCAATGGATGCACCTACACAAACAATCAAACTCTTGCACCCAACGCTATAAAGGGGTTGTCAGTACCTTGACGATTATTTGCAAGGATTAGATCCGATAAAGATAGATGTAAACGAGAACGGGAAGTAAAAGGTAAATAAATTTTAGCAAAGTATTTTTGGTATTTTTGGTTTATAGATCTGAAAGTATATTATGGAAAGTAGACCCGGGGGACATAGGTTTCACTAGAGGATTCTCCCTTTAAGGCAAATATCATGGTGGGTAAACAAATTACTGTCAAGCAATTAATAGAAAAGCGAATAATCATGTGGTTATCCAAGGCAATGATCATGCATATAGGCATCACATCCGTATCAAGTAGATCGAAACGATTCTGCATGTAGCACCATTACTCCACATATCAACCGATTCCTGCCTGCATCTAGAGTATTAGGTTCATGAAGAACATAGTAACACATTAAGAACGATGACATGATGTAGAGGGATAAACTCAAGCAATATGATGAAAACCCCACCTTCTTACCCTTGATTAAAAAAATAAAATACGTGCCTCGCCACCCCTAATATTTCATTGGGTGAGGACACCGCAAGATTGAACCCAAAACCAAGCACTTCTCCCATTGCAAGAATTACCAATCTAGTTGATCAAACCAAACCAATAACTCGAAGAGACTTGCAAGGATATGAAATCATGCAAATAAGAATTCAGAGGATATTAAAATAAGATTCATGGATAATCTGAACATAAACTGACAATTCATCGGATATTGACAAACACACCACAAAAGAGGATTACATCGGATAGATCTCCATGAAGATCATGGTATTGAAGATCAAAGAGAGAGAAGAAGACATCTAGCTACTAGCTATGGACCCATAGATCTATGGTGGACTAATCACACATCATCGGAGGGGCAATGGAGTTGATGTAGATGCCCTCCATGATCGAAACCCTCTCCGGCAGATTACCGGAAAAGGCTCCAAGATTGGATCTCTCGGGAACAGAGGCTTTCGGCGGTGGAAAAATATTTGCGTGGCTCATTATGATGTTGGGGGAATATTTCGGAATTTATAGGCCAAATATTAGGGTTAGGAGACCTGCTAGGATACAACAAGCCTGCTAGGCGCGACTAGGGGGGCGCCTAGCAGGCTTGTGGCTCCCTGGCAAGGTACCTAAGGTGCACTCCAAGCCTGGTTGATTTGTTTCCTTCCAGAAAAATTCCTTCCGAAGGTTTTATTCCGTTTGGACTCCGTTTAATATTCCATATCTGCAAAACTCAAAAACAAGGAAAAACAGAAACTGGCACTAGGCTCTAGATTAATAGGTTAGTCCCAAAAATAATATAAAACAACATATAATGCATATAAAACATCCTAAACAGATAATATAATAGCATGCCATCATAAAAAAATTATAGATACATTGGAGACGTATCATCAGGCAGGTCGCAAAAAGCGGTGAAGCCATTCTTGAGGCACTACCGCCGAATAGGCGCTCCACATCACCACCAGAATACAACCCCGAAGTCCTGATGATCTATGAAACGTTCCCCTCAAGGAATAGGAGGAAAAGATCTCTTAGAGAACTTGAACAGGTCTATCATGTAGCAGAAACAAGTGCATGGGCAGACATACCCATCACCTTCGGAGATACTGACAAATCAGCCATTCATCCCAGTCATACACCGGCCGCACTGGTCCTAAACCCCATCGTCGATGGCTTCAGGTTGCACAAAGTGCTAATGGATGGCGGCAGTGGTTTAAACCTTATCTACGAAGATACCCTGGAAAAAATGCAGTTCGACCAATCTCGCATCGAGCATAGCAACACAACATTCCGGGGGATCTTTCTTGGGAAAGAGGCATGTTGTTCAGGACGTATCGCCTTGGACATAGTCGTCGGCATGCCTGAAAACTACCGACCGAAGAACTTCTCTTCCATATCATGCCCTTCCCCAGCGGCTACCACGCCCTGATGGGACGGGACACCTTCACGAAATTCCAGGCTATACCACATTACGGGTATATGAAGCTTAAGATGCCAGGACCAAACGGGGTAATCACAATCACCAATGATCCGAATATAGCCCTTCGAGCCAAAAACAAAACATCAACACTCGCCCTCGAGGCACTAGCTGAGACCTTCGTTGTAGACAAACTAACCGCACTTCGGTCAACAATAGACAAGGACGATGTGATCCTTAGCAAAAGGCCCCACGTCCTTTATACCTGCAGATGAAATCATTAAATTTCAGGTACACCCAACGAACCCCAATAAGACAGCATCCATCGGAGCTCAGTTGGACTCCATAGTCGATGAAGCGCTATGAGCATTCTTACAAGAAAACCGGGACATCTTCGCTTGGCATCCTTCCGATATGCCTGGAATCCCACGGCGGCTAGCAGAACATAGTTTGAACATCATCGCAAGAGTTAAGCCCGTTAAGAAGACTCTACGCCACTTTTTTGATCCCAAACGATAAGCTATGGGTGAAGAATTAGCCAAACTGCTAGAGGCCGGATTCATTCGAGAGATTAAGCACCCCGAATGGTTGGAAAACCTGGTGATGGTACCCAAGAAAGACAAATCATGGCGACCGTGCATCGACTTTAAAGACCTCAACAAGGCCTAACCTAAGGACCATTTCCCCTTACCACGTATAGACCAGATTATTAACGCCACGGTCGGACACGACTCGTTGTCTTTACTCGACGCTTATTCCGGGTACCATCAGATTAAAATGAAGGAATCCGATCAAGCTTCAACCGCATTCATCACCCCTTACGGGCCATTCTGTTTCAACATGATGCCTTTCGGGATAAAAACGCTGGGGCTATGTACCACCGAATGATCCAGATTTGTCTCGCAAAAAAAGTTGGTAAAACAATCAAAGCATATATGGACGATGTGGTAATCAAAACGAAACACGTCAGCCAGTTAATTGATGATCTAAGGCAAACCTTTGCCAGCCAACGTGAGTACGATATACTACTCAATCCGAGGAAATGTGTATTCGGAGTTCCCACTGGTAAACTGCTCGGATTCATTGTTTCACATAGAGGAATAGAAGCTAATCCAAGTAAGATCCGTGCCCTATCAGAACTTGCAGTTCCCACAGAGCTAAAACACGTCCAGAGGTTGGCTGGTTGCATGGCAGTGTTAAGCCTCCTTATCTCCCACCTTGGTGAAAAGGCTTTGCCGCTCTACAGATTGCTAAAACGGACCAACAATTTGAATGGACCGATGAAGCAGTGGCTTCTTTAGAAGAAACGAAAACACTGCTGGCAAGTAATCCCATTCTCACAGCACCAGGCACTGGTGAACCCATGTTATTATACATATCGTCCACCAACCAAGTCGTTAGTGTAATGCTCGTCGTCGAATGAGAGGAGGAGGGGCACAAATTCCGGATTCAGAAGCCGGTCTATTACGTGTCATAAGTACTGACACAGTACAAGTCCAGATACCCTCACTACGAGAAGATAGCCAATACAATATTTATGGCATCACGAAAACTAAGACACTACTTTCAAGAGTGTTCGGTTACGGTGGCATCTGAAGTACCCCTGAACGATATAATCAACAATAGGGAGACCACTGGCCGCATAGCCAAATGGGCCATTGAGCTCCTTCCTTTTGAAATTGCCTACAAGCAACGACGAGCTATTAAATGTAAGGTGCTGGCAGATTTCCTCGCCGAATGGATAGAGGCCGAGCTCCCCAGGGAATATAGTACATACTCCCATTGGATGATGTACTTCGATGGATCCAAAACTTTAGACGGACTGGAGGCTGGAGTTATTCTCACATCCCCCACGGACAACAATGTTCGATACATGTTGCACATCATGTATGCCGATTCCAACAATGCAGCTGAATACGAAGCACTCTTGCACGGTCTTCGGATGGCAGCATCAATGGGCATACAATGACTAGAGGTGCAGGGAGACTCCAACCTGGCCATCTCCCAAATGAACGGCGAATCCGATGCCAAAAACCCGAACACGGCGACATAGAGAAACGCTGTCCTCAAGGTATCCACACAGTTCGAGGGGCTAGAATTCCGCTATGTCACTAGAGACAACAACCAAGCCACCGACATATTGGCCCGCATGGGGGCCAAACGCGATCCTGTCCCAAAAAACACTTTCTTGGAATGGCTCTTTAAGCCATAAGTGGTTTGGCAGGATGATAATAAGGGCGTTGGTCTCACCAGCGCGGATCCCCAGTCACTTGTCACACACTGCATGGGGTGTCAAAGTTTTGCAAATGAAAGTCACATGCCCCCAATAGCTCTTTGGACTATTCCGATTATCTGGCCCTTTGCGGTCTGGGGGCTGGATATGGTCAGGTCACTTAAAGGTAGGACCAAGAATAATAAATACCTACTGGTCATGGTTGACAAATTCACCAAATGGATAGAGGCAATACCTATCAAATCAGCCAAGTCCGGACTAGTAATCGACTTTATATTCGGCATGGTACATTGTTATGGCGTCCCGCATAGTATAATAACAGAGAATGGATCCAACTTCACAGCCCAAGAGGTCAAAGACTAGTGCGCAAAAATGGGCATAAAGCTTGATTACGCATCGGTGTATTACCCGTAGACTAATGGACAAGTCGAATGAGCCAACGGCCTCATCATGAGTGGCATTCAACCACGTTTGGTCCGATATCTTCATGAGTCCGGCTATCATTGGGTAGAGGAGCTTGACTCCGTTCTGTGGGGCCTGCGCACCACCCCAAACAAATCAACAGGATACACACCATTGTTCATAGTCTATGGAGCAGAAGCAGTCCTCCCCTATGACATTATTCACGACACACCAAGGGTGCACACGTACAAGGAAAAGGAGGCCGAGTTATATCGGCATGACGACCTGGACGCCTTAGAAGGAGAGCGCAACGTAGCTCGGGCTTGCTCTACCTTTTATCAATAGCAGGCCCGACGTTACCAGAGCAGGGAGGTCAGGGAAAAAGCGTATAATGTGGGGCAACTCGTCTTACGGATCCAGGAGAAGCAGAAGCATAAATTCAACCCCAAATGGGAGGGGCCCTTCATAATTGATGAAGTACTCACGGGAGGGGCTTACCATCTTCAAAATCCGTCAGATAATTGCCTTGAACCAAACCCATGGAACGCAGCTTGTCTTCGGCGCTTCTATAGATAAACCAGTGTCGTCATACTCTTTACCCTTTACCTCCTTTTTCTTTACTTTTTCTTTATGTTTTCCTTTCCCTCCCACCTTGATTTTTGGCAGGTTTCAATTTTTTCCTCTTCTCCCAAGTCTATGTTCGGTTCAACCGATCTTGTATTAAAATTTTCGGCATACATCCTTAATTTTTAAACCTGAACATAGAACCTGGGGGCTTCTTTCCGAAGCCAATGCTTTTATAATCTAAGCATCTATCCACATTTATGGTGTATGCATGTTTCCCGTGTTGATTTCTAAGCCATTCTATGCATCAATTCGAACTAAGAATTTTGCCAAGCTGGGTAGCCTCGCTCCTATGTTTACTCTCTATGTTCCTGATTGTTCGGCTAAAGAATAAAGGGGGCACCTCTGCGATTGTTATGACCGGCTTATCCGGATACGTACCTTAGACGGGTGAAGCCAAAAGCTAGCTATCTTCAGCAGAAAATTGGTCGGCTACAGTGGAAACTACAAAAATTATGGTTATCATGCCATTCCTCAGGCTTCTTTTTTCCAAAAAAGAACAATTAGTCGCGTACTAGCAGTATACGGCCTTATTATGTACGATTTATGTAGCACCCTGAAGAAAGGTATCGATAGAGGTACTATTTTCTTTGGAAGATGTTTCTTATGCTAAGCAGTAATATAACATATCTCCCTGTGTGCTCTTTGTCCGTTTGCACCAAATGGCCGGATTGCCTGGTTCCCCGAACATAATTCACTCTTCTCGAGTGATATATTATAAGGAACACTCCAAAGCTCATAGCGCGGAAGGTCGAAGAACATGGTCGGTTAAGACAAAGTTTACAACACAGACGGAGCAATTTCTTGATTAGAATACATAGTTACATATAATCATACATCTGGCTGCTGGTCGAGATTCTCTATTAAGGCGTCCAGGGAGCAATCTTCTTGCAAGAGAAGGGTGGCGGGCATCACTTGGTCATACACCAAATGAAGCGGTACTCTTTGCCCATCCGACCCTACTGGCCCAACCCGAGCCATATATTCGGGGTTAAGGCCGGTATAACAGGTATTGATCATCGCTCATGCCTCTCGTGCTCCCTCTCGGCAGGCCGATGTCTTCCATAGCTTGAACCAACTTCGGGCTCCTTTGAATCGATCAACCAGTTCGGTCATCTCCTCCGGAGGTTGCTCGGCACGCCATAGTGCTTTTATCATGCTCCTCATGGCCTCCCAAGCCCGCTCATGAAGGGCAGATAGTTCCTTCAGAAGGCTTCCCCGGTAGGATTCGATCTCTTCTTAGGGCCGCCCGGATAGGAGACCTATACATCAGTCAAGGCATGTCCATTATACTTCATATATAAGAAGTACCATCTTACGTTAGAATCACACTTACCAAACATGCCCCTCCGTAATTTCTGGTTCTCTTCTTGGGTCTGGGCCAATTGAGTCTTTAAGCTCTCAATTTCTTGGGCCTGCTGTTTTTTTTCCGCCTGGAGGCGGTTCTTCTCCTCAAGGTTTCGTTACAATGAATGACAGCTAGCCTCATGTTGGGACTCAGCATACCTCTGAGATTCTTGCGCTACATCTAAATCCTTTTGCAATTGCCCTATTGATTCCACTGCTACAAACTACCCTCGCGTTAGCATGGGATTATATATTAAGATCAGCAGAACAAATATACTCACCATGCGCCTCTCGGGTTAAATTCTTCACTTGCTCAAGTTCGGCCTTAACAATCTCCACATGTGTTCGGCTCGCCTCCAATTCCTTGGACAGTTGCTTGTTTTGCTGCCTGGAGGCCTACATCATTATGAAAGCATTACACGGACACTTAAATTCGGTCATTCAGACCAATTCATGTCTTGGGGGCTACTGGGTTTACAGGTGTGTTCGGCTTCTTATAACCGATCACTCACCTGTAGGCTGGAAGTTATCAGTTTCATGGCCTCCCCGAACCCAGCACGGGCAGCTCCTATGTACGCGTCAGCCGAGCTTAGGGCATTGAACTATTATTAGGAGAATGCTGGGTGGCAGAGGGTTTCTCGTCGCTGTCGGTGACCCATCGCGCCCTCTGCCTTGGATTTACTAACTGATACCGCATACCCGAAGTCTTCAGGGGCCTGATTGACCACAGGGACCTTCGTAGTGGGTTCAACATGAGCTGAAGATCTGGAGTCATGAGCATTGCCAAACACCCTGGCAAATGTCCTCAACATGAGATGGCTGAACTCGTTGCGTAAGTATTTCGACATGATATCTCCTGTGAGGTCCTATCGATTGTAATGATAAGTTAAGCAGCTGAACAAAGTACCTTTCAGTTGAGCGAGTGGTTAGGCCTATCCCCTGACCGACTCATTTGACGGATCCCTGCTGCTTTCCGGTCCAGGCATTGTTGCTGTAGCCAATGTATGTCACGCGGACCGATGACGCTTGGGAGCAGGAGCCGGCGCGTTTGGGTCGTTGGAGGATACTTGCCTTTTGTGGGACAAATTTTTCTTTTTCTTACCTGTAGTAGTGGAAGGGAATGATCCGGGGTAATCGGCTATGATAGCCACCTTGGAGCGGTCAAGGCTCTCTTTGTAGAAGACCCCGTCTTCGAACTCAACTGACAAAATCGGGTCGTTATGAAATCCTGGATCGTCGTCACGAGAATAGTTCTTGGGTTGGGGGGCGGACAGTTAACTGTCTCAACAAAGCTCCTCCATTCTTGTATACACACGTTAAAGGCTTCGATCAGAAAGGGATAAATGTAAAACTGGAAGTCGAGTCACAGAGTTCAAAGTCTCACCTGTTCGATGGGATTGTAACTTGAGTAGCCCTCTTTGGTCGGTAGCCAAACAAAGTCTTCTTTCTCCCCTTTGTATAGGTCGGCAAGTGCGGATCCTAATGCTACTTGATTGGCGGGTCCCAGCCTTCGGGAGTGAGTGGAGTCGCTTGTACCATTGTAACACCACAAAGGGTGTATTCTTTGTTGAAGGGGATGGACACATCGGGTGATGGCGGTGGCCATCACATCTATCATGGTTAACTTTTCATGAGCTAGCAGCCTGACGTGGGCAGCCAAGCATTGCACATCGGCGCCGTCCTCTTGGGATGAGCTTTTCGACTGCCAGTTGTACCTTTTCTTCAAACGGGCATGGGAGTATTTGGGCAAACCCCTCCGAGCTGGATCGAATAGGGGAACGTCCTCGATGTAGAACCATTCCGAAGACCATTCTTCCGACTCCTTCCGTGTTCCCATTGGATATCCCGTCCCCGCTATGCGGCATATTTTGGCTCCTCCAACATCAAAAATTGTCTTTTCACGAGTGAGAGGGACAAGGCAAAAGTACTTCCTTCACAATTCAAAGTGTGCCTCGCAGCCCAGTAATATCTCGCAAAGGGCGACGAAGCCCGAGATATGAAGAATGGACCCTCGAGTGAGATGATGGAGCTGGATCCCATAGAGCTCCAATAATTCCCTCAGGAATGGATGAATGGGGAACCCGAGACCCCGCAAGAGGAAGGGCATGAAACATACATGCTCTCCCTTCTGAGGATTGGGGAAGTTTTGCGTGAAGGCTTCGCTATTGTATGAAGTCAAACCGGCATAGGTAACCGCTAGATCCGAGGAAGGAAGATACCCTTCGGTCTCGAGGTTGCGTAGTCGAAGGAGGGATACAAAGAAGCATGTCCAATAACCGGGATGGGATCCGTAAGGGCCCAAGGAAGAGGTGGGGGCGCTCACCATGTTCTTGTGGTGATCTCTCACTGAAGGTTTTTTCTGATGGGGAGGAAGAAGAGGATGTCGCCTAGACCACGATCCTGTTTGTTTAAAGGAGTGGTGCCTCCTTTGTGGGAGGGGCAGTCATGTAAAAAGCCGCTGAACCGCTCGTCTCCCCTCGGCACGCGAGGATCGAGAAGCGCTGACAATTATTACAATGGACCCTGTAAGTTTGTGATGCTTGGGATTTTGCCGATGACAGGATGGTTGCTGAATAAGAAGAGATAAAGGGACTTGCCTCGCAAGCCGAAGACTTCGACATGCAAGATTGTCCGGATATACCTTGGCATTGGAGGCTAGTCCGGGGGCTACTGAGGGAGACCTGGTTTAAGGGGTCCTCGTATGGCCGACCTATTTCTTATGGGCCAGGCTATGTGAGCCGCTGGCTGAGTATTGGATGATCAAAGGCCCCGTCGTCAGGGTGGAAGCTTCAAGAAGTTGTGACGTGTCCTCCAAGTTTTCGACAGTAGATAGGCATGTTTTTTCCCTTTGATGTGTAACCGACCATGTGTAAACCCTAGTACCCCCCGGTGTCTATAAAAGCCAGAGGGTTTGAGATTGTAGGGCAGGGAAACTCATCTAGGGTTTAGCTATTCGATCTAGAGGTAGATCAACTTTTTAACCTTCATATCATCAATATATTCAAGTAGGACGTAGGGTTTTACCTCCACAGGAGAGCCCAAACCTGGGTAAACATTGTCTCCTTCGTCTCCTGTTACCATGGATCCTAGTCTCATAGCTCGAGACCCCCTACCCAAGATCCGCCGGTATTGACACCGACACCGAGGCCCATGTACTCTTTCACTTACCCCTTCAGTCCTAGACTATATATACTCTTCTTCCACCTCGAGTTAGGGTTAGCTCATGTTTTCTCTCGAGCTTAGCTCCATTACTTGCTTCTCCTAGGGAGATTTCCCTCCTTTAGGAGTATATCCAAGTGATGCAATGGCCCCTCTAGAGGGAAGATCCCCCCGTGGATTCAAGGCTCCTCCTCCGGAGTGAGAGAACACTACCGCTACTTGTATTGTTTGTTGATTTGGGGTCATGTACCTCTTGTGATGATTATGGACCTAGTTGATTCATGATTGAGTTTGCTCTTGAGTGTTTCCTCTTGTTCTTCCTCGTGTTTTCGTGTTTTCCACCTCCAAATCATGAAAGATCAGCCACCATGGGACTTGCCCCATATCATATGGTATCACGAGCCACGTTGATCATGAATTTGGATCTCCCTCCCCTCGTTTCTAGCCTAATTTTTTTTATTTCATCCTAATTTTGAAAATCACAACAAAATAGCCTTACCAAAAATTTCTTGGATTTCTAGGATTTGATGAGATTTTGTTGATTTGGATCTGTGGATTTCATTGTGGACGTGTGGATCTAGTTTTACATCCAGCCAATCCCCTCCAATTTTTCCTTTTCACCGTCAGATTTGGGTTTTTCCTCTTGATTTTCCGCCCAAGTCCAAGATCTGGAAATTAGGGTTCGTCCCAATTTTCCCGACCCCCGGAACATCCGGCACCACCCGGAACTTCCGGCCACCGGATACTCTGGCCCCTCCAGAACTTCCGGCCCCCGGAACCTCTGGACGACCCAGACCTTTTGACCGTTACAGAAAGTTTCCCCTCGACAATTTTCATTTTACTTGGTTTTTCCCACCACAGATTTTCCGCAAACTTCCACCATTTTTTCACAACCCATTTGCATTGAGATTTTGAGTCGCGAGCCTCGCCACTTCCTTAGATGTTCCGGCTACTTAGGAGTGGTTCTTCATCGACATTGCCGCTAATCATCGCCCTGGATCATCGCCAACCAACTCTTCATTGACACCACACCGTAAGCAAGGACGGTAACCGCGACGACACTGTTGACTTATACCCTTGCCATTGCATTGTTACCCCGAGCCTATTTTCGTTACTTTCCTATTGAGACTAGCCATTGAGTATGGCAGGGCCATGCTACTTGTTTACATTAGTGATACATACTCAGCATAGTTACAATTGCATGCATATACATCTTAGTATCATCTGTTGTGTTGCAAAGTACCCGCATAGCGACAATCCAAATATCATTGCTAAAAGAAAGAGAAGCAAAGTTTTTAAGCAAGGACAAAACAGGAATAGCATCGCCAATTTGCATATCATACTCGATCATCTTGGATCACTTGAGCGAGCGACTCGTGCCTCATACATACATAGCCAGTCGGGAATAGGAAGACGACACATTTTGTTTCTTATAGGTTGTGCACAAGTTCGTATCATGACCATTTGAGCAATCGTGCTAGCGTCTCTCTAGTGTTGTGCAACACAAGTGTTTTCCATGCATTCCACATTTTGTGCTCATTTCATGGTTGCACAACCCCTCTTATCTATTCGTGTGTGTGTTTCCGTGTCCACTCCTGGCTATTGATTCACATTGTCTTACTTGCGAATTTGCGGATCTACTTCAACTTGATTGAATATTATTCTCAAATTAGTTGAATTTTGTGCCACCATCCTAAGCAAGCTACACTTCAAAGTTTTACTTTGTGTAGGTGTGAGAAGGGAAAAGTCGGTACCAATTCTACTATTTCCACGATTTCACATTGAGTGATTGATCCCATTTGAACCTTCGAAATGGTATTTGGTATTGTGTTTTCTCATTCTTACACTATATCTGTTTGAGTGCCATGGATAGGAACACTATGACGAAGCCGGCTTTCGAGGAGCACGACAACGACGTGAACAACTACATCACCAAACTACAGTTCTTCGACGCACAAAAGGGAATGCACCAAGCACATGATGTCATCACAGACCGCATCGAGCACCTTGGCACCAACCTACGTGAATCCAAGGAGCGGACGCGGGACTTCATGACAACCCAAATGGATGAGCTCCGTGCCTTGATGGTGAACTGTGCATCATCCACTTCTACCTCAACTTGACGGTGCACCACAAGTCGCCACTCCTCCGAGGACTCCTCCGGTGAAAGTCCCCCTCCTCGATCTCGACCGCCACAACGTCATGCACGTTGCCTCTCTCAAGACTCAAGCAACCCCTTCCACGACAACGAGCCTCATGGTCAACATCGCGAGCGTGACCATCGTCACCAACAAGAGCAAGACGCATACGAGCAAGAACGCCTATGTCTCCACCCTAAGGAATTCCGACACCGTGAAGAGCAAGCAAATGAGGCACATCACGCGCTTCGTGAATCAGCCCATGCCTTGCAAGAACGCAACTGACTAGCTCGCGAGGAAAAATAAGCTCTATGTCAAGAATGCCAAGAGGAGGACACACGTCAAGAGGAGCACCAAGAACACCAACAACGAATTAGACCACAACGTCATCAACACCCAAGGCAAGAGGAGCAACACATTGATGATCTCGCTCCAAGGCAAGAGCAATATCAACATGAAAACAACGCCCCTCGATGACAAGAAGTGTGACCTCAAGCAAATCTCGCTGACCACGTGGATGATCAAGCTCCATGCCAAGGCCAACGTCACAACGTCAACAAGACAACTATGCTCATCCACGACAAGGATACCGCCATCACAACAACAATGAGGAAAATCGCTTTGGCAAGCTCAAGTTCAATATGCCTATGTTCTCCGGACGCAACGATCCCAAAGACTATATCTCTTGGGTACTCAAGGTTGACAAAATATTTCGATTGCACAACTATGAAGAGGACAATAAGATTGCCATGGATCCCTCGAGTTCCAAGATTATGTGCTTATTTGGTGGGAACAAGTGATTGATCGAAGAAGATAAAGAGGTGACCCTCCAATCGCCACTTGGGCACAAATGAAAGATCTCATGAGAGCTCGATTCGTCCCAACACACTACAATCATGATCTATTCAAGCTAGAACTACTCAAGCAAGGCAGCAAGTCGG
This sequence comes from Hordeum marinum, assembly GCA_022496015.1. Classification (NCBI taxonomy): domain Eukaryota; kingdom Viridiplantae; phylum Streptophyta; class Magnoliopsida; order Poales; family Poaceae; genus Hordeum; species Hordeum marinum. The sequence goes on along the minus strand of CM039678.1, from coordinate 377,040,356 downwards.
TGGAAGAGTACTATCAAGAGATGGAGATGGCCATGATAAGAGCCAATGTGAAGAAAGACGATGAGAAAACTATGGCGCCTTTCTTGAATGGTCTCAATTACCAAGTCAAGAAAATTGCGGATTTCTAACCCTGCTCTAACTTGCTAGAGCTAGTGCATCAAGCCACCAAGGCGGAACATCAAGTTCAAGAGGACTACAAGTACTCCAAGACCTCCTACAAGACTTACAGTGCAACTACTCAAGCTCCTCCAACTACGACACCTTCCTCTACAAGAAACTCCACAACAAAATTTTACAAGTCAAGCTACAAGGACAAGTCATCCTCCTCATCCTGTAACGCTCCTACAATCAAAACAAGAGCGTCATCCTCTAGACCAACACCAAATGACACGAAAACAAGCTCCATCAAGTGTTTCACGTGCCAAGGACGAGGACACAAGATGTATGAGTATCCCACAAGGCGGACCATGATCCTTCAAGATGACAATTCCTATGACTCCATGAGTGAAGATGAGATGGAAGCCATGGAACAAGTGGATTTGCACTGATAAGTCAATGAAGATGAAGACTCTCAAATCTTTTGTGACAATGATCCGAGCCCCACTCTCGTTGTCTCAAAGGTTTTGACTCTTCAACAACAACAAGATGAGGACCAACGTTGCCATATATTCCACAACAAGGCCGGTATCCATGGAAGGTTGTAGGATCGAAAGCAGGTATAGAGGGGGGTGATTAGACTACTTGACCAAATAAAAGTTTTGCCTTTTCCCCAATTTTAGTGTTTGCAGTTTTAGCATCCATGGCAAGTCTATTTCACCCTACACATGCAAGTCTAAGAGTATAGCAGTGGAAAATAACAACAAGCATGAGTAAAAGGGATAGGGTAGGAGTATCAAACACAATTGTAGACACGATGATTTTCCCGTGGTTCCGATAGGTGGCACTATCATACATCCACATTTATGGAGTCTTCAACCCATGGAGGGTAACGGTCGCGAGAATCCATGGAGGGCTCCACCCATAAGGGTCCACGAAGTAGCACGCTTGACTATTCCATATGGCTTCCGTACATGAAGGACTAGCCTCACTATGGGTAGATCTTCATGAAGTAGGCGTTCTCCTTGCCCTTACAAACTTTTTGGTTCACTCCACAAAATGAAGTAGGAGGCTCCCAAGCGACACCTAACCAATCTAGGAGGCACCACCCTCCAAAAGGTAATAGGCTCGGTATGACGATGAACTCCTTGCTCTTGTGCTTCAAGATGATAGACTCCTCAACACACAATCACTCTCTCACAAATTTGGCTTGGTGGAAGAGATGGGATTCGTGGAAAGCAACTTGGGGAGGCTAGAAATAAGGATCCATATGGTTGGAGTGGAAGATCATGATCTCAACACAAGGGTAGGTGGTTCTCTTTGAGAAAATCTGATAGGATAGGTATGGAATAGTTCTAAGTGCTTCTCTTTCGAGTAGGTGGTGGTAAAGGGTTATATATAGGCATGCCCAAAAATCCAACCATTAAACACAATAAGTCAGACTCGGTGACACCGATGTGTTAATCTCGGTGGTACCGAAGTGACCAAAAGGTGGCAACTTTTGAATCTCGGTGAGACCGGTATAGGAATCTCGGTTGCACCGACAAGGTGACCAACGGTCAGAATTGCCAAACTCGGTGACGCCGATTCAACATTCTCGGACGGACCGAAAACGTGAACTTGCATAACAAAAACTTGGTAGCCCAACTCCGTGGCACCGAAAGCAGTGTCGGCTGCACCGAAGGGTTAGGGTTTGGCTGAGTTTGTCTAGGGTTTGGAATCAGTGGCACCGGGATGGGAATGTTGGTTGCACCGATTTTGAAAGTTATAGACAGACTTTAGTGCGAGAGCTTGTGGAGGTTTTTTGTGACTATCACTTGTGCACGTATGATCTTTTGGTTCACTAACAAAACCTTACCCCCTTTTAATAGTATTGGCTTTCCTACGGACTCAAAGTGATTTCTCACAAATGTAAAATGTAGAGTCCTCTTGCTTGAAGCTTGTCCAACCTATTTCCTTGCATCGTGGGGTAATTCCACAATCTCCACAATCCTTTTGAAATCCCTATCATTGAGCTTTTCCTGAAATATACTTGGTGGAAACATTAGTTCAATGACTTATATGTTGTTATTAGTCACCAAAACCACCAAGGGAGCAAATGTGCTTTCAAAGGTCCATCAAGGTCATCATCGACGGAGGAAGTTGCCACAATTTGGCAAGTGAGGAACTTTGCTCAAAGTTGCACTTGGTCAAGAAAAAGCACCCTCGCCCCTATAAGTTCCAATGTCTAAGTGACTCCAGAACAATACAAGTCGACCACACCGTGCAAGTTTCCTTCAAGATTGGAGCTGACGAAGACACCATTGAGTGTGATGTGGTGCCCATATCCGTTTACCACCTACTCCTTGGGATTCTGTGGCAATTCGACTGGGGTGTCATACACAATGGGCGCACAAATTAATATAGATCTAAGATGAAGGGCACCGAATATGTGCTTCTCCCTATGTTTGCAAGTCACGTAACCGTCGACAAGCAAGTTGCGTCCCATCATGAAGAGAAAAGTGAGAGATTGATCCACCTAAAAGCAAGTGAGCGCCACAAGCCAAAATTGAGTGACTCCACGATGAGGGACATGAGTGACCTAGTCCTTTTTGCCACAAAAAGAGATTTGAGGGTTGTGAGTGAGAGCCCATCGACCATCCTTCACTACGTGATAGTGTGCAAGGATGATGTTACCCGGCCTAACCCTTCATAACATCTTCCTCTCGTGTTATCTCAATTGTTGTAGGAATTCCAAGATGTTTTCCCGATGAGCTACCACCGGGACTACCACCAAAACGAGGGATCGAACACTACATCGACCTCATCCCCGGCACACCGCTCCCTAACAAGGCTCCCTACTGCGTCAACCCCAACGAAACAAAGGAGATACAAAGGCAAGTCCAAAAACTCCTAGATAAAGGGCATGTACGTGAGAGTTTGAGTCCTTGTGCGGTTCCTGTGATCCTAATGCATAAACAAGATGGTAGTATGTGTATGTGTTCCGATTCCTGACTTATAAATGCTATCACCATTCACTACCATCACCCTATCCCGCGCTTAGATGACATGCTCGATGAACTTAGTGGTGCCACTATATTTTCCAAAATAGACTTTAAAAATGGTTACTACCAAATTCACATACAAGAGGGTGATGAGTGGACAACGACTTTCAAAACTAAATTTGGTCTCTATGAATGGTTAGTGATGCCCACGGGCTTATCCGAAGCACCAGGTACGTTCGTGCGCATGATGCATCATGTTTTGCACCCCTAAATTGGATATTATGTTGTGGTCTACTTCGATGACATCCTTGTTTTTAGCAACTCTCTAGAACAACACGACACACCTATTAGGGACGTTTTGTAAACTCTACGTAAAGAAAAACTTTATGCAAACATGGTCAAATGCATTTTTGGTGTTGACAAAGTTGTTTTCCTAGGAATTGTGGTTTCATCTAAGGATGGCCATGTTGATGAAACTAAGATTGAGGCAATTAAAAATTGTCCCACACCAACCAATTTGCAACAAGTGTGTAGTTTTTTAGGACTAGCCGGTTTCTACCGTCGGTTTGTGAAGGACTTTAGCACCATTGCCACTCCTCTACATGCTTTGAGAAAGAAAAATGCACCTTCCATTTGGGGACCATCCCAAGACACCGCTTTCCATGAACTTGAGAATTTGATCACTCATGCACCTTTGCTTGCCTTGCCTAACTTTGACAAAGGTTTTGATGTTCATTGTAACGCTAGTGGTAATGGCATAGGAGGCATGCTTATGCAAGAAAAGCGCTCAATTGCGTATTTTAGTGAGAAACTTTCCAGCGCTCAATTCAACTATCCTATATATGACAAAGAATTGTATGCATTGATGGGAGTCTTACAAGCTTGGGAACATTATTTGCGACCGCATGAATTTGTCATTCATACCGATCATGGAACTCTCAAGTACCTAAAGGGTCAAACTAAGTTGAACAAACTACATGCTAAATGGAGTGAATTTATTGAGTCTTTCCCTTATGTCATCAAATATATTAAGGGCAAAGAAAATCTTGTGGTGGATGCTCTTTCTCGCAAATGCATGCTCGTGACTCAACTTGAATTGAATGTTATTGCTTTTGAGCACATAAAAGATTTGTATGGGCATGGTGTTTCTTTTGCTATTCCATATGCCAATTGTCAAGTGAAACCTTGTTGAGAAAACTACTATATGAAAGATGGCTATCTTATGCGTGCTAACAAACTTTGTATTCCCAAGTCTTCTCTTCGTTTGTTGCTTTTGCAAGAGGCTCACAGTGGAGGACTAATGGGTCTCTTTGGATGCGACAAGACATATGCCACCCTCTCCGACAAGTTCTATTGGCCAAAGATGCTTCATGATGTCACATGCTTCACCAACCGATGCTCTACATGCCGCAAAACTAAGTCAAAAGCTCAATCCCATGGTCTTTACATGCCTCTTCCTATACCGTTTCAACCTTGGGAAGATATTAGCATGGATTTTGTGCTTGGTTTTCCACGAACAAAGACTAGCCATGATTCCATTTTTGTTGTTGTGGATCGTTTTTCCCAAATGGCTCATTTCATTCCTTGCCACAAGATAGATGATGCTTCACATATTGCGGCTCTCTTTTGTTGGGATATCTTAAGCCTGCATGGAGTACCCAAGACCATTGTCTTGGATCGTGACGTCAAGTTCTTGAGTTACTTTTGGAAGACTCTTTGCGCCAAGCTCGGCATCAAGTTACTCTTCTCTTCAGCCTACCATCCACAAACCGATGGACAAATGGAGGTGACGAACCGGATGCCTAGGACTCTCCTATGTGTGTTGATCAAGAAGAACATCAAGGAATGGGAAGATAGCCTCCCCATTGCCGAGTAGGCCTACAATTGCGCATGACACTTCACCGCCAACAAGTCTCCCTTTGAGGTGGTTTATGGATTCAACCCTTTCTCCCCATTGGACATTCTCCCGCTACCACTACAAGAACTTGTCAACATGGATGCAAGTGCAAGGGCGAGATACATCAAGAAGATGCATGAAGATACAAGGAACAATATCGAGCACCAAGTGGAACGCACCACCGCCAAGCACAACACCAACAAACACCCCATGGTGTTCAAGCCCGGCGACCTTGTGTGGCAACATCTCCGGAAGGAGCATTTTCCCAATGAGTGCAAGTCCAAGGTAATACCTCGAGCCGATGGTCCATTCAAGGTGTTGGAATGCCACAACAACAACGCCTACAATATCGACATTCCACGCGACAAGTACAACATGAGAAGCATCTTCAACATCTCTGACCTCTCCCCATTTCATGGTGACAAAGATCTTGATCCGAGGACGGATCTTCCCCAAGGGGGAGATGATGCTGAGCATACCACCATCATCCCCATGAATACTACACCATCAAGCCAACCCCCAAGTGGCCCTATGACGAGAGCACACGCATGCGACATTGAAGCTAAGGTGAACTCACTCTTCTTTGCATATGACTTTGACGGCAAAGGAACTTGGATGCTACCTCACAAGGAAACCCTGTGTATGCTTAGGTACGAGGGAGATGACCTTGAAGGGACAAAGAAACATTCCCAAGACCAAGGCTGAGGAAGATAAGGAGCTAGCACCAAGGGCAAGTCATTGGATAACCCAGAACTTCCAGCCAGCCGAGAACGTCCGGACAACCATCGACCGAAGGCCAAGTCCAGGGATGCAGACTTTCGGGTTAGCCCAGAACCTGCCCGGAGCATTAGGCCTCCAGAACTTCTGGCCAGCCCAGAACTTTCGGCCCTCCATCAACCCAGCCATCGAAGCCTGCGCCAACACTCAAAAAAACCCGGAACTCGCCCGAAACTTCCGGATCCCGGAACTTCCGGCCTTCACAAAGTGATGCCACTCGGTCCTGAGACCCATGTACTCTTATACTTACCTCTTTGCCCCTAGACTATATATACTCTTCTTCCAACTCGAGTTAGGGTTAGCTAATGTTTTCTCTCAAGCTTAGCTCCATTACTTGCTTCTCCTAGGGAGTTTGCCCTCCTTTGGGAGTAGATCCAAGTGATGCCAAGACCCCTCTAGAGGAAAGATCCCCCGTGGATTCAAGGCTCCTCCTCCGGAGTGAGAGAACACTACCGCTACTTATTTCGTTTGTTGATTTGGGATCTTGTACCTCTTGTGATTATTATGGACCTAGTTGATGTGTGATTGAGTTTTCTCTTGAGTGTTTCCTCTTGGTCTGTGTTCTTTCTGTTTCCCCCTCCAAATCGTGAAAGATCGACCACCACGGGTCTTGCCCCATATCAGATATGCTAAGTAGGTGTGCATCCAACTTGCTTTATCATGAAGACCTCGGGCATTTGAGCACGCCCGTCATCAGAATATACAAGCCAAGCTCTATAATGAAAAAATCCCACTAGCATATGGAAGTGACAAAACAAGAGACTCTATATGAAGAACATGGTTCCACTTTGAGGCACAAGTGTGGTAAAGGATAGTAGCAAAGTCCCTTCTATACTTTTATATCCTTTATTTGTTTTTTATATATACTTTTTCATGGTGGGCTTTTTTTCACCTCCCCCATTTTTTTATGGTGGGCTCATTTTGCCTCCCCCATTTTTCTTTTTTTCATCCGGAGTCTCATCCAGACTTGTGGGGGAATCATGGTCTCCATCATCCTTCCCTCATTGGGACAATGCACTATAATGATGATGATCAAACTTTTATTTACTTACAACTCGATATGAAAAACTGATAGAGTGATATGGCTCTATATGAATGCCTCCGGCAGTGTACCGGGATGTGCAATGATCTAGCATAGCAAAAGATACCAAAAAATGGACAAGCCGTGTAAATATCATGCTATCTATATTACAATCATGAAAAGCAATATGACAACAGAAATACATGTCATATGAAGTGACGATGGAAGTTTCATGTCAATATATCTCGGAATGGCTATGGAAATGCCATGATAGGTAGGTATGGTGGTTGTTTTGAGGAAGATATAATGATGCTTATGTGAAACAGATCATATCATGTCAAGGGGTTAGGATGCACCGGCGGAAGTTCCACGATCCTCGAGGTGAGAATGGGCAATGCACGGTACCCAGGAGGCTAGCAAAGTATGAGGAGGTGAGATTACGTATATACATGGATTCACATTAGTGATAAAGAACTCATGTACCTATTGCAAAGTTTTATTATTTTTATGCCAAATCAAAGTAAGACTCGCATGCTCCTAGGGAGGAGGTTGGGAGGATTTAACCATCGCGCACCCCCGATTCAACTTCACAAAGGATTTCAATCAAAGATAAGTTATGCTCCAATCTTTATCGCATAACTAGATGTTGGGGAATGTTGCATGGGAAACAAAAAATTTCCTACGCACACGCAGATCTATCCATGGTGATGAGCATCTACGAGAGGGAGAGTGGATCTATGTACCCTTGTAGATCGTTAAGTGGGAAGCGTTAAGAAACATGGTTGGTGTAGTCGAAAGTCTTCGAGAACCAAATCACCGAGCATCCCGCGATCTCATCACGATCCGTCCCGCGATCCAATCACGATCTGTCCCGTGAACTCATCATGATCCGTCCCGCGAACTCATCACGATTCGTCTCACGATCTTGATCACGATCCGTCCTACGAACTCATCACGATCCATCCCGTGAACTCAACACGATCCGTCCAGCGAACTCATCACAATCCGTCTCGCGATCTTGATCACGGTCCTAACGATCTAGCGCCGAACGGACGGCACCTCCGCGTTCGGCACACGTACAGCTCGATGACGATCTCTGCCTTCTTGATCCAGCAAGAGGGATCGGAGAGGTAGAAGAGTTCTCCGGAAGCGTGACGGTGCTCCTGCGATGGTGGTAGAGCTATTCCGGCAGGGCTTTTCCTAAGCACTGCAGAAATCCGATCTAGAGGAGAAACTATGCACTCGAGGAACGGACAGCACGTGGCTGAAAATTCTGTGCCAAAACCCTAAAATCCTCTAGTATATATACGAGGAGAGGAGGAGGAGGCTTGGCTGCCAAAGAGGCAGCCCTTGTGTCGGCCGAACCTAGTGGGATTGGAGGATTCCTCCTCCAATCCTAGTAGGACTAGGACTCCTCCTTATTTTTGCCTTTTTTGCCTTTTTCCACCTTTTTCTCTTTGGGCTTTCTCTCCGAGCCGCATGGGCCTTGTGTGGGACTTCCACCAGCCCACTAAGGGCTGGTATTCACTCTCCCACAGCCCATGTAGCCTCTTGGGTCGAAATACCCCTCCCGATGGTCTCCCGATACACTACCGACACTCCCGGTACACTGCCGATGAGCCCGAAACTTTTCCGGCGACCAAAATAGGACTTTCTATATATGAATATTTACATCCGGACCATTCCGGAGCTCCTCGTGATGTCCTATATCTCATCCAGGACTCCGAGCAACCTTCGGTCACCACCATACATAACTCTATACTACCGAAACGTCACCAAACCTTAAGTGTGCAGACCCTGTGGGGTTCGAGAACTATGTACACATGACCGAGACAGCTCTACGGTCAATAACCAATAGCAGGACCTAGATGCCCATATTGGTTCCTACATATTATACGAAGATCTTTATTGGTCGAACCTCTATGTCAAGGATTCAGTTAATCCCGTATGATGTTCCCTTTGTTCTTCGGTATGTTACTTGCCCGAGACTCGATCGTCGGTATCTCCATACCTAGTTCAACCTCGTTACCGGCAAGTCTATTTACTCGTTCCGTAATACAAGATCCTGTGACTAACACTTAATCACATTGCTTGCAAGGCTTTTTGTGATGTTGTATTACCGAGTGGGCCCTGAGATACCTCTCCGTCACACAGAGTAACAAATCCCAGTCTTGATTCATGCCAACTCAATAGACACCCTAGGAGATACCTGTAGAGTACCTTTATAGTCACCCAGTTATGTTGCGACGTTTGATACACACAAGGCACTCCTCCGGTGTTAGCCAGTTGCATGATCTCATGGTCATAGGAACATATACTTGACATGTAGAAAATAGTAGCAATAAACTGACACGATCATATGCTACGTTTGTAGTTTGGGTCTTGTCCATCACACCATTCTCCTAATGATGTGATCCCTTTATCAAATGACATCTCATGTCCATGGCTAGGAAACGTTAACCATCTTTGATCAACGAGCTAGTCCATTAGAGGCATACTAGGGACATGGTTTTGTCTATGTATCCACACATGCATCTAAGTCTCCGATGAATACAATTATAGCATGGATAATAAATGATTATCATGAACAAGGAAATATGATAATAACTAATTTATTATTGCCTCTAGGACATATCCAACAGTCTCCCACTTGCACTAGAGTCGATAATCTAGTTCACATCACCATGTGATACGCATTGTTAAGAATCTAACACCCAATGAGTTCTGGGGCTCGATCATGCTTTGCATGTGAGAGAGGTCTTATAGTCAACGGGTCTGCGACATTCAGATCCGTGTGTACTTTGCAAATCTCTGTGTCAAACTGTAAACACTGCTATCACACTCCACTTGGTACTATTCCAAATGGCTGCTCCACTATACGTATCGTGATTTCTACCACAAGTCATCCGGATTGGTGTTAAAGCTTGCATCGACGTAACTCTTTACGACGAACTCTTTATCACCTTCATAATCGAGAAACATCTCCTTAGTCTTTTAGTTACTAAGGATAATCTTGACCTTTGTCGAATGATCCACTCCTGGATCACTCTTGTACCGCTTGACGGAATTATGGCAAGGCACACACAGGTGCGGTACACAACATGGCATACTATACAGAGCCTATGGCTAAGGCATAGGGGACGACATTCGTCCTTTATCTTTGTTCTGCCATGGTCGAGCTTGGAGTCTCACTCAACTTCATACCTTACAAAGCAGGCGAGAACACTTCTCTCTGACTAATCCATTTTGAACTCTTTCAAAATCTTGTCAAGGTATGTACTCATTGAAACTCTCATCAAGCATCTTGATCTATCTCTATAGATCTTGATGCTCCACAATTAGGTAGCTTTATTCAGATCTTCCTTTAAAAAATTCTTTTCAAACAACCGTTTATGCTTTCAAGAAATTCTACATTATTTCCGATCAACAATATGTCATCCACATATACTTATTAGAAATTCTATAGTGCTCCCACTCACTTTATTGTAAATACAAGTTTCTCGTAAACTTTGTATAGACTCAAAAACTTTGGTCACCTCATCAAAGTGCATATTCCAACTCCGAGATGCTTGGTTCAGTTCATAGAAGAATCATTGAAGCTTGCACACCTTTTAGCATCCTTAGGACTGACAAAACCTTCTGGTTGTATCACATACAATCTTTCCTTAAGTAAACCGTTAAGGAAATGATGTTTTGATATCCATCTGCCAGGTTTCATAATTGAAAAATGCAGCAACTGCTAACATAACTCCAATAGACTTTAGCATCGCTACGAGTGAGAAAGTCTCATCGCAGTCAACTCCTTGCACTTGTCATAAAATTCATTGCAACAAGTCGAGCTTTACAAATGGTGACATTTGCCATGAGCGTTTGTCTTCATTTTAAACATCCATTTGTAGTCAATGACCTGCTGTCCCACGAGCAAGTCTACCAAAGTCTACACTTGGTTTTCATACATGGATCCTTTCTCGGATTTCATGGACTCTAACCATTTGTCAGAATCCGGGCCCATCATCGCTTCTCCATGGCTCGTAGGTTCATCGTTGTCCAACAACTTAATTTCTAAGACAGGGTTGCCGCACCACTCAGGAGCAGTACACGTCCTTGTCGACCTATGAGGTTTGATAGTAACTTGATCCGAAGCATCATGGTCATCATCATTAACTTCCTCTTCAACTAACGTAGACTTCACAGAAATAACTTCCTGTGTTGCGCTACACTCTGGTTGACACAGAGGTTCAATAACCTCATCAAGTTCTATCCTCCTCCCACTCAATTCTTTCAAGAGAAACTTTTTCTCGAGAAAGGACCCAGTTTTAGCAATAAACATTTTATGCTTGGATTTGAGATAGAAGGTTCACCCAACTGTTCTTAGGGTATTCTATGAAGATGCATTTGTCCGCTTTGGGTTCGAGCTCATTAGGTGAAAACATTTTCCACCCAAGCGTCGCAGCCCCAAACATTAAGAAATGACAGCTTAGGTTTGTATCAAACCATAATTCACACGGTGTCATCTCAATGGATTTAGATGGTGCCCTATTTAAAGTGAATGTAGTTGTCTCTAATGCACAACCCCAAAATTATAGTAACAAAACGATAATAGACATCATAGCACGCACCATATCCAATAGAGCACGACTATGACGTTCGGACACACCATCACACTATGGTGTTCTAGGTGGCGTGAGTTGTGAAACAACTTTCACACTTTCTAAAGTTGTATGCCCAACTCATAACTCAGATATTCACCTCCACGATCATATCGCAAACATTTTTATCTTCTTGTCACGATGATCTTAAACTTCACTCTGAATTTGCTTGAACCTTTCAAATGATTCAGACTTTTGTTTCATTAAGTAAATATACACTATATCTACTCAAATCATTAGTGAAGGTAAGAAAATAACGATATCCACCGCATGCTACAAGACTCACTGGATTGCATACATCAACATGCATCATTTCCAATAAGTCACTTGCCCGCTCCATCAAACCATAAAACGGGGTCCTTAGTCATCTTGACCAAGAGGCATGGTCCGCATGTCTCAACCGATTCGAAATCGAATGAGTCCAAAGATCCATCAGCATGGAGTTTCTTCATGCGTTTTATACCAATATGACATTTAGCGGCAGTGCCACAAGTATGTGGTACTATTATTATTAACTTTGCATCTTTTGGCATCAATGTTATGAACATGTGTATTACTACGATCAAGATTCAACAAACAATTCTCACTGGGTGCTTGACCATTGAAGGTATTATTCATGTAAACAGAATAACCATTATTCTCTAACTTAAATGAATAACCGTGTTGCAATAAAAACGATCCAATCACGTTCATGCTCAACGCAAAACACCAAATAACATTTATTTAGGTTTGTCACTAATCCCGAAGGTAGAGAGAGCATGCGATGTTGATCACATCAACCTTGGAAACATTTCCAACACACATCGTCACCTCACCCTTAGCTAGTTCTCTGTTTATTCCGTAGCTTTTATTTCGAGTTACTAACATTTAGCAACCAAACTGGTATCCAATACCCAGGTGCTACTAGGAGTACTATCAAGGTACACATCAATAACACATATATCAAATATACTTCTATCGACGTTGCCAACCTTCTTATCTACCAAGTATCTAGGGTTGTTACGCTTCATCGACCGCTCTCCTCATAATCGAAGCACTTAGTCTCGGGTTTGGGTTCAACTTTGGGTTGCTTCACCGGAGCAGCAACTGACTTGCTATCCATGAAGTTTCCCTCCTTGCCCTTTCCCTTCTTGAAACTAGTGGTTTTACTAACCATCAACACTTGATGCTCCTTCTTGATTTCAACCTTCGCGATGTCAAACATCGCGAACAGCTCAGGGATCATTATTTCTATCCCTGGCGTTTATAGTTCATCACCAAGTTCTAGTAGCTTAGTGATAGTGACTTGGAGAACAATATCAATCACTATCTTATCTGGAAGATCAACTCCCACTCGATTCAAGCGATTGCAGCACCCAGACAATCTGACCACATGCTCAACGATTGAGCTATTCTCTTTCATCTTGCAGGCAAAGAATCTTGTTGGAGATCTCATATCTCGCAACACGGGCACGAGCCTAAGATCCTAATTTCAGCTCTTAGAACATCTCATATGTTCCGTGATGTTCAAAATGTTTCGAAGCCTCAATTGTAAGCCGTAATGCATGACACACTAAACTATCAAGTAGTTATCAGAACGTGCCTGTCAGATGTTCACAACATCTACATACGACGCTAGAGGGGTTGGCGCACCGAGCGGTGCATTAAGTACATAAGCCTTCTGTGCAGCAATGAGGACAATCCTCATATCACGGACCCAGTTCGCAATATTTCTACCATCATCTTTCAACTCTATTTCTCTAGGAACATATAAAAATTCAAGGGAGCTATAGCGTGAGCTAGTAATCTACAACATAATTTTGCAAAGTCACTACTGACTATGTTCATGATAATGAGTTCAATTAATCATATTACTTAAGAACTCCCACTCAAATGGACATCCCTCCGGTCATTCGAGTGAAACATGATCCAAATTCACCAACTCAAGTCCGATCATCACGAGAGTTGAGGTGGTTTCAATGGTGAACATCATCATGTTGATCATATCTACTATATGACTCATCTTCGACCTTTCGGTCTCTTGTGTTTCGAGGCCATGTCTGTACATGCTAGGCTTGTCAAGTTTAACCCGAGTGTTCTGCATGTGCAACACTGGCTTGCACCCATTGTATGTGAACGTAGAGTCTATCACACCCGATCATCACGTGGTGTCTCAACATGACAAACTTTCGCAACGGTGCACACTCGGGGAGAACGCAATTTATCTTGAAATTAAGTGAGGGATCACCTTATAATGCTACCGTCATCCTAAGCGAAACAAGGTGCATTAAAGGATTAGCATCCCATGCAAATCATAAGTACATGATATGGCCATGAACTTGTGCTTTTGATCTCCATCTTGAAAGCACCGGCATGATCTCCATCATCACCGGCAAGACACCATGATCTCCATCATCTTGATCTCCATCAACGTGTTGCCATCGTGGTTGTCACGCCCAACATGCTTCTACTACTATTGCTACCGTTTGTCGATAAAGTAAAGCATTACATAGCGCTTAATGATTGACACGTAGGTCATACAATAATTAAAGACAACCCTATGGCTCCTACGGTTGACGTACTCATCGACATGCAAGTCGTGATAATCTATACATCACATGATCATCTCATACATCACATATATCACATCATGTAATTGGCCATATCATATCACAACATGCCCTGCAAAAACAAGTTAGACGTCCTCTAATTGTTGTTGCATGTTTTATGTGGCTGCTACGGGTATCTAGCAAGAACAATTCTTATCTACGCAAACACCACAACGGAGATACAGTAGTTGCTTTTCAACCTTCTCAAGGACTGCCATTGTCGAATCTGATCCAACTAAAGTGAGAGACACTGGCACCCGCAAGCCATCTATGCAACAAGTTGCGATCGAGGGAACTGGTCTCTCGTAAATGTACGAGTAATGTTGGTCCGAGCCGCTTCATCTCACGATACCGCTGAACCGAAATCCGACCAAGGGAGGAAGAAATCTAAGCATCAACACCCACAAACGTTTTGTGTTCTACTCGAGATCTCATCTACACATAGACCTAGTTCATGATGCCACTGTTGGGGAATGTTGCATGGGAAACAAAAAAATTCCTACGCACACGCAGATCTATCCATGGTGATGAGCATCTACGACAGGGAGAGTGGATCTATATACACTTGTAGATCGCTAAGCGGGAAGCGTTAAGAAACGCGGTTGGTGTAGTCGAACGTCTTCGGGATTCAAATCGCCGAGCGTCCCGTGATCTCATCACGATCCGTCCCACGATCCAATCACGATCCGTCCCGTGAACTCATCACGATCCATCCCGCGAACTCATCACGATCCGTCTCGCGATCTTCATCGTGATCCGTCCCGGGAACTCATCATGATCTGTCTCGCGAACTCATCACGATCTATCCCGCGAACTCATCACAATCCATCTCGCGATCTTGATCACGGTCCTTCTGATCTAGCGCCGAACGGACGGCACCTCCATGTTCAGCACACGTATAGCTCGATGACGATCTCCGCCTTCTTGATCCAGTAAGAGGGAGCGGAGAGGTAGAAGAGTTCTCCGGTAGCATGATGGCACTCCGGCGATGGTGGTAGAGCTATTCTAGTAGGGCTTCGCCTAAGCACTACAGAAATCCGATCTAGAGGAGAAACTATGCACTGGAGCAACGGGCATCACGTGGCTGAAAATTTTGTGCCAAAACCCTAAAATCCTCTAGTATATATAGGAGGAGAGGAGGAGGAGGCTTGGCTGACAAAAAGGCAGCCCTTGGGTCGGCCGAACCTAGTGGGATTGGAGGATTCGTCCTCCAATCCTAGTAGGATTAGGACTCCTTATTTTTGCCTTTTTTGCCTTTTTCCACCATTTTCTCTTTGGGCTTTTACTCCCAGCCGCATGGGCCTTGTGTGGGACTTACACCAGCCCACTAAGGGCTGGTATTCACTCTCCCACAGCCCATGTAGCCTCTTGGGTCGAAATACCCCTCCCGATGGTCTCCCGGTACACTACCGGCACTCTCGGTACACTACCGATGAGCCCGAAACTTTTCCGGCGACAAAACTAGGACTTCCTATAATGAATCTTTACCTCCGGACCATACCGGAGCTCCTCGTGACGTCTTGGATCTCATCCGGGATTCCAAACAACCTTCAGTCACCACCATACATAACTCTATACTACCGAAACGTCACCAAACCTTAAGTGTGGAGACCCTGCGGGTTCGAGAACTATGTAGACATGACCGAGACAGCTCTACGGTCAATAACCAATAGCGGGACCTAGATTCCCATATTGGTTCCTACATATTCTATGAAGATCTTTATCGGTCGAACCTCTATGTCAAGGATTCAGTTAATCCCGTTTGATGTTCCCTTTGTTCTTCGGTATGTTACTTGCCCGAGATTCGATCGTCGGTATCTCCATACCTAGTTCAACCTCGTTACCGGCAAGTCTCTTTACTCGTTTCATAATTCAATATCCCGTGACTAACACTTAGTCACATTGCTTGCAAGGCTTGTTGTGATGTTGTATTACCGAGTGGGCCCTGAGATACCTCTCCGTCAAATGGAGTAACAAATCCCAGTAGGGTACCTTTATAGTCACCCAGTTACATTGCGACATTTGATACACACAAGGCACTCCTCCAGTGTCAGTGAGTTGCATGATCTCATGGTCATAGTAACATATACTTGACATGCAGAAAACAGTAGCAATAAACTAACACGATCATATGCTACATTTGTAGTTTGGGTCTTGTCCATCACACCATTCTCCTAATGATGTGATCCCGTTATCAAATGACATCTCATGTCCATGGCTAGCAATCCTTAACCATCTTTGATCATCGGGCTAGTCCATTAGAGGCATACTAGGGACATGGTTTTGTCTATGCATCCACACATGCATCTAAGTCTCTGATCAATACAATTATAGCATGGATAATAAACGATTATCATGAACAAGGATATATGATAATAACTAATTTCTTATTGCCTCTAGGGCATATTTCCAACACTAGAGACTATACTTGCATGCTTTGGGAATCACAAATCTTAACATAAATATTCTTAATGATCCACTATCATCTACTAGTGCATCCACATATTACTATCTTAATATCGCAAAACTATTCCAGGCAATCAAACATATCATATTCAATGATCTACAAGTTTTATGTAGGATTTTATGACTAACCATGTAAATGAGCAATTCCTGTTGACTCTCTACATAGGTATAAGTGAGGCATGAGATTTTAATTCTTTATACAAAACACCTAGACATGCTCTAATAAATATAAGTGAAGCAAAAGAGCATTCTAAAAATAACGGTTTTCTATAGCTAGAGAAACATGCATGCAACTTCAAATGATGTAAGTGAAGCACATGAAGCATTCTATAAAGCCATACTCAAAATATATAAGTATGTACAAAGAGCATTCTATAAATCAACCATGGACTTTCTGAAACCAGCATGGTGCATTGCTTAAAGAAAAATAAAGGCACACCATGCTCCAAGAGTTGACGCATATCATGTGAACAAAACAAAAACCAAGACATACCGATAATTCTTGAAGAAGAAAGGTGGGATGCCTTCTGGGGCATCCCCAAACTTAGTCGCTTGAGTCTCCTTGAATAATTACTAGGGGTTCCTTGGGAATCCCCAATCTTGAGCTCTTTCCTTTCCTTATTCTTTGCATATCAATACCTCCTTGATCTTCAAATACTTCATCCACACAAAACTTGACAAAAACTAATATTAGAAATGTTAGTACATAATCATCAAATCTCATCATGTCCTGCCATAACATTATTGCATAATTATTATCTAACGTTACCCATTGTAGTATATCACAATTCTATGGCTCCCAAGTCAATGAGGCTCAACAAGAATTCAAACATAAGCACGCAAAGCAACTATAACAGCAATTTGTGAAAAACAAGATTGTATGTAAAGATGAAGATTGATACCATACTTATGTAACTCAAAAAATTCTGAAAAATTAGGACATGGTAGAGAATTTGTGTAAAAATATTTTGTAAACATTTATGAAGCTTTTGACGTTCAAGTAAAATACGAAAAATCAAACACTATAGCCAAAGTTTCTGCTTTGCACAACACATATCAATCAAGCAATTTAAACATCCTAAAGGTAATTATTGGCACACTATATTTATAATACAATGGATTTACACAAGGGGATAATTATTTTTGTTGAATTTTTTTGTAACCAATGCTCACAAAGTTTCCATGGGCATGAAAAAAGTTCAAGGCTAACCCCTACTTCAAGATTGTTCGTCTTTCTCACTTTTACTTCTCGTTTTGAAAAGGTTTTAAGTTCCCCACTTTATTTTTTTGTTTTTAATTAATTTAAAAGCACACAACATAAAAAAATGGCTCTCTAAAACATCCGGGTTGTCTCCCTAGCAGCGCTTTCTTTAAAGCCATTAAGCTAGGCATATAGTGCTCAAGTAATTGACCCACCCGGATCCCAAGGTATATCAAAGCCAATTTTAATTAACAATGATTTGCAATTAAGTAGTGAGCACAAATTGATATGTATCATGTAACAATGAATCCTAAATCTCTTCCTATGCATTGGCATGACATACGAGGACAATTCATGTACATCAAGTAAAGGCCAATACATAGCATAAGTAGTTTCTTGCAATTTTATAGTATTGGAAACATAGAGAGGTGAAGATTTGGTTCCTCTGTCATAATAATTGCAAGTAGGAGAAGGAGGCACATGCATATTATATTCATCAAAATCATCATGTCTGATAGTATAAGACACAACCCATCAATATAATCCTTAATAAGGGCAAACTTCTCAGATATAGTGCAGTTGGGTGAATTCAAAAAGATAATAGGACTATCATGTGTGGGTGCAATAGAAACAATTTCATGCTTAACATAAGAAACTATAGCAAGTTCATCTCCATAATCATAATATTGGCATCATGGACACAAGCATAGCAAGCATCAAGTTCATCAAAAAGGGATATTTCAAATGAATCTGAGGGATGATAGCAATCATCATAGCATTCATGCTTCGGTATGTGACGTGGGCTGAGACTGCATCGGTGTCTCCCCAAAGAGGGAGGGATTATGCAGCACAACGGCAGTAAGTATTTCCCCCATTTATGAAACCAAGGTTATTGAACCATTAGGAGAACCAAGCAACAATATGTAAACGGTACATGCACACAAAGAACAAATACTTACAACCTGACGTGTAAGAGTAGTTGCCAATCTCAGTACGGTAAAAGATAGATCGGTTTGTATGAGAATGGATAAATAGATCACGTCAGAACACACAAAAAGTAAATAAAAAGTATTTTTGGGTTTTTGGAATAGTAGATCTAAAATCAAATGCAGAAAAAGATAGATCGGAAAGCAGTATGTTAAAAGATAGACCCTGGGCCGTAGGTTTCACTAGTGGCTCTCTCATGAGTATAGCAAACGGTGGGTAAACAAATTACTGTTGGGCAATTGATAGAAGATCAAATAATGTTGACGATATCCAATGCAATGATCATTATATAAGCATCACGTCCAAGATAAGTAGACCGAAACGATTCTGCATCTACGACTATTACTCCACATATCGACTGCTATCTAGCATGCATCTAGTGTATTAAGTTCATGGAGAAATGGAGTAATGCAATAAGAACGATGACATGATGTAGACAAGATCTATTCATGTATGAATAGATCCCATATTGTTATCCTTAATATCAACGATACATGTGTGCCTCGTTGCTCCTTCTGTCAGTAGAAGAGGACACCACAAGATCGAACCCATCAGAAAGCACCTCTTTCTATGGCAAGAAAAATCAATCTAGTTGGCCTAACTAAAACAAATATTCAAAGAAGAAATATGAGGTTATAAGTAATCATGCATATAAGAGATCAAAGAAGACTCAAATAATATTCATGGATAGAAACTGATCATGAACTCAAAATTCATCGTATCCCAACAAACACAGCACAAACAGTCATTACATCAAATAGATCTCCAAGATACCATTGTATTGAGAATCAAAAGGGAGAGAAGAAGCCACCTAGCTACTTACTATGGACCCATAGGTCTATCGTGGACTACTCACGCATCATCAGAGAGGCACCCATGAAGACGATGCACCTCTTCGTGATGGTGTTAGATTGGTTCTCATGGTTTTGGAACTTGCGGCTACTAGAATTGTGTTTCGTCGACTCCCCTAGGGTTTTTGGAATATTTGGGTGTTTATAGACCTGATATGTGGTGGAGAGGTGTCCCGAGGAGGAACAACCCACCAAGCCGCACGAGGGGCCTCTAGTGCCTTGGTGTCTTGTGGCCTCCTCGGCCCTCCTCTCTGGTGCTTCTTTAGTCCCCTGGTTATCTTCTAGCCCAAAACAATCTCCAAAAAAGTTTTGCAGTGCTTGGGCTTCATTTGGTACTAATATTGTGCGAAGTAAAAAAAAACAAGCAAAAACAGCAACTAGCACTTGGCACTATGTCAATATGTTAGTCCCAAAAAAAGATATAAATTTGCTATAAAACGATTATAAAAAAACCCAAATTGATAATATAACAACATGGAAAAATGAAAAATTGTAGATAGATCAGAGGCATATCAGCATGCCCAAGCTTAATTCATGCTCGTCCTTGTGTAGGTAAATGATAAAAACAAAAATTCTGATGTGGAATGCTGCCTAACATGTGCATCACATATTATTTTTCTTTTGTAGTATGTACATTTGGACTTTTTAGATGGTTCAAATCAATAGTCTTGTTTTGACATGAAGACTTCAATGCTCAGTCATACCAACAAGCAACCATGTCCTTCAAAATATCAAAACTAAAAAAGTTATCACTGGCCCATTATGCACAATATTTGATCCATTCATCAAACTCACTCAAATATTAGTTAAACCCAATGCTCAAGTAGGATCATAGTGCCTGCTAGTTGGTGGTTTATAAGACAAGATGGAGACTCAAATAAAAGTAAAAATTGCATAAAGTAAATAGATATCATAAACTAAATAGATAGGCCCTTCGCAGAGGGAAGTAGGGATTTGTAGAGGTGCTAGAGCTCAAAGTTTAAATTGAGAGAGAAAAATATTTTGGATGGCATAGCTTTCCAGTCAACGAAAATGACCGAGAGCTTTCAATACCTTTCCATGCTAGATATATCATAAGTTGTTCCCAAAAATAAAGTTTATTCTTTTTTCCATCATTCTTTCACAATCCCTGGCTAGGAATTTATTATTTCAAAACATAAAGTAAATTTCTTTTTCAGTTTAGGACTGGGCATCCCTATTACCACCATACTCTCACGCAATGACAAGTGAATAAATACTTATCTTGAGAGTAACACATCTAGCATGGAAAAAGGTCGCTCACTCCCTTCCGCTTCATGAGCGGTACGCGCACACAAAAAGGAATTTCATTTTGAAAATTAGAGATGGCACATACAAACTTGCTTGGAACGACATGGAAATACCGCATATAAGTAGGTATGGAGGACTCATATGGAAAAACGAGGTTTCAGGATTTTGGATGCACAAGTAGTATTTCTACTTAGTACAAGTGAAGGCTAGAAAATAGATTTAGAAGGAACTAACCAACAAATCAAAATTCACATAAACGAGCATTAAGAATAACTAACACAAAATAATGCATCACAAGTAGGATGTAATTTCATTGCACAACTATTGACTTTCGTGCTTGCATAGGGGATCACCAACCTTAACACCAATATTCTTACTTAACAACATATTACTATCATCATGTTTCAAAAATATTACAACGAATCAAGTTTTAATTTGTCCAATGATCTCCATGAAAGTTTTTATTATATCCCTATTGAATATCTATCACTTTGGGACTAGTTTCATATATTGCCATTGCTTTTGATAAGCTCAAATAAAAATTTCATCTCTCCAAATAATGTAAGTGAAGCACAAGAGAATTTCTTCAAAATTCACTAACTGTCAAATTATTATAAGTGAAGCACAAGAGTATTTCTTCAAATTTAAAGCACGCCATGCTCAAAAATATATAAGTGAAACACTAGAGCAATTCCATAGCTCAAAAAAATCGAAGTGAAGCATATAGAGCAATTCTAACAAATCATAGCATAATTTTTGCTCTCTCAAATAGGTGTGTCCCGAAAGGATACTTGTGTCAAAATATAAACCAAATCAAGCAAAGACTCGTATAATACAAGAATCTCCAAGCAAAACTCATGATATGTGACGAATAAAATTATAGCTCCAAGTAAAATACCGATGGTCGTTAGAGGAAAGAGGGGATGCCACTCGGGGCATCCCCAAGCTTAGTTGCTTGTTCATCTTTGGATATTATCTTTGGGAGCATCCCCAATATTAGGCTCTTTTCACTCCTTATTCCTTGATCCATCCTGATCTCACCAAAAACTTGAAAACTTCGATCACACAAAACTCAATAAAATCTTCGTGAGATCCGTTAGTATAATAAAGCAAATAACCACTCTAAGTATTGCTGAAAACCCATTCATATTTTATTATTTCATTATATATTCTGTATTCTAACTTTACCATGTCTTAAACCCCCCAATACAAGCTATAGATTCATCAAAACAAGCACTCAATGCAACGAAAATAGAATTTGTTAAAAACAGAACTGTGTGTAGTAATATGCACTCTAACAATACTTCTGTGACTCAAACGATTCTGAAAAATTAGGACAACGTCAGCAATTTATGTATAAATCTTGTGTAAAAAATTGTGAATTTTTCCTCTCTTTTGTAATTTTTAAGAATTCGTTTACTGGATGCAAAAGTTTCTGTTTTCCAACAACATCAAATCAACCATCACCCAACATGATCCTAAAGGATTTCTTGGAACAAACACAAATTAGAATATAAAAAACATAATCATAAAATTAACATAATTTTGTAAACACACAATAACATAAAGAAAAAGGCAAGATAAATTTTATTCATTGGGTTGCCTCCCAACAAGCGCTATCGTTTTACGCACCTAGCTAGGCATAATGCGTAGATTCAAGTATTGTCATATTTCTTCTTCTTTTTCATAGGTGTATTTTAGTCAAGAGGTTTTTCAAATATAACCATAAATACTTTATCCATATAAACCTTAGCGCTAACAAGTAATCCATCAATGTACCCCCTTTGATTTCTGGCCACAATCCAAGAATATTGTCGATTAATTTCTTTGAAAACTTGTTGGATCATATCTAAAACGGGGACTTCCTTTTTAAGGTTCTTATAGAAAAATTAATTATTTCCAAATAGATGTCTCAACATGTAGTCACTTTCGTAAAGGATCTCATCTATTACTTGATTTTTATGGTTCTACCCAAAAAATCAAAAATTTCCCTAGCTTCTCGTACCATGTGATCAAATTCATTCATAACAACAAGTGTAGCAAACTTTTTAGCTTTAGAATCCTTTATAATTGGTTTCTCAAAAAACAATCTTTGCAAGGTAGGATGTGTGTGGATAAACCTATTTTTGAGTTTCAGAACTAGTGCTGAAATAGCTTCCGCATAAGTTTTAGTGCTTTTAAGTACAGGAGCATCATCAAGAGTTAAATTTCCACCACAAATGAAGAATTCTTGGATAGTATCTTTTCATATAATGTTCCCTTGCCCCAAAACAGAAGTTTTAGCATCCAGATTACAAGAACGTCCACTAGGAGTCCTGCCATCTTCTGTTTCCACCATACCAAAATCACTCATGCTGACAAGCAAACAAGGGATCTCACGAGAAAAAGGCAAACGAAAAAGAGGGCGAATAAAACAAAAAAATTGGTGAAGTGTGTGAGAGGAAAATGAGACGCAAATGGAAAATAATGTATATTACGAGGAGATGATAATTGTGATTAGGAAACTGATAGATGTTGATGATGTCTCCCCGGCAACGGCACCAGAAATTCCTTTGACGCGGCTTAAGACTACGTCGGTGTTTCCCCAAAGAGGAAGGGATTATGCAACACATCGATGGTAAGTATTTACCTCATTTATGAAACCAAGGTTATCAAACCAGTAGGAGAACCAAGCAATGCTATGTAAATGTTACCTGCACACAAAGAACAAATACTTGCAACCCGACACGTAAGAGAGGTTATGAATCTTTCTACGACAAAAGATAGATCGGTTTGTATGAGATTGGATAAATAGATCGCGTAAGAACACAAAATAAAATAAGTAAATAATAATTGCAGCAAAGTATTTTGGGTTTTTGGAATAGTATATCTCAAAGCAAGTGCGGAAAAAGAAAAAAATGGAAAGCAATATCATAAAACATAGACCCAGGGCCCGTAGGTTTCACTAGTGGCTTCTCTCAAGAGTATAGCACATGGTGGGTAAACAAATTGCTATTGGGAGATTGATAGATGATCAAATAATCATGACTATATCCAAGGTAATGATCATTATATAGGCATCACGTCTAAGATTAGTAGACCGAAATGATTCTGCATCTACTACTATTACTCCACACATCGACCGCTATCCAGCATGCATATAGTGTATTAAGTTGATGGAGAAATGGAGTAATGCAATAATAAAGATGACATGATGTAGACAAGATCTATTCATGTAGTAATAGACGCCATATTGTTATCCTCAATAGCAATGATAGATCCATGCCTCGCTTCCCCTTCTGTCACCAGGAGAGGACATCGCAAGATCGAACCCATCACAAAGCACCTCTTCCCATGGCATGAAAAACTGATCTAGTTGGCGTAATTAAACCAAAGATTCAAAGAAGAAATACTAGGTGTCGGTGTACTAAAGTTTGGGTCCTTTAGTACCCCTTACTTGTGCACGAGCAGTTTTAGCCGCTCCAGCGGCAAGGCCCGCCAAGCGACTGCTGGATGCAAGCACAAGGAAGTCAAGAAAGCATTCTTGCCAACAATCAGGACCGAACACCAAAGGATGGGACCAAGGCAAGATCTTGTCGAAATGGCCTACGAAGCCCCGACAAGAAGTGCACTAGGCAAGGCCTCGCCATCCTGCCAGCGCGGAGACCAGGTGTCACCCCACCTGGGTCCGTGTCGAGACGCTAGGGATGGAGGAGGCTAAGCAGTGCCGATGGGACGGGCTCCTGTCCCGTCCTGTAGAAGGTCAGGTATGCCTGACGCAGCATTAAATGTGTTTGTCTTACATCGTCAGTGTTAGGTATGATAACACTGTAGAACTTTAGACCTCATGTATGCGTTGTACGCCACTGTTGGTGACCCCCCTTCGAGAGTATAAAAGGAGGCCCAAGGCATAGCTACAGGGGGATCTTCTCTGGTTGATTCTACATGAGTAGCAGCTATGTACTGTAGCGCTCCCAGAACCCGAGCTAGACCTCATCCAATACAACCAAGCAGGAGTAGGGTTTTACGCATCTTTGCGACCCGTACCTGGGTAAAATCTCATGTGTTAATCATCAGATATGCTCTCTGTGCGAGCCTTCTTCCTTGCCGAACCGTAAAGGGATCCTTCCGATCCCATAGGTGTCGTTTCCCCGATATCTTTGGCATGCCGGGTAGGGGGAAAGGTCGCTTGGACTTGATCTGGTGACTAGCATGCCAGTTCCTTCATAATCAGCATCGCCGTGGCCCCCAAGAAGAAGGGTTTCATGGTGATGGAACCCTCCACGTCCGCTGCGCACGTAGCCGCCCAAGCGGCCGACGAAGTGGGTGCGGGTGGAGGGGGTGGAGACCCTGCGCCCACGCGATGCTCCAATGATCAACGCCAAGGAAGCGTGCGAGGCCCGCCGCGGAGACACTCATGATAGCGGCAGGAACCCTCGCGCCACTGGGTCTCAGGACGGGGTTGTGCCGCCTACGGGTGGTATGGTGAACTCTAGAGACGAAAGGGCGCCTTCCAACACACCCACACCAGCGCACACGCCGCGACCTTTTCAGGGCGCACGTGATGAGCATTGACGTAATGTTGCTGGGTCCGGGCGTCCTCACGGAAAAGCTCATGCGCATCGCTCCCAAGATGTACGGGACCAGCATGCACGCCAGCATGCTAGTGGTAGTGGCGTGCAATCGCGGGACCGCGACGGGGCTCCTTCTAACACAATTAGGAGTCAGAGCACCTCGCGTTCTTCGCCTCGTTCGCTAACGACCACGTCAGAAGAAGCAATGGCGCGGGCATAACTACTCCTGAACTTCCCTCCTGCTCTGGAGAAGCTCGACGAGTGGAGAGCCACCATTCAGAGCCTCCTCAGCCTCGCTGACAAGTTTTGGTCTACCAAGCCTTCTCGCGCCAGTGGCGAGAAGGTCGGAGGATGTGCGACCACAGTGCACTCTCCTCCATATCAACAGCGCCGATCACCGACTCGACAGACCGACGTTGTTGATGGTTACTCGACGGCGTCGTCTATCCACGGACTCGCCACGATCAGCGTCAATTTCTTCGGGAGTGAAGTAAAGAAGATGCTCGGACTACAATTGAGCAGCGCCAAGAAGCGCGCCATCAATCTGATACGCGTGCGGGACCCACTATAGACAAATCCATGCGAGGGTATCTTGTCAGCCCACCTTACAAGGTGGGTTGTACAGTGTTTACCCATGAGCTGCGGTGAGTCCAGTGGCCCAACTCCCGAATGTTCAAGCCAGAGGTCTCGAAGAAATATGACGGCAAGACTCACCCGTCGGAGTTCTTGAGCATCTACACCATTGCAGTGAAAGCTGCCGGGGCTTGCGACGACAAGGTACTCGCCAACTACTTCCCGGTGGTGCTTAAGCCCAACATCAGGTCGTGGTTGATGAACTTGCCGGAAGGATCCATTCTTCCTAGGTAGATTTGTGCCACGAGTTTGTTGGTGACTTTAACAGAGGTCATCAAGCTCCTGGCCAAGAAAGTGATTTACATCTCATCCCCTAGAAGGAGGGCGAGACATTGCGCAAGTACATCTAGAGGTTCAGCCGCTTACACCACAACATACCAGACGTTCATCATGTCGATGTTATCAGCGTGTTCCATCAGAACATGCGCAACCACAGGATGCGGGAAGAGTTGGCGATGAACAAGGTCAGGGATATTGTCGAGCTCTATGCTTTGGCAGATAAACGTGCTCGAGCTGAAGAAGGGAGGAGGATTCACGGCAAGGACGATGGCGCAGGGGTCGACTCTATGGATGAGGACACCGCCGCCATAGCAAAGAAGGGTCGGCGGCGTAATAGGAAGTGCAAGGGCAAGGCAGTGCTTGCTGTCAAGGGATCCAGCAACCTCGGCACCGCCAAGAAGGCCAAGGTTGATGATCCCGGCAAGGATGTTGCCGAGTGTGCCTCGTGTTAGGCTTTGGCGGCTGCCGACAAGTCGGAAGGCTTCGTTAAGCAATATTGCAAGATCCATCGCACCAAAGGCCACAATCTCCAGGACTGCTGGCAAGTTGAGCAGTTTGCCGAGAAGCAAAAAATCTAAGTACGAGAGATGAGACAAGGAGAAGGGCCAGGACAGTGTGGAGGGGTGTGGCAAGAAGCATGGTGGCCGTGGAGGTCGCCACGACAAGGACAAGCAATAGAAGGACTGGCCCGCTCGTTGTCGCGACAAGCAAGAAGGGGTTGATGATGACGTTGAAGAGGATGACGAGTCTAGCGAGCAAGAATTCCAGAGAGCTACTGATGCCATGTGCGTCGACGAAGGTGCCTCGTTGCATTCTTCCCACCGCCAACTTAAATAATGGGCGTGTGAGGTTAATGCGACTGAGCCATCTGTCGGCGCCTGGAAGCCTTCTAAATGGTCCAACACGCCTATCATCTTCGACGTTGAGGATCACCCTGATCGTGTAACCGCGGTTGGGTGTTTGTCGTTGTTAGTCTCACCAACGATTCGCAACCTCAAAGTGACGAAAATATTAGTTGATGGTGGGGCCAGCTTGAACTTGATCTCGCTCGAGGTAATCAAGAGATTGCAAATTCCTGATGGAGATCTCGAGGAAACTGGCTCGTTTTAGGGGGTCAATCTAGGAAGGAGCCAGCCCAAAGGGAAAGATCATGCTTCCGGTAACATTTGGTAGCGATCTGAACTTCAGGACGGAGAAGGTTGTTTCCCACATCGCCAAAATTTCATTGCCATACAATGGGATCCTTGGCCGTCCAACGTTAACCAAGTTCATGGCGGCATTGCGTTACGCCTACAATGTATTGAAGATGCCTGGGCCGATGAGCATCATCACTATCAAGTCTGACAAGAAGGACGCACTTATCTGCACCGATCAACTCTACTGAGAGGCAGTTCTAGCATCTGCCACCAAGGCACTTTCTCGTGCCGCTGAAACTCCCACGAGGAAGAAGCTCGGCAAGACCTCTCGCGCAGACTCCGGCAAGCGCACTTCCTCGGAGTGCTGCGCTCCTATTGAGCATGTGCCAGAGAGTTCCACCGGCAAGAGCAAGAAGTCCAAGGCAGCTCCACCAGAGACTAAGAAGGTGCCTGCCAAGGAGGACGGTACAGGAGGAACTTTCACCATAAGTTCCACCCTTGACGACAAATAGGAAGCATGCTCGTTGCCTTTCTGCGAGCAAATGTCGATGTGTTTGAATGGCAACCATCTGATATCCCCGGTGTTCGCAGGAAGGTGATTGAGCACCACCTTGTCGTCTATCCACATGCGCGGCCATCAAGGAGAAGGTCAGGAAGAAGGCTTTGGAGGGGCAACAGTTTATTGTCGAAGAAATCAAGAAATTAGAAGTGGCTGGCTTGGTTAGAGGAGCATTTCATCCAACATGGTTGGCCAATCCAGTTGTAGTGTGCAAGGCGAATGGGAAATGGAGGCTATGTATTGACTACACAGCAATAAAGCGTTCCCCGAAGATCATTTTCCCTTGCGGCGCATCGACCAGATTGTGGACTCCACCGCCGGCTATGACTTGTTGTCTTTCCTTGACGCCTATTCAGGTTATAATCAGATTTTCATGGCTAGGGAAGATGAAGAGAAGACCGCATTTATCACCCCATGTGGTACGTATTGCTTTTTTCATATGCCTTTCAGGTTGAAAAGTGCTGGTTCTACATTTGCAAGAACGGTCCAGATTGGTTTTGAGCCCCAGCTACATAGAAATATGGAGGCTTATATGGATGACATAGTGGTCAGAACCCAGGACAAGGTGACGCTCATATCGGAGTTGCAAGAAACATTTGCAAATTTGTGCAAGATCAACTTGAAGCTCAACCCTAAGAAGTGTGTGTTTGGTGTCCCATCCAGCAAGCTTCTCGGGTTCTTTGTATCTCAACATGGAATTAAGCAAATCCCGGCAAGATCAAAGAAATTGAGCAAATTGAAGCACCAAGATGTATCGAGGATGTGCGTCGTCTTGCCGGCTGTGTTGCCTCTCTAAGTAGGTTCATTTGAAAATCTGCTAAGCGTGCCCTGCCCCTTTTCAAAATCTTGAAGAAGGTAGGTCCGATGAAATGGACTCCGGAAGCGGAGGCAGCACTGCAGGATTTGAAGAAGTACCTCTCCTCTCCACCAGTCCTAGTCGCGCCAAAACTACAAGAGTCGGTGCTGCTATATCTAGAGGCAACAAATCAAGTGGTGAGTGCTGCATTAGTGGCTGAAAGAGAAGTTGATGAAGAAGGAGTGGAAGCGGCAGGACCGCCAAGCGACAAGCCAGGATATTCCTCGGCAGGGTCTCGTGTCGACAAAGTAGGACCTGTGAAGTCGAAGGAAATAATTCAAAAGAAGAAGATCATGTAGCGCCCAGTCTATTTTGTCAGCTCCCGTTTGTAGAGGGCTAGGTCAAGATATTCTGGCATGCAAAAGTTGCTCTTCGGCCTCCTTATGGCCTTGAGGAAGTTGTGCCATTACTTCTAGGCACATGAGATCACCGTTATCACTCGCTTCCCATTGCAGCGGATTTTGCGGAACCTAGATGCTATCGGCAAGATTGTGGAATGGGATTTGGAACTGTCAAGCTTTGGTCTGAAGTTTTAAAGTACTTCCACTATCCAGAGCAGCGCCTTGGCGGAGTTCATTGCGGAATGGAACCTAACACCAGATGAAGAAGTTCCAGAGGTCAAGTCTCCCCGGCAAGGAAACAAATCAAGAGTGGATCATGTATTTTGATGGTGCTTTCTCGCTGCAAGGCACCGGTACTGGAGTGCTTCTTGTCGCACCCACCAGAGAGCACCTCAAATATGTGATTCAGATGCACTTTTCCCGGGAGAGGTGAACAAACAATACTACAGAATACGAAGGGCTGCTTGCCGGTCTCAGGATCACGACAGACCATGGGATTAAGAAACTTATTGTCAGGGGTGACTCTCAGCTCATCGTCAAGCAGGTGAATAAGGATTATCAGAGTCCATTGATGGAAGCTTATGTAGATGAAGTGAGAAAGTTGGAAGAACATTTTGACGGTCTGCAAATGGAGCACGTTCCGCATGTAGAGAACTATGGTGTTGATGGCCTGTCAAAGTGTGCTACCCTTAAGTTGCATGTGGAACCAGGAACTTTTGTGCTCCTACTGACTCAACCATCCGTGCCACCATCAATTGGACAAGTGAAAAGGAGAAAGTTGAGTTCTGACAAGTATTTCCCGGCAGAGCTCCCAACAGCCGCCGACGAGGAAGTGGAGGGGAACGACGCTAGGCTTGCCGGTGAATGTCACGCTCCAGTAGGGCCTCAGGCTCTTGCGGTGGAAGCACACGCTCCTGCCAAGCTTTCTGGGGGGCAACAGGCTCTGGCAGGGCCTCAAGCCCTTGCCATTGAGACAAATGCTTCCCCGGCAAAGGATATGCCTTTGGTCCTTGTTGTCGAGCCCCAAGCTCCAGCATGGGCACATCACATCGTCCATTCCTTCAAACAGGAGAACTCCATGAGGAATAAGAAGAAGCAGAGAAAGTAGCCCACCGGTCTAATATGTACCAGTTCGTGGATAACGTCCTGTACAGAAAGAGGCCAAATGGTGTGAAACTCAAGTGCATTTCTAGGGAAGGTGGACTAGAGATGTTGGCGGACATACATGGAGGCATATGTGGCTCCCACATAGGATCAAGAGGGCTTGCCGGTAAGGCATTCCAGTAAGGTTTCTGTTGGCCCACTGCCCTCTAGGATGCAACTGCGCTAGTAACTAAGTGTGAAGCATGCCAGTTTCATTCGAAGAAAATGTATCGACCAACTCAAGCTCTTCAGACAATCCCTCTCTCCTGGCCATTTTCTGTCTCGGGGCTCGACATCTTGAGTCCTTTTCCCCGTGCTATCGGGGCTTTGAGTACGTGTACGTCGCAATCGACAAGATCACAAAGTGGCCAGAAGTGGAAGTAGTGAGAAAGGTGACAACACAATCAGCTGTCAAGTTCTTTAAAGGAATAGTTTGCCGCTTTGGTGTACCAAACAGGATCATCACCGACAACGGCACACAGTTCACGAGCCGCACCTTCACATAGTATGTCCAAAAACTTGGCGGCAAGATCTGTTTTGCTTCTGTTGCCCACCCAAGGAGCAACGGCCAGGTGGAAAGGGCTAATGCTGAAGTGTTGTGAGGCCTCAAGATAAGAGCTTTAGACAAGCTGCGCAAGTGTGGAAGGCACTGGAATGATGAGTTGCCAGTGGTTGTTTGGTCAATCAGGACGACTCCAAATCGAGCTACCGGACATACACCCTTCTCCCTAGTATATGGGGCTGAAGTAGATCTCCCCACGGAACTGACATGCGGGTCACCTCAAGTGCTCGCTTATGATGAGCTTGATCAAGAGCAGTTGCGGCAAGATGACGCTACGCTCCTTGAGGAAGATCGTCTTCAGGCTGTTGTGCAAGTTGGGCCCTACTAGCAAGCTTTGCATCGCTATCATAGCCGCAAGGTTCATGCCCGAAGTTTTGAGGAAGGCAACCTTGTTCTTCGGCGCGTTCAGTCCGCCAAGAATTCCAACAAGTTGACGCCCAAGTGGGAAGGCCCATATCGGGTAGTGCGAGTCACCAGGCCTGGCGCAGTCTGCCTCGAGACCGAAGATGGCATCCCAGTGAGCAACTCCTAGAATATCGAACATCTTCGTAAGTTCTACCCATGGGGCACAGTTTCTGGGTGTCCCGGCAACCACCTTCCATACAAGTCTTGCCACCGAAGCATGTGATCCTTTGTACAAAGCTAGGCGCAGACCCTGTGCATAGTTGAATAAAGCTAAGTGTTCTGCAAATCTTGTTGATTCTCATGTTTACTTATGTACATGTTTGTCTAAGATATTGTATTGCGCTTACTCCTGGCAAGAGCTAACGGACCACCAAGGTTCCATATCCCTATTTTCTCTTCTTTCTTTTTCTCAAAGGACAGAAGGTTACCTCGCGTGCAGCTTTGCCGAGGGGTGGTGGTATGGATACTTACGGACGACGTTCAAGGAAAACATCTTGCCGGAAGGAGTATGAATAAAAAAAGCTAAGTTGCAGAAACTTTAAAACAAATTTTTGTTTTGTTATTCTCCTTGAACGGTTCCAACTTTTGTATGGAAAACCTGCACGCAAAGGAACCTTGTCTCGATCCATCGTGCCCTTACTCTGTTATGAGTCCGCTCAATAGCTTAAGTGGCTGCACTAAAAACATCAAGGAAACCTTGTCATGATTAGTCACGCCCTTACTCTATTTCGAGTCTGCTCAA
The DNA here is from genome assembly GCA_022496015.1 of Hordeum marinum. Lineage (NCBI taxonomy): Eukaryota > Viridiplantae > Streptophyta > Magnoliopsida > Poales > Poaceae > Hordeum > Hordeum marinum. Next base: position 377,008,361 of record CM039678.1, on the reverse strand, counting down.
CAGCTTAAGTGGCTGCACTAAAAATTTCAAGGTATCTTGCCGATAGCAGCACCGCTAGCAGGCTGCTAAGGATCCGCTCCTCAAAGCGCTCACGGTAGGGCTGCGTGCGCCGGCAAGTTTCCGATAAAGAGTAGGGAGCAAACCAAACAGAGAGGAATTAGATAAGAGGAATAACATGCAAAACAAATCTAGTCATTCAAAGAGAGTGAAATTTACATGGGATGGCATCTCTTCCTAAGTACATCTTTTTTTGACTTTCTCCCCTAGGGGCAGATTACAAGAAGAAAAAGATAGGAAGAGGCCCCCAACAGAAGCCCAGCCTGACCCCTCTGGACCAGCACTGCACGGAAGGGCAGGGCTTACAGAAGAGAAGATGAAGACAAAGTCCACGGGCCTACCGGGAGATCCAGCTGGAAGATGAGGTAGCACACGGGACAAGGACCTCCGACAAGATCGTCCAGTCGGAAGGGGGAGAGGCGTGAGGCTGACAATGGTGGTGCGGCCGCCGATCAGTCAGAGCTTACGTCGTTGTATTCCGACTTGACAGCCTGGAGGTCGGACTCATCGTCACTTTCACCGACACCGTCCTCCTCGTCACTGTCGCTCGAGGATGAGCTTTCAGTGCCATTTAAGCTCTCTTCACAACAACTGAGACGGATGCCTAAGCGCCCATAAATCTTGACGCAGAGCAGATCGGCCTCCGTCATATTGAAGTGTAGGACATGCCCGTCCTAGAGGTTATGGGCATGGGCAAAGATTTTCCAACCATGCCTGAGGAACATGACGTGATGCTCCAGGTACTGAACCTCCACCCGTGCCGCACCATTGAAGCAGCCATGCGCCTGCAACCATAGGGCGGACGGCTTCTCAAACTCCATCACCCTAGCGAAAGGGTGAGGAAGACACAGATGACTCCGAAGGGGACCGCACAACTCAAGGACGAACTCCAGCACCGTCCCTTCGGTGTGGACTCCTTCAAGGAGGTGGTCTGGTGCCGGAGGAAGTGGCGGGACGGCGCTCCGCCTCCCCCGACCTTGACCTCCATGTCCTCCATGACTCCTTGCGCTTCTTCCGCCATGTGCGCTCGAGCCACACTCCGCCTCTGTGGCTCAAGCAATGTTATGATCCTGACAGCAACTTCTCGTCCTTGGTGCGGAGGACGATGGCCGCCCTCGCCCCCTATTAATGGTTGAAGGCGAGCACAACTCAAAATTCGGAGAGAATAGAAGGGCAAGCTCTAGAGACCTGCACTCATTAGAGAAATAAGGATTGATGAGCATCGCCCTCGCTACACCTCAATTTATAGGGGGCGTGCGGGGGCTGGCTCTCCCCCGTCTAAGAGTCGCCACACATCTCCACCAATAGTGTCACCCACGATCACCGGGCGAACAGGTAACCGTCCGGTTGCCCCAATCCATGGCGTTGCAGTTTCTGCCTTGGCCAGGACTTTAAGTCACGGACGCCCGTTGCCAATTCCCCTCTATGCATGCAGCGCATGTGGCGAAAACTGTCGCTCCACACACGTACCCCACGTCGCACACTTAACATGCGTCGTGGGGAGGCACAATAAGCGGAATGATTACAACTACAGACTCCTGCCATGCGTGCCCGTGCACTGTTTGGGCCTAGCCCAACAACGTCTCGCGCCTGTGTGTGTCCTAGGCCCGGGGCTCCTGTTGGTGTACTAAAGTTCGGGTCCTTCAGTACCCCATACTTGTGCACGGGCAGTTGTAGCCGCACCAGCAGCAAGGCCCGCCAGGCGACTGCTCGATTCTAGCACAAGGAAGTCAAGAAAGCATTCTTGCCAACAATCAGGACCGAAGACCGAAGGCTAGGACCCCAGCAAGATCTTGCCGGGATGGCCTACAGAGCCCTGGGAAGAAGTTCACCCGGCAAGGCCTCGCCATCCTGCCAGCACAGAGACCAGGTGTCACCCCACCTGGGTATGTGTCGAGACGCTAGGGATGGAGGAGGCTAAGAGGTGCCGATGGGACGGGCTCCTATCCCGTCCCGTAGAAGGTCAGGGATGCCTGATGGAGCATTAAATGCATTTGTCTTACACCGTCAGTGTTAGGTATGATAACACTGTAGCACTTTACACCTCATGTATGCGTTGTACGCCACTGCTGGTGACCCCTTCAAGAGTATAAAAGGAGGCCCAAGGCACAACTACAGGGGGATCTTCTCTGGACAATTCTGCATGAGTAGTAGTTGTGTACTGTAGCGCTCCCAGAACCTGAGCTAGAACTCATCCAATACAACCAAGCAGGAGTAGGGTTTTACGCATCTTTGCGGCCCGAACCTGGGTAAAATCCCACGGGTTAATCATGAGATTTGCTCTCTATGCGCGCTTCTTCCCTGCCGAACCATAAAGGGATCCTTCCGATCCCATAGGTGGTGTTCCCCGACACAAGGCTATAAGTAATCATACATATAAGAGATCAAAGAAGACTCAAATAATATTCTTGGAAAGAAACTGATCATCAACTCAAAATTTATCGGATCCCAACAAACACACCGCAAAAAGTAATTACATCAAATAGATCTCCAAGAGACCATTTTATTGAGAATCAAAAGAGAGAGAGGAAGCCATCTAGCTACTTCCTACGGACCCATAGGTCTATGGTTGACTACTCAAGCATCATCGGAGAGGCACACATCAAGATGATACACCCTCGTGATGGTGTTACATTGGATCTCGTGGTTCTGGAACTTGCGGCGGCTGGAATTGTGTTTCGTCGACTCCCCAAGGATTTTTGGAATATTTGGGTATTTATAGAGCTAATAGGTGGTGGAGAGGGATTGCAAGGAGGGCACAACCTACCAGGCCATGCCAAGGTCCTATAGCACGCGTTGGTATCTTGTGGCCTCCTCGTCCCTCCTCTCTGGTGCTTCTTTGGTCCCCTGGTTGTATTCTGGCCCAAAAAATCGCCAAAAAGTTTCATGGTGTTTGGGCTTTGTTTGGTACTGATATTCTGAGAAGTAAAAAACAAGAAAAAAAACACTAACTAGCACTTGGCACTATGTCAATAGGTTAGTCCAAAAAATGATATAAAGTTGCTATAAAATGATTGTAAAACATCCAAGATTGATAATATAACAGCATGGAACAATCAAAAATTATAGATACGTTAGAGATGTATCAGTATGTGCGAAGGGAAATTAAACAATGTATGAGTTGAAGAGTTACTCTCATTCGAAGGTGGGCATGGGTAGCTAGTCCGCTCTTCCACCTTTTGTTATTCGCTCTCCTCCTCATCTTCTTCATCTAATGAGATCACAGTTTCAGCAAATTGTTCTTCCATAGATTCCAACAAAATGTTCGTCTCCTCCAAGGCAGTAGACATTATCTCAAAAAAATCAATAATATCAGCATTGTATTCATAATTCTCATAAGAATATTTCAGTATGGCAAAATTATGAGATTTGTAAGGATTATCATCATACTTTTCAATCAAATAAGCAATTTCATAAGCACCCTTAAAAGCAACAAATTCTTCTATTCGTTCCACATCATATTAATCATATATACATAACTAGTTTTTTGTTATCCAGTGTTTTATTATCATTAAATTCACATTGAAAGGGAAGGTGTAGACCCTTACACTTAGAGACAACAGGTATAATCACATCTTAAGCATGAATCCTAAGCATATCGACGCAACATTTTAATTTGATCCCATAAGTGTTTCCCTTTTTGACAAAAGTGATAATCCCTAAAGTACTCACATTGATCCAATGTGTCTCCCATTATCAAGTTGAATTGGGATTTCTCAGGATTATCAAAGTAGTAATGAATGTTTTCCACATAACTAGCATTGAGCGTTTTAGGAGGTTCCCATCTGCATGAGTAGCAAGTACAACTAATTTTTTTGGTGTTTTGTGTTCTATATCCATAATAAAGATACACAACATTTAATAAAAGAAAATAAAACAACTAATAACAGAATATAAAATTACTTAGCGATGAAGCAAACAAGCACACACGAGAATATCAACTACCACGCTATTGCTCCCCAGCAACGGCGCCAGAAAGAGGTGTGGATAACCCACAAGGGCAGGGGATCGTTTGTAGCCTTTTTCGATAAGTAAGAGTGTTGAACCCAATGAGGAGCTAAAGGTAGAATTAATACTCTCTCAAGTACTATCGACCACTGATATAACTCTACGCACACCAACGCTTACTTTACCTAGAACAAGTATGAAACTACTTTGCGGGAATAAAACTAGAAGTAGTTAGTAGTGTGATAGATAGTTTTGCAAGATAATAAAGAACGTGGAAATAAAAGTTAGGTGCTGTTTTAATAAAAGAACAATAAAAGTAAATATTTTAGTAGAAAGCCTTTTTTTGTAACCCAAGAGAAAGATTTGTCCCTAGGCAATTGATAACTAGACTGGTATCATTGTTGCAGTTTTATATGAGGGAGAGGCATACGCTAAGCATCCGCAAATACTAGAAATTCATTAAGGTAACCCAACCATAGCATTAACACATCAAGTCCCATTTATCCCATATGCAAACAATCCCCTTACCCGGGTGTAAGTTTCTGTCACTCTCGCGGTCTCGCCACCCGCTATAAGTGAATCATAAACATATTGCAACACCCTCCAGCGTGAATATTTCATGTGTGCACCTCACAGAAAGCACCTTAGGACAAGACCAATATAGAACATAAAACACAAATCAATCATGATCATCAATCAACCCATTGGACAAAACAAATCTACTCAAATATCATATGAGAGCCACACATCATTGGATAATAATATATAGCATTAAGCACCATGTTCAAGTAGAGATTACATCGGGCATAAGAGGTTTTACACCACTGCATAGAGGGGGAGAGTTGGTGGTGATGGTGAAGAAGTTGTTGGTGTAGATCGTCGTCGTGATGATTGCCCTGGCGGCGCTCCGACGCCACCAGGAGAGAGGGGGGGAGAGAGCCCCCCTCCTTCTTCTTCTTAGTTGGCCTCCTCCCTAGGTGGGAGGAGGGTTTCCCCTTTGGTCCATGGCTTCCATGGATCCCGGAGGGTAGGATCCCCTATGAGATTGGATCTCTCTCTATTTCTCTTTAGTTTTCGTCACTATTTTCTAACCCCTTCACCATTTCTTAAATATCCAGAGATTCGTAACTCCGATTGGGCTAAAACTTTGAGGGATTTCGCGAAAATATATTTCTTGCGCCAGAAGGAGAGCCTCAACCGACCTAAGGGATGGCCACCAGCCATCAGGGCGCGCCCCCTATGAGGCGGGCCCTATTGGCTTGTGCCTCCCTTGGGTACCATCTTGCGTTCAATTCGACTCCCAGAATTCACATATATTCTAAAAAATCTCCGTAAATTTTTATCGTGTTTGGACTTTGTTTAATATGGAATTTCTCCAAAACAAAAAATATACAAAAACAGGAACTCGCACTAGGCACTGGATAAGTAAGTTAGTCCCAAATATAATTTAAAATGTTGCCAAAACTATATGTAAGTTGTAGAATATTGGCATGAAGCAATCAAAAATTATAGATACGACGGAGACGTATCACCAGCCCTAGATCAGCTTGAGGAGATCTAGTTTGTTGCTGGACAAGGGTGCTCGCTGTCTCTGTCCATCCTCCACCTCGCACCCATGCTACGCCATGCTAAGTTCATGCGGTGCCTTTTACCCAAGATTAATGCCACACACGCTCTTCATATCCCTAAACCAAAGCACCTTGAGCTCATTGGTGTGAGCATCTCGAAGTTGGATTTGGAGCGGTTTCTCGGCAGCTGTACAACGCTCGAGTACATTCCTCTTTAGATGATGTTTGGGTTCAGTAGCCTCCACCTCGCTATGATGAATCTTCATACGATTAATGTGCATGGTTGGTGCCCCAACACGCTGTTAGTTGGGGAGTTTCATGATATTGTCACTGAGAATGCACCTTTCATAGAGAGATTGTTTGTACTTCATAAAGAAGGTCACACAAGAATATGGGTCATTGACTATCACACCCTAAGTTGTACCACTATGCTATGCTCTGTTTTTATAAAATTCGGACCCATTTAAAACTTTGTGAGTGCAAGTGTTTGTTTGAATTATTTGGTTGATTGTGTTTTGGCACTCAATGATCTTCTTCCCTCTAGAACTCACTTACTTGACCCAAACTCCTTGCCCAATGATCATGCCATGTGTATAGTACCCAAAAATATTTTTATCAAATATTATTTTGGCTAAAAAGGATTTATTCAAATTAGGTTTTCACAAACCCTTGAATAAAGGTTTGTACTACTAGTCCTCAAAGTGTGTAGATTGTCTTTTTCTGTTTAAAGTCTTTTTCTTAAGGCCAGAAATGGTCTTTTATAGGGAAAAATTATTTTTATGCTTTCAAATTATTTGAGAAAAATTACAGAAACTCATTGGACATATATTTTCCATATATATGAGTTTTAACACATGGTAATGCTCAAAATGATGGGCAAACTCCTCCAAAACCATTTTTGCTTACATCAAGAATTTGAAATATTTCTATAAGAAACATTCTGAAATAAATCCGCGAAAATTCCAGAAAGTCACACATGCCATATGTAATGATCTTGCAAAGTTAAATCTGAATACAAATTGTTTTGGTTCACCAAAATATCCCAAAACCATTTTTGTCCAGATACAAATTTGAGCAACTCTACATTGTCAACTATCTCCTGTTAACCCTGAACTTTCTAGACATGTTCTAATCGCCAAATGATGATGCTACACCAAGTGTTGCATCAAGGAGAAGGTTTGCATGCCTAAATCTACAGAAACCCGATTCTATTAATTTCTAGGGTTTACAAAGTTTGCACTATCAACTTTCCTAAAATGAGTTCAAATTTCGTGATCACCCTTATTTCTACCTTCTCTTTGATCCTGGTAAATCTCATGGCAAGTAGACTCCATTTTCTTGTCCAAAACCTCATCAAACAACTTCTAATAGTTTGGTAACAGGCATGTTTTTGACCACTTCTACTCTTCTCCTCCACTTCAAGTTTTTACCACATCACCTGCTAGTGCTCTTCTACCTCCATTAACTCTAGCATGGGCTCAAATAAATTATTCATAGGTGAAACCCTACTTTTACCCCAATGGACAGCAAGGTTTCACCTCTTTCCCCACCTCCTTTCTAATCTATTGAACCACTAGAGCATCCTATGTATCTCCCAACTTGTTTATCTCCCCTAGACCCCCTAAACACTAGCAGTTGTGCCAAAGATGCCATAGGCATGCCATGGCATGTCAAAACAGTGCTCTAGAGCATGCTACAGTGTGCTCCTACACTGTAGCCATGGCCCAATCACCTCCCCACACCACCTTGGGCCTCCCCATCGTGTCCCTCGAGGCTGCCTCGGCGTCCGGGACACGAAAAACGATCGGACCCTCCTCTTTCTTCCTCCCTCTCTCTCCTCCCACATGTGACAAGTGCCGCCCGGCTAAGGCAATGAGCAAGCTCACATGCGCGAGCGCCCCTCTCTCTCATCCTTCTTTCGGGCATAGACCAGCCCCAGGAATGCCCCAGAGCAAGCCCCGTAAGCTCTCTCCCCCTCTAGCGACCAATTCGGTCTCGTCGGTGCAAGGGCGCACGGTGCACCATGGCAGACCTATAAAGAAGCCTTACCCGAGCCCCTTTGCCCCTCTGTTTTGTTTATCCTTCCCCCATTCTTGCCCGCACGCCCCCCCCCCGTTTCGAAGACCAGACGCTCGGGATCGAGTCGGGTGTCACCGCCTTTGGTCGTCGGCACTCGCATGGTGAGAGGCCTCCTCATATCCCGTTTCCTCTTCCCATGGTCGTCTCTCTCTTCCCTGATTTTGTCCCCTACTTCTCCCGTGCATTTCCAATAGGGAACCATCCCCGACGACCTCTCCCGAAGCTGCTCCGTCGCCCTCCTTCGTCGTCAGCGAACTTGACGCCTCCGATGACCAACTCCGACACCTTCCAAATGGTGGCTCAACCCTGAGCACGTCAGTGATCTCCGTTCACCTCCCCATGCCCTGTAGCCACTGGTGAGATCCTCTCTATCCCCTGTAGCGAGGAGACGAATGACGGGTGGAGCCCATCTGTCATACCCTCACACTCCTCTCTTGCTGCCAGGCCAGTCCCACCTGCAGGATTGAAATAAAACCTATCATGTGTGTTGCCTCGCGTCGGGGCTGTTTCTCCTTTGGACCGGCTCGGCTCTGTCCATTTCGGCCCAGGGTGAACAAGAATCTTTTTCCTTTTCTTTTTCAGTAAGATTTCCATAAATTTCACAAGTCAAAATATTTGTCCAACTGATGTAATATGATGTAGAATTTAATGATGCCACTTGTGCCTATTTTGGAAAATCTTTTATGTACTCGTTTTTATTTAAAACCTAGTTTTGAATATTTAAAACCACTGTTAAAATACTTTTGTGGGGACCCCGACTCATAAGTTGTGATCACCAAATGTACCTGCACAGTGATCCCAGAGATCAATGCTCACTGAACACACAGAAACTGAATATCAAGAGTCTTACATCCATTACATACTGTTTTACTCAAATATGGACTTCATGGCCAAGTCTTCATATGATTGCAGCGGAAATCTTCAATGATAGCGTGAACCCATGCCATCTGCCTTAACCCTACAGGCATTCTAACTGGGAAGCATCCTGGCTCGCACGTCTGTCACCAAGGTAATCTCTATCATAACCTGATCTTTCATGCCTGGCCAATAAAATAACCAGTGGCAAGCCAATGAGTACTTTGAATGTACTCGCAAGCAACCCATGTTTGGAACAAGGCGATAACAATGCATGATATAGCTCTAATGGGTAAGTTTTGCAGAAAGCTAGTTTTGAGTGCAATGACATGATCAAGTAACTTAAGTAAGCATGCATCAACCATAGACAAGTGTTCATAAGAACACATCATCGTCATCATCATAAGCAGGGGTTGAACATCTCATGTTCATCCATCACACCAAGTCTTCAGACTTGTCTCTTGTACCGTCTAAACATCTCATGTTCAGTCATCATGCCAAGTCAACCGACTCGACTCAAGTATCATCCTAGTCACCACACACACACCAAGTTTTCGAAAACATTTGGACGTAGTTTAAGAAGGACCTCCAACTGTCCATGACCGTGGACGTGGCTATTCGAATAGTTTTACACTCTGCAGAGTTTGCACACTTTACCCACAAGACTCGGGGAACTTCCGTGTCATCCACGACTTGCGGTATTTAACATACCCAAGGTAAGCACCCGAACAATGCCTTTCCCATGGTGGTACTAAACAAAGAGTCCACTCGTTGGTGCCATCCCTCATGATATACATCACTCGTATCATCCATGAGGGCATGCAACGGTGTGCTCGGTGCCTGAAAAGACAACGCATGACCTTCCTCTCAAGGACGACTCCGTCTCAAGAGTGACCACTTCACTCTTGTCACTAGTAATGCGGGCTCCTTGCTAGCACCAACCATAGTAATCAACAAAGCCCCGTCCCATGAGGGGTATTGTGGTTGCGCATGTAAGGTTGGGACGGTTAGTAGACCTTAAATCTAATCCGTTTTCGAAAACACATACTCAACTTTCTCTGGCACACCACTTCTTTCTCAAGTGGTCACCCATTTCATCATCATCTCCCTTAGGCATTAGTGGCACCCGACGGGGTTTTCGAAAAGTCTTTGAAATCATTTGTGTTCCGATCGCCATGCATAATCCCGATCCCACTTGTGTAGCATCTACTAGCATCCTATCTAGACCCACCCGCATAACTCTCATAAGGTGGTAGGGCCAAGAATGATGCAAGTGTCAATGGTAAAAGAGTCGGAAGCAACCCACCGAAGTGGTCGCTCCTCCACATGATCAAGTATAACGAAAGTTAAAGTTCTATATGACATGCAATGAAAATGGTTTCTTATTATGGTCAAAGGGCTCCTTGCCTGGCTTCACAACATCTTCGAGGTCTTCACACGCTTCTTGTCCACCTCCGAGCACTTCGTATATCTCGTCAACTATCGTCGGTAAACAACCACAATAAGCATCACAACAAGCAGAGAAATAAAAGTGCTCTATAAATAGGAGTTTTATTTTTCTAGGACACCTCTGGCTATAGTAAAAATAACCAAGGAGGTTTTATTGGGTCTGGATCAAGGGAGATTTTTGAATGGAGGAAATGAATGAAATGATGATCCTATTAGAAGTCTATAGAAAATGTTTTGGTAAAAATGTGTGGATGCACCCAACAAATAAGGCACAATTCTAGGAACAGGTGGGAAGCGGTTTTACTGGATTTGGAGTTGTCAAGGTTTTCCTATGGATTTTCAAAGTGGATAAGTATGAAGAAATGGCCCACTATTTGTCATAGCAGAATAAGTGTGTAAAAATGCTCACCACTTAGTGCATGGATATATACACACCTAGGTATTTGATTTACTCCATTAGGAGTTATGATGAATGCCCTAAAGATTTTAAAATGTGGCCTCTAATAGTTCAAATTTAAATTTAAATTTTAACTTGAAAAAAAAGGGTCGAGAAAAATTATGGAAGTGCCACCATTAAATAGGTGATATTTTTAGGAGGATGTAGAATTTTGAATCACCAAATTTGGGCTTGAAATGATTTTATTATGGAATTAACAATACTCTGGAAAAAGAAAATGGCTAAGGAAATTACCAAAAGGAAATGGGCTATAATGCACTCGGGGCGCAAGACATTCTCTGGGTCGGCCCGGTGACTCGGCCTAGAGAGGAAGAGGCCACGTCGAAGGCGTATTTTGGGAGTACGCCTTCTACGCAGGGAGGTGCAACCTGTGGAGGGCGTCTCCACTTAAACGGGGGGCCAGCCGAGTGTGGCTTATAGGCGGGCCCCGGCCATCAGGTCCTCCTCCCACCTCCCGCCAGAGCAGGGGAGAGGTAGGGAAGCCTGGAAGAGCGCGCGTCGGCGCTCGTCCCGGCGGCTCCGGCCACCTCCGGCTATGCTCCGGCCACCGGGGTGCTCGCGACGCCCCACTGCCCCCGCCTGGGTGGTCACACAGCCCCGGGGAGGCCGTTCCCCGGCGCGGTTTCGGCCATGGCGAAGGGGCACCGTCGGTGACATCGGGTAGGCGCAACAGTGGCGGAGGGGAGGAAATGGCGAGCGAGGGGGGGTTGAGGCGGCGCTGGGAGTGCCCGGAGGCTGTCGAGAGGAGAGGAGAGAGGCGGGACAGCTTGAACTCGCCAAAGGCCGAGGCGGCGTCATGGCGTTCGTGGGCGAAGGAGGAGGGAATGGGGGCCAGGGGCTAGGTCTGGGGAGGTCCAAGGGAGGGAGAGGGAGCTAGAGGGGACAAGAAGAGGCTCGGGGAGAGGTGGAAGTAGGCGGGCAGGGAGGGAAAGCTCGGGCACGCCTCGGATGCTCTCGGGCACGGAGAGCACGCGTGACAGAGGGGTCTTAGAAGCTTGTGAGCGTGTGAGAGGGGCATGGGAGGCACAGGGGAGGTCAATAGCGAGAGAAGATGCCTTGCCGAAGCTTGCTGCGAGCTACAGGACAAGAACAAGTGGGAGAGCGCCAGTTTTGCATGCTGGCTACGTGGTCACCATGCCAACTCTTGTCCATGGCATCTTTTAGTCGGCCAATGATGTCTGGAGGGTGAGGCACGCATGCAGGAGAGTGTTGGAAGAATTATTAGGGTGATTGGGGCTGGTTGAAATCGGTTTTCACTGCTAGGAAGTTTGCAGCAGCAAATTTGGGGCTTAGAAAAAGTGTCTTTACTGCAGGGCATTATGGATAAAACTTTGTCTAGTGGTCTTTTTCATGGAAGTACTACATGTCCACCAATTTATAGCTCAGGGAGATCAACGCACAAGGTACTTGTAGTTCAAAGCTAGAATTCCTTCAAAAATCTAGATTCAGATGGTTTGATCATATTTTCGACATGAGCATGCCATATATGGGTTTTCTTTGATGCATAGGATGCTTTGGAAAGGTTTGGGGGCATTATTAGGAACAGAATAATGGGAGAGGGAAAATAAGAGGTCTTGCCATGGTAAAAGAGACGGAGATTGAGGGAGTTACCCCACAAATAATTTACCAGAGGCCATGGAAAAGTTACTGGAGGTAGAAGAGGGATATAATATGTTGTGGTAAAAAGTTGGGGCAAGGGGAATCTTTTTGGGCCCACTTTGTGTTTGTGCTGTGATTGGGCTAGTCATGGGAATCCTATGAAATTAAGATTTACCAGGGGTAAATGGTGAGTCCATTTGGTCCTGATCACAAGTTTTCAGCTCAATTGAAGAAAGTTGATAATGTAAACTTGGTAAACCCTAGAAATGGGCAGAAATGGATTTCTATGGATCTGATCATGCAATCCTATTCCTCCTTATGGTCCACTTGATGTAGCATCATCATTTGGGTAATAGAGAATGCCCACAAAGTTTGGGATCAATAGGAGATACTTCACAATGTAAAGTTGATCAAATTTGGCCCTGGACAGGAATGTCCTTAGGATATTTTGGTGAATCGAAACAATTGGGATTGAGATGAAACTTGGCAAGATGAACACATATATCATATGTGACATGCTAGAATTTTTATGGATATATTTGAGAATATTTCTTATAGAAATATTTCAAATCCTTGAAATAGGCAGAAATGGTTTTGAGGGCTTTTGTCCAATATTTTGAACATGACCATGTGTTTAAACTCTTATATATGGATAAGATATGTCCACTGAGTTTTCCTAATTTTTTTCAAATATTTTTAAAGCATTTAAATAATTTTCCCTATAAAAGACCATTCCTGGCCTTAAGATAAAGCCTTTAAATAAAATATGGAAATAATCTTTTAAAATAATATTTTGTGATTTTGGGAAGTTATATATATATATTAGGTTCCAAATAAAGCATTTGGTGAAAAAGTATCCACCCAATTTGGGGACTTGCAGTGCAAATCTCAAATCAGGGGGGTTTTGAAAAACCTATTTTGAATAAAACCTTTTTGGCCAAAATAATATTTTGTAAAAATATAATTAAGTACTATTCACATGGCATGATCATTGGACAAGAGTGGGGATCAAGGAAAAGAGTTTTGAGAGTAGGAGAGATTTTATGAATATAGAGCACTAGCAAGAAATCAGACAATCAACAATCAAGTCAAGTATAACAAGTATAGAAAAGTTTTAATTGGCCTTGATTTTCGAGTCATGATAACTTAGTCATGAGGCAAATCACAGGGTGTGACATACCTACCCCCTTACAAGAATCTCGTCCTCGAGATTCCTAGGCTAGGCATAGAAGAGATGCGGAAATTCAGAGGCGAGGTAGTCTTCACGTTCCATGCTGCTTCTGCTCTGGTGTGGTTGTCCTTCTGGATCTTGAAGTATCTGATGACAGGTTTCCGAGTGCATCATTGACTTCGTCTAAGGGTGAAGGGGTCCTCGCAAGGGCCTGGCTTGTGTGTTTATCCCAAAGTCGGAATACACGGCCAGGTAGTGTGTGCGTGCTGGTCCTGGGACTGCTCACGTTGGTTAGTGACAGCTGGATGTCTCGCATTAGAATAGAAGGGTCGAGCCTTGGTATGGCTTCTTCTTGACGGGGAATTCCTTATCTTCCTTAAAGCAGGAGGTCTTCAATCGTAGGTGGTCTCCATCCTTAGGAGTGTTGAGGCGCGTCATCGTGGCTTCTCGTCCAGATCTTCTGCTTCAGTAAACTGATTCTTCATTCTTCTTGGTCATTTTCCTTCATCGTCATGGACGCACGTTTCTGGAGGGTCTTCGAGTGTTGATCTATTCGCCTCTCCGTGGCAAAGTCTGCGCTGAGTCTCGTGCCTAAGACTGAGCTTAGAGACTTGGTGTCAAAACGGGTTCTGCTATGTGGGAAGGTTTCAATGGGGTTCTAGATAAGCCGACTGTAGCATAGATCAGCCATCTATCCCCAAGGTCTAAGGCTTGGCAAACGGGGTTAACTACCTTCTATAGGTGGCTTACCATGATCGAGTCACGGTTTACACCCCAGATTGAACCAAAAATGGGCTAGCAATGAGGTCATAACAACCGTTCTATTCCGTTCCAGGCATCTGAAGGGAGCAGGGATGTCATGCTCAACGTACACCATCAAGGTGGTGGAATAAGGGGTGATATCAGCTCCTTGGTTCCCCTTAGTCAGGAACTGATGGATGACCAATCATTACAAGGGGGTTCTTCAATCCTCTTCCTATGCAAGGGCTTCATCATGCTTGGACGTCGATGCTTCTTGATATAGTCTAGTTGATGCAGTTGGTAGAGGAGTGGAGTTTGACTTCTTCATCATTGTCACGGCTCCGCAATTGTAGTGGTTCTTCATCTTGCTTGGGCAAGAAAGTTTTCTTTTGCAGGGAGGGTGCTTCAAGGAGTCCAACTTTTTCAAGGTGGAACCTTTTATGCTCGAGAGGCATGGCAATCGGTGTTTCTGGGGCTGGTCGAAACAGGACTAAAGTGTTCCTCCTCTCCTTGGGTTAATAAGTATGTCATCCCGGAGGACAAAAACCTATTTCCCGAGGTACCACATAAACACCTGCCCATGGGGAATGTTAGATGAGCAGGCACTCGCCCCGGATGGTCACTAGTGTCAAGGGTTCGAGGTCCAACCTAGTAGAGGTCTTCGTGGCCACCTTCCTTATGGAAAGGGTGGGGGTGGTCACGATGGGGTATCGACCATGGTCTAAGGACTTATAGTTTAAGGCCTATCATCGTAATCCGACTGCGTCATGGTCCGGTAAAGCTTCGAGGTTTCAAGGAGCTTAGGATGTGAGTGAACGTCTAACACCTTATTCTGAGCACAACTATTAGGTGCCAATAGTATTGCCTATTACTCCAAACAAAATCACCTTGTATCCTCGAAGGCATCATCCATATAAGTCAACTCCAATATTACACATGCTACTCATATCTCCAAGGTTTTGAGAGGAGGGCTATGCTGAAAAATGTCATATGCATACTATAACTAACTCACATATATCCCTATATAGAAATCCTCGAGATAATTTACAAGCCGCTAAGCTTGATCATGATACTACCAATCCAATTGTCCTTCTGACTTGTCTAGGGTCTCAGGTGTTGCATTACTATGCTAAGGAAACACATAATAAACCAATCCAAGATCTTGTTTCCTTCCTACGAATCCAATTAACCGATCCTCTAATATCATCTACTATTACCTAATCCATTAGTGCTACAAATCCAGCATCGATGGCGTCCAACATAATCTCCTCGAGTCCATATAATCCACATATCATTGCAAGGACTTTTGTCATGAACTTCCAATGTCATAGCCAACTACTCTCCAAGGTCGAGCTTATTTAGATCTCTAATTCGTCCCCAACATCATCCGATTCCTTCTACTATTATGCACCAAGAAATATGGTATCATTATCAAGATCATTGGACTAAATCCAAATTACTCCAAACCTTGTGGTTTAATAGATCTTGAGCACTAGGTAGGATTACCTATTTAAATCCAAGTTTTACACCTAGTAAGAGCTCCCTACTAATCCAATTTGCTCAAGGGACAAGTAAGTTATGCTACTCTCTCAATCTGTACCTACCAAGTTCGTCTTCCAACATTAAGCCTCGTAGTCCACCAATGGGTCTCAACTGCTTCCTCAAGACATCTATCATGGCTAAATCAAATCACTGTCAGAAAATAGTACATCCTCAGAATGATCCTTCCTATGGCATCAAGGTTCTTGTGCTAGAGTAAGAATGAGGGTTGTTTTTTCACTATGATCACTATCTCCATAACGAACCCAGCGCAAAGCAGGGGCTATTGAAGCTCAATAAGTGCTCTGGCGAATCTGTGTATTAAACACGTGATTCAGAGACTTGTGCTAGGGAAGCTCGTGAGGTCTAGGTTAGGCAAGGGAGGGGTTTACAATCTTGAGGAAGAAGCATAGCTCTACGGGGTTGCGTCTTGTTGAGTTTGTTGTAGTCGAAGTCTTCGGTGTCGGTTGCTTGTCGAGGTGCATCCTTGGTGCATCTGGTCATGCTGGCCTTCAGTTGATGAGAGGGGGAAGAGGGAAAGTGGCATATAGAGGAGTGCCTAAGGGGGAGGTATAGTGCAAGTGCAATCAAGCAAGTGCCGAAAAGGCCAAACACAAACATCATGGTAAGGTAGGTGATATAGTCGCGCACTTGTTGCCTCGGGCAGAAGTGTGACTCACACCAAAGCATAAATAGGAAAAACAAGCATCACACATCAAGGCTCCATTCGAACCATCATACGGACTCGACTTCGCATGGGGGACACACGACCTATCCTACCCTAGGGGTTCTTGGACTTAGTAGTCGTGCTTGCTTCTTGTCTTGGAGAGGAGTCTGCTTAGTCTTCTGGGTCTTCTTCACGTGTTGCTATGTATCTGATTGTTGTTCATCAAAACGATATTGGTTGCGCCTGAAGAGTCCTTGACGAATTCCAGGTCCGTTGAGTTGACGTTGAAGGTGATTCTACACGGTTGTCGTTGACAGGGTTTTCTGGTGTCCTCGTGATCGTGACAATGCCTTCTTGCCTCTTGAGACGTCGAGCATTCTAGGTAGGCAACCTTCTATGCAATGTCAGTAACAAGGCATGGTAGAGTTGTATCATGTCGGTCACGTTGACGATATCATCGGCACCAAGAGCGGGGGATGATGAGAACCATTTTCCTGCTCACTATGGTGAGGCAGACCAAATGGCGAGGTTCTCATCCACTGGTGGTTACCGATGTAACAACGAAAAGGATAGGATTGCTCTATTAGCGATGCATATCCTGGCATTGCATGTCTTGTGCCTTGGCCATTGAAGGCCAGGGTGACATCATCCTCGGCTGTGTCGAAGGTGTCACCATCATCTAAGTCTTGACATCCTCATCCTTTGAGAAGGTGTCTTTTACTGGTAGCTCCTTGTCTAGTGTTGCCAACTTGGGTCCAGGACATATCGGCAATCGTTTGGAAAGGTGGCTTCCTTCCAATTTACCCACGAGGATTACAAACAATCCCGTGGTCAGGGGCATGAGGGTAGTAGCGACCATTTGCAAAGTTTTGAAAAGTAGACGAGGAGAGCCAAAAGAAAAAAATGGTGGAAGTGCTAGGCACAATCCTTCTGTTCATTTGAAAGCTTAGAAGAGCTAAGAAATATGGTAGCCTTTGTAAGTGTTTTGAAGGGTCTAGGAGAACAATTTTGTCCTAACTAACGTCCATGCTAACTAAGGGCTTCCTACAGTTAGGATGCCTTTGATACCAGCTCTGTGGGGACCCCGACTCATAAGTCGTGATCACCGAATGTATGTGCATAGTGATCCCAGAGATCAATGCTCACTGAACACACATAAACTGAATATCAAGAGTCTTACATCCATTACATACTGTTTTACTCAAATATGGCCTTCATGGCCAAGTCTTCATATGATTGCAGCGGAAATCTTCAACGATAGCATGAACCCATGCCATCTGCATTAACCCTATAGGCATTCTAACTGGGAAGCGTCCTAGCTCTCATGTCCGTCACCAAGGTAATCTTTATCATAACCAGATCTTTCATGCCTGGCCAATAAAATAACCAGTGGCAGGCCAATGAGTACATTAAATGTACTCGCAAGCAACCCATGTTTGGAACAAGGCGATAACAATGCATGATATAGCTCTAATGGGTAAGTTTTGCAGAAAGCTAGTTTTGAGTGCAATGACATGATCAAGTAACTTAAGTAAGCATGCATCAACCATAGACAAGTGTTCATAAGAACACATCATCGTCATCATCATAAGCAGGGGTTGAACATCTCATGTTCATCCATCACACCAAGTCTTCAGACTTGTCTCTTGTACCGTCTAAACATCTCATGTTCAGTCATCATGCCAAGTCAACCGACTCGACTCAAGTATCATCCTTGTCACCACACACACACCAAGTTTGCGAAAACATTTGGACGTAGTTTAAGAAGGACCTCCAACTGTCCATGACCGTGGACGCGGCTATTCGAATAGTTTTACACTCTGCAGAGGTTGCACACTTTACCCACAAGACTCGGGGAACTTCCGTGTCATCCACGACTTGCGGTATTTAACATACCCAAGGTAAGCACCTGAACAATGCCTTTCCCATGGTGATACTAAACAAAGAGTCCACTCGTTGGTGCCATCCCTCATGATATACATCGCTCGTATCATCCATGAGGGCACGCAACGGTGTGCCCGGTGCCTGTAAAGACAGCGCATGACCTTCCTCTCAGGGACGACCCCGTCTCAAGAGTGACCACTTCACTCTTGCCACTAGTAATGTGGGATCCTTGCTAGAACCAACCATAGTAATCAACAAAGCCCCGTCCCATAAGGGGTATTGTGGTTGCGCATGTAAGGTTGGGACGGTCAGCAGACCATAAATCTAATCCGTTTTCCAAAACGCATACTCGACTTGCTCCGTCACACCACTTCTTTCTCAAGTGGTCGCCCATTTCATCATCATCTCCCTCGGGCATTAGTGGCACCCGACGGGGTTTTCTAAAAGTCTTTGAAATCATTTGTGTTCCCATCACCATGCATAATCCCAATCCCACTTGCGTAGCATCCACTAGCATCCTATCTACACCCACCCGCATAACCCTCATAAGGTGGTAGGGTCATGCACGATGCAAGTGTCAATGGTAAAAGAGTCGGAAGCAACCCACCGAAGTGGTCGCATCTCCACATGATCAAGTATAACGAAAGTTAAAGTGCTATATGACATGCAATGAAAATGGTTTCTTATTATGGTCAAAGGGCTGCTTGCCTGGCTTCACAACATCTTCGAGGTGTTCACACGCTTCTCGTCCACCTCCGAGCACTCCGTATATCACGTCAACTACCATCGGTAAACAACCGCAATAAGCATCACAACAAGCAGAGAAATAAAAGTGCTCTATAAATAGGAGTTTTATTTTTCTAGGACACCTCTAGCTATAATAAAAATAACCAAGGAGGTTTTATTGGGTCTGTATAAAGGGAGATTTTTGAATGGAGGAAATGAATGAAATGATGATCCTATTAGAAGTCTACAAAAAATGTTTTGGTAAAAATGTGTGGATGCACCCAATAAATAGGGCACAATTCTAGGAACAAGTGGGAAGTGGTTTTACTGGATTTGGAGTTGGCAAGATTTTCCTATGGATTTTCAAAGTGGATAAGTATGAAGAAATGGCCCAATATTTGTCATAGCAGAATAAGTGTTAGTAAAAATGCTCACCACTTAGTGCATGGATATAGACACACCTAGGGACTTGATTTACTCCATTAGGAGTTATGATGAATGCCCTAAAGATTTTACAATGTGGCCTCTAATAGTTCAAATTTAAATTTAAATTTGAACTTGATAGAAAATGGTGGAGAAAAGTTATGGAAGTGACACCATTAAATAGGTGGTATTTTTAGGAGTATGTAGAATATTGAATCACCAAATTTGGGCTTGAAATGATTTTATTATGAAATTAATAATACTTTGGAAAAAGAAAATGGCTAAGGAAATTACCAAAAGGAAATGGGCTATAATGCGCTCGGGGCGCAAAATAGCCTCTGGGCCGGCCTGGTGGCTCGGCCTGGAGGGGAAGAGGCCACGTCGAAGGCGTATTTTGGGATTACACCTTCCGCGCAGGGAGGCACAACATAAGGAGGGCGTCTCCACTTAAACGGGGGCCCAGCCGAGTGTGGCTTACAGGCGGCCCCCGGTCGTCAGGTCCTCCTCCCACCTCCCGCCAAAGCAGGGGAGAGGCAGGGGCGCCTGGCCGAGCGCTGGCGGGCGCCCCGTCCCGGCGGCTCTGGCCACCTCCGGCGGCTCTCCGGCCACCGGGGTGCTCGGGGCAGCCCATCGCCCCCGCCTGGGTGGTCACACAGCCCCGGGGAGGCCGTTCCCGGGCACGGTTTTGGCCATGGCGGAGGGGCACCGTCGGTGACGTCGGGTAGGCGCGGTAGTGGCGGAAGGGGAGGAAATGGCGAGCGAGGGGGTTTGAGGCGGCGCTAGGAGTGCCTAGAGGCCTTCCGAAGGAGAGGAGAGAGGCGGGACAGCTCGAACTCGCCGAAGGCCGAGGCAGCGCCATGGCATTCGTGGGCGAAGGCGGAGGGCACGGGGGCCAGGGGGCTTGGTCTGGGGAGGTCCAAGGGAGGGAGAGGGAGCTACAGGGGACAAGAAGAGGCTCGGGGAGAGGTAGAAGTAGGCGGGCATGGAGGGAAATCTCGGGCACGCCTTGAATTCTCTCAGGTGCGGAGAGCACGCGTGACAGAGGGGTCTTGGAAGCTTGTGAGCATCTAGGAGGGGCATGGGAGACAGAGGGGATGTCAATGGCAAGAGAAGATGCCTTGCCAAAGCTTGCTGTGAGCTACATGACAAGGACAAGCGGCAGGGCGCCGGTTTTGCATGCTGGCTGCGTGGTCACCACGCCAACTCTTGTCCATGGCATCTTTTTGGTCGGCCAATGATGTCTGGAGTGTGAGGCATGCATGCAGGAGAGTGTTGGAAGAATTATCAGGGCGATTGGGGCTGGTTGAAATGGGTTTTCACTGCTGGGAAGTTTGCAGCAGCAAACTTGGGGCTTAGGAAAAGAGCCTTTACTCGAGGGCATTATGGATAAAACTTTGTGTAGTGGTCTTGTTTATGGAAGGACTACATGTCCACCAATTTACAACTCAGGGAGATCAATGCACAAGGTACTTCTAGTTCAAAGCTACAAGTCCTGCCAAAATCTAGATTCAGATGGTTTGCTCATATTTTCCACATGAGCATGCCATATATGGGTTTTCTTTGATGCGTAGGATGCTTTGGAAAGGTTTGTGGGCATTATTAGGAACAAAATAATGGGAGAGGGAAAAGAAGAGGTCTTGCCATGGTAAAAGAGAGGGAGATTGATGGAGTTACCCCACAAATAATTTACCAGAGGCCATGGAAAAGTTACAGAAGGTAGAAGAGGGATATAATATGCTATGGTAAAAAGTTGGGGGAAAGGGGAATCTTTTTGGGCCCACTTTGCTTGTCCACAAGTTTATGGCTGAAGGTGTTTGTGTTGTGATTGGGCTAGTCATGGGAATCATATGACCTTAAGATTTACCAGGTGTAAATGGTGTGTCCATTTGGTCCTGATCACAAGTTTTCAGCTCGATTGAAGAAAGTTGATAATGTAAACTTGGTAAACCCTATAAATGGGCAGAAATGGATTTCTATGGATCTGATCATGCAATCCTATTCCTCTTGATGCTCCACTTGATGTAGCATCATCATTTGGGTAATAGAGAATGCCCACAAAGTTTGGGATCAATAGGAGATACTGCACAATGTAAAGTTGATCAAATTTGGCCCTAGACAGGAATGTCTTTAGGATATGTTGGTGAATCAAAACAATTGGGATTGAGATGAAACTTGGCAAGATGAACTCATATATCATATGTGACATGCTAGAATTTTTCTGTATATATTTGAGAATATTTCTTATAGAAAATTTTCAAATCCTTGAAATAGGCAGAAATGGTTTTGAGGATTTTGGTCCAATATTTTGAACATGACCATGTGTTTAAACTCTTATATATGGACAAGATATGTCCACTAAGTTTTCCTAATTTTTTTCAAATATTTTTAAAGCAGTTACAAAAATTTTCCCTATAAAAGACCATTCCTGGCCTTAAGATAAAGCCTTTAAATAAAATATGGAAATAATCTTTTAAAATAATATTTTGTGATTTTGGGAAGTTACATATATAGTAGGTTCCAAATAAAGTATTTGGGGAAAAAGGATCCACTCAATTTGGGGAGTTGCAGTGCAAATCTCAAATCAGGGGGGTTTTGAAAAACCTATTTCGAATAAAACATTTTTGGCCAAGATAATATTTTGTAAAAATATAATTAAGTCCCATTCACATGGCATGATCATTGGACAAGAGTTGCAATCAAGGAAAAGAGTTTTGGGAGTAGGAGAGATTTTATGAATATAGAGCACTAGCAAGAAATCAGACAATCAACAATCAAGTCAAGTATAACAGCACACAAAAGTTTTAATTGGCCCTGATTTTTGAGTCATGATAACTTAGTCATGAGGCAAATCATAGGGTGTGACAACTTATCACAACCTTTTTCCTTTCAAAAACAGAAACTATTATTTTTAGTTTTTATCATAATATTTTACAGAGTTTTGTGACATTTTAGAAGCGAATTGTTTTCTCTATTTTTGCCGTGTTCTTATTTTCTTGATGTTATTATTGCGACGATAGATTGCATTGTTAACGAGGAAGTTGGACCAGAAGACTTTGAAGACCTCGAGGACTTTGTTGAGCTAGGCAAGCAGCCCTATAACCATGTTAATAAACCTTTTATTGCATGGCATATAGCACCTTACTTTCGGAATGTTGATCATGATGTTATGGTGGCCACCTTTATGGGTTGCCTCTGATGTTTTCCCTCGTTGATTCTTGCATGACATGACTGTGCTTTGTACTTAGAGTGGTATGGGTGGGAAGTAGTTAGGTTGCTCTATAGATGCTACGCAAAAAGGGACGGGGATATGCATGGTGATAGAAACAAAATGTTTTTCAAAGACTTCTCGAAAACCCTTCGGGTGTGAGTATTGCCCGAGGGAGATGATGATGAGCCAGGTAAACACTTGGTAAAGAAGTGATGTACCGAGGCAAGTGAGTGTATGTATTTTCAAAAATGGATTAGATTTAAGATTTGTCGACAGTTCCCAACCTTACATGTACAACCATGATACCCCTTATGGGATGGGGCTTTGTTGATTACTTTTTTGGATGCTAGCAGGGAGCCTGTACTACTAGTGGCAGGAGTGAGATGGTGACTCTCCATATGGGGTCGTGCCGGAAGAACGATCGTGGGCTGTTTTCACAAACATCGGGCACACCACTGGTCCCCTCTTGGATGCTACGATCTAGATCGAGGCTCGTGTGATGTACATCATGAGGGCTGGGTACCAACCGAGTGGACTCTTTTTTTAGTATCACCAGGGGAAAGGCAATGTTCGGTTACATACCTCAGGTATGAACAATACCGCGAGTCGTGTCTTGACATGGAAGTTTTCCAAGTCTTGTGGCGGAAGTGTGCAACCTCTACGGAGTGTAAAACTATACAAATAGTTGTGTCCACAGTCAAGGCAGTTGGGTGGTAGTGCTTAAACTATGTCCAGTATTTTCACAAACTTCGTGTGTGTGTGTGTTGGTGACAAAGGAGATACATGAGACAAGTCAGATGACTTGACATGATGACTGAACATGAGATGTTCAACCCTTGTTTATATTTATATATGTAACTTGTTCACGTGTTTATGTACCGGCAATCTCATGATGCATGCTTTCACAAGTTATTTGATCATGTCATTGCACTCAAAATTAGCTTTTTGCAAACTTACCCACTTAGTGTCATATCATCCATTGTTACATCTTGTTCCAAAACATGGGCTGCTTTCGAGTAAATTCAATGTACTCATTGTTTTGCCACTGGTTATTTAATTGTCCAGGCATGGAAGAACAGGAATGTGGTGAAGATTCCGTTGGTGACGAACATGCAAACTAGGATGCTTCCCAGTCAGAATGCATGTAGAGTTATGGAAGATGGCATGGGTCTATGCGTTCGATCAAGATATATGTTGCTAGTTATGTTTGGTCTTTGTCCATCATGGCCCTATCTATGTAAGACTTGACCTTGATGGTCTTTATTTGTGTAAGATGATATGTATGGATTTAAGACTCTTCTTATTCAGCTTCTGTGTGTTCAGTGAGCATTGATCTCTGGGATCACTCTACACTTGCATTAAGTGATCATGACTTATGAGTCAGGGTCCCCACAGAGCTGGTATCAGAGCCATCCTGGCTATAGGAAGCCTTAGTTAGCATGGATATGCCTAGTTGCTAAGTGCAACAATTTCTATACTTCTCTTCTCTTCTAGTCTATTTTAAACCCTTACTAACTCTCCTCCCTTCAAACCTTGTAGATGGTCGTCGTACCCGAAGACCTCCTAGCATACTACTTTCACCTACTCCTTGAGGATAGTCTGGAGAAGTGCTAGTATTGCCGACCGCTTGTTTACCTCTACCACGAGCACTCGGTCGATGACATCATGAAGGAGTACCACGTTGATGTGGTCGTGAAGGCAAACGACTATCTGACTAGTTGGTTCTTTGAGGGACCATAGATCGAGACCCTAGTGCTTGCAGTCGAGATGGATGCATGCAAGGCACTCATCCACCTTCGAGACATTGTCCCAGAGATGTCTGATGAGCCAGCTGCTTTCTACCTACCTTCGAGGAAGGATCATCTTTGTGAGAGTTGGACGTTGGTCCCATCCAAGAAGGATGGCACACTACTCAGGTTCCAGATCTACTTCAGTCTCTCCACCGACAGTCTGGCTCAAAACCTGATTAAGGAGTCTGTGAAGCTCCACAAGGAACTTCATCACACCCGGGAGCTAGTTCGTCAAGCCAAGACGAAGCCAGATAGGATCAAGAAGGATGGAGCCCCCAAGGGACGACCAGTTGTCGCATACAGAGGAGGAGTACGCCCAGCTAGAGATGAACCCACACATCGTCGTCACATGAGTGCGAAGGAGTACAGTCTGCTCTTCATTGACCCACCAACGAAGCATCGTCGGGATGGACCTCCTCGTTCTCTGACCCTCCTCAACCGGAGACGACGCCCGTATAGATGACGATCAGGAGGAAGATCCAGAGGAGCGCGAGTATGAGACCGAGCACTCCACCACTTGAGTCCGAGAACCCCTAGAGTAGGATCAGTCATTTACCCCCTCATGCAAAGTCAAGTCTATGTAATGGTTCATATGAAACCATGTGTTCTTGTTGATTGTTTTTTTATTTGTGTTCCCATGCAAGTCGTGCCTTTGCCTTAGGAAACATGTAAGCGACTCCATCGCCTATCTTATATTAATACATGTGTTGGTCTCCCGACCTTGTTTGTCACTGTTGCACTACACCAACCCCCTTAGGCGTGCTTTCTCCATTGTTGCTTTTCCCTCTCATCTATCCCAGATAATTGACTTGGATGCTCCAAACAGCAACCCACAACAACTCCTTCACCAACCTTGAAGCCGACAACTCTAGCCAGCAATAGGGAGATGGTGGGGCTGCTCATGCTGCAGAGCCCCCAGAGCAGACACATGGCGACATTCCCCCGCCACCACCTTCGCCGATGAACTTGACCATAGCTTAGTTTCTCCAAGTTCTCTGGGAGGAACACCAAGCCAACATTGCTGCTATCTAGCAGAGGGATCAAGTCCTTGTGAACAACCAGCAGCCAGGCAGGAATGACAATGGTCGCTCCACTCTGTTGGAGTTCATGAGGAATTCGCCCCCAACCTTCACCGAGACTGGTGTGGATGCCGAATACTGGATTCGCACCATCGAGGAACTCCTTGAACTGGTCAATTGCAATGTGGATCGTGAGAAGGTGATTATGCCTCTCAGTTCCTCGAGGTACCGCCAAGGATCGGTGGGATGGATTCAAGGTCATGCAAGGCGACCGTGTGATCACCTGGGTTGACTTCAAGGAAGGATTCTACACCGCCCACATTCCTTCTGGGATCATGGCTATCAATAAAAAAGAATTCCGAGTGCTAAATCAAGGAAGTGGCTTTGTCAAGGAGTACATGCAGAAGTTCAACGTGCTGTCAAGGTATGCACCTGAAGATGTCAACACTAAGGCCGCTAAGATGGAACGCTTCATGGAAGGACTCCAGCAAGCCCTACAATATCAGGTCATTGTCTGCGATTGTCGGACCTTCTTCGATCTGGTGAACAAGGTCCTCATGCTTGAAGACAACTGTCATGCCATGGATGACAATCACAAGCGCAAGATGATGAGCAAGGGTAGTTCCAACAACCAGAAGCCTCGCCCCTAGCAGCCAGCCCCAGCCAAGCCAACCTATCAGCCTCAACAGGCTAGACCTCTTGGACAAGGGTTTGGTATTTTATTGTAGTCACACACCCGAGAAAACACAAGCCTTCGGGCACTAGACGTTGGGTTGTTATATCTCCAAGAGGGCCTCGAACTCATAAAATCTGAGTATTACACTTGCATCATATCTAGGCTCCTCCCCTCGTTCATACCCCTAGTACTCATTGTCAAGATAGTTGGCTCGACAGTTGGCACCCATCTTGGGGCAGCACGTCTAGCGATGTCTGGCACAAGTGGGATTTTCATCTTCAACACCATGATCATTGGCAGAGATATCTGATTTGGCTCCTTAAGCTTTGTCATCGATGATTCGGCGTGGCTTTAGGAAGCTCCGCTGAAAGTGGAGGTGTTGCCCATCCGCGTGGCAACACACTACCGCGGTTCTTCGTTCGGAGTCCTATATTGGCAGATGTCGATCCTGTCCCGTTCCGCATCTCCTTTCTCAGCTGGACATCGTCGCAAGTGCTTCGGGTGCTAATGGCTCCAATGCTGGATCAAGCGTGTTGTAGCTCTCTAGGCCATGACCGACCAGGTTGCGATGCTCGAGTCTTATGAGACAACATTCGTTAATTATCCTCACCACAAGAGTACTTCTCCGATAAGTCCGAGTGCGAAAGCGGCAAGTCCATTGCGGAAGTCTAGATGGCGGGGACTGAGCAGTCGAATGGACCTCCTAGATATGCAGGGGATCCTCTCTCGAGCAAGTTGTCTATGGCCTGACCGGTGGCCTCAACATCGGCGTCGAACCATACATCCCACAGTCCCTCGGTCAGGAGCAGCAGGAGGAACTCATGTAGCGGAACAAGCAAACCTTGCTCACCCCGAACATGGGCATGACCCCCATGAAATTGGCCCTGGAGGCCATGCGCCTGGGCACTTTGGCTGAGCGCTAGCGGCTCGAGCGGTTGTAGGAGTCACTCGATGATGGGGCATCCCAATATCAGCCCAGCTCCAGTTGGAACTCCTAGTCGTTGGTTCTAAACAACCGCCCGCAAAATTACCGAGTGATGAGCACCTGATACGTGTCCAACATATCGATAATTTTTTATTGTTCCATGCTATAATATTACCATTCTAGGATGCTTTTTGGGCAATTATATGTTAATTAATATTATTTCCAGCACTAACCAATTAACCAAGTGCCAAGAGCCAGTTGTTGTTTTCTTCGTGTTTGTAGCTTTTCAGGTTTACAGTAGTTAACGAAGTCCAATTGCCACAAAACATTTTGATGATTTTTTCTAGACCAAAAGAAGACCTGTAAGCTTCGGGAGAAGACTGGAGGCCACACGAGAGAGCCAGCACACAACAGGGTGCGCCCACGAGGGTGAACGCGCCCTGTTATGTGGTGGCCCCCTCGGGCGCCTTCCGACGCCCATCTCTATCCTATATATTCTAATAAATCCCACAAACCCTATAGATCTTCCGAAAATACTTTTTCTACCACGGGAAGTCTCTGTTCCGTCGTGTGCCCATCTGGAGCCCTATTCTAGTAGCCTGTCGAAGGGGGGATTGATCACGGAGGACCTCTACATCAACATTGCTGCTCCCATGGTGATGTATGAGTAGTCTACCATAGACCTATGGGTCCATGGTAAGTAGTCTACCATATCTCTCTTTCTCTTTTGATCTACAATACAAAGTTCACCACATCTTCATGGTGATCTATTTGATGTAATGTTCTTGTGCGATGCATTTATTGGGATCCAATGGATTATGGGTTTATGTTCAGATTATTCACGATAAAAGATTTGAGTCTTCTCTGAAATATATTGTGATACTTATTTGCATGATTATTATAGCTTCATAAATCTCTCTGGTATATTGAAATAGTTTGGTCAACTAGATTTATATTTCTTCGGTGGGAGGTGTGCGTTGTAGTGGGTTCAATCTGGTAGTGCTCTATATCCCAGTGACAGAAAGGGAAAACGACACGTCTTTGTATGGATTTCACTAAGGATAAAACAATGGGGTTAATTCTTATTGCTTGATTTTTCTTTGTCTACATCATGTCATCGTTCTCCAAGCATTACTCTATTTGTCATGAACTTAATACTTAGAGAGGCAAGCATAGAAGCGCTCTCGACATGGAGTAATAGTAGTAGGTGCAGGCAGGAGTCATCCTATTTGCTTATGGATGTGATGCATATATGCACATGATCATTGTCGTGAATAAATATTTCATAACTATGTGGTTTTCTATCAATTGCCCAACAGTAATTTGTTTACCAACTGTATGATTGCTTCATGAGAGATGCCACTAGGGAAAATTATGGCCCACAATCCTATCCACATATATATTTACAAAAATACAATTTACCTTATGTATTTAATTTTTATTTTCTTTTGCAATTTATAATTATCTACTACCATCCACACACCTTATTAGCTTGCAAGTAACGAGTCCAACGGGATTGACACCCCTCTTACCCCTGTTGGGTGCAACTGTTTTGTTCTTTATGTGTAGTCGCTGAAGATGGAGGTTGCATGCTACTCCTATTGGTTCAACAAACATTGATTCTCTACTAAGGGAAATACTTATCTATACTGTGCTGCATCACCCGTTCCTCTTCGCGGAAAACCCAACACAGATCACAAGTATCAGCACCCCATTACAGAACTTGGTCGCGGCGTCGTGGATAGCCGACTCCATCCAGCCATCTAGTTCCACGGTAGGAGAAGGCATTCGGTAGATCCAGGCGCTCTTGAAGAGTGCCCTGGCTTAGAATATGTCTGTGGTCTAGCCCAGAACCGCATCCACATCAAGTCAATCTAGGCGAACACGGTGTAGTGGGCTCAAAGTCCAACGACGACCAGGAGACATCGTCACTCTTACGAAGCGAGAGATTTGTATGGGAGGCATGATCAGATCGCTTCCCAACGAGGGCGTGACAATATGCATCGCAGTCGGTCGCCCCCTCCAAGGGATGCCACGTACGGACGCCAGTCCTACTACTACAAGCGGTCGTACGAGGATGACTGAAGGTGCAACCCCACTCACCCACCGAGTGAGAGTCGTCGGAGGGACTACGACGATGACTTCCAAGATCCCCCACGGAATGCAAGGTCCATCCTTGCTGAAAAGCTGGTCGATAGGGCCCGGGACAATAGAGAAAGGCCGAGTTGCTCCATCGCCTCTAGCCTCAAGTATTTTAGCAGATTCATTCGAGAAGCCAACATCCCATCCAACTACAGGTTGGCAATAGGGGTGTCGAAATTCAATGGCGAGTCCAAGCCAGAAAATTGGTTGGAAAATTACGGAGTGGTCGTCCATATTGGCGGCATCAATGATTATGTTGTGATAAATCATTTTCCTCTAATGTT
Source organism: Hordeum marinum (assembly GCA_022496015.1). Taxonomy (NCBI): domain Eukaryota; kingdom Viridiplantae; phylum Streptophyta; class Magnoliopsida; order Poales; family Poaceae; genus Hordeum; species Hordeum marinum. Next base: position 376,979,154 of record CM039678.1, on the reverse strand, counting down.
GGAGGGGTCCACAAGAGCCTGGCTCAACTAACTCCCTGCTGGTAGCATATACTGCTAGGAAGACCTGGCCCGAGTGTTCGTCAAAACATTCCAGGACACATACCAGCGGTCGGGTGAACTGACTAAACTCCAACACTATGTATATAAGAACAACGAGACTCTCCGCGAGTACATTCAACATTGGACCACTCTACACAATTCAGCGGAGAACATCACCAACCGTCCAACAGTATGCGCCTTCCAAGCCGAAATGAAGTGTCGGGAGCTCATCCTCAAGTTTGGCCGAACTGAAACTCTGATCCTGAGTCGAGTGATGGAGATAGACAATCGGTATTCCAATGGTGAGGAAGAGGACCGACTAAGGAACGGTAAAGGGCTGACTAGTGAATCCTACCAGTTAGGATACAAAGTCCAACAAGAAACAAAAGGGGAAAGCTAACCAAGTTGTGAAGTCTGAAGCCACGGCTCTGGTAGGGAAAGGCAAATGCAAAGTGAGGGATAAGCACAAAAAATATTAGGCCGTCAAGAAGAAGAGCGCCCCTAAGGGCAATGTCCTGTGTCAACCCTGCCAGATTCATAGGAAAAGGACGAAGATGGCAATCTGATTTTCCCGAAGCACACCACTCATGAGTCTCGACTGCCCAAAATGGAGATGCGCGAGGATCCCTCCTGGGAGAAAGTTGGGGACGAAGATGACAAGGAGGTAAATATGGTCGATGGCCACCCTCATGTCTAGAAGGTCCTGGTGATTTTCATGGACGTCAAGCGTAAGAGTTAACCAATGGTTGTAAACCGAGAGGTCAACATGGCAGTTTCGGCTGTCACCAAATGTGTGGATTGGGCGTAGACGTCCATAACATTCAATCAGTCAGATCACCAAGCCCACATTCTGAGCCCCGGCGGCGGGCGCTTGTTTTCGATCTGGTTGTCAACGGGGTAATACTGTGTAGTGTCCTCATGTACGAAGGCAGCAAACTGAACATCACCTACGACGACACCCTGAATGCGATGGACATCGCACTATCCCGACTAAGCAAGAGCAACATGCAATTGTATGGGGTAATCCTCGAGAATAAGGCAAGGTCACTCTGTCGAGGCCTGATGAACACGATCACCTATGGGCCATGGGCCCCTTTGTGGTTTGGCAGGGGTGAGGTCACGTTGCACAAAGAGCAGAGGTGATGAGGCAGCACAAAGACGAGACATTGTAGTTTTACCCAGGTTCGGGCCACTTGTAAGCATAAAATACCACTCCTGCTTTGGTGGATTGATCGAAGGAACACGAAACACCCGCAGTGCTCAAACCCAGCAAGGTTGCCTTCGGGAGAGCTGCTACGCGCGTACAAGTGTCCAAAGGTGTGAATCTTTAGCTAGGTTGCCTTGGGCCTCCTTTTATAGATCAAAGGGAAACCATAGTGGCAAGACAAACATTATCTAGTGATTAGCTAGCCAAAAGTGCTATCATACCTAATGTCGGTGTTTTGGGAACGGGGGTATCGAGACCTACGTGCCTACGGCCCAAGGCATGGCCAACCTCGTCAGCCAAGCACGACCCATCGTGACCCCACTCAAGACAAGGACCTTGCGAGAGCCCCAAGCTCATGAGGGAGGCGGACCAAGGCCTGTGAGGAATAGGCCTCCTCAGGCCCCCTCCGGAGCGGTGGAGATCTCTATGCAGTGCTTGGCCTCGGGATCAGGCAGGCACCAGCGCACTAGGTGGTATAGTTTCCCCTTAGGTGCAAATGGGGCAAGGACGTACATAGGTTCCCAAACCACCCCCAAAGGATTCCATTCCGGTGCAACAAGACCACGACCACGAGCCCTGCAAGGCAGATGTCATCGTCGAGCCCACTTCTGCATCATCAACAGCTAATTTGCAGGCGAAGACCACCTTTCATCAATCTAAAGATGTACTCCCTGTCCCCCTTCGAATTTGGGCATTGTGGGATCCCTTCCCACCATAGCGATAAGGGAAGAGGACCCGGGACACTATAAATAGAGGCAAGACTGCTCTATAGTAGAGGACGACTACAGAAGAGAGGGAAGATAACCAGAACACCCTCATGAGGAAACTGACCACGGTACTAGTTCATCCACAAACCTCCTTGTGAGGCAATCCCCAAAGCAGGAGTAGAGTTTTACACTTTGTAGTGCCCCGAAACTGGGTAAATCATCATGTGCAATCTTCTTCCTCATCATCGTGCGAGTTCATCGTCTAAGTCATCGGGTTGTGATCTAGGAGGGGCGAGGTTGTTGGGGATCTTTGCACACGCCCCTGTGTTCGAACTTCCTTGGGTTTTGTGGAGCCTGAGATTTGACCTTTGGGACGCCAGGTAGGGGCTTCTCGAAGCTTCACCATTCGCGGTGACAGTCGGGCCCCAATTTACCGACCCCATGATGGACGAGACCCCCTAAGCTGGGCAGCCCTTGGCGCGCGGTGGTGCGATGGCTCGCATGGTCGGCCCAACAGTCGCGTGCATCCTTGGAGGATCGCAGGCGCCCGCCTCCGACCGTCAGGTCAAGCAGTTCTTCCCTCGGGCATGCACGATTCGGTCGCGGTCCGCATCCCCCTAGCCTTGGACATGGCCAGAGACCGACATCATCTTCAGCCCCGATGACCACCCCATGACATCGGTGGCCATTAGCACGCTTCCCATGTTGTGCACGCAAACCGTAAATGGTGTTGCCGTCACCAGGACCGTCATAAATGAGGGTGCCGACCTCAACGTCCTCTCCGTGGAGACCTTCAATGCGTTGCAGGTGCCCCATGACCAACTCGCACCTTCAAGGCCCTTCTCCTGAGTGGTTAGGGGATCCGTCGGTCCCGTGGGTCGGGTGCGCCTCCCCGTCACCTTTGGCACCCGCTCCAACTTCCGCACCGAGCAGATCGACTTCGACGTCTCCACATCCACCTCCCTTACAACGCAATACTTGGCTACCCCGCCCTCGCCCAGTTCATGGCGGAAAGGCACCCTGGCTACAACGTTGTCAAGATGGTTGGGAGCGGCGACATCCTCACCATTGCCGCAAATGCCATGGACGCGTCCCACACACTCAAGCTCACCTACAAAGCGTAGTTCGCGGCACACCCCAACGCTGGGAATGCCAAGCAGGCCTCAAAGGACACTGGGGGCACCCTCGATGTCGCGTCGGTGAAGAAGAAGCAGTTATTCTCCCAGGATCGGGTAGAAATGAAGAAGGTGCCCGTGGACGATGGGAACCCTAGCCTTACCTTCACCATCGATGCCAGCCTGCCTCAGGAGCAGGAGGAGGTGTTGGTGTCCTTCCTCCGTGCGAAGAAGGACGCATTCGCGGGGAACTCTTTCGACCTAGTGGGGGTCCGGAGGGATGTAATCGCGCACCACCTCATGGTGTGCCCCAATGCACGCCCAGTGAAGCAAAAGGCAAGGAGGCAGGCTCAGGAGAATCAGGCGTTCATCGCCTAGGAGGCCGGCAAGCTAAAGTAAGACGGAGTTATCCAAGAGGTGCGGTACCCGGAGTGGCTCGCCAACCCGGTAGTTGTCCCGAAGAAGTGCGGGAAGGAGTGTATGTGCGTCGACTTCACGAGCCTCAACAAAGCCTGTCTTCAAGACCCATTCCCTCTGCCACACATCAATAAGATCGTGGAATCCACCGCCGAGTGCGACCTTTTGTGCTTCCTGGATGCTTTTTCAGGCTACCATCAGATCAAAATGGTGGTGAAGGACGTCGAGTAGACGGCCTTCCTCACTTCATGCGGTGTATTCCGCTACATGTGCATGCCCTTTGGACTATGGAATGCTGAAGCAACCTTCCAGCGGCTGATGCACATCGCCCTGGGCAGTAGCTCAAGAGGAATGCGGAAGCCTATGGCGACAACATCATGGTTAAGTCGCTAGAATCCAGGACCCTAATCGAAGATCTGGAGGAGACGTTCGTCATCCTGAGGAAGGTGAACCTGAGGCTCAACCCCAAGAAGTGCGTCTTCGGGGTCCCGTCGGGCAAGCTACTCAGTTTCCTGGTGTCTCACCGGGGAATTGAGGTGAACCTGGAGAAGATCAAGGCCATAAACAAGATGAGCGTGCCTCAGACCCTCAAGGAAAGGCAGAAGCTGGCAGGTTGCGTGACCTCCTTGGGGTGCTTCATGTCCAAGCTTGGCGAGTGGGCCGTGCCGTTCTTCAAGATCATGAAGAGGAAGGGCCCCTTCAAGTGGACTCCGAGGAAGATGTGGCATTCGAAGAACTCAATCGGTAGCTCATGAGCCCGCCAGTAATGGTGGTACCTCATCCCGAGGAGCCCCAACTGCTATACCTGGCTGCCACCCCACACTCCGCTAGCGCCTCATTAGTGGCGGTCAGGGAGGAGCGTGCCGACACGCATGCTACAATTTCAGGCATAGGCGGGCCCCCACACAAGAAGCAAGGTGACTCGCAGGATGCCAAGGAGCCCTCTCCTCCTCAAGGAGGAGCTCTTGAAGCCCCGGTCGCCCCAGCGATCCTCGAGGCACTCAAGCCTCATGAGCCCGCTGCAGAGCAGGGCGTTGTAGGAGGCTTCATCCTCGTCGAGCACCCATTGTACCATGTCAGCACTGTGCTGCAGGACGCGCGCTCATGCTACCCCATGCAGCAGAAGCTCTTGCTCGCACTTTTTGTCTCTTCAAGGAAGCTGCACCACTACTTCTAGGGATATCCCATCAAGGTTGTCTCCGTGTACCCTTGGAGAAGGTGTTGCGCAACCCCAACACGGCAGGGAGAGTCGCAAAAAGGAACATTGAGCTACATGCCTTCAATATAGAGTTCAACGCGACTAGGGTCATCAAGGGGGCGGCCCTAGCAGACTTTGTAGCGGAATGGACGGACGCTCCCGATAAAGGGCTGGACGAGGACCAGTCCCTCACCCCTGGCAACGAGGCACCTAAGGGTTGGACCATGCATTTTGATGGAGCCTTTGTCCGCAGGGGAGCTGGGGGTGGGGTCGTGCTCATCACGCTGGATGGGGACACGCTCCACTATGCTATGCAACTCTGTTTCCAGCGTGGTGAGAAGGTCTCAAACAATGTCACAGAGTACGAGGGCCTCATCGTTGGCCTCAAGGCCACGACTGTCTTGGGGATTCAGCGCCTCACCATCAAGGGCGACTCCTAACTCCTCGTCAACTTCTCCAACAAAGAGTATACACCCAAGGACGAGCACATGGGGGCGTACTTGGAAGAGGTACGTAAGATTGAAAAGCGTTTTTAGGGCTTGGAATTACATCACATCTCTCATGGCGCAAACAAGGAGGCCGATGACATTGCTAAGAGGGCATCGCACCACGAGCCCTAGGAGCCAGGAGTTTTCGAGGACCGGCTCTTCAATCCCTCCGCGGCGCCACCAACTGAACAAATGGCACCGCGGAGTGAAGAGCTTCCCCCAGCAACACCCTCGGGGGCTTCATCTTGTGGTCTAGCCTCACGAGCCCAACTACTCTTGGCGTTGGAGCCCCAGGTCAATGACCGAATGCGGGAGTTCATGGCATACTGACTTCACGACACATTGCCAGAAAAGGAGGAAGACGCGGAGCGCGTGGCCCGATAGGCCACAACTTACTATCTTCAAGACATCGACCTGTATCGCAAGCACCTGAATGAAGTCGCACTGCGGTGCATTTCCAAGGAACAGGGGTGCGAGCTGCTAGCCGACATTCATGGAGGAGACTGCGGGCACCACTCCTCATCGTGTACCCATGTAGGGAAGGCGTTTTGATCTGGCTTCTACTAGCCCACGACGCCTAACGACGCCATCAAGCTTGTCTGGTACTGCGAGGCCTACCAGTTCCGCGCCAAGCAAATCACCAGCCCGTGCAGGGCCACCAAACCATCCCGCTCTTCTGGCCCTTCGTGGTCGGGGGCTAGACATATTGGGACCTTTCTCGCGGGTAGCAGGCGGGTACCGCTACCTCTATGTCACCATTGACAAGTTTACCAAGTGGTCGGAAGTGGAGCCCATCCACACCATCCGGATCGGCCGTCAAGTTCATGAAGGGCCTCGTGAGCCGCTTCTGCGTCCCCAATCACATCATTAGCGATAATGGTTCACAGTTCACAAGTAACCTCTTCAGGACCTATTGCGCTAACCTTGGAATGCGGATATGCTACACCTCGGTGGCCCACCCATGGAACGGCCAGGCGGAACGCGCCATGCGGAGGTCCTGCGGAGCCTCAAGGCAAGGAGCTTCAAGAAGAAGCTTCAAGCTTGCGGCAGGGGTTGGGTCGATGAGCTTCAGTCCGTGTTGTGGTCTATCCACACCATCGTGACTAAGCCCACCAACGAGACCCCGTTTTTCCTCATCTATGGAGCCGAAGTCGTCCTCACGCATGAGGTCAAGCACCGGTCCCCGTCGGATTTGGCATTCGACGACCAGCGTCCGGATGCCACGCGAGGAACAAACCTCGTGCTCGGGAAGGAGGCCCATTGCCGAGACTCGCTCCAGGATGTGAGGTACTAGCAGGTGCTGAGCTGTTACCATTGTCGTAACATCCTCTCGAGGACCCTCAAAGTCGGAGACCCCGTCCCGAGGCGGGCCCATTCTAGGGAGGGCTTGCACAAGCTCTCGCCCATGTGGGAGGGCCCGTTCAAGGTTGCCCAGGTCTCTAGGTCTGGTGTCGTGCGCCTGGAGACTCAGGACGGGGTCCCCATCCAGAATGCCTGGAACATCCAGCACCTCCGCAAACTCTACCCGTGACACTCTCACCAAATAATAAGTGGGTTGTATACGCCTGGAGCCCCCCGGGGATGTGGAGGGGTTCCCACCCACGCCGAACTGGAAGCCCCATGCTCCGTGCTGGCGGACAACACTGCCCTCTAATGGCCATGCCCACGCAATGTGGATGCCCTACGCTCCGTGCCGGGGGAAGACGAAGATGAAGACTAGTCTAGGTGCCAGACACGACTGTTATTTGCTTTTCTTGTGTTCGAATTCGCCAACTTTTTTGGAACAAAACTCGGGTTTTTCCCAAACGTATTTTAAGGAAAAAGGGTTAGGGATTTCTTCTCATTGTATTTTCCTATCTTGATATTTGTTTCTTCGGGTCGAGCACTTGCCTGCTTCTCTCCCCCTCGCACCCCGCGAGCGGGGGATATGGGGGACAATGCACGCACCTCACCAAGGCTTTGGCGCGCTGGTCCTCGCTGGCTCTCCTGAGTGAGATAGAAGGCGTGTGTCGTTGTATATTCGCTCGGGGGCTCCGCCACGACCCGACGCGCCACCTTTGAGCCTCTGGAGGCTTGTGCCTCCCAGGGTAGGAAACAATTTTTTGTGGAGCCGCTTGAGCGTCAAGGGGTCTCCTAAGCAACGCACCTTAGGAGCCTTACCGGTCATATAGTCCTTTGCCCCTTGGTGTCGTCTTGGTGATCCATATGCCCCAAGGGTGTCGAGGCCTCGTCCCATTGTCACATCTTGGTGATCTAGACGCCCTAACGGTGGACGAGGAATGTGCGGGACTGGGACCTACTGATGTAGAGCGATGCTTGAGCGTCAAGGGGGGCTCCTGGGCAACGCGCCTCAGGAGCCTTACTGGTCATATAGCCCTTCGCCCCTTGGTGTCGTCCTGGTGATCCGGATGCCCCAAGGGTGTTGAGGCCTCGCCCCATAGTTGCGTCCTACTAATCCGGATGCCGCTTATGGCGGTCGAGGAATCTGCGAGACTGGGCCCCACCAACGTAGAGTGCCAAAAGGGCTCCCAACCTGCCTCACTCGTAATAACAAGAAGCCCCCAGGAGATCTAGACTCCCCAAGCACCATCGCCAAACCTCCCCGACATAGAAGCCTACCGCAAGCGTGTCAAGATAAGTACCCTAATCATGACCAGCAGGAAATCTCAATTAACAGTAACGCAAGGGCCATGACACATGATAAGAGTGCTAATAAAAGGGCACAAATGCTGAAATTCATTACATGCCATAGGGCCCCCCTTGATTCTTTGGTTGCAGGAAAAGGAAAAGTGGAGGAGAAAGAAAGTGAAGAAGTCCCCTCGGGGGCTGCCGCTCTAGGAGCCCTGGCTTCGGCGCACCAGCACTCAGTTGGATCCCTCCTCTTCCTTGGTGGGCCCATGGACCGTGAGCTGGTTTGGCCGCTTATTAGGCGAGGGAGTGATGCCGTAGCGGCTGGCTACCCCCTAAGGTCTGGGTGCGCTGACGTGGTGGCGCGTCGTATCTGCTGTCGTTGCTGTCGCTCGGGCTCCCCTTGGAGGAGGTGTCGCTGCTATTGGAAATGTGATGTCTATCGCCAAGGGAAGCTTATCTCCAAGGTTTCCGCTGTTGTCGCCTTGCGGGCAGCACCCCAAGCATCCATCGTCTTCCAGGAAGACCTTGACGAAAAGCGTCGAGGCACCGTCGTGCTTGAAGAAGAGCGTGAGCCTCCCCTCTAGGCCATGGGCGTGAGCGAAGGTTTGCCACCCGCGGCTCAAGAAAGCATGGCCTGCAGGGGCAACTCCGACCTCCACCCACAGCGTGCTGCTACAGAACCCATCGGCCTGCAACCACACACCGGCGGGCTCACTGTCCCGCGGTGCCGCCGCAAAGAAGTGCGGGATCCGCAGCCGAGGGACCATTGGCTCCTCCACCAACACTAAGAACTCCTGGCCTGCATCAGCAGTGCGGGCATGTGGGCACGACGGTCACACGACTATTGTGGGCCTCGCTCAATGACCACGACTGTTGCGCCCACTGTTTCTGCTGGTGTCGGCTGAGGCGCCAGTCCATGCAAAAGCGTGGCCGTGCACCCGGGGCACCACCGTCGATGCCTCGGCATACTTGCGTGGGCGGCCCCACCCCCTCTTGGGATGATGATGGACCGGCCCCGTCTGGAAGGCCTTCCCCTTCCCGACAACAGAAAACCTCCTCACCGGTGTCATCGGTTAGGAAGCAGAGGATGAAGATGGAGGAGCGAAGAGTGAGAATGGGCTGGGGGATACCCCCATTTATAATCAGGTGGAGGCCAACAAGCATGCTTCCTCACCCCGAGAAGTCAAGCTCGATGACATGTGCCGGACGCGGATCAGATCGAGCGGCAGTCAAGGCGTCATGGGGAGCGAGGCGCCCTGTGCCTCTTGGGTTCTACATGCCGGCTCAGTAAGTACACAATCTTGCTTCGCGTCGCCTCACCTGCCCTCGTCGGGTGACGTCCGAGTGGCCCGGAGAGTGAAAACACAACGGGCAGAAGCATTCAAGGGAAGGCCAATGATGGACGGCATGGCATGCAGGCGTCACGTCAGCCCGACTTCGTGTGGTCCCCGGTGACTTCGGGGAGGGGAGGTGTCGATGTCTCGGTGTGTGATGCGTGTCAAGATTGGCCACTAGGCATTAGGGTCCCAGAGCGCTTCGGGCCATGCTCAACAGCTTTGCCTGGAAGCCAGCTCGAGCGTGCCTTGGGCCCGGGGGCTACTGTTGGTGTTCTGGTAACGGGGGTGCCCAGACCTGCCTGCCTACGGCCCAGGGGATGGTCCACCTCATCAGCCAAGCACGGCCCGTCATGACCCCACTCGAGAAAAGGCCCTCACGAGAGCCCAGAGCTCACGAGGGAGGCGGACCAAGACCTGCGAGGAATAGGCCTCCTCGGGCCCCCTCTGGAGTGACGGAGATCTATATGGAGTGCTTGGCCTCGGGAGGCCAAGGATGACGTAAGGCGGGATAGGCAGGCACCGGCGCACCATGTACAGTTTCCCCTTTGGTGCAAAGGGGGCAAGGACGTACGCAGGTTCCCAAAGCACCCCCAAAAGGTTTCCATTCCGGAGCAACAACACCATGACCACGAGCCCTACAAGACGCATATCATGGCCGAGCCCACCTCTACATCATCAACAACTACTTTGCAGGCTAACACCACCTTTCGTTAGGATAAAGATGTACTCCCTGTCCCCCTTCGAGTTTAGCCATTGTGGGATCGCTTCCCACCATAGCGATTAGGTAAGAGGACTCGGGACAGTATAAATATAGGCTAGGCTGCTCCATAGTAGAGGACGATGGAAGAAGAGAGGGAAGATCACCAGAACGCCCTCGCGAGGCAACTCACCATTGTACTAGTTCATCCAGAAACCTCCTCGCGAGGCAATCCACCAAAGTAGGAGTAGGGTTTTATGCTTCGCAGTGGCCCAAACCTGGGTAAATCATCGTGCGCAATCTTCTTCCTCGTCATAGTGCGAGTTCATCGGGTTGTGAGCTAGGAGGGGTGGGGCTGTTGGGGATCTTCGCACACGCCCCTGTGTTTGAGCTTCCTTGGGTTTTGTGGAGCCCAAGATCCGACAGCTAACTGTGGCACTTAGGATAAAATGCCATAAATGCTAGCCTAGGTGGCGTGCATTGATGCATTCCCGGCAAGATTTTGCCACTGCTTTAGCTAACTATTGCTCAACATCTTGACACGCCTCTGGACAGTTGTCAAAAGGGTATAATCTGTCTTCTAGCAAGTCGCCATGTGCTTAGTGAGAGCCACTTAACCACCTGAGGGCTCGACACCGCATCGACAAATGACTAGTGTTGCGATGCGATGGATCGGTGGTCGATCGTTTCGCATCTACCGGGGGATGGCTTGCCAGGTCTCCCTAAAGATGTGCACGCCTTGGTCCCCAACAGGCACCGGGGACGTGCCTGGCACGGTTCGGGCCCATTCCGGGCCGTTGCCTCAACCTTGCCGGTGTTGCTTAGCCAGCGTAGGCTGCTTCTATCGGAGTCTTGGTCTTGAATGCTGGTTTGGTCTTCTTGATGCGCTCCTTGATCTCATGTAGAGCGTCTCCTCTAGTTTGGACTGGTTTTGACTATACTTACGTTGATGGGTTCTGCTACTACTGCCTATGCATAAATCAGGGGCACTGGGTACCCCAGTACTAGTGCACCAACAGGAGCCCCGGGGGCTGGCCAAATACGCTCGACCAGCACCGTTGGGTCAGGCCCAAAATTTATGATCAAGCACACAATATGAGGGAGTAACTGTCGACTTTAAAGCCAGTACTTACCTACTACCTCAGGCAGTTTCTGCCACGCGCGCCGCATGCATTGCGGGGATTTTGTGATGGATGCACATGGCTTAAAGGCGTGGGAGTAGCAGAAACTACAGTGCCAGAGACTGGAGCAATGGGCGGTTACCCGTTCGCCCGTGATCGTGGGTAATGAGATTGGTGAAGATGGGCGGCCGCCTAGGAGAAGAGGAGAACCAACCCCCATACCCTTCCCTAGAAATTGGGGGGTCAGAACGGGTAATTCTCATCCATTCCCTTCTCCTCCTTGATCTTAGGTTCACATAGCTTACCCTTCCTCTCCCATCGTCGGACCGTCCCCTCCCTCCTGATGGTCAGGGGGAAGTGTCAGGAGAATGCGACTGCCACCACAGGGTCTTGTTTTTGTGTCTGTACCCAGACCCCGGATTGGGTCAATGGTTTTGGACGGAGAACCAGTGAGATGGGCCTTGGACGGGGGAGCAGGCAGCGCGGTGGCTGCGCCAGGGGCACCTGTGGTGGCGCACCCGCCGCTGTATCGCCCGCTCCTACGGTCTTGGCAAAACATTGTGCGGACGATGTCGTGCTGGAGTCCATTGAGGAAACATAGCGATGTGGGCGACTATGGCCTCTGCGATCCTTCCTCAAGGCGACAGAGAAAGATCGACCATATGGTTGTCGGCTGCGTGCGAGTGGTCGTAGTAGCAATTCATCATGGGTCATGGCAGAATTCCCCACCCATGGCACCATGTATCCCGCACATGGGTGGGAGCCTTTTGCCTGCGTGTACTCCTTAAGGGCAGGGGGTCTTCCCTGCCTCGGGTCGATGGGGATGACCATGCTCTCTGTTAGGCACTTCAGGAGGCTTGGGGTTTACCTCTCCTACTGCGTCGAGGGATCGGACGATGACTGAGGCATCCCCTTGAGTGGTGGCGATGAGGAAGATAACGAATGCAGTAACCCACTATGCTTCAAGACCAGGGACGACAGCTCCGATGTGTCATGATTCCCGGCAGCACCATCATCAATGGATGTGCTTTGGTAGCACCACCATGTGCACCTTCCCTTTTTCTTTTTCCTCCCTGTCGGCTTCGTTCGCCCTGCCTGGGGGTAGGGTCCTTCTGATCCTCCAGGGGGCGCGTCCCGCCGGCCCCGACAGGGAGGCACCGAATCCCAGCCGGGCGCTCCTTTTGCCCTCTTTTTATTCTCTCCCAATCCCTAGGAGGACAGGGAGAAGAAAGGCGTTACGGGGCACTTATCTTTTTATAAATCAAAATATGTAGGCTCTTGCCAAGTTTTAGCCAATCATAATGTAATCTTTATCCATTTTGTACCAAAAATGAATTAAATAATGCTATTTCTCTTCCTTAAGTAATATCCCTTTCTCCATTTGTTTATACTATACAACATGTTTGTCCTTGCCGCACGGAACTATTTGTCGGGCCAGTACTGACCGTGAGTGCTAAGGGGGAGCGAGCCTCTAGTAGCAGGCTGATATCATTCCCCAGCAAGGCTCCTTGTCGGTATCGGTGCGGCCCCCCAGAGGTAATAAGCGACAGGAGCTCGGGGATGGCTCGTCCCGACAAGGTTTTCCATTGCGTGAAGGACTCCATTGTATGGAGTTTCAAAAAAGGATAGCAAGGGTTTCCTTAAGGGAGCAAATGGCATCTTGCTTGGTATATGTGATTAGACATATCTTTTGAGGAAGTATCCCTTTCTGGAGTATGACAGGCCTAGAAGCACAATATGCTCCCTTGGTGGTTTTGATAATTCATGACAACATACATTGTCTCTTGGACTACTACTTTTGTCTAGTGTATTTCAGATAGAGTCCATAGAGAGGGTTGGCTAAGGAGTGTGAAGAGTATCCCCAAGAAGAAGAAGGAGAAGGATTGGACTAGCAAAGCTTCAAGCAAGAGGACTCTACATTTCACTTTGAGTCCATAGGAAAGCCAATACTATTAAAAGGGGGTAAGGTACTATTGGTGAACAAGATGCTCCACGTGCAAAGTGATAGTCACCAAAAACACCCAAAAACTCTTCCACAAAAGTCTGTCCAAGCCTATCCTGTAAATCGGTGAAGCCAACAATTCCAACTCGGTCCCACCGATTTCCCACTCAAACAGATCCATGCCAGACCCTAGATTTCCGGTGAAACCGATTCCGCTCCGGTGCCACCGAGTTCAGCTTGCCAACATTCTGTTACCTCGATTCACTATATCGGAATTTTCGAAATTTTGAATCGGCGTCACCAAGTTGTGGTTTCTAACCCTTGGTCACCTTATCGGTACCGCCGAGATTTCTCTATCGTCTCACCGAGATTCAAAAGTTGCTACCTTTGGAGCAACTTGGTACCATCGAGATTCATACATTGGTGTCACCGAGTTGGTCACTTTATGCGTAATGGTTGGATTTTTGGAGATGCCTATATATACCCATCCACCACCAATCACTCAAAAGAGAAGCACTCACAACAGATGCCCACTTATCCCATCAGATTTTTTGAGAGAGAACCACCTACTCATATGTTCAGATCAAGCCATTCCATTCCAAACATATGAATCTTGATCTCTACCCTCCCAAAGTTGCTTTCCACCCAATCAATCTCTTCCACCAAAGCCAAATCTGTGAGAGAGTGATTCAGTGCTGAGGAGTCTATCATCTTGAAACACAAGAGCAAGGGGTTCATCAACATTATCGCGCCTATTACTTTTTGGAGGGTGGTGCCTCCTAGATTGGTTAGGTCTCGCTTGGGAGCCTGCTACTTCTTGTTGTGGAGTGAACCAAGAAGTTTGTACGGGCAAGGAGATCGCCTACTTCATGAGGATCTACCTGAGTTAGGCTAGTCCTCCATGGACGTAGGCCATCATGGTATAAACAAGGTTCCTTCTTCGTGGAACCCTCCATGGGTAGAGCCCTTCGTGGACTCTCGCGACCATTACCCTTCGTGGGTTGAAGTCTCCATAAACATGGATGTACGATAGCACCACCTCTCGGAACCACAGGAAAATCTGCGTGTCCCTCATGCGTTTGATCTCCCTATATCAACTCCTTACTTCCATGTGCAATCTCTATACTTTCCGCTGCTATACTTGATGACTTGCATGTGTAGGGTGTGCTAGACTTGCTATAATTGCTAAAATTTGCCAACCATTGACTTTGGATATTAAGTGGATTTCAAATTGTGCTTGTATTCTATTCACCCCCCTCCATACATACACCTATAGTGATCCCACAATTGGTATCAGAGCAAGGTATCCATAACCTTGGTTTAATCACCTTTGGAGGAAGATGGATGTTTCTAGTTTGGAGAGTTTGAGTTGTAGAGTGCCTATTCTTGATGGGGAGTACTATAGTCAAAGGAAAGATGCTATGATTGATCTATTCTACAAATTCCATTTGATCAAGTATATTGAAAACCCCTATGTGTTCCCCATTGGTCCCTTACATCTCACACACGAAGAGGAAATTGACATGCTTGGTAACCTTAGAGTTGTTAATCTTATCATTAAAGGTTTGCCAAGATTTGTGCTTAATCAATTGAAGAATTTTGAATGTGCTTATAATTTGCGGAATGATTTGGAGAAACGATATCCGAATTACTCATTCAATTATCTTGATGAAATTCTTCATAAGACCATTGCTTTTCATGGAATGAAGCCTAGTGATCCAAACTTCGATAAATGCTTATTTGAGTTTCGTGATCTTATGTGTGCCAAAGGAGATTTCACTACCATCAATAACATGATGCTTGAAGCCATTCGCATTCATAAATTTGAACATTGTCTTGATCAAAATTCTAACGGTTCTCTTGGTTTCTATGACAAGGAGATTCCATCTAATGATGACAATGAAGAACATGGCTACTATGATGAATATGAGGTGTTTGATATCGAATGTGCCAAAATGATGAAGTGCCTAACCCTCATGCAGAACTTAAAGGATTACCAATCTGATGGAAAGGAATGGATTATCGACAATGGATGCACCGACCATATGACTGGAGATAAAGACATGTTTCTCGAGATCACACCTAATCAAGGACCCTGAAGGTATGTGACCTTTGGAGACAACTCCAAGGGTAAGGTACTTGGTCTTGGTAAGCTGGCCATATATCATGATAGTTCAATTCAAAACTTCATGCTTGTTTCCCTTGGCTACAATCTTCTTTCCGTATCTAGACTAGCACACTTCGGTTTCAATGTGCTATTTACTGAAGTAGTCTGCCAAGTGTTTCGTCATGATAATCATAACATGGTATTTACTAGTATTCGTATAGGTGATCTATATATCGTCGATTTCACTAAAAAGTCCCAACCTCGTACTTGTCTCATTGCAAAATCATCTAAAGGTTGGCTATGACATAGAAGGCTAGGACATGTAGGCATGCGAAATCTAGATAAATATAGGCTTATCAAGCTGGAAAACAACTAGGTGCAAAGCATCCGGTCAACAACATCATGACTACTAGGAGACCACTTGAGTTACTTCAGATGGATCTTTTTGGTCCCAATGCTTACCAGAGTCTCGGTGCAAACTCTTATGGTCTAGTTACAGTTGATGATTTTTCTAGATTTATGTGGGTATTCTTTCTTGATGATAAGTCGCAGGTACATATCTTCAAAAACTTTGCACGAAAAGCGCAAAATCAATTTGATGTGACTATCAAACAGGTTGGAAGGAACAATGGATCAGAGTTCAAGAACACCCATGTAGATACCTTTCTTGACGAAGAACGTCTCTCACATGAGTTCTCGGCTACGTACATACCTCAACAAAATGGAGTTGTTGAGAGGAAGAACCATACCTTTATTTAGATGGCAAGAACAATGTTTGATGACTACAGGACGGTAAGACACTTTTGGGCACAAGTCGTGGAAACAACATGTCATGCCACAAACCGACTCTACTTGCACAAGCTTCTCGATAAAACGGCATACGAGCTCCTCACCAGTAACAAACCCCAAGTTGGATACTTTCAGGTATTCGACTCTAAGTGCTACATTCTTGACAAGCATCGTCACGCTAAATTTGGTCCTAAATCTCATGAAGGTTTCCTACTTGGTTACGGACCAAACTCTCACACCTACCGTGTCTGCAACAACTTTACTCGAATAGTTGAAGATACGGTAGATGTGAAGTTTGATGAATCTAATGGTTCACAAGTCAAACAATTTCCAAACGATGTAGGAGATGAAGATCCTACCGAAGCTATCCAAGACTTGTCCATCGGCAAGATTCGTCCCAAGGAGCTGAAGGAAAGTACTTCATCAACCAAAGTGGAAGCTCCTACATCACATCAAGGCTATCAACAAAACAACATGGAATCATCCACAAGTGGTGCACGACAAGATGAAGAGGAGGAGGAAGAACAACGTGAAGTTCCACCACAACCTCCTTCACCACCACCTCAAGGAGATGACACCTTCGAAAACAACAAATATGAAGGAGATGATGAAGAACAAGATCCACCTTCCAACAAGACAAAGCTACCCCTAGTTAGAGTTAAAGTGACCAGGAATCATCCTCTAAACCAAATCTTTGGCGACATACAAACTGGGAGGATCACTTGCTCTAAAACTTGCCTAGCTAATTTTTGTGAGCATTATTCTTTCATCTCTAGAATTGAACCCTTGAAGGTTGAACAAGCTCTTGAAGATGTGGATTGGGTGAACGACATGCATGAAGAGCTTCATAACTTTGAGAGGAACGAAGTGTGGACACTTGTGGAGAATCCCAATGATGAGCACAACATCATCAGTACTAAATGGGTGTGTCGGAACAAGCAAGATGAAGACGGTGAAGTCATACGCAACAAGGCACATCTCATAGCCCAAGGATATACGCAAGTCGAAGGTATGGACTACGGTGATACCTACGCCCTAGTTGCTAGCCTAGAAGCGATTCGAAGTCTTCTTGCTTATTCCAGTCACCATGACATCACTCTTTACCAAGGGATATTAAAAGTTTTTTAATGGAGAGATAGAGGAGTAAGTCTATGTTAAATAACCTCCCGGATTTGTGAATCCTAAGGAACCTAACCACGTCTACAAACTTCGCAAAGATTTATATGGACTTAAGAAAGCTCCTCGTGCTTGGTACAAATGCCTAATGAAGTATCTTATTGTAAAAGGTTTTTAAATTGTAAAATTGACGCAACATTATTCACAAAGAGAATTAATGGTGATTTATTTGTGTGCCAAATTTATGTGGATGATATCATATTTGGATCTACTAACCGACAATTTTGTGAGAAATTTGGAAGGTTGATGTCAGAGAAATATGAGATGTCTATGATGTGTGAGCTGAAATTCTTCCTTGATCTACAAATCAAGCAAACGAGAGAGGGCACATTCATCTCCAAAACCAAGTACACCAAGTACTGGATCAAGAAGTTCAACATGCAAGAGTGCAAAGGTATGAAAACTCCATGCCCATTAGTGGACATGTCGATCTCACTAAGGAGGACAAACCGGTTTATTAAAAAGTTTATCGATCAATTGTTGGTTCATTGTTATATCTATGCGCCTCCCATACCGATATTATGCTTAGTGTGTGCATGTGTTCCCGATATCAAGCTACACCTACAGAATGTCATCTTAAGGCCGTGAAACGTATCTTGAGATAATTGATACATACACCAAATTTTGGCATTTGGTATCCCAAGGGATCTTCCTTTAATCTTGTTGTCTACTCCAACTCGGACTATGCCAGTGACAAGGTTGATAGAAAATCCACCTCGAGTACGTGTCCATTTCTTGGTAGATCTCTTATGTCTTGGTCCTCCAAGAAACAAAACTTGGTATCTCTATCTAACACCAAAGCTGAGTATATTGCCACTGGATCATATTGTGCACAATTTCTATGGATGACACAAACACTTAAGGACTATGGAATCCAAGTGAAAAATGTTCCATTACTTTGTAACAATGAAAGTGCTATTAGGATTGGTCGTAATCCCATGCAACATTCTCGAAAAAAGCACATTCGAGTTTGACATCATTTCATTTGTGATCATGTTGCCAAAGGGGATATTAATCTTAAGCATCTTCATTCTAACAAGCAATTGGCCAATATCTTAACTAAGCCACTTGATGAGAAAGTGTTTTGTCACTTTAGGAGTGGGTTGAACATCATTGATGCTTCAAACTTGAGCTAAACTCACTCGGATGCATGCAAGGGGATGAGCTTACTTGACCATTCCATGCTATCATTACCATGAATATCATATATCTTGGAAATCTATGCTCCCTTGTATTACATCTAACCCTTTTATAGGTACTTGGAAGAACAACACTCCACAAGATTGCCATCAACTCATATCTTAAACAATCTTGTCATGGCCAATTATCCACAGCCCCTCCTTTGTGATGGAAGGAAGAAGACAACAAAACATATCCTTGACACATATTTTGAACTTCTCAATTGGTATCAACTCACAATTGGTATCACGTCATTTGGATATATCTTGTTCTTCCTTGCGCGACTAACCTATGTAGGTGACGAGTGAACCAAAATAAGAAGGATTGCTCCCAACTCAATATGAACCTCATCAACCTCGAGCATCCTCGTCAAGTTCACCTACAAGCCATATCATCAACATCACTCACAGGTATGACCTCAAATACTTGTCATTGCTTTACTCCAAGTCAGGGGATAACCCCATTTCGAGCTTAACAATGAGTATGACCTATGATCAAGTATTCCTGCTTGACTCCTTAAGTCAATATACTCTAATATAAGTGACCTACTCACCACCCATCATCTAGACAAAAGAATTGAATGGAGAACTCTTCTTGTGTTGCTCTTTGACATCTTAATTCAACTCTAACCTAGATGAAAATTCATTGCAAATCTTTTGAGACTTTTTGAAAACTGCATTTGATGAATTTGCCAAGTTTCTATTGTCCAACTTGGAGCCTACGATCACAAAAACTCGGTCTCACCGATGATGTAGCACACTGCAAAATCATATATCGGTATTCTTGACACCTTTTGCCTCGGATCCACCGACCTCTATGCATTTTGTCTATTTTGGTCTTATAATCACTTCAATGATTCTAGTGGTGTAGGGGGAGAAACATCAAGATTTACTATCAAAAATAATCAAGGATCCCTACATCAAAGGATAAGAAATCGCAAAGGTTTTTAGATCTTAAGGGGGAGAAAAATAGTTTTCAACGAAACCTTGTCTCAAATGCTCTCAATGACCCTTAATCTCCAGGATCCTTTCCCACTCAATGATCCCTTTTATCTGACCCTTTGTGTGAGACTTTTTGGAAATTAATGCCAAAGGGGGAGAAATATCAAAGCTTCAAAGCTTATACTCATACCAAAGGGGGAGATATAATATTAAAGGGGAGAAATATCTAAGCATTCATGCTTCAAGGGGAGAGATAACCATGAAAAGAAGAAATGTAAACTTAACAACATAAAGGGGGAAATTTCAAGGATCCCTTATCACAAAAACACTTCTTAAGGACATGAGAGAAGAATGAATATAGAATGAATTTGATTCTAATTTGATTCTCATTTGTTTTAGATTTTTTTCTCAGCCCTATCTCTCTCAATATCTACATGTTATAATTAAGGGAGTGAGGAAAACTTTCAAATCTATATCTAGGAGAGAAAGCTCTAAACTTATTTGGAGACATACATTCTCAAGCAATCATTTATTATATGTCTTCTATATCTTGGTACTCTTGGTTCCATTTGTATTTGCTCTATCAAATATATTTGTGTTTCCTAACATTGTTTTCCCAAGTGTGTTCCTAATGTTAAATGCTTGAGGACCTCAAGGTAATTATATGCATCATATACTTGTTCTAGATGATCTCTTGCTTCTTGCGCATATTGTTTGCAAGAGTGAATCTTGAACATGAAATCATCTCATCCGTATACATTTGATGCATATTGCCAAGATAAACATGACTTCTCATGTCCTTCCTACTATGTGTGTGTTCATGCATTCAAAAGCAACTATCCGTAAAATGGATTGCACACATCTAGGGGGAACGTGTATTAGTCATGTATCCTTCAAAGTCTTCACATATTTCTGCATATCTTAAAATGAAGCTTTGACTTTATGTTCTCATAAATTACCAAAAGGGGGGAGATTGAAAGCACAATATGCACCCTTGGTGGTTCTGATAATTCATGACAACATACATTGTCTCCTGGACTAATACTTTTTTCAAGCGTATTTTAGATAAAGTCCATAGAGAGGGTTGGCTAAGGAGTGTGAATAGTATCCCCAAAAAGAATAAGGAGAAGGATTGTACTGGCAAAGCTTCAAGCAAGAGGACTCTACATTTCACTTTGTGAGAAATCACTTTGAGTCCATAGGAAATCCAATACTATTAAAAGGGGGTAAGGTACTGTTGGTGAACAACATGCTCCATGTGCACAAGTGATAGGCACCAAAAACACCCAAAACTCTTCCACAAAAGTCTGTCCAAAATCGGTGAAGCCAACAATTCCCACTCGGTCCCACCAATTTCCCACTTAGATAGATCCATGCCAAACCCTAGATTTTCGGTGCAACCGATTTCGCTTCGGTGCCACCAAGTTTATCTGGCCAACATTTTGTTACCTCAATTCACAATATCAGAATTTCTGAGATTTTGAATCGGCATCACTGAGTTGTGGTTTCTGACCGTTGGTCACCTTATCGGTACCTCCGAGATTTCTATATCGGTCTCGCCGATATTCAAATGTTGCTACCTTTGGAGCAACTCGGTACCATCGAGATTCACACATCGGTGTCACCGAGTTGGTCACTTTACGTGTAACGGTTGGATTTTTGGAGATGCCTATATATACCCATCCACCATCACTCACTCGGAATAGAAGCACTTAGAACTGATCCCCAGTTACCCCATTAGATTTTCTGAGAGAGAGAGCCACCTACTCATGTGTTGAGATCAAGCCATTCCATTCCAACCATATGAATCTTTATCTCTAGCCTCCACAAGTTGCTTTAAACCCAATCAGTCTCTTCCACCAAAGCCAAATCTGTGAGAGAGTGATTGAGTGTTGAGGAGTCTATCATCTTGAAGCACAAGAGCAAGGATTTCATCGACATTATCGAGCCTATTACCTTTTGGAGGGTGGTGACTCCTAGATTGGTTAGGTGTCGCTTGGGATCCTCCTACTTCATGTTGTGGAGTGAACCAAGAATTTTGTATCGGCAAGGAGATCGCCTACTTCGTGAAGATCTACCTGAGTTAGCCTAGTCCTCCGTGGACATAGGCCATCATGGTATAGACAAGCTTGCTCTTCATGGAACCCTCCCTGGGTAGATCCCTCCATGGACTCTCGCGACCATTACCCTCCATGGGTTGGAGTCTCCATAAACATGGACATACGATAGCACCACCTATCGGAACCACGGAAAAATCTTCATGTCCCTCATGCATTTGATCTCCCTATCTCAACTCCTTACTTCCATGTGCAATGTCTTTACTTTTCGTTGATATACTTGATGCCTTGCATTTTAGGGTGTGCTAGACTTGCTATAATTGCTAAAATCTGCCATACATTGAGTTTGGATATTAAGTGGATTTTAAATTGTGCTTGTAGTCTATTCACCCCCCCTCTAGACATACACTTATAGTGA
Source organism: Hordeum marinum (assembly GCA_022496015.1). Lineage (NCBI taxonomy): Eukaryota > Viridiplantae > Streptophyta > Magnoliopsida > Poales > Poaceae > Hordeum > Hordeum marinum. The sequence continues at coordinate 376,957,588 of CM039678.1, read as the reverse complement.
TCCCACAGGGCCCCATCCTTGTTTCTTCGCCCTTCTTCCTAGTTTTCCTGATGGTGAAACATGTAGGGAAAGAGGCCTCTGTCCTCTGGCAGACATGATGCGGTAACAAGGATCATAGGCTCATCAAATACTCTAGAAAATTTCTAAAACTTAAAAGAAATAACATTGCAACATAAAAAATGCATGGTAAACATGCAGTTCGATGGTATGATGCAATGCTTAGCTTTATTATTGCTTGGATAGGGACTGCGCATGGCTTTGTACAAATGGTTACATGCACTACGACAAAGGCTTGTATAAAATGTGGTTGCCGGGGACTGAGCCCAACAACCGCGCCTTATGGGTAGAACCTCTGAAGATGCTCAATATTCCATGAGTTAAGCATTGTGATTCCATCTTTGGTCTCCAAGCGGACTTCGCCAGGTCTGGTGACTTGTGCTACCCGATAAGGGCCTTCCCACTTCGGTGTCAACTTGTTGGTACCTTGGCGGACTGAACGCGCCTAAGGACAAGATCGCCTTCCTCAAGGCTCCGGGCATGGACCCTGCAGCTATGATAGCGACGCAGGGCTTGCTGGTGGCGTGCAGCACGCACAACGGCCCGGAGACGATCTTCCTCAAGGATCATGGCATCGTCATGCCATAGATGCTCTTTGCTGTACTTCATCGTAGGCAAGTACTCGAGGTGACCTGTATATGAGTTCCATGGGGAGAACTGCTTTCGCCTCGTACACTAGGGAGAAGGGTGTCTGGCTAGTATCTCGATGTTTTGTCGTTCTAAGGGACCAAAGAACCACTAGCAGCTCATCTATCCAGCGCTTGTCGCCTCTTCATAGTCTATCGATAGTTCTTGTCTTGCGCCCACGCAACACTTCGGCACTCATCCTCTCGACTTGCCCGTTTCTTCTTGGGTGGGCAACAGAGGCGAAGGAGACCTTGATTTTAAGGCTTTTTATGTATTGGATGAAGGTGCGGCTCATGAACTAGGTGCCGTTATAGGTGATCACCCTGTTGGGCACTACAAAACGGCACACCAGTCCTTTGATGAACTTGACAGCTGACTGCGCGGTCACCATTCTCACTGGTTTCACCTCAGGCCACTTTGTAAACTTGTTGATTGCTACGAACATAAATTAAAATCCCCCGACGGCGTGGGGAAAGGGGCCCAAAATATCGAGCACCAGACCGAGAATGGCCAGAATAAAGGGATCGTCTAGAGAGCTTGCGTTGGTTGATGAATGTTCTTGGAATGGAACTGGCAGGCTTCACACTTGGTGACTAGCTCAGTTGCACCCTGGAGGCCTGTGGGCCAATAGAAACCTGCCGAAAGGCTTTCCCGGTAAGGGCCCTTGATCCAATGTGAGACCCACATATGCCTCTATGAATCGATGCCAATAGCCTCAGTCCATCTTCCTTGGGAATGCACCTCAATTTCATACCGTTTGGTCTTTTTTTGTACATAATGTCATGGTCAAACTGGCACATACTTGACTGACGGGCTACTATTTCGGCTTCTTCTTGCTCTTCGGGAAGTTCTCCTGTTTGAAGGAAGTGGACTATATGTTGTGCCCACGGTGGAGCTTGTGGCTCGACAAGGAGGATGAAAGGCATTTCCCCGTTCATGGGAGCGCTTACGTCGATCGCAAGAACCTGGGTTCCTGCAAGAGGGAGATGCTCACCAATCGAAATGAGACTATCCCTGACAGCCTCTCTACCATACCAGCGGCTTCAGACAGCTCTACCGGGAAATGCTTGCCGAAGTTCATATTTCTCCTTTTCCTGGTCATCGTTGACGGGGATACTAATGGCTATGTGAGCTAGAGGACAAAATTTCCTGGTTCCACAGGAAGCTTTTGCATGGCGCACTTTGATAGATGGTCAGCGATGCTGTTTTCTGCACGCGGCACATGCTCTGCTTGTAATCCATCAAACTGCTCATCCAGCTTCCTCACTTCTTTCATGTATGCTTCCATCAATGGACTCTGATAATCTTTGTTGACTCGTCTCACCATGAGATGAGAATCTCCTCAGATAATCAGTTTCTTGATTCCCAACTCCACCATGATTCTGAGTTCGGTAAGGAGCCCCTCATACTCAGAGGTGTTGTTGGCAGCCTCCTCCTAGGGAAAGTGCATTTGAACGACATATTTGAGATGCTCTCCAGTGGGGGCGATGAGGAGAACGCCTGCTGACGGTGTCCTTGACTAGGGGGTACTCACCACATCGTCTCCTGACCAGTGGGTCATGTTGAGGACCCCCATGATGATTCACTAATGGGCCACTTCGGGCAGCCCATGACGCATATGAGGGAGATTCCACAAGACTTGGCGCACAAGACAAGGACTCCTCTAAACCGTAGGCCTACAATGCATATATAAACTGAGGCTAGGATAGTCGATAGACAATCTCATATTCATTACTACAATCTCATAGTAGATACATGTACTATGTACTATCCCCATATCAATACAATCAAAAGCAGAACGGTATTATCTCCTTGAGAGAGCCTGAACCTGGGTAAAATCATGTGTCCATGTTACCATCGCTCCAAGATGCCTAGCTTAGGACCCCTACTACGAGATATGCCAGATTTGACACTGACATTGGTGCTTTCATTGAGAGCCTGTTGGGTAGCCACGGCGGTGCGATGAGAATTTAGATCAGCTCCATCGCGATCTACGTGTCAGAACCTAGCTACATCATCAACATCGACATCTTCATCGCCGGCTTGACTGGTCACCTCGGCTATGCCAAGGACTGTGCTCCATGTCAGATCATATAGATCGTACGGGTGTCTTCATCAACATCAACTCCAATCTCAACCAAGATCATGGAAGAATCCTCCATGGTGCTCGGGGGCTCAATGTCAACACTGCCCTCATGCGATCGTGTAGTTTTTCTGGACAACGGACCCGTGTTCGTCGTCCTCACCTCCTCGAGTTTCATTTTGACGATTGCTTCAGTGGAATTGTGCGGAATTGAGTCTAGAACAACCATGCAAAATTTCGTCGCATTCCGTGGGGAATCTCCGACGATCTACAGTACACCGGAGCCCTATCAACTTTTGGTGGGAATCTGCATGAGTTTAGGGTGAGGGGTCCAGTATCTAGATCGTACATCCATTGGAAAATCCCACTGTTCATCGGCTCCGGAATTCCTATACCGATCACCCTCAAAGTTTCAACTCGATCTGACCGTTCAAACTCCGGTAAACATCCGATGAGTACAATGAATTTTGGATCTATTTTCTACGCGAAAACAAATCCGACCCGAGTTCATCTTTTTCATGAACGAGTTGTCGGACGTCCTCTTTGAAGGAAATTTTCTCATCATCTTCGTCATCCGACCACATTTCGGCATCGCAAGGGCCGAACTATCATTAAAACCTTGCTGCCCCACGGGTGGAACGGGAAGTGCGGGTTGTTGCTTCATCAAGCCAACATTGACCGTGTCACAAAATCCGACTTGCATCGGCATCGCCGCGTCGTTGCTTCTTCAAGCCGATGTTCAGCATGCCGACCTGCCTCAACACGTCAGCTGGCATGGGTGATCTAGTGCCACCTTACCGAACTACTACATCACCTCGGTTAGACCAGGGGCTTCGTCATCTCCTTCATCAACCTGCTCCGGGGACTTCGGCGTCACCAGCCGACCTGCTTCAACACCTCGGCTGGCATGAGACTTCGAGATCTGCCGATCACAGATTCGCCATGTCAACTGGACCGAGGACTTCATCTCGCCACATCAACTGTGCAGCGTTGCCACTTCGTCAAGCCGAACTCTTCGTCCAGGCACCTCGATGCCTAGGCCATATTCCTTTACCTTTTTGCTTCACTTAAATTAACAAAGTAAAAGAATTTTTTTAAAAGAATATTATTACCTTTATTTGTTATTACTCTTGGCTTGCACAATATTGTGTGCACAGGTAATCGAGTTCGGATGTGTCATGCGGTCACCTTGGCATGCCTACATCGTTGTCCCGCCTCCATCAACCAAATTGTGTCGTCGACATGGCCGACAAACTCGGGGCTTCGCCGTCACGCTGCCGAACTACTCCGTCTGCTCGGCTCACCCGGCGGTTTCTCCTCGGCCTTAGGAAGTTTTGTGTTGTCACATCATCAAGCAGAGCTCTTCTTCAGATACCTCGTGATCGGCTTGGGGGCTGGGACCTTGACCCACTACAAGCTCAACACACGTCACACCGAGCACATTAACCAGCTAAGTCGCTTTCATGCTCAAAAACTTTCACAAAAAGTGTTCGGTTCAACGAAGCATTATACTTTTTTCACAAAAAGTTTTTTGCGAAATACTTTCTTTGTCAAAACTTCATTTGTTACAAACAAATTCAAATACCCCGTTTACTTGCGGGCTTCCTTTATGAAACCAGTCCTCTTGCATATGATTATTAATGTATCACACCCTTCCTTGTTCGGGTTTACACCAATATATGCATCATGTTGACTTAAGTGTTCCGCAAAGCTGGGTTGCCTTGCTCCTGTGCTTACCCCACGTTCCCAATTGTTTGGCTAGGGAGTAAAGGGAGCACCTCTGTGATTATTACGATCGGGTCATCTGAACTCGTACCTTAGATGGGTGAAGCCGAAAGCTAGCGCTCTTACTGTTTTCAACTATGGTTGGCCACGACGGAAGACAAGCATACATAAATCTATTGCACACCCCTCATGGTAATCATGATTACCCAAAGAAAGGAACCATTGGTGGAACTATTTTCTTTGAAGATGCTTCTTACGTTAAATAGTAATATAGCATAAGTTCCCTGGGCGCACTTTGTCTGTTATAGCCTAATGGACTGATTGCTTGGTTATTTGAAACACCTCTGATACCCTCAGATGGCGTAGTATATAAAACTTTTCGGCCCTTAGCCGAAGAGGGATAAGCCGACGGTTGGTTAAGACGCGTTTAAAGTTCGGGCGAACAAGTATATGATATAAGCACTTCGGCACATACAATCATTATACATAAAATTCTTTTACCCAAGTCACTTGGGGATCTTAAATTTATATGAGCCATTTTATAATAAATGTTGTTTTCTTCTTCGTCGTTGCAAAAAAAATTACTACTCCTTTTTTTGACATGAGTGCTCGGTCAATAGCCTGGCAGCCTAGTTTCTTTCTAAAGCCGCTTGAGTTCAGTTCCCTAAACAAGCATCAAAAAAACACTCCGCCCTCGGGATATGGAGATTGAAGCCAAAGGCTGACCCGCTTGAAGTCCGAGAGATCAGATGTATCATGTTAAAGCAAGACCGAAGCACCTGTTAATTTTAAGAACAATTTTCGGATTAGCACCAAAACACTTGATTTAGTTCGAACGTCAAAGTTTGTACGTACGTTTTTTCGGCTTTTCGAGCTTATGGTAGTTTTAAGCTATTTGTATGTTTTTTTAGGAGGAGGGACATTGTCTTGACTAGGGTGCCCTACGAATACCTCAACTGGGCAAATATTTGCCGACCCACAGTTCGGCACCTTCCCTGTCGACCTGCACCTCGACATCTGGATATTGCTTTATATGCATCATTTTCGAATTGTGTCTTCAGTCAATAGTTAGGGTGCCTAGCTCCTGTGATTGCCTCCTACATTCCGCTTTGTTCGACTAGGAGTGCAAAGGGAGAACCACTGCAATCGTACTTCTTGTTTAACTGGTCAAGTACCTCAGTGCAGAAAGCCAAAAACTAACTGTCACAATGAGCGTAAACTGGTCAGTGATCCGATGACCATATTAAGCAGCGGGCCTTTCATAAGATTGGCCTAAGTGTTACTGGTTTGACTTTGGATAATGTCGAACACTATTCGGGGGTTAGTAACTGGCCCCAAATTTAAACTCCTATGAATAAGTGAAAGTTATACAGCCTGCATATCTGATTGCCTCGTTTTCGCTAACACAATCACCTTCGGGCATCGAGACGTCGGCTAAGGGTTGTATTGTTAGTACAGAAACAGCCTGTGTAGCATCTACGAAGGGGTTGAAGCCGATGCTTGGCTCCTATGCTTACCCCTATGTTCCTGATTGTTCAGCTAGGTGGTAAAGGGAGAACCTCTGTCATTGTTACTACCGAGTCATCCGGGTTAGTACCTTAGACTGCGTGAAGCCAAAAGATAGCCATCTTAAAGGATATAATTGGTCGGCAACGATGGAAGTGAAAATTTCGGTTCATTATGGGCCTCGGAGTTCGGGAACTTTCCCCCAACTAAATCCTCAATATTTTCCTCCCACATTGATCAGAGATGAGGTTTCATGATCATGGTCAGCATGACAACCCAAAGAAAGGAACCGATAACGGGACTATTTTCTTTGGAAGATGTCTCTTACATTAAATAGTAATATAACATATCTCTCCGTGTACCTTTGTTTACAAAACTGTATGGCCAGATTGCCTTGTTTGCCATAAATCTTTGCCCTCATAAAGGCTTAATAAAGTAGGACAAACACTCCCCGGCCACTGGCCGAGGAGGTTAAAGCCAATGGTCGGTAGACAAAGTTTTGTACAATGTGGATCCGAGCATTAATGATGTAAAGTACTTGGATACATAGAATCATTACACATAAATTGCGATTAAAGTCAATTTACTCCGGACATCGATCCTTAATTCGGCCACTCGTGCCCACATTAAGTCTCGAGCGCTACTGGGCTTCGCGCTTATCATTTACAAATATTAAAGGGGCACATCGATCCCCTGGTCTAGTGTTGCCACCCGACCAGTGGCTCGGGGGCTACTACATTGCTTATTCAATGCAGAAAAGTCAAAATGCTCAGTGCTCGGCTTGACCGAGCTATGGGCAAACATGTCTTCGAACAACAATAGGTACCATCTGGACCTATCCGGCATCAAGCTAATATGTTATGGCAACTTCTCAAGACCCTCTCTCAAGGGCCCACTTGTCGATCACTATGTCCTCTAAAATATTACACTGCTTTTCTATTCCTAAGCATGTCGCGGAGCTAGGAATTGATCCTCAGGCCGATTTTGTGAATCGACCTGAGTGTCAGGGGCTACTGGGATAAGCGGGTTTATGTTTTCCTTCAGGTGCATGTCGGACATTGAAGGACACACACCTTGAGGGCTACTGTCTATATATCTCGGCAAAGAATAAAGTGCACCAATCGAAAATATCCGCAAAAAATAGCCCGAGACTAAAGTGGTGCATGACCTTGGAAGCAGTCCGGCATAACGATCGGATGCAAGTGGCTGACTCCATAGAGGGCATTTCTAGCATTAAGCTCGGATGAACTCCTTCAAACTTTTTCAAGACCGAGGTAATCTATGACACCTTGGACATAGTCCGACATTGGAGCTCGGACGTAGCCCGTCATTTGGTGCTCAGATGTCGATCAGCGTTGGAGCTCGGCTGCAAAAGACACCTCGGATGCAGTCCGACGTTGGAGCTTGGATGCAAGAGGATACCTTGAATGCCGAATAGTTTTGGAGCTCGGCTGTGAAAACACGCCTCGGATGTAGTTCGGCATTGTAGCTCGGACGCAAGAGGACGCCGCCGCATAGGAAACACTTCAAACCCTAGGTGTAGTGTAACAAATTACAAGGCATTGATAAAGCCCGATAACTTAAAGGGGCTCCTCGGATGCCCGACATGTAAGCTCTTCGGATTCACCTTGGCCAGCCTCAAGATCGGAGATAGGAAGATTTATTGAACCAGTTTTCAAGACCGATGGCTGAAGATGAAGAATAGTTCAGAAGAACTGACGAGCGTCCCCAACTTGAAGACCGGTTTAGGGGGCTACTGACGGTGTCCTAGATTAGGGGGTACTCACCATGTCATCTCCCAACCAGTGGGTTGGGCCGAGGACCCCATCATGATTCACTAATGGGCCACTTCGGGCAGCCAATGGCGCATACGAGGGAGATTCCACAAGACTTGGTGCAGAAGACAAGGATTCCTCTAAACCCTAGGCCTACGGTGCATATAGAAACTGAGGCCAGGCTAGTTGATAGACAATCTCATATTCATTACAACAATCTCGTAGTAGATACATGTACTATGTACTATCCCCATATCAATACAATTAAAAGCAGGACATAGGGTATTATCTCCTTGAGAGAGCCCGAACCTAGGTAAAATCCTGTGTCCATGTTACCATCGCTCCAAGACGCCTAGCTTAGAACACATACTGTGTGATATGACGGATTTGACACCGACACCTTCTCTGGTGCCCTGAAGCAAGAAAGCACCATCAAAATACATGATCCATTCCTTACGCGCCTCTTGGCCGGGGAGAATTGTCTTTGGAAGACCTTCATCTGGCGTGGACGTTCATTCTCCAATGAACTCCACCGGCGGCCTGCTTTGAATTGTGGAAGTTCACTCATACTTCAAACCAAAACTTGATAGCTCTAGCGCCCACTCAACTATCCTGCCAGTGGCTTTGGGGTTCCTCAATATATGCTGGAGCGGAAAGCGGGTGATAACAGTGATCTCGTGGCCTTGGAATTTGTGCAGTTTCCTCGAGGCCACGATAAGGCCGAAGATCAGCTTTTGCACTTCAGAGTACCTTGACCTAGCCCCTTGTATCAAGGAGCTAACAAAGTATACTGGTCGCTGCACCACTTTCTTCTTTGCCACTTCCTTGAAACTGCCTTTGCTTGCTTGCTTAGGTTCCCCTTGGTTTGTATCAGGTCCTACCACAAATGTTTCGGTTCCATCCATGGTGAAATCAGTCATAGTGGTTGCGTCTTCATCCACTTCCTACTACGCCACCAGCGTGCTACACTAACCACTTGATATGTTGCCGCCAAGTATAACAACAACGGTTCTTGTAGTTTAGGCGCGACCAAGGTGGAAGCGGAGGAAACGTAAGCTTTTAGATATTGCAGCCCTCTTCTGCTTTTGGGGTCCACTTCATCAGGCCGGCCTTTTTCAGAAACTTTAAAAGTGGAAGGGCGCATTCAGCGGATTTGGAAATGAACCTACTCGATGCGGCAATGCATCCGGCCAAGCGTCTTACGTCCTTGACGGGCTAAGGTGCTCAAGGTTGTCGGCTCCTATCGGGGTTGGCTCCTGCCAGGTTGATTCCTTGGAACATACCTATGGATTTGAGCTCGTCGTCAGGGATCTGCAGTCTTTCAACCAGTTTAGGGGAGATTAAGTTCAACCCCGCCTCGTCGTCAAATAGCATCTTGGTTACTTTGAGGTTGCATATTGTTGGGGAGACCAACAATGGCAAACATCTGACCGTAGTGGTGGGGTCAAAGATGATAGGCATGCGGGGCCATTTGAGTGGCCTTCTGGACTCTGCAGCTGCCTCCATGGCGTTGATCTCACGCGCCCACTGCTTGAGCATGCGATGAGAGGAATGCAAGGATGCACCCACGTCAACACACATGGCTTTAGTTTCCTTCTGGAATTCTCGATCACTAGACTCTTCCTCATCATCCTCGTCATCACTCATATCATCTCCTTCTTTCTTCTCACATCCTCTAGCGGGTTTTTCTTCTGCTGTGGGGCCTTGTCATGGAGGCCCCCTCTACCACCATGGCCCTTCCCGGAAGCATCGTCTTAGCCTCTCTCCTTGTCATGCTTCTCGTATTCAGCCTTCTTCTTCTCAGCAAGCTGCTCAACTTGGCAGCATTCTTGGAGATCATGACCTTTGGTGCGATGGATTTTGCAGTATGGCCCGTTGGAATTTCCAGTTTTCTCTGTCATTGCGGCCTCATGGGAATTAGGGCACGTGACATCTCCCTTGCTGGATTCTCGGCCTTGGCCTTCTTGCTGGCACAAAGATCACCAGAGCTCTCAACGGCCAACACTGCATTTCCCTTATGCTGCTTATTGCGCCTTTGGCTTTTCCCCTTTGGCCTAGGGGCATCATCGTCGTCATATGAGTCGACTTCAACACCATCCTCCTCTCCGGGGAGTCGCCTTCCTTCCTCTGCATGAGCACACTTGTCTGCCAATGTGTACAACTCATTAACCGTCTTGGGGAGTCTAACATTCATCTTGACCCGCATCCTCCGGTTCTTAGGGCATTCTACGAAGATGCATTTGTCTGCTTTGGGTTCGAGCTCATTAGGTGAAAACTTTTCCACACAAGCGTCACAGCCCCAAACATCAAGAAATGATAGCTTAGGTTTCTATCAAACCATAATTCACACGGTGTCATCTCAACGGATTTAGATGGTGCCCTATTTAAAGTGAATGTAGTTGTCTCTAATGCACAACCCCAAAATTATAGTAGAAAAACGATAAGAGACATCATAACATGCACCATATCCAATATAGCATGACTATGACGTTCGGACATACCATCACACTATGGTGTTCCAGGTGGCGTATGTTGTGAAACAACTTTCACATTGTCTAAAGTTGTATGCCAAACTCGTCACTCAGATATTCACCTCCACGATCATATCACAGATATTTTTACCTTCTTGTCACGATGATCTTAAACTTCACTCTGAATTTGCTTGAACTTTTCAAACAATTCAGACTTGTGTTTCATTAAGTAAACATACACTATATCTACCCAAATCATCAGTGAAGGTAAGAAAATAATGATATCCACCGCATGCTACAAGACTCATTGGATTGCATACATCAACATGTATCATTTCCAATAAATCACTTGCCCGCTCCGTCAAACCAGAAAATGGGGTCCTTAGTCATCTTTGACCAAGAGGCATGGTTCGCATGTCTCAACCGATTCGAAATCGAAAGAGTCCAAAGATCCATCAGCATGGAGTTTCTTCATGCGTTTTATACCAATATGACATTTAGCGGCAGTGCCACAAGTATGTGGTACTATCATTATTAACATTGCATCTTTTGGCATTAATGTTATGAACATGTGTATTACTACGATCAAGATTCAACAAACCATTCTCACTGGGTGCATGACCATTGAAGGTATTATTCATGTAAACAGAATAACCATTATTCTCTAACTTAAATGAATAACCATGTTGCAATAAACACGATCTAATCACGTTCATGATCAACACAAAACACCAAATAACACTTAGGTTTGTTACTAATCCCAAAGGTAGAGAGAGCGTGCAATGTCGATCACATCAACCTTGGAAACACTTCCAACACACATCGTCACCTCACCCTTAGCTAGTTCTCCATTTATTCCGTAGCTTTTATTTCGAGTTACTAACATTTAGCTACCGAACCGGTATTCAATACCCAGGTGCTACTAGCAGTACTAGCAAGGTACACATCTATAACACGTATATCAAATATACTTCTGTTGACGTTGTCAGCCTTCTTATCTACCAAGTATCTAGGGTTGTTCCTCTTCAGCGACCGCTCTCCTCATAATCGAAGCACTTAGTCTCGGGTTTGAGTTCAACTTTGGGTTGCTTCACTGGAGCAGTAACTGACTTGCTATCCATTAAGTTTCCCTCCTTCCTCTTGCCCTTCTCGAAACTAGTGGTTTGACTAACCATCAACACTTGATGCTCCTTCTTGATTTCTACCTTCGCGGTGTCAAACATCGCGAACAGCTCAGGGATCATTATTTCTATCCCTGGCGTTTTATAGTTCATCACCAAGTTCTACTAGCTTAGTGGCAGTGACTTGGAGAACTATATCAATCACTATCTTATCTGGAAGATCAACTCCCACTCGATTCAAGCGATTGTAGCACCCAGACAATCTGAGCACATGCTCAACGATTGAGCTATTCTCCTTGATCTTGCAGGCAAAGAATCTTGTTGGAGATCTCATAGCTCGCAACATGGGCACGAGCCTGAGATCCTAATTTCAGCTCTTAGAACATCTCATATGTTCTGTGATGTTCAAAACGTTTCGGAGCCTCAGTTCTAAGCCGTAATGCATGACGCACTACTCTATCAAGTAGTCATCAGAACGTGCCTATCAGATGTTCACAACATCTACAAACCATGCTAGAGGGGTTGGCACACCGAGCGGTGCTTTAAGGACATAAGCCTTCGGTGCAGCATTGAGGACAATCCTCAGATCACGGACCCAGTCCGCAATATTGCTACCAACATCTTTCAACTCTATTTCTCTAGGAACATATAAAAATTCATGGGAGCTACAGTGCGAGCAAGTGATCTTCAACATAATTTGCACAAACACTATTGACTATGTTCATGATAATGAATTCAATTAATCATATTACCTAAGAACTCCGACTCAAATTGACATCCCTCCAGTCATTCGAGTGGTACATGATCCAAATTCACCAACTCAAGTCCGATCATCACATGAGTTGAGGTGGTTTCAATGGTGAACATCATCATGTCGATCATATCTACTATATGACTCATGTTCGACCTTTCGGTCTCTTGTGTTCCGAGGCCATGTCTGTACATGCTAGGCTCATCAAGTTTAACGCGAGTGTTCTGCATGTGCAACACTGGCTTGCACCCGTTGTATGTGAACGTATTGTCTATCACACCCGATCATCACGTGGTGTCTCGACACGAAGAACTTTCGCAACGGTGCACACTCGGGGAGAACACAATTTATCTTGAAATTAAGTGAGGGATCACCTTATAATACTATTGTCGTCTTAAGCAAAACAAGGTGCATAAAAGGATTAACATCACATGCAAATCATAAGTGACATGATATGGCCATGAACTTGTGCTTTTGATCTCCATCATGAAAGCACCGGCATGATCTCCATCGTCACCAGCATGACACCATGATCTCCATCATCTTGATCTCCATCAACGTGTCGCCATCGGGATTGTCACGCCCACCATGCTTCTACTACTATTGCTACCGTTTAGCGATAAAGTAAAGCATTACATTGCGCATAATGATTGACACGCAGGTCATACAATAATTAAATACAACCCTATGGCTCCTACCGGTTGCCGTACTCATCAACATGCAAGTCGTGATATTCTATACAACACATGATCATCTCATACATCACATATATCACATAGTGTAGTTGGCCATATCACATCACAACATACCCTGCAAAAACAAGTTAGACGTCCTCTAATTGTTGTTGCATGTGTTTATGTGGCTGCTACGGGTATCTAGTAAGAACAATTCTCACCTACGCATAAACCACAACAGTGATACACTAGTTGCTTTTCAACCTTCTCAAGGAGCGCCTTTGCGGAATCCGATCCAACTAAAGTGAGAGAAACTAGCACCCGCAAGCCATCTATGCAACAAATTGCGTTTGAGGGAACCGGTCTCTCGTAAGCGTACGAGTAATGTTGGTCCGGGCCACTTCATCTCATAATACCGCTGAACCAAAACACGACCAAGGGAGGAAGCAATCTAAGCATCAACGCCCACAAACTCTTTGTGTTCTACTCGAGATCTCATCTACACATAGACCTAGTTCTGATACCACTGTTGGGGAACGTTGCATGGGAAACAAAAAAATTCCTACGCACACGCAAGATCTATCCATGGTGATGAGCATCTACGAGAGGGAGAGTGGATCTACATACCCTTGTAGATCGCTAAGTGGGAAGCGTTAAGAAACGCGGTTGGTGTAGTCGAACATCTTCGCGATCCAAATCGTCAAGCGTCCCGCGATCTCATCACGATCCGTCCCGCGATCCAATCATGATCCGTCCCGCGAACTCATCACGATCCGCCCCCGCTATCTCATCACGATCCGTCCCGCGAACTCATCACGATCCGTCCCGCGATCTCATCACGATCCGTCCCGATCTAGCGCCGAACGGACGGCACCTCCGCGTTCAGCACACGTACAGCTTGATGACGATCTCCGCCTTCTTGATCTAGCAATAGGGAGCGGAGAGTTATAAGAGTTCTCCGGCAGCGTGACGGCGCTGCGGCGATGGTGGTGGAGCTATTCCGACAGGGCTTCGCCTAAGCACTACAGAAAACCGATCTAGAGGAGAAACTATGCACTAGAGGAATGGGTAGCACGTGGCTGAAAATTCTGTGCCAAAACCCTAAAATCCTCTAGTATATATAGGAGGAGAGGAGGAGGAGGCTTGGATGCCAAAAAGCTAGCCCTTGGGCCGGCAAAGTGGGGAGGAGAGGAGGACTCCTCCTCCAATCCTAGTAGGACTAGGATTCCTCCTTTTTTTGGCCTTTTTCCACCTTTTTCCCTTTGGGCTTTTTCTCCCAGCCGCATGGGCCTTGTGTGGGACCTCCACCAGCCCACAAAAGGCTGGTATTTACTCTCCCACAGCCCATGAATCCTCTTGGGTCGAAATACCCGTCCCGCTGGTCTCCCGGTACACTATCGGCACTCCCGGTACATTACCGATTAACCCAAAACTTTTCCGGCGACCAAAATGGGACTTCCTATAGATCAATATTTACCTCTAGACCATTCTGGAGCTCCCCGTGACGTCCATGATCTCATCCGAGACTCCGAACAACCTTCGGTCACCACCATACATAACTCCATACTACCGAAACGTCACCGAACCTTAAGTGTGCAAACCCTACGGGTTCGACAACTATGTAGACATGACCGAGACACCTCTACAGTCAATAACCAATAGCGGGACCTGGATGCCCATATTGGTTCCTACATATTCTATGAAGATCTTTATCGGTCGAACCTCTATGTCAAGGATTCAGTTAATCCCGTATGATGTTCCCTTTGTTCTTCGGTATGTTTACTTGCCCGAGATTCGATCGTTGGTATCTCCATACCTAGTTCAACCTCTTTACCGGCAAGTCTCTTTACTCGTTCCGTAATACAAGATCCCGTGACTAACACTTAGTCACATTGCTTGCAAGGCTTGTTGTGATGTTGTATTACCGAGTGGGCCCTGAGATACCTCTCCGTCACACGGAGTAACAAATCCCAGTCTTGATCCATGCCAACCCAATAGACATCCTCGAAGATACCTGTAGAGTACCTTTATAGTCACCCAGTTACGTTGCGACGTTTGATACACACAAGGCACTCCTCTGGTGTTAGTGAGTTGCATGATCTCATGGTCATAGGAACAGATACTTGACATGCAGAAAACAGTAGCATTAAACTGACACGATCATATGCTACGTTTGTAGTTTGGGTCTTGTCCATCCCAACATTCTCCTAATGATGTGATCCCATTATCAAATGACATCTCATGTAAATGGCTAGGAAACCTTAACCATCTTTGATCAACGAGCTAGTCTATTAGAGGCATACTAGGGACATGGTTTTGTCTATGTATCCACACATGCATCTAAGTCTCCGATCAATATAATTATAGCATGGATAATAAACGATTCTCATGAAAAAGGAAATATGATAATAAATAATTTATTATTGCCTCTAGGGCATATTTCCAACACGAAGGTGGTGATGTTGGAGTTGTTGATGAGGTTGGAAGCTTGTCTAGTTTCCTCCTAAGCATAAAATTTTGTTCCCTCAGATCGTCCACTTCCTCCTCAAGCTTCAATATCCTTTGACATAATTCTTCCTTTCTCTCCTATAGGAAACAAGAAGGGATAAATTGAACCTTGGGTTTTCGCCTGGTGTTTGGGAGGCTTGATTTCTTGTACTCCATGTGCATATCTCCTGGCTAAGGTAGGGGGGCCTCTTCTCCATTCGAGCTTTCTTCCTCGTACTTGCCTTCTTTTTCCTCCTCCGAGAACAATCCATAAGGATCTAAGTCCCCGTAGCGCCTGGGATTGGCAAGATATAGCGATATATAGCTTTCCCCATTAGAATCTTGGGACGACATATTGCTCTAGATCTACTGCAAAAACAGCTTAAAGAGAAAACAAGAGGTATGGGCGTGATACAAGAGTCAAAACCTTCGGGAGATTATATAATGAATTTTTATCGACCCGAAGGAGTATACAACAAGAAAACGAAGTCCGGATGGTATACGCGGTGACCACAAACCACAGGGGCACGCCTAGGGGGTAGGGCGAGCCCCCCTAGCTTGTCGCCTCCTCGTGCACTATTCGGACTACCTTAAATGTTCCTAATTTTTTAAATATTTCAAAACAGATAAAAATTGCAATTGAATAAGTTTTGGAGTCTATTTACTTACCGTACCACATACCTATTCCTTTTCGGAGTCTGAAACGTTCTGGTAAGTCTCCCTAATGTACTGCTCCAGAGTTATGGTATTGATGATATTATTTTCAACATTTATGGGAGTACTTGAGATATAATGTTTGATTCTTTGACCATTCACCACCTTCAGGTTTGTGCCTTCGGCGTTTTTAATCTTGATGGCACCGGAACGGTATACCTCCTCGATAACGTAAGGACCTTCCCATTTAGACAGAAATTTTCCTGCAAAAAATCTTAAACGAGAATTGTATAGCAAGACATGATCACCTACATTAAATTCACGCTTTTGTATCCTTCTATCATCCATCTCTTAAACTTTTCCTTAAATGACTTGGCATTCTCATAGGCTTGGGTTGTCCATTCGTCAAGTGAGCTAATGTCAAATAACCTCTTCTCACCAGAAAGCTTCAAATCATAATTGAGCTCTTTGATTGCCCAATAAGCTTTATGTTCTATCTCTATAGGTAAGTGACATGCTTTACCATAAACCATCTAATACGGATACTTACCCATAGGGTTTTTGTAAGCAGTTCTATAATCCCACAATGCATCATCAAGTTTCTTAGACCAATTCTTCCTAGATCTATTAACAGCCTTATGCGAAATCAATTTAATTTCTCTATTGCTCAATTCTACTTGATCACTAGACGAAGGATGACAAGGAGATGCAATTCTATGATTAACATCGTATTTAGCGAGCAATTTTCGGAAAGCACCATGAATAAAGTGTGAACCACCATCAGTCATCAAATATCTAGGGACTCCAAATCTAGGGAAAATAACTTCTTTAAGCATTTTAATAGAAGTGTTATGATCAGCGCTACTAGTTGGAATAGCTTCTACCGACTTAGTAACATAATCAACAGCAACTAGAATATGAGTATACCCGTTAGATTGTGGAAAAGGCCCCATATAATCAAAACCCCAAACATCAAATGGTTCAATAACAAGAGAGTAATTCATAGGCATTTCCTGATGTCTACTAATATTACCAATTCTTTGACATTCATCACAAGACAAGACAAACTTACGAGCATCCTTGAAGAGAGTAGGACAATAAAACCCAGATTGTAGTACCTTATGTGTAGTTCTATCTCCAGCGTGGTGTCCTCCGTAGGCTTCGGAGTGGCACTTGCGTAAGATCTATTCCTGTTCATGCTCAGGTACACAATGTCTAATAATACCATCTACTCCTACTTTATAAAGGTGTGGATCATCCCAAAAGTAATGCCTTAAATCATAGAAGAACTTTTTCTTTTGTTGGTATGTGAAAGTAGGCGGTATAAATTTAGCAACAATGTAATTGGCATAATCATCAAACCATGGAGCATTGTGTGAAGCATTTACGATAGCTAATTGTTCATCAGGAAAGCTATCATCAATAGGTAGTGGGTCATCAAGAACATTTTCTAACCTAGACAAGTTATCTACCATAGGATTATCAACACCCTTTCTATCAATAATATGCAAATCAAATTCTTGTAGCAGAAGGACCCACCTAATAAGTCTAGGTTTAGCATCTTTCTTTTCCATAAGGTACTTAATAGCAGCATGATCGGTGCGAATAGTCACTTTGGAATCAACAATATAAGGTCAAAACTTACAACAACCAAACACGACTGCTAAAAATTCCTTTTTAGTATAGCATAGTTTCTTTGAGCACTGTCTAGAGTTTTACTAGCGTAATGGATAATATTTAATTTCTTATTGACTCTTTTTCCTAGAATAGCACCAACAGCATAATCACTAGCATCACACATAATTTCAAAGGGTAGGTTCCAGTCGGGTGGTTGAACAATAGGTGCGATAATCAAGGCATTCTTAAGATTTTCAAATGCTTCTACACAATCATCATCAAAAACTAATGGAACATCTTTTTGCAAAAGATTTGTGAGAGGTATAGAAATCTTAGAGAAATCTTTGATAAACCTCCTATAGAAACTAGCATAACCAAGGAAACTTCTTATACCTTTGATATCTGTCGGGCACGGCATTTTTTCAATAGCATCAACTTTAGCTTTATCAACTTCAATACCTCTTTCAGAGATCTTGTGCCCCAAGACAATAACTTCATTAACCATAAAGTGGCACTTTTCCCAATTCAAGACAATATTAGTTTCTTTACATCTTGGCAAAACTCACTCAAGGTTGCTCCAACAATCATCAAATGAAGTTCCGTAAACGGAAAAATCATCCATCAAAACCTCAACAATCTTTTCACAAAAGTCAGAGAATATAGCCATCATACATCTTTGAAAGGTAGCAGGTGCATTGCATAAACCAAAAGGCATAAGTCTATAAGCAAAGGTACTGAAAGGGAAAGTAAAAGTGGTTTTTTCTTGATCCTTTCTTGATACAGGTATTTGAGAGAACCCAGAGTAACCATCTATAAAGAAAAATGATTATGTTTGGATAGTCTTTCTAGCATTTGATCAAGAAAAGGTAAAGGGTAGTGATCTTTCTTAGTATCTTTATTTAATTTCCTAAAATCAATTACCATTCTATAACCTGTAACAATTCTTTGCGGGATCAATTCATTTTTATCATTAGGAACAACGGTAATACCTCCCTTCTTAGGGACACAATGAACGGGACTAACCCATCTACTATCAGGAACAAGATAAATTATACCTGCCTCCAGAAGCTTTAGTATTTCTTTTCTTACCACTTCTTTCATCTTAGGGTTCAATCATCGTTGGTGATCAATAACTGGTTTGGCATCAGGCTCCATATTAATTTTATGCTGGCGTAGAATGGGACCAATGCCCTTAAGATCATCAAGAGTATAAACAATAGCAGCACGGTGCTTCCTCAAAGTTTTCCATAATCTCTTTTCTTCACGCTCTGAAAGGTTAGCACTAATAATAACAGGATATATCTCCTTTTCATTAAGATAAGCATATTTCAACATATCGGGTAATTGTTTGAGCTCAAACACGGGATCACCCTTGGGTGGAGGATGATCCCCAAGTATTTCAACAGGTAAGTTGTGTTTCAAAATAGGCTGCTGATCAAATAAATTTTTATCTATTTCATTCCTCTCATTCATATGCATATCATTTTCATGGGCTAGCAAATATTGTTCTAAAGGATCAGTAGGAGGCATAGCAATAGAAGCAAGACCAATGATTTCATCTTTACTAGGCAATTCTTTGTCATGGGGTTGTCTACGAAATTTAGAGAAATTGAACTCATGAGACACATCCCCAAAACTCACAGTAACTGTTTCTTTCTCACAATCAATCCTAGTATTAACAGTAGTCAAGAACGGTCTGCCAAATATAATGGGACAAAAATCATCTTGTGAGGAACCAAGAACAAGGAAATCAGTAGGATATTTTATTTTCCCACACAAGACTTCAACATCTCTAACAATCCCCATCGGTGCAATAGTGTCTCTATTAGCAAGCTTAATAGTAACATTAATTTCCTCTAGTTCAACTAGTGCAATATCATGCATGATTTCTTTGTATAAGTAAAACGGAAGTGCACTTATGCTAGCACCCATATCACACAAGCCACGATAAGAATGATCTCCTATTTTAACAAAAACAACAGGCACGCCAACAACTGGTCTATGTTTACTCTTAGTATCAGGTCTAGCAATTCTAGCCGCTTCATCACAGAAATGAATAACATGGCCATCAATATTATAAACCAAGAGATCTTTAGCCATAGCAATACTAGGTTCAACTTTAATTTGTTCAGGGGGTGTAGGTGTTCTAATACAACTCTTACGAACCACAGTTGAAGCTTTAGCATGTTCCTTTATCCTAATAGGGAAGGGTTGTTTCTCAATGTAAGTAGTAGGAATAACAGGATCAACATTATAAGTAATAGTTTCCTCTTCAACTTTAATAGGTTCAACTACTTTCACTTCAATGGAAGGATGATATTTAAACCACTTCTCCTTAGGGAGATCAACATGAGTAGCAAAAGATTCACAGAAAGAAGCTACTATCTCAGAGTCAAGTCCATATTTAGTGATAATTCACGAAAAGCATCGGTGCCTATAAAGGATTTAACACAATCAAACTTAAGGTTTATACCTGACTCCTTACCTTCGTCGAGTTCCCAATCTTCAGAGTTGCTTTTAATTCTTTCCAATAAGTCCTATTTGAATTCAATATCTTTCTTCATAAAAGAACCAGAGCAAGAAGCATCGAGCATGGATCGATCATTATGACAAAGCCGAGCATAAAATTTTTGAATAATAATTTCTCTTGAGAGCTCATGCTTGGGGCATGAATATAACATTGACTTAAGACTCCCCCAAGCTTGAGCGATTCTTTCTCCTTCACGAGGCCAAAAATTGTAAATATAATTCCGATCACGATGAACAAGATGGATGGGATAAAACTTCTGATGAAATTCCAATTTCAATCAGTTGTAGTTTCATGATCCAATATCATCACATAGCCTATACCATGCCAATGCCTTCTCCTTCAAAGATAAAGGAAAGAATTTCTTGTTGACAACATCCTCGGGCAAACCTGGAAGCTTAAATAATCCACAAACTTCATCCACATAGATTAGATGCAAATCAGGACGTAGTGCTCCATCTCCTGCATAAGGATTAGCTAGCGGTTTCTCTATCATACCCGAAGGAATTTCATAATAAATATTTTCAGTAGGTGCATCAGGTTGAGCAGCGATTCTTTGTCCTTCTGGTCGAGGTGAAGATACCCTGAACAAGCCCCTCAAAGCATTATTTTCCATAGTAACAAGTGATAGTAGATTTCAGCACACTATATAAATTTTTCCTTACCAAGTTCCACTCACCAAAGGCGCTTCACTCCCTGGAAACGGCACCGGAAAAGATTCTTTATGACCCATAAGTATAGGGGATCTATCATAGTCCTTTCGATAAGTAAGAGTGTCGAACCCAACGAGGAGCAGAAGGAAATGACAAGCGGTTTTCAGTAAGGTATTCTCTGCATGCACTGAAATTATTGGTAATAGATAGTTTTGTGATAAGATAATTCATAATGGGTAGCAAGTAAAAATTGTAACAAAGGTGCAGCAAGGTGGCCCAATCCTTTTTATAGCAAAGGACATGCCTGGACAAACTCTTATATAAAGCAAGGCGCTCCCGAGGACACATGGGAATTTCTGTCAAGCTAGTTTTCATCATGCTCATATGATTCGCGTTCGTTACTTTGGTAATTTGATATGTGGGTGGACTAGTGATTGGGTGCTGCCCTTACTTGGACAAGCCTCCCACTTATGATTAACCCCTCTTGCAAGAATCCGCAACTATGAAAGAAGAATTAAGATAAATCTAACCATAGCATGAAACATGTGGATCCAAATCCGCCCCTTACGAAGCAACGCATAAACTAGGGTTTAAGCTTCTATCACTCTAGCAACCCATCATATGCTTATTACTTACCAATGCCTTCCTCTAGGCCTAAACAATGGTGAAATGTCATGTAGTCGACGTTCACATAACACCACTAGAGGAGAGACAACATAACTCTCATCAAAATATCGAACGAATACCAAATTCACATGATTACTTATAACAAGACTTATCCCATGTTCTCAGGAAAAATGTAACTACTCACAAAGCATATTCATGTTCATAATCAGAGGAGTATTAATGATGATCATGGATCTGAACATATGATCTTCCACCAAGTAAACCAACTATTATCAACTACAAGGAGTAATCAACACTACTAGCAATCCACAGGTACCAATATGAGGTTTTGAGACAAAGATCGGATACAAGAGATGAACTAGTGGTTGGAGAGGAGATGGTGTTGTTGAAGATGTTGATGGAGATTGACCCCCTCTCGATGAGAGGATCGTTGGTGATGACGATGGCTTCGATTTCCCCCTACGGGAGGGAAGTTTCCAGGGCAGAACAGCTCCGCCGGAGCCCTAGATTGGTTCTGCCCAAGTTTCTCCTTGAGACGGCGGCGCTTCGCCCCAAAAGCTCTGTTATGATTTTTTTCCAGGTCAAAACCCTCCATATAGCAAAAGATGGGCATTGAAGGGTTGCCAAGTGGGCCACAAGCCACAGGGGCATGCCTAGGGGGTAGGGCGTGCCCCCTGGCTTGTGACTGCCTGGTGGGCCCCCTGATGTATTTATTTTGCCCAATAATTTTTATATATTCCAAAATAATTCTCCGTAGATTTTCATGACTTTTGGAGTTGTGCAGAATAGGTATCTCAGACTTCCTCCTTTTCCAGTCCAGAATTCCAGCTGTCGGCATTCTCCCTCTTCATGTAAACCTTGTAAAATAAGATAGAAAAGGCATAAATATTGTACCAAAATGTGTAGTAACATCCCATAATGCAATAAATATCAATATAAAAGCATGATGCAAAATCGATGTATCAACGGTCTTCCAGGACACGCCACTGCTCCCGATGATCGTGCGGACCGGACGAGGCCATAGATGCTTCATCAGACTCGCCAGCATGTGGAGCTCGTTGTGGCTGCCTCTAGTCTACTGTCACCAAGGGGATTGCATCGCTAGCGAGGCCCCCTCGACATGACCGCCAGCCTGGGCCGCCGTCGCCCTCCGCATGCATCGTGATGGCTCTGCATGCTACGATTTATTGGCTTCAACAAAGCTGATCAAACTCTGGATGGTGCCTCTCCACTCATCCATCTTGTCAGCCACCGCCGAGAAGTTTAACAGCAGCTAAGCCCGTGCCATTGCTTCCACTATCGTGGACAGCATGGCTAGAGAGGCGGATCCCGACGTCGCTCGACTCTTGGTGGAACCAACAGGGGCGCCGCCGCATTCTTGTCACCGTGCACCGATCGCGGGGGCGGTCTGACGCAGAGGAGGCCAAGCTTGTGGGTCTATGGTCCCGTTTGGCTCTCCATCTTTCTCTAGGCGAGGCGCACGCCCAGCAGCGGCACCGATAATAGGCGCAGCTTGAAGATCACGGCTTACCCAAGATTGGCCACTGTTGTTGTGTCTGTAGCCACCAGTGTGGCAGGGAGGTGGATACTGAACGTTTCCAACGCACATAGCACTATGGCCAAGCTCGCCAAGTTGTTACTGTTGTCGCTCCTCTTCAGCGTTTCCCGCTCTAGCTTTGGCCACGAGGGACACGAAGGTGCCGCCGCCTGCGCCAGCCGCATCGCCCACAACACCCACCTCATTCATCGCCGCTACGGTGCCAATGGCATTGGCAACTGCGTGTGAGGGGGCCTTCAAAGTGGAGGGATGCACGGTCGCGTCGGGCTTATTCTTGGGAGCCATAGAGGAAGAAGACGGCGATAAATATTGACACACTGCTCATGACCTCAGATTTACACAAATGATGCTCCCCCTACCTGGCGCGCCAAATATGTCGGGGCTCGATGCACATGATGACCTATGGGGCATGGGCCCCTTTGTGGTTTGGCAGGGGTGAGGTCACGTTGCACAAAGAGCAAAGTTGATGAGGCAGCATGACAACGAGACGCTGGTGTTTTACCCAGGTTTGGGCTGCTGGTAAGCGTAAAACCCTACTCCTACTTTGGTGGATTGATCAGAGGAACATGACACACACGTAGTGCTCAAACCTGGAAAGGTTGCCTTCGGGAGAGCTGCTACGTGAGTACAAGTGTCCAAATGTCCGATTCTTTAGCTAGGTTTCCTTGGGCCTCCTTTTATAGCTCAAGGGCAACCACAATGGCAAAACACACATTATCTAGTGATTAGATAGTCAACAGTGCTATCATACCTAACTCTGGCACTCAGGACAAAATGCCATAAATGCTAGCCTAGGTGGCGTGCGGGGATGCATTCCCGGCAGGCTTTTACCACTGCTTTAGCTAACTATTGCTCAACATCTTGACACGCTTCTGGACGGGTGTCAAACGAGCATAATCTGTCTTCCAGCGAGTCACCACATGCTTAGCGAGAGCCACTTAACCACCTGAGGGATCGACACCGCATCGAGAAATGAAGGTGTTGCGATGCGGTGGAGCGGTGGTCGATTGGCTTGCGCCTGCCGGGGGATGACTTGCCGGGTCTTCCTAAAGATATGCACACCTTGGTCCCCGAAAGGCAGCGGGGGCGTGCCTGGCATGGTTCGAGACCGTTTTGGGCCCTTGCATCGACCTTGCCGGCATTGCTTAGCCAGCGTAGGTTGCTTTTGTCGGAGTCTTGGTCTTTAATGCTAGTTTCGTCTTGTTTATACGCTCCTTGATCTCAAGTAGAGTGCCTTCTCTGGTTTAGACTGGATTTGACTGTACTTACGTTGATGGGTTATGCTACTACTGCTTGTGCATAAGTCAGGGGCACTGTGTACCCTAGTCTAGTGCACCAACACACTCGGTCAGATCACACTGAATGTGATATTTGGCAATGAGAAGAACTATCGGAAGGAACGCCTAACCTTTGAGGTGGTGGACTTCCACAGTGCGTATCATACCATCCTGGGTAGGCCTGCCTATGCATGTTTCATGGCTAGACCATGTTACATGTATCGAAAACTCAAGATGCCAGGTCCGAGAGGCGTGATCACCATCACGGGAAATCGGAATATATCCGAAGAGTGTTTGCATAAGGGCTATCAAATTGCCGACGAGAAAATTGTGGTGGCGGAGCTGGATGAGTACAAGATGATAGTGGACACGGCCGACTTGCTAAGATGAAAGGAGTCGACTGTGGAATCCTCTTTCCCGTTGGCCAGAGAGACAAGCAGAATGCACATCCATCTGGCTGATCCAAAGGAGAAACCGACCAACATCTCTACCACACTCGGCAGCAAATAGGAAGGCGAGCTCACCCAGTTCCTCTATAAGAACTAGGACATCTTCGCATGGAAGCCTTCTGACATGTCGGGGGTTCCTAGGGAACTGGTTCAACATCGACTCCTGTCGACACGAAGGCCAAACCCGTTAAAGAGTACCTGCGATCCACTTCTACATAGAAGCACAACACAATCAGCAAAGAGATCGCTCGATCCCTAGCTGTCGAGTTTATCCGAGAGGGGTACAACTCTAAGTAGCTCGCCAACATCCTCATGGTGCCAAAAAAGAATAACTCTTTGCGGATGTGAATTGATTTTAAGCACATCAATCAGGCCTGCCCGAGAAATCACCCCCCTCCCTCGCATAGATCATATAGTAGATTCTACTGCAAGGTGTGAGCGTTTATTGTTTATGGATGCGTACCATGGATCACTAGTACCTCATGTACCAGATCAATCACCTCTAAGATCTCGACTTCAGTTGGATCGATAGTGCCGATTGGTTGTGGGGGATCCTGTATGAAAGGATCTTCTTTGATGATAGGGGAATGTAAGTGCTCTAGGAACACATCATTCGGGACTTCTCTCTGAGTGGAGCCGATTTTGACTAGGTCATCGGCTGCTTGATTCTTGAGTCTCGGGATATGATGCAGTTTTAGCCCCTTAAATTTCTTCTCCGGCTTCCTGACTGCATTGTAGTACCCTATCATTGTTGGACTCTGAATGTCCCATTCTTTCATCAATTGATTTACCTCGAGTCGTCATAAACCATCAGTCGGCGAATGTCAGGTGAGATAGCCATACGGAGCTCGTATAGAAGGGCCTCGTACTCGGCCTCGTTATTGGAAAAATCAAAGTGGATTTGGAGCACGTATCTCAATCGGTCTCCCTTGGAGGAAACAAGGACCACCCTAGCCCCCAACCTATTCAGCATATTGGAAGCATCTAAGAACATGGTCCAATGCTCGGAGAGGCTCAGGACTGGTTGTTATTACTCGGGCCATTCAGCTATGAAATCGACCAAGGCTTGAGACTTGATTGCCTTCTTCGCCTCGAATTTTAATTCCAGAGGTAGGATCTCAGTGGCCATTTTGCCACTCGGCCAACAACATCCCTATTGTGCAAGATCTTAAACAAGGGAGCGTCACTGATGACCTTGATCGAGTGCGTCAGGAAGTAATGAACCACCTTTTTCACAGTCAGATAGATCCCATAAACCAATTTTTGGTAGTGCAGGTACCACTATTTGGAAGGGGTCAAAACCTCTCAGATGTAGTAGACTAGTCGCTAGACTTTGAACGCCTTGCCTTGCTCCTCACGTTCCACAATGAGCATAGTGCTAACCACTTGGTTTGTGGCTGTGATGTACAAGAGTAAAGTCGCTTGGCTGCTCAAAGCAGCATGCATTGGCTGGGTGGAAAGTAGGGCTTTAATTTCCTAGAATGCAACCTGTGCTTCGTCTGACCACTGGAACTTGTTTGATTTCTTCATGAGTCGGTAGAGAGGTAGGGCCTTCTTGTCGAGTCGTGAAATGAATCTACTCAAGGTTGCCAAGCAACCCGTGAATCTCTGTATGTCATGTAGATGTTCTAGTTGTTTCATTCAGACTATAGCACCCATCTTATCGGGGTTGGCATTGATTCTACGTTCAGAAACAACGAAACCGAGTAATTTGCCTGGTGGTACCCGGAATGTGCACTTGGCCGCATTGAGCATGATCCCAAAGCGATGCAGGTTCACAAAGGTCTCAGCGATGTCAGGTAGTCGGACAGAACCTTTCCTCAACTTGACCGCGATGTCATCCATGTAAGCCTCTACATTCTGACTGATCTTGTTTTGCAAACATTTTTGGATCATGCCTTGGAAACTAGCTCCAGCGTCTTTGAGTTCAGATGGCATAGTGATATAGCATAAACAACCGAATGGGGTGATGAACACTGTTTTTATTTTGTCAGTTCCATACAAAAGACCTGGGCATGCCCTAATAAATATAAGTGAATCAAAAGATCATTCTACAAATAACGGTGTTCACAATGTAGAGAGGCGAGCATCCAAACTTCAAAAGATATAAGTGAAACATCCGAAGTAGTTTATCAAGCCACACTGAAAAGATATAAGTGAAGTGCAAAGAGCATTATATAAATCAACCAAGGACTATCCCATGCCAGCACGGTGCATTGATAAAACAAAACTAAAAGGCACACAACGCTCCAAGAATTTAAGCATATCATGTCAAGAAAAAACCCGAGACATATCGATAATTGTTGAGAAATAAAGATGGCATGCCTTTAGGGGCATCCCAAATATTAGACGCTTCAGTCTCCTTGAATATTTACTTGGAGTGCCTTGGTCACACCCAATCTTGAACTCTTTCCTCTCTTTATTCTTCTCATATTGATAAGTCCTAGACCTTCAAAAACTTCATCCACACAAAACTTAACAAGACTTCCATTAGAAAGGTTAGTACATATAACATAAAATCCCATCATGTCCTGCCATAACATCATTGTATAATTATAATCCAACATTACCTACTACATTCTCTTGCAATTCTATGGCTCCCAAGCCAATGGGGCTCAACAATTCAAATATAAGCAGATAAAGGAACTCTAACAACAATAAGTGAAAAACAGGACAATCTGTAAAGATGCAGATGAAACATATACCTACGTAACTCATAAAATAAAAACAATATTAGGAAATATAAAAAAATTCATAAAAGTATTGTATAGAAATTTTACAATTTTTTCACACTCCAGTAAAATATGAAAATTCAAACACTAGAGAGAAAGTTTATGTTTTTGCATAGCACACATCAAACAATAAATTCAAACATCCCAAAGGTAAATCTTGGCACATTATTTTTATAATACAATGGATTTGTAGAAGGGTATAACTATTTTTTTGAAAATTTTATGTAATCAAGATTTACAAAGTTTCCATGGGCATGAACAAAGTTCAAGGCTAGCCCACACTTCAACCATGCTCGGCTTTTTCACTTCCACTTTTATTTTTGAAAGCATTTTAAGTTCTCCACCTTCTTTGTTGTTAATTATTTAAAATCACACAACAAAATAAAATGAATCTCTAAAGCTTTTGGGTTGTCTCCCTAGCAGCGCTTTCTTTAAAGCCATTAAGCTAGCCATGTTGTGCTCAAGTAATTGATCTACCCGGATCCCAAGGTATAACAAGGCCAACTTAAATTAACAATGACTTCTAATTAAGTAGTGAGAACAAAGCAACATATATCATGTAACAGCAGACTCTAACTCTCTTCCTATGTATTGACATGTCATAGAAGAACAATTCATTCACACAAAGTAAAGGCCAACGCATAGTATAAACAGTTTCTTGCAGATTTATCGTATTGGAAACATAGAGTGGTGAAGACATAGTTCCTATATCATAATAATTGCAATAAGAGAAGCAAGCACATGCATATTATATCCATCAAAATCATCATGTGTAATATTAAATGCAACCCATCAATACAACCCTTAATAAGTGCAAACTACTCTGATATAGTGTAGTTGGGAGCTTAAAAAATAGGACTATCATGACTGGGTGCAATAGCGACAATTTCATGTTTAACATAAGGAACTATAGAAATTTCATCTTCATAAGCATAACTCATATTGGCATCATGGCCACAAGCATAGCAAGCATCAATTTCATCAAAAAGGGATATTTCAAACAAATCCAAGGGATCATAGAAATCATCATTCTTTAAGCAAGAAGGGAAATTAAACAATGTATGATTTGAAGAGTTACTCTCATCATAAGGTGGGCACGAGTGATCAATCCGCTCTTCCTCCTTTTGTTCTTCACTCTCCTCCTTATCTTTTTCATCTAATGAGCTCAAAGTTTCATCAATTTCTTAATCCATAGATTCTTGCAAAATGTTAATCTCTTCTTGGGCAACGGAGACTTTCTCAATAAATTTATCGATATGGGCATTTTGTTCGTAATCCTCAAGGCAATATTTAAGTATAGCGAAATCTTCAGGTCTCTAAACAGCATTATCAAAGTTATCACACTTTTCAAACAAATATTCAATTTCGAAAGCACCCTTAAAAGATACACATACTTCTATTATTTCCACATTATAGTAATCATATATACCATTAGCATATAAGAAGCTAAGGGTTCATTATCATTAATTTCACATTGAAAGGGAAGGTGTGTTGCCTTCATCTCAGAGCAACAAGTATAATTATATCTCAAGCATGAATCCCAAGCATACCAACGCAACGTTTTAAATTGATCCCATAATAGTTTCCCTTTTCAGTCAAGTGATAAACCCTAAAGTATTCCAGGTGATCCAAAGTATCTCCCTTTCTCAAGTTAAAAAAAGGTTTATAAGTATTATCAGAGTAGTACTTAACATGTTCCACATAACGAGCATCGAGGGTTTTAGGAGGTCCCCCATCTCCGTGAGTAGCAAGTACAACTATGTTTTGTGTGTTTCGTGTTCCATATCCATATTTAAAGATATAGAACAACTTAGAATAGGAAATAAAATCTACTTAGAGATAAAGCAAACAAGCACACGCGAGAATATCAACCCCACGCTATTGCTCTCCGGCAACGGCGCAGAAAAATTTCTTGATAACCCGCAAGTGTACGGGATCGTTTGTAGCCTTTTTCGATAAGTAAGAGTGTCGATGACGGGATTATTACCCCTAGGTATCCCAAAGCAACGGGTTCCCCCCCCCCCCACGCTTCAAAGAAAAACTATGCAACCGGCTGCCCACGACCGGCTAGGGCACGACCGGCTCGAGCTGTCACCGGCTGGCGACACGGACGGCTGGTCAAGGAGCCGACTCGACCCCCGACCGGCTGGGCGTGGCTGGTCGCCTACGGGCCGCCTCCTCCATTGACCCCGGGGCGGACGTACAACGTCCCGTCCCTCTGCGCACGAGTACCGCCACGAAGGGCATCATTGTAGCCACAGTGGCTACTGACGCACGAGTGTGCATGGATACAGTCCGGCCGTCTCGGCCACTGACCTTGGCAAGCGCAAACAGGCGGGGAAACAGTCTCGGCACGCCCCTGCCCACTCGATTACCTGCCCCGGCGTGGCTACAGTGCAGCCGTCTGTACCGGAGACTTTGGCCGGCTGGCACTAGATGACGCCTCCCGGGCGGCCCGTGCCGTGGCAGGTGGGCGAGGGCCAATGGCGGAGCCGGCTGGCGGGTCCCAGCAAGCGACGGGACCACACAGCCGGTGGACCCTACAGGCGACGAGATGGCTCGAAGGACGGGACCCCCTGGTCAGCCGGAGAGGCTGCCAGCCGGGTCCCCCCACCCTTGTAACTTAGGAATATTGTAAGTCGGGGGTTGGCCTATAAAATCCCCCAAGCCCCCCATGCAACGGGGACAGACAACTCTCACGCACACACCTACGAGACGCTTCCCACTTTCCTACACTTTGTAGCAGAGGAAGGCGAGCCGGCTCCTCCCTCTTCCTCCTCTGGACTCAGCTCCAGGAGCAACCATGTAAACACAACTATCCATTTATCTAGATTAAGCAGGACTAGGGGTATTACCTCCCACGGAGGGCCCTGAATCTGGGTACATCATGTGTCACCACTACTTGTACCTAATCCCGCACCTAGAGCCCATCGGTGTCCTCCGCCCCCAACCACCTACGATAAGCCTACCCATGGCATCTGTCATGAGAAAACGATGACAGTTGGCGCCCACCGTGGGGCCATACGCGGGGCCGGCCGAATTCATGCTCCACGTGGGACCCCTCACCATTCCCCATCGTCGGCGCACGACCAGGCGAAACCGCGGGCTCGTGGGGCTTGCTCCGGCACACCCTACGGGCAACTCCATCGACCTCACACTCGACATCGATGCGCTCACCGAGCGTTTCGGTAGGCTCAGCCTCGCCGAACCTCCGGCCGCCGACGAGCACCCCAGCCAGGTGCTCGTCTGTGCCGGTCCGCCCACGGCTGTGGGCGCACTCACTGCAAACCTATCTAGCAGCTCCCACGATCGCGTGGGGGCAATGGCCATCATCTCCTCCACCTCCTCTGGACGTGCACGGGCCGAGGCCAACGCCGCCGCGGCCCGCATCGGCACCTCCGACCTGCTCGGTGCAGCCCTCCGGGGTTTGAGCACCCTTATTGCCCCGACGGCAAACCCCGATGCCGTCGCGGCTGAGCTCGAAGCGGCTCACCGCATCCTGTTCGAGGATGCCACCGCCCTCTTGGCCACGTGGCGTCACATATGGAGGCCGCCTAGCGGGAATACGCTTCTACCTACGGTATCACACCGGCTGGCACTGAGCCCAGCCGGCGTGGGGCCATGCGCGACCGTAGTCGTGTGGTCGCCGAAATCCTAGACGGCAAGATGCCCGTCTACGACACCTCCGTAGCCAACCTGTGGGCCCTCAAGGTAGCCTACAAGGATTTTGCTACCTTGGAGGGCGAAGAAAGTGCCGCCCGCGAGCATCACATCAAAGACCTCATCGACGCCGCCGACGCGCAGCAGCATCTGCTCGCGGCTGGCGGCGCCACCTCCGAAGGACCCCAGCCCAAGTGCGAGGGCATGGGGACTACTGGTCGTCAGCCGGCTCAGCAGTCCTGCTCCCCTCGCGTCTCCGGCCACCGGGTCGAGGCAAGCCATCCCCGGCCCTCTTAGCTGCCAGGGAGCGAGCAGCCGGTTGTTAACAGCCAGCGCACCAACAACCCGCCTCGTAGCGGCCGCCATGAGGTGCTGGCTGCCAGCAGCTGGCACAGCCACGGGCACACTCCGCCCCCACGGCGTGAGCGGGAACGATTGGTTCCACCCGTCATCCGCCCCGAGCTCTTGGCCCGGATCGGGCCACACGTCCCCCGGAGCGAGAACGACGCCCGCAACCGCATCGACCAACTCGCGCGAGGAGGACAAGGACTCGATTGGCTTGGCCTGTTTCGGCCCTCAGATCCACAATGAGGCGTTCCTAGCTGGCTTCACGCTTCCCCAAGACACCCCGAAGTACAACGGGGCCGCCAAGCCCGAGGACTGGTTGATCGACACCATCGCGGTCGGCATCACCAGGGGGAACAAACGTGTATCCGTTCGCTATGCTCCCCTCATGCTGATCAGCTCGGCCCGCACCTGGCTCAACAGCCTGGCAGCTGGCAGCATCAACACCTGGATGGACTTCAAAGAGCCTTCGTCCGCAACTTCATCGGCACCTACAAGCGGCCCAGCCGCCCTCGTGAACTCGCCATGTGCATTCAGGGGTCGGATGAGTCCCTCCGCGACTACCTCACTCGATGGAGCAAGCTCCACAACTCCTGCGAGGGGGTGCACAAGGTGCAAGCCATACAGTACTTCATCGAAGGTTGTTGAGATGGCACCCCCATCAAGCACAAGCTTCTGTGCTCTGAGTCGGCCACGCTTGTTGAGCTCATGACCAAGGCGGACAAGTACGCCATGGCTGATTCAGCCATCCGGGTCAAGACGACCCCGCCCGCCAAGGCGAAGACGACACCGGCAACATCCCAGCCGGCTGCCGACAACCGGCAGTCGTAGAACAACAAACGCAAGAACGACCAAACGGTTCCCCGCTACGGGAACCGGCAGGTCGCCACCATCGAGGAGCAGGAGCCGGCTGCCCAGTCTTCCAGCCAGTGCCAGCGCACTGGCAAGGCTACCTGGCAGCCGAAGCTCACCTTCGAGCAGATGCTCGACCTCCCCTGCATGAACCACTCAGGGGCCAAACCCTCCATGCACACGCTCCGGCAGTGCAGCATCTCATAGTGATTGGCCCGGGGGGACAGCCTTCCGGCTCCTCCGGCGCCGCCTGCCCGCGCGCCGGCCCCGGCCCCAGCTGCCGCCCCGGCGCCAGCTCCGGCTCCAGCCCAAAACGACGGACATCTTCACGACCAGTTCCCCAACCAAGACGGTTGCTACGTCATCTTCACCAGTGAAGAGATGATCTACCATGCTCAACGCCGGCTCCATCATGAGGTGAACGCCACCATGCCAGTAACTCCCCAGTTCATGCACTCGTCGAAGAAGTCGGTCACCTGGAGCCAGGCAGATTATCCCGGCGTGATGCCGAGCCTCGGTAGCTATGCCCTGGTCCTCGACCCCACCATCGCCACTGAGAAGCGCACCTGACGCTTTTCACGGGTGCTGGTAGATGGTGGCAGCAGCACCAACATCCTTTACCTCGACACGATGCACAAGCTGGGGCTGAAGATAGAAGACCTACATGCGAGCCGGACGGTCTTCCATGGCATCGTGCCTAGAAAGTCCTACTCCCCTATCGGCAAGATCATGCTCGATGTCCTCTTCGGCGGACTCGGCCACTTCCACCATGAAACGGCGCTATTTGGCCAGCTGGCCCTTGTCAAATTCATGGCGGTCCCCCATTACGCCTACCTCAAGCTCAAGATGTCAGGGCCCTAGGGGATGATCACCTTCGCGGGTGACTACAAGATGTCGATCGAGTGCGCTCGAGACGGTAACCGGCTGGCCGAGGCCCTGGAAATCACCAGGGAGAAGCGGCAGCTCGACCGGCTCGTGGCCCTTGCTACCAGCCAACCGGCCGTGTCGGCTCCCCCATCGCAGTCCGTCGGTGAGGCCTCTTTCCAGGCGTCCAACGACACTAAGAAAATCCCGCTCGACCCAGCCAACCACGCTCAATGTGTCACCATTGGCGCCCGCCTCGACAGCAAATAGGAAGGTGAGCTCGTCGACTTCCTCCATGAGAATTGGGACATC
Source organism: Hordeum marinum (assembly GCA_022496015.1). NCBI lineage: Eukaryota > Viridiplantae > Streptophyta > Magnoliopsida > Poales > Poaceae > Hordeum > Hordeum marinum. Next base: position 376,924,184 of record CM039678.1, on the reverse strand, counting down.
TTTGCATGGTCCCCCAAGGACATGTCGGTTGTTCCGAGGAAGTTCGCCGAGCACAAACTACACATCTGGCCGAACGTCAAGCCGGTCAAGCAACCCCTACGCCATTTCTCCGAGGAGAAGCGGTGTACTATAGGACAAGAGATCACCCGACTGCTCACGGCCGGGTTCATCATGGAAGTTTTCCACCCGGACTGGCTGGCCAACCCAGTACTAGTTCTAAAGAAGAACAAGACCTGGCGCATGTGCATTGACTACACCAGCCTGAACAAGGCGTACCCCAAGGACCCATTCACCCTGTCATGGATCGATCAAGTCATCGACTCCATGGCCGGCTGTGACTTGTTGTCCTTCCTGGATGCCTACTCCAGCTACCACTAGATCAAGCTGGATCTGGAAGACCGGCTCAAGACCTCCTTCATCACGCCTTTCGGGGCCTACTGCTACATCACCATGTCCTTCGGCCTAAAGAACAGAGGCGCCACCTTCCAGCGGTGCATGTAGAAGTGCCTCCTGCCACAGATAGGCAGGAACGTCCATGTCTACGTTGAAGACATCATTGTCAAAACCAAGAAGCACTTCATCCTCCTTGACGACCTCCGAGAGACCTTCGCGAACCTGCGCGAATACAAGATCAAGCTTAACCCGGAGAAATGCGTCTTTGGCGTCCCCGCCGGCCAGCTCCTGGGCTTCTTCGTGTCCGACCGCGACATCGAAGCTAACCCAGAGATGATCAACACAATTGGGCGCATGCCCAAGCCGACTTGGCTCCGCGACGTCCAGACGTTCACCGGCCGCCTCACCTCACTCACCGGGTTCATCAGCCGGCTGGGGGAGAAAGCCTTGCCCCTCTACGGGCTCCTTCGCAAGACGGCTCTGGTCGAGTCGGGTCACACCAAGAAGCCAGGTATGTTCGATTGGCCCGACGAGGCGGAGGAGGCCTTCCGTGGCCTCAAGAAGGCTCTCACCCGCACGCACATCTTGGCCGCACCGGCTGAGAAGGAACCCTCGCTCGCCTACATCATGGTGACCACTTGCGTCATCAGCGTCGTCTTGGTGGTCGAGCGGCCGGAGGAGGGAAAGTCCCTGCCGGTCCAGCGCCTCGTCTACTACCTCGACGAGGTCCTCTCCGCGTCCAAGCAGAACTACCCTCACTACCAAAAGATGTGCTACGACATATACTTCACTGCCAAGAAGGTCAAGCAGTACTTCCAGGAGCATACCATCACCATGGAGAGCATGGCCCAGCTCGGCAAGATCATGAGCGGCCTGAACTCCACCGACCGGATCGCCAAATGGGTCATCGTCCTCGCCGATCACGAGATCTGGTACGAACCCGACACCGCCCTCAAGTCACAGGCGTTGGCCGACTTCCTCCTCGACTGGGCAGAAACCGAGTTCGTGCCGCCTCCCCCGGACTCCACACATTGGCGCATGCATTTCGACGGCTCAAAAATGAGGACCGTCCTGGGTGTCGGTGTAGTCCTCTCCTCCCCAAAAGGTGACCAGCTCAAGTATGCCCTCCAGATCCACTTCGCCGCCTCCAACAAACGTGGCCGAGTACGAGGCCATCGTCCATGGCCTCCGGATCGCCAAGGAAATCGGCATCAAGCACATCCTACGCTTCGGCGACTCCGTCGTCACGGTATAGTTGGTCTCTGGCAAGTGGGACGCCAGGGACGCCAACATGGCCAGCTACCGTTTCCTCATACAACAGCTCACCGGCTCCTTCGAGGGCTACGAGGCGGCCGATGCACTGGCAAAGATCCGCTCCACCCGGCAGGCCATCCCAGCCGGCGTCTCCCTCGGGCGGCTGCTTAAGCCATCGATCAAGCCTTCCCCAGAATCGGAATCCATCTTTATGCCGACAGACACCACCGCCCCATCAACGGCTCCGGCTGTCCCTTTGACATTTTCGCCACCAGCTCCCCCAACCTTGGTCGCCTTACCGGCACCAGTTGAGCCGGCTGCACCCGAGGCCGCCGGCTCCAACGACGCGGGTGTCATGATGACAATCGACCAGCCGGTCTCGGGGGCCGGCGAGCCGTCCTCGGGGGCTGGTGAGCCGGACCCGGGGACTGATCATCTGGGCCTAGGGGCTCCTGAGCCAGCCCCATCTCGGCCCCCTCTTGGGCACAACCCATCCTGGCGTTCCTTCTACGCGGTGAGCTCCCCCTAGACGATGCCTTAGTGAGGCAAATTCAGCGTCGGTCCTCAGCATACAACAACGAGCTCGTCCATTATAGCACCATCGGCGTCTTTCAGCGATGCGTCAAGCTAGAAAAGGGTCTGGAGATCCTCCTCAACATCCACCAGGGCGAGTGCGGGCATCACGTCGCCTCTAGGACCTTGGTAGCCAAGGCCTTCCGCCATGGCTTCTACTGGCCAACCGCTCTCGAGGTGGCCAAGAAATTGGTCGACGAGTGCGAGGGCTGCCAGCGCTTCAGCATGTAGAGCCACCTATCAGCATTGGCCCTCCAGACCATCCCCCTCTCGTGGCCCTTTGCCGTCTGGGGGCTGGACATGGTGGGTCCCTTCAAGACCGCACAAGGTGGCATGATGCATTTACTAGTGGCTGTCGACAAATTCACCAAGTGGATCGAGGCTCGACCAATCAAGAAGCTAGACGGCCCCACGGTCGTCCGGTTCATCGACGACATCACGATTCGCTACGGCGTCCCCCACAGCATGATCCCGACAATGGCACGAACTTCGCCAAGGGCGCGCTCGCTTATTTCTTCTCCAAGCAAGGAATCTGGCTTGATCTGGGCTCCATCGCTCATCCATAGTCAAACGGCCAGGTCGAGAGGGAAAACAGCCTCATCTTGTCCGGCATCAAGCCCCGGCTCGTGACACCGCTTGTAAGGTCAACAGGCTGTTGGGACGACGAGCTGCCGGTTGTCCTTTGGAGTCTCAGGACCACCCCCAACCGATCAACAGGCTACACACCCTTCTTCCTTGTGTACGGGTCCAAGGCGATCATCCCCACTGACATCGAGTTCGACTCGCCTCAGGTCGCCCTATACACGGAGAAGGACACAAAGGAGGCAAGAGAAGATGGTGTCGACTTACTTGAAGAAGCCCGTGAACTGGCCTTGAGTCAGATGGCAATCTACTAGCAGAAGCTCCGGCACTACCACAGCAAGCGGATCCGGCCGCTCTCCTTTCGTGAAGGGGACCTGGTGCTCAGGCGGATCCAGCGGACAGCCGGACAACACAAGCTGTCCTCCCCATGGGAGGGCCCGTTCATCGTCAACAAGGCATTGCACAACAATGCGTACTACCTAATAGAAGCCCAGAAGCCACAGAAGCACAAAAGAGATGCCTCCGGCGAGGAGACAAAGCGCCCATGGAACGCGGCGCTCCTCCGTCCTTTTTACTGCTAAAAATACAAGTGTATGTATGTATCCCTTCCCTTTTGGGCTTATGAATGCAATGGGTGCCCCAGGCCAGCTCTTGGGGCATGCCCTTTTCGTTTCCCTCGAAGGTCTATTCACTCACCGACTCCCCGAACCGGCTCCCGGGCCTGAGGGCTCGCCGGCTGGTCCTAGGTCGCCTCTCCCAAAAATTAACCAAGTAGTGTGAGCCGAGGAAGCCCTCCCAACCCTCCCAGCTACGGATCCGGCTCCCGGGAGTCCGCCTAATGGGGCCTCGGGGCAGCAAAGCTTAGCACACACGAAAGATTGATCACAAAGGAGATGTCGGCTAGGCCCGGCCGGACCACCGCCTCACCTCTACCACTCTACTTACCCTAAAAAACTCTCACGGTTCCTAAGTTCAGAACCGGATCCCTCGAGGCGGATGCCCCGGCCTAGCTACAGACCGGCTCCCGGTTGTCGGGCTGGCGAGGCTGAAACCAAAGGGGAAAAGGGGCAGACCAGACGAAACCAAAAGGGCAAAAAAGGGTAAGGACGAGCAAGCACGCGCAATAAGGCAAACACATCAAATATTCACAATACGAATGTTAAGACAAAAGAGGCCCACGGCCATCACGGTTCATTACATTACACCCCTAGTGCATGGACTTAAGCCTAACATGAGGGAAGAAGAAAGAAAGATAAAATGCCCGGGGACTCAGGTCACCGGCGCGTCACCAGCCGGCGCGTCGCTGGGCGGACCGACTCCCATCCCGGAGGTGGTTGCAGCCTTCGGGTCGGTTCCCTTGGCCTTCGAGGCGGCCTCCGCAGTCCCAGCCGTCTCGCTGATCAGGTCGGTACTCTCGTCGGCAACCTCCTCGTCCTTCGGACATTGGGGGATGTCGAAGGACTCTTTGGCCGCCGCCTTGCCGTCCTAGCCAAGGGTCGAAAGGAGCTTGTCCAGGTCGACTTACGACACGAGCACATCGGCACGGCGAACAAGGGCCGGCTCACGGGCCTCCCTCTCCTTGGCCAGCTTGTCTCGCATGATGGCCAGCCGGTGCAGGTCCATGCCACGGTACCACGAAGTTACAAACCGGAGCGCCATCTGCGCTCCGGCTTGTGTCGCCAACGCCTTCCAGACCTCGAGCCAGGCCATGACGTGCTCTAGCCACAAGGCCACACGGTTTTCTGGAGCTCCTCCATGGCCCGTCCACAAGGCGGCTACGATCTACTTCCCGACCGTCTTCAGCCGCTCCACACTCCGCTCGAGGTGGATCAGCCGATTTTCAATAGCGAGCCCAAGCTCCGCCACATCCCACGCGGTGTCCTCCTCGATGGAGCGCCTGCGTGCCCGGAGACACTCCTTGTGCTCCTCAATGACACGCATAGCGCGGCACTGAGTCTTCGGGAAGCGCCCGAAGAGAAGAAAGGGAAGAAGGAAAGAGAGGCAAATCAAGAACAAGAACCAACAAAGAAAAAGGCAACCGGCTGGAAAAAAGACAAACAGACACTTACGTTTGATGGAGTCGTCCACCTTGATGGCAAAATGGAGCGACGAATCCTTCTCCGACGCCAACACCGGCTCTGCCTCGGCGAGGGAACCCTTAAGCTCCTTGAGCACCCTCTCGAGGCGGGTCACCTTGCCTTGGAGGGCGGTGGTCCGCCGAGCGGCATCAGCCGCCTCCTTGATGGCCATCTCCTTGGTTGCCACCTCCCCCGCCATGTTGGCCCTAAGGAGGTCCTAGGCCGCCTCCCCGTCCACCAGCAGCGCGGCCAGCCGGTCCTTCTTCTGCATGGCCACCTGGACACATTGGGCCAGCCGGTCCCGCTCGGAGACGGCCCCGGTCCTCTCCGCCCAGAGGGCGGCCAACTCATCTGCAAGACAAAGCAGGCGTCACCCGACCCTTCTATGTCCGCTCCGGCTGTCAGGCAGCTGGCCTGGCTCCCGGGGGCTACATGCCCCTTCCGCAAAACTCGACATACCTTGCACCCGCGCCAGCTCCTCCAGTCGATAGAAGCCGTGCTTGCCGCGGTCGTGGATGGAGACCACCTCCTCGAACAGCTTTTGTCGCTGCGAGTTCCCCACCTGCCATACAAAGCCAAGGTCAAAAACGCTCAAGGAGATCTGGCCCAGCTGCCCGTTAGCCGGTCAGCCGGCCCGCATCTTGGGGGCTACACCCAGTGGGTGCGCTTGTGCGCCACTGACTGAAAAATTCGATAAGGACGACAATTCTTACCTCTGTGTGCCGCACAGTGGTATCGACCGCCTCTGCGAACCGGGCCAGTTCCTGGCGGTATCGGTCCAAGACGCTCCCCAGTTCCCCAAGTGCGGGACCGGGCCGCCTGCCAGGGGAGCCGGAAGGGTCAGGACGCGTGCTAACGCCTCCTAGTCCGAGAGCCCGTCCTGCATGGACCTTCGGGCCCGGCCGCCATTACCGCCAGCTCCGGTGCTCGCCATGGTGCCGGCCACTGTGGGAGGATTGATGACGGTGAGGGCCCGGGAGTCGGTCCCCACTGGCCCACTGCTCGGCGCCAGTATCGCCTCCTTCTCCCGCCGGCCCGATGCAACAATGGCAACGGATGGCGCCTCCATCTCCATGGCCGCCGCCTCCGGCGCTGCCTCTTACACTGCCTCCGATGCCGCCTCCGACGACCGGCACCTCCGGCCGGGTCGCCTCGGGGGCCAGCTCCGTAGCCGTCGCCCTCGTTCGGGCCGCCTCCTCCACGAACAGGGGCGCAGGAGGCTCCATAGCCGCCCCTCGCGGCTCGCTCGACGGGGGCCTCGACAGACGGGTCGATTCCGCCGCTGAGTCCGACGCCCGCGCTGGGTCCGCGGACCTCCTCCGCCTCCTGCCGCTCAAAGTCCTGGAGTGCGAGGCCCCGCCTCACGTTCCGGACTTTGAGGCTCGCAACTCCGCTATCCTCCTCTTCTCCTCCCGCTGGGTGGCCGCGTGCTCGTGGGCCAGCCGGCTGGCGGCATCCGTCGGGTCCACCACCGACTCGCCCTCGTGGAGCTCGATGGGGTCTCTATGGTGCATAAGGTTCAGACACCCACCGATTCGCAACTCGGAAGGAAACGCACGCAAGAAGAAGAAAAAACTCACCCGGTGACAACAGGCAAAGCCCACCTGGTGCACGCCGGCGGCTTCCGTGTGGCCACCTTCACCCGCTTATGGACGGGCGGTGGGGCCACCGGCTCCTCCTCAGCCGGCCTCTTTGCCCAGCTAGCGGCTCCGGCCGCCGGGGCTTGAGCCGATCTCTCCTTGCTCCGCCGGCGCTGCTGAACTGAGGGGGGAGGCGCGTTCAAGATCATCACAACATAGAGAACTCATTGGCTCTGCTGGGCACCCCGACTGCGCTGGACCCTCTAGCCTCGCCCGGCCCGCTGGCTCGCGGGTCTGTCGGCTCCTTGACCCCTCCAGAGGAGTCCTCCCCCTCTTTAGGCGGGCCTCCCCGCTCGTAATCTTCAGAGTCGGAGTGGTCACGCTCCGCCTCGAAAATTTGGGGGTGCGGGTTGTCCGGCATGTTCTGTCGCACCAACAGTTGCGGTCAACACGGCAAAGTAAGGTCCGCTACCGGTCGCCGGCTAGAAAGATTCAAACAAAAAATGCCGTCTCGACAAAACATGCCAGGGGACAGTTGATGCGGTCGTATGGCTCCATGCCGAAAGTCCACGACGCCGGCGCCAGCTTGAATGTCGTGAGAGCGTTCACCCGCGTCGCCACCTGAGCCAGCGTTAGGTCGACGGTTATCGGCCGACGGGGGTCTTGGCGGCCGGACATGTCGCAGATCCGGTGCGGCCTCAGCTGGAGAGGCAGCACCCGGCGCGAGATGAAGGCCGCCACTAGATCGGAGGGGGCCAACCCCTCGGCGCTCTTCAGCTGCGCAAGCCGGCCGAGCTTCACCAGGGCCACTCCGCGCGGGTGGCTCCTGGCCAGTTGGACCCGGAGAACTACACGTTAACGAACGGCGGCAACCAGATGTATCCCAGGCTTGGGTCGGCGTTCTTCACGTAGAAGAATGTCCGATGCCACCCCTTGACGAAATCAATGAGAGAGAAGGGCGGGAAGCATGCGGTGCCCCGGCAGCACACCGCCATTCCCCCGCGAGCACTGCTCTCCAGCGCCTTGAGGTAGAAGAGGGCATTGAAGAGGTCAAGAAAGGGGAGGACCCCCAGATACCCCTCGCACAGCATCACGAAGCCGGCGAGGTAGAGGATTGCGTTGGGACCGAGGTGGTGCGGCTGAAGGTCGAAGGTGTCCATGAGCAGCTAGAAGAAGAGGCTCACAGGGAGCCCGAAACCATGGGAGAAATGCCAGAGGAAGACGACATGCTCCCCTGGCTGCGGCGTCAGCAACACCTCGTCGCCTGGTGCGCGGGCAACCACGCGCTCCGTCGGCGGCAACTTGCACGCACGGCGGACGTCTGCGATGTCCCCCTCGGTAACGACGGATCCGGTCGAGCTTCCTCCGCACCCGTCGGCCATTGCGGCAGAACAACGGCGTGCGGGCACGTTTGCAAGCTCGGGAGTGGTGTTGCACGAGGGGGAGAGGAAGGAAAAGAGGAAAGAAGCAAGGAGGCAAAGGGGGTGCAGGTATCTCCGCCCCTGTCCTTCCTCCCCTTTTAAACGAGGAGGCCACGACCGGGGGACGTGGGGATTAATTGCGCCCACTCCCCCGGAAACTCCACGCACGAGTGGGCGACTCGGGCCGTAATGGCCACTTTGAGGCGCAGAGGATCCTGGCATGCGCCCCGAGGCCTACTGCGCTACGCTCGAGGCCTAGCGGGCTAGGCCCAGGGCGACGTCCCGTCTCCCCGCATGCGCGGGGCCTGCCACATCATTACCCGCCAGGTGGCGCGTGACAGGCCGGCGCAGGACCCGGGTGACGCGCCGGAACCTGAGGCGTCGGGTGCAACTGCCGACCCAACTGGCTTTTCGATTTCGCGCCGGTGGCGGGTACCGTTGGGGGGAAGCCGTCGGCTCCCCTCTGTCTGCCGGACGCGGGACCCCGCCGGCTTAGGGGACTACTGACGGGGTTATTACCCCTAGGTATGCCAAAGCAACAAGGTTCTCCCCTCCCCCCCCCCCCCGCTTCAAAGAAAAACTAAGCAACCGGCTGCCCATGACCGGCTCTCGAGCTGTCACCAGCGGGCGACATGGACGGCTAGTCGAGGAGCCAGCTAGACCCCTGACCGGCTGGGCATCGCCGGCTGCCTATGGGTGAAACAAACAAAAAAATACAAAAATAAAAATACAAAAAGAGTTCCTTGCCTCTTATGCCTAAGAAGTTTTTCAATAAGAGAAGTGATTGGAAGGTTGTGCATTGGAGAAGTGAGGGTTGACCTTGAACACTTGTGTTCATGCTCATGGAAACAATGTAGAATTTCTCATGGAAGCTTCTGAAAATAATTATCCCCTTGTATATATCCATTGTATTATAAAAATAATGTGCCAATATTTGCTTTTAGGATGATTAGAATGCTTGTTTGGTCTGTGCAGTGCAAAAACAGAAACTTTGGCTGTAGTGCGTGAATTTACATTTTTTACTGGAACGTCAAAAGTTTCTGAATTTTTTAAACAGTACTGCTATGCAATTTTTTTAATTTTTTCTCAATTTTCAGAATTTTTGAGTTATGGAACTACACGAAGTTTCCACATTACTACAGACTGTCCTGTTTTTGACAGATTCTGTTTTCTATGCATTGTTCTCTTATTTTGAACCATGGTGAAGTTGTACTATAGTAGATATAATGCTAATATGAATTTGGATTGAGTTCACAACAGTACTTGAAGTAGTTGTTTGCTTTATTATACTAACGGATCTCACGAGGGTTTTGTTAAGTTTTGTGTGAATGAAGTGTTCGAAGATCGAGGAGGTATCGATATAAGAAGAATACAGAGAGACAAGAGTTCAAGCTTGGGGATGCCCAAGGCACCCTATGTAAATATTTCAAGGAGACTCAAGCACCTAAGCCTGGGGATGCCCCAGAAGGCATCCCATCTTTGTTCTTCAACAATTATCGGTATACCTCGGTTTTTGTTTTGTTCACATGATATGTGACTTTAATGTTTGTCTTTTCCTTTATGCTCCCTTCTAGTATGAGATAGTCCTTGATGGATTTGTATAATGATATTTGTGCTTCACATAAATCTTTTGAGTGCAGATTTGTAGAATGCTCTTTGTGCTTCACTTCAACCTTTTGAGTATGGCTTTATAGAATGCTTTGTGTGCTTCACTTATATATTTTAAGCTTGGATGTTGGTTAATCTATATTAATTGTAGAATTATCTATGAACTTCACTTATATCTTTTAGAGTATGAATAAAATGATCATCGGAATTTGGCTTGGAAGAGTATCATTGGAATATCATGCCTAGCTAAAAAGGCATTAAAGAAGAGCGCTTGTTGGGAGAAAACCCAACACTCTTACTTTCTGTTTTTATGTTGTCACATGATTAAGCTACTGTATTAATCATGTTTTCTGACTTTTATTTCAATAAAGTGCCAAGTAAAGCCTTTGGGATAGTGTGGATACTTGCTTGTTTGATTCTATGCAAAAATAAAAAGTTTTGCGTCCAGTATTTGAATTATCTGATTTTACTCGAGAGTCAATAAATTCTGAAATTTTTACAAAACATTTCAATGCAAATTCTGTGATATGTCCTAATGTTTCAGAATTTCTAGAGCGAGGGAAGCCATATGTCTCCAACGTATCTACTTTTCCAAACTCTTTTGCCCTTGTTTTGGACTCTAATTTGCATGATTTGAATGGAACTAACCCGGACTGACATTGTTTTCAACAGAATTGCCTTGGTGTTATTTTTGTGCAGAAATAAAAGTTCTTGGATTGACCTAAAAATTTACGGAGAATATTTTTGGAATTAATAAAAAATATTGGCGAAAGAATCAACTACAGGGGGCCACCACCTGGCCACAAGCCTGGTGGGCGCGTCCACCCCCTAGGGCACGCCGGGCAGCTTGTGGGCCCCCTGCTACTCCTCTGACCTCGTTTCCACTTCTATATATTCCTATTCAGGGAGAAAAAAATTAGAGAGAAGAGTTCATCACGTTTCACGATACGGAGCTGCCGCCACCTCCCATTCTTCCTTGGGAGACCAGATCTGGAGTCCGTTTTGGGCTCCGGAGAGGGGAAATCGACGCCTTCGTCATCACCAACAATCCTTCAACACCAATTCCATGATGCTCTCCACCATTCGTGAGTAATATCATTGTACGCTTGTTGGATGGTGATGGGTTGGATGAGATTTATCATGTAATCGAATTAGTTTTGTTAGGGTTTGTTCCCTAGTATACACTATGTTCTGAGATTGATGTTGCTATGACTTTGCTATGCTTAATGCTTGTCACTAGGGCCCGAGTGCCTTGATTTCAGATCTGAACCTATTATGTTTTCATGAATATATGTGTGTTCTTGATCCTATCTTGCAAGTTGTAGACACCTATTACGAGTTATGATCCGCATCCCCCAGGGTGACAATAACTGGAATTCTTTCCGGTGATTACCGTAGTTTGAGGATTTCATGTATTCACTAAGTGCTAATGCTTTGGTCCAGTTCTCTATCAAAAGGAGGCCTTAATATCCCTTTGTTTACGATAGGACCCCGCTGCCATGGGAGGGTAGGACAAAAGATGTCATGCAAGTTCTTTTCCATAAGCATGTATGACTATATATGGAATTCATGCCTACATTACATTGATGAATTGGAGCTAGTTCTGTGTCACCCTATGTTATACCTGCTGCATGATGAATGCCATCCGACATAATTATCCATCACTGATGCATTGCCTATGAGCTTTCCATATATTGATCTTTGCTCAGTTACTTTTCCGTTGCTACTGTTACAAACACTACAAACTGCTACTATCACTTTGCCACCATTACCGTTACTACTATATTACTTTGCTACTGAATACTTTGCTGCAGATATTACGTCTTTCAAGTGTGCTTGAATTGACAACTCAGCCGCTAATACTCGAGAATATTCTTTGGCTCCCCTTGTGTCGAATCAATAAATTTGGGTTGAATACTCTACCCTCGAAAACGGTTGCGATCCCCTATACTTGTGGGTTATCAAGACCTTTTTCTGGCGCCGTTACCGGGGAGCATAGCTTTATTCTCCGAGTCACTTGGGATATATATCTTTTGATAACTATGAGGAATCTTAAAGATCTAAAAACCAAGATCCACCCCTCAACTACGAGGACAGGTAAGGAACTGCCATCTAGCTCTGCACTTGATTCACCTTCTGTTATGAGTAAATTTGTGACACCACCACCTGCTAGTAATTCTGATATGTCACAAGTAATTGATGATGCTACTTCTGCTAGGCATGATGCTTATGATGATACTGTGCCATCGGGTGAATTTCTTGATGAACAAACTGCTAGAGCTAATGCTGAAGTTGATAATATTTCTGAATTTGATGAAATTATTGAAACTGAACACTATGATACATTTGCTAGAACTAGCTCTCCTAGATATGAATTGCCTGATATACCTGAGGGATATGTTATGAAAAACCAATCTTGGCCCTCTCCAGCACCCTATTGGAGGGGGTCACCATCACCGGAGGCCATCTTCATCGTCCCGGAGGGGCCATCAACACCATGGAGGCCAAGGACCGGAGGGAGAACCTCTCCCCACAAAGGAGGGAGGCCATGGAGGAGGAAGCACAAGGGGGACCCTCTCCCCCTCTCTCCCGGTGGTGCTGGAGTGCCACCGGGGGAACCATCGCCGCGGTGATCGTCTTCATCAACATCACCTTCTTCATCACCATCCTCATCTCCTTTTAGAGGTCCACTCTCCCACACCCTGTTGTAATCCCCTACTTGAACATGGTGGTTTATGCCACATATTATTATGCAATGATGTGTTGCCATCTTATGATGTTTTGAGTAGATTTCTTTTGTCCTTTGGGTTGATTGATGATCTAGATTGGTTTGAGTTGTATGTTTATCTTGGTGATGTCCTATGGTGCTTTCCGTGTCGTGCACACGCGAAGGATTCCCGTTGTAGGGTGTTGCAATAAGTTCATGGTTCACTTGTAGTGGGGTGCTTGAGTAACAGAAGCATAAACCCGAGTAAGGGGGTTGTTGCATATGGGATAAAGCGGACTTGATGCCATAATGCTATGGTTGGGTTTTACCTTAATGATCTTTAGTAGTTGTGTATGCTTGCTAGAGTTCCAATCATAAGTGCATATGATCCAAGTAAGGAAAGTATGTTAGCTTATGCATCTCCCTCATATAAAATTGCAATAATGATTTTCGATCTTGTTAACAATTGCCTAGGATAAGTCCGCACACCGACCCATCATTATTTCACACTTGCTATTTGTAATATATTGTAATATATTCTAAATTTATGTTAGCAACACCTATTTTAATATTTTAGTTCTACGATATCATGCAAAGCTATCCTATTCATACCCACAACGAGTTTTATTTCTTGTTTATAGATGGAAGCAAACGTTCGGTGTACGTAGAGTCATATCGGTGGCACATAGGACTTGAGAGAATATTGATCTTACCTTTAGCTCCTTGTGGGTTCGACACTCCATACTTATCACTTCCACCTTTGAAAATTTCTACAATGATTCCTTTCACTTGGGGATTATCATCATCAACCATTGATTGGCTGGTCCTTCCTATTTGGGAAAAATGCCTCGGTCCGTCCTAGTGCATTAAAAAGAGGTTTCTAGACACTCGAACACTTAAAACCCTTCGACTGAAGTCATCCTCGAAATTGCAATGGGACAAACTCAACGCCCCTCCGCAGATCGACTTGGCCCTTACCTAAGCGCTAAGGCGAGTGTTTCGTAAATTTGATGTCTAAAGTGACTTGTAAAAGAGTTCCCCTGGGATCCAGAGAGGACATGTCCTCACTCCTGCAATATCGCTCGAGATTCATGGCATGTCCACACTTGGACCTCAGTCTACCTCTCCCGTGAGACAACCGAGCGCCACCAAATTTACCTAGCAGTAATTCCAATCCGATCACTCAGAAACTCACATTCTAGAATACGTTGCGGCTTCTATTTAGGACGGAGTGGATATCTTCTTGGAATCCAGCTTTTGGTGCCCCCGAGGCACCCGAGTCACTCCAAGGATTTCACCTATTCGTCTTTTGAAACCCCAACTGGTTCGAAGGCTAATGATGGGTCACCTGCTGGTGGTAGGGTCATGGACCTGACATCCAAGGCCCACCTAAGCCCCACACCATCTTTGAGGTCCCAGGACCATTGATGCATATAGAGGCATATATCAGGATCCACTTGGATCCACTAAGTCACTCGAGCGTATCCCTGTCAGTCCACCAGGCTCCAGTAGTCGGGTAGAGACAAGACGTGAGCACGTGGGAGCTACAACGGCCAGGGGACATAAAAAATCAAGTGTAGTCATAGCTACCATTACGAGTAACTGATGTAGTTGTAGGCTTCTATTATTAGAAACTACCATCATAATGACATTAACTCACCCTTGTAATGATGCTCAACGGGTCCAGGTGAACTCTATATAAGACACCCCGAGCTCCTGAACAAGGGTTCAACATTCTCTTGTAATCACACCCCCGTAGAAAACACAAGCCTCCGGGCACGAGACTTAGGGTTGATACCTCTCCAAGAGGAGCCGCTCTTAAAATCCAAGTGTTACACTTGCGCCGAAGCTAGGGTCCGCCCTTCGTTCGTACCCCTAGTTCTCATTGTTGGGATCATTGCCTCGACAGTAACATAAGGCCTCATGAAAGGATCAATATGGTCGACTAGAGGGGGGAGGTGAATAGGCAACAAACAATAGCTCATTTTTACAGTTTAGGCTAAACAATAAAATATGTTGTCTAGATATGCAACTAGGTGGACAACAAATATGATGAGCTCAACAACAACAACAAATAATAGCAAGCACAAGATACAAACACAACATGGTTTGCACAAAGTAAAGGTAAGAAGTAACCACAAGTATAGTCGATGGAGATGAGGATTTGTTACTGAAGTTCCCTCCCATTAGGGGGGAGGTACATCTCCGTTGGAGTGGCATGGAGGCACAATACCCACCAAGAAGCCACTAGAGCCACCCTATTCTCCTCATGCCCTTGCACAATGCAAGATGTCATGATTCCACTAATGGTGCCCTTGAAGGAGGCAACTGAACCTTTACGTACAATGTTGGGGATATCTCCAGAACTTAATTGGAGGCTCCTAACTCCATCGCAAAGCTTCACCATAATGGAATGTGGCTCCAAGGTGGCCTCTTCTATCTAGGGTGCCCAAGCATCCAAGAGTAATAACATCCACAAGGGATTAGTGGGGGAATCAAATATCTTTTGGTGAAAGTGTAGATCGATACCCTCTCCTCCAAAGCCTAGAAAACAACAAGTTTTAATGGTTAGGGAGAGAGATCGGACAAAACTGAGCTTAGGAGCAACAATGAAGCTTGGGGGAAATGAGGTAGGCCTTCTTGGGGAAGAAGACCTCCTTATATTATGGGGGAACAAATCCAATTTTATCTGCCCACAGATACACACAAGCGGTACTACCACTCAAGCGAGCAGTACTATTGCTTGGTACGGTAGAACATGGACTCCAGTGGTAGTACAGAGTCAATAGGGTGGTAGTATCGGACCAAGCAGTGCTACCATGCCTACTTCTTCGCCATGCGCCAGTGGAAGGAAGGGCTTGGGTAGCGCAAAGTAGACCACGAAGGAGGGGCTGGTAGTACCACATGAGGTGGTACTTGTTGGAGAACGTTGCATGGGAAACAAAAAATTTCCTACGCACACGCAAGATCTATCCATGGTAATGAGCATCTACGAGAGGGAGACTGGATCTACATACCCTTGTAGATCGCTAAGCGGGAAGCGTTAAGAAACGCGGTTGGTGTAGTCGAACATCTTCGTGATCCAAATCGTCGAGCGTCCCGCGATCACATCACGATCCGTCCCGCGATCCAATCATGATCCGTCCCGCGGACTCATCACAATCTGTCCCGCGATGTCATCACGATCCGTCCCGCGATCACATCATGATCCGTCCCGTGAACTCATCACGAACCGTCTCACGATCTTGTTCACGGTCCTTCCGATCTAGCGCCGAAAAGACGGCACCTCCATGTTCAGCACACGTGCAGCTTGATGACGATCTCCACCGTCTTGATCCAGCAAGAGGAAGTGGAGAGGGAGAAGAGTTCACCGGCAGCGTGACGGTGCTCCGGTGATGGTGGTGGAGCAATTCCGGCAGGGCTTCGCCTAAGCACTGCAGAAATCCGATCTAGAGGAGAAACTATGCACTAGAGGAACGGGCAGCACGTGGCTAAAATCTGGTGCCCAAAAACCCTAAAAACTCTAGTATATATAACAGGAAGAGAGGAGGAGGCTTGGCCCTCAAAGGGCCAGAAATTGGGTCGGCCAAATCAAGTGGGAGAGGTGGAATCCACCTCCAATCCTAGTAGGACTAGGATTCACCCTATTTTTGCCTTTTTCCACCTTTTTCTCTTTGGGCTTTTCTTCCCAGCCGCATGGGCCTTGTGTGGGACTTCCACCAGCCCACAAAGGGCTGGTATTTACTCTCCCACAGCCCATGTAGCCTTTGGGTCGAAATACCCCTCCCGATGGTCTCCCGGTACACTACCGGCACTCCCGGTACACTACCAATGAGCCCGAAACTTTTCCGACGACCAAAATAGGACTTCCTATATATGAATCTTTACCTACGGACCATTCCGGAGCTCCTCGTGACGTCCGGGATCTCATACAGGACTCCGCACAACCTTCGGTCACCACCATACATGACTCTATACTACCGAAACGTCACCAAACCTTAAGTGTGCAGACCCTGCGGGTTCGAGAACTATGTAGACATGACCGAGATACCTCTACGGTCAATAACCAATGGCGGGACCTGTATGTCCACATTGGTTCCTACATATTCTACGAAGATCTTTACCGGTCGAACCTCTGTGTCAAGGATTCAGTTAATCCCGTATGATGTTCCCTTTGTTCTTCGGTATGTTACTTGCCCGAGATTCGATCGTCGGTATCTCCATACCTAGTTCAACCTCGTTACCGGCAAGTCTCTTTACTCATTCCGTAATACAAGATCCCATGACTAACACTTAGTCACATTGCTTGCAAGGCTTATTGCGATGTTGTATTACCGAGTGGGCCCTGAGATACCTCTCCGTCACACGGAGTAACAAATCTCAGTCTTGATCCATGCCAACTCAACAAACACCCTCGGAGATACCTGTAGAGCACTTTTATAGTCACCCAGTTATGTCGCGACGTTTGATACACACAAGGTACTCCTCCGATGTCAGTGAGTTGCATGATCTCATGGTCATAGGAACACATACTTTGACATGCAGAAAACAGTAGCAACAAACTGACACGATCATATGCTATGTTTGCAGTTTGGGTCTTGTCCATCACATCATTCTCCTAATGATGTGATCCCGTTATCAAATGACATCACATGTCAATGGCTATGAAACCTTGACCATCTTTGATCAACGAGCTAGTCCATTACAGGCATACTAGGGACATGGTTTTGTCTACGTATCCACACATGCATCTAAGTCTCCGATCAATACAATTATAGCATGGATAATGAACGATTATCATGACCACGGAAATATGATAATAACTAATTTATTATTGCCTCTAGGGCATATTTCCAACAGTCTCCCACTTGCACTAGAGTCAATAATCTAGTTCACATCACCATGTGATTTGCATTGTTATGAATCTAACACCCAATGAGTTCTGGGGCTCGATCATGCTTTGCATGTGAGAGAGGTCTTATAGTCAACAGGTCTGCGACATTCAGATCTGTGTGTACTTTGCAAATTTCTATGTCAAACCGTAAACACTGCTACCACACTCCACTTGGTACTATTCCAAATGGCTTCTCCACTATACGTATCCAGACTGCTACTTCGAGTCATCCGGATTGGTGTTAAAGCTTGCATCGACGTAACTCTTTACGATGAACTCTTTATCACCTCCATCATCGAGAAACATCTCCTTAGTCTTTTAGTTACTAAGGACAATCTTGACCGCTGTCCAGTGCTCCATTCCAGGATCACTTTGAAACCTTCTGGCCATACTTATGGCAAGGCTGACATCGGGTCTTGTGCACAGCATTTGCATACATGATAGAGCCTATGGCTGAAGCATAGGTGATGACACTCATCTTTTCTCTATCTTCTACAGTCACTGGGCATTGAGTCTTACTCAACTTTATACCTTACAAATTAGGCGAGAACTCTTTCTCTGACTGATCCATTTTGAACTCTTTCAAAATCTTGTCAAGGTATGTACTCATTGAAAGTCTCATCAAGTATCTTGGTCTATCTCTATAGATCTTGATGCTCAACAATTAGGTAGCTTTATCCAGGTCTTCCTTTGAAAAACTCTTTTCAAACAACTGTTTATGCTCTCCAGAAATTCTACATCATTTCCGAATAGCAATATGTCATCCACATATACTTATCAGAAACTCTATAATGCTCCGACTCACTTTATTGCAAATACAAGTTTCTCGTAAACTTTGTATAGACTCAAAAACTTTGATCACCTCATCAAAGTGTATATTCCAACTCCGAGATGCTTGCTTCAGTTCATAGAAGAATCACTGAAGCTCACACACCTTTTAGCATCCTTAGGACTGACAAAACCTTCTGGTTGCATCTCATACAACCTTTCCTTAAGGAAGGAAACGATGTTTTGGCATCCATCTGCCAGATTTCATAATTGAAAAATGCAGCAACTGCTAACATAATTCCAACAGACTTTAGCATCGCTACGAGTGAGAAAGTCTCATCGTAGTCAACTCCTTGAACTTGTCGTAAACTATTTTGCAACAAGTCGAGCTTTACAAATGGTAACATTTACCATTAAAGATCCATTTGTACTTTAATGACCAGCCGTCCAACAAGCAAGTCCACCAAAGTCTATACTTGGTTTTCATACATGGATCCTTTCTCGGATTTCATGGCCTCTAACCATTTGTTGGTTTCCGGGCCCATCATCGCTTCTCCATAGTTCGTAGGTTCATCGTTGTCCAACAACATGACCTTCAAGATAGAGTTGTCATACCGCTTAGTAGCAGTACATGTCCTTGTCGACCTATGAAGTTTGATAGTAACTTGATCCTAAGCTTCATGATCATCATCATTAACTTCCTCTTCAACTGACATAGGCTTCACAGAAACATCTTTTTGTGCTGCGCCACTTTCTGGTTGAAGTAAGGGTTCAATAACCTCATCAAGTTCTATTTTCCTCGTAGGTCGATAGTAACTTGATCCGAAGCTTCATGATCATCATCATTAACTTCCTCTTCAACTGACGTAGGCTTCACAGAAACATCTTTCTACGTTGCGCTACTTTTTGGTTGAAGCAGAGGTTTCAACAACCTCATCAAGTTCTATCCTCCTCCCACTCAACTCTTTCAAGAGAAACCCTTTCTCGAGAAAGGACCCAATTTTAGCAACAAACATTTTATGCTTGGATCTGAGATAGAAGGTTCACCCAACTGTTCTTAGGGTATTCTATGAAGATGCATTTGTCCGCTTTGGGTTCGAGCTCATTAGGTGAAACATTTTCCACACATGCGTCACAACCCCAAACATTAAGAAATGACAGGTTAGGTTTCTATCAAACCATAGTTCACACGGTGTCATCTCAACGGATTTAGATGGTGCCCTATTTAAAGTGAATGTAGTTGTCTCTAATGCATAACCCCAAAATTACAGTAACAAAACGATAAGAGAGATCATAGCATGCACCATATCCAATAGAGTACGACTATGACGTTCGGACACACCATCACTCTATGGTGTTCCAGCTAGCGTGAGTTGTAAAACAACTTTCACATTGTCTAAAGTTGTATGCCAAACTCGTAACTCAGATATTCACCTTCACGATCATATCACAAACATTTTTATCTTCTTGTCACGATGATCTTAAACTTCACTCTGAATTTCCTTGAACCTTTCATATGATTCAGACTTGTGTTTCATTAAGTAAATATACACTATATCTACGCAAATCATCAGTGAAGGTAAGAAAATAATGATATCCACCGCACGCTACAAGACTCATTGGAGTGCATACATCAACATGTATTATTTCCAATAAATCACTTGCCCGCTTCATCAAAACAGAAAACGGGGTCTTTAGTCATCTTGACCAAGAGGCATGGTTCGCATGTCTCAACCGATTCGAGATCGAATGAGTCCAAAGATCCATCAGCATGGAGTTTCTTCATGCGTTTTATACCAATATGACATTTAGCGGCAGTGCCACAAGTATGTGGTACTATTATTATTAACTTTGTATATCTTTGGCATCAATGTTATGAACATGTGTATTACTACGATCAAGTTTCAACATACCATTCTTACTGGGTGCATGACCGTTGAAGGTATTATTCATGTAAATAGAATAACCATTATTCTCTAACTTAAATGAATAACCGTGTTGCAATGAACATGATCTAATCACGTTCATGCTCAACGCAAAACACCAAATAACATTTATTTAGGTTCGTCACTAATCTCGAAGGTAGAGAAAGCATGTGATGTTGATCACATCAACCTTGGAAACATTTCCAACACACATCGTCACCTCACACTTAGCTAGTTCTCCGTTTATTCCGTAGCCTTTATTTCGAGTTACTAACATTTAGCAACCAAACCGGTATCCAATACCCAGGTGCTACTAGGAGTACAAGCAAGGTACACATCAATAACACGTATATCAAATATACTTCTGTCCGCGTTGCCAGCCTTCTTATCTACCAAGTATCTAGGGTTGTTCCACTTCAGCGACCTCTCTCCTCATAATTGAAGCACTTAGTCTCGGGTTTGGGTTCAACTTTGGGTTGCTTCACTGGAGCAGCAACTGACTTGCCATCCATGAAGTTTCCCACCTTGCCCTTGCCCTTCTCGAAACTAGTGGTTATACTAACCATCAACACTTGATGCTCCTTCTTGATTTTTACCTTCGCGGTGTCAAACATCGCGAATAGCTCAGGGATTATTAATTCTATCCCTGGCATTTTATAGTTCATCACCAAGTTCTAGTAGCTTAGTGAAAGTGACTTGGAGAGCTATATCAATCACTATCTTATCTGGAAGATGAACTCCCACTCGATTCAAGCGATTGTAGCACCCAGACAATCTGGGCACATGCTCAACGATTGAGCTATTCTCGTTCATCTTGTAGGCAAAGAATCTTCTTGGAGATCTCATATCTCGCAACACGGGCATGAGTCTAAGATCCTAATTTCAGCTCTTAGAACATCTCATATGTTCCGTGACGTTCAAAATGTTTCGGAGCCTCAATTCTAAGCTGTAATGCATGATGCACTAAACTATCAAGTAGTCATCAGAACGTGCCTGTCAGATGTTCACAACATCTACAGACGATGCTAGAGGGGTTGGCGCACCGAGCGGTGCATTAAGGACATAAGCCTTCTGTGCAGCAACGAGGACAATCCTCAGATCATGGAGCCAGTCCGCAATATTGCTACCATCATCTTTCAACTCTATTTCTCTAGGAACATATAAAAATTCAAGGGAGCTACAGCGCGAGCAAGTAATCTACAACATAATTTGCAAAGACACTACTAACTATGTTCATGATAATGAGTTCAATTAATCATATTACTTAAGAACTCACACTCAAATTGACATCCCTCCGGTCATTCGAGTGATACATGATCCAAATTCACCAACTCAAGTCCGATCATCACGTGAGTTGAGGTGGTTACAATGGTGAACATCATTATGTTGATCATATCTACTATATGACTCATGTTCGACCTTTCGGTCTCTTGTGTTCCGAGGCCATGTCTGTACATGCTAGGCTCGTCAAGTTTAACCCGAGTGTTCCGCATGTGCAACACTGGCTTGCACCCGTTGTATGTGAACGTAGAGTTTATCACACCCGATCATCATGTGGTGTCTCAACACGACGAACTTTCACAACGGTGCACACTCGGGGAGAACACAATTCATCTTGAAATTTAAGTGAGGGATCACCTTATAATGCTACCGTTGTCCTAAGCAAAACAAGGTGCATAAAAGGATTAACATCACATGCAAATCATAAGTGACATGATATGGCCATGAACTTGTGCTTTTGATCTCCATCTTGAAAGCATCGGCATGATCTCCATCGTCACCGGCACGACACCATGATCTCCATCATCTTGATATCCATCAACGTGTTTCCATCGGGGTTGTCATGCTCTGCATGCTTCTACTACTATTGCTACCGTTTAGCGATAAAGTAAAGCATTACATAACGCTTAATGATTGACACGCAGGTCATACAATAATTAAAGACAACCCTATGGCTCCTGCCGGTTGCCGTACTCATCGACATGCAAGTTGAGAAATTCTATACATCACATGATCATCTCATACATCACATATATCACATCATGTAATTGGCCATATCACATCACAACATGCCCCTGCAAAAACAAGTTAGACGTCCTCTAATTGTTGTTGCATGTTTTATGTGGCTTCTACGGGTATCTAGCAAGAACAATTCTCATCTACGCAAAAACCACAACGATGATACACTAGTTGCTTTTCAACCTTCTCAAGGACCGCCTTTGTCGAATCCGATCCAACTAAAGTGAGAGAAACTACCACCCGCAAGCCATCTAGGCAACAAGTTGCGTCAAGGGAACCGGTCTCTCGTAAGCGTACGAGTAATGTTGGTCCGGGCCACTTCATCTCACAATACCGCTGAACCAAAATCCGACCAAGCGAGGAAGCAATCTAAGCATCAACGCCCACAAACCTTTTGTGTTCTACTCGAGATCTCATCTACACATAGACCTAGCTCATGATGCCACTGTTGGAGAACGTTGCATGGGAAACAAAAATTTTCCTATGCACACGCGAGATCTATCCATGGTGATGAGCATCTACGAGAGGGAGAGTGGATCTACATACCCTTGTAGATCGCTAAGCAGGAAGCGTTAAGAAACGCGGTTGGCGTAGTCGAACATCTTCGCGATCCAAATCGTCGAGCGTCCCGCGATCACATCACGATCCGTCCTGCGATCCAATCATGATCTGCCCCACGAACTCATCACGATCCGTCCCACGATGTCATCATGATCCGTCCTGCGATCTCATCACGATCCGTCCCGTGAACTCATCACGAACCGTCTCGCGATCTTGTTCACGGTCCTTCCGATCTAGCGCCGAACAGACGGCACCTCCGCGTTCAGCACACGTGCAACTTGATGACGATCTCCACCGTCTTGATCCAGCAAGAGGAAGTGGAGAGGGAGAAGAGTTCACCGGCGGCGTGACGGTGCTCCGGTGATGGTGGTGGAGCAATTCCGGTAGGGCTTCGCCTAAGCGCTGCAGAAATCCGATCTAGAGGAGAAACTATGCACTAGAGGAACGGGCAGCACGTGGCTAAAATCTGGTGCCAAAAACCCTAAAACCTCTAGTATATATAAGAGGAAGAGAGGAGGAGGCTTGGACCTCAAAGGGCCAGCAATTGGGTCGGCCAAATCAAGTGGGAGAGGTGGAATCCACCTCCAATCCTAGTAGGACTAGGATTCACCCTATTTTTGCCTTTTTCCACCTTTTTCTCTTTGGGCTTTTCTTCCCAGCCGCATGGGCCTTGTGTGGGACTTCCACCAGCCCACAAAGGGCTGGTATTTACTCTCCCACAGCCCATGTAGCCTTTTGGGTCGAAATACCCCTCCCGATGGTCTCCCGGTACACTACCGGCACTCCCGGTACACTACCGATGAGCCCGAAACTTTTCCGACGACCAAAATAGGACTTCCTATATATGAATCTTTACCTCCGGACCATTCCGGAGCTCCTCGTGACGTACGGGATCTCATCCGGGACTCCGAACAACCTTCGTTCACCATCATACATAACTCTATACTACCAAAACGTCACCAAACCTTAAGTGTGCAGACCCTGCGGGTTCGAGAACTATGTAGACATGACCGAGACACCTCTACGGTCAATAACCAATGCGGGACTTGGATGTCCACATTGGTTCCTACATATTTTACAAAGATCTTTATCGGGCGAACCTCTATGTCAAGGATTCAGTTAATCCCGTATGATGTTCCCTTTGTTCTTCGGTATGTTACTTGCCCGAGATTCGATCGTCGGTATCTCCATACCTAGTTCAACCTCGTTACCGGCAAGTCTCTTTACTCGTTCCGTAATACAAGATCCCGTGACTAACACTTAGTCACATTGCTTGCAAGGCTTATTGCGATGTTGTATTACCGAGTGGGCCCTAAGATACCTCTCCGTCACACGGGGTAACAAATCCCAGTCTTTATCCATGCCAACTCAACAGACACCCTCGGAGATACCTGTAGAGCACTTTTATAGTCACCCAGTTACGTTGCGACGTTTGATACACACAAGGTACTCCTCCGATGTCAGTGAGTTGCATGATCTCATGGTCATAGGAACACATACTTTGACATGCAGAAAACAGTAGCAACAAACTGACACGATCATATGCTATGTTTGTAGTTTGGGTCTTGTCCATCACATCATTCTCCTAATGATGTGATCCCATTATCAAATGACATCACATGTCAATGGCTAGGAAACCTTGACCATCTTTGATCAACGAGCTTGTCAATTAGAGGCATACTAGGGACATGGTTTTGTCTATGTATCCACACATGCATCTAAGTCTCCGATCAATACAATTATAGCATGGATAATAAACGATTATCATGAATAAGGAAATATGATAATAACTAATTTATTATTGCCTCTAGGGCATATTTCCAACAGTACTACCATTAGAAGTGGAACACCCGTGGCCTACAACTGCCCCACTACCGCTGATGTGAAGAAGTCCATGCTGACTCCGACGGTATGGACCACGACACTAGAGAGCAGAAATACTGTAGAAGCGGTACACTGCAGCCAGGTATGATACTACTACCCAAGCATAACTATGGCTAGGGGCAACGATACTACCGCTAGTGATAGTGGTACTACCACTAGGGTGCCATCACAAGCCCACACAGATGAATTGTTGGAGCTCCAAGTTCCCGGGAGAGGAAGTGGGTGCAAAGAAAATATGTATGTGTTGGTTCCATCCAACCTTTCATATGCGGACCACCTGTTCATAGTATGGATTTCCTATGAGTCAAATACCACCAAAAAAGAATCGTTGGAAAGAACCGTCCTCACACCATATCACCGGGGGGAGAAATAACATTCGTGTGCGATCTAATGTAATCTATGAAATACTCAAGGCACACGATTAGTCCGTAAAACATAGTGTCATCAATCACCAAAACCACTAAGGAAGAAATATGCCCCCCAACACCCAATTTATTGCAGGTCGCTCCACATTGCTGTTCAATTTCTTCTCGGATTTAGCTTTCTCCAAACAAATCAAGCAGAGATCTTTTCACAAAACCAAGGGTCATAGCCAGATTCTTAGGGATACATTGCATATTTTGTAGAAGATTCTCCTCACCCTCATCAGAGTCAGCCATTTCAGACTTACTTACTTGCTCATAGAAACAGTCCATGTGAGCAGATAAAGAGCTGTCACGATCATGCTCAATAGAAAAGATGTTGCCACAAGGCAAGTGGCTTTACATTCGAAGTTATCTAGCACCACATGGGGTTTGGAATGGGATTTGGCTCTCGTTTCATCAATAAACTATGTATATTTGAAATCAAGAAGATTGAAAGGGTGGAACTCAACTTCAGAAACAACTGACTTTTGCTTGAATTTGGATCCCACGGAGGCAATACCTTTCTTAAGAAAGTTAGCTTCATCAAGCTCATCTATAGGTTCATCACATCATCATCCATTTTATCCGTGTGAGAGATGTTAGGATTCATCTCCACATCTTCCCCATGGCTCTTGTCATTATCAGGATTATCATCATCATCAACATGATCCTCTCCCACCTGATCAAAACCCTCAACAATAAAGAAAAATGATATAATGATGAGAACATTGCTACTTTGGATACGGCAAAAAATAATGTATATACGCATATTTGTGAGATGATTTCTGAAAAATATGTAATGTTTTGTTTATGTTATCTAGAACAAAAATACTTCACCTATTTTTATTTGATGCCTAATTGCAGATTTACCGGACACTTGTACAAACCGCATGTGAAGATAAAGAAAATAAACGATTATGTGCTTTCCAAGAATTCGTCTCACGTCACTTTTGGTCCAAAAGAAGTTAAGAGACCAGCTCTCCCACGTTTCAGACTCGGATTCAGACTACAAAGACATACCTGAATTCAAATGCTTACAACTTCCGCATCGGGATCCAAACTTGGTGAATCCTGTTTATGTTGGAAATCTTATATCGTGTATTTTCCAACACAATCATATTCACCTTAAAAATTTCTTCCAAGCGCAGAGATAAAGCAAAAATGATGTGATGCTTTTGTAGAATTCGAGCCAAAAATCCAAGTAAAAGATGTTGCGTCACTTCCACTTGGGTCCATGGAGATTGTACCACCTAGAGTTAGGTTTTAGCTACCTTGAGGCGTGCTTCCACTCCCTTGACTACCACCCCTTAGTCATATATAAGAAAATCAATCTAGTAGCGTTTTTTCGGGTTTTGTTTACTTTAAAGTTAGCCATTGAAACTTTTTATACTTCGTTGTGTCCAATGACAAGGCCAAGACCGCTATGGGAACCTCGGTTTTAACAAACTTCATCTATATTCGCAATATTGATATTGCTTTTTTATCATAATTCTTGCTCGTTCTTCGATTGCATGCGGAGACTAGACCTTCGTGATCAGGTTGATCGTGCTTCCAGCATCATCTATAAACTTTAGGATATCGGTCTAGTGTTTGCTAAGGCACAACATTGTGCATGTTTGTAGTATGATTGTCAAAGTCATCTTCACCAAATCGATAACTACCTCTCATCAAAAGATCAGAACACCCGTGCTCTATCATATATAGTTTATTTTTCATCTCCAACAATCTCTAAATGAATTTTTAGTGGGGTCTCTACAGGCAGCTTTCACTCTGACTAACTTGTAGAAGCTTTTGAAAACCCCCATTCCAATCGACATCCACTATACCAAAACAACATGCTACTTAGGAAAATACTTTCCAGGCACACCACTTTGAAGGGATCCCCTCAATTTGCACCCAAGCTTCAGTTAACTCTCCAAAAGGAACAACAATACCAGTCCACTCACGGATCTTGACAGTGACACCTTAGGAAGATCAAAAATAGGGAAAACCAGTCAGGTCCCCACATTCTTCCAAGGGGGGACCTCAAAAGGAATTTCTTACCACTAAATTCTCTCATCTGCAAGGTCATTCTTTATGTTTGCAAAAGATCCTATTCAACTAAACTAACATATTTCAGACACGAACAAGACCCGCCACCATTGCCGACGGGCACACCCTCCTGGGCTGAGCTCTGTGACCAGACCTCCTGGCCATGGATTACAGTGGGATTGAGGTCAAAGAGAGGCGGCGCAGGCGTAGAAATTGAAATGTTTTCTTTCCAACGTTCGTTTCAGGCAAGTCACCACCGAGACAAGTGTCAAAAGAGACGTCATCGAGAGCTAGGGTGAAAAGTAAAACTTGCAATCTCGCCCACTGGTCCAGCGGCGACAAACTTGTGTCTTTTCCTTGTTGAAGATGTTGAACTTGTGTCCATTTGCTCCCCTTGATTGGCTGGACCTAGTGACTTGGATGAAAATCTTTGTCTTGCGTTCACATGTTGGATCCTGTGACTATGGCACTTCCTCCTTGAAGCCATTGCCACGGATGAGTTGTGAGTTAGTCGTATTTGGTCGTATTCTTATTCTATTGTTGTCTACTTCATGTACTCCGTTGCCTTAAATTTTCTTTCATAATTTACTATAATGCTAAAAATCTGACTTCGGATTTTTAAGCATGGCAATTGGACGTTTTATGGCGAATTTAGTTGACTTGAGGACGGCAAAGTTAGTTTACAAGCATGGTAATTTTATATGAAAAATAAATTGGGCTGGATTTGCAATGTTTGCCAACTAATTTGCCATCCTCGACAAACGTAAATTACCAAAAAAATGTTTGATTTGCCATGGTTAAAAATCTAACATCATAATGGTAGTGGAGTCCTAAATTTACTATCGAGAATCCGAGGAAGCAGAGGCTATAGGTTTAGCCTTCCTTTTGAAAAAAGAATTGCAAATAGTTTGAACCCATCTATTTTGTAAAGAAGATACTCTGAGCTGGTCGTCATCTTTGTATATTTCCCTGTTCCATTGGTTGATCTTGCGCTATCACACTAAATCAATATGTATAATCTACCAATTCTAGTAAGGTGAGCTTCTAACTCCACTCCAGTTTAACTACTTTTCTTCGCACATCCTCTTCCCGTGCGGCCATCTCCCTCGCCTCCTCGGCGGTGAACGGCGGCGGCAGCGTGCACGGCTCGTATCCGGCCACATACATCTCCCTGGACTCCATCATGAACTCCCTGTCGCGGCCTTGGGCGGAGCAGGCCATGGACTCGGGGCAGAGCTCCACAGCGTTCTCCGGCACGGTGGGCTTGTACCGGAGCAGAGCAGCGTACTGGGTGAGCACGTGCAGCATGTAGTCGTAAACGTAATCCATGCTCATCTCCTCCCTCGCGAACCCGCTGCCCTCCTTGCCCATGCGCTGGGCCAGCGCCGGATGAGCGTTTCCCCAATCGACGGCGAACTTGACGGCGCGACACTTGTGCGCGGGGTCGATGGGCCAGTAGTGGCGGCCGGCGACGAGTCCCCGGGAGAAGAAGTCCTCGAAGGGCGTGTCGATGGCCAGCATCGGCGAGTCGCATGCGAGAATGTACTTCTCACTCACCGACCACGACCGCCCCTGCACGTAGATCTTGTACCTGTACCGGCACTGCTCCGCCAGGTTGGAGCCCTTGAACCCGTTCCGGTTGGCGGCGCCCCAGTCCAGCGCGAACAGCCGCGCGTTCCAGTCTCTGCCGGCGGCGGAGTCGTTGTTGCAGCGGAAGAGGTCGCGGCGCGCTTCCGACACGTCGCGGTTGCCCTTCCAGAACGCGTAGGGCTCCCTGTCCGGCCAGGGGAGCCGCGCGTTCTCCTTGGCGATCTCCTCCATGAGCGGCCCCCAGGGGCGGATGTTGACCTCCGGCCAGCCCCAGAAGGACCAGTCCGGGAAGAGGACCTCGAGCGAGGTGCCGTCCTTGCAGTACCGGAAAAGCGGCGGCGCGACGGAGGTGTCCCGGTAGTCGGCGGCGCGCAGCTCCGGCATGTCCTCGCAGTTGAACATCAGGTCGAGGTCCGGGACGCGGCCCGGGTAGCGGGCGAGCAGCTGCGCGATCCCCCACTGCGTGAACAGGTCCCGCGTCTGGAACACGCGGTGGTACGTCTCCACGTACGCGCGCCCGGAGACCACCGTCAACCGGAACGCCGCGTTCGGCCGGCCGCGCTCCACCGCCTCCCTGGTGATCCCCTTCTCGCGCCACGGCTCAAGGTCCGAGTGGATGTGCCTGAAGTAGTCCGGGCACGAAGGCGGCGGCGGCACGGGTCGTTCCGGCGCCGCTGGAGATGGTGATGCGGCCGGTGGTGGCATTCCTCCGCCGGAGCGACGGCATATTGGCGTAGACGACGATGACGTCCCGTTGCCGCAGCTGAAGGGTATGGGCACGGGCGGTGATGAGCGTTGGCGGCGAGGAGGATGGCGCCAACGACGGCTCGTGCCGCCGGTGCCGGTGCCGGTGCCCCGCAGGAACGACTGGCCGATCGTTTCAGCACGCATGTACAAGAGCAGAGGGATCAGTACAACACATTGTAGCAGTACGAGAAATTTTAGGATGCTCCGAGTTAATATGAACCGTCTATTTCGCGTCATCCGATGGCTTGCATTACTATTGCCTCTTGACGAAAGGTGAGATAGGAACAACAATCCTATAGGGTAAGAATACAGACAACAATCCTATAGGGTTATTATATCGACTTCCCTTTTTACAGATAAGGAACGAAATTATTTGTGTCATTAAAGCATTGTGCGACGTACGGAAATATATCATGCATAGTTTTAAAATTTCCATGTTGTTCTTCTACATGTCATGCTCCCTGCCATTGTTATTGTTCTCGAGCGTGAGATGTGATTGGGCTAATAAAGGAAGTATATGTGGATAGTGAACAGACGTGCCATTTTTATCATGCAAAAAATATAAATTTGGTGTTCATGTAGTGAGAAAACGAAGCTAATTCTTGATTATTTTTTCAACTTAGGATCAAAATCCAAGTATTCACTTAAATATCATCGGAGAAAAACTTCGAGGTAGAAAATAAATTTAATTTATATGAAACAAAATACCGACACAGACAATAGTATCTCATTGATCTTACGCCGAGATTTGTGTGAGTATTTCTTTTTTTCTTTTTCTTTTTTCGTACTTAATTGAGTCATTTAGATATGCAATAATTAAGGCACATCTAGATGTGTGTTACCAAAGCTTTATACAATATAAATCTTCCTAACATGGAAATATTGACATGGGTTAACCTGTGACAATAGGATCGATTAAATATGCATTAACAACGATAGGAGATTAGTGTAGAAGTTTGTATCCCCTTTCCGCAAAAAGAAAAAAAAATGTATCCCTTAGAAATTTGTGATGAACAAAATTTGTGATTAATATAGTATTAAGGATGGCCTATTATATATGGAAGCCATGTGTGCATATTTGGTATCCAACATAAAATCAATAGTTCATCAGATAATTGGAAGGGGAAGATAAAGAAAGCCCTTAAACATTCCTTTTTCACCACTAGTTACCATAATGAGAATATTACGTGTCCTCAAATGTAACATTTCTCTTACCTGACCATCTTCAAAGAGCTCATCTTGTTGTATTGGTTACGAAATTCATTTGCTTAATCTAGGAGTAGTTCGTATGTAACCAAATTTTAGCTAGCTAGGCGTGCTTAATTACTTTGCTTTTCAGCCTACATGCTTTTTTTAATCACGAATTTGTGTTCTGATTGAAGACATGATATTATCTTATCTTGCTAAGTGCAAACCATCGACCACAGTAAGTCTGCAGAACGTAGCCATCAGCTGATGGACTGAAAAGTCGAAGCAATTAAAGAGGCAATTTCCACGGCGACGCGAGACTTCTACGTGTCCTCCTGTAGTTAACCAAGGACGTGAGTACGATGTTACGTATGAACATGGCCACTAGAATCAGAACCTTACTACTCCTACTGGAATATCTTCTGTGAAGCCAAACTAGACACGTCGTCCTCCAATCCTGTGGTGGCGTACGGTGTACTGCTGCTAGGTTTGCCCATTCCTCGTACTAATCAGGGATTCAGGGGTCATCTTTACCATATGTAGTTCACATGAATTGGCCGTCAAGGGCTGCTGTTTTTGGCACTTCGTCTTGCAAGTGGGGGGAACATGTGGACCCAGGATTAATGTCCGATCGCTTGCTGATTGATCTAGCAGGTCAGTGGTAATAAGTGGCAGTGGTTCAAGGGAAGCTGATTTTGACTGCAACTATGAGATTTCCTAGCACTTGCGGATGATGTACACCCTCCCTGTGCACGTTTTCTGATAAAGGCACCCATTATATACTTGATGGAACTCTGTTGATTTCACCATCCATTGATCGTTTCCATCGCTCTCATGACTCTTATCACGAAGTCAAGACAATGGACCATATTTTGTGGAACTTCCACGCGTACGTGTGCTGGTACCATTGGAAATCAAATCGCACAAAACTTAGCAAGTATACTATACTAGTCAAAAGATAATTCTACTAGATGGGTTTCTCAATGCATGGGTGGTTAATTTCAGGCAAGAAGTAGCTTAATCATGAATTGATATGTCGAAACGTTGCAAACACACGACTCCACCTGTCAAGAGACTTAGCGATCAGATGATCGCACTGTCGGAATAAGTTGCATGAATTCTACTACTCATACGTGTCTTGTTATTCTTAGCCAATCTGGCACGTATTACGCATGCGACGACTTGGCTGAGACTTAGTTCACTTGCTGCAAAGAAGAATTAGACACCTCACTGTGCATGTCGTCACTTCGATTTCCTAATTAAGAAGTATATATTATAATTACGTCTGGTTATCTGATGACGTAATCTATGGGCACGCGGCGGTTTGAAAAGAAACTCTTGCGGCTTCTCCATCCTTCTTAGCGCTAGCGCTAGAGAAGCAAGTTATGGCTCACAAAGTCAAAACAACGGAATATTTTGTCAGTTTCCATGCCCATGGCCGGGTCATATCTTTCATTCACAGGTACATTTATTCGAGATTCCCTAAAAAAACATTTATTCGAGATTACATTCTTCGCACAAATTTGTTAGTGCTAATACGCAAATATATTCGCATCATTAATTGGTTAGCTTACAGTTGCCCCGGCTTCTGTTAATTGCAGAGATCAAGTTACCAGTAGGCAAAGCCAAAATTAAGAAGAAGAAAATCCTGCTATGCTGACACGTATTGGTATTACTGCTATCATGCGCGTGCACCCCGCGAGGCACTTTCCACGTAAGCACAAATTAAGCTATACACACGTATTACTATCGCAGGCCGACTTCGAACGACTACTTCGTTCATATTCAGCTTTCCCGTCACTGATCGGGATTGACGTTGCCTACAATACGAATTGACTTTTCTACGTGGAATAGATGGTCTGTGTTTTCTACTCCTATGTTCAAAGTCCGTCGTGAAAGTATCCTTTGATAGGAACTGCCTCGCGCTCATTGGTCCAGCGAGCCAGCGATCTCCATGGAGAGCACTGATTTGACTCGTAGCGTGCGATTCCGTTTGCCCGTCGCGAACGGCGTATGGAATAGCAGTACGAGTGCTTGACCTTGGAAACGGTGGAAGAAATATGTCATCATATCTTCACGTATCAATGCACTCCATTTGCTAGCTCCATTTACCAGCGTCAAAATAAGAAAATACTACTAGTAGGTCCATTTACCTCGCGTTAATTCGGAAATGAACGTACGTATGGCTAGCTAGGTTCACTGTGTGGTTAATTCGTATCTGTATGTATGTAAATCCGTAAACCGTGATCGATGCGTTCATTCTAAGATGATAGCACGATGGATCGAAATTGTTGATGAATAATCGCACGCACGCGCGTGGGTCTAACACGATGGAGTGTGCGGTGTACTTACAGCGTCGAGGTCGATCCATCTGGCGCCGGCGAGCAGCGCGAGGAGCAGGAGGCCGCCGATCACCAGCCCCACGGCGCCCTTCGTCGGCGACAGAGCCGGCGTCTTCCACCACGGCTTCGTCGTTGTTGTTGTCGACGACGACGACGATGGCTGGCGTTCAACCATGGGGTCAGCAGCGGCGCCGTCGTCGACGACCTTGCGCGGCGCCTCGCCGTCCACCTGAGGCGGCACCAACGCCGCCCCCTCTTCCTCGTCGCCCGCCGGGATCAGGCCGCAGCTCTTCATCGGCGGGCGATCAAGCTTACGTTAGCTTTGTGCTAGTGGGGCAGCGACTCTATATATCTCCCTCTTTCTCTCTGTGCCGAGTTGTGCATATATAGGTGCACGGTTGCGCAGTCCAGCCAAAACAAATACGCCATACTAATAGTCGTAGTGACATAGTGAGGCAGATGGTTCGATAATCCCTGGTGTCCATGATTCCATTCCGAGCTTCCGTTTCGTCGTGTGGGGCCCTCTCCTCGATCGCAACGTACTGCGTACGTCCAACTGAAAATGAACGCGAGAATTCTGCAATTCATTCGTGGAAAATGAAAACCATTAGCGGGACTCAGAGCACATATGCTATGACATTTCAGCCACAGCTTTGTCCGCCGGATCGAGATGGGTGTGGAATGTTCCCGAGATCCTACACAGCGGCATCCCCGGGTAATCTATACCCTGTCACACGATCTCCCCTCATAAAACCTGACTGGTTTTGGTACTGGGAATAAAGAAAAGGAATAATAGATGTAGTTCTGTACGTTTTAATCAGGGTCGTATGTATTATGTACGTGGCTGGGTCAACAGTCTCTCTAGCTACACGTATGGCGTCCGTCTGCTTAGCCATAGTGATGGAGGTAGGCCAATAGCCCAATACACGTATGCTTCGTGCATGCATGAATCCGTCGGAGAAATTGGTTCGGTCTTCATAGATAGGCACGTGACATCATGGGCCCTAGCAGTTTCAGATTAGGGCACTGCTCTACGCCGGTCCGGGCGAAACTTTCGACCGTCCGCACGCGAAGCCGTCCAATCCGTCAGATCGAATCTAGATTAATCGTCAGATTTGTTCATGCGGCAAAAATTATCGATTGAAGCAAAAATAAATAGCGATGTGTCAAATTTCGGTCACGGTTGCAGCAAAAATATGATTGTAGCAAAAAATATCAACATGCTCGTAGCAAAAAAATGACGCTGATGATGCGTGATAGCAAAACAAAAATGTGGGTCGTAGAAAAACAATCCGATGAACTCGGGTTGCAACTCTGACGTACATGTATGTAACTTTTTTAGTGAACGGTTGTAGCAAAAAATATTATCGGTTGTAGCAAAATTAACATCGGTTGTAGCAAAAAATCAAACGCCGGTTGTAGCGAAAAAATCCGACAAACTCGGGTTGCAACCAAACGTAGATGCAACTTTTTTAATGAACAAATTATAGCAAATGGAAAACGCTTGTAACAAATTTAAACGCCGGTTGCAGCAAATCTGGAAGAAAAATGTTGCGTGACTGGGCCAGCCACCTGTGTGGGTCGCACGCGACTGGCCGAACAGTTCGGCCGGCGCGCCGGCTCCAAACGTTTTCCTTCAAATTACACGCCCAGCATGCCGTATATTCAATGTGTTAGAGCATCTACACCCGGGCATCTCAAATATGTCTTAAACGTCCGGACGGGCCATTCCATCATTGACCGATAAAAAAAATTGACCCAGACGAACACCTCAAATGGGCTTCAGACGCTCGGGCTGACCGACACCCCTCGTATCCAGTCCAAATATGAGGTGAATATGGAGGCGCCCGGGCGCACACGTCACGTCAGACCTGACAGCCTGACCCCACCGCAAATTGCACCAAATCCACCCCTTAGAACTGTCAGATTCATTTGTTCTTTCCTCTCTTCTTCCTCCTCTGTGTCATTTGTCTCGCAGCTCCGCCGCCGTGCGCGTTCCGCAGAAGTTCTTAGTCTCTCTCTCGCGAGCTCCGACAGAGCAGTCCTCTCTCATGTCCTCGCCGTGGACGGACATCGTAGTCGTCCCAAGAGCCATCGCGGTACATCCGGCGCCGCCTTGCGCTTGATGTGTTTGACACATTGTCTCACTGTTTTTTGCGATTAATAGGAAAACGATGGATTTCGATGCTTCGTTCGACGAGGAGTATGGACCGACAGAGCTTGATCAAATTATTCAAGATGAGTTCTTTGATTCCTCGGATTTGGACGAAGAAGTGGGCATGATCATGCTCATGCGCATGCAAGAGGGAATGGACCGGTAAGTAGAGCATATTCTTAATTTCAAGGGCTCAATCAAAGTGAGAAGAGTGAACAATCAGGATAGGGTATCCGGAGCAAAGCTATTGCAGAGGGATTACTTTTCTCTGAACCCAACTTTCCCGGATGATTTATTGTTTTTTGCCATTTTCGCATGCAAAAACCATTGTTTTTGCGCATTATGGATAGGGTGGAGGCAAATGATGACTACTTCAAGCTCATAAGAGATTCCTACGCTCAACTCTCTTTCTCTACCAAGCAGAAGTGCACGTCTACTCTAAAAATGCTTGCACTTGGTACTATTGCAGATGACGTTGGTGAGATGGTCAGGATGGGGGGAGCACATGCGTGAAGACTACTGTCAAGTTTGCTCGTGCTCTGGTGGAGGTGTTTGGATCAGAGTATCTGAGAGAACCAAATGTTCATGACAAGGAGAAGTTATTGGGTATTGGAGAGGACAAAGGGTTTCCAGGAATGCTCAGGTCAATTGAGTGCATGCATTGCCAGTGAAAGAACCGCCCCAAAGGTTTGCAAGGAATGTATCAAGGTCACACCAAAGAGGCCACCATCACACTAGAAGCGGTGGCATCACATGACTTATCAATTTCGCATGCTTTCTTTGGAATGTCGGGTTCTCACAACAACATCAACGTGCTTCATCGATCTTCGGTATTTAGGAGGCCTTGCCATGGGGAATCTCCGTCGTGCAACTACACAGTCAATGCTGAGACTACAACATGGGATACCATCATGCCGATGGCATCTACCCTCAGTGGGCAGCGTTTGTGAAGACCATATCCGAACGGTGTGGCAAAAAACAAAGCCACTTTTCAACAATGTTGGAAGCGGATAGGAAGGATGTGGAGAGGGCATTTGATGTGCTTCAAGCTCGTTGGGGATTGTTCATGGGGCTGTAATGATGTGGGAATCAGAAACTGTATGGTAGCTCATGACATGTTGTAATATTTTGCACAATATGATTGTCGAGGATAAGGGTGATGGTATAGCCCAAAACAATAATTTTGAAGCACCTCGAGAACAAGTTGAAATCCCGATAGATCAAGATGCGGCTCGGCTTATGAACTTTCTGCAGATGCATGAAAGACTTCGAGATCATTATGTGCACGCGCAACTACTCAATGATCTTGTGAAGCATATGTGAACCCACAATGAAAACAAACAAGCGGATGTTTGATTGTGCACTTAAAATAAATTTTACGTAAACAATATTTATGTTCGATACCAACAATTGTTATTTACGTGCAACAACAGTTTGTGTGATCGACATGCATGGTTTTGCATGAATTTGAGAGACCGGATTTGAGATATATGGATATGGGGAGCGAAATATGAGTGGCCGTACGGATGCATTTGCGGGCGTGCCCAGATGCGTCCACAGACATATAGGGGGTCCAAACTTGCCCAGTCCAATTGTAGATGCTCTTAAGAGTCGGACTAAAATTTTCACCAACACCCGATTTTTACCTTTTGTTATATACTTCATGTCCTAATAGTTTTTATGCCATTATATATTTGTATTAATAAAATTGTACTTATCTCTACTTTACAAGTTGGCAATAGTGTGAAAGAGAAATAATCGCATACATCAGACCCCCTCGTTTTCCTCCCCTAGCCCTAGACAGCAAGGGTAAATTGTCCTCCACACTTCCTTAACGAGTCCGTGGATTCACCTACCCTTTACATATCGCTCTGGCTGGTGATGGGGCGAGGAATACCGGTGCCTTCGCTTTGATTAGTAGTTTAACCTATGATTTTTAGTCCTCCCGGGCGCCGCGTTCGGGAGGATGGATGCGCTTCTTTTTTGAGTTTGTCTACCGACTTTTGATCCTGCTTGAGTTTGTCTATCTGGACGTAGTCGACAGAGATCCAACGTAGATTCCTGTTATCACCTTGGAGCGGTGAGGTTAGGTTTCTCGTCATGTGACGAGATTTGGTGTCAGGTGTTTCAGATCTATGCAAGGATTAAACTACAACAACTGATCTAGGGCGATGGTCCATTGGGGCACATGCACGAAGACTTCCCAGTTGTTGTCGACAAGGTAAAGCCGGCTCCTGTAGAGGAGCGACTATAGTGGTCATTCGGTGGTCTCGAAATCTCGATGTATTTTTTTATTATCTTGAAATGTTTTGTACTTGAACTTACTAGTAGAATGACCGTGCGTTGCCACGGGCTTTTAAAAAACTAAGATGTTTCTCTCAGAGTTAAAATAACCAAGAACTATGCACGAAGCAGCTAACACGCATCTTTTTTTATTGATAATCAGCTAACGCAAGTCATACCATCAAACACAATAATATGTTATTGAAAACTAAAAAAATGTTATTGAACCCAACCCGTAGTTGAATAGTTAAAAGGGTTATGTTACCCATCCATGTGTGTGGTGGTCGTGGTGATGTGCGTACATTGTTGTCCGTATTTTTTAAAACTTTTTGATAGAACATTTTTTATTATCTTACCTTTTCCCAAATTTGAATACGACACTTCATAAAAATCTGGAGTTCATGTCACTATTCTCATTCCTTGGCCATCCGATATTCCGTGGGGAGCTCATTTTAGCCACCGCTAGTTTCTCATAACCTTTTATACAAATGCACACTTTATGATATCTTAACGTTCCGGCCTTCTTGACATGGAGACTCTCCAATGAAAGTATCTGTTTTACCATTAACACTTCTTTATCTGTAGAAGAAACCATCCCTTTTACATAAGTATGACATACACATTTGGTTGCACACTTGCGGAACTTCCAATGAAGTTTCCAGATTTAGTTACAGACCAAGCATCGCATGAGAAAAACTAACAATGATGTGTGCCTGATCATCTTTTCACCATGAAAAAAGGTATTTGGGGAGTCTTGATCATCACTGAAAGTAAGTTGATTGATGCATTGCGAACACGTGTGCTTTTCTAGAAGATAGAGACCAGAGTTGGACAAAGAATTTGAATTGTATGTGTCAGTTTCCTAATTGAGGCCATGAGTTTGAACTGTATGGACAAAGAATTTAAACCGTGGTGTTTCTTCAAGTATGACTGGAATGCAGGTTGTATGGACATGCAGAAATGGCTTTTCAAAGTATGGCTGCAATACAGTTCTAAAACACAACACATATATTATATACCCAGAACATTTGAATTTTTTATGTGGGTACTGGTATTTTGTTAGAACAAGACTAAGGCCCCACAAAACCAGATGAGGTACCAACAATTTCAGTAACATATTAACTCACTGGTGTTATTGCAAGTGATAGCAAAAATTGGTGCCCTAAAAATCGGTAAGCAAACATTACAAAGTAGTCATGATATGTATGAAAAATATTCTGTACATTACAAATATCACCATATATGAATAAAATTAGTTGAAAGTAACTAGACATGTAGGAGATGCTAAATTTGAATCATTAACTACTCAATTTGGTAGATGTTTGGAGTACCACACTTCGGATGTGCTTCACCTACTCATTCCTCAACGAGAACATTGTACACATATATAGAAAGAACCAGCTCAATTTACAAATAGAATATCGCAATATAAAGCATGACACCACATCAATAAATGTATATCATGGGTTCAAACATTCCAGGAGAGAACCTATGGCTATAAGTAATATTTTGATGTTATTGTAACCGAAGAAAGCACACATTAGGTTCATGACAATGGCACCTCTATAAATCCATGATGCACCACAATGCTTTCAAAACCAGTGTTAGTTAGAAAGAACCATACAACTGGAGAAAAATTAGTCGAATATAACTATGAAGTACGCTTTGTCAGAAACTTACTTTCTCGGAATAACTAATTTCAGATTGGTGAATGGTGAAAAATTACTTCAGTAAGCATAATATCCAGACTACCATTGTTATGCTCTCATGGTGAGGCCACCACCATACCTTCATCTCCAGGCCATCGCAACCCCATTGTTCTCTGGACATCACCACCCTCTTTCCATATCCCTTCACCACCATCCGTCGTCGGAGCGCCGCCCTCCCCACATATGCCATTAACACCGTTCATCATCAGGTCGTTGTTGCAGAAAAGACAGAGGGTGAGAAGAATGAGATTTTATCATAACAGAAAGTGCTAGATGTTTGTCAACTTGTGGACCAAAACACAAGATTTGAAATATATCAGAACATTGGCATGTACCCTTTGCATTTCTTCTTATTCAAACCGATGAGTGGGTAAACTGAAATTACAAGAGAGGAAAGTGAAACTGCACATACTTGTCAAAACCCAATACGCCACAAAATTGGAAGATAGAGAGAACAACCATGCCTTCATATGGACATTACAAAGTGAGTTTGGGGTGCGTGGGGGATACTCGTCATTCTGTTTATACATGAATTTTCAACGCTTGCTAGAGTTATCTGGTCACTAGCACTGGGCCTCATAAGTCATAACAACAATTCCTCATGCCTACCCTGCAAATCATCAGTCCAAAACTATAATCATACAAACATAAGAGGAAACAAGGGCAATGACACTGCAACTAATAAAAACCAAGTTAACCTTCTCATTCTCGTTGGTTCCGTTGTAACAGACATACATTACAGTGCCGACCCCGCAGATATAGAGGAGGAAATTGATACGTCTCCAACGTATCTATAATTTTTTATTGTTCCATGCTATTATATTATCATTCTTGAATGTTTTATAATCATTTTATAGCAACTTTATATTGTTTTTTTGGACTAACCTATTGACATAGTGCCTAGTGCCAGCTGCTGTTTTTTGCTTGTTTTTACTTTGCAGAATATCCATATCAAACGAAGTCCAAACATGCTAAAATTTTACAGAGAATTATTTTGGAATATTTGTGATTTTGGGGACGTGGAATCAACGCAAAAAGGAGGCCCACGGCCACCATGAGAAAGCAGGGCACACCTTAGGGCCCACGCGTGTGGTGGTGTATCGTGGCCTCCTCGTAAGTCGGTTGGAGCTCTACTTCGGGTGCAAGGAAGCTTATATCCAGGAAAAACGTGTTAAAATCTCATCGCAATCAGAGTTACGGATATCTGGAATTATAAGAAACGGTTATCGGCCAGAAAATAGGAATGCAAAACAGAAGAGAATAGAGAGGGAGATCCAATGTCGGAGGGGCTCCTGCCCCTCCGCCGCCTTGGAGGCCATGGACTAGAGGGAGAACTCTCCTCCCATCTAGGGGGAAGGACAAGGAAGAAGACGAAGAAGGGGCTATCTCCCCCTCTCTCCCGATGGCGTCAGAACACCGCCGGGGCAAACATCGTGACGATGATCTTCACCAACAACTTCGCCGCCATCAACACCAACTCTCTCCCCCACTATGCAGCGATTTAATACCTCTCTTCCCCATTGTAATCTCTACTTAAACATGATGCTCAACTCCATATATTATTCCTAATGATATGTGGCTATCCTATGATGTTTTAGTAGATCCTTTTTGTCCTATGGGTGAACTAATGATCGTGGTTGGTATGAGTTGTATGTTTTATTTTGGTATTGTCCTATGGTGCCCTCCATGTCATGCAAACGTGAGGGTTACCCATTGTAGGGTGTTGCAATATGTTCTTGATTTGCTTGTGGTGGTTGGGTGAGTGACAGAAGCCCAAACCCGAGTAGGTGGGTTGTTGCGTATGGGAGTAAAAAGGACTTGATACTTAATGTTATGGTTGGGTTTATCTTAATGATCTTTGGTAGTTGAGAATGCTTGCTAGAGTTCCAATCATAAGTGCATATGATCCAAGTACAGAAAGTATGTTAGCTCATGCCTCTTCCTCATATAAAATTGCAATAATGATTACAGGTCTAGTTATCAATTGCCTAGGGACAAATAACTTTCTTGTTTGACAAAAGCTTTCCACTAAACAACTAAATTTTATTATGTTGCAATTTACTCATAATTTTATTCCCGCAAAGTACTTCCAGTTTTATTCGTGCAAACTATACTATCACCTACAAAATAGTTTCATACTTGTTCTAGGTAAAGAAAACGTTAAAGTGTGCGTAGAGTTGTATCGGTGGTCGATGTAAATTGAGGGAATATTTGTTCTACCTTTAGCTCCTCATTGGGTTCGACACTATTATTTATCTAAAAAGGCTACAAACGATCCCCTACACTTGTGGGTTATCAAGACCTTTTTCTGGCGACGTTGTCGGGGAGCAATAGTGTAGTGGTTGATATTCTCGTGTGTGTGCTTGTTTGCTTTATCACTAAGTAACTTTTGTTTTATATTATTAAGTTGTTTTCTATCTTTAGATATGGGTAGGAAACACAAAATACCAAAAAAATAGATGTACTTGCTGCTCCAAATGTTGAGGACCGCTAGTGTTCCGTACTACCGAAGAATATTACTTGGATCATCTTCGATCCATTTGTGCTCGTGCTGAAAAACCAACTAGCTTAGTTGAGGGAAAATCATTAAATGAGGATGATTATTTGGTGTGACACCACTTATCTCAAAAAGGGAAACTTTTGTGGCGTCATATTAATAGTTTGTATTGCTATGCTTTGAATTTATGCGAAATACATGACCCTAAGAAACACCTTTTCTTCCAATGTGAGTTCAAGGATAATGGAATCACATCTTCTTATGCCAAGGGTGTTTATAATTACTATGATATTGAACAAATTGAAGAATTTGTTGCTTTTAAGGGTGCCTATGAAATTGCTTCTTTGATTGAAAAGTATGATGCTACTCTTTACAAATCTGAAAATGTTGCCATACTTAAATACTGGTATGAAAACTATTCTTCGAATGTTTATGTTAAAACAATATTTAGGAATCCTCTGCTGTCCAAGAAGCGACTAATATTTTGTAGGAATATATGGAAGAGGAAGTTCCTGAAATTGTGAGCTCATTAGATGAAAAAGATGAGGAGGAGAGCGAAGAACAAAAGGAGAAAGAGCGTATTAGCTACCCGTGCCCACATTCTAATGAGAGTAAATCTTCAACTCATACATTGTTTAATTTCCCTTCGTTCTTACCAAAGGATGAATGATAATAATTGTATGATCTCGTGGATTCTTTTGACATATCCCTTTTTGATGAACTTGATGCTTGATATGCCTATGGCCAAGATGCCAATATGAATTATGCTTATGGAAATGAACTTTCTATAGTTCCTTATGTTAAGAATGAAATTGTTTCTATTGCACTCATACATGATAGTCCTATTTTCATTTTGAATTCTCCCAACTACACTATATAAGAGAAGTTTGCTCTCATTAAGGATTCTATTGATGGGTTGCGTTTTGCTACTACACATGATCATTTTGATGAATATAATATGCATGTGCTTGCTGATTCTACTTGTAATTATTATGATAGAGGAAATACATCTCCACCTCTTTATTTTTCCAATACGATAAAATTGCATGAAACTGTTTATACTATGCATTGGCCTTTACTTGATGTGCATGAATTGTTCTTTTACGACATGCTGATGCATAGGAAGAGAGATAGACTTCGTCCTTGCATGATATATGTTGCTTTGTGCTCAGTAATAAATTACAAATCATTGTTAATTAATATTGTCTTTGATATACCTTGGGATCCGGGTGGATCCATTACTTGAGCACTTTATGCCTAGCTTCATGGCTTTAAAGAAAGCGCTGCCAGAGAGACAACCCAGAAGTTATAGAGAGTCATTTTAGTCTGTCGAGTGATTTTATAAAGTTTAAAAACAAAAAAAATATAGAGGGTAACCTAAAAATTCACAAAAAGAAAAGTGAAAGTGAGAGAGACGAACATCGTGAAAGTGGGGGAATTCCTTGAACATTGTTCTTGCCCATGGAAACTTTATGAATCTTGAATCACAGAAACTTTTCAACAAAAATAATTATGCCCTTGTACAAATCCATTGTATTATAAAAATAATGTGCCTAGATTTTCCTTTAGGATGATTAGATTGCTTGTTGGTATGTGCGGTGTAAAAACAGAAACTTTGGATGTAATGCGTGAATTTGTATTTTTTACCGGAACGTCAAAAGTTTCTATTTTTTTACAAAGTATTTATATACAATTTTTTTATTTATTCCTAATTTTTCAGAATTTTTAGATTTACAGATGTATGGTCAAAGTTCAGATTACTACAGATTGTCCTGTTTAAGACAGATTCTGTTTTTGATGCATTGTTTTGCTTGTTTTGATGAGACTATCGATTTATCGGTGGTATAAGCCATGGAGAAGTTATAATATAGCAGGGATAATTCAAATATAAAATATTAATGGGTTTTCATCAGTACTTGAAGTAGTAATTCGCTTTATTATACTAATAGATCTCACCCATTTTCTGTTAAGTTTTGTGTGGATGAAGTGTTCAAAGATCGAGGATGTCTTGATATGAGGAGAAGGAGGAGAGCCAAGAGTTCAAGCTTGGGGATTCCCAAGGCACCCCAAGTAAATATCCAAGGAGTCTCTAGTGTCTAAGATTGGGGATGCCCAGAAGGCATCCCATATTTCTTCAACAAGTATTAGTATGTTTTCGCTTTCATTTCATTCATGTGATATGTGTAAATCTTGGAGCACATTTTGTGTTTAGTTTTCATTTTTATTTTATGCACCATGCTGGTATGAGATAGTTCATGGTTGATTTATAGAATTCTCATTGCACTTAACTTATATCTTTTGAGTATGGCTTTCTAGAATGCTTCATGTGCTTCACTTATATCATTTGAAGTTTGGATTGCCTATTTCTGTTCAGAAAGAAAATCATTATTTGTTGAATGATCTTTTGCTTCACTTATATTTATTTGAGCATGGTCTTTTGTAGAAGAAATTCTCTCATGCTTCACTTATATTATTTCGAGAGATGAAAATTTTATGCTCATTGAGGGAGTCCTGGATTAAGGGGTCCTTGGGAGGCCGACCTATTTCTATGGGTCGGACTATGTGGGCCATTTACCGAACACATGATTCATGGAAGACCCCATCCCCAGGATGGAA
Source organism: Hordeum marinum (assembly GCA_022496015.1). NCBI lineage: Eukaryota > Viridiplantae > Streptophyta > Magnoliopsida > Poales > Poaceae > Hordeum > Hordeum marinum. Next base: position 376,880,375 of record CM039678.1, on the reverse strand, counting down.
GCTTCGGGAAACACGGCTTGTACTCCACGTTTGATGTAGAGAATAGGCATGTTTATCTCTTCGGCGTGTAACCGACCATGTGTAAACCCTAGATACCCCCGTGTCTATATAAGCCGGAGGGTTTTAGGTTGTAGATAGAGGACAACTCATCTAGGGTTAGCTATTCGATCTCGAGGTAGATCAACTTTGTAACCCCCCATATCATCAACACAACCAAGCAGGATGTAGGGTATTACCTCCATAGGAGGGCCCGAACCTAGGTAAATCTCTGTCCCCTTTGTCTCCTGATACCATCGGTTCTAGTCTCATAGTTCGGGACCCCCTACCCGAGATACGCCGGTTTTGACATCGACATTGGTGCTTTCAATGAGAGTTCCTCTGTGAGCACTCAAGGGATTGATGTCTTGCCTTGTCATCAACGAAGAGGTCCGCAACATGGACACTGTCATCACACAGACAGATCTTTGCCTTTGGCAGCATTGTGCTGCACACCGACACGACCGGCCATCTAGGCCGGGTCGAGAGCTTTGCCCCTGATCAACAAGTTCGATTCGAGAACCTAGAGTTATCCATGGATTCTCGGGGTGACTAGTCACTGATTGGGCTTGCGGCTTCACTTGCCATGCCCGAAAACTCTAAGGCTTTAACCTCGAGTTCTTTCTTCGGTTACACCAACGGGGTTAGCCACGATGGTGTTCTCGCTCCCGGTTCGGATCCGTCCATAGTGTCGGAAGGCCGGACACTTGTTCATGCCAAACATCCATCTTGGTCGGAAGGATCGGAGGTCGAATCCGAAGGTTCCAAATAGCATGACCTGAGCAAGCCCTCAGCGTTCGACGAAACCCTAGATCGGATCTCGTCGATGGAAATTTCCAACAATTCAGCCTCGATCTATGCTCAGATCGGTTACAGTACGGGTCAGGGCGAATTTTTCGACCCACCCACCACCCACTTGATTGCCACAGTCGAGGATTTAACCAACATGCCGAACTATGCCTCCAAGGAGGCAGAATACATGGACGAAGAGGACTGCGCCCCCACCGCTGTTAACACCGGGCGATGGGCTGCCACCTCTACATATGATGTCTACATGGTGGACACTCCTAATGGTGACAAAACGCCTAATAATGACAGCGATAAGTCGTGTGACGCACTGTCAAGGCACCAGAAACCGCATAAGCGGTCCAAAGGGAAAAAGGGAAGGAAAGCTATTATCGGCACTGGGGATGGAGTTAAATATCTCCCCCTCAAACTTAAGGGGCCAGCCTGGCACTGGCTAAATAGACTCCTCGAGAACTCCCTCGGATGTTGGGAAGACCTGGAGGATGTGTTCCGCTCTAACTTCCAGGGAACCTATATTGGGCCGTCGGAATCCTCCGACTTAAGCAACGTAGTACAAAAGCCCGGAGAGTCTACGCGACAATTCTGGAATCGGTTCTTGACCAAGAAGAACTAGGTTGTCGACTGCCCGGATGCCGAGGCAATAGCCTCTTTTCGGCATAATATTCGAGATGAATGGCTGGCTCGCCAGCTCGGCCAGGATAAACCTTGGACCATGTCCGCCCTTACTTCCTTGATGACTCGCTTTTGTGCTGGTGAAGACAATTGGCTAGCAAGACGCAACCCCAACTCCGAAGATCCTGGAACCTCCAAAGTTCGGGATGGCAACGGGAAACCCAAGTGTAACAAGAAGAAGCGCCAACACAATAGCAGCGATGCCGATGACACAACTATTAATGCCGGCTTCCGCAACTCTCGTCCTGGGCAGGGGAAGAAGCCTCCTAAAGGCAATCACGGTGGACCCACCCCGCTGGAAAAGATCATGGAAATGCCTTGCCAAATCCACGGGACTCAAGAGAAGCCCGCCAACCATACACGCCGCAATTGTTGGGTGTTTAAACAGGTCAGCAAGCTCCCGCCCGGGAATCAAAGCAAGAGCCCCCTCGGTGAGGATGAGGATGAGCCTCGGGGCCCGATTGGTGGTGGCCAAAAGAAATTTCCTCCAGAAGTCAAAATGGTAAACATGATAAAAGCCACCCATATACCTAAGAAGGTGAGGAAGCGCGCCCTTCGAGAGGTTTACAATGTAGAGCCCGTAGCCCCGAAGTATAACCCATGGTCGGCATATCCGATCACTTTTGATCGGCGCGATCACCCGACCAGTATCCGTCAGTGGGTTTGGCCACACTCGTCCTCGAACCCATTATAGATGGATATCACCTCACAAAGGTCCTAATGGACGAAGGAAGTAGCCTTAACCTGAATTACTCAGATACGGTGAAAAAGATGGGCATAGATCCATTACGGATTAAACCCAGTAACACTACCTTTAAAGGAGTGATCCCAGGTGTCGAGGCCCGATGCACGGGCTTCGTGACCTTGGAAGTTGTGTTCGGTTTGCCCGATAACTTACACAACAAAGACTTGATGTTCGACATTGTGCCCTTCATAGAGGTTATCACGCCCTGCTCAGCCAAACAACGTTCCTTCATTTCAACGTTGTCCCGCATTACACATACCTCAAGCTCAAGATGCCTGGTCCCAAAGGGGTCATCACTGTTAACGGCAACACAGAGCGCTCTCTATGAACTGAGGAACATGCGTTGGCCCTGGCGGCCGAATTTAACTACAAAGATGATCGGCAAGTTCTAGCATCTGTCGTAAAGGCACACAAAACTGGGAAGCGAGCTCGGCTTCATCCCGAACTCTCAGAGCCTTCCCCTCCTCTTAAATAGGGACTCGACCCCATCGCACACCCCTAGGACCAGCAAAGTACGTGCCAAGGAAGCACAACTTTGCACTTAAAATTCCATGGGTAGCAGTGAGGAAACAAATGAGGGTGTCCGGCTGGACCCAACCTCTACCATCAACATGTCTTCAGACACAATGTAGGGACCATTCAAAGGCCCGCCAATGGCGTAAAGCTTATCCATAATTCGGCGACTTCTCAAGACCTTGTTTGCAAGATCCGCTCACTGAACAATACTACCTGTCGAGGTGCACCAAAGACCATGAGTAAACTAGCAACATGGCACATCGAGGACACAAGGCCACTAATCGAAGACCCCGGGTACAACCACTCTTGTAATCTCTTTTTTCACATACATGTAAGCAGTTGCTTTGACACTCCGAGTAATAAGAGTTGTTGAGAAAAAATATAGCATCACTTTACATGGTTGTCTGGTTGTCCTTTTTGGCACATATTTTCCTTTTCTCCCTCTTCTCACGAATAGTTCGATATGTTACGACGCAACCAGATAATACACCGGGGGCTCAAAGCTTGCAGACAAATCTCCTTACGTATAGTTTATTATGTGTTCGACGTCTTGGAGTTCACTTTATATGCATCGCTTTCGAACTATGTCTTGGGTCAATTGTTGGGTTGCCCAGCTCCTGTGCTTGCTGATGTCTACTACACAACCTTCTTGTTGTAGACTCATGTTGGGCCTCCAAGCGTAGAGTTTTGTAGGACGGTGGCAATTTCCCCTCAAGTGGATGACCTAAGGTTTATCAATCCGTGGGAGGTGTAGGATGAAGATGGTCTCTCTCAAACAACCCTGCAACCAAATAACAAAGAGTCTCTTGTGTCCCCAACACACCCAATACAATGGTAAATTGTATAGGTGCACTAGTTCGGCAAATAGATGGTGATATAAGTGCAATATGGATGGTAGATATAGTTTTTTGTAATCTGAAAATATAAAAACAGCAAGGTAACAAATAGTAAACGGCAAGGAAAACATTGTATAAATGCTTGGAAACAAGGCCTAGGGTTCATAATTACACTAGTGTAATTTCTCTCAACAATATTGGCATAGTTGAATCATATGTAAATACCTCTCGTGCGACAAAGAGTTCACTCCAAAGTCACAAATAGTGGAGAACTAATGAAGAAATTATTGTAGGGTACAAAACCACCTCAAAGTTATCTTTTCTGATCAATCTTATGAGATGTCCCTATAAGTGTCACAAATAGCCCTAGAGTTCGTACTGAAATAACACCTTAAGATACACATCAACCAAAACCCTAATGTCACCTAGATACTCCATTTTCACCACAATCACCCGTGGGCTTGATTATATGATATGCATCACATAATTTTAGATTCATTATGTTCAATCCAACACAAAGAACTTCAAGGAGTGCCCCAAAGTTTCTATCGGAACGTCAGAACGTGTGTGTTAGTGCATATAGTGCCCCTTAGTGATTTTGGTGTATTGAAGACTTATAGGTGAAGGAACTAATGTGTTTGTGAGTGTACACAGGCTCTATAAGTTGATGAGGAGTTGGATATATTCGGAGATTACCGACCCCTAAAAATGTATGTCTTCAACTAAAGACTCTGGTGAAGACTTTGGTGAAGACTTTGCTGAAGACTTTGGTATTCCCTGAAGACTTTGAAAATGAAGAAGTTGGTGTGACCTTGAAGATATGAACGAGGACTATGAAGCATGAAGACTTTTGTTTTCGTAGTTTCATTTCCTTTATTTGAGTCATAGGAAACACCGTACTGTTAAAGGGGGGCCGAGGTAATACTAAGGAAAATTTCCAATTGATGCTCAACTCCAAAAGCCTCAACCTATCCAATCCTTCGAGTGAAGCCTTTGGAAAATCTCTTGCAGTTCAGTCAAGTTCTTCAGTGACAGAGACAATGTTCTTCTGGTCTCTAATGAAATTGATCTGACTGAGGAGTTAGGATTTCGCCAGTGCGAATTGCCTACAAGTGAGGAACATGATAAGCCTGAGGAATTTCATAGTTCGAAATTCCGACCGTTGCTGCGCTTAGCGCCAGCTATCCCCAATGGCAAATATCCACATAATGGTCATATCATTGGGGGCATTTATGTCTTATCATGTCAGGTTGCACCCTATCTATGAATAGCCACCCCCCACAACCACTAGTTGGTTGGCTGCTTCGAGAGAGAACTGACACTTGTCATTTGAGAGCAACCCACCGTCCGAGGACTTTGAGAGAAAATCATCAATGAGGAAAAACCCAAATCCAAACCACCAAACCCAAAGTGATTGAGCATCACTAAAGAAATTGTTCCTGTGTGGAACTGATGCTTGTTAGCTTTGAGGACTCTATATCCTCCAGACGGTTAGGCGTCATGGTCTAGTGCATCCTGCAGTCAATTGGGGATCACGGAGTGACCTTGGTCTAGAACATCCAGCAGTCAATTATGGATCACCGGGTGACCAGTTTGTGAGGGTTTTGGAAGTCTACCCTGAAGACTTACCACGAGTGTTGGGAGAGGACTTTGTGACCTTAGCTCAAGGAGAATACGATGAGGACTATGTGTCCTGGGACTGTGTGTCCTCTGGTTTAAGTACGAGGCCGCTCCAAACCAGACGTACGACTGTCACAGCAGTTGGAACTGGATCATCAAACCATTGTCTTCATCGAGCTACCTAGTTCTATTTCCTCAACCCCTCTATTCCTCGTATACTTTTTGATGAATTGATCTTTACTAATTGAAGAATTTGATTGAAGACTTTCACAATTTCCTCACCTCAAATTCTTTAAGTTACCTTGTTCCTCACATGCTTATCCTGTATCACGTTACTTGTAATGTGTGCATGTTTCATTTCATCATGATGACTATGTTGTTGCTATGTTTCTCATGCACTTGAGTACTTAATCCGCTGCTAGTTATTCATCACATTTCAAATTCCTCAAGATGAAATTCCTCAAGTGATGAATTTCGATATAACGCACTTTTAATTGGTATCATAGCAAGGTACTCCCTTGTTCTATGTGATTTTGGTTTAACCACCTGGAGTTCTAGTTATGTCGACTGTAGGTATGATCAAGGTTTCCACGGGATGTCCTACCTTTGATGGGATGGACTACCCCTACTGCAAGAACAAGATGCGCATGCATCTTGAAGCTATTGACAATGATCTCTGGTACGTTGTGGAAAATGGTGTTCCCTCTGTTACTCCTATGGTCAACGCTGCTAATTTGAAGAGATTTAAGCAACTCGATTCTCAAGCGAAGAATATCATCTATAGCCATCTGAGCAAAGGCCAGTATGGCAGAGTGAGTGCTTTGGAGTCTGCTAAGCTTATCTGGGATAGGCTATCCAAAGTCAACGAAGGTGTTTCCACTCAACGTGACTCTCGTGTTGATGTTCTTCGCAATCTCTTCAACCGCTTCAAGAGACTTGACAATGAAAATGTTCAGAAAACTTTTGATCGTCTTACTGATATCTCCAATGAGCTTCAAGCACTGGGTGCCACTGATATCACCGACTATGAAGTGGTGAAGAGACTACTAAGATCTCTTGATTCCTCATTCGATACTCTGGCTTTGATGATTCAAGAACATAGAGACTACAAGTCACTTGATCCTGCTGATATTCTTAAGAGACTCGATACTCATGAATTTCAACAAGCTAAGAAGAGAGACCTCTACGGGCCAAGCTATGGAAGATCTCATGCTATGAAGGAAAAAAATTCCTCATCTGAAGGCAAAGATTCTGATAGTAGCCTTGGTGATCCTAAAGAACTAAGTTAGGAGCTAGCAATGCTCGTGAGGAAATTCCAAAAGTTCTCAAGGAGAGGTGGATTTGGAAAGTCATCAAAAGGAGGTTTGAGGAAATTGGATTCCTCAGATGACTACAAGAAAAGAACTTGTCACAAATGCAAGAAATCTGGTCACTTCATCTCTGACTGTCCTCTCTGGGAAAAAGAATCAAAGAAGAAGAAGAAGAAGTAAAAGGACGACAGTTCTGATGACTCGAAGAAAAAGAAGAAATCTTCAAAGTCCTCATCTGCAAAGTCATCATATTCAAAGTCCTCAATGCACAAGAAGAATGGTTCTAGAAAGGCTCAGGCTTCCATTGGCAAGGAAATGGACTTAGAAGAAGAATCTGAAGAATATGAAGAAGAGGAAGAATCTGAGGTGGAATCTGAATCTGGTGTCGCTAGCCTCACTCTCGCTACTGCCTTCGTCAGCAAGTCCATCTTCAATGATGAAGAAAATGACTACTCCAATGACTCTGATGGAGTAAATGATGACTATGATCCTACTTACTGTTTCGTGGCAAAAGGCGTCAAGTCAGTCATAGAATGTCCCAATCTTGATGACATTGAATATCCTAGGTGGAAGGTTCTGATGAAGAAGCATCTAATGTCTATGAACAGTGAGCTATGGACCGTTACAGAACTTGGACTGACTAAACTTTGCAAGATGGCAAATGCTAAGGAAATTCGTAAGTACACTCAACTTGATGCTCAGGTGAGGAACATCATCTGCTCAAGCCTATCAAGCGTCATGTTCAAAGGCATATGTCATATTCAAAATGCCAAGCTCATCTGGGATAGGATCTTGGACATCAGTGAAGGCTATCACACTCGTCAAGACCCCATGTTCATCGAACTCAAGAAAATCCTCAAAACCCAGGAATCAGATCCTGATTCATCTTCCTCACTTTGTATTATGGCAAAAGGTTCCAAGGTACATAAGCATCACTCCTCCTCTGAATCAAGTGGTTGTGAATCTGATGAATATGTGAAACCTAGCTATGCCAAACTTTCTAACATTGCCACTAAGCAACAAAGTGCACTTGAAAAGCATCACAAAATTCTAGAGAAAAGCGATGATCTGTTGAATGAGGAAGTGGATCGGACTCAAACTCTGTCTGATGATCTCAAAAGTCTTCAGAAAAAAGTATGATAACCTTCAGAGTTATCATAATGCGCTCTTAGTCGATCATGAGAACCTTTCTTATGAAGTTCTTCAAAGAAAGCAAGATCTTGAGAAACTAAGGGTGTCACATGAGGATCTCCAAAGGGAAAACGATTCCTTACTGGCTGAACAGATCAGTACCGCTCAGGAAGAGTTTGTTCCACCTTGTTTTAAATGCATCAAACGTGAAACTGCTAATTCTTCACCTGAATGTTCAAATTCTTCTATTGCTGCAAATTCTTCAACAATTCATGTGGTCACAAATTTCTCATCTGAGGATACCACAAGTATCTCTGACGAAAATGCAGGGTTGAAGGAATTGTATGTGACAGACATGTACAAAAGTCTCAAAGGGCATCAAACCCTTTGCGATGTCCTCAAAAATAACATTCTGAACAAGAACCCTAGGAAAGAGGGTATTGCCATTGAGAGGAAACTCAACGCTGATGGATCCTACTGGACACCTGAGCAGTACCCCAAAACCTCATGGGTTGCTGCAAAGGGACCTCCTGTAGATCCATCCACTTTATCTGGCTTTACTTGTGAAACTTCATATTCCTCTGATGAGTCATTTGACTCCAACTACAAATTCTTCAAAAATCAGAAAGGTGAAGTAATTGCTAGATTTGTTGGAACTAACTGCAAGAACGGTTCTCCTATAAAGAAAATCTGGGTTCCCAAGAGCTACCTACAAAATCTTAAAGTGAATGTCCTCACGACACCACTCATGAAGAATATGAACCCTAGATCAACTTCCTCATATGGACCAAAGTCTTCACTTGGACCAAACTCCTCAAATGGTCAAAAATATCATTCTCGTGCTAATGCCTCTGTTTCATAGGGAAAATCTAAGAGCTCTAAATATGTGCATTATTCTTCAAATCATTATGTTCATAAGTCCTCGAATAATTTCTTTGCTTATTCATATGAGTACTCTAACCCTCGACCTGTGAAACGAAGTGCACTTGCTTCAATGCCTCCCTTCTCATATGGTGCTCGCAGAATGATGAACTCTTTGCCACCCCTCCAGATGTGGGTGGTGAACAAATTGAACTAATTTCTTATGCTAGGTCAGGTCTCCAGATGGACTTGAACGTCTGATGAATTTGTTGGAGACCTGAGGAAATGCTTGAAAGGACGCAAGCTAACCATGTAGAAATGAATTCCTCATTTCTCACGTCCTCACACTACTTGCTTACTATCTTGTGTGATGAAATTCTGTCTGATGAAATTAATGTCATATTCTTCACTCTGAAGCATATGAGTTCGTAAGTTGTACTAATTCATCTGCAGGATGAACCTCCAAAAGCTAGTGAGTGGGTCCTTGATAGTGGATGCACAAACCACATGACTGGTGACAAGAATATACTGATGAATTTGCCACTTGCTCCATCTCATCTGAAGCATATCGCTTACGCAGACAAAGGAAAAAAAGCAAGGTATTGGGTCTAGGTAAGGTTGCAATCTCAAAGGACCGAACCATGGATAAGGTGATGTTAGTCGAATCCCTCGGATTCAACCTTATGTCTGTCTCAATGCTTTGTGATCTTGATATGGTTGTCGTATTTGGAAAATATCGGTGTGTTGTCATCATGGAATTGAACAATTCCAAAGTCTTCGAAGGCTTTAGGAGAGGAGACTTGTATATTGTTGATTTCTCTATAGGTCCTCAGCCTGGCACATGCCTACTAGCAAAGCCCTCAGAAGGCTTGTTGTGGCATCGACGACTTGGATATGCTGGTATGAGGAACTTGCACACGCTCGTGAAGAAAAAGCACATCATTGGCATTGAGGGTCTCAAATTCCTCAAGGACCACCTTTGTGGTGCATGTGTGTCTGGGAAGATGACCAGATCCAAGCATCCATCAAAGACAATCATGACCACGACTCGACCCTTTGAATTGCTTCACATGGATCTCTTTGGCCCCACTCATTACTCCACACTAACAAATTCTTCAAGTTTGTATGGCTTTGTCATTGTTGATGATTACTCTCGTTACACTTGGGTGCATATTATTCTATACAAGTCTGAAGAGCAGGATGTCTTCAGACGATTTGTTTCAAGGGCCTCCACTAACTTCAGCATCAAGATCAAGCATATCAGGAGTGATAATGGGACTGAGTTCAAGAACACAAATCTTGATGAATATCTTGATGAACTTGGTATTACTCATGAGTTATCTGCCCCTTATACTCCTTAGCAGAACGGCGCCATGGAGCACAAGAACATGACTCTTGTTGAGATGGCTCGCACCATGCTTGATGAATACAAGACTCCTTGTTGCTTCTGGACTAAGGCAATTGATATTGCATGCCACATCATCAACAGGGTATATCTTCACAAATTCTTCAAGAAGACTTCATATGAACTCATGATTGGCAAGAAACACAATGTAAGTTATCTCAAAGTCTTCGGTGCAAAATGCTGGATTAGAGATCCTCACCATAGTTCTAAATTTGCACCGAAAGTACCTGGAGGTTTTATGCTTGGTTACGGAAAGGACTCGCACACCTACAGAGTCTTCAGCACCTACCACCACAAGGTTGTTGAAACTGTAGATGTGCGGTTCGATGAAACTGATGGCTCACAAAGAGAGCACTTGCCTTATGTGCTAGATGAACAGTCTCCTAAGGAATCCATTAAGCTAAAGGCTGCTGAAGATGTCATACCCACTAAGGAAGTTGTTCTGATGAATGAAGACATTCATGCTGATACACCTGAAGAAAATGGTGCTGATGAAAATCCTCAGCCACGTCAACCTGCTCATCCAAGAGTTGCAAATGAAGTGCAGATTGATAAAATCATCGATGACATAATGCACCAGGTCCCCTCACTCACTCAAGAGCTTCACATTTGACTAACTTTTGTGGGCACTTTGCCTTTGTCTATCATAGAGCCCACCAAAGTTGATGAAGCATTCAAGGAGCCTGAGTGGATTCAAGCTATTCAAGAGGAATTGCATCAATTCAAGCTCAACAACGTGTGGGAACTTGTCAAGCAGACACATCCTCGCAAGCATAACATCATAGGTACCAAGTGGATCTACCACAACAAGCAAGATGATAATGGCCTTGTGGTGAGGAATAAGGCTCGTCTTGTAGCTCAAGGCCACACACAGGTTGAAGGAATTGACTTTGATGAAACTTCTGCACCTGTTGCTAGACTCGAAGCTATTCGCATATTGCTTGCTTATGCTAACCATCATGATATCATCTTATATCAAATAGATGTGAAAAGTGCATTCCTCAATGGTAAGATTGAGGAAGAAGTATATGTTGCTCAACCCCCAGGTTTTGAAGACCCTAAGCATCCTGACAAAGTCTCCAGACTCAACAAGGCGCTCTATGGTCTCAAGCAGGCCCCTCGGGCGTGGTACGACACTCTGAAGATATTACTCATGAAGAAAGGCTTCAAACCCGGTTCACACGACCCAACTCTTTTCACAAAATCCTATGACAATGAATTTCTCATATGTCAAATATACATAGACGATATTATCTTTGGCTATACTGACAAACGATACAGTGACGAATTTGCCTAGATGATGAGTGAAGAATATCAAATGTCTATGATGGGAGAGTTGAAATTCTTCTTAGGTCTTCGAATTCGTCAGCAAGACAATGGCATCTTCATATCTCAAGAGAAATACCTCAAGGATTTTCTGAGGAAATTCGACATGCAAGATTGCAAAGGCGTCAAAACTCCAATGCCTTTAAAAGGGCACCTCTACACTGATGAAAATGGTAAAGATTTCGATCAGAAGGAATATTGCTCCATGATTGGCTCATTATTGTATCTATGTGCATCTAGGCCTGATATTATGCTGAGTGTTTGCATGTGTGCCCGATTCCAAGCAACACCGAAGGAATCACACCATAAGGTTGTGAAACATATTCTTCGATACTTAGCTCACACACCAACGCTTGGATTATGGTATCCCAAGGGCTCAAATCTTCACCTCGTCGGATACTCTAATGCTGACTATGCTGGAGATCGTGTGGATCGCAAGTCAACCTCAGGCACATGTCATTTCCTCGGACGATCCTTAGTCTGTTGGTCCTCGAAGAAGCAGAACTGCGTGTCACTATCTACTGCTGAAGCTGAGTACATTGCTGCTGGTTCATGTTGCACTGAGTTGTTGTGGATGAAGCAAACCCTCAAGGACTATGGCATCAATTTGAAGAATGCGCCTCTCTACTACGACAACGAGAGTGCCATCAAGATTGCTTACAACCCAGTTCAGCATTCCAAGACCAAGCACATCCATATTCGTCATCATTTTCTTCGAGATCATGTACTCAAGGGTGACATTGCCATCGACCACATCCCTACTGAAGAACAACTGGCCGACATCTTCACAAAGCCCTTGGATGAAAAGAGATTTTGCAAGTTGTGGTGTGAGGTAAATATCTCAGAATCTTCGAATGTTCTTTGAAAAAGGACACACATCCTAACACTTATGCAAAATTGATGACTTAGAGGTGCAACACACGAAGTAATCTTTTTCTTCAATCAATGAAGAATAACCCTCTAAGTGTGAAGAAATTAATGAAGAATTTGATTCTAAGAACCCTACAACAATTGTACGCGGTGTTTCAATCATCATTCTTATATGGTGGGTCATGCCATCAACCATAGTTGAAATTCTTCAAAGTTGAGTTTTTCATCATTTTGCAAATTCTTCAAATTTTCAAATTCCTCAAGTTTGCTAATTCCTCAACTTTTCAAATTCATCAACTTTTCAATTTTTTGAAACTATGAAACTCATGTTCTTCATTGACTATATACACATATATTTGGGTTTTTCAATGTCCTCAACATCATTCACTTATTGCTTATTCTTCAAGTTGATTTTCATCTAAGTGAATGTGATCGGACCATTTCCCCCTCTATGCTAAACTCAACCCAGTCTGTTCACAAATTCTTCATATGTGTTCTACTTTGAAACTCATTCACAGTCTTCACTGTGTCCTTGACAGCTGAAGAATTTGCAAACGTAAACTTTTAAATTTTCACTATCAAAATTTTCGACGTTTCCCACTCAAACGGTTCCGATTCCCATGACTGGATAACCCACGATCCCCCACTATCGCCACTTCTTAGTACGTGGGTGACACATGTCGCGTGGAGAGCAAGGGTCAAGGGAAATCTTGTCCAAAATCTCCGGATAGATTGGTTTTCACCTCCGTTATAAATACCCCTTCCCTTACAGTATGCTCGGCTACTCCTCACTCCTACTCTCTCCCAAGCTCCGACCTAGCGTCGCCGCTAAAATCATCACCGCCGATGTGGAAGAGCTTCACTGCCTCGACGTCGCCGTCGCCGTACTCGCATCGATCATGGAAGTCTTCATCTCGTCACCGATGTAGCTGTCTCCCTCTACGAAGCTAGGGTGTGGGAGATCTGGACTGACGAACTTCCTCAATCTCATCTCATAGTTTGTCGTGTTCTTCATCAGGGTAAATAAAATCTATTTTTACTGCCCTTGTTTGATCTTCAAGTTTTCCTGAATTTTCTCAAAGGTGTTTATTCTTCAAGAATCTCATTATAAAGCACCTTACATGTTCATACACTTGATGTTTTTCTCTAAGTTATGATTTTCTTCAAGATTCCTCAATTGTGTGAATCCTCAAAATTTGCACAACTCTGGAACCTAAGACAAAGAACACTTAGTGAAAATCCTCAAGACACCCATGGTCAAATTCCTCTCACTTGATGTTTTTGTGAAACTTCTGAGAACGCATATGACCTCTTCAAATTCCTTGCACCTATACTCTATTCACAGGTACAAACATGTCCGCTGATGAATCACTAGGTTCTCATCAACTTAACTCGTTTGCAGCGTTTCTTGAGGAAAAATTGTGCACTTCTTCAGAATCTTCAAGAATTCAGAATCCTCAGCCGAAGAAAATGGCTGATGGGAAGAAGCCACAAAAAGGTGGAAAGAAGCCTGATGTGTGGACTGCTTTTGAGATACCTGATGACTTGTATGAGGAATACTGCATGCTAGATGAAAAAATTCATGGCAAAGAAACAACCAAGCAGAGAAAAACCCGCTTACAGAAAATTAAAAGGAGATGGGCAAAGGAGTGGAAAGATTACCGCTATGTCACTCCTAAATATATGATGAAATTCGCGGTCAAGCCACCTTGCAGCAGGCCACCCTTGGCTCCTAATCAAATTGCTGATCCCACTAGTCTAAAGACTGACAATGACTTTCCTCATGAATGGGAAAAGCAGCAAGCCAAGCTGGCGAAGAAAGCAAAAGAGGATGTGAAGAAATTCAACGAAGACTTTGATGCTGCTGCCTCTGTCGGAGACTCTGCTAGTGCTCCGAAGAAAACTATGGTGAAGAAATCTGCTGTGAAGTCAAAGTCTTCAACTTCGCAATCATCACAACAGATTCATCAAGCAAAGCCTTCAAAGGACTTAGCCGCTGGTTCTGTAACTGCTCAGTCTTCTTCTGCTGCTGCTAAGTCCTCAACTCCTGTGCACCTTGCATCATGTCAGAGGATAGAGGGCTTCCTAGTTGCTTCAAAGGCCTCAGCGAGTCCCTCTGCTCAAGCACAGTCTTCAACAAATTCTGCTGCTTCAACAGAGCAGATTGACGAAGAAATTGAAGTCGAAGCAAATGCTTCAACTCCATAGGTATCATCGCCCTGGCCTTAGTTTACTGCTGAACAGGCCGGCGTTGAAGAAATTGATGTGGACGTGGACATTGGCAACACAACACCTGCCATCAATGATGAATATTGGGAAGTTGCTCACCCAAATTCCCCAATGACCACTCAGCTATCACAGATTCCTCAATCCCCAGCTCAGACTAAAGCAATTCACAAAGGATCTGATGACTTGGCCGCTAAAGCCACTGAAGAAATTCCAGCTGCATCCGCTGATGACATTGCTGGTCCAACTACCACTGAGGAAACTGCTCCACAAATTCCTCAGTCTGAAGAAATTCCTCCTATGTCTAAGGAGATTGTGGTCCGTTTCATGCCAAACCTTCAGCCAAAGCCGAGGATGCCACTCAAAGGCTCAAAGCGCCCGAAATTCCTCAAGTCAAATTTCTTCAACAAGCACATTTTCTTCACCGGACCCAATCCATATGACTAAGTTAGGGCCGGACGTACCAGGTTCTGGACTTCAACACAGATGAATTACTATGCACCAATACTGTTTGACAAGAAGAAAGTCTTCGAGCACCATCAAATTCCTCATGCACATATGGAAACAATTCCATCCTTCACGCTGGTGCTCAGTTCTTCACGATGCAGGAATTCTTCCTTTTTGTGTAGATATCTGCGATTGGAATGAAGAGCTCATTCTCCAATTCTAGGCCACTCTGCACATCACAGGTGATGCTTCTGATATCAACTCATGGGTCTTGCATTGGATGACTGGATCAACCCATTATGCTGCACCTGCCTCTGAATTGCTTTGGTCAGTCCCAGTTCCAATTCCTTCAGAAGAAGCTCGTTGCCTGTTTGATGAACCTACTCTACCCAACCAACTGATGCAAGTGCCGATGAAGCCGTTGGCTCCTAGAAAACCTCAACGGACAACCTTCCTTGTGAAGGATTTGCTCTATGTGCCCAGGATCATCTATCGCATGCTCACCAATACCCTATGTCCTTAGAAGGTCCACAACTCTGAGAAGAAGAAGTGGAGGGAGTCATGAAGAACATGCTATTCAACATCATTCACGGGATTCCCATCAACTTCCATGATTTCTTCATGAGGACATTGGCGAATGCAGCACTAGCCCCATTCGAACTGAATCCTTATGGTCCCTGGATCATGAAATTCATAAGATCATGGTCTTCAGTTCCCTTCAAGGCGGACATCCAAAATCACTTCAGCTTTTTGCCCCCGATTGAAGTCCTCAAGAGAACAATTTCCTCAGTTGAAATAAAAGGCAAAGCTATCATTGATGAAGGTACTCGTCCATTGGATGGTCGGTTTCGCAAAGCTGCATCGTGCTCCACCAATGATGACACTGCTACCCAGGATTCTGCTGCAAAAGCCTCATCGCAAAAGCCTCAAGAGTCTGCCCCTCGTGTGATGACTGATCGTGAGCTTCTCATAAGTCTTCATCAGAAAGTTGATCACAATCACAAGTGGGTGAAGTGTCAGTTGGCTTCCATTGTCTAGATTATGATTGTGACGCAGAAATCTATGAGGAAGAATCACTACTATGTGCATGAAATCTTTGATCGCACATGGGCCATTCTCGCACACCTCAAGACTCCCGAGGAACTCAAAGACATGGACTTTCAGCAAAATTTGACTGGTCTCATCCTCCTCAAAAGAAATTCAAGAAGGTTCAAGTTCCTCAGATGGTTACAAGTTCATATTCTTCATCGCGTGAGATGGATGAAGCTGAGGACATTGACGACACTATGGCAGGCCATGCATCGACAAACGACCCTGACAACGCTGGCGCTCCTTCCTCACCAACAAGATGAAATTCTTCAAGGGGCATTAGTCCTCACTTTTTCATCCCTTTTGGTCTTCGATGACAAAGGGGGAGAAAAATTTGAGTTAGTCTTCAAGCGGGTCTCTATATATGGGCTGTTTTTGTTTAAGTTACAACTCTCGCTCTTCAGAAGCTTTTGTTGGTTGAGTTGTAAACTTAAGTCCGATGGTGGTCTGCCTCTTTTGAACTGCTTTCCGCATGCTTATTTCCGCAAGCACCTTAATGCATGCATGCTGAATTTTGTCAAACACCATTTTCATCATGCATTTCAAATTATTCATATCATATGTTAAATGTATGTATGAATTACATGATATAGGAGGAGTTCACCATGTTTTAACCTGCCATGTGCATTTGCGGTCCAAAGCAAATTCCTAAAATATGCACATATTTAGGGGGAGTTCTTCTACATGTTGCAATCAAATTCCTCAAACTCAGTATTTACACTTCACAGTATTATCCCCGTTGAAAACTTAACCTATTTGTCATCAATCACCAAAAAGGGCGAGATTGTTACTGCATCTAGTGCCCCTTAGTGATTTTGGTGTATTGAAGACTTATAGGTTAAGGAACTAATGTGTTTGTGAGTGTACACAGGCTCTATAAGTCGATGAGGAGTTTGATATATTCGGAGATTACTAACCCCTAAAAATGTATGTCTTCAACTGAAGACTTTGGTGAAGACTTTGCTGAAGACTTTGGTATTCCCTGAAGACTTTGAAAATGAAGAAGTTGGTGTGACCTTGAAGATATGAACGAGGACTATGAAGCGTGAAGAATTTTGTTTTCGTAGTTTCATTTCCTTTCTTTGAGTCATAGGAAACACCGTACTGTTAAAGGGGGCTGAGGTAATACTAAGGAAAATTTCCAACTGATGCTCAAGTCCAAAAGCCTCAACCTATCCAATCCTTCGAGTGAAGCCTTTGGAAATCTCTTGCAGTTCAGTCAAGTTCTTCAGTGACAGAGACAATGTTCTTCTGGTCTCTGATGAAATTGATCTGACTGAGGAGTTAGGATTTCGCCAGTGTAAATTGCCTACAAGTGAGGAACATGATAAGCCTGAGGACTTTCATAGTTTGAAATTCCGACCGTTGTTGTGCTTAGCGCCAGCTGTCCCTAATCGCAAATATCCACATAACGGTCATATCATTGGGGGCATTTATGTCTTATCATGTCAGGTTGTACCCTAGCTATAAATAGCCACCCCCACAACCACTAGTTGGTTGGCTGCTCCGAGAGAGAACTGACACTTGTCATTTGAGAGCAACCCATCCTCCGAGGACTTTGAGAGAAAATCATCAGTGAGGAAAAACCATCCAAACCACCAAAACCAAAGTGACTGAGCATCACTGAAGAAATTGTTCCTATGTGGAACCGACGCTTGTTACCTTTGAGGGTTGTGTATCCTCCAGATAGTTAGGCGTCATGGTCTAGTGCATCCTGCAGTCAATTGGGGATCACGGAGTGACCTTGGTCTAGAGCATCCAGCAATCTGTAACATCCCAAAATTTCATTTTGGAATGTTATGATTATAGCTATGCATCTAGCAGCAACATCATTGCTTGAATGTATGTGTTTGTTGAAATGTCTCTTCTGGATTTCAGAAAGCTCTTTCTACTTTTCCCTAAGTTGCTTTCACCCATTTGAAATTTTGGTTAAAATTTCAAATAGGAGAGGAGGAACATGACACTCCACACCAGGGACTAATTGGTGATATATTTGAACAATAATAACCAGGGGTTATTTTGAAAATATTTGCAAAAAGGATTTAAAAACAATTAGGCAATTTCTGAAAATATTATTTTTTCCGAAGTGTTCAAATGACAGAATAGAAATGTTCATTAAATAGCATTTATTATTCTGTTAATTTTGATATATAATACCCCTATATTTATAAACGGTTTGAATGCTTTAAAATCTTTTGAATGTCTCTGGAAAATTATTAAAAGGAAACGGTAACCGTTTCCGGTATTAAACGGGCCGGCCCACGAGCAGTTACTCGCGTATTGATTAGAAGCCGGCCGACCGCGCGTAACGGACACGCCCTCCTCTCACTGACGCTGGACCCCACCCAACCGACCGTTTCACCGAACGGTCATCTTCTCCCTCCCCCGCACGCGCCGGAGACTCGCCGGCCGTTTCCTCCCCTCGCCGGATCTCTCTCCTCTCTTAACTCCCCGCACCCCCGAGCACCTATATAAGAGCCCCACAGCCCCACCTTTCATTCCCCCCTAGCTCCGTTGTCCCTCGCCGGAAGACCGCGCAATTGCTCGCCGGAGTTGCGCCATCACCGGACCTCGCCGTCGACCGTAGCCACCGATTCCGTCCACCATTCCACCCACCGTTGCCACCAATCGACTCCGGAGAACCGTCGCCGTCGCCCGGACCACTTCCCCGTCTTCCCCGACCACCGGAGCGCCTCGCCGTCGCATTCACCGCTTCCGGACTCGCCGGAGACCCCGACGCCGGCGACTTTTACTCTGTGAGCATCCCCACTCGTTCGATCTGGAATCAACGTTCCAGATTAGATCGGATTTAATCCGAACCGGTATCCTTTAACGACCGGTCGCCCGCTCTAAATCACCTACCACACGCGCTCTCTAGCCAATAGGATCGCGCCACGTAGCCCCCTGGCCGTTGCAAAGTCAGGTTTCTTTTTCAGTTTTGTTTTAATTAACAGAATGTTTTCAAAATTTGTTTTAGCTATATCTTTTAATCTATTTAGTGTTTTGAGTTGATTCTTTTTGCAATAGCTCACATTTTTCATGTAGTTTCACCCTGTACTTTTAAATTTCAAATTTGAACTATAAAATTTGAATTTAATCAAATTTGCTCAAAATCTTCAAATCTGAATATCTAGAGTTTGAAAATAGTTTTTCACATGAATCTTTTTGCTACTGTTTGGTATTAGTTAGGAATACCTTCATGCTTAGTTTGAAGATATTTAGGATATATTTTATTAATGTTTTAACCAAAAACAGAATCTGCCTAGTATTATAATATAGTTTTATATACTCAATTTTAATTAGTTTGATTCAGAATTTGGTTTTATTTGTTTATTAGGTTCTGTTAGTAAACATTTAGTGTTTTCACTTACTGTTAATAAAAATATAAATTTGCTTAGTTTAATTTTATTTAACATAGGAATCACAACTTATTTTCAAATAGGTTTATTTTGATTAAAAGAACTAACTAGTAATAGTTTTGTTTTCAAACAGAGTTTTGTATATTTTAATTCTGTTTTCTAAGACAGATTTAATTGTAAATTATTTCCTGTTAAGAACATGTTTTACAAATAAATAATAAGTTTAGTTTTTCATTCTTTTGTTAATATAACTATAGTTGATTCATATAGTGTTTATCACAAACTTGTATAAACTTTACTAAACTTTTCCCAACAAACTTAAATTGATTATATTCTGTTTATTAATAAAATATTCTATTGTTTCCTTGCTGACAACAATTGTTTTGTTATTACAAATGGTTTCATTATGTCAGTAGTGTTTTCATTCCTCACCTTTTGAAAACAAAACTTTGTGTGTTTTCTTACTTGAGATTTGTGCATTGTTTTGTCTTGATTGTTTACAAGTTCTTGGTTGATGTTTGTGAGTTACAATATTCTGTTGTATGCTTATTGAGTGCTTGTTTGCTTCGTTAGATTTTCCGGAGTGAGAAGCTTGTTACTTAGAGTCACTCACGTATGAAGATCATCAATCAGGCAAGTCACTTTGACCATGTTTTACCCATGTTTTATATGCATTAGTTCCACCATCTCCCCAATTGCATGCAAGATAGGTTAGTTGGAAACTTGGTTACATTGTAGTAGTATCATGTGGTAGGTACCCCCCTCAACCTCTTTGACACATTGGCCCCGGGAAACGTTGTTTTACCTTTTGCTATGCTATTAGTAGACGGGGTTGGTTGTGTGATTCATGAGAGTTGAGAGAGTTAATAATTTCAAGACCTACATAATGATCAAGATTTAAGACTCCGAGTTTTCAACATACCTCTGGGTGGATGATGGTTGAACGGCACCCTGGAGAAACCAGTGGATTTGCCTAGGTGATGCTGGAGATGGCCAGTATTCACGCGGAAAGGTCCACCCAGGCACAAAGAGATGGATGGATGCTTTAAAACCCAAGGCTTACCTGCACAGCCACAAGTCATTATGGGCTCTGGCTTGGTTGGATATCGTGGTGACCCTGGACAGGCGGTGCTACGAGAGGTAGAAGAACGGTAGGAAAGGATGGGCACCGACAGAGTCGCAGGGAAACCCTTTGGAAGACCATGTTTTGGTCATCCGTTTCTCAAACACCCTGAAGTGCGAGAAATCAAACGGAGGCGACCAAATCTTGTGGGGAACGTGTGCAAAACTCTGCAGAGTATTCCAAACCTAATCGATTAGCCGTGTCCACGGTCATGGACGACTTGAGCCAAAGGAATTGAAACTTCCGGAACTCTCAACACAATTAATATGATGATGTGGGTATTTAATAATTTTGGGTATGAGAAATGGTTGGTGGAACCATCTCATTAATCAACCAACTTAGTAATATTTTGCTTAGCCCCTCCCTTGATGTAGGAAAAACTTGGCTTTACGCAAAAACTTACCACCCCACCTGCCATATATGCATATAGACTAGATGATTATCTTTTCACCCTTCTCTTGTGACTTTGCCGGCATATTCCATATGCTGACCTACACGGCTGCAACGTATCATGTTGCAGAGTACTTTTCCGACCAGGAGTGAGGACACGTTCTATGCTCAGTGAGATGCCCTTGGAGTCAGATGGACTCATCTACCTTCGACGCTTCCGCAAGATTTAGATATTCTCATGAGTTGGCTTTTAGCCACTTTATTGTAATCTTTATTGTAATAAAGGACTCGATATGAGATTTCGATTAATATAATGCTGTGTGATTTCCCTTTGATATATACATTGATGTACCGTGTGTGTACCAGCGTGATCTTGGGATGGTACGGAAACACCGGAGACTTGACCTTTTAGGTCGGGTCGTTACACAATCAATTGTGGATCGTCGGGTGACCAATTTGTGAGGGTTTTGGAAGTCTACCCTGAAGACTTACCACGAGTGTTGGGCGAGGACTTTGTGAGCATAGCTCAAGGAGAATACGATGAGGACTATGTGTCCTGGGACTGTGTGTCCTCTGGTTTAAATACCAGGCCGCTCCAAACTAGACATACGACTGTCACAACAGTTGGAACTGGGTCATCAAACCATTATCTTCATCGAGCTACCTGGTTCTATTTCCTCAACCCCTCTATTCCTCGTATACTTGTTGATGAAATTGATCTTTACTGATTGAAGAATTTGATTGTAGACTTTCACAATTTCCTCACCTCAAATTCTTCAAGTTACCTTGTTCCTCACCTGCTTATCCTATATCACACTACTTGTAATCTGTGCATGTTTCATTTCATCATGATGACTATGTTGTTGCTATGTTTCTCATGCACTTCAGTACTTAATCCACTGCTAGTTATTCATCACATTTCAAATTCCTCAAGTTGAAATTCCTTAGGTGATGAATTTGTAAAAATCACCTATTCACCCCCCTCTAGTCGATATAACGCACTTTCAGTGTGCCAACCCCTATGCATAGATTCCCAAGGTCACAAAACCCGCAAGTTGGTCACCAAAACATGCATCAACTGTATCAATAGAACATCCCATTGTCACCACAGATATCCCATCGCAAGACATACATCAAGTGTTCTCAAATCCTTGAAGACTCAATCCAATAACTAAACTTCAGAGAGAAAACTCAATTCACCACAACTAGTTAGAGAGGGGAAACACTCCATATGATTCAATCTATATCAACAAAGCTCGTGATACATCAAGATCGTGCCATCTCAAGAACACGAGAGAGAGAGAGAGAGATCAAACACATAGCTACTGGTACATACCCTCAGCCCTGAGGGTGAACTACTCCCTCCTCGTCATGGAAAGCATCGAGATGATGAAGATGGCCTCCGGAGATGGTTTCCCCTTCCGACAGGGTGCCGGAATGGGCTCCCGATTGGTTTTTCGTGGCTTTGGAGGCTTGCGGTGGCGGAATTCCCGATCTAGGTTCTGTGTATTTGTAGGAATTTATGGCGGTGGAAATAAGTCTGGATGGGCCACGAGGGAGTCACAAGCCTGCAGGGCGCGACCAAGGGGGTGGCCACGCCCCTGAGGCTTGTGACTGCCTCGTGGTCTTCTGGCCCAACTCCGATGCTCCGTGGGTCTCTTCTGGTCCCAAAAAGATCACCGTAAATTTTTATTCTGTTTGATATTCCTTTTCTATAAAACCCCCAAACAAGGAAAAAACAGGAACTAGCACTAGGCTCTAGGTTAATAGGTTAGTCCCAAAAATAATATAAAGTTGTCGTAAAATGATTATAAAACATCCAGGAATGATAATATAACAGCATGGAACAAGCAAAAACTATAGATACGTTGGAGACGTATCACTTGCCCCTTTACGTTCCGCTTGTTCGACTAAAAGGGCAACGGGAGAACCCCTGAGATTGTGTTTTCGGATAGTCTGGTCAAGCACCTCAGGGGAGAAAGCCGAAAACTGACTGTCATCGTATGCGAGAGCCGATCTGTGAATCCGAGCTTAAAGTGTTATACTTAAATCCTCGTTAGAGGATATTCCGTGTTGTGCAAGGGGTTTTCTCTCCATGCAAACCATGTGATGCTGGCCTTACCCGCGGTGCATCCAGACGTCACAACACTCCGGGGGCTAGTATTTAGCCCCCCACAATCCTTTTCGCGCCCCTACGGCTAAGTGAAAGAAATAAAGCATTATAGTCTGATTGCCTAGTCCACCGCGCTTTACTGCCTTCGGGTTTTGATAACTCGTCTAAGGGACACAATGCATTGGTAGAGACACCCCAAGTAGTATCTACTTGGGGGCTGAAGCCGACGACTCGCATCTTTCAGTTTCTAATGGCCACACAAGAGTTATAAAGGAATGCAAAAACATTAAGTGCATGATAACTTGTAACATTAACATTTTGAAATGTCTTCGGACGCATTACAACTCATTCAAACACATTATCGCCCGAGCACCTTCCATTACTCTAGCGAAGTACAACTTGGGACGTCTATGATCCTTCCTAGGAGGCGGCAGGGCGGTGGATACCTTCATTGTATCTAGCCCCGGCCAGTGCACCTTGGCCTTGGCAAGGGCAATCTGGACTCCCTCGATGCAAGAGGAGTGCTTCACGGTGTCAAGGCGGGGTGAAGCGGCAATTAACTTCTGCACCAGGCCAAAGTAGCTGCCTGGTAGTGGTTTGCGGGGCCATAGGCCGATGCAAAGATCTTTTATGGACAGCTCCACCATCTGGTGCAGCTCCATCAGCTGGTTCAATTGCTTCGCGAGAAGAGGAGAAAGCTCGGGGCTCCGAACTACACCCAGAATAGACGAGCTTCGTCTCCTTCTTCCCTCAAGGCGAACGACTGATTGGTGTCCGCTATGCTCTTTTGTAGTTCGGAGGAGGCACATGAGGAACACCACACCTGGGTAAGCAATTTGAATTTGCTATCGCTGAAGACACATTGTAGTAAGTATGGCTTACCATCCATTATGTCCTTCGCCTGGCGGACCTGCTCCTCATAAAACCGCCTCTCCACCCGCTCCTTCTGGAGGTTGGTCTTCAAGGTGGACAGTTCAGCCACGCTCTCCTCCCCCTTCTGCTCAAGGGCCTCACACTTTTGGCTAGCGTCCTTGAGCTCCTGCTGGACCTCCACCACATGAGCCTCATGCTTGTCGCTGGTGACTCACACGGTGGATATGGAGGTAGCCGCTTCTTTGGCCGTCGCCCTCTCGACGACCGCTTCGTCTTTCGCTTGTTGGAGCTCAGCCTTGAGCCTCTCCACCTTTTTTGTCAAAGCTGTGCAAACATTAACACTATGAAAACCTGCATTGACACTATTCGATTAAAGGTATTCGGGCAAAGGTGTTTGGATTTTGTTTTGACCTACCGTGTGCCTCGTCGAATCTCCAGTTGAGGGCATAAACTTTATCCTCAGAGCGTTTGAGCTTCCAATTCAGTTCATCCAACTCGGTGCCATTTACGACCGTCACCGATGACGAAGCCTGTATTACACATACAATTGACATGTTACATGGGCCCAATACTTCCGAACTATAGTCACCGCAATCATATGTCCGACCATATTAGGGGCTATTCTAACATTTCGAACACATAATTTGTATCTAGTTCGGAATCAGATCCATGATTGACCCCCTAGGTTACTCACCTAGGGCTCGGGGGCTGCCATGTATAGAATAATAAAAATAAATAAGCATTTTTGCAGAGAAGAATGTCGCGCAACTTACTTGAAAGCCCTCCAAGAGACCTTTGAAGGCATCCTTTAGTACATTGTCGACAGACTGAATGCTCTGCAATACCGCACCCATAAGGGTGTGGTGCTCCTCGGCGATGGAGGCGCTTGATAAAGCCTCCTCCATGACCAGCCACCCATTGGTCGGTGGCGCCGGTGGTGATCGTACAACCCGATCACCAACCGGGGTTTGAATCGTTGTCTTCGGAGGCGTTGTGTGCTCCGGGGATGCACTTAGAGGGGACTGAGTGGCCGCTCGTCCGGCCACCTCAGTATCCTGGAGAGGGACTTCCCCCCGGTCTTTGATGACCGAGGTTTTAGCCTCGGCCATGATGACGTCTCCCCTGCCGCCAGTGCCTGGATCCGGGGCATGCTGGGATGACACCTCTGCAGTGTCCTTCGCGGTGCCTGGAGTGGCGGGCTGTGACGCATTCCTGCTCTCCGCTAGTTCGGCAGGCGGGGTCTCTCCGTTCGATACTTGATCGGTGGGAAGAACACATGGGGGGCTATGAAATCAATAAGTACCCGCGTGTTAATAAAAGCTTTTAACCTGTTAAAAGACGAACAAGGGGTCTTTGGATCCTAACCTTCAGGTGGGGGCTTAACCCCGAGGTTCCTTCATGGAACCATCTCGAAGTCATCGGGCTCAGTGTCTGAGTCCGAGCTGTCATCGAACAGGACCACCTGCGACTGACGCATTTTCTTCTGGGTGGGAGGGGGTACCTCCTCTGGGGCGCCCGATGCTGCTGCCCTCTCTCTCGCGAGGGGGGAATCGCCTTCCCCCTAAACTTCGTCCTCCTCCTCTTCCTCGTGCTCCTCTTCTTCCTCTTCCTCCCCGTGCTCCTCTTGATTCGAGGACGCATGAGTTTCCCCGGACACAGTATCTGACTGGTCCCGGATGCGAAGGCTGCTTCGGCCTGGTTTCTTCTTCTTCTCTTTCTACGTGGGGGCCTCTCTAAGGCTTCACAACGAGCATTTCTGCTAATAGCCCGGACCTGGCATCTTCGGGATGAGGCGCCAGACTATTGATGTTGACGTCTTTCTTTAGCCATGTATGCAAAGGGATGATTGGAAAAAATGTTATGGATCCTCTCTGAGAAAAGTAAAGCCGACCAAGCAGAATTGTACCATACTTCGGAGGGGGGGCTTGGTGGCGTGCAGGCCCCTATCTTCCTCCTCAGATGGCCAACTCTTCTATGACTTGAAGAGCGCCTTAGATAGATTCTCCCACGTAGTGCGGAAGAGGTTCCGGATTGTGGGCGCATCGTCAAGCTGACGTGACCATAAGGGAGTATCCCGGCACTGATAGGGGAGGATGCGTCTTCGAAGCTTGACCTAGACCACATCGATTAGCTTGACATCCTTCTCGATCATGGAGACTATGTGCTGCTAAGGCCTTTTTTGAGCTATGAAGCTAATCTGGTGGGCGACCGGATCGGAATTCGGCAGGGGGAGTCTGGCCTTCTTCCCGTGGCTGAGTGATGTAGAACCACTCCCTCTACCACACCTTAATCATGTCGATGAAGGTACCTGATGACCATGCGACGCGGGTAAGCTTGCCAATGACGGCTCCGCCGCAGTCCGCGTGCTTGCCTCCGACACACTTCGGCTTGACGTTGAATATTTTGAGCCAAAGCCCAAAGTGCGGCTCCACCCCAAGTGAAGCCTCACAGATGAGGATGAACGCCGATATGTGCATGAAAGAGTTCGGCGGGAGGTCATGGAAGTCGAGGCCGTAGAAAAACATCAGCCCCCTGATGAAGGGGTGGAGCGGGAAGCTCAACCCCCTGATGAAGTGGGGAAGGAAGACCACCCTTTTGCCTGGCCTGGGAGTGGGGATCACTTGGCCCTCCTCCGGTGCACGGTGAGGGATGTCAGCGAAGAGGTAGCCGGCTTTCTTGAGGTTGAGGATGTCTCAGTCGGTGACCGTGGAAGCCTCCCACTGGCCGTTGGAGCCGAACCCCGCCATTGGTGAGCTTGGAGGTCGGAGGCGGAAAACCTAGATCTGTGCTTTAGAGGCACAGAGGAATGGGAGGCAGAGAAGGCGAATGGGGAGCATGAATAGGCTTTGGGGTTTTCTTCCCCTTTTATGAGGCTTATCGATTTGGTCTCCCCTCACCGCGTCGTGAATCCCTCCGCTTCCCGCGATGTGCGAGCCGTTGCACGCACATGATTAAACATATCCCGTGTAAAACGGGGCACGATCGGCACATTGATAGGTCGTGTTGATTGAAGCGGCCTCGAACCGCGAATCAAGTTTTTGTAACTGGCCTAGCGATCGTAGTGGGCCGTGACCTTTCATCGGAAAGGTCGTCAAGGGACATTATTTTGGCCCTTGATGTTTGGCCTTCAAGGCCGGCTTATTCACAGTGTTTGGACGTGCCACTATTTGGAAAGCTACTTGTCATCGGAGGCCGAGCTAAGTTCGACGGGAAGAACTCACCTTGCAAGCCGAAGACTCTTATTGTGCAACGCAATTGAAGCTAGGACCCTTTGCGTTGGAGGCAAGTTCGGGGGCTAATGAGGCAGTCCTGGATTAAGGGGTCCTTGGGAGGCCGACCTATTTCTATGGGTCGGACTATGTGGGCCATTTACCGAACACAAGATTCATGGAAGACCCTATCCCTAGGATGGAACCTTTGGGAAACACGGCTTGTACTCCACATTTGATGCAGCAAATAGGCATGTTTATCTCTTCAGCGTGTAACCGACCATGTGTAACCCTAGATACCCCGGCATCTATATAAGCCGGAAAGTTTTAGGTTGTAGATAGAAGACAACTCATCTAGGGTGAGCTATTCGATCTTGAGGTAGATCAACACTGTAACCCCCCCATATCACCAATACAACCAAGCAGGACGTAGGGTACTACGTCCATAGGAGGGCCCAAACCTGGATAAAACTATGCCCCCTTCGTCTCATGTTACCATCAGTTCTAGTCACACAGTTCGGGACCCCCTACCCGAGATCCGCCGGTTTTGACACCGACACTCATGTTCTTCACTTAAATTTAGTTGAGATTGTCAAAAGCAATGGAAATATATGAAACTAGTCCCAAAGTGATAGATATTCAAGAGGGATATAATAAAAACTTTCATGAAGATCATTGGAAAAATTAAACTTGATTGCTTGTAATAGTTTTGAGACGTGATGATAGTAATATGTGAGTCATGTTGGTGAGTAATTATGCTTTAGCAAGAATATTGGTGTTAACGTTTGTGATTCCCTATGCAAGCACGAAAGTCAATAGTTATGCAATGAAATTACATCCTACTTATGGTGCATTATTCGGTGTTAGTTATGCTTAATGCTCGTTTATGAGAAATTTTTTTCTTGGTTGGTAGCTTCTCAATCTATTTGCTAGCCTCCACTTATACTAAGTAGAAATACTACCTGTGCATCCAAAATCCTTAAACCCAGTTTTGCCATATGAGTCCACCATACCTACCAATATGCGGTATTTCCATGTCGTTCCAAGTAAATTTGTATGTGTCATGTCTAATTTTCAAAATGAAATTCCTTTTTG
This sequence comes from Hordeum marinum, assembly GCA_022496015.1. Classification (NCBI taxonomy): domain Eukaryota; kingdom Viridiplantae; phylum Streptophyta; class Magnoliopsida; order Poales; family Poaceae; genus Hordeum; species Hordeum marinum. The sequence continues at coordinate 376,852,316 of CM039678.1, read as the reverse complement.
TGTGCTCGTACCACTCATGAAGTGGCAGGGGTGGCCAATATTTTTTCCATGCTGTATGTTTTACTCTCAAGATGAGTGTTTATTCACTTGTCATTGCATGAGAGTATGGCAGCAATAGGATGCCCAACCCCGAAATGAAAAATAAATTTGCTATATGTTGTGAAATAATAAATTCCTTGGAAAGTGTTGGTATGGAAGGCAACCGTTGATACAGATAGCCATGGAATGTGAAAGAATGGTGGAAATAGGAATAAACTTTACTTTTCTATTTGGGAACCTCCTATGCTATATCTAGCATCGAAAGTATTGAAAATTCTCAGTCATTTTCATTGACAGGAAAGGCATGTCACCCAAAATATTTGTCTCTCTCAATTTAAGCTTTGAGCTCTAGCACCTCTACAAATCCCTAATACTCTCCACGAAGGCCCTATCTATTTACATTACGCAATTTTTACTTTTATTTAAGTCTCCATCTTCTCTTATAAAGCAACAATTAGGGGGCACTATGATCATACTTGTGCATTGGGTATAGCTAATATTCGAGTGTGTTTCATGAATGGATCAATGATTGAGCATGATGGTCTAGGATAACTTTCTTGCGTGTTGATATTTTGAAAGACATGGTTGCTTGTTGATATGTTTGAGTATTAAAGTCTTCATGTCAAAACTAGACTATTGCTTTGAACGATCTAAAATTCCAAATGTCCATGCTACAAAAGAAAAGAATATGTGATGAACATGTTAGCAGCACTCCACATGAAACATTCTGTTTTTATTATTTACCTACTCGAGGAAGAGCAGGAATTAAGTTAGGGATGCTCATACGTCTCCAATGTATCTATAATTTTTGATTGTTCCATGCTATTATATTATCATTCTTGGATGTTTTATAATCATTTTATAGCAACTTTATATCATTTTTTGGGACTAACCTATTGACATAGTGCCTAGTGTCAGTTGTTGTTTTTTTGCTTGTTTTTTACTTCGAATAATATGCATATCAAACGAAGTCCAAGCGCGATAAAAATTTACGGAGAATTATTTTGGAATATTTGTGATTTTTGGGAGGTGTAATCAATGCAAATGGAGGCCCACGACCACCACGATACACTAGGGCGCACCCCAGGGCCCAGGTGCGTGGTGGTGTATGATGGCCTCCTCGTAAGTCGGTTGGAGCTCTACTTTGGGCGCAAGGAAGCTTATATCTGGAAAACATCGTGCTAAACTCTCAGCGCAATCGGCGTTATGGATCTCTGGGAATATAAGAAACGGTTTTTGGATAGAAAACAGGAACACGAAACAGAAGAGAACAGATAGGGAGATCCAATCTCGGAGGGGCTGTTGCCCCTCCGCCGCCATGGAGGCCAAGGACCATAGGGGGAACTCTCCTCCCATCTAGGGGGGAGGGCAAGGAAGAAGGAGGAGGGGGCTCTATCCCCGTCTCTCCCGGTGGCGTCGGAACATCGCTGGGGCAACCATCGTGACAATGATCTATACCAACAACTTTGCCGCCGTCAACACCAACTCTATCCCCCTCTATGCAGTGGTGTAACACCTCTCTTCCCCTTTGTAATATCTACTTAAACATGGTGCTCAACTCCATATATTATTTCCCGATGATATGTGGCTATCCTATGATGTTTGAGTAGATTTTTTTTGTCCTGTGGGCTAATTGATGACCGTGGTTGATATGGGTTGTATGTTTTATTTTGGTGTTTTACTATGGTGCCCTCCGTGTCGCGCAAAAGTGAGGGATCCCCGCTGTAGGGTGTTTCAATATGTTCATGATTTGCTTATGGTGGGTGGCGTGAGTGACAGAAGCACAGACCCGAGTAGGTGGGTTGTCGTGTATGGGAGTAAAGAGGACTTGATATTTAATGCTATTGTTGGGTTTTACCTTAATGATCATTGGTAGTTGTGTATGCTTGCTAGAGTTCCAGTCATAAGTATATATGATCCAAGTACGGAAAGTATGTTAGCTCATGCATCTCCCTCATATAAAATTGCAATAGTGATTACCGGCCTAGTTATCAATTGCCTAGGGACAAATAACTTTCTTGTTTGACAAAAGCTTTCTACCAAACAACTCATTTTTGTTATCTTACAATTTACTCGTGGTTATATTCCCACAAAGTACTTCTAGTTTTATTTATGCAAACTATCCTATCACCTACAAAATAGTTTCATACTTGTTCTATGTAAAGCAAACGTTAAAGTATGCGTAAAGTTGTATCGGTGGTCGATAGAACTTGAGGGAATATTTGTTCAACCTTTAGCTCCTCGTTGGGTTCGACGGTCTTATTTATCTAAATATGCTACAAATGATCCCCTGCACTTGTGGGTTATCAGAAACCAAGCTGCCTCGTCCAACTCGTGGAGTTGCATGAAGTTTCTCTTCTTATTGGCACGAGCTATTTCATTTCTTGTGGCTTAATTTAGTGTCACCTATCCTATTACCATGGTTTCACATCTATAGGTGCTTCGAAGTTGGAACAAATAAAAAGGTCAGACATAATTATTTTGAGAGAATCCTTCATTTACAATGGCTTTGTTGTAATTGTTTGTTTTGTGGCGAATCTGATTTATAAACATGTATTTATTTTTATACACCAGTTCTAATAGATAACTTACATGATTTTCTTCCAAAGTGTGAAGTACGAAAAAACAAAACTACTGTAAAGATGGACTGAAACACAGATGGAATGCTCTAGCTTGTGTGTGCATGAGGCAGGATGGCGTCTAGGTGTGTCGCCTCCATCTAGACATGGGGTGTCCCCATCCACGCACATGTGAAGGATTCGCATGTCTCTAGCATCAGTCGGCTGCATGAATGTGTGGCCGATATATTCGTGTGTGTCGCATGATGCTTACGGGCTTTTGAATGGGTGAAGCTTCTCAAGAAATTCAAGTGATTCGACCTTGTGTTCGAGAAGATTACACACCTGCGAAAGTAAAATTCTGTTAGTTTCTAGGGGGCTCCCAGTTTTGTATCGCAGCAGCCTGCAACCATGAATCAAGTTAGCATGAAAAATTCGGTCATGCTAACTTGCAAACAAAGTAACAAGAGCACAACTGAAGCAAAGAATATCAATAGATAAAAAATATATCAACATTATAGACAAAAAAATATAGATGAATGAATAAAGTAACTCTTTCTCCTAAATCTAGCATAGCAGAGTATGCATGTCTAGATACTAAAATGACTACACATGTTATGCAGTTTGCTTAAGATCCAATAAGATAATAACCATGCTTAACACAATTTCTTACAAACCCAACAAGGATTTAGATTGTAATACTAAGAGAGAATGCCCCAAGAGATACATAATATTCCTGATTGTCATACTATATAGAATTATTTAAAGGCCATCCATAAATGATTATTTTCACAACAAATCCAACATAAGGCAAACTGCCATTGTTCTATCCTTACCAATTGTAGTGAATTAGTAAGAAAACTAAATGTTCTTTTCGCATCCCCAATGAAGTTGCTTTGCTGAAAGAAAAAATTATCTAGACTGGATTCTTTTGTCATCCACAATGAAGTTGCTCTACTCACAAAAATAAACAACAAGAAATGAAACATCGTGATAACTAACCAAATGAAGTAGAAAGAAAGTTATAAAGCGGAAACGATTTTACCCAAATAGGTCATCCCAATATTCACTAGCCTGGCAAGACATAGGAAACGACATCATCCTACATTTTTACTGACATTAAAAAGTAGTAATTCATGGTATGCTAATAATGCTCTAAGGGCCAGGTCATCGTGGTTCTTCTCCCCATCCATCAAGCCGTCAGTTGCATATCTCGACCTTTGTGTCTTGGTGATTCGGAGTGGCGGACGGTTTGTAGGATTGCAAGCTTGGCTTCCGGGATGATGGGTCACGATGGAGGTTGAAGAAATAGTGAATGGTTGCATATGTGGATGCATCATCTCATGACCTCGGGCTTCAAACGCGGTCGCTTCATTGCAGCACCCACGCGTCGGGCGACCAGTGTTGTCCCTCACAACCAATGAACTTAACGAGGTACGCATTGCCCTACACCAGGATACCCTCCCTCCCTATCACTTTTCCAAGGGATCCTATGACCTTAGTCCTCATCTTCGTCTAGATCCTAATCTGATTCAGAACAGAAAAAGAGGGGAGACGAACCTGAGTGAGGTAGGCAAATGTAGGCAGAACCAATGGCGGGAGCGCGGTGCTGGATGCATGGAGTAGGTAGTCCCATTGAAGGAAACAACGGTTGTCGTCGGGTGACTCCAGGAAGAAGGCGCTCCAACAGGCCCTTGAAAAAGGGCATCGACTCCATGCGCCGCCGTTACGATGAGGCTTACGGCCGCCAACCATCTTCTCTCTACAAGGTCACCGGGGGAGGCATGGGTGGCACATGCGGCGGTGTATGGGGTGGCTGGGGCGCGGTTCCCATCATCATAGTGAATAGATCGTAGCCTCGCTCCCTGGTTCATGCGAGAGGGCCTCACTCCCGGTTCGTCCTATATTTTTTTGTGCGAGGGGTCCTCATTGCAGGGTTTTTGTTTGGGATTTTTTCGTGCGTGGGGGGTCGCTACGTGGTCGTCGTCCGCTTTTTTCGTGCAAGGCGGTTCGATCGGTATGTAAGAGGGCATCCTTACGTGGAAGGTTTGATCATTAAGGAAAGTTTTGATTTGTCAGATTTTGTAAATTATTTTATAGGAATGTAGGATTCAGTTGAGAAAATAAACTAGTAGGAGATAATGGTGGGAGGGGTTAGGGGCAAAACCTAAAATAGAATGTTAATTAAAGTAATTTGGTGTTGTATAAAATATTAATTAATGTGATTGAGACTATAGTAAGATTAACTAATTCAGATTTGGTCTTTAAAGATTCATTGTAAATTAATCTTGATTTATCCTTTCACATAAATACATTACTAAATATATGATGATGGAAGGAGAGACGAAGAAAAACAGGATGAAGAAAAATGAAACGAAGGTGAGAGGGGAGATGGAAAAAAACCTTGAACGTAAGCTACCAATGCCTCCTCCTAAGGTTGGAGGGAGTAGAAAAAAATCTTGAAATGGAATGTTAATTAATGTAATTCGGTGATGTATGGAAATATTAATTAATGTGATTGAGCCCTTTATGGTTAGATTAATTAATTCATTAGATTTGGTCTTTAAAGGTTCATTAGATTGATTGATTCTTCCAGATAAATAAATTACTAAATATATGGTGATGGGAGAAGGGACAAAAAAACCAGACGAAGGTGGGAGGGGAGACGAAAAAAACCCAGGAAAAGAAGCTACCAACTCCCCCTTCAGGAGTAGAATAGTAGAACGCCCGTGCGTTGCCACAAGCCTTTTGTTGTATATATAAAACTCGATGAAATTTTGTGCTTTTTCAAAGACATCGTCTCAACACCCTTATTGGTGGATTCCTTTTCAATTTTGACATAATCCATCTCCAACTCTCTCATACTCTACAAAAATAAATGTATATATAAACATACCTTCCGTATTATCATGCGCAAGAAATATATAAAGCACAATTATTTGCATGCATCTCTTCTAAATGTTAAAACTCGGTGATTTTTTGGTCCGATCCATCATACAAATGACTTATTAGGGTATTTGATATCTTTCTCTATATAAAAGTATGAGACATTCCTCTCAAAGCGAACAATCGCTTTTCCTAAAAAATGTGTCGTTGTACTTATTATAACTTACTCCTCGTGTGTTCAATAGGCTACACATATTATGATGATTTATCATCGACAACAAGGTGTACTTCTTCTTCTTCTTCTTCTTTACCCACTATCTTCACCTATCTAATTCAAGATCGTCACATTTGTCAATAGCGCATGCATGCAGGTGTTAATGTGGCATCAACTCCCATCCTTCCTGCCTTAGATCAAATCACCTGGCAGATCCAGTTTTACAAAAGGGATATGGCAACACATCAGGCCCAAAACTACACACGAGACAAAAACACTTTCTAGAATGTATACTGAATGGAATTAGCCATAGGACGACCAAGAAGTCATTGAATAAACAAAACATTATAGCCCTAATATACCAAGGACTCACGGCGGCATGCAATACACATTGATCAATGTAACGTAATTCACCCTCATACGGCGCTTAAGCACTGATAACATGGCAAAATCACAGCTTGCAATTAGGACTCCTGGATTGTATGGTTGATATGCTCCTCCCCTGCACCACCACTACCACCATCAACTATATTCCTCCCCTGCACCACCACTGCCACCATCAATTACGTTGTTTGTTGCCCTCTATCGTGTTACTAGTATGGGGAATAAGAAGCTGCATCACCATTGTTGTTTCTATTCCGTCCAGCTATGCTGCTCCATATGGTCTTTGCATGAGCTTTGCAGCACTGAAATCACAAGTGGATAAAGAAGTTAAAGGTGAATCACACACTTTTGAGGTACCATCGTATAGTGTTTTGTTTATTTTGTCAAAATCAGAATTATAAAAGTTCTTTTTCATCATGCTATAAATATAAGGTCCAGCCAACAACTATGTGGTAAAAACACATAATGATAGTGTTAGAAATATGCCCTAGAGGCAATAATAAATTTGTTATTATTATATTTCCTTGTTCGTGATAATCATTTATTATCCATGCTATAATTTTATTGATTGGAAACTCAAATACATGTGTGGGTACATAGACAACATTGTGTCCCTAGTATGCCTCTAGTTAACTAGTTCGTTGATCAAAGATGGTCAAGGTTTCCTGGCCATAGACATGAGATGTCATTTGATAACGGGATCACATCATTAGGAGAATGATGTGATGGACAAGACCCAAACTATAAACATAGCATATGATCGTGTCAGTTTATTGCTATAGTTTTATACATGTCAAGTATCTCTTCCTGTGACCACGAGATCATGCAACTCACTGACACCGGAGGAGTACCTTGTGTGTATCAAACGACGCAACATAACTAGGTGACTATAAAGGTGATCTACAGGTATGTTCGAGGGTATCTGTTGGGTTGGCATGGATCAAGACTGGGATTTGTTACTCCGTGTGATGGAGAGGTATCTGAGGGCCCACTCGGTAATACAACCCCACTATAAGCCTTGCAAGCAATGTGACTAAAGAGTTAGCCACGAGATCTTGTATTACGGAACGAGTAAAGAGACTAGTCGGTAGCGAGATTGAACTAGGTATAGAGATACCGACGATCGAATCTCGGGCAAGTAACATACCGAACAACAAAGGGAACATCATACAAGATTAACTGAATCCTTGGCATAGAGGTTCAACCAATAAAGATCTTCATAGAATATGTAGGAACCAATATGGGCATCTAGGTCCCGCTATTGGTTATTGATAGTAGAGGTGTCTTGGTCATGTCCACATAGTTCTTGAACCCGCAGGGTCTGCACACTTAACGGTCAGTGACATTTCGGTAGTATTGAGTTATATGTGTTGGTTTTTCAGAGTCCCGGATGAGAACCCGAACGTGACGAGGAACTCCGGAATGGTCCGAAGGTGAATATATATATATATATATATATATATATATATATATATATATATATAGGACGAAGGGAATCAGAGTCCGGAAGCGTTCTGGGGGTACCGGGTTATGACCGAGAGTACCGAAAGGTGTTTCGGGGGGGGGCGACAAGTGTTGGGGGCCTCATGGGCCAAGGGAAGGGGGAACACCAGACCACAAGGGGGCTGGGCTCCACCCAAACCCTATCCCACTTCGGCCAAGGGTGTGGGAGCCCATCTAAGGGGCTGCCACTAGGTAACTTGGGGGGCCAAGCCACCCTAGGGTTTCCCTAGGGGGTGCCCCCCTTCTCTGCCTTGGCCATCACTCCTAGATGGGATCTAGGGCGCCCACCTCCTCCTCTCCTCCTTTTATAGTGCAGGGAGAGAGAGGGTAGACCACCTGAAAAGCCATGTGCCGCCCTCTCTCCCTGTAGATAGCTTCTCCTCTAGATCTGTTCGGTATAAGCTTAGCGAAGCTCTACCGGATCAGCTCCATCACCATCGCCACCACGCCGTTATGCTGCCGGAGAACTCATCTACCTCTCCACCCATGCTTGCTGGATCAAGGAGGTGGAGATCGTCATCGAGCCGTACGTGTGCTGAACGCGGAGGTGTCGTCTGTTCGGTGCTAGATCGGAAGGACCATGATTGGATCGCGAGACGGATCATGATTGGATCGCGGGACGGGTCATCATGGGATCGCGGGATGGCTAGCGATTTGGATCGCGAAGACGTTCGACTACATTAATCACGTTTCTTAACGCTTCCCACTTAGCGATCTATAAGGGTATGTAGATCCACTCTGCCTCTCGTAGATGCTCATCACCATGGATAGATCTTGCATGTGTGTAGGATTTTTTTGTTTCCCATGCAACTTTCCCCAATAGATAGAACGCAAATGTGACATAAATACTGCTTGTCCATGAACCTGGCCAACTAATCAACAATTAAATATAGTTTAGGAAATTTCAACAACTAGATATGGAAGAAATTAATCACATAGTACATTCAACATAAAGGTGGGGAAGAAACTGGAAAACAGACTAACACACATCACTTGCTTCCAGTTAGTGTAAAGAACATCACCAATACGACATGATCACCTCTATCATGCACCTTTGGACCGACTGGGACGGAAAGAGATAAAGGGCCTCTCAATAACCAACCAATTTATAGTACACACTATGTCATAAGATTATTTGCCCATAACATTTCCAAAATCACAAATTCAATTAGGATATTTTTGTAATTTAGTATTTAATATATATTCACATGGAGACCATTTTAGTGAAATCAAGATTTGGACACACCATGCAAACAGAGTTCAGTATTCAGAATTTAAATCACTCGAACAGACCTAACGTCATTTGGCAATTTAGATGGCCAAGACTAAAAGGACAATTAATGATTACATATTTTAGAAACAACTCACCAAATATGAGAAGTGATTTTTCATGCAAGTGCATCATTTTAGACAATGTCATGATGTAAACATTCTAGAATTCTAGATTGGAAACAACATGAAACATGAAAGATTAGAGAATAGTAAATTTTGGATCAGCAAAACATAATGATGCTGAAGATCTACTGTGAAGAACATTAAATTATGTACATAAGGTTCCTGATGAATTGAATACTTGAAGAGTCACAAATAGACGAACTGAGTGCAAAACCTAAAGTTCGAAACCTAACGTGAATAATAGTTGTGGGTGAGTTAAAAACACATATGTATTTGTGAATGACTGAATACATACACATGCATGGTCCAATAAACAACCATCAGTAATCAAAATCTAGATAACCATATGCTATTTTCTCTTATTCCAAATACTTATTGGCATATTACTATGGTTAACGTTTAGAGTAGGCAGTCCGGCCGAACCTTCCGCCGCTCTTATCCACACACAACGCGCGCGACCCACTTGAAGACAACCACGTGGAACGATGGACCAACGCGAGACCAGCGATCCCCTTTCTTCTTCCTCACGCGACCGCATCGTTCGCTAGTCCCCGCCCCGCCAGTCCTCGCCCTGCCGGTCGTCTTCTTCACATGTCCTCGTCCCTGCCATCCGTCCTCATCGCCATTCGCTGCCCTCGCTAGTCGTCCTCGCCGTCATTCGCCACCCATGAAACCTGTAGTTTGCAGCTCTCGATGCAACTGCCTTGCTGCAAGCACCATGCATATATGCTATAACCGGTGTAGCAATTTACTACAACGGGCGTCTCATTCTGCTACAAGAGATAGCCGGCGTCGATTTTTTGCTACAACCATGCTAGCTATTTGCTACAACCGGCACTTGATTTTGCTACAACGCACCACCAGTGTCGGCAGTTCAAGGACGGTGGCGCTGCTTCGACCAACACTTCCATGCTGCAAGCACCGATTTTGTGATGCTACAATACGCATCTGATGTTGCTATAACCACTTCGGATTTTTCCTACAATACATCACCGGCGTCGATTTTTTGCTACAACCACACCCGCTTTTTGCTTCAACCTGCATTTTGTTTTTCTACAACCGCATTGCTATTTTGCTACAACCGGTATTGCTATTTGCTATTATGCAACACCGACGATGGAGAAAGAACTACGACCGGCGAGGTTGTTTTCGCTGAGACTGGCGGTGATTTTTACAGCGACTAGCAGAGTTCATTGCAGCTCGTGTGTCCATACTTGCGGGTGCTCGAGAGCATGGGGTGAAGCCGGTGATGAGGACGGTCGGTGGGGGCAACACTCGGCGACTAGGACAGACGGTGAGTTCGGCGGCACGGGTGGCCGACAAGGACAAGCGCGGTGGCCCGGACGGCCGGCAAGCACGGGCGGCCCAAGGGCGGTTGTCATCGTCGGGGGAGGATGCAGGAGTGGTTGTGAGTTCTGTCGTGAGGAAGAAGACATGCGCAAGGGTTGGGGACGAAGGGATCTGACGACTCGGGGGGGGGGGGGGTATATCTAACGGCTAGGGCTCGACCGGCCCAACGGTTGGGCCGGCGCACCGACGCAGATCACTGCCCTATTACTATTGCAATATAAATAAGTAGAGAAGGCATACACAGATACACTACAGCAAAAATAGGAGATTCCGCTTCTCTTTGCATGAGGGGTGCTAGGGACTTTACCTCTGCAAACCGTACCCATGGTTGTACCCAACAATATAGAATCTATAGAAATAGAAAAATGCTAGACATGATAGCCGACGGAATGGACAGCGCCAGCTTGGACTGATGAACGACGATGAAGGAAGGACGGGCCTGTAGGAGGCTAAAATGCATTTGTCAGCAATTGGCTAAATCAACCGAAGAAACAAGTACCATAGAGGAAAATAGCTATCTTGTAGAAGCATTGTCAGTTGATTTACAAGCTTCATAAGAAATCATAATAAAAATTATGAACAAAAAGAACATTAGTGAATTAGTTCACTGACGAAGAGAAGAAACAATAAGAAGGACTTCTGAACAATTTAGAAATAATATCAATCTCGTACATAGAGTTCGTCCTAACACCAGCTTTAGCTTCAAAAAATTTCCTAGCTTGGCTAATTTGCGTAGACCGTGAAATCTATAGGCAGTTAAATGTGGTAGGCTAAAAAACACATCGGCAATCACCCACACACCCCAATTCTCTCCCTTATGTTCTCACCACAGCATGGACAACGCTGCCTAAGTAATATGATATACAAATCAGATCATAGTATATGGTTGTTGAGAAGAGCGGATAGAAATAATTTAACAATTTCCAATGCCTTTGTAATTGAGATCATCCAGGTTCAAAACTATCTGATGTGAAATAAATCAAGATAAATTTTATCGAGGAACAAAGTAACAAAGAATAGTATTCCACAGAAAATAGAGGTCATACTTGCAAGCATATTTGGTGTCTCTAGATAAATATGGATTTTTTTTGCAATTTGTAAGTATTTCTTAAATCTCAGCAGGGCGTAACCATCAATGTTGAGCTCCCTTAAGTATCAGTCATTGACATGTAGAGTTAGAAAAATCAAGATAATATGGAATCCAAAATAGTTTACTTCTCCTCAGATAGCCTTGCAACAACATCCCATCATGTTTGCTCCTTTTTTCACCGCCATCGGAATTGGGGCCTCCGCTATGGGTTTTAAACTGCCCTGTGGCATGCCAAAAGAAGCATCTTCAGCCATAGCAGGACCTCAAACCCCCTTGCTCCATGACAAAAACAGTGTTAGTCAAGAAAAAAACCATTGATGTTCTCAGCATGGCGACCATTCACACGATGTTGGGGAACGTTGCATGGGAAACAAAAAATTTCCTACGCATAAACAAGATCTATCCATGGAGATGAGCATCTACGAGAGGAGAGATCGAATCCACATACCCTTGTAGATCGCTAAGTGGGAAGCGTTAAGAAACACGGTTGATGTAGTCGAACATCTTTGCGATACAAATCGCAATCTGTCCCGCGATCCAATCACGATCTGTCCCGATCTAGCGCCAAACGGACGACACCTCCGTTCAGCACACGTACAACTGAATGACATCCCCGCCTCCTCGATCCAGTGAGCGAGGTCGGAGTAGTAGATGAGTTCTCCGGAAACATGATGGTGTGGTGGTGATGGTGGTGGTGCTATCTAGGTAGGGCTACGCCCAGCGCTACCGAAATCGTGAACAGAGGAGAAAACGATCTAGGGAGAGAGAGGGACGCCAAGGGCTTCGTGTGTGCACTTGGGGCGCCCCCTACTCTCTATATATAGGTGGAGGGGCGTGGAGATCACTCCCTTAAAGCCCTAGGGAGCAGCCAACGGGGAGGGGTTGGACTCCTAGTCCAATTCCCTCCCTTTCCATAAAAAGGTGGACTTTCCACCTCTCCCAAGCCACATGGGCCTTGAGGGACTTGTGAGCGTGGCCCAATAAGGCCAGGGCGCCTCCCCTGAGACCATGCAAACCCTTGAGACGTGGTGGAACCCTTGGTGGATTTCCGGACTCCTCTGGAACCTTCTAGAAGCTTCCCGGTAAATACCGAAAAACCCAAAACTTTTTCGGTAGCCAAAATATTACTTCCCATATATAAATCTTTACCTCAGGACCATTCCGGAACTCCTCTTGACGTCCGGGATCTCATCCAGGACTTTGAACATCCTTCGATAACCAACATACATAACTCAACAATACCAAATCATCACCAAAGGTTAAGTATGCAGACCCTGCGGGTTCGAGAACTATGTAGACATGACCGAGACAACTCTATGGTCAATAACCAATAGCGGGACTTGGATGCCCATATTGGTTCCTACATATTCTACAAGCATCTTTATCAGTCGAACCACGATGTCAAGGATTCAGACAATCCCAGATGCAGTTCCCTTTGTCCATCGGTATGTTACTTGCCCGAGATTCGATCGTTGGTATGTCCATACCTAATTCAATCTCGTTATAGGCAAGTCTCTTTACTCGTTCCATAACACAAGATCCCATGATTAACTCCTTGTCACATTGGTTGCAAGCTTCTTGTGATGATGTGTTATCAAGTGGGCCTAGAGATTGTTGGGGAACGTTGCATGGGAAACAAAAAATTTCCTACGCACACGTAAGATCAATCCATGGTGATGAGCATCTACGAGAGGGAGAGTGGATCTATATACCCGTGTAGATATCTAAGCGGGAAACGTTAAGAAACGCGGTTGGTGTAGTTGAACATCTTCGCGATCCAAATCACCGAGCGTCCCACGATCTCATCACGATCCGTCCGCGATCCAATCACGATCCATCCCACTAACTCATCACAATCCGTCCCGCGATCTCATCACGATCCGTCTCGCGATCTTGATCACGCTGCTTCCGATCTAGCGCCGAACGGATGGCACCTCCGCGTTCAGCACACGTACAGCTCAATGACGATCTCTGCCTTCTTGATCCAGCTAGAGGGAGCAGAGAGGTAGAAGAGTTCTCCGGCAGTGTGACGGTGCTGTGGCGATGGTAGTGGAGCTATTCCGGTAGGGCTTCGCCTAACCACTGTAGAAAACCGATCTAGAGGAGAAACTATGCACTAGAGGAGAGGGTAGCACGTGGCAGAAAATCTAGTGCAAAAACCCTAAAATCTCTAGTATATATAAGAGTAAGAGAGGAGGAGGCTTGGCCCTCAAGGGCCCAGCCCTAGGCTTCAGCCAAACCAAGGAGGAGAGGAGGAATCCTCCTCCAATCCTAGTAGGACTAGGACTCCTTCCTTTTTCGCCTTTTTGCCTTTTTCCACCTTTTCTCTTTGGGCTTTTCTCTCCCAACCGCATGGGCCTTGTGTGGGACTTCCACCAGACCACTAAGGGCTAGTATTCACTCTACCACAGCCCATGTAGCCTCTTGGGTCGAAATACCCCTCCCGATGGTCTCCCGGTACACTAACGACACTCCCGGTACACTACCGATGAGCACGAAACTTTCCCGGTGACCAAAATAGGACTTCCTATATATCAATCTATACCTTCGAACCATTTTGGAGCTCCTCATGACGTCCGATATCTCATCCGGGACTCCGAACAACCTTCGGAAACCACCATACATAACTCTATACTACCAAAATGTCGCCGAACCTTAAGTGTGCAGACCCTGCGGGTTCGAGAACTATGTAGACATGACCGAGACACCTCTAAGGTCAATAACCAATAGAGGGACCTGGATTCCCATATTTTTTCCTACATATTCTACGAAGATCTTTAGAGTTCGAACCTCTGTGTCAAGGATTCAGTTAATCCCGTATGATGTTCCATTTGTTCTTTGGTATGTTACTTGCCCGAGATTCGATCGTCGGTATCTTCACACCTAGTTCAACCTCATTACCGGCAAGTCTCTTTACTCATTCCATAATACAAGATCCCGTGACTAACACTTAGTAACATTGCTTGCAAGGCTTGTTGTGATGTTGTATTACCGAGTGGGCCCTGAGATACCTCTCCGTCACACGAAGTAACAAATCCTAGTCTTGATCCATGCCAACCCAACAAACACCCTCGGAGATACCTGTAGAGTACCTTTATAGTCACCCAGTTATGTTGCGACATTTGATACACACAAGCACTCCTACGGTGTCAATGAGTTGCATGATCTCATGGTCATAGGAACAGATACTTGACATGTAGAAAACAGTAGCAATAAACTGACACAATCATATGCTACGTTTGTAGTTTGGGTCTTGTCCATCCCATCATTCTCCTAATGATGTGATCCCGTTATCAAATGAAATCTCATGGCAATGGCTAGGAAACCTTAGCCATCTTTGACCAATGAGCTAGTCTATTAGAGCCATACTAGGGACATGGTGTTGTCTATGCATCCACACATGTATCTGAGTTTCCAATCAATACAATTATAGCATGGATAATAAATGATTATCATGAACAAGGAAATATGATAATAACTAATTTATTATTATCTCTAGGGAATATTTCCAACAATCTCCCACTTGCACTAGAGTCAATAATCTAGTTCACATCACCATGTGATTCGCATTGTTATGAATCTAACACCCAATGAGTTCTGGGGCTCGATCATGCTTTGCATGTGAGAGAGGTCTTATAGTCAACGGGTCTGCGACATTAAGATCCGTGTGTACTTTGCAAATCTCTATGTCATACTGTAGACACTGCTAGCACACTCCACTTGGAGCTATTCCAAATGGCTGCTCCACTATACGTATCCGGATTGCTACTCAGAGTCATCCAAATTGGTGTTAAAGTTTGCATCGACATAACCCTTTATGACGAACTCTTTATTACCTCCATAATCAAGAAATATTTCCTTAGTACTCTAGTTACTAAGGATAATCCTGACCGTTGTCCACTGATCCACTCCTAGATCACTTTTGTACCCCTTGACGGACTCATGGTAAGGCACACACAGGTGCGGTACACATCATGGCATACTATACAGAGCCTATGGCTAAGGCATATGGGACGACGTTCTAACTTTCTCTTTCTTCTATCGTGGTCGAGCTTTGAGTCTGACTCAACTTCACACCTTACAAATCAGGCGAGAACTCTTTCTCTGACTGGTCCATTTTGAACTCTTTCAAAATCTTTTCAAGGTATGTACTCATTGCAAGTCTCATCAAGCATTTTGATCTATCTCTATAGATCTTGATGCTCAACAATTAGGTAGCTTTATCCAGGTCTTCCTTTGAAAATCACTTTTCAAACAACCGTTCATGCTTTCCAGAAATTCTACATTATTTCCGATCAACAATATGTCATCCACATATACTTATCAGAAATTCTATAGTGCTCCCATTCACTTTATTGTAAATACAAGTTTCTCGTAAACTTCGTATAAACTACAAAACTTTGATCACCTCTTCAAAGTGTACATTCCAACTCCGAGATGCTTGCTCTAGCCCATAGAAGGATCACTGGAGCTTGCACACCTTTTAGCATCCTTAGGACTGACAAAAACTTCTGGTTGTATCTCATACAACCTTTCCTCAAGGAAGGGAATGATGTTTTTGACATCCATCTGACATATATCATAATTGAAAAACACAGCGACTGCTAACATAATTCCAACAGACTTTAGCATCGCTACGAGTGAGAAAGTCTCATTGTAGTCAACTCCTTGAACTTGGTGGAAACTTCTTTGCGATAAGTCGAGCTTTATAAAATATGACATTCACCATCAGCGCCTGTCTTCATCTTAAAGGTCCATTTGTACTCAACGACCTGCCGTCCAACGAGCAAGTCTACCAAAGTCTATACTTGGTTTTCATACATGGATCCTTTCTCGGATTTCATGGCCTCTAACCATTTGTCAGAATCCGGGCCCATCATCGCTTCTCCATAGGTCGTAGGTTCATTGTTGTCCAACAACATGACCTCTACGACAGGGTTGTCATACCACTCAGCAGCAGTACACGTCCTTGTCGACCTATGAGGTTTGATAGTAACTTGATCCGAAGCTTCATGATCATCATCATTAACTTCCTCTTAACTAACGTAGGCTTCAAAGAAACATCTTCCTACCCTGCGCTACTCTCTCATTGAAACAAAGGTTCAACAACCTCATCAAGTTCTATCTTCCTCCCACTCAATTCTTTCGAGAGAAACTCTTTCTTGAGAAAGGACCCAGTTTTAGCAACGAACACTTTATGCTTGGATCTGAGATAGAAGGTTTACCCAACTGTTCTTAGGGTATTCTATGAAGATGCATTTGTTCGCTTTGGGTTCAAGCTCATTAGGTGAAAACCTTTTTCACATAAGTGTTGCAGCCCCAAACATTAAGAAATGACATCTTAGGTTTCTATCAAACCATATGGTGTCATCTCAATGGATTTAGATGGTGCCCTATTTAAAGTGAATGTAGTTGTCTCTAATGCATAACCCCAAAATTATAGTAGCAAAACGATAAGAGACATCATAGCACGCACCATATCCAATAGACCACGACTATGGCGTTCGGACACACCATCACACTATGGTGTTCCAGGTGGCATGAGTTGTGAAACAACTTTCACATTGTCTAAAGTTGTATGCCAAACTCGTAACTCGGATATTCACCTCCACGATCATATCGCAAACATTTTTATCTTCTTGTCATGACGATCTTTAAACTTCACTCTGAATTTGCTTGAACCTTTCAAACGATTCAGACTTGTGTTTCATTAAGTAAATATACACTATATCTACTCAAATAATCAGTGAAGGTAAGAAAATAACGATATCCACTACACGCTACAAGACTCATTGGATTGCATACATCAACATGTATCATTTCCAATAAATCACTTGCTCGCTCCATCAATCAGGAAAATGGGGTCCTTAGTCATCTTGCCTAAGAGGCATGGTTCGCATGTCTCAACCGATTCGAAATCGAATGAGTCCAAAGATCCATCAGCATGGAGTTTCTTCATGTGCTTTATACTAATATGACATTTAGCGGCAGTGCCACAAGTATGTGGTACTATCATTATTAACTTTGTATCTTTTGGCATCAATGTTATGAACATGTGTATATTCAAGATTCAACAAACCATTCTCACTGGGTCCATGACCATTGAAGGTATTATTCATGTAAACAAAATAACCATTATTCTCTAACTTAAATGAATAACCGTGTTGCAATAAACACGATCTAATCACGTTCATGCTCAATGCAAAACACCAAATAACATTTATTTAGGTTCATCACTAATCCCGAAGGTAGAGAGAGCGTGCGATGTTGATCACATCAACCTTGGAAACATTTCCAACACAGATCATCACCTCACCCTTACCTAGTTCTCCGTTTATTCCGTACCTTTTATTTCGAGTTACTAACATTTAGCAATCGAACCGGTATCCAATAGCCAGGTGCTACTAGGAGTACTAGCAAGGTACACATCAATAACACGTACATCAAATATACTTCTGTCGACGTTGCCAGCCTTCTAATCTACCAAGTATCTAGGGTTGTTCTACTTCAGCGACCGCTCTCCTCATAATCGAAGCACTTAGTCTCGGGTTTGGGTTCAACTTTGGGTTTCTTCACTGGAGCAGCAACTGACTTGTCATCCATGAAGTTTCCCTCCTTTCCCTTGCCCTTCTCGAAACTAGTGGTTTTACTAACCCTCAACACTTGACGCTCCTTCTTGATTTCTACCTTCACAGTGTCAAACATCGCATACAGCTCAGGGATCATTATTTCTATCTCTGGCATTTTATAGTTCATCACCAAGTTCTAGTATCTTAGTGAAAGTGACTTGGAGAACTATATCAATCACTATCTTATTTGGAAGATCAACTCCCACTCAATTCAAGCGATTGTAGCACCCAGAAAATCTGAGCACATGCTCAACGATTGAGCTATTCTCTTTCATCTTGCAGGCAAAGAATCTTGTTGGAGATCTCATATCTCGCAACACGGGCATGAGCCTGAGATCCTAATTTCAGCTCTTAGAACATCTCATATGTTCCGTGATGTTCAAAACGTTTCGGAGCCTCAATTCTAAGCCGTAATGCATGACGCACTAAACTATCAAGTAGTCATCAGAACGTGCCTGTCAGATGTTCACAACATCTACACACGACGCTAGAGGGGTTGGCGCACCGAGCTGTGCATTAAGGACATAATCCTTCTGTGCAGCAATGAGGAGAATCCTCACATCACGGACCCAGTCCGCAATATTGCTACCATCATCTTTCAACTCTATTTCTCTAGGAACATATAAAAATTAAAGGGAGCTACAGCGCGAGCAAGTAATCTACAACAGAATTTGCAAAGACACTACTGACTATGTTCATGATAATGAGTTCAATTAATCATATTACTGAAGAACTCCCACTCAAATTGACATCTCTCCGGTCATTCGAGTGATACATGATCCAAATTCACCAACTCAAGTCCGATCATCACGTGAGTTGAGGTGGTTTCAATGGTGAACATCATCATGTTAATCATATCTACTATATGACTCATGTTCGACCTTTTGGTCTCTTGTGTTCCGAGGCCATGTCTGTACATGCTCGGCTCGTCAAGTTTAACCCGAGTGTTCTGCATGTGCAACACTATCTTGCACCCATTGTATGTGAACGTAGAGTCTATCACACCCGATCATCACGTGGTGTCTCGACACGACGAACTTTCGCAACGGTGCACACTCGAGGAGAACATAATTTATCTTGAAATTAAGTGAGGGATCGCCTTATAATGCTACCGTCATCCTAAGAAAAACAAGGTGCATAAAAGGATTAACATCACATGCAAATCATAAGTGACATGATATGGCCATGAACTTGTGCTTTGATCTCCATCTTGAAAGCACTGGCATGATCTCCATCGTCACCGGCACGACACCATGATATCCATCATCTTGATCTCCATCAACGTGTCGCCATCGGGGTTGTCGCGCCCATCATGCTTCTACTACTATTGCTACTGTTTAGCGATAAAGTAAAGTATTACATAGCGCTTAATGATTGACACGCAGGTCATACAATAATTAAAGACAACCCTATGGCTCCTGCCGGTTGCCGTACTCATCAACATGCAAGTCGTGATATTCTATACAACACATGATCATCTCATACATCACATACATCACATCATGTAATTGGCCATATCACAACAACATACCCTGCAAAAACAAGTTAGACGTCCTCTAATTGTTGTTGCATGTTTTACGTGGCTACTATGGGTATCTATCAAGAACAATTCTCACCTACGCATAAACCACAACGGTGATACATAAGTTGCTTTTCAACCTTCTCAAGGACCGCCTTTGTCGAATCCGGTCCAACTAAAGTAAGAGAAACAGGCACCCGCCAGCCTTCTTTGTGCAATGAGGTTACACGTCAGTTGATGGAACTGGTCTCTCGTAAGCGTACGAGTAAGTTTGGTCCGGGCCGCTTCATACCACAATACCGCTGAACCAAAACACTACCAAGGGAGGAAGCAATGTAAGCATCAACGCCCACAAACTCTTTGTGTTCTACCCGAGATCTCATCTACACATAGACCTAGCTCATGATGCCACTGTTGGGGAACGTTGCATGGGAAAAAAAAATCCTATGCACACACAAGATCTATCCATGGTGATGAGCATATATGAGAGGGAGAGTGGATCTACATACTCTTGTAGATCGCCAAGCGGGAAGCGTTAAGAAACGCGGTTGGTGTAGTTGAACGTCTTCGCGATCCAAATCGCCGAGCGTCCCGCAGTCTCATCACGATCCGTCCCACGATCCAATCATGATCCATCCCGTGAACTCATCATGATCTGTCCCACGATCTCATCACGATCCGTCTTGCGATCTTGATCATGGTCCTTCCGATCTAGCGCCGAGCGGACGACACCTCCGCATTCAGCACACGTATAGCTCGATGACGATCTCCTTCTTCTTGATCCAGCAAGAGGGAACGGAGAGGTAGAAGAGTTCTCCGGCAGCGCGACGGTGCTGCGTCGATGGTGGTGGAGCTATTCCTGCAGGGCTTCGCCTAAGCACTGTAGAAACCGATCTAGAGGAGAAACTACGCACTAGAGGAGAAGGTAGCACGTGGCAGAAAATCTAGTGCAAAAACCCTAAAACCTCTAGTATATATAAGAGGAAGAGAGTATGAGGCTTGGCCCTCAAGGGGCCAGCCCTAGGCTTCGGTCTAACCAAGGAGGAGAGGAGGAATCCTCCTCCAATCCTAGTAGGACTAGGACTCCTTCCTTTTTTGCCTTTTTTTGCCTTTTTCCACCTTTTCTCTTTGGGCTTTTCTCTCCCAGCCGCATGGGCCTTGTGTGGGACTTCTACCAGCACACTAAGGGATAGTATTCACTCTCCCACAGCCCATGTAGCCTCTTGGGTCGAAATACCCCTCCCGATGGTCTCCTAGTACACTCCCGGCACTCTCGGTACACTACCGATGAGCCCAAAACTTTTTTGGCGACCAAAATAGGACTTCCTATATATCAATATTTACCTTCGGACCATTCCGGAGCTCCTCGTGACGTCCGGTATCTCATCCGGGACTCCGAACAACCTTCGGTAACCACCATACATAACTCTATACTACTGAAACGTCATCGAACCTTAAGTGTGCAGACCCTGCGAGTACGAGAACTATGTAGACATGACCGAGACACCTCTACAGTCAATAACCATAGCGGGGCCTAGATGGTCATATTGGTTACTACATATTCTACGAAGATATTTATCGGTCGAACCTCTAAGTCAAGGATTCAGTTAATCACGTATGATGTTCCCTTTGTTCTTCGGTATGTTACTTGCCCGAGATTTGATTGTCGGTATCTCCATACCTAGTTTAACCTCGTTACCGGAAAGTCTCTTTACTCATTCCATAATAAAAGATCACGTGACTAACACTTAGTCACATTGCTTGCAAGGCTTGTTGTGATGTTGTATTACCGAGTGGGCCCTGAGATACCTCTCCGTCACACGGAGTAACAAATCCCAGTCTTGATCCATGCCAACCCAACAGACACCCTCTAAGATACCTGTAGAGTAACTTTATAGTCACCCAGTTACGTTACGACATTTGATACACACAAGGCACTCCTCCGGTGTCAGTGAGTTGCATGATCTCATAGTCATAGGAACAGATACTTGACATGCAGAAAACAGTAGCAATAAACTGACACGATCATATGCTACGTTTGTAGTTTGGGTCTTTTCCATCCCATCATTCTCCAAATGATGTGATCCCATGATCAAATGACATGTCATGTCAATGGCTAGGAAACCTTAGCCATCTTTGATCAACCAGCTAGTCTATTAGAGGCATACTAGGGACATGGTGTTGTCTATGTATCCACACATGTATCTGACTTTCCGATCAGTACAATTATAGCATGGATAATACACGATTATCATGAACAAGGAAATATGATAATAACTAATTTATTATTGCCTCTAGGGCATATTTCCGACAAAGATACCTCTCCGTCATACGGAGTGACAAATCCCAGTCTAGATCCACGCCAACCCAACAAATACCCTCGGAGATACCTGTAGAGCACCTTTATAGTCACCCAATTACGTTGTGACGTTTGATACGCGCAAGGCATTCCTACGGTGTCAGGGAGTTGAGTGATCTCATGGTCATAGGAACATATACTTGACATGGATAAAGCGGTAGCAATAAACTAACACGATCATACGCTATGCTTACGGTTGGGTCTTGTCCATCACATCATTATCCTAATGATGTGACCCTATTATCTAATGACAATTCATGTCTATGGTTAGGAAACGTTGACCATCTCTGATCAACGAGCTAGTCTAGTCGAGACTTACTAGGGACATGGTGTTGTCTATCTATCCACACATGTATCTGAGTTTCCGATCAATAAAATTCTAGCATGCATAATAAACGATTATATTTAACAAGGTAATATGATAATAACTAATTTATTATTGCCTTTAGGGCATATTTCCAACAGTCTCCCACTTGCACTAGAGTCAATAATCTAGTTCACGTCACCATGTGATTTACACAAAGTGAGTTTTGGGGTTTGATCATGTTTTGCTTGTGAGAGAGGTTTTAGTCAACGGGTCTGCAACGTTGAAATGCGTGTGTACTTTGCAAATCTCTATGTCATATTGTAGATGCTGCTACCACACTCCACACAGCGCTATTCCAAACGACTGTTCCACTATACGTATCCGGATTGCTACTTAGAGTCATCCGATTGGTGTCAAAGTTTCCATCGACATAACCCTTTACGATGAACTCTTTATCACCTCCATAATCGAGAAACATTTCCTTAGTCCTCTAGTTACTAAGGATACTTTTGACTGTTGTCCAGTGATCCACTCCTGGACCACTCTTGTACCCCTTGACAGACTCATGGCAAGGCACACACCAGGTACAGTACACTACATGGTATATTATATAGAGCCTATGGCTAAGGCATAGGGGATGACCTTCGTCCTTGCTCTTTCTTCTACCATGGTCAATCTTTGAGTCTTACTCAAATTCATACCTTATAACACAACCAAGAACACTTTCTTTGACTGACCTATTTTGAAATCCTTCAAAATTTTGTCACGGTATGTATTAATTGAAAGTTTTATCAAGCGTCTTGATCTATATCTATAGATCTTGATGCCCAATATTTAAGTAGCTTCATTCCAGGTCTTCCTTTGAAAAACTCCTTTCAAACAACCCTTAAACTTTCTAGAAATTCTACATCGGTTCCGATCAACAATATGTCATCCACATATACTTACCAGAAGTTCTATAGTGCTCCCACTCACTTTCTTGTAAATACAAGTTTCTTATAAACTTTGTATAAACCCAAAAGCTTTGATCACCTCATCAAAGCGTATATTCCAACTTCGAGATGCTTGATCCATCCCATAGAAGGATTGCTAGAGCTTGCATGCCTTTTAGCATCCTTAGGATTGACAAAACCTTTCGGTTATATCACATACAACCTTTCCTCAAGGAAACCATTGAGGAACCAATGTTTTGACATCCATCTGCGAGATTTCATAATAGAAAAATGCAGCAATTGCTAACAAAATTCCAACAGAATTTAGCATCGCTACAAGTGAGAAGGTCTCACCGTAGTCAACTCCTTGAACTTGTTAGAAACTTCTTTGTGACAAGTCGATCTTTATAAATGGTGACATTTACCATCACCGTTTGTCTTCTTCTTAAAGGTTTATTTGTACTCAACAGCCTGCCATTCATCGGGCAAGTCTACAAAAGTCCATACTTGGTTTTCATACATGGACCCTTTCTTGGATTTCATGGCTCCTAGCCATTTGTTGGAATTCGGGCCCACCATCGCTTCTTCATAGCTCGTAGGTTCATTGTTGTCTGACAACACGACCTCCAATATAGGGTTACCGTGCCACTCAGGAGCAGTACGTGTCCTTGTCGACCTACGAGGTTCGATAGTAACTTGATCTGAAGCTTCACGATCACCATCATCCTCTTCAACCAATGTAGGCTGCACAGAAACATCTTTCTGCGCTGCGCTACTCTCTGGTTGAAATAAAGGTTCAATAACCCGATCAAGTTCTATCTTCCTCCCACTCAATTCTGTCGAGAGAAACTCTTTCTTGAGAAAGGACCCGTTTTTAGCAACAAACACTTTGCCCTCGGATCTGAGATAGAAGGCATACCCAACTATTTCCTTAGGGTATCCTATGAAAATATATTTTTCTGCATTGGGTTCGAGCTTATCATACATATGTGTCGTATTCCCAAAATCTAAGTAATGAAAGTTTAGGTTTCTTCCAAACCATATTCATATGGTGTCATCTCAACGGATTTAGATGGTGCGCTATTTAAAGTGAATGTAGTTGTCTATAATGCATAACCCCAAAACGATAATGGCAAATCGGTAAGAGACATCGTAGTACGCACCATATCCAATAGAGCACGACCACGATGTTTGGACACACCATCACACTATGGTGTTCCAGGCGGCATGAGTTGTGAAACAATTTCAACATTGTCTTATGTTGCATACCAAACTCGTAGCTTTGATATTAACCTCCACGATCATATTGTAGACATTTTATCTTCCTGTCACGATGATCTTCAAATTGACTCTAAAATTGCTTGAACTTTTCAAACGTTTCAGACTTGTGATTCATTAAGTAAATATACCCATATCTACTCAAATCATCAGTGAAGGTAAGAAAATAACGATATCCACCACACGCTACAACACTTATTAGACCGCATGCATCAGCATGTATCATTTCCAATAAGTTACTTGCCCGCTCCATCAAGCCGGTAAATGGGGTATTAGTCATCTTGCCCAAGAGGTGCATACATCAACATGTATCATTTCCAATAAGTTACTTGCCCACTCCATCAAGCCGGAAAATGGGGTATTAGTCATCTTGCCCAAGAGGCATGGTCTGCATGTCTCAACCAATTCGAAAGTGAGTGAGTCCAAAGCTCCATCAGCATGGAGTTTCTTCATGCGTTTTACACCGATATGACCTTAGCGGCAGTGCCACAAGTATGTGGTACTATCATTATTAACTTTGCATATTTTGGCATCAATACTATGAACATGTGTAACACTACGATCGAGATTCAATAAACCATTCACATTGGGTGCATGACCATTGAAGTTTTTATTCATGTAAACAGAATAACTATTATTCTTTGACTTAAATGAATAACCGTATTGCAATAAAAATGATCTAATCATGATCATTCTCAACACAAACACCAAATAACATTTACTTAGGTTCAACACTAATCCCTCAATTAGAGGGAGTGTGCGATGGTGATCACATCAACCTTGGAAAACACTTCCAACACACATCGTCACCTCACACTTAGCTAGTCTCTGTTTATTCCGTAGCTTTTATTTCAAGTTACTAACATTAGGAACTGAACCGCTATCTACTAACCAGGTGGTACTAGTATTACTAGTAAGGTACACATCAATAATACGTATATCAAGTATAATTTTGTTGACGTTGCCAGCCTTCTTATCTGCCAAGTATCTGGGGCAATTCCGCTTTAGTCACCGTTCCCCTTATAATAGAAGCACTTAGCGTCGGGTTTGAGTTCAACTTTGGGTTTCTTCACTAGAGTGGCAACTGGTTTGCCATCCATTAAGTTTCCCTTCTGGCCCTTTCCCTTCTCGAAACTAGTGGTTCTACTCACCATCAATACTTGATGCTCCTTAATTTCTACCTTCGCGATGTCAAACATCACGAATAGCTCAGGGATCATGTATTCCATCCCTAGCATGTTTATAGTTCATCATGAAGCTCTAGTAGCTTTGTGGTAGTGACTTGGAGAACTATATCAATCACTATCTTATCTGGAAGATCAACTCCCACTTTATTCAAGGGATTGTAGCACCCAGACAATCTGAGCACATGCTCATCGATTGAGCTATTCTCCTTCATCTTGCAGGCCAAGAATCTTGTTGGGGTATCATACCTCTCAACACGGGCACATGCCTGAAATCCCAAATTCAGCTCTTGGAACATCTCATATGCTTCATGACGTTCAAAATGTCTTTGGAGCCTCAATTCTAAGCCTTAAAGCATGACACACTGAACTATCAATTAGTCATCAAAAACGTGCATGACTGATGTTCTCAACACCCATAGACAACGCTTGAGGGGGTGGCGCACCGAGTGATTCATTAAGGACATAAGCCTTCTCTGCAGTAATGAGGACAATCCTCAGATCACAGACCCAGTCCGCATTATTTCTACCATCATCTTTCAACTCTATTTTCTCTAGGAACGTATCAAAAACATAGGGGAGCTACAGCGTGAAATATTGATCTACAACATAATTTTGCAAAGAAAACTTTAGACTATGTTCATGATAATGAGTTTAGTTAATCATATTACTTAAAACTCCCACTCAAATTGACATCCCTTCGGCCATTTGAGTGCTACATGATCCAAATTCACCAACCCAAGTCCGATCATCACGTGACATGAGGTGGTTTCAATGGTGAACATCTCCATGTTCATCATATCTACTATATTACTCATGTTCGACCTTTCGGTCTCTTGTGTTCCGAGTCCATGTCTGTACATGCTAGGCTCGTCAAGTTTAACCAGAGTGTTTCGCTTGTGCAACACTGGCTTGCACTCGTTGTATGTGAACATAGAGTATATCACATCCGATCATCACTTGGTGTCTCGAAAAGACAAACGTCCGCAACGATGCACACTCAGGGAGAACATAATTTTATCTTGAATTTTTAGTGAGGTATCACCTTATAATGGTACCATCGTCCTAAGAAAAACAAGGTGCATAAAAGGATTAACATCACATGCGAATCATAAGTGACATGATATGGCCATGAACTTGTGCTTTTGATCTCCATCTCCAAAGCATCGACATGATCTCCATCGTCCCAGACATGACACCATGATCTCCATCATCTTGATCTCCATCAACGTGTCACCATGAGGTTGTCGAGCCAACTATTGCTTCTACAACTATGGCTAACTCATAGCAATAAAGTAAAGCAAAAAAGGCGAAATAAATTAAAGACACCCCTATGGCTCATGCCGGTTACCGTACTCATCGACTTGCAAGTCGTGATATTCTAAAAAAAACATGATAAGCTCATGCATCACATATATCTCATCATGTTATTAGCCATATCATATCACATCATACCCTGCAAAAACAAGTTAGACGTCCTCTAATTTGTTGTTGCAAGTTTTGCGTGGCTATTGTGGGTATCTAGCAAGAACGATTCTTACCTACGCAAAACCACAACGGTGATATACAAGTTGCTATTTCATCTTCTACAAGGACCGCCTTTGTCAAAACCGATTCAACTAAAATGGGAGAGACAGACACCCGCTGTTGGGGATATGACCCCACGATATGACCCGCCCCGGAGGCTCCGGGTCATGTTGTTGGCTCGTGAGCCGGCCCAAAGGTGAGTCGTAAGACTGGTGGCCCAGGAAGATAGGCAGCTCAAGGTGTGGGCTGTACAAACGGCCCGAACAGAGAAGACCCGGGCGTGCAAGCCGATTCATAGACGGCTTGGACAGGAAGATAGAGAGAGACTCAGTTAGCACTTGTGTCGACCCGGTGGTCCTGACCTCTTATATAAAGGCAGACCCGGGGCAACTTAGAGGTAGGCAATCGAGAACTAGGTCAAGCTTCTAGCCCCCTGTAATCGATACACAAGCAATACAAACACAAGCAGGACGTAGGCTATTACCTCGATTTGAGGGGCCAAACCTGGGTAAATCCGTGTCTTTCATCCCGACTAACCCCTTTGAGTCCACCCCGTTAGCGATGGCCTCGAACCTAAGTCCGTTCATCCAGACATATGCCATGATAAAACTACGACAGTTGGCGCCCACCGTGGGGCTAACGCTTGGTGGTGTTGAGTTCTCAAAGGGCTCTCTCCCAGGGCTCGAAGGATACATGGTTGGAAGGATGAGCAAGAGTTGCCGCGGCCGGCTCTACATTGACGACGCCGGCTGGGGGCTTGATGCTGGCTCTGTGGAGTATGGATTCCGGGTTCCGTTCGGCGGGATCCAGATTTTCATCCGAAAGGTTGATGGATCTACACCCGGGCCAGACATCTGCACCAACATCGTCGAGCCAGCTCGGCGTCTCCAATTTATGGGTGTTGTGCGACCTGCCCGTGCCCACCCAGGTCAAAAGCATGTTCTCGTGGGCTTCACTCAAGGCATGGACCTGGAAGCGTCCGGGTCACAGGGAACTCTCGTTTGCTCAAAAGATGAGTCCTCCAGTGGGGAGACAGAATCAGTGTATCGACTCAGTAACGGTGGCCTTGGGGGCTGCTACGACACCTATTCTGAGGTAGAGGGCTTTGAGTCGGATGATCTAAGACCCGCGGTTCATGCGGCGGTGTTCATGGCAGGATCGGCTGCAGCCGCCGGTGACACAGCAGCGGGAGCCGCCACAGCGGGTGATAGCCCGCCGCCGCCGTCTCAGGTTCTAGTGGAATTGATGGACGAGCTTATAGCTCTCATGGCCATAGAAGTAACTCCGGATAATCAAGCAGCCAGGAATTTAGAGGTGGCACAGATCAAGGGCCGGATGGCATAGGAACGACAAAAGATGGCCGAGCTGAAGGCCCGGATGGAAGAGGAAGCGGAGCGTATCAAGGCCGATGCTTTCCGTCTGGAGCTGGAGCAAAGGTCAGCGGCCGCGGTGCACCGGAGGAGGCATCAATCCCGTCAGCCAGAACGTTACGAAGCGAGGAACCTTTTTAACACCCTTGGTGCGGGGCAGGTTACGGGCGTGCCGGAAAGCCGCCCGATGGAATGCCCGACGACTCATCCACCCCAGCATAACCAGATCTGACCTAGGGCTTTTCCAACACCGGCGGGTCACTACTCTAACCCGGCCAAAAACATGGTGGCAGCGGCTGCCCGGCTTGAGACGATTCCCATCCCAGATGAAGCACCCTTTGCGGAGGATGTGTGAAACGCCATTGGATATTTACAAACGGCCATGGCCCAGCAAGAGAGGTATGATCACAGCCGGAGCCAGGTTCACTCCACCCCCCTCCCCAGTCGAACCTTCAACCGGCACTATGAGTCGCCGGCGTGTTCCAGCAGTCATCCACGTCGTGGACCACCTGAGGTTGAGCGGGCGACTCCTGATGCACATGCCCACGCGGATCAGGCGAGAGATAGGCGAGAGGCGGAGATAGCGGCAACCCGTCCAGAGCCGGCGCTTTCCGTCTCAATGGGAGTAGTTAGTACCAGAGTCGTAGGAGTGCCATGTTTAACTCCGGCTCTGAGAAGAAAACGACTACTGAAAGATTTCAAGGGGCCTCGAAAGGTTCCGAATTACACAGCTGATCTACCCCCTGAGGCATGGGTTGAAAGTTATGAGCTGGCCATGGAGATGCTGGATGTCAGTGAGGCGGTATGCGCAAAATATTTCATCATGATGCTTGAGGGTCCGGCTCGTACATGGCTGAAAGGTCTGCCGCCTAACACAATAAGCTCATGGGCGGAGCTGAGAGAGAAGTTTATTAAAAATTTCCAGGGGACATGTAAGGAGCCTATGACCATTGTTGATTTGGACCACTGTGTTCAATAGGAGAATGAGTCAGCCCATCATTGGGTCCGGCGGGTGTCGACGATTATTCACTCTTCAGAGCAGATCACGGCGACTCAAGCAGTGCTTATTTTAGAGAAGAAGTGTCATTTTGATCCATTGAAGTAGAAGCTCGGCCGGATCAAGCGCACGTGTCAGGATATGGGAGAGCTCATGACGGCCTTGACGAAGTATGCTGACTCAGATAATACCAACGATCCAGGCTCCGATGATGAGAAAGCCAATCAAGGGAAGAAAAAGAATCAAGGAAAAGGTTTTGTGAACAATGGGAATCAGAATAAGCGGAAGAGCGCTGATAGCGGGTCAGAGCTAGTGGCAAATACCAACACAGGACAGAATCATCCAAAGGGGGGTGGAAAATTCAGGCCAAGGAACAGAGGCCCTTTTAATTTATAGGAACCTCTTAGGAAGCCTTGTCCGGAGCACAGCACGCCACAAGCCGGCGTTGCATGCGTGGGGAGATTGTTTTATTATGCAGAGATTCAAAAACCAGCATTCCCAACCGCGTAATAATCAGGACGGTGGCCCGCCTGGCGGCTCAGGGCACGGCGGGTCAGGGGCTGGATTCGGCGTCGGCGGTTCAGGAAACCGGCATCCGGGTCAGAATAACCAAGGGGGGCACCAACAGCATCCTGGCAACAACACCAATAACAACAATCAGCAGCAGCGCAATCAGTCCGGGTTTCAGAGTAATCCGAAGCAGCTCAGTTCTGGAGAGTATCATGTATTCACGACCGGTCACAATAAACGAGATGAGAAGTTGCGGAGGCGAGCGGTTAATGCGGTTGCTCCGGCCCTCCCACGATATTTACCGTGGTCTGAGTATGACATAATGTGGAGCCGGGAGGATCACCCGCCACGGATAGATGACCCGGGCCGGCTAGCTCTAGTTGTGGCCCCTCAGGTGAATGGCTATATGGTGAATAAAGTGCTTATGGACGGAGGTAGCAGCATCAACATCCTTTACTATGACACTTTCTGGCGGATGAAGTTGCTTGACAAAGATCTTAAACCTTCCTCCACCGTCTTTCATGGTGTGGTCCCGGGTAAATCAGCATACCCGGTGGGCCAGATTTCATTGGAAGTAGCTTTTGGTGATGAGCATAATTACAGGGTGGAGTCCTTGTGGTTCGAGGTGGTCAAAATCAAAAGTCCCTATAGTGCACTATTTGGGAGGTCGGCTTATGCCAAATTTATGGCTAGGCCTTGCTATGTTTATCTGCAACTCAAAATGCCCGGCTTAAATGGTACAATTACCATTCACGGTAATAGGAAAACAACTCTCGAGTGCGAGGAAGGACATGCGGCGTATGCAGAGTCTAGTTGTGCTCAGGAAGAGCTGAAATTCTACAAGGAAAACGTTGACCCGGAGGATATGACCCCACTGAAGAAGCCTACGACAGAAGTTGAGCCGCCACTCAAGTTTTCAGCGGATGATACCATGGCAGTAGATTTCAATCCTGGCGATTCATCCAAGCAGTTCATCATTGGGGCTCACATGGATCCCAAATAGGAAAGCGCGCTCATCGAATTCATCCGTGAGAATCGGGACATCTTTGCATGGAAGCCTTCTGACATGCCGGGTGTATCGAGAGAGTTTGCTGAGCATAATCTTAATGTGGATCCAAAGTTTAAGCCGATCAAATAGTTTCTACGACGGTTCAACGAAGAGAGACGTAAAGCTATTGGGGAGGAAGTTGCCCGGCTCTTGGTCGCATGCTTTATAATGGAAGTTTTTCACCCAGAGTGGTTGGCTAACCCGGTGCTAGTGCTAAAGAAGAACGGCACTTGGCGTACGTGTATAGATTACACGGACCTTAACAAGGCTTGTCCGACTGACCCTTTTGCACTCCCTCGTATCGATCAAATTATTGATGCTACAGCCGGATGTGAAAGTTTATGCTTCCTAGATGCATATTCAGGATATCATCAGATTAAGATGGCAACGAAAGATTAGGAGAAGACGGTGTTTATTACACCTTTTGGGGCGTTCTGTTACGTCTCCATGCCTTTTGGGCTCAAGAGTTGTCACGCCCAAGATGCGGTCCTATCCTTATTTGGGCACGAGGGCCTCGACAGGGATAGAAACGCATCTCGATACGTTTGCAAGAATGGATATCATTACAAGTACATGTACTGAAGAGATAAGTATATGGAATTGGCTTACACTCGCCACAAGCTACATCAAAGTCACATCAATACAATAACATCTCAAACATCATACATAAGAGCAGGGTCCGACTACGGACGAAATCAAACGGTAAAATGACATCCACCCTTGCTATCCCAGGGTGCCGCCTGGAACCCATCCAAGATTGAAGACGAAGAAGAAGAAGAAGAACTCCAAATCAAATCAAGCAACGCGCTCACGTCAAATCATCACATTACCTGAACCTGCAACTGGTGTTGTAGTAATTTGTGAGCCACAGGGACTCAACAATCTCATTTCCAAGGGTATCAAGACTATTAAAGCTTAATAGGTAAGGCGTGGTTAAATGGTGAGGCTGCAGCAAGTGACTAAGCATATATTTGAGTTTACTTCAAGTTTGCTATGACCGGGTGTTAAACAAATTATCCAAGTTTGCCACATAACCGCGGGCACGGCTTCTCGAAAAGATTTAACCCTGCAGGGGTGCTCCAACTTATCCATCACAAATTAACCACACGCAGCGGGAATAACCTCAACCACGAATCTCGTGATCTTCCTAGGCAATTCCAAAGGAAATCCAACACCTCGAGATAACCCGAAGAAAATCAGAGTTCCTCACGCAAGACGTTCGAGAAAGGTAAAACAAATCCAGCAAGGCCTCCCGACATGTCGACAATCCCGATAGGAGCCGCATATCTCGTTCTTAGGACACGGCGGATAAGCTACGCGTACAGTAACTGAAGTCCCGGGTTGCCCCAGGTAGCCCGCACGGTGCTCTAGTTTGGACCAGCACCAGCATAACTGCCCCCCTGTATTATGTTAAATTAATCCACGAGGGGGCGACCCTCTATGCTTTAATAAGGTGATCAGTTTTATTATGATGGGCAAATGTAGTACCAAAGTTGGGCCTTGCCAGACAAGTTTTAATCTAACCCGAAAATCAAGGGGGTCCCCATAACAACCCCGAGCATGTTAGGAGTGCTCATTTCTGGAACATAACACCGGTTCACAAGTAACTAAGGGCGGCAAGAGTGGAACAAAACACCGAGCAAAAGGCCAAGCCTTCCACCCTTTACCAAGTGTATATGGGCATTAAATTAAATAGCAGCAATATTGTGATATAACAAGGAAAGTCCATGTTGACACATGGAAGCAACTGCAACTACAACTAGAAACGCCAAAAGAAGGGCTGAGCTAGCGGTAACATAGCCAAACAAAGGTTTGCTAGGATGTGGAGGGGTTAGAGGCTTATCATGGCAATGTTGGGAGGCTTATCGAACAAGTGGTAGGTAGCGCAACATAGCGATATAAAGACGATACAACTAGCATGGCAATGATAGTAATGGTATCCAAGGAAATGAGTCATCTTGCCTGAGATCCCGCTCGGAAGAAGAACGAGTCCATGAAGAAGACGAACCAACGTAGTCGAACGAATCCTCACACTCCGGACGGTTCGGAAACTCTATCGAGAAGAAACAAGCCGAAGAAACAACAATCAACACACGATACACCACAACATATGCAAGACACGATGCACAAACAAATATGATGCATGTCCGGTTAAATATGCAATGCAAGACAATTCACAACAATCAAATACTACACATTAAGTGAAGCTCAATATGCAACGAGTTGCATATTGACGAAACTCCACACTCAAATTATTTAGTTCACTCCCCTTAGGTACACGACAATATTAAATGTTGTTAAGCATGGCAAGAGGTGAAGCATAAGTAAACTATCTATCTAGTCAAGTTAAATGAGGCCAGAGACAGCTTATAGCATTTCCGAAACGACCTCATATGTTAATTTAGAAATTGGTCCAGATCTGACAATGTTATTGTACACGTCATTCCAGTCGATTTACATATATAGAACATCTCAAACGGAGCTACGGTTCAAAATATATGAGCAACACAAGATGCACATGACATGAATGCAAATGCATGAGAAAACAATCACAACCATCTCAAATCATGAATGCAGCAATTTATTATGAAACTACATGAGATTCTAATCAAGTTTCATATATGGAATGTCCAAAATGGAGCTACGGTTCAACCACAATCATCAAAACAAGTTTTAGTTGAAATCTGCCAAAACAGCAAGATAGCATTTTGAACATATGAAAACTATAAGTTACAAGACTCCAAAATGCACAAACTAAGTATGGGGCAGTAGCATACAACATCCACTTCATTTCATCTTCACAAATCATAAGCAAAACATGCATGGATCACTAGGTAGGAAGCTCACAAGAAGGCTACTTGAAAACAGTTTCAGACTTGGTGAAAATAGCAGTTTTAGACAATGCAGTTTTTATCACGAAGGTATATTGACAGCAGTAAAACTATATGCTACAATGCATATTATGGCATGAAACTTAACAGCATGCTAGAGGGAACATCAACAACAAATAACTCCATTACACCTACCACAAAAGAGTTCTAGATCACTAGCAAATCACATGACAAGGCAGCAATAAAATATAATAGATTCCAGACTTAGAAATATTTTGGACCCTCAAAATAACAGATTTTCATAGCAAGTTGACAACAAAAAAACCACACCTAAACATGCATTTCTATGACAAGCAAAATGTCCACGGGCTAGGACACATGGCAAAGAGCAACTTTCATGTTGAAAATTAATTCATATCATGCCCGGATTAATTCCTACGAAAATGCCAAAAGGGCATCACGACATAAATGGCATTCATACGAACATGTTCAAATGGCAAAACTAAATGCACAGATAATTTCTATGGGTTTTTCTACCCCGGAAACATATATAATATGCTTAGGTTTATGTAGAAAATTAATCACAATTAAATATGCGGGTATATGGCCTGATCAACTTAAAGCAATTCAACAATGCAAAATAAATGCAAACATCATGACCACATTTTTATCATGCATGAAAATGTGGTGCAAATGAGATGAACATTTTTAATTTATGATTTTATTAATTTCGATGCACGGTTAAATAAATATGCATAATGCAACAAATATGAGAAATATGCAAAATGACATGTTAGACATATTTTAAACAGGGATGCAAATGACATAATATTAATCTATGCAATTTTCTAAATATTTTACATGTTTAAATTATTACAATCCAATGCACGATTAATTAATTATCAATGTTTTAAATAACAATGCCTGAAAATTAAAAAAACACAAAACACAAAAAAGGGGCTGCTCACTTGGGCCGATGGGCTGGCTCGGTGGGAGGCAGAGGCTAGGGCGAGGAGCCAGCTGGGCCTAGCTCGGCCCACGCGGGGCGAGCGCAGGGTCAACGCCCGCTCGAGCGAGCGGCTCTCTCGTCCCGCTACTCCTCCCGAGCACAGGGAACGGCAGCGGCAGACTGCGGCAAGGGGTGGCGAGGGGTGGAGCTTAGGGCGGCGAGAGGAGGCAGGAACGGACGGATCCGGCGGCGGGGTGACGGGATCCGGCCGGCGGCTGGCCGAAGGGAGGCGGCGGCGCTTAGCCGCGGCCGGGGCCGACCTACAACAGGGAGAGGCGCGGGGTGAGCGGGAGGGAGGAGGAAGAAGAGTGGAAGAGGGGAGAGAGGGGTCCGGTCAGGTCTGGCAATGCGGCGGCCGGCGGCGGCGGCTCCAGCCAAGGGCGGCTCCGACGAGGGGGATTCCGGCGAGGTGGCTGCCTCGGGGACGCGCGAGGGCTGTGGGAGGAGCGGCCATGGGAGGCTCGGGAGCTCCGGGACGCGATTCGGGCTCGGATGGGCTCGAACGGGCCCAGATGGGCTCGGGTGGGCTGGAGGCTGGAGGAGGGAGAAGGAGAGGGCTGGCTAGGGTTTGCACGCGGAACGAGGGGGCTAGGGCTATATATAGTGTTTCAGGCTAGGGCTACGGCTCTGTCCGTTTTTCGGACTGTCGGGTGTCGGTATGACTGTCCGAAAGGGGAGAGGGGGTGTATGGTGGCTGTGCAGAGGGGCTAGGGAGAGATGAGAGGGAGGACGGTGACCCGTGGCACTGAGTTTAAAACACCAACAAACGTCCGATAAACTACCGATGACCACACTGCTACGGATGACCGACGGGGCATCTAACGGACTCAGAACGCGACGAAAATCGATGGGCGGTCTACCTAGACTATAACAAGACCACACGACAAGTTTCAACTCGATCCGAGAATATTTTTGCGCGCACTTAAAAACGGTTTTATTTAACGGTGTCACGGGTGCATGCGTGTGTGGCTGGTCTCGAGACGGCTACGGCAAGAACGGAAGAGAACCGGCAACTAACAACGGATGCAAGTTTGAAAACGGGACGATGCAATGCAGATGATGCGAATGATGCGATGATGAATGCGACAACCAGACGAACATAAGACGAGAACGGAAATAAAAGGGGAATCTTTTGGAATCTTCTCGAACGTCGGTCTCGTGCTGTCACAAGAGTGCCCAGGCGACTTACCAACGATGTATGCAGAACTACCTCCACAGTCAGATTGGCCGAAATGTTCATGCTTATGTAGACGACATCGTGGTTAAATCCAGAAAGACGGAAACTCTCCTAGAGGATTTGAAAGAACCCTTTGACAATCTCCGGGTCTACAAGATGATGCTTAACCCGATGAAGTGTGTCTTTGGTGTTCCAGCAGGAAAGCTTTTGGGTTTCTTGGTTTCTGAGCGGGGCATCGAGGCTAACCCGGATAAGATTAAGGCTATCACTTCTTTAGGGGAGCCGACGTGCATTAATGATGTTCAGCGCCTTGCAGGACGGATTGCTGGATTGAGCCGTTTCATAAGCCGGCTTGGGGAGAAAGTCATTCCCTTATACCAAATGATGAAAAAGACAAACAAGTTTAAGTGGAGCAAAGCAGCGGCCGAAGCACTTGAAGCTCTTAAAAAACAGTTGACTGAGCTGCCAGTGTTAGCTACTCCGGCTGAGAAAGAGCCATTACTCCTTTATGTGGCGGCTAACAATAGAGAGGTCAGTGTAGCAACTGTGGTTGAGCGCAAGGAGGCAGGGAAGGAGTATCCTGTGCAAAGGCCAGTTTATTACATTAGTGAAGTTTTGGCAGAGTCTAAGCAGAGGTATCCGCATTGGCAGAAGTTAGTATATGGAGTTTTCATGGCCTACCGCAAGTTAAAACATTACTTTTTGGGGCACCAGATAACAGTGGTCAGTTCTGCCCCGTTGGGAGATATCATTCAAAATAGAGAAGCTACAGGGAGGATTGCCAAGTGGGCCTTAGAGTTGGGTCCTCTTAACATCAAGTATGTTCCTCGTACAGCAATTAAGTCTCAAGCTTTGGTGGATTTCTTAAATGATTGGACCGAATGTCAAGCCCCTGAAGAGAAGCCGGATATAACATATTGGACTATACAGTTTGATGGATCCAAGCAGCTAGAGGGGTCCGGTGCAGGAGTTGTTCTGACCTCCCCCAAGGGTGACAAGTTTTGTTACGTGCTCCGGTTAATGTTCCCTTGTACTAATAATGCAGCTAAGTATGAAGCACTGCTCCATGGTCTCAGAGTCGCTAAAGAGATGAATTTAAGCCGGGTCAGATGTTTAGGCGACTCAGATCTGGTGGCTCAGCAAGTTTCAGGTACTTAGGACTCCAAGGATCCGCGGATGGTGGCTTATCGACAGGCGGTTGACATTATTGCCGGTCACTTGAAGGGGTACCAGGTGGATCACATTGATCGTCGCAGGAATGAGGCGGTTGATGCTTTGTCACGGTTAGGCTCTCAACGAAAGCCGGTACCACCTAATGTTTTTCTAGATGTATTGCATCATCCGACTGTCAAGATACCCTCTGAGGAGAATCTGGCTATTCCTGACCCGGAGGCGGAATTGGTGGCGGCTCTGCATGCTACCCTAGACTGGACTATTCCTTATTTGGCGTATCTGACACGCGGCAAGTTACCTTAGGAGGAGGATCTGGCCAGGAAGATCACCCAGCATTCTAAGTCTATGACGGTTATCAATGGTGAGTTACATAAGTGTAGTGTGACGGGTGTCTTTCAGCGCTGCGTTTCACCGGAGGAGGGCCGGCAGATCTTGAGTAAAATTCATGCTAGCGACTGTGGACATCACGCCGGGTCAAAATCTTTAGTGGCAAGGCTTTTCGACATGGGTTTTTTGGTTGACGGCTCACAAGGATGCAGAAGACTTAGTCCATAAGTGTGACGGCTGTCAGAAGTTTGGCCGGCGTGCTCACGTTCCGGCCCAAGAGTTGAGGATGATACCAATCACTTGGCCATTTGCGGTCTGGGGGCTCGATATGGTAGGACCTTTCAAGAGATCCAATGATAAGAAAACGCACCTTCTGGTGGCGGTTGATAAATTTACTAAGTGGGTAGAGGCAGAGCCGGTCAGCAAATGTGGCGCGGCTACAACGGTTCAATTTATTAAGAAGCTGGTCTATCGCTTTGGTTACCTGCACAGTATCATTACGGACAATGGAACAAATCTATCCAAAGGAGCTAAGAAAGCGTTCTATGAGAAGGAGCATATCCGGCTTGATGTTTCAGCCGTGGCACATCCATAGTCTAATGGTCAGGCGGAACGAGCCAATCAGGAATCTTAAGAGGAGTCAAACCACGGCTCATGGTTCCTTTGAAGCGGACACCCGGATGTTGGGTTGAGGAGTTGCCCTCCGTCTTATGGAGCATCAGAACTACCCCTAACAGATCTACATGTTTCATGCCTTTCTTCATGGTGTATGGTGCTGAGGCGGTTCTACCCAGCGATATCCGGCACGACTCACCAAGGGTGGCGGCTTATGTTGAGACGGACAATGAGGTAGCACACCAAGATGCGTTGGACGCCTTGGATGAAGCACGAGAGTTAGCAGCAACCAGGTCGGCAATTTATCAACAAGACCTGCGACGCTATCGTAGCCGCAGGGTGAAGACCCGGACGTTCCAGGAGGGTGACCTGGTGCTCCGGCTGATTCAAGACCAATCTGGAATGCATAAGTTATCTCCACCATGGGAGGGGCCTTTTGTGATCAGCAGAAACCTTAACAATGGGTCATATTACCTCATTAACATCCGAGATGAATCGGAAACCGCGGGTCAAGAGACGTTGCGGCCATGGAATATCGCACATTTGCGACCATACTTTACTTAGCAGGCATTGAAAGCCGTTATCATTGTATAGATCATGCTTCCATGAGTAAAAGCTAGCATCCCCACAAAGACAGGGGTCTCCGCTCTTATGTATACCTTTGTGCATTCAAAATGAAAATTTTCCGGCTCAAAAAATTTGAGTTAAAGTGGTTTACTTGCCGTCAAAACGGCTGATCTGGCTTTATGCCTTATCAAGCACTGTAGCAGGGAGGCTTCTTGCCTTCGGGTATAGCTCACATCTCCCCTGCACAGTCGGCTTTTACGCTGGTGCAAGGAGGCTTCTTGCCTTTGGGTATAGCTCACTTCTCCCTTGCACAGCCGGCGATATGCCCAATTAAGCACTGTTGCAAAGAGGCTTCTTGCCTTTGGGCATAGCTTACTTCTCCTTTGCACAGCCAACTGTTATTAAACTGTTGCAAGGAGGCTTCTTGCCTCCGGGTATAGCTTACTTCTCCCTTGCACAGTTGGCTCTATGCCTAGTTTGGTTACATTAAGCGCTGTTGTTGATGGAGGCTTCTTACCTTTGGTATAGCTTACAGGACCCTAAGACAACAGCGTGTACACCAAATTCCAGTTGCTTATCAACTGCGGCCATCGAAGGGGGCTTCTTACCGACGGGTATCGCTTATCTCACCCTAATGGCCGGCTTTATGCCACTTCCGGTTAATTATTAACCGCGGTTGTCGAAGGGGGCTTCTTACCGACGGGTTCGCTTATCTCACCCTAACAACCGGCGTTTACGCGAAAACTTAGTTGCTTATCAACTGTAGCTTTTGAAAGAGGCTTCTTGCCTTCGGGTATAGCTTACTTCTCCTTTCAAACAGCCGGCTTTATGCCGTCTCAGGCTGATTATTAGCCGCGGCTGTCGATGGAGGCTTCTTGCCTTAAGGTATAGCTTACATCTCCCATTAACAGTCGGCGTTCGCACATTTGCTGTTAAAAGGAGGCTTCTTACCGACAGGTATAGCTTACATTACCCTTCATACAGCCGGCTTTAAGCCGCTTCCAGTTCATAAATAGCCGCAGTTGTCGATAGAGGCTTCTTACCATCAGGTATAGCTTACACTATCCTACGACAGCCGGCTCCTTAATGGATTCATCCAAAAAAGAATCGGAGCCATGTTGATCCGGTTGACAAAAATTGAGTTTTCAAAGAGATTATGCGGCTCTAATATTCTGGCGAAGGAATGGCGTCTTCAAAGATAGACACCCCTCATCAGAAAAGCTCAAGGTATATCCATGGAGAGTCGGCAACACATTAAATTGAAACACAGAGAGGTGAAAAATATACAGTCGCCAAACGACAGAGTCATGATCACTCTATTATAAAAAGTACTCTCAGAAGGAGAAAAAAGATTGTCAACCACCCATGGCGGGTCATTACATGAGTCTATGCTCAGAAAGGATAAAAGAATAAAGTTCAGTTATTTGTCGGCTCATCCTGCTCCGGGTCTTCTGCTGGCTTTATCTGGAGATTTCCCAATTCCCAATTACAGTCAGCCAGAGCAACGAAAGACCCTTCAAGGAAATGGGACGCGTCAAGCTCACAAGGGAAGAGATCCTTACTGCGGGCGGGTGTCAGA
Source organism: Hordeum marinum (assembly GCA_022496015.1). Classification (NCBI taxonomy): domain Eukaryota; kingdom Viridiplantae; phylum Streptophyta; class Magnoliopsida; order Poales; family Poaceae; genus Hordeum; species Hordeum marinum. Next base: position 376,811,959 of record CM039678.1, on the reverse strand, counting down.
TCCTTCCACTCGTAGAGAGCCCCATGGATCCTCTTCTCCTCTGCGTCATAAGCCGCTTGATAAGTGCTCAAGTCAGCTCCATCCGCCAGTACAGAGGCCAGATACCGCGACTCTTTGACACACCGGATGTAATCTTCTTCGGTGAATTCTGAGCCGTCATCTCTTTTAGACGGGTAACCATCCATCATTTCAGCCGGCGTTAGCTCGGGGGCGAAGGCCAGAGCCCGGCTCAATCCAGCGACGGCTCCTTGGCGGAAGGCGGACTTCTTTAGCTCTTCTATCTGCTTGGGCATTGTGGAGAAGAGTTCCAAGACCCCTTTCAGAGCAGTGGGGATCTTCTCCTTATATTGCACACTCTTGATCATGAAGATGGCGCCACAGTATAGCTATTCCACAAAGGTGTAGATGGCCTTCAGTGGCAGAAGGCTATCAGAAGCCAACTAACGGCTCCTGGGACCTGGATAAGTCGGATAAAGTTAATGAGTTGCCAGTTTTTCACCAGCAATGTTAAAAGTACAAAGTAAAACATAAACTTACCAAATAGGGCGACTAACATCTTCGCTATGTGCTACTTCAGGCCTTGGAGTTCCTCCGTCACAGCTGTAAGCCGCTGCTTGGCGTCGTCCGCCCGTTTGGTCAGAGTGGCCTTTTCAGATTCAACCGTCTCTTTCAAAGAGGTAAGCTCAGCAGTGACATTGGCCAGCTCCTCAGAGAGAAGCCGACACTTTTTGTCAGTAATGCTTCGGGCTTCTTGCTGAGCCGCCAGGTTGGCCTTCAAATCCGTCAACTGAGACCCGGCTTCATTCAAAGCTTCCTATAATACATCAAAATACAGGATAAGCCACCAAAATGCAGGACGAGTGTTAAAAGCAAATACAAGTCTCAAACAGATTGCAAGCAATATATTTGACACTTGGGGGCTAATGTATATTTGATCTTTCAGTATGCAATGCAGTCCCGGTTCATCTCCTTCGAAACTAATCCGGAACTTGGGAGCTACACTATGACTCTTCAATGTATTAATAATGGAAGCACCGACTCAACTTGATCAAGTTTGAGCCGGCCCTTGGGGGCTACGATTAGATCTTCAAGCTGTCTACATTAAAGAACCGACTCAAATATAATCTGAGACGGCCCTTGGGGGCTACGATTGGCGGTTCACTTTATCTACAGTACCAAGCTAAAGCAATTTTAAGGGAATTTGGCATGACAATATCTCCAAAGGTCACAGAAAGACCCGGCTCAATGATTGAGTACGTTAAACCGGCTCTTGGGGGCTGAGTAAGGATATGGTAAGAAGGAAAGGTACCTCATATTTTGTCTTCATTGAAGAGATCAACCGAAGTTCCAGATCCCGCCTGGTGGTAACCCGGTTTATATACCTGGCGTGGAGCTCTTCGGCTGTCATCTTCTCATACGAAGAGTCAAAGTTCAGCTTCTTCGAGGCTTCAGCCGGCTCTGTATGTTTGGTCAACACATGAGCCGGAGGCGTTTGATGACCAGACCCGGTGATAACAACATCTGGAGTCTCAGGGGTCTTGGCAGGAGTCGCCGGCTTTGAAGGAGCCCTTGGAGGGCTCTCCATGATGACATCTTCAGCGGCCGGCTCCATGGAGTCTCCTCCGGTTGTTCGGGCTCCGTCTCTTCGATAACTGGGTCGGAGGAGGGCTTGTTGGTTTTGCAACGTTTAGCTTGAGCACTGCAAATAGAAGGATCACCAGTTGAAGATGTTGCTATCATATTAACAGCTGGAGATCCAGATATCATGGTAAGGAATGCTTACAGCGGATTGATCTTGGGCGGTGGTAGAATTGACGCCGAAGAGTCGCCGCAGGAGGGGGATTTCTAAAAATAATATAACAGAAAGGTGAAGAAAGTATCAAGTTTACAAAGGAAAGTCAAAAGAAAAGTAGAGACTTAAACCTCGGCGGGGCGTTTCTTTGGAGCCGGAGAGTTTGGTAGCCCGGACATGAGCTCAGTAGAGCCGGTGCTTCGAGTTTGTTGATGCTCGACTTGCTGTTGCTTTTTAAGAGAAAATCGGGAGCCAGATAAGCAAGAGGGTGAGAAAGAGGTACTTTTCTGATAACCCGCCACGGCTTTCGGGGGACGAAACTTTCTGAGCCGGAAGAAACGTAATTTACCTCAGGAGCATTGGCACGGCTAGTTTCCACTTCATCCTGCGAGTAAAACAAGCATTAATAAAGCAGGAAGGTAAAAAGATCAAACAAGGCAGTTAAAATTTTACCTCTGAGCTGGATGATGGTGGAGGGTCAAGCAAATTATCTTGCGGGGCATCTTTTTTAGCCCTCTTAGTTGCGACCTTCTTCCTGGATTTCTTCGGAGGGGCAACATATTCCTTCTTCCAGAAGTCTGAGTCAGCCTACAGGAGTGACCCGAGGAAGGAGTAATAATCAGCAAAGTACAAGCAACATCCAAGAGACGGATGGGAAGAGATTAACATACGTCCGGAGCCGGATGATTGACGCAGAAAGGCGCCAGCCCGATGGCACTTCAAGAGCCGGAGGCCTCGTGGACAAGGCTCTGGATGGTCATAGTGATGTCATCTTTGGTCAAAATTGATTTACTGAAGCACAAGGAACTGTCGTACTTGCCTTCGTATTCACACATAAGCCAGCCCCTGTAGCTTAAGGGCATGACCCGCCAAGAAACCCAACAGCGGATCAAGTCTATTCGTGTTAGTCCATTGGCCATGAGCGCCTTGAGCTTGGTATGAGCCGGTTCAAATCTGGCACGCTCCGAGGCTGTGAGCTGGACCGGAAGCTCTGAATCTGTCTTGAGTCGGGAAGGACGATAGCCCGGCAAGGGGCGTTCACCCTTAGGAGAGGTATCCTTGCAGTAGAACCAGGTTTTATTCCAGTCCTTTGGGTGACTCGGCATTTGCGTAGCCGGAAAAATGATGTCTCTACGACGCTAAATAGAGATCCCTCCAAGCTCCATACTTTGACCGCCCTTCATCTTGGTTTGGCGGTTGGCATAAAAGAACTCCCGAAAGAACCCCACAGACGGCCTGGACTGCAGATAAGCCTCGCAGAGCACTTGGAAGTTGCATATATTTGAAACAGAGTTGGGGGCCAAGTCTTGAGGGTGCAGCTTATACAAACTAAGAATGTCCCAGACAAATTTAGAGCCGGGCGGCATGAACCCTCGCTCAATGTGGTCGGTGAAAACGACTACTTCTCCTTTCTTGGGTGCAGGCCGGGTCTCATTACCCGGAACCCGCCAGTGAAGAACCTCTTTGGGATGGAGAGTGCCCGCTTCGACAAGATCTGCTAAATATTCTTCCGTGACGCAGGAGCCAACCCAGTTGCATGAGTTGGACGCACGAGACATGACGGCGGCTTAACTACTATACAAAGGAGATAAAGACGGCAAATCAAGAACAAGCAGGAATCTGCGGCGGCTTACAATTTTAAGGACTCTATGATATCATGCTTCTGTCTGGGTGACAAGAGCCGGACGAGGCTTAGCGACTCATACAGGGGAAGGAAGATTGAAAATTGGCTAAGTCCTAAAAAACAGATTCCGCAAAATATTACTATGTCTACGGATCTACAAAAGCAGAGAAAATAAATTTTATCCTGACCTAGCGATGAACAGCGGAAGGAAAGGAAATGGACTGGAGCCATCGTGGTCCGCGCATTACGCGCGGCCGGCCCGCGCGCGGTGGCGAAGCAAGAGCGCATTCTAAAGGCGTTAGCGGCTTCAAGATACACTCGCGATGGCTGTGCCGAAGCCCGAGCGGTGGCGGTGGAGCCTTCGGGGAAAACCCTACTACGGCAGCAGCAATCTAAGGAGCAGGAGAACTCACCGGAGATGGCATAGCAGAGGCGGACGAATCTCTGGTACGTTCAGGGTGATGCAGCGGCCATGTTGGGGACGACGTACGGACGGCGCCGAAGCGAAGCTCGAAGACGCTGGGGCGGTGATAGGAAGAAGACGAAGAAGAAGAGGCACGAGCGGGAGGATGGGAAACTCCGACCTGCACGGGTCATATTTAAAACGGGGTTAAGGAAGGCGTGAAAATCTAGGCGATGACACTGTTTGACCGAGGCGATCGCCTCGATTCTCGGGATAACAGTTAATGAAAGATTTATTGATACGTTAGCAGATCTCATGACGTCACGCCGGGTCATTTCCAGGCAACTCGCCAAAAATGGAAGAGAAGAATGAAGTGAGCAAACTCAATTCAACCTGGGTCCTAATGTTGGGGATATGACCCCACAATATGACCTGCCCCGGAGGCTCTGGGTCATGTTGCTGGCTCGTGAGCCGGCCCAAAGGTGACCCGTAAGACTGGTGGCCCAGGAAGATAGGCGGCTCAAGGTGTGGGCCGTACAAACGGCCCGGACGGAGAAGACCCGGGCGTGCAAGCCAATTCATAGACGGCTTGGACAGGAAGATAGAGAGAGACTCGGTTAGCAATTGTGTCGACTCGGTGGTCCTGACCTCTTATATAAAGGCAGACCCGGGGCGACTTAGAGGTAGGCGATCGAGAACTAGGTCAAGCTTCTAGCCCCTTTTAATCGATACACAAGCAATACAAACACAAGCAGGACGTAGGATATTACCTCGATTTGAGGGGCCGAACCTGGGTAAATCCGTGTCTTTCGTCCCGACTAACCCCTTTGAGTCCACCCAGTTAGCGATGGCCTCGAACCTAAGTCCGTTCACCCAGACATCTGCCGTGATAAAACCACGACACCCGCCAACCATCTTTATGCAACAAAGTCACATGTCAGTCGATGGAACCGATCTCTCGTACGTGGACGAGTAAGGTTGGTTCGGGCCGCTTCATCCCACAATACCGCTGAACCAAGAAAAGACTAAGGAGGGAAGCAATCTGAATATGAACGCCCACAAACTACTTTGTGTTGTACTCATGATCTCATCTACGCATAGACCTAGCTCATGATGCCACTGTTGGGGAACGTTGCATGTGAAACAAAATTTTCCTACGCACATACAAGATCTATCCATGGAGATGAGCATCTACGAGAGGAGAGATCAGATCCACATACCCTTGTATATCGCTAAGCGAGAAGCGTTAAGAAATGCGGTTGATATGGTCAAACGTCTTCGCAATCCAAAATGCAATCTGTCCCGTGATCCAATCACGATCCGTCCCGATCTAGCACCGAACGGATGGTACCTCCACATTCAGCACACGTACAGCTCGATGATGTCTCTGCCTCCTCGGTCCAACGAGCGAGGTCGGAGTAGTATATGAGTTCTCCGGCAACACGACGGCATGTTGGCGGTGGTGGTGGTGCTATCTCGGCAGGGCTACGCCTAGCGCTACCAAAACCACGAACAGAGGAGAAAACAATCTAGGGAGAGAAAGGGGCACCAAGGGCTCCGTGTGTGCACTTGGGGTGCCCCTCCCCTCTATATATAGGTGGAGGGGCATGGAGATCAGCCCCTCCAAGCCCTAGAGTGTAGCCAATGGGTAGGAGTTGGACTCCTAGTCCAATTCCATCCCTTTCCATAAATAGGTGGACTTTCCACCTCTCCCAAGCCACATGGGTCTTGAGGGACTTGTGCGCCTGGCCCAATAAGGCTAGGGCGCCTCACCTCAGCCCATGCAAACCATGGGACATGGTGGAACCCTTGGTGGATTTCCAGACTCCACCGGAAGTTTTCAGAATCTTCTAAAAGCTTCCCGGTACAATACCAAAAAACCTAAAACTTTTCCGGTAACCAAAATATGACTTCCCATATATAAATATTTACCTCCGAACCATTCCGGAATTCGTCATGACGTCCAGATCTCATTCGGTACTCTGAAGAACCTTCGGTCACCAACATACATAACAGAACAATACCAAATCATCACCAAACGTTAAGTGTGCATACCATGTGGGTTCGAGAACTATGTAGACATGACTGAGACAACTCTACGGTCAATAACCAATAGCGGGACCTGGATGCCCATATTCCTACATATCTTCGAAGATCTTTAGCGGTAGAACCACGATGTCAAGGATTCAAACAATCCCGTATGCAGTTCCCTTTGTCCATCGGTATATTACTTGCCCAAGATTTGATCGTCTGCGTCCCCATACCTAGTTCAATCTCGTTATCAGCAAGTCTCTTTACCTTTTGTAACACAAGATCCCATGAATAACTCCTTAGTCACATTGCTTGCAAGCTTCTTGTGATGATGTGTTACCAAGTGGGCTCAGAGATACCTCTCAGTCATATGGAGTGACAAATCCCAGTCTCGATCCACACCAACCCAACAGATACTCTCGGAGATACCTATAGAGCACCTTTATAGTCGCACAGTTACGTTGTGACGTTTGATACACACAAGGCATTCCTACGTTGTCAGGGAGTTGCGTGATCTCATGGTTGTAGGAACAGATACTTGACATGGATAAAGCAGTAGCAATAAACTAACACGATCATATGCTATGTTTACGGTTGGTTCTTGTCCATCACATCATTCTCCTAATGATGTGACCCCATTATCAGAAGATAATTCATGTCTATGGTCTGGAAACCTTGACCATCTCTGATCAACGAGCTAGTCTAGTAGAGGCTTACTAGGTACACGGTGTTGTCTATATATCCACATATGTATCTGAGTTTCCAATCAATACAATTCTAGCAAGGATAATAAATGATTATCATGAACAAGGAAATATTATAATAACAAATTTATTATTACCTCTAGGGTGTATTTCCAACACACGGGTCACTGCAGAAACAAGGCGATCAATACTTTAGCAAGAGAAGAGGAACCAAACATATTATTTGAAGTTTTAGTAGAATTTAATTGTATGAGCAACACAAAAAATTATAATATACAATTCTAGGAGAAATTATTTCCCATTGCAAACTTTGCAAACATCAAATTTGCTTGTGATTCGTAACAAATTTTCTTAGAGAATCTATATTACCTTTGTACCATGCCGAGCATTACAATAAAAATTTGCATCAAGTCGATCTATACAGACTACATATGGATTTCATTGTTTCTACTAAGCACAGATTCAGTAAGCTACACAGTCAAGCATTTAGGTCAGGAACAACACCTTAGATGGCGACGGAGAGAAGCACGGGTATCGCGGAGCGTGTGCCTGTGGGTATTCCCAGCAACGATCATTGCCGCCACGGCCCCTAAAGCATTGCCTCAGCACCAAATCAGTAGCTGCTGCTCCATACCAAATTGATAGGTCGCCGGGGGGCTTCATGAGGGAGGCGACATAAGCCAGGCGACCAGGGACATCGCTATGTGAGGGCAGGGGCGGTGGATTAGGCAGGCACCGAACTACTGGGCGGCAACGGCTGCTAGGAGAAAGGTAACACAGTAGAGGGACGTGCACAAAGAAGGGGAATTGATTTCATACCTTGATGAGAAGATGATGCCGATGGATGATATGTTGCTTGTTATGCGTTATGACCAGTAGCAAAGCACTGCCAGGGATCAGGAGACCTAGCTCTATGGGAAAACGAGGAGAAGGCCGGGGTGAGATCCTCCATGGACCCGAAAACGACCACCATGGCCACCTCGCTAGTGTCGTAGGGAGTGACTAGGCAAGCTGCGTCAGTTATGGCCACGGCCAGATCCATGGAACATGGCGACGGGAGATCGGGGAGGGAGAAGAACAACAACGCTAGAGGTCCACCTCCCCCGATCTAGAAATGTGGGTGGATCCATCCGGAGGAGATCTGATAGATAGCGATGAAGGTAGAACGTTGCATGGGAAACAAAAAATTTCCTACGCACACGCAAGATCTATCCATGGTGATGAGCATCTACGAGAGGGAGAGTGGATCTACATACCCTTGTAGATCGCTAAGCGGGAAGCGTTAAGAAACGCGGTTGGTGTAGTCGAACATCTTCGCGATCCAAATCGCCGAGCATCCCGCAATCACATCACGATCCATCCCGCGATCCAATCATGATTTGTCACGCGAACTCATCTCGATCCGTCCTGCGATCTCATCACGATCCGTCCCGCGAACTCATCACGAACCGTCTCGCGATCTTGATCACGGTCCTTCCGATCTAGCGCCAAACGGACGGCACCTCCGCGTTCAGCACACGTGCAGCTTGATGACGATCTCCATCGTCTTGATCCAGCAAGAGGAAGTGGAGAGGAAGAATTGTTCACCAGCAGCGTGATGGCGCTCCGGCGATGGTGGTGGAGCAATTCCGGCAGGGCTTCGCCTAAGCACTACGGAAATCCGATCTAGAGGAGCACCGGTGGAACGGGTAGCACGTGGCCGTAAAAACTATTGCAAAACCCTAAAATCCACCGGTATATATAGGAGAAGAGGAGAGGAGGCTGGCTCAAGGGCCAAGGCTCCTATAGGAGTCGGCCGAACCAACTAGGGAGGAGTCCACCTCCTCCACTCCTAGTAGGATTAGGACTCCTTCCCTAATTTGCCTTTTTTGCCTTTTTCCACCTTTTTCCTTTTGGGGTTTCTTCTCCAACCACATGGGCCTTGTGTGGGAGTTTCCACCAGCCCACTAAGGGCTGATATTCACTCTCCCATAGCCCATGAAGCCTCTTGGGTCGAAATACCCCTCCCGGAGGTCTCCCGGTACACTACCAGCACTCCCGGTACACTACCGATGAGCTCGCAACTTTTCCGGCGACCAAAATAGGACTTCCTATATATGAATCTTTACCTACGGACCATTCCAGAGCTCCTCGTGACGTACGGGATCTCATCCGAGACTCCGAACAACCTTCTGTCACCACCATACATAACTCTATACTACCGAAACGTCACCAAACCTTAAGTGTGCAGACCCTGCGAGTTCGAGAACTATGTAGACATGACCGAGACACCTCTACGGTTAATAACCAATAGCGGGCCCTCGATGACCATATTGGTTCCTACATATTCTACGAAGAACTTTATCGGTCGAACCTCTATGTCAAGGATTCAGTCAATCCCGTATAACGTTCCCTTTGTTCTCCGGTATGTTACTTGCCCGAGATTCAATCGTCGGTATCTCCATACCTAGTTCAACTTCATTACCGGCAAGTCTCTTTACTCGTTTCGTAATACAAGATCCCGTGGCTAACACTTAGTCACATTGCTTGCAAGGCTTGTTGTGATGTTGTCTTACCGAGTGGGACCTGAGATACCTTTCCGTCACACGGAGTAACATATCCGAGTCTTGATCCATGCCAACTCAACAGACACCCTCAGAGATACCTGTAGAGCACCTTTATAGTCACCCAGTTACGTTGCGATATTTGATACACACAAGTAACTCCTCCGATGTCCGTGAGTTGCATGATCTCATGGTCATAGGAACATATACTTTGACAAGCAGAAAATAGTAGCAATAAACTGACACGATCATATGCCATGTTTGTAGTTTGGGTCTTGTCCATCACATCATTCTCCTAATGATGTGATCCCGTTATCAAATGACATCACATGTCAATGGCTAGGAAACCTTGACCAACTTTGATCAACGAGCTAGTTCACTAGAGGCATACTAGGGACAGAGTGTCGTCTATTTACCCACACATGTAATGTGTTTCCATTCAATACAATTATAGCATGGATAATAAACGATTATCATTAAAAAGGAAATATGATGATAACTAATTTATTATGCCTCTAGGGCATATTTCCAACAGTCTCCCACTTGCACTAGAGTCAATAATCTAGTTCACATCACCTTGTGATTCGCATTGTTATGAATCTAACACCCAATGAGTTCTGGGGCTCGATCATGCTTTGCATGTGAGAGAGGTCTTATAGTCAACGGGTCTGCGACATTAAGATCCCTGTGTACTGTGCAAATCTCTATGTCATCCTGTAGACACTGCTAGCACACTCCACTTGGAGCTATTCCAAACGGCTGCTACACTATACGTATCCGGATTGCTACTCAGCGTCATCCAAATTGGTGTTAAAGTTTGCATCGACGTAACCCTTTATGACGAACTCTTTATTACCTCCATAATCAAGAAATATTTCCTTAGTCCTCTAGTTACTAAGGATAATCCTGACCGTTGTCCACTGATCCACTCCTAGATCACTTTTGTACCCCTTGACGGACTCATGGTAAGGCACACACAGGTGCGGTACACATCATGGCATACTATACAGAGCCTATGGCTAAGGCATAGGGGACGACATTCGTCCTTTCTCTTTCTTTTGTCGTGGTCGACCTTTGAGTCTCACTCAACTTCACACCTTACAAAGCAGGCGAGAACACTTCTCTCTGACTAATCCATTTTGAACTCTTTTAAAATCTTGTCAAGGTATGTACTCATTGAAAGTCTTATCAAACATCGTGATCTATATTTATAGATCTTGATGCTCAACAATTAGGTAGCTTTATCCAGGCCTTCCTTTGAAAAACTCTTTTCAACCAACCGTTTATGCTCTCCAGAAATTCTACATTATTTCCGAATAGCAATATGTCATCCACATATACTTATCAGAAACTCTATAGTGCTCCCACTCACTTTATTGCAAATACAAGTTTCTCGTAAACTTTGTATAGACTCAAAAACTTTGATCACCTCATCAAAGTGTATATTCCAACTCCGAGATGCTTGCTTCAGTTCATAGAAGAATCACTGAAGCTCTCACACCTTTTAGCATCCTTAGGACTGACAAAACCTTCTGGTTGTATCTCATACAACCTTTCCTTAAGGAAGGAAACGATGTTTTGGCATCCATGTGCCAAATTTCATAATTGAAAAATGCAGCAACTGCTAACATAATTCCAATAGACTTTATCATCGCTACGAGTGAGAAAGTCTCATCGCAGTCAACTCTTTGAACTTGTCGTAAACTACTTTGCAACAAGTCGAGCTTTACAAATGGTAACATTTACCATCTGCGTCTGTCTTCATTTTAAAGATCCATTTGTACTTAACGACCTGCCGTCCAGCAAGTCCACCAAAGTCTATACTTGGTTTTCATACCTGGATCATTTCTCGGATTTCATGGCCTCTAACCATTTGTTGGTTTCCGGGCCCATCATCGCTTCTCCATAGTTCGTAGGTTCATCGTTGTCCAACAACATGACCTCCAAGACAGGGTTGTCGCACCACTCAGTAGCAGTACACGTCCTTGTCGACCTACGAAGTTCGATAGTAACTTGATCCGAAGCTTCATGATCATCATCATTAACTTCCTCTTCAACTTACATAGGCTTCAAAGAAACATCTTTCTGCGCTGCGATACTTTCTAGTTGAAGTAAAGGTTCAATAACCTCATCAAGCTCTATTTCCTAATAGGTGGATAGTAACTTGATCTGAAGCTTCATGATCATCATCATTAACTTCCTCCTCAACTGACGTAGGCTTCACAGAAACATCTTTCAATGCTGCGCTACTTTCTGGTTGAAGCAGAGGTTCAATAACCTCATCAAGTTCTATCCTCCTCCCACTCAATTTTTTCAATAGAACCCCTTTCTCGAGAAAGGACCAAGTTTTAGCAACAAACATTTTATGCTTGGATCTGAGATAGAAGGTTCACCCAACTGTTCTTAGGGTATTCTATGAAGATGCATTTGTCCGCTGTGGGTTCGAGCTCATTAGGTGAAAAACCATTTTTCACATAAGTGTTGCAGCCCCAAACATTAAGAAATGACAGCTTAGGTTTCTATCAAACCATAATTCACACGGTGTCATCTCAACGGATTTAGATAGTGCCCTATCTAAAATGAATGTGGTTGTCTCTAATGCATAACCCCTAAAACGATAGTGGTAAAAGGATAAGAGACATCATAATTCGCACCATATCCAATAGAGTACTACTATGACGTTCAGACACACCATCACACTATGGTGTTCCAGGTGGCGTGAGTTGTGAAACAACTTTCACATTGTCTTAAGTTGTATACCAAACTCGCAACTCAGATTTTCATCTCCACGATCATATCGCAGACATTTTATCTTCTTGTCATGATGATTTTAAACTTCACACTGAATTTGCTTGAACCTTTCAAACGATTCAGACTTGTGTTTCATTAAGTAAATATACACTATATCTACTCAAATCATCAGTGAAGGTAAGAAAATAATGATATCCCCCGCACGCTACAAGACTCATTGGATTGCATACATCTACATGTATCATATCCAATAAATCACTTGCCCGCTTCATCAAAACAGAAAACGGGGTCCTTAGTCATCTTCGCCAAGAGGCATGGTTCGCATGTCTCAACCGATTCAAAATCGAATGAGCCCAAAGATCCATCAACATGGACTTTCTTCATGCGTTTTATACCAATATGACATTTAGCGGCAGTGCCACAAGTATGTGGTACTATTATTATGAACTTTGTATCTTTTCGGCATCAATGTTATGAACATGTGTATTACTATGATCAAGTTTCAACAAACCATTCTTACTGGGTGCATGACCATTGAAGGTATTATTCACGTAAATAGAATAACCATTATTCTCTAACTTAAATGAATAACCGTGTTGCAATGAACATGATCTAATCACGTTCATGCTCAACGCAAAAACACCAAATAACATTTATTTAGGTTCGTCACTAATCTCGAAGGTAGAGAGAGCGTGCGATGTTGATCACATCAACCTTGGAAACATTTCCAACACACATCGTCACCTCACACTTAGCTAGTTCTCCGTTTATTCCGTAGCTTTTATTTCGAGTTACTAACATTTAGCAACCGAACCAGTATCCAATATCCAGGTGCTACTAGTAGTACTAGCAAGGTACACGTCAATAACACATATATCAAATATACTTCTGTCGACTTTGCCAGCCTTCTTATCTACCATGTATCTAGGGTTGTTCCGCTTCAGCGACCATTCTCCTCATAATCGAAGCACTTAGTCTCGGGTTTGGGTTGCTTCACTGGAGCTGCAACTGACTTGCTATCCATGAAGTTTCCCTCCTTGCTCTTCCCCTTCTCGAAACTAGTGGTTTTGACTAACCATCAACACTTGATGCTCCTTCTCGACTTCTACCTTCGCGGTGTCAAACATTGCGAACAGCTCAGGGATCGTTATTTCTATCCCTGTCATTTTATAGTTCATCACAAAGTTCTAGTAGCTTAGTGACAGTGACATGGAGAAATATATCAATCACTATCTTATCTGGAAGATCAACTCCCACTCGATTCAAGTGATTGTAGCACCCAGACAATCTAAGCACATGCTCAACGATTGAGCTATTCTCCTTCACCTTACAGGTCAAAGAATCTAGTTGGAGATCTCATATCTCGCAACACGGGCACGAGTCTGAGATCCTAATTTCAGCTCTTAGAACATCTCATATGTTCCATGACGTTCAAAAATTTTCGGAGCCTCAATTCTTAGTTGTAATGCATGATGCACGAAACTATCAAGTAGTCATCAGAACGTGCCTGTCAGATGTTCACAACATCTACAAACAATGCTATAGGGGTTGGCGCACCGAGCGGTGCATTTAAGGACATAAGCCTTCTGTGCAGCAATGAGGACAATCCTCAGATCATGGAGCCAGTCCGCAATATTGCTACCATCATCTTTCAACTCTATTTCTCTAGGAACATATAAATATTCAAGGGAGCTACAGCGCGAGCAAGTAATCTACAACATAATTTGCAAAGACACTACTGACTATGTTCATGATAATGAGTTCAATTAATCATATTACTTAAGAACTCTCACTCAAATTGACATCCCTCCAGTCATTCGAGTGATACATGATCCAAATTCACCAACTCAAGTCTGATCATCACGTGAGTTGAGGTGGTTACAATGGTGAACATCATCATGTTGATCATATCTACTATATGACTCATGTTCGACCTTTCGGTCTCTTGTGTTCCGAGGCCATGTCTGTACATGCTAGGCTCGTCAAGTTTAACCTGAGTGTTCTGCATGTGCAACACTGGCTTGCACCCGTTGTATGTGAACGTAGAGTCTATCACACCCAATCATCACGTGGTGTCTCAACACGACGAACTTTCGCAACGGTGCACACTCGGGGAGAACACAATTTATCTTGAAATTTAAGTGAGGGATCACCTTATAATGCTACCGTCGTACTAAGCAAAACAAGGTGCATAAAAGGATACATAATTTGCTTATCACACTCGGGGAGAACGATTCTCACTTACGCATAAACCACAACGGTGATACATAATTTGCTTTTCAACCTTCTCAAGGACCGCCTTTGTCGAATCCGATCCAACTAAAGTGAGAGAAACTGCCACCCGCAAGCCATCTAGGAAACAAGTTGCCTCGAGGGAACCGGTCTCTTGTAAGCGTACGAGTAATGTTGGTCCGGGCTGCTTCATCTCACAATACCGTTGAACCAAAATCCGACAAAGGGAGGAAGCAATCTAAGCATCAACGACCACAAACCTTTTGTGTTCTACTCGAGATCTCATCAACACATACACCTAGCTCATGATGCCACTAAAGGGGGAAAGTTGCATGGGAAACAAAAAAATTCCTACGCACACGCAAGATCTATCCATGGTGATGAGCATCTACGAGAGGGAGAGTGGATCTACATACCCTTGTAGATCGCTAGGCGGGAAGCGTTAAGAAACGCGGTTGGTGTAGTTGAACATCTTCGCGATCCAAATCGCCGAGCGTCCCACGATCACATCATGATCCGTCCCGCGATCCAATCACGATCCGTCCCGCGAACTCATCACGATCCGTACTGCGATCTCATCACGATCCGTCCCGCGAACTGATCATGAACCGTCTCGTGATCTTGATCACGGTCCTTCCGATCTAGCGCCGAACGGACGGCACCTCCGCGTTCAGCACACGTGCAGCTTGATGACGATCTCCACTGTCTTGATCCAGCAAGAGGAAGTGGAGAGGAAGAAGAGTTCACCGGCAGCTTGACGGCGCTCCGGCGATGGTGGTGGAGGAATTCTGGCAGGGCTTCGCCTAAGCACTGCGGAAATCCGATCTAGAGGAGCACCGATGGAACGGGTAGCACGCGGCTGTAAAAACTAGTGCAAAACCATAAAATCCACCGGTATATATAGGAAAAGAGGAGAGGAGGATGGAGCAAGGGCCAAGGCTCCTATAGGAGTCGGCCGAACCAACTAGGGAGGAGTCCACCTCCTCCACTCCTAGTGGGATTAGGACTCCTTCCCTAATTTGCCTTTTTCCACCTTTTTCCTTTGGGGTTTTCTTCTCCAGCCACATGGGCCTTGTGTGGGAGTTTCCACCAGCCCACTAAGGGCTGAAATTCACTCTCCAACAGCCCATGAAGCCTCTTGGGTCGAAATACCCCTCCCGGAGGTCTCCCGGTACACTACCGGCACTCCCGGTACACTACCGATGAGCCCGAAACTTTTCCGGCGACCAAAATAGGACTACCTATATATGAATCTTTACCTCCGGACCATTATGGAGCTCCTCGTGACGTCTAGGATCTCATCCGGGACTCCGAAAAACCTTCGGTCACCACCATACATAACTCTATACTACCGAAACGCCACCAAACCTTAAGTGTGCAGACCCTGCGGGTTCGAGAACTATGTAGACATGACCGAGACACCTCTAAGGTCAATAACCAATAGCAGGCCCTGGATGACCATATTGGTTCCTACATATTCTATGAAGATCTTTATCGGTCGAACCTCTATGTCAAGGATTCGGTCAATCCCGTATAACGTTCCCTTTGTTCTCTGGTATGTTACTTGCCCGAGATTCGATCGTCGGTATCTCCATACCTAGTTCAACCTCGTTACCGGCAAGGTTCTTTACTCGTTCCGTAATACAAGATCACGTGGCTAACACTTAGTCACATTGCTTGCAAGGCTTGTTGTGATGTTGTATTACCGAGTGGGCCCTGAGATACCTCTCCATCACACGGAGTAACAAATCCCAGTCTTGATCCATGCCAACTAAACAGACACCCTCGAAGATACCTGTAGAGAACCTTTATAGTCACCCAGTTACGTTGCGATGTTTGATACACACAAGGCACTCCTTCGATGTCCGTGAGTTGCATGATCTCATGGTCATAGGAACATATACTTTGACAAGCAGAAAACAGTAGCAATAAACTGACACGATCATATGCTACATTTGTAGTTTGGGTCTTGTCCATCACATCATTCTCCTAATGATGTGATCCTGTTATCAAATGACATCACATGTCAATGGCTAGGAAACCTTGACCATCTTTGATCAACGAGCTAGTTCACTAGAGGCATACTAGGGACAGAGTGTCGTCTATTTACCCACACATGTAATGTGTTTCCATTCAATACAATTATAGCATGGATAATAAACAATTATCATGAACAAGGAAATATGATGATAACTAATTTATTATTGCCTCTAGGGCATATTTCCAACAAGCGATGTGGAGGTCAGGGTTGGCCGATGATGATGCAGAGGAGGGTGTTGGTGGCGGTCATGGGGAATGCTGGAGGTCCCCCTCCCGGAACGGAATCTGAGGAAGAAGGGAGAGAAGAGAGGGGGCGGGGATCACGCGAGATGTGGGGAGCGGCGAGGTACTTTTCTTCCCTATTTTTTCGTGACGTATGTGGGTTCCCCGAGCGGTCTTTTATCGTTCGATTTTTTCTTCGAAACGTAGGTGGGAGCCTCAAGCAAACTTTTTTGTCCATTTTTTCTTCGGTACGTAAGTTGAGGCAACTGGTCTGTTGGAGGTGGGAGGGGAGGGTAAAAACCATTGGAGGTGGGAGGGATGACGAATGAAATCAAGAAAAGAAGCTACCAAGTCCCCCTTTAGGAGTAGAGAGATTTGTTTCCGCAAAATTCGTTATTTTGTTTCCTAAAGTAAATTGCATTGATGATAGAGATCGGTTGATTTGAGTAAGTTAGGAAAGTTATATGTGTGATATTTTATACGTTTGGAAAGTGTTGGTTACAAGGAAAGCAAAATCAGAATCGGGAATGGGTCGGGAAAGAGATAGAGGTGGATCGGAAAGGAATCACTTCCTTGCCGTTTGTAACATGTTTGGTTATGAAAGTTTTTATTGGATGGGTAACAAAAAAAACGGACGAAAACAAACTAGACGAATGTGGGAGGGGGGACGGAGAAAAACCCAGAACAGAAGCTACGAACTCCCCAATTAAGAGTAGAGATATATGATGATGGAAGGAGAGACGAAGAAAAACTGAACCAAAAAACGAAATGAAGGGGAGAGGGGAAACAGAAAAAACCTTGAACATAAGCTACCAACGCCTCATCCTAAGGTGGGAGGGGAGAAGGAAAAAAACCTAAAATGAAATGTTAATTAATATAATTCGGTGATGTATGGAAATATTAATTAATGTGATTGAGCCATTTATGGTAAGATTAATTAATTCATTAGATTGATTTGATCCATTAGATTTGGTCTTTAAAGTTTCATTAGATTGATTGATTCTTTCACATAAACACATTACTAAATATATGATGATAGGAGAGGGAACGAGGAAAAATGGATGAAAAAACCAGACGAAGGTGGGAGGGGAGACGACCCCCCCCCCAAAAAAAAGCTATCAACTCCCCCTTTAGGATTAGATACAATAGATCTCATGCTTTTCATAAGAGAGCAGTTGGTAGCGTTGCCTCCCTCGTTTTTTCCTTCCCGCACCTTGTTCCTTCTTAGGTTTCCTATTGGACTTTTTGGTAATCTTAGTTAATGGCACACAAGACAAAAAATAACTTGGAATAATCTAAACTAAATCGATACTTTTTCAAAACCACGCCATGCATTAACTCAATCAAATCAAATTTTCACAAAATCTCAGCAAAATCCAAATTTTCCCTACCTTCCACTACTCATACCAAATCAAATCAAATCTTACGACAACCTCAACTTAATAAATATTTTATCTTCTCCTATCCATACTCATATCAATTAAGTCTTGCCAAAATCTAAATATGGTTGATGTCCAAAAACAAAAGGAAATTTTGTTTAAGAGATCCTCTAAATTAAATTTGTGGGACCGTGGAAGGCACACCGAACAGATCAAGTATATAATACTGCATAAAATTAAACTTAAACTTTGTGACACCATAGTTCATCGGAGTTCATCACACAAACACACAAACTTAAAAACATTGTAGGTAAACCTAAATCTAAACTACTCTAGGGTCCGACTCAGCCGTGGACCGGTAGCGCGAGCTCGTACCCCTCCTTGGCCGCCTCAAGCCGCATAGGTGCACCTTCTTCTCTGACCTCGAACGCCTCCTTCGCCTCATGGACCTCGATCTCCGCCTCATGAAGTGATACGTCTCCAACGTATCTATAATTTTTGATTGTTCCATGCTATTATATATCTATTTTGGATGTTTTATATGCATAAATATGCTATTTTATATTATTTTTGGGACTAACCTATTAATCTAGAGCCTAGTGCCAGTTCTTGTTTTTCCTTGTTTTTTGAGTATTATAGATAAGGAATATTAAACGGGGTCCAAATGGAATAAAATCTTCGCGATGATTTTTCTTGGACCAAAAGACATCTACCAGACTTGGAGGGCAAGGCAAGAGACCTGCTAGGAGGTCACAAGCGAAGGGGCACGGCCACCACCCCTGGTCGCGCTTGGCAGGCTTGTGGCCCCCCAGCAGGTCTCCTAACCCTATTCTACGTCCTACAAATTCCCAAATATTCCCCTAATACCAAAGAGAGCCACGAAAATAATTTTACGCCACCGGAAGCCTCCGGTCCCAAGAGATCCACTCTTAGAGCCTTTTTCGGTAATCTGCAGAAGGGGGATTTGAAAAAAAAGATCACGGAGGGCATCTACATCAACTTCATTGCCCCTCCGATGATGCGTGAGTAGTCCACCACAGACCTACGGGTCCATAGCTAGTAGCTAGATGGCTTCTTCTCTCTCTTTGTGCTTTAATACCATGTTCTTCATGATCTTCAGGGAGATCTATCTGATGTAATACTCTTTTGCGATGTGTTTGTCAAGATCTAGTAAATTGCGAATTTATGTTCAGATTATCCATGAATATTATTTGAGTCTTTTCTGAATTGTTATATGCATGATTTCATATCTTTGCAAGTCTCTTCGAGTTATTGGTTTGGTTTGGCCAACTAGATTGGTAATTCTTGCAATGGGAGAAGTGCTTAGTTTTGGGTTCAATCTTGTGATGTCCTCACCGAGTGACATAGTTGAGGTAGTGAGGCACGTATTGTATTGTTGCCATCAAGGATAAAAATATGGGGTTTTCATCATATTGCTTGAGTTTATCCCTCTACATCATGCCATCTTACCTAATGTGTTACTCCGTTCTTCGTGAACTTAATACTCTAGATGCAGGTAGGAGTCGGTCGATGTGTGGAGTAATAGTAGTACATGCTGAATCGTTTCGGTCTACTTGACACGGACGTGATGCCTATATTCATAATAATTGCCTTGAATATCTTCATAATTATTCTCTTTTCTATTAATTGCTCAACAGTAATTTGTTCACCCATCGTATTACTTTCCTTCAAGGACAAGCCTCTAGTGAAACCTATGCCCCCGGGTCTAGTTTCCATATTATATTTTCAGATCTATAAACCAAAAATACCAATAATACTTTGCTGCAATATTTTTAATTTTGTTTTACTTTCTTCTTCTATATCTATCTCTATCAGATCTCATCCTTTTAAATAATCGTGAAGGGATTGACAACCCCCTTATAGCGTTGGGTGCAAGTGTTTGATTGTTTGTGTAGGTGCGAAGATTGGGGACTTGCTTGTATCTCCTACTGGATTAATACCTTGGTCTCAACAACTGAGGGAAATACTTATCTACTTTGCTGCATCATCCTTTCCTCTTCAACGGAAAACCAACGCAAGCTCAAGAAGTAGCAAGAAGGATTTCTGGTGCCGTTACCGGGGAGATCTATATCAAGCCTACCAAGTACCCATCACAAACCCATATCTTGCATTTACATTATTTGCCTTTTGCCTCTCATTTTCCTCTCCCCCAATTCTAAAATGATTTTCAAAAAATACCAAAAAGATTTGCCTTTTTATTCGCCCTTCTTCCGTTCGCCTTTTCCTTTGCCTTTTGTTTGCTCATGTGTTAGATTGCTTGAACTCATGGCTAGCCTTACTACTATATATAGTACTCCCGAGAATGAAGTTCTTAATTTTAAGCAAACGGAGGGAGAAAACTTAAAAGATGCTTGGTATAGAATTTGCAATGCTCAAAATAGATCTATTTGTAAGCAATCTACTACCGTTCTCCTTCGCAATTTTTATGTACGTATTACTCCTTGGAATAGATATGTTCTAGATACTATCATGGGAGGGAATTTCTTGGGAAGTCATACCTTTGACTCTTATAGCGCTATGATAAATTTGTTAGGTTCACCCCCAATCATGGTTAATGGAACAAACTTGACCTTGGAACATGTGATGCGAAGGCTTGATATTATTGAAAATAAAGTTGCTACTATAGAGCTTAATGAAAACTTGGATAAAAAGATTCATAATCAAATTACTCAATATGGATCTAAGGTAGGAGTTACTTTAAAAATCTAAGGGAAAAAGAACTCATAGTTAATGAAAAATTGGACCAAGATTCCTCTAGAATTGGCAAGCTAGAGGACATTATTACCAACTTGGGGTCCGCTTTTGCTTTGGTTCATACCACTCCAAATTCTCCTCCTTCTAAGGTTGCCAAGTTTGTTTATGTTCCAAAAAATAAGGGTGAAACCTCTAGTAAGGGAGATGGAGATCTTAAGATGATAAGTGTTCACCCTAACTTTATTAATATTGTCCACGAACCTAGTGCTACAAGTGAATTTCTTGATTTTATTCCTAGGAGTATGATTATTGATAAAACCAAAGAATCTCCTAGGTTTTATAAGTATGCAATTGAGGAGTTGCTTACCAAAGATGACAATACCTAGATCAATTGTGTTATGCCTAGCGCTTGTTGGGAGGCAACCCAATTTTATTTTTATGTTCTGTTTTTTTTCTTCCATTTTTGAGTGTTTCACACATTATTAACTCTGTACTAAATATTTTTTCTGTGTTTTAATTAGTGTTTGAGCCAAGTAAGACCTTTGCGATGGTCGATGGTGATTGTTGATTTGATCTTGCTGAAAAACACAAACTTTTGTGCCAAGTCCAGGAATTTTATAAATTTATCAGAATGTTGAATGAGTCCGAAACTTTTACACAAGATTTATATACAAATATAACAGGTTTTCCTAATTTTTCCGAATGTTTGAGTTACATAAGTATACGAAGTTTCCACATTGCTACAGACTGTTCTGTTTTTGGCAGATTCTGTTTTCTTTGTGTTGTTTACTTATTTTGATGTATCTATGGGTAGTATAGGGGGTATGAACCATGGAGTAGTTAGAATAAAGTAGATATTACACCAATATAAATAAAGAATGAGTTCACAACAGTATCTAAAGTGGTAATTTATTTTCTTATACTAACGGATCTCACGAGATTTCTGTTATGCTTTTGTGTTGTGAAGTTTTCAAGTTTTGGTAAAGATTTGATGGACTACGAAATAAGGGGTGGAAAGAGCCTAAGCTTGGGGATGAACAAGGCACCCCAAGCCATATTCAAGTATACCAAAGAGCCTAAGCTTGGGGATGCCCCGGAAGGCATCCCCTCTTTCGTCTTCAATCCATCGGTAAATTTACTTGAGGCTATATTTTTATGCACCACATGATATGTGTTTTGCTTGGAGCGTCTTGTATGATATGAGCCTTTGCTTTTTAGTTTGCCACAATCAATCTTGATGCACACATGTTTTGAGAGATAAATGCATGAATCGTGAATTTATTAGAATACTCTGTGTGCTTCACTTATATCTTTTGAGCTAGGCAATGTTGCTCTAGTGTTTCACTTATAACTTTTTAGAGCACGGTGGTGTTTTGTTTTATAAAAATAATTGAACTCTTGTACCTCACTTATATTATTTTTAGAATCTTTAAATAGCATGGTAGTTGGTTTAGGTTATGAATTTAGTCCTAATATAATAGGCATCCAAGAGGGATATAATAAAAACTTCCATATAAAGTGCATTGAGTATTATGAGAAGTTTGATTCCTTGCCTAAAGTTTTGAGATATAAAGATGGTAATATTAAGAGATATGTTAAAGAGTAATTGTTAATTGATAAAAATACTTGTGTAAAGGTTTTTGATTTCCGTAGCATGCATGTATGGTGAACCGTTATGTAAGGAAGTCGGGGCATGATTTGTTTAATGATTGTTAGCCTATGTGTGAGGGTCAGGAGCGAGCAATGGTTTAATACTACCAACGGAGACCCTAGGGGCATGCGTATGATACTTTGCTTCGATGACTAATAGACTTTTGCAATAAGTATGTGAGTTCTTTATGACTAATGTGAGTCCATGGATTATACGCACTCTCACCCTTCCAATTTTGCTAGCCTCTCTAGTATCGCGCAACTTTCGCTGGTGCATTAAATCCACCATATATCCTTCCTCAAAATAGACACCATACCTACTTATTATGGCATTTCCATAGCCATTCTGAGATATATTGCCATGCAACTTCCACCGTTCCGTTTATTATGACATGCACCATCATTTTCATATTGCTTTGCATGATCGTAAGATAGCTAGCATGATGTTTTGATGGCTTGTCCATTTTTTGATGTCATTTGCTATGCTAGATCATTGCACATACTAGTAAACCGCCGGAGGCATTCATACAGAGTCATATTTTGTTCTAGATATCAAGTTGTAATTCTTGAGTTGTAAGTAAAGAAAAGTGTGATGACCATCATTATTAGAGCATAGTACCATGTGAGGAAAGGATGATGGAAGCTATGATTCCCTCACAAGTTGGGATGAGACTCCGGACTTTATGAAAAATAAAAGAGGCCAGCGAAGCCCATATAAAAAAGAGGCCATAGATGCCAACCAAAATAAAAAAAATGAGAGAAAGAGAGAAGGGACAATGCTACAATCTTTTTCCACACTTGTGCTTCAAAATGATCTTCATGATAGAGAGTCTCCTATTTTTTCACTTTCATATACTAGTGGGAATTTTTCATTATATAACTTCTCTTGTATATTACAATGATGGGTTTCCTCAAATTGCCCCAGGTCTTCATGAGCAAGCAAGTTGGATGCACACCCACTTAGTTTCCTTTTGAGCTTTCATACACTTATAGCTCTACTGCATCTGCTGCATGGCAATCCCTACTCACTCACATTGATATCTATTAATGGGAATCTCCATAGCCTGTTGATACGCCTAGTTGATGTGAGACTATATTCTCCTTTTTCCTCACAACTTTCACCATATTCTATTCCACCTATAGTGCTATATCCATGGCTCACGCTCATGTATTGCGTGAGAGTTGAAAAGGTTTGAGAACATAAAAGGTGTGAAACAATTGCTTGACTTGTCATCGGGGTTATGCATGATATAAATATTTTGCATGGGGAAGGTGGAGCATAGCCAGACTATATGATATTGTAGGGATAAGTTTCTTTTGCCATTATATTTTGAAGAGACACAATTGCTTTGTTAGTATGCTTGAAATATTATTGTTTTTATGTCAACATTGATCTTTTGTTTTGAGTCTTACGGATCTGAATATTCATGCCACAATAAAGGATATTACATGGATAAATATGTTAGGTAGCATTCCACATCAAAAATTCTGTTTTTATCGTTTATCTACTCGAGGACGAGCAGGAATTAAGCTTGGGGATGCTGATGGATCTCCAACGTATCTATAATTTTTTATTATTCCATGCTATTATATTATCTGTTTTGGATGTTTTATATGCATAAATATGCTATTTTATATTATTTTTGAGACTAACCTATTAATCTAGAGCCTAGTGCCAGTTCCTGTTTTTTACTTGTTTTTGAGTATTGCAGATAAGGAATATTGAATGGAGTCCAAACGAAATAAAATCTTCGCGATGATTTTTCTTGGACCCGAAGACATCTACCAGACATGGAGGGCAAGGCAATAGACCTGCCAGGAGGTCACAAGCCAGGGGGCGCGACCACCACCCCTGGTCGCGCCTGGCAGGCTTGTGGCCCCCCACCAGGTCTCCTAACCCTATTCTTCGTACTATAAATTCCCAAATATTCCCCCAATGCCAAAGAGAGCCACGAAAATACTTTTTCTCCGCCAGAAGCCTCCGTCCCCGAGACATGCAATCTTGGAGTCTTTTCCGGTAATTTGCCGGAGGGGGATTCAATAACAGAGGGCATCTGCATCAACTACATTGCCCCTCTAACGATGCGTGAGTAGTCCACCACCGACCTACGGGTCCATGGCTAGTAGCTAGATGGCTTCTTCTCTCTCTCTCTCTCTTTGTGCTTCAATACCATGTTCTTCATGATCTTCATGGAGATCTATCCGATGTAATACTCTTTTGCGATGTATTTGTCGAGATCCGATGAATTATGGGTTTATGTTCAGATTATCCATGAATATTATTTGAGTCTTTTCTGAATTCTTCTATGCATGATTTCATATCTTTGCAAGTCTCTTCGAGTTATTGGTTTGGTTTGGCCAACTAGATTGGTAATTCTTGCAATGAGAGAAGTGCTTAGTTTTGGGTTCAATCTTGCGGTGTCCTCACCCAGTGACATAGTAGGGGTAGCGAGGCATCTATTGTATTATTGCCATCAAGGATAAAAGGATGGGGTTTTCATCATATTGCTTGAGTTTACCCCTCGACATCATGTCATCTTACCTAATGTTTTACTTTGTTCTTCATGAACTTAATACTCTAGATGCAGGCAGGAGTCGGTCGATGTGTTGAGTATTAGTAGTAGATGCAGAATCATTTTAGTCTACTTGACACAGACGTGATGCCTATATGCATAATCATTGCCTTGGATATCTTCATAATTATTCGCTTTTCTATCAATTGCTCGATAGTAATTTGTTCACCCACCGTATTACTTTCCTTCAAGAGAGAAGCCTCTAGTGAAACCTATGGCCCCCGGGTCTACTTTCCATATTATATTTTCAGATCTATAAACCCAAAATACCAAAAATACTTTGCTGCAATCTTTTTACTTTTGTTTTACTTTTCTTCTTCTATATCTATCTCTATCAGATCTCATCCTTGCAAATAATCGTGAAGGGATTGACAACCCCTTTATAGCGTTGGGTGCAAGTGTTTGATTGCTTGTGTAGGTGCGAAGATTGGGGACTTGCTTGTATCTCCTACTGGATTGATACCTTGCTTCTCAACAACTGAGGGAAATACTTATCTAGTTTGCTGCGTCACCCTTTACTCTTTAACGGAAAACCAACGCAAGCTCAAGAAGTAGCATGGAGATCCTTAGTGGTCGGCCAAAGGGCCTCCTCGATCTCATCGAACTTGCTCCACGCCCTCCAGCCATTGCTGCGGGAGAGGGAGACGCGCTCCCTGGCCTGTTTCGAGCATCATGCCTCGATAGGCGGACGGTTTGAGCTTCCGGTCTGAGCGTCATGGAGGGCTCTCTTGTGCGACGTTGATCTGCCGGGGGCCCAATGGCCACCATGCCCGCGACCTTCGCTCGACATGGATCTAGTCGAAACAGGTGTGTACACATGAGAAAACAGTCGCCAGAGTACGTGGATTTGGCACCAGATTTGGGGGATTTGCGGCAAAGGCGGGTGGGGGAAATGTTGAATGGGAACCCTAGATTGGCATCTTGCTGATAAATAGATTGGCGGAGTTGGATTTTATGGGCCGCCCGTATATTTTTGTGGACGTTTTTTTATTGGACCTCTGAAGCTGAAAATTAACGGGATCCTACAAAACGACCAAAATTAGAAGGGCCGGGAAGGTTAACAAGATCTGCTATAGATGGTCTCATGCTGCCTGTGTGCTTAACCCCTTCATTGGCTCCTTGATTTGCTTTGTTATGCTGATACGTCCACAACTCCACCTGAGTGAGATAAGGTTGGTCGTAATGGGAGTATCATATACTAGTATCATGCATATGATACTAGTATATGCATGATACTAGTATATGATACAACTGTTGGAAATATGCCCTAGAGGCAATAATAAATTAGTTATTATCATATTTCCTTGTTCATGATAATCGTTTATTATCCATGCTATAATTGTATTGATCGGAGACTTAAATGCATGTGTGGATACATAGACAAAACCATGTCCCTAGTATGCCTCTAATAGACTAGCTCGTTGATCAAAGGATGGTTAAGGTTTCCTAGCCATGGACATGAGATGTCATTTGATAACGGGATCACATCATTGGGAGAATGATGTGATGGAAAAGACCCAAATTACAAACGTAGCATATGATCGTGTCAGTTTATTGCTGTTGTTTTCCGCATGTCAAGTATATGTTCCTATGACCATGAGATCATGCAACTCACTGACACCGGAGGGATACTTTGTGTGTATCAAACGTCGCAACGTAACTGGGTGACTATAAAGGTGCACTACAGGTATCTCCGAAGGTGTCTGTTGAGTTGGCATGGATCAAGACTGGGATTTGTTACTCCGTGTGACGGAGAGGTATCTCAGGACCCACTCGGTAATGCAACATCACAACAAGCCTTGCAAGAAATGTGACTAATATGTTAGCCACGGGATCTTGCATTACGGAACGAGTAAAGAGACTTGCCGGTAACAAGGTTGAACTAGGTATGGAGATACCGACGATCGAATCTCGGGCAAGTAACATACCGAAGAACAAAGGGAACGTTATACGGGATTGATTGAATCCTTGACATAGAGGTTCGACCGATGAAGATCTTCGTAGAATATGTAGGAACCAATGTGGACGTCCAGGTCCCGCCATTGGTTATTGGCCGTAAAGGTGTCTCGGTCATGTCTACATAGTTCTCGAACCCGCAGGGTCTGCACACTTAAGGTTCGGTGACGTTTCGGTAGTGTAGAGTTATGTATGGTGGTGACCGAAGGTTGTTCGGAGTCCCGGATGAGATCCCAGACGTCACGAGGAGCTCCGGAATGGTCCGGAGGTAAAGATTCAGATATAGGAAGTCCCAGTTTGGTCGCAGGAAAAGTTCCGGGCTCATCGGTAGTGTACCGGGAGTGTCGGTAGTGTACCGGGAGACCACCGGGAGGGGTATTTCGACCCAAGAGACTTTATGGGCTGTAGGAGTATGAATACCAGCCCTTAGTGGGCTGGTGGAAGTCCTACACAAAGCCCATGAGGCTGGGAAGAAAATACCAAAAGAAAAAAAGGTGGAAAAAGGCAAAAAAGGGCCAAATAAGGAAGGAGTCCTAATCCTACTAGGAGTGGAGGAGGAGGACTCCTCCCTCCTTGGTTTGGCCGACCCAAGGGCTGCCTTTTTGGCAGCCAAGCCTCCTCCTCCTCTCCTACTATATATACTAGAGGATTTTAGGGTTTTGGCACAAGATTTTCAGCCACGTGCCACCCGTTCCTCTAGTGCATAGCTTCTCCTCTAGATCGGTTTTCTGCAGTGCTTAGGCGAAGCCCTGTCGGAATAGCTCCACCACCATCGCCGGAGCGTCGTCACGCTGCCGGAAAACTCTTCCTCCTCTCCGCCTCCTCTTGCTGGATCAAGACGGTGGAGATCGTCATCAAGTTGCACGTGTGCTGAACGCGAAGGTGCCGTCCGTTCGGTACTAGATCGGAAGGATCGTGATCAAGGCCACGGGACGTTCATGATCGGATCGCAGGACGGATCATGACGAGATCGCGGGACGGTTCGTGATTGGTTCGCGGGACGGTTCGTGATTAGATCATGGGACGCTCGGCGATTTGGACCGCGAAGAAGTTCGACTACACCAACCGCGTTTCTTAACGCTTCCCGCTTAGCGATCTACAAGGGTACGTAGATCCACTCTCCCTCTCGTAGATGCTCATCACCATGGATAGGTTTGCGTGTGCGTAGGAAAATTTTTGTTTCCCATGCGACGTTCCCCAACAGTGGCATCATGAGCTAGGTTGATGGTTCGATGAGATCTCGAGTAGAACACAAAAGGTTTGTGGGCGTTGATGCTTAGATTGCCTCCTCCCTTGGTCGTGTTTTGGTTCACCGGTATTGTGGGATGAAGCGGCCCGGACCAACCTTACTCGTACGCTTACGAGAGACCGGTTCCCTCAACTGCACTTGTTGCAACAGATGGCTAGCGGGTATCAGTTTCTCCTACTTTAGTTGGATCGGATTCGACAAAGGCGGTCCTTGAGAAGGTTGAAAAGCAAACTAGTGTATCACCGTTGTGGTTTATGCGTAGGTGAGAATCGTTCTTGCTAGATACCCGTAGCAGCCACGTAAAACATGCAACAACAATTAGAGGACGTCTAACTTGTTTTTGCAGGGTATGTTGTGATGTGGTATGGCCAATTACATGATGTGATATATGTGATGTATGAGATGATCATGTGATGTATAGAATTTCACGACTTGCACGTCGATGAGTACGGCAACCGGCAGGAGCCATAGGGTTGTCTTTAATTATTGTATGACCTGCGTGTCAATCATTAAGCGCTATGTAATGCTTCACTTTATCGCTAAGCGGTAGCAATAGAAGTAGAAGCAGGGCTGGCGCCACAACCCCAATGGCAGCACATTGATGGAGATCAAGATGATGGAGATCATGGTGTTGTGCCGGTGACGATGGAGATCATGCCGGTGTTTTGAAGATGGAGATCTTAAACACAAGTTCATGGCCATATCATGTCACTTATGATTTGCATGTGATGTTAATCCTTTTTATGCACCTTGTTTTGCTTAGGACGATGGTAGCATTATAAGGTGATCCCTCGCTTAATTTCAAGATAAATTGTGTTCTCCCCGAGTGTGCACCGTTGCGAAAGTTCGTCGTGTTGAGACACCACGTGATGATCGGGTGTGATAGACTCTACGTTCATATACAACGGGTGCAAGCCAGATTTGCACGTGCAGAACGCTCGGGTTAAACTTGACGAGCCTAGCATGTACATACATGGCCTCGGAACACAAGAGACCGAAAGGTCGAACATGAGTTATATAGTAGATATGATCAACATAATGATGTTCACCATTGCAGCCACCTCAACTCACGTGATGATCGGACTTGAGTTGGTGAATTTGGATCATGTATCACTCGAATGATCGGAGGGATGTCAATTTGAGTGGGAGTTCTTAAGTAATATGATTAATTGAACTCATTATCATGAACATAGTCAATAGTGTCTTTGCAAATTATGTTGTAGATTACTAGCTCGCGTTGTAGCTCCCTTAAAAAAATTATATGTTCCTAGAGAAATAGATTTGAAATATGTTGGTAGCAATATTGCGGACTGGGTCCGTGATCTGAGGATTGTCCTCATTGCTGCACAGAAGGCTTATGTCCTTAATGCACCGCTCGGTGCGCCACCCCCTCTAGCGTCGTCTGTAGATGTTGTGAACATCTGACAGGCACGTTTCGATGACTACTTGATAGTTTAGTGCGTCATGCATTACGGCTTAGAATTGAGGCTCCGAAACGTTTTGAACATCACGGAACATATGAGATGTTCTAGGAGCAGAGAATGTGATCTCAGGCTCGTGCCTGTGTTGCGAGATATGAGATCTCCAACAAGATTCTTTGCCTGTAAGATGAAGGAGAATAGCTCAATCGTTGAGCATGTACTCAGATTGTCTGGGTACTACAATCACTTGAATCAAGTGGGAGTTGATTTTCCAGATAAGATAGTGATTGATATAGTTCTCTAAGTCACTGTCAATAAAGCTACTAGAACTTAGTGATGAACTATAAAACACCAGGGATAGAAGTATTGATCCCTGAGCTGTTCGCGATGTTTGACACCGCGAAGGTAGAAATCAAGAAGGAGCGTCAAGTGTTGATGGTTAATCAAACCACTAGTTTCGAAAAGGGCAAGAGCAAGGAGGGAAACTTCATGGATAGCAAGTCAGTTGCTGCTCCAGTGAAGCAACCCAAAGTTGAACTCAAACCCGAGACTAAGTGCTTCTATTATGACGTGAGAGGTCGCTGAAGTGGAACAACCCTAGATACTTGGTAGATAAGAAGGCTGGCAACATCGACATAAGTATATTTGATATACGAGTTATTGATGTGTACCTTTCTAGTACACCTAGTACCACCTGGGTATTGGATACCGGTTCGGTTGCTAAATGTTAGTAACTCGAAATAAAAGCTACGGAATAAACGGAGAACTAGCTAAGGGTGAGGTGACGATGTGTGTTGGAAATGTTTCCAAGGTTGATGTGATCAACATCGCACGCTCTCTCTACCTTCAAGATTAGTGACGAACCTAAATAAATGTTATTTGGTGTTTTGCATTGAGCATGAACATGATTAGATCATGTTTGTTGCAATACGGTTATTCATTTAAGTCAGAGAATAATGGTTATTCTGTTTACATGAATAATACCTTCAATGGTCATGCACCCAGTGAGAATGGTTTGTTGAAATCTTGATCGTAGTAATACACATGTTCATAACATTGATGTCAAAAGATACAAAGTTAAATAATGATAGTACCACATACTTGTGGCACTGCCGCAAAATGTCATATTGGTATAAAGCGCATGAAAAAACTCCATGCTGATGGATACTTGGACTCATTCGATTTCGAATCGGTTGAGACATGCGAACCATGCCTCTTGGGCAAGATGACTAAAGGACCCCGTTGGATGGAGCAGGCAAGTGATTCATTGGAAATGATACATGTTGATGTATGCAATCTAGTGAGTCTTGTAGCGTGCAGTGGATATCGTTATTTTCTTACCTTCACTGATGATTTGAGTAGATATAGTGTATATTTACTTAATGAAACACAAGTCTGAATCGTTTGAAAGGTTCAAGCAAATTTAGAGTGAAGTTTAAGATCATCGTGACAAGAAGATAAAAATGACTGCGATATGATCGTGGAGGTGCATATCTGAGTCACGAGTTTGGCATACAACTTAAGACAATGTGAAAGTTGTTTCACAACTAAAAGCCACCTGGAACACCATAGTGTGATGGTGTGTCCGAACATCATAGTTATGCTCTATTGGACATGGTGCGTGCTATGATGTCTCTTATCGTTTTACTACTATAATTTTGGGATTATGCATTAGAGACAACTACATTCACTTTAAATAGGGCACCATCTAAATCTGTTGAGATGACACCATGTGAATTATGGTTTGATAGAAACCTAAGCTGTCATTTCTTAATATTTGGGGTTGCGACACTTGTGTGGAAAATGTTTTCACCTAATGATGTCGAACCCAAGGCGGACAAATGCATCTTCATAGAATACCCTAAGATCAGTTGGGTGAACCTTCTATCTCAGATCCAAGTGCAAAGTGTTTGTTACTAAAACGGATCCTTTCTCGAGGAAAAGTTTCTCTCGAAAGAATTGAGTGGGAGGAAGATAGAACTTGATGAGGTTGTTAAACATTTGTTCAACCAGAGAGTAGCGCAGCGCAGAATGTTGTTTCTGTGAAGCCTACGTTAGTTGAAGAGGATGTTAATGATGATGATCATGAAGCTTCAGGATCAAGTTACTATCGAACTTCGTCGGTCGACAAGGATGTGTACTGCTCCTAAGCGGTACGACAACCCTGTCTTGGAGGTCATGTTGTTGAACAACGATGAACCTACGAGCTATGGAGAAGCGATGATGGGCCCGGATTCCGACAAATGGTTGGAGGCCATGAAATCCGAGATAGAATCCATGTATGAAAACCAAGTATAGACTTTGGTAGACTTGCTCGTTGGACGGCAGGTCGTTGAGTACAAATGGATCTTTAAAATGAAGACAGACGCTGATGGTAATTATCACCATTTGTAAAGCTCGACTTGTTGCAAAGTTGTTTGTGACAAGTTCAAGGAGTTGACTGCGATGAGATTTTCTCACTCGTAGCGATGCTAAAGTCTGTTGGAAATATGTTAGCACTTGCTGCATTTTTTCAATTATGAAATCTGGTAGATGGATGTCAAAACATCGTTTCCTTAACGGTTTTACTTGAGGAAAGGTTGTATGTGATACAACCAGAAGGTTTTGTCAGTCCTAAGGATGCTAAAAGGTGTACAAGCTTCAGTGATCCTTCTATGGACTGAAGCAAGCATCTCGGAGTTGGAATATGCACTTTGATGAGGTGATCAAAGTTTTGAGTCTATGCAATGTTTATGAGAAACTTGTATTTACAATAAAGTGAGTGGGAGCACTATAGAATTTCTGATAAGTATATGTGGATGATATATTGTTGATCGGAAATAATGTAGGATTTCTAGAAAGCATAAATGGTTGTTTGAAAAGTGATTTTCAAAGGAAGACCTGGATAAAGCTACCTAATTGTTGAGCATCAAAATCTATAGAGATAGATCAAGATGCTTGATGAGACTTTCAATAAATACATACCTTGACAAGATTTTGAAAGAGTTCAAAATGGATCAGTCAGAGAAAGAGTTCTCGCCTGATTTATAAAGGTGTGAAGTTGAGTAAGACTCAAAGCTCGACAACGGCAGAAGAAAGAGAAAAGACGAACGTCGTCCCCTATGCCTTAGCCATAGGCTCTGTGTAGTATGCCATGTTGTGTACCGCACCTGTGTGTGCCTTGCCATGAGTTTGTCAAGGGGTACTAGAGTGGTCCAGGAGTGGATCACTGGACAGCGGTCGAAATTATTCTTAGTAACCAGAGGACTAAGGAGATGTTTCTCCATTATGGAGGTAATAGAGAGTTCGTCGTAAAGAGTTACGCCGATGCAAGCTTTAAACACCAATCCGGATGGCTCGTAGTAGCAATCTGGATACGTATAGTGGAGCAGCCATTTGGTAAAGTACCAAGTGGAGTGTGGTAGCAGTGTTTACGGTTTGACATAGATTTGCAAAGTGCACACGGATCTGAATGTTACAGACCCGTTGACTATAAGAACTCTCTCACATGCAAAGCATGATCGAACTCCAGAACTCATTGGGTGTTAGATTCATAAAATGTGAATCACATGGTGATGTGAACTAGATTATTGACTCTAGTGCAAGTGGGAGACTGTTGGAAATATGCCCTAGAGGCAATAATAAATTAGTTATTATCATATTTCCTTGTTCATGATAATCGTTTATTATCCATGCTATAATTGTATTGATCGGAGACTTAAATGCATGTGTGGATACATAGACAAAACCATGTCCCTAGTATGCCTCTAATAGACTAGCTCGTTGATCAAAGGATGGTTAAGGTTTCCTAGCCATGGACATGAGATGTCATTTGATAACGGGATCACATCATTGGGAGAATGATGTGATGGACAAGACCCAAATTACAAACGTAGCATATGATCGTGTCAGTTTATTGCTGTTGTTTTCCGCATGTCAAGTATATGTTCCTATGACCATGAGATCATGCAACTCACTGACACCGGAGGGATACTTTGTGTGTATCAAACGTCGCAACGTAACTGGGTGACTATAAAGGTGCACTACAGGTATCTCCGAAGGTGTCTGTTGAGTTGGCATGGATCAAGACTGGGATTTGTTACTCCGTGTGACGGAGAGGTATCTCAGGGCCCACTCGGTAATGCAACATCAAAACAAGCCTTGCAAGCAATGTGACTAATATGTTAGCCACAGGATCTTGCATTACGGAACGAGTAAAGAGACTTGCCGGTAACGAGGTTGAACTAGGTATGGAGATACTGACGATCGAATCTCGGGCAAGTAACATACCGAAGAACAAAGGGAACGTTATACGGGATTGATTGAATCCTTGACATAGAGGTTCGACCGATGAAGATCTTCGTAGAATATGTAGGAACCAATGTGGACGTCCAGGTCCCGCCATTGGTTATTGGCCGTAGAGGTGTCTCGGTCATGTCTACATAGTTCTCGAACCTGCAGGGTCTGCACACTTAAGGTTCGGTGACGTTTCGGTAGTGTAGAGTTATGTATGGTGGTGAACGAAGGTTGTTCGGAGTCCCGGATGAGATCCAGGACGTCATGAGGAGCTCCGGAATGGTCCGGAGGTAAAGATTCATATATAGGAAGTCCCAGTTTGGTCGCCGGAAAAGTTTCGGGCTCATCGGTAGTGTACCGGGAGTGCCGGTAGTGTACCGGGAGACCACCGGGAGGGGTATTTCGACCCAAGAGGCTTTATGGGCTGTAGGAGGATGAATACCAGCCCTTAGTGGGCTGGTGGAAGTCCTACACAAAGCCCATGAGGCTGGGAAGAAAATACCAAAAGGAAAAAGGTGGAAAAAGCCAAAAAAAATGGCCAAATAAGGAAGGAGTCCTAATCCTACTAGGAGTGGAGGAGGAGGACTCCTCCCTCCTTGGTTTGGCCGACCCAAGGGCTGCCTTTTTGGCAGCCAAGCCTCCTCCTCCTCTCCTACTATATATACTAGAGGATTTTAGGGTTTTGGCACAAGATTTTCAGCCACGTGCCACCCGTTCCTCTAGTGCATAGCTTCTCCTCTAGATCGGTTTTCTGCAGTGCTTAGGCGAAGCCCTGTCGGAATAGCTCCACCACCATCGCCGGAGCGTCGTCACGCTGCCGGAAAACTCTTCCTCCTCTCCGCCTCCTCTTGCTGGATCAAGACGGTGGAGATCGTCATCAAGCTGCACGTGTGCTGAACGCGGAGGTGTCGTCCGTTCGGTACTAGATCGGAAGGATCGTGATCAAGTTCGTGGGACGGATCGTGATCGGATCGCAGGACGGATCGTGACGAGATCGCGGGACGGTTCGTCATTGGTTCGCAGGACGGTTCGTGATTAGATCGTGGGACGCTCGGGATTTGGACCGCGAAGAAGTTCGACTACACCAACCGCGTTTCTTAACGCTTCCCGCTTAGCGATCTACAAGGGTACGTAGATCCACTCTCCCTCTCGTAGATGCTCATCACCGTGGATAGGTTTGCGTGTGCGTAGGAAATTTTTTGTTTCCCATGCGACGTTCCCCAACAACAACTTCCCAAATGCATAGTATCAAATGTTAGTATCAAATAGTACTTTATTTATTGCCATGTATGATATACAATAGCATAGCATTTATTATATGGTATCATGATATTATACTCAACCTCCTCTTTCTTCATTTAATTATATGTCATATCATTAAAATTTAGTAGTTGACATGCATGATACTAAGACTACTTACAATGGGAGTAACATAGGTAGTAACATAGATGCCACCTAAGCAAAAAAATATGATGTGGCAACTAATTAATGAGAAGAGAGAAAAATTGAGTAACTTAGCATGTTAGGCCCCTCCCAATGCTCCACCTTGTACAGGTGCTAAGGCGGCCACATAAGCAAAAAAACTGATGTGGCATGGTATTTAAGAGGAGAGAGATGGGTGTGGTGATCCAGGAAGAATCGGTGCCAAGCGCGTGAACCTAGACAAAATACTTAAATGAAAGGAAGCCCACCAATGCATGAAAAACTTTAGTATCTAAATCATTAAATAGAATGTGCTTAGCTATAACAAGTTAAGCACCTATGCATTGGGGGCTTTGGTTGCTAAACTTTTAAATATGCTTAGCGCCTCATCTTAGCACCAATGCATTGGAAGTAGCCTTATACAACTCCTATGAGTAACATAGTGCATACAAAGGCAAGATGAGTTTATAAACTAATAAATAAAAGACTCAATGTTACTATCCATATGTTACTACTCATTGTGA
The DNA here is from genome assembly GCA_022496015.1 of Hordeum marinum. Lineage (NCBI taxonomy): Eukaryota > Viridiplantae > Streptophyta > Magnoliopsida > Poales > Poaceae > Hordeum > Hordeum marinum. Next base: position 376,776,453 of record CM039678.1, on the reverse strand, counting down.
AGGTAGTAACTTAGACTAGTAACACATGCATCATTATTATAAACAACCTAAACTGCCCGCCTGCCACTGAGCAGGTTTGGACGCAACCCTTTTTCTTCTTTCCCACGTGACTTTTTCTTCAAGAAAACATCACCTCATTTTCAGTTCACGGGCCGTTGGCTTCAACCACTGTACGGATGGTGGCCCATTACTCCGTGCGACTTCTCACCTTCCTCGCAGTAAACACACTTTCATTTATCTTTTTGGGCAACAGCCTTCAACAGGCCGGCTTTACCGTGCGTGCGTTTTCTTCTGGATTTCGATGGAATCTGGTGCGCGGACCGGACCGTTTGGTTAGGATTCGACTGTGATATAACGGAATCTGCCCAGAAAATCTAAACCAAACAGGTACTCATTCCATCTCTTTCCTGCTGATGTTCTTCATTCAATATATCCCCACTTTCCAATGCCCCTGCGCTCTCTATATTTCCCAACGATTCAGACAAAAATATAGGAAGCAACCTTCCGGAAATCCCTTTTGAAGCTCAGCCTCCAGTGAGGCCTCCCAATTCAAATTTGAGATTTCATCAAAATTCATATTTTTATATTTTAAAATATTCTGAAAAAATACAGATATATATGAAGACCTAACACACATGTGTGTAAATTTTCAGTTCAAAATACATTGAAATGAGGGCTACGCAAAAAAGACAAACCTGGGGTTGTTTAACATATGATACTATTCATTCTCGCAGGCCATGAATTTATCTTTTTTGTACAGGTCTCAATTCAAGGTATTTCATCATGAATTTTTACACACATGTGGGTTATATCCTTACATACACGCATATTTTTTTCAGAATTTTTTAAACCATAAAAAATTGAATTTGAATTTTTCAAAAATAAAGGCCTCCATGGAACTCGGTCTCCAAAATGCCTCTCTCGCAACCTTCACTCTTTTTCTGTTAAGGATTATTCATCGAGTTAAACATCTAGCTTCACTACAACAAGAACTGCCATGATATAGCGCGCTGCATCCTCCCAGGTTGTGGGTCGCATAGTAGCATCTTTCCTGATGATTTCTTGCCCCTCAAGCGTTTGCCGATCTGCTCCTTTTTTCAGGTGTTCACCTCCTCTGCTCATGTACTTACTCTAATTGGTTCACTAACAATCGCAATACATGCGGACACACCAACGTGAGAGCACTCCGTTTTGAAAATCTCATCTGTCTTTGAGTTTATGTTATCTCTTATGCAGAAATGTTTTTATTGTAGGTTTACTGCTAAAGCATTTGGCTATTGGCATTGGCGGTGCACTTTATCAGGTAATACGTTGCCACATTCTGGAACACCGTATGTGCTTCCCTCATAAGCCCCATGTTGTTAATCGTGAGCTTGTGATGATTACAAGCCAATTCAGTATACCTATATAATTTTGTCGTGGTTTCGTATATAGATCCCTGTTTCCCATGTACATATATACAATCAATACGCACCGCTAATAATTCAGAATTTTATATTGATTATTATAGTAATTTTGCATCAACAACCTATTGATGATTCAGTTATCTCTACAGCTGTGGTGGCAACATATTGGCACCAAGGGATCAACGTAAGATGTTGTATTTTGTCCAATCTAACCTTGAAGTTGAAAGTTAGAAAACCCTCTCTCGGAAAAGTGATGGGAGAGTTGAGATATATATGATGTGCTTTCTGATGGCCTCATATGGACTGAAAAAAGCATTCATGAACAGAGCTGCTGCTGCACATCAAGCCGTATGGATAAACAAAATCACTTGAGCAGATGGAAGAATATGACTGATGAAAGAGATCACTTAAATACATATAACTGTTCCAACAAGAAAATATACTACGTACTACTTAATCTCCTTCTCCTCACATGTTGGTTATAAGCCAAGGACTGAAGACTAAGTGGCAGGAAGCACTAGCACCAAGCTAACATGCTGGTTATAATCTCCTAGATTCAAACAAAATCCAAATTTGGTAAAAAATGCAGATTTGATTAAATTGTTTGGACCAATTCTGAATTAAATTTCAAAATGCTGGATACAAAGGTTTGCAAACCAATGTAATATTTTCAATGGCTGTGAACAATTTCTAATGGTCTAATATGCACTATGAAACCACAGGTTTATTTTTCATACCTGTTAGACACAATTAAGCCTTTCCCTTTGCAACTATGAGGACCACTGCCCTAGTTTCCATAAGAACAAAGCTACAGGCAGGAAAAGAGGCAGCAGCTCGCATGCCCCAATCTTTAGAGCTGTGGTGGACAAACCACCGGCATCCATCTTCTTGTAGCCTGAAAAACTTCACCTGATAATGCGGTTACTTCAATTCGAGCCTAAAACTTTTTACTGGTCTTATGATTGAAACCGGGTTCAAATCATTGAGATTAACTCGGAACCTGGTATTACTTGTGTTGGTGAAATACTGCATAAGCAGATTTTTTTTTTCGTTCAGCACTGTATAACCAGATTGAAAGTCAGTTCCTAGATATTGAGAAATTTGTATTCGATGGGTACATTAAAGATGTAACCAGACACGCAAGGTAATACTATGAGTACAACACACCTATTGTTAGAACTCAGAACACGGACTGAAATAAGGATTAATGAACAGCTGATAACTTACATCAGTAGAGCGATGCACGAATATATAAGATGAAAGAGATAACCAAAATAGTGCACATAACTGTTCCAACATGGAAAACCCTACTACTCAATCTACTACTCACAGTTGCACGAGGCACTAGCAGCAAGGCCAGAACAGGTTTGTTTTCACAACCTTACAGTTTGGGAAGGACATCGCAGTACCGCAAGAGAACCTGAACAAGGCTGAAAGGTCGAGCACGAAAGTCCTTCCTGGAGATAATGTCCAGCATATCACCTCTTAGGTTATACACGCGCATGTCGTACTTGTCTCCACAATCTGACATATACATATCTTCAGAATCTGGCATGGACATGTCTTCAGAATCTGACATGGACACGTTTTCAAAATCTAACATGTATATGCAATCTCCATCAACGGACGGAAGCTTAGCTGCATCCACAGACACACACCTCTCCTGGCCAAGGAACAACGTGCGGCCGCCGAGGCTCTTGACCTCCTCCAACAACTTGTGCTCGACGTCAACTCTGAAAACTTTCAAAGTTTGATCCACATAGCGAACGAGCAACAGTTCCCCAGCAGACTCCACGAGATAAGAAAGCATTTCCCTGCCATCATCTCCTTCTTTTGTATCATCATCATCGCCCTCTTCTGTATCATCATCGTCTCCCTCTTCTGTATCATCATCATCATCTCCCTGTTTTGTATCATCATCATCGCCCTCTTCTGTATATAGGTCCACATCGGGCGGCGAAACCTCGGGTATGACCAGGAGCTCATCATCATCACACTGGTCTGCTGCTGGTGCGACCAACTTGAATACACATCCACGCGCATCAGCACAATAGACGTCGCCTTGGAAGTTAACAATGCTCATCAAGTACGTTTCAACGGCCTCCTCTGTCCGTGTAAAGAAATCGCTGTTTGGGGCAGCACAGCACACCGAACCCCATCACAGCAAGACCAGCGTTGGATGAGAGCCTCCCTTCACCGAGGAGTAGGAAAAATATGTAACGCCGCGGGGAAGTGGAGCATGTCGCCTGTAAAGGGGTTGAGGACACGAGCCAAGTGCGGTGGATACAGGTCCCCGAGCACGAGGAGACAGTCAGTAGCACCGGCGACGAAGTGGTCTCGGAGCACCGGGAGGTGCAGGCGGCGGAAGCGCCCGGTGGGGACGTGGAGGAAGAGGCGGGCGTCATCGTCGTCGTTGCGGTCGTCTGGTTGCAGGTCGAGCATGACCCAGTGGCGTGGGCGGAAACGGAAGCCGTCTACCGCGGCGAGCGGACATGGCTTGGCGATGGCAGAGCGCCAGGTTGAGCAGACGGCCCTCATGTCCATGTACGCGTCGACGACACCGGTGGTGGAGAGGACGCGGTCGGCGACTGCTTGGACAAGCTCCGGTGGAAGCGAATCCCATTCCGGGATGATGGATAGGTCGCCGAACTTGGTGCTGCCGCGCGGCCGCCGCCTCTCGCTGCTCCAGCCGCCCCCCTCCTTCATGGACACGCCCAGGGTCGTCGAGCAAGCACGCCGCCTCGCGCTGAGGGGCAGGGATGGAGATCGGTGCTGGGTGGTGGATCTGCTGGGAGCAAACTTTGTATCCGTTTTAGGGGAGAAGGGAGGCGGCCGGGAGGATTTGGGGGAAGAAGGAAGCTTTCGGAGGAACGGCTGGCTTAGGAGTGCTTGGTTGGGCTTGGGCCTCGTCGCCGAGTGCCCTTTGTATCCGTTTTCATCGCTGAATAAACTTATAGTTTGGACAGTGATCTGCGCCGGCAGACCGGCGTAACGATTGGGCCGGTCATGTTTAGGTTGTCCGATCTAGCGAACTTGGCCGTCAGATCTGAGCGAGTTTCTTTTTTCCGTCCTTCCCGCGTCCTCCACCTCTTGCCGCTGCCGCACGACCCCGCCCTTCCCCTGCCGACCCCGCCCCTTCCCCGCCATGGATGAGCTCCCCGCGGGCCTCGAAGCTCGCCTCTGCTCCATTCTCACTCCATGGTTGCAACTCCACCGCATCTCGCCGTGCTGCCCGTTGCAGCTCAGCATGTCATCGGTTGTAGCAAAATAAAAGGCCGGTTGTAGCAAAAATCGCGACATCGCGTGCGATGTAGCAAAATGCGATGCTTGTTGTAGCAAATTTAGATGCCGGTTGAAGCATGTAGTAAATTATGCCTTCGGTCATGGACGCAACTTCGCCGGCCATGCCCGTTGCAGCTCCGGTCGCCATGGGGTCAGTTGAGAGAGGGGGTGCAGCTCGCCATGTCATCCGTTGTAGCAAAAATCGCGACGCCGTGTGCGATGTAGCAAAATGCGACATCGGTGGTAACAAAATGTGGTGACGGTTGTAGCAAATTTCGATGCTGTTTGAAGCATGTAGCAAATTACACCTTCGTCCATGGATGCAACTTTACTGGCCATGCCAATTGCAGCTCCGGTCGCCATGGAGCATTTGGGAGAGGGGAAATAGAGGGGAGGACACTGGTCCGATGGTAGGCTTCGGGGGTGCTCGCCGGAGAAGAAGACGGGGGCTCGTTGAAGGAGATCGCCGGGGTAGAATTTCCCATGGCAGCCGGGAGGTTGAGAGAAAAAGGAAGGAGAAGGACGCGGGGATGAGGAAAGAGATAACGCGGTGGGTTGGAATAATGGGTTGGAATAAATTGACTTTACTGCAAACTGGTGAAGTTTGAAATCATCTATATTGTATCAATGTTGCATGGTTGGATTTCAAAATATATATTATGCCAAATTATTAAGTAAATTATTGATTTTATAAAATAACCATAAATGTGAGTTTAAATGAAAACGGGTTTATGAGAACATCAAATTGGGTGGCATACATTTTTCCCCAACTCTAACTATTTTAAATTGTTGTTTTTTTCTTAAATATTTAGGGCACCTAAATAAAGCCAACACATTCCTAGTATTAAAATATATCCAAAATGTATTTACTTTTATTTTTAATTCTTTTCTTATTTTCCAAAAAAACAATTTAGCCCCTCAAATCACGATCCAACAACCCAACATAACTTGTGCCTCCGCACTTACCGAACCGGTATTGGGGCAACGTCGGGCATCCGATCGAAATATGACGGTGCACACACCTCGCCCTACCCCCATACCCTCGCTTTCCTCCTATCTCTGGCCAATTGTGCCATCTCTGGCGAGATCGCTCCCTACACACATGTGTGATGTCCACACCCCTCGGGGACTGGTGCATCTGCTTCGGGTTCAAGAACGACGGGGTTCTCGACAGCAGGGGACCACCCGTCGTCGAGGCGTCATCTCCGTCAAGAATGAGCACGACTTCACCGGCAAGAAGGTAATGTGCATTCAAAACCCCACCTTTCGTTATTTGATGACTTTCATTGCAAACATCATCTTTGGTAGGCAGGACCTTGGGGGCATGTCTAGCTATGGCATGTGTGTGCTCCATGCAGTACTTCACCGCAACTCAACCCCCAAGCCAAACTTGAGGGCTTTTCTTATGCTCCACCCCCAGCGGCATCACATACATCCGACCGGATATATTCTCATTGGTGTCCGTGTGACTAACTTAGCTGAGCGCTTTGGCCTAGACTTGGAGGGGGTTGAGCGTGTTGCAGGACCCACTGAGCTGAACCGTAAGGTTATGACGAGCTATCAGTTCATTGGGAACGTGCAAGGGGACCATTGCTACAAGTGCCTCTTGCCTAAATCTAACACCGTGTGTGTGTGCTTGTCTCTGCCGCAAGCTTTTTTTAGCATTCGCGCCAGATGTGGGTCCTCTCTATTGAGGAGCTCAACGAGCGTAGACACACGTCAGGGTTCGGGAATGATGTCCATCTCGAGCAAGCATCTGAGTGGATTCGTGGCTGAGTGTGTTGCTCCTAGTTGGGATGCCTAGTGAAATGCACCCCGATACGCTCCTCGACAGCATTACGGGATCGATGGATAGTATCTGTCCCGGGTAGAGTTTCAGCAACTGCACCAACAGGTTGGAGGGATCCCTACGGATCTCCGTGAGATTAACAAAAACATCGACCTGCTCAATGGGAACATGCAATCCCTTTTCTCTTACTAGCACCCGCATAGTGGCACGGATGGACAGCCCTCTAGGGTACCATCTCACAAGCAGGGGCCTCACACTACACCAGGTGGCCATGATGACGAGGACATGGACTAGAGAGTTGGTCAAGAGCATAAGCTTGGGGGAGCTCATCCCTAGTTATGCATGCATGCATATTTTATTTTTCCTTCTTTTTCTTTTGCTTGTCATCATGTTTATTTTTAGTTTTGCATAATAAATTTGTAAAGTTAACATCACTTTTTTTTCGTCTGTGTTTATCTTTGGTCGATCCTACTGTTTTGTTCATCACTAGCAAGCTAGAAATGAAGAGAACGAAGCCGAGAATTGACTTTGGGAAAGAAGCAAACCAGCGCGAGAAGGTATAATATATGCATACTCACTCCACTCGTGATTTTATTTAAGAAAGTATTTTCATTTGGTTGGTTGCACATGAGCTTTGCTCCCTTTCTTAGTTGAATATCATTTAGTCATAACACCCAACTTTGATTTTTGCTAGTGAGACCTTGTTGTGAAGCTTGTTTTTGGTCTAAAAATAAATAAATAAAAACTCTAAAAATTAACCTAGGAGCTCGGATTTTTTGAAGAGAACTAGCACTCAAGTACTTAAACTCCATAGTGTTGAATTTCGTTGTCTTGACAATATTGATTGATAGAGTTATTTGGAGGAATGAATATTTTAAGTGATTGAGCTTATTTCAAAACTTGTCCGCTATACTAAAATCATGGATGTTGGAAATATGACATGGAGGCAATAATATTGTATTATTATATTTCCATAGTTATAATTAAGAGTTTTATATTCTATGATATAATTGTTATGATCGTGGAATGTGCGATCGGAAAGCTCATACGCATGTGTGGAATGATAAAGAGTAAAAATAACATTCCTAGTCTCGCCTCTCAAAGTAGCTCAAGTGTTGTTGGTGATCATGTTTTCGGATCTTAGGATATCATTAAGTGTAACAATAGTCCTAAAACAACTTTAAGAATATGATGTTGGAAGAATATTGAATCGATCCAAAACATGTTTGTTATTCTTTGAGGTCATACCGTCACAAGTCCATTGTTATAACACGGAGATTTAGCATATGCTTAAATTCCTTAGACCATGAGAGTGTCGTAGTTTCTTCTTACCGTACGATGAGCTTTCGGACTGCTCAAACATCATCTGTAACAGGATGATCATAATGACATCTTACGGGTCCATCGAAAAGTTTGACAAGGGACTAGATAACTCAAGAGTGGGATTTGCTCTTATGGCAATGGAGATATATCCTTAGGGCCCTCTTGGTGTGACGACATCCATTATCGTCTGGCCAGACACAGGTGACTATGTCGCGTGTAGACTGAAGCCGACGTCGCACCCATCGTGTACGCCACGACCTCCCCGTCCTTTGGATCCACCTCGTATGTCGCAGGTCCCTACACGAAGGGGCAACGCGTAGAAGCTAGGCAGCGGCTATGGTTACACCTCGATGGCATGTTGGGGCGCGTACAACATACTAATGCAGCACTAGAGCCGCCACCAAAGGAGGAGCGACAATCGGGTACGACGTGTTCTGATGCAGCATTGGAGCCTCCATGGCCGGAGGCAGGGCAAGAAGAGGAGCAACAACCGTCGAAAGAGGAGTTGGAGGAGGATCCATGGTGGCTGGAAACAGAGCCAGTGGAGCTGGTGGAGGAGTCGCAAGAGCCGATTTTTTTGTTGGTTTCTTGTCATAGACGCACTTATGGATTAGGACAGCGACCAGCCAGAGGGTAGTGCCACCTCCACCAAAGATCATAGCAGGCGGTGTCAGAGCCGGAGCTACACTAGAATTGCTAGGGGGTAGAACAAAAAATGTGAATATTTGAGGGGGTAAAATACTACTCCCCTCGTCCCATAATATAGGGTGTTATTGTTGGGGAACGTCGCATGGGAAACAAAAATTTTCCTACGCACACGCAAACCTATCCATGGTGATGAGCATCTACGAGAGGTAGAGTGGATCTACGTACCCTTGTAGATCGCTAAACGGGAAGCGTTAAGAAACGCGGTTGGTGTAGTCGAACATCTTCGCGATCCAAATCGCCGAGCGTCCCGCGATCTCATCACGATCCGTCCCGCGATCCAATCACGATCCGTCCCGTGAACTCATCACGATCCGTCCCGCGGTCTCATCACGATCCGTCTCACGATCTTGATCACGATCTGTCCCGCGAACTCATCACGATCCGTTCCGCGATCTCATCACGAACCGTCTCGCGATCTCGATCACGGTCCTTCCGATCTAGCGCCGAACGGACGGCACCTCCGCGTTCAGCACACGTGCAGCTTGATGACGATCTCCACCGTCTTGATCCAGCAAGAGGAGGTGGAGAGGAGAGAGAGTTCACCGGCAGCATGACGGCGCTCCGGTGATGGTGGTGGAGCAATTCCGGCAGGGCTTCGCCTAAGCGCTGCGGAAAACCGATCTAGAGGAGAAACTGTGCACCGGTGAAACGGGTAGCACGTGGCCGGAAATTCTGTCCAAAAACCACCCAATCCACTAGTATATATAGGAGGAGAGGAGAGGAGAGGCATACAAGGCCTTTGGGTCGGCCGAAATAGGAGGTGGGAGCAATCCTACTTCACCTCCAATCCTAGTTGGAGTAGGATTGCCTCCTATTGGCTGATTTTCCACTTTTTGCTTTAGGACTTTCTCTCCTGCGCCATGGGCCTTTGTGGCTGTTTTCCCAGCCCACTAAGGGCTGGTTATTATTCTCCCACAGCCCATGGACCTCTTGGGGTCGAAATACCCCTTCCGGAGGTCCCCCGGTACACTACCGGCACTCCCGGTACACTACCGGCACTCACGGTACACTACCGATGAGCCCGAAACTTTTCCGGAAACCAAACTGGGACTTCCTATATATGAATCTTTACCTCCGGAACATTCCGGAGCTCCTCGTGACGTCCGGGATCTCATCCGGGACTCCGAAAAAACTTCGGTCACCACCATACATAACTCTACACTACCGAAACGTCACCGAACCTTAAGTGTGCAGACCCTGCGGGTTCGAGAACTATGTAGACATGACCGAGACACCTCTACGGTCAATAACCAATGGCGGGACCTGGACGTCCACGTTGGTTCCTACATATTCTACGAAGATCTTTATCGGTCGAACCTCTATGTCAAGGATTCAGTTAATCCCGTATAACGTTCCCTTTGTTCTTCGGTATGTTACTTGCCCGAGATTCGATCGTCGGTATCTCCATACCTAGTTCAACCTCGTTACCGGCAAGTCTCTTTACTCGTTCCATAATACAAGATCCCGCAACTAACAATTAGTCACATTGCTTGCAAGGCTCATTGTGATGTTGTATTACCGAGTGGGCCCTGAGATACCTCTCCGTCACACGGAGTAACAAATCCCAGTCTCGATCCATGCCAACTCAACAGACACCATCAGAGATACCTGTAGAGCACCTTTATAGTCACCCAGTTATGTTGCGACGTTTGATACACACAAGGCACTCCTCCGATATCCGTGAGTTGCATGATCTCATGGTCATAGGAACATATACTTGACATGCAGAAAACAGTAGCAATAAACTGACACGATCATATGCTATGTTTGTAGTTTGGGTCTTATCCATCACATCATTCTCCTAATGATGTGATCCCGTTATCAAATGACATCTCATGTCCATGGCTGGGAAACCTTAACCATCCTTTGATCAACGAGCTAGTCCATTAGAGGCATACTAGGGACATGGTTTTGTCTATGTATCCACACATGCATTTAAGTCTCCGATCAATACAATTATAGCATGGATAATAAACGATTATCATGAACAAGGAAATATGATAATAACTAATTTATTATTGCCTCTAGGGCATATTTCCAACAGTCTCCCACTTGCACTAGAGTCAATAATCTAGTTCACATCACCATGTGATTCGCATTGTTATGAATCTAACACCCAATGAGTTTTGGGGCTCGATCATGCTTTGCATGTGAGAGAGGTCTTATAGTCAACGGGTCTGCGATATTCAGATCCGTGTGTACTTTGCAAATCTCTATGTCAAACCGTAAACACTGCTACCACACTCCACTTGGTACTATTTCCAAATGGCTGCTCCACTATACGTATCCAGATTGCTACTACTAGTCATCCGGATAGGTGTTAAAGCTTGCATCGACGTAACTCTTTACGACGAACTCTTTATCACCTCCATAATCAAGAAACATTTCCTTAGTCCGCTGGTTACTAAGGATAATTCCGACCGCTGTCCAGTGATCCACTCCTGGACCACTCTTGTACCCCTTGACAGACTCATGGCAAGGCACACATAGGTGCGGTACACAGCATGGCATAATATAGAGCCTATGGCTAAGGCATAGGGGACGACATTCGTCCTTTCTCTTTCTTCTGCCGTTGTCGAGCTTTGAGTCTCACTCAACTTCACACCTTACAAATCAGACGAGAACTATTTCTCTGGCTGATCCATTTTGAACTCTTTCAAAATCTTGTCAAGGTATACACTCATTGAAAGTCTCATCAAGCATCTTGATCTATCTCTATAGATTTTGATGCTCAACAATTAGGTAGCTTTATCCAGGTCTTCCTTTGAAAATCACTTTCCAAATGACCATTTTATGCTTTCCAGAAACTCTACATTATTTCTGATCAACAATATGTCATCCACATATACTTATCAGAATTTCTATAGTGCTCCCACTCACTTTATTGCAAATACAAGTTTCTCGTAAACTTTGTATAAACATCAAAACTTTGATCACCTCATCAAAGCGTATACTCCAACTCCGAGATGCTTGCTTCAGTCCATGGAAGGATCACCGAAGCTTGCACACCTTTTAGCATCCTTAGGCCCGACAAAACCTTCTGGTTGTATCATATACAACCTTTCCTCAAGTAAACCGTTAAGGAAACGATGTTTTGACATCCATCTACCAGATTTCATAATTGAAAACACAGCAACTGCTAACATAATTCCAACCGACTTTAGCACCACTACGAGTGAGAAAGTCTCATCATAGTCAACTCCTTGAACTTGTCACAAACATCTTTGCAACAAGTCGAGCTTTACAAATAGTGACATTCACCATCAGTGTCTGTCTTCATTTTAAAGATCCATTTGTACTCAACGACCTGTCGTCCAACGAGCAAGTCTACCAAAGTCTACACTTGGTTTTAATACATGGATCCTATCTCGGATTTCATGGCCTCCAACCATTTGTCGGAATCTGGGCCCATCATCGCTTCTCCATAGCTCGTAGGTTCATCGTTGTCCATCAACATGACCTCCAAGACAGAGTTGTCGTACCGCTCAGGAGCAGTACACATCCTTGTCGACCTACGAAGTTCGATAGTAACTTGATCCTGAAGCTTCATGATCATCATCATTAACTTCCTCTTCAACTAACGTAGGTTTCACAGAAACATCTTTCTGCGCTGCGCTACTCTCTGGTTGAACAAAGGTTTAACAACCTCATCAAGTTCTATCTTCCCCCCACTCAATTCTTTCGAGAGAAACTTTTTCTCGAGAAAGGACCCAGTTCTAGCAACAAACACTTTGCACTCGGATCTGAGATAGAAGGCATACCCATCTGTTCTTAGGGTATTCTATGAAGATACATTTGTCCGCTTTGGGTTCTAGCTTATTATGTGAAAACATTTTCCACACAAGCATCGCATCCCCAAACATTAAGAAATGACAGCTTAGGTTTCTATCAAACCATAATTCACGCGGTGTCATCTCAACGGATTTAGATGGTGCCCTTTTTAAAGTGAATGTAGTTGTCTCTAATGCATAACCCCAAAATTATAGTAGTAAAACGACAAGAGACATCATAGCACGCACCATGTCCAATAGAGCATAACTATGATGTTCGGACACACCATCACACTATGGTGTTCCAGGTGGCGTTTAGTTGTGAAACAACTTTCACATTGTCTTAAGTTGTATGCCAAACTCGTGACTCAGATATTCAGCTCCACGATCATATCGCAGTCATTTTTATCTTCTTGTCACGATGATCTTTAAACTTCACTCTGAATTTGCTTGAACCTTTCAAACGATTCAGACTTGTGTTTCATTAAGTAAATATACACTATATCTACTCAAATCATCAGTGAAGGTAAGAAAATAACGATATCCATTGCACGCTACAAGACTCACTAGATTGCATACATCAACATGTATCATTTCCAATGAATCACTTGCCCGCTCCATCCAACGGGGTCCTTTAGTCATCTTGCCCAAGAGGCATGGTTCGCATGTCTCAACCGATTCGAAATCGAATGAGTCCAAATATCCATCAACATGGAGTTTCTACATGCGCTTTATACCAATATGACATTTAGCGGCAGTGCCACAAGTATGTGGTACTATCATTATTAACTTTGTGTCTTTTGACATCAATGTTATGAACATGTGTAATACTATGATCAAGATTTCAACAAACCATTCTCACTGGGTGCATGACCATTGAAGGTATTATTCATGTAAACAGAATAACCATTATTCTCTAACTTAAATGAATAACCGTATTGCAATAAACATGATCTAATCATGTTCATGCTCAACGCAAAACACCAAATAACATTTATTTAGGTTCGTCACTAATCCTGAAGGTAGAGAGAGCGTGCGATGTTGATCACATCAACCTTGGAAACACTTCCAACACATATCGTCACCTCACCCTTAGCTAGTTCTCCGTTTATTCCGTAGCTTTTATTTCGAGTTACTAACATTTAGCAACCGAACCGGTATCCAATACCCAGGTGCTACTAGGAGTACTAGCAAGGTACACATCAATAACTCGTATATCAAATATACTTCTGTCGATGTTTCCAGCCTTCTTATCTACCAAGTATCTAGGGTTGTTCCGCTTCAGCGACCTCTCACCTCATAATAGAAGCACTTAGTCTCGGGTTTGAGTTCAATTTTTGGTTGCTTCACTAGAGCAGTAACTGACTTGCTATCCATGAAGTTTCCCTCCTTGCTCTTTCCCTTTTCGAAACTAGTGGTTTGATTAACCATCAACACTTGACGCTCCTTCTTGATTTCTACCTTCGCGGTGTCAAACATCGCGAACAGCTCAGGGATCAATACTTCTATCCCTGGTGTATTATAGTTCATCACTAAGTTCTAGTAGCTTTAGTGACAGTGACTTGGAGAACTATATCAATCACTATCTTATCTGGAAGATCAACTCCCACTTGATTCAAGCGATTGTAGTACCCAGACAATCTGAGTACATGCTCACCGATTGAGCTATTCTCCTTCATCTTACAAGCAAAGAATCTTGTTGGAGATCTCATATCTCGCAACAAAGGCACGAGCCTGAGATCAAAATCTCTGCTCCTAGAACATCTCATATGTTCCGTGACGTTTCAAAACGTTTCCGAGCCTCAATTCTAAGCCGTAATGCATGACGCACTAAACTATCAAGTAGTCATCGAAACGTGCCTGTCAGATGTTCACAACATCTATAGACGACGCTAGAGGGGGTGGCGCACCGAGCGGTGCATTAAGGACATAAGCCTTCTGTGCAGCAATGAGGACAATCCTCAGATCACGGACCCAGTCCGCAATATTGCTACCAACATCTTTCAACTCTATTTCTCTAGGAACATATAAAAATACAAGGGAGCTACAGTGCGAGCTAGTAATCTACAACATAATTTGCAAAGACACTTTGACTATGTTCATGATAATGAGTTCAATTAATCATATTACTTAAGAACTCCCACTCAAATTGACATCCCTCGGGTCATTCGAGTGATACATGATCCAAATTCACCAACTCAAGTCCGATCATCACGTGAGTTAAGGTGGCTTCAATGGTGAACATCATTATGTTGATCATATCCACTATATGACTCATGCTCGACCTTTCGGTCTCTTGTGTTCCGAGACCATGTCTGTACATGCTAGGCTCGTCAAGTTTAACCCGAGTGTTCTGCGCGTGCAAATCTGGCTTGCACCCGTTGTATGTGAACGTAGAGTCTATCACACCCGATCATCATGTGGTGTCTCAACACGACGAACTTTCGCAACGGTGCACATTCGGGGAGAACACAATTTATCTTGAAATTAAGTGAGGGATCACCTTATAATGGTACCGCCGTCCTAAGCAAAACAAGGTGCATAAAAAGGATTAACATCACATGCAAATCATAAGTGACATGATATGGCCATGAACTTGTGCTTTTGATCTCCATCTAGAAAGCACCGGCATGATCTCCATCGTCACCGGCATGACACCATGATCTCCATCAACGTGTCGCCATCGGGGTTGTCACGCCCTGCATGCTTCTACTACTATTGCTACCATAGCGATAAAGTAAAGCATTACATAGCGCTTTAATGATTGACACGCAGGTCATACAATAATTAAAGACAACCCTATGGCTCCTGCCGGTTGCCGTACTCATCGACATGCAAGTCGTGATAATCTATACATCACATGATCATCTCATACATCACATATATCACATCATGTAATTGGCCATATCATATCACAACATACCCTGCAAAAACAAGTTAGACGTCCTCTAATTGTTGTTGCAAGTTTTACGTGGCTGCTACGGGTATCTAGCAAGAACGATTCTCACCTACGCATAAACCACAACGGTGATACATAGATTGCTTTTCAACCTTCTCAAGGACCGCCTTTGTCGGATCCGATCCAACTAAAGTGAGAGAAACTGTCACCCGCAAGCCATCTAAGCAACAAGTTGCATCGAGGGAACCGGTCTCTCGTAAGCGTACGAGTAATGTTGGTCCGGGCCGCTTCATCTCACAATCCCGCTGAACCAAAATCCGACCAAGGGAGGAAGCAATCTAAGCATCAACGCCCACAAACCTTTTGTGTTCTACTCGAGATCTCATCGAACCATCAACCTAGCTCATGATGCCACTGTTGGGGAACGTCGCATGGGAAACAAATTTTTTCCTACGCACACGCAAACCTATCCATGGTGATGAGCATCTACGAGAGGGAGAGTGGATCTACGTACCCTTGTAGATCACTAAGCGGGAAGCGTTAAGAAATGCGGTTGGTGTAGTCGAACATCTTCGCGATCCAAATCGCCGAGCGTCCCGCGATCTCATCACGATCCGTCCCGCGATCCAATCATGATCCGTCCCGTGAACTCATCACGATCCGTCCCGCGATCTCATCACGATCCGTCTCACGATCTTGATCACGATCTGTCCCGCGAACTCATCACGATCCGTTCCGCGATCTCATCACGAACCGTCTCGCGATCTCGATCACGGTCCTTCCGATCTAGCGCCGAACGGACGGCACCTCCGCGTTCAGCACACGTGCAGCTTGATGACGATCTCCACCGTCTTGATCCAGCAAGAGGAGGTGGAGAGGAGAGAGAGTTCACCGGCAGCATGACGGCGCTCCGGTGATGGTGGTGGAGCAATTCCGGCAGGGCTTCGCCTAAGCGCTGCGGAAAACCGATCTAGAGGAGAAACTGTGCACCGGTGAAACGGGTAGCACGTGGCCGGAAATTCTGTCCAAAAACCACCCAATCCACTAGTATATATAGGAGGAGAGGAGAGGAGAGGCATACAAGGCCTTTGGGTCGGCCGAAATAGGAGGTGGGAGCAATCCTACTTCACCTCCAATCCTAGTTGGAGTAGGATTGCCTCCTATTGGCTGATTTTCCACTTTTTGCTTTAGGACTTTCTCTCCTGCGCCATGGGCCTTTGTGGCTGTTTTCCCAGCCCACTAAGGGCTGGTTATTATTCTCCCACAGCCCATGGACCTCTTGGGGTCGAAATACCCCTCCCGGAGGTCCCCCGGTACACTACCGGCACTCCCGGTACACTACCGGCACTCACGGTACACTACCGATGAGCCCGAAACTTTTCCGGAAACCAAACTGGGACTTCCTATATATGAATCTTTACCTCCGGAACATTCCGGAGCTCCTCGTGACGTCCGGGATCTCATCCGGGACTACGAACAAACTTCGGTCACCACCATACATAACTCTACACTACCGAAACGTCACCGAACCTTAAGTGTGCAGACCCTGCGGGTTCGAGAACTATGTAGACATGACCGAGACACCTCTACGGTCAATAACCAATGGCGGGACCTGGACGTCCACGTTGGTTCCTACATATTCTACGAAGATCTTTATCGGTCGAACCTCTATGTCAAGGATTCAGTTAATCCCGTATAACGTTCCCTTTGTTCTTCGGTATGTTACTTGCCCGAGATTCGATTGTCGGTATCTCCATACCTAGTTCAACCTCGTTACCGGCAAGTCTCTTTACTCGTTCCATAATACAAGATCCCGCAACTAACAATTAGTCACATTGCTTGCAAGGCTCATTGTGATGTTGTATTACCGAGTGGGCCCTGAGATACCTCTCCGTCACACGGAGTAACAAATCCCAGTCTCGATCCATGCCAACTCAACAGACACCATCAGAGATACCTATAGAGCACCTTTATAGTCACCCAGTTATGTTGCGACGTTTGATACACACAAGGCACTCCTCCGATATCCGTGAGTTGCATGATCTCATGGTCATAGGAACATATACTTGACATGCAGAAAACAGTAGCAATAAACTGACACGATCATATGCTATGTTTGTAGTTTGGGTCTTATCCATCACATCATTCTCCTAATGATGTGATCCCGTTATCAAATGACATCTCATGTCCATGGCTAGGAAACCTTAACCATCCTTTGATCAACGAGCTAGTCCATTAGAGGCATACTAGGGACATGGTTTTGTCTATGTATCCACACATGCATTTAAGTCTCCGATCAATACAATTATAGCATGGATAATAAACGATTATCATGAACAAGGAAATATGATAATAACTAATTTATTATTGCCTCCAGGGCATATTTCCAACAGTTATTACATGCAATTTCCACATAAAATGGATGCAATAACGTCCTATATTATGGGGCAGAGGGAGTATTTTTTTTCTTCTAGCTAAGACCTATGCTTAATATTTCATTCACAAAATTGTCCAAGGTTGGGGGGCACAACCCCCCTGTAGTACACTAAGCTCCGCCATTGGTAGTAGGGATCCACAGATGTCGCCACCGCTAGTAGGTGGGGTAGGGAACAACAGGCATGTTGAGCAGGCACGCCACATAATGCGTGTACACGACCACTCTAATAGGCTGGGGCGGTCAAGAGGAGAGGGGTACAGGTGTGGCGAGAGTGTAAAGCGCATTGGGGTTTTAGGCTGCGTTGTTTTCTTGCTTCTGAGGGTTTCTTGGAGGGTGGGTTAGGGGTTCACGAATCAGGCAGTGCTATATGTATATGGAGGAAGGGAGGGGTTAGATGCCAGGTGGATAGTTAAAGATGTGCTTGCGTCGGGGCGGTCGAGAGGGGAGGGCGTTGATACTTGCGATATGTGTTGGGTTTTCTGTGAAGAGGAACGGGTAATTACAGCACAATACGGGTAAGTATTTCCCTTAGTTATGAAACCAAGGTTTATCGAACCAATAGGAATATCAATCCACAACCGTCTTCAGCGGCTGCACACAAAAGAGCAAACAACTTTCACCCAATGCGGGCAAGAGGGTTGCCAATCCCCTTGATCTCGTTATTTGCAAGCAAGTGAAGTGTGTAAAAAATTGTAGATAATTGTAAATTACAAAATAAAATAAAAGGTAAATAATTGCAGCAAGGTAAATATAGCATTTGTAAAGATATAAGTGAACAAATCCAAGGGCCATAGTTTTCCCTAGCAGCATCTCTCATGAAAGTAAGAATACGGTGGGTAAACAAATTACTGTTGGACAATTGATAGAAAAGCAGATAGTTATGCGATATTCACGGCAATGATCGTGTGTATATAGGCATCACGTCTAAGACAAATAGGTTGACTCCTGCCTCCACCTATTACTATTACTCCACTTCAAGAGCGCTTCTATGATTGCCTCTCTATGTATTAAGTTCATGACAAACAGAGTAATGCATGGAGAACGATGACATGATGTAGACAAAGTAAACTCAAGCAATATGAATAAACCCCATCATTTTATCCTTAGTGGAAACAACACAAAGACGCAACTTTTCCCCTTCTGTCACCGGGATATAGAAATTTGTCAAGTTGAACCCACTACAACACACCTCTCTCACTAAAGAAAGATCGATCTACTTGGCCAAAGCAAATCAATAGATCGGAGAGAATTACGAAGCAATAATGATCATGCAATTACAAATCATAATATTCTCAGAGAAGACTCAAATACTTTTCATGAATAACCCGGGCATAAACCCACAATTCATCGGATCCCAACAAATGCACCGTACAAAAAGAATTACATCGGATGGATCAAAGCGAAGATGCGATAATCATTGTATTGAAGATCATAGAGAAAGAGGTAGCCATATAGGTACTAACTACGGACCCGTAGGTCTGTGGTGAACTACTCACACATCATCATGAGGGCAGCAAGGTTGATCTAGAGGTGCTCCGTGATCGATCCCCCTCCGGCAGGGTGCCGGAACGAAGCTCAAGATGGGATCGCGGCAGAACAGAGACTTGGGGCGGCGGAAAAAGTGTTTCGGGATGCCATCTAGTGTTTTTGTAATATATGTGAATTTATAGGACAGAGAACAGGGTCAGGAGGGGCACCAGGGAGGCACAAGCCATCAGGGTGCGACCACCCCCTGGGCGCACCCTGTTGGCTTGTGGCTCCCTCGTGCGGTCTCCGGACTCCTTCCAAAGCTTTGAGGTCTTGTTTTGGTCCAGAAAAAATCATAGAAGTTTTGGGGCAATTGGACTTCGTTTGGTACTATAAATCTAGAAAGTAAAAAACAAGCGAAAAATAGCAACTGACACTAGGCACTGGGTCAATAGGTTACTGCTCACAAATAATATAAATTGGTAAATAATTACTCAAAAAGTATCCTAGAATGATAATATAATAGCATGGAACAATCAAAAATTATATATATGTTCGAGACATACCAAGCATCCCCAAGCTTAATTCCTGCTCGTCCTTGACACGTCTCCATCGTATCTACTTTTCCAAACCTTTTGCCCTTGTTTTGGACTCTAATTTGCATGATTTGAATGGAACTAACCCGGACTGACGCTGTTTTGAGTAGAATTATCTTGGAGTTATTTTTGTGCAGAAATAAAAGTTCTCAAATTGATATGAAAATTTATGGAGATTATTTTTGGAATTTATAAAAAATACTGGCGAAAGAATCAACCGGAGGGGGGCCACCCACAAGTGGCAACCTGCGAGGTGCGACCACGCCCTGGCCATGCCTAGCAGGCTTGTGGGCCCCCTGTTGCTTCATCGACCTCAATTCCACTCATATATATTCCTATTCGTGGAGAAAAAAATCAGGGAGAAGAGTTCATCACGTTTCATGATACGGAGCCGCTGCCACCTCCTGTTCTTCCTCGGGAGACTAGATCTGGAGTCCGTTTTGGGCTCGGAGAGGGGAAATCGACGCCATCGTCACCAACCATCCTTCATCACCAATTCCATGATGCTCTCCGCCGTTCGTGAGTAATCCCATGGTAGGCTTGCTGGACGGTGATGGGTTGGGTGAGATTTATCATGTAATCGAGTTACTTTTGTTAGGGTTTGATCCCTAGTATCCACTATGTTCTGAGATTGATGTTGCTATGACTTTGCTATGCTTAATGCTTGTCACTAGGTCCCGAGTGCCATGATTTCAGATCTGAACCTATTATGTTTTCATGAATATATATATATATGTGTGTGTGTGTGTGTGTGTGTGTGTGTGTGTTTGATCCTATCTTCCAATTTGTAGACACCTATTATGAGTTATGATCCGCATCCCCCAGGGTGACAATAACTGGGATTCTTTCCGATGATTACCGTAGTTTGAGGAGTTCATGTATTCACTAAGTGCTAATGCTTTGGTCTGGTTCTCTATTAAAAGGAGGTCTTAATATCCCTTAGTTTCCATTAGGACCCCGCTGCCACGGGAGGGTAGGACAAAAGATGTCATGCAAGTTCTTTTCCATAAGCACGTATGACTATATATGGAATACATGCCTACATTACATTGATGAATTGGAGCTAGTTGTGTGTCACCCTATGTTATAACTATTGCATGATGAATGCCATCCGACATAATTATCCATCACCGATCCATTGCCTACGAGCTTTCCACATATTGATATCTGCTAAGTTACTTTTCCATTACTACTGCTACAGTCACTACAAAATTGCTACTGCCACTATTGCCATTGTTACCGATACTTCCATACTACTTTGCTACTAAATACTTTGCTTCAGATATTAAGTCTTTTAGGTGTGGTTGAATTGAGAACTCATCTGTGAATACTCGAGAATATTCTTTGGCTCCCCTTGAGTCGAATCAATAAATTTGGGTTGAATACTCTACCCTCGAAAACTGTTCCAATCCCCTATACTTGTGGGTTATCAATCCTTGAGTAGGTAAATGATATAAACAAAATTTTTGATGTGACATGTTACCCAATACGTAATCTTTTGCATGTTTTCTCATTGAGAAACGATGAATTAACAAACATTAACATGGTAATGCTTAAGCACAAGCAACAAAATCATCAATCTTTCAAAGTATACGATCCTCAAAGAATATTTACCTCCGTTCATCTTATTATATTAGCAAGGCATGGCTCCATCTTCACCACATTAATACAAATGTCAAGCACCACGGTGTCCAAGTCAGACAATTGGATCATACTTTTTCAATATGCATCAACTTTTTATTCTTCACACAATACATGAGCGTGAACCATGGACATAACATACGAGTGAAATAGAATATGGTGGTAGATATCAAATGGGTAAAAGGTGGAGAAGATAATCTCACATCAACTAGGCGTACCAACGGGGTATGGAGATGTGCATCGATAGCTGTCAATGCAAGGAGTAGGGATTGCCATGCAAATGATGCACTAGAGGTATAAGTGTATGAAAGCTCAACCGAAGCTAAGTGGGGTGTGCATCCAACTTGCTTGCTCATGAAGACCCCCGGGCATTTGAGGAGGCCCTTCATCGGAATATACAAGCCAAGTTTATAATAATGAAAAAGTGATTCCCACTAGCATATGAAAATGTCATAACATGAGACTCTCTATATGAAGAACAAGGTTCCACTTTGAGGCACAAGTGTGGTAAAGGATAGTGGCGAAGTCCCTTCTGTATTTTTCTCTCATTTTTATATGGTGGGCTCATTTGGCCTCCCCCATTTTTATTTCCTCCCTGGGACAATGCTCTAATAATGATGATCATCATACTTTTATTTACTTACAACTCAATATGAAAACTCGATATGAAGAACTATAAAACAATATGACTCAAGATGAATGCCTCTGGCAGTGTACCATGATGTGCAATTATCTAGCATGACGTGTAAAAATATGATGAATGGTGGCTTTGCCACAAATACTATATCAGCTCTATATGATCATGCAAAGCAATATGATGATGAACGAACTAGTCATATGATGTGACGATGGAATTTGCATGGCAATATATCTCGAAATGGCTATGGAAATGCCATAATAGGTAGGTATGGTGGCTGTTTTGAGGAAGATATAATGAGGCTTATGTGTGACAGAGCATATCATGTCACGGGGTTTGGATGTATCGGCGAAGGTTGCACCGATCCTCGAGGTGAGAATGGGGAAAGCACGGTACCGAAGAGGCTAGAAAAATGCGAGGAGGTGAGATTACGTATGTCCATTGTTTCACATTAGTCATAAATAACCCATATAATTATTGCAAAATATTGTTAGTTTTATCACAAATCAAAGTATTACTCGCATGCCCCAAGGGAGGAGGTTGGTACGAGTTAACCATCGTGCGTCTCTGACCCGAAACAACACTAGGATTTTAAGGAGGAATAGAAATGCTCACACATCCTCACCATGCCTTTTTAATTTTTAGACAAATAAGAATTTAACACCTCTTAATATCAACACCTCTATGAATGAACATTTATGCACTCACACCTTTTGATATTACCACATCAATATCATTAACCCACAATTTCTCTTATTTTATGTGCTACATGATGGTTTTGATTATCACTCATTGAATACCTATTATTTTTGAACTAGTATTGTGACCCATGCAAATTAACATCCCTATTTATTAACTCTCAAACAAATATAAGTGAAGAATGAGAGTGCAACTATTTCTATAAAATCTATACGCCACTGTGCTCAAAAACATATAAGTGAAGTACTAGACCAACTGGTAAGCTCAAAAGATATAAGTGAGGCACATGGAGTATTCTAAAAAATTATGATGAAAGTGTGTGTCTCTCAAATAGGTGTGTCTAGAAACCAATGATTGTGGCAAACAAAAATTAAAATCAAACAAAAGCAAACGACGCTCCAAGCAAAACTCATATCATGTGACGAATAAAAATATAGCTCCAAGTGACATACCGATGGATTGAGAAGAAAGAGGGGATGCCTTCTGGGGCATCCCCAAGATTAGATGCTTGAGACTACCTAGAATATTACCTTGGGGTGACCTGTGCATCCCAAGATTAGGTTGTTGCCACTCCTTATTCCATTGTACATCGTGATAACACCCAAAACTTGAAAACTTCAATCACACAAAACTCAACAAAACCTCATGAGATCCGTTAGTATAAGCAACATATCAAATACTTAGTTACTGTTATAAATTGATTCATATTTCATTATTGCATAATAACTGTATTCTAATTTCTCCATGGCTTATAACCCCGATACAATCCATAGCATCATCAAAACAAGCAAACTATGCAAGCAAAACAAAATCTGTCTAAAACAATATAGTCGGTAATGATCTATGAAGAACCTATACTTATGTAACTCTAAAAATTCTTTTAAATTATTATAATGTAAATAATTTTTATATAAATACTGTGTAAAAAATTCATATCAAAAAGACGTTCCAGTAAAATCAGAGAAATTCTGCACTGTACGCTAAAGTTTCTGTTTTTTTGCATCACAATTCTACTCATCTTGTGAGTCATCCCAAAGGCTTTAATTGGCACAAACACTAAGTAAAACATAAAAAACAATCATTATATACCCAATAATCATGTTATCATACCAATACAGAAAGTAACAAGCAAAAATAAAGATAACTATTGGGTTGCCTCCCAACAAGCGCTATTGTTTTATGCCCTTAGCTAGGCATAATGCATAATTTCAAGTGTTGTCACCTTTGTGAGAAAAATTCATCATGCTATAATAATATTCCCTTATCTCAAAATAAAGTTTTCTCATGGGAAAGGAAAAATATTTGAAGCGACTAAACTTGACAAGACAAGGATCCGTGAGATCTATTTCCAGAGGAGAAGGAGGTTCCTCCTTGGACCTTTCATAAGTTATAGTAAATTCTTCATTATAAAGGTTCCGATAAAGATATTTCCTTAATTTAATCTCATTATCATAATCTAATTCAAGATTTGTAACAATAATTTGATCATTGAATTTGGAAATTTTATCAATCAAGACATTAGGTGGAACCTTTTTCCTAAGGTTTTCATTATAAGCAACATACTTTGTTGATCTTAATCTCCTTATTTATTCCAACTCATAAAGATTCACTCCATTGGGGGTAACTCACTTTTGATCCTATAATAATCAAATATTTCTCTTTCTTGATGCATAATATTATTAAATTCATGAGCGAGAAATATTTTAGCCAACCGTTTGGTAGGAGCATGTTCAATATTAGAGAACTCTAGAAACAACCATTGTATGGAAGGATGCATAGGAGTAATTGTCTTTCTAATTCAACTATGAGCAAAGATATAGCATCCACATAACTGGTGGTTCTAGAAAGAATAGAGCCTGCTATCAACTGTAGAGAATCTTCACAAGTGAAAAACTCTTGGATCATACTTTTTCCAATGATAGTGCCACACACCAGGCTACGCTAGGGATCTCTAGCCCGCCCTGGTGGGTGTTCCCCACCTTGGTCATCCTCTCGAGTAGATGTTTGTCCCATCTGGTGTCTGGTCCAAAAAAATCTCTAAAATTTTTTAGGGCATTTGGGCTTCATTTGGTACTGATTTTCTGCGAAGTAAAAAAACAAGCAAAAACAACAAGTGGCACTTTGGCACTATGTCAATAGGTTAGTCCCAAAAAAATGATATAAAGTTGCTATAAAATGAATGTAAAACATCCAAGATTGATAATATAACAACATGGAACAAGCAAAAATTATAGATACATTGGAGACGTATCAGCATCCCCAAGCTTAATTCCTACTCGTCCTCGAGTAGGTAAATGATAAAAACAGAATTTTTGATGTGGAATGCTACCTAACATGTTCATAACATATTCTTTTCTTTGTAGCATGAACATTTGGACTTTTAGATGGTTCAAAGCAATAGTCTAGTTTTGACATGAAAACTTTAATACTCAAGCACATCAACAAGCAACCATGTCTTCCAAAATATCAACGCTAAAGCAAGTTATCCCTAGCCCATCATCCTCAATCATTGATCCATTCACAATACACAATCAAATATTAGCTACACATAATGCTCAAGTACGATCATAGTGCTTCCTAATTGGTTCTTTATAAGAGAGGATGAAGACTCAAATTGAGAAATAAAAATTGCATAAAGTATATAGATAGGCCCTTCATAGAGGAAAGTAGGGATTTGTAGAGGTGTCAGAGCTCAAATGTTTAAATTGATAGAGAAAAATATTTTGGGTGGCATGCCTTTCCTGTCAACGAAAATGACCGAGAGATTTCAATATGTTTCCATGCTAGATACATCGTAAGTGGCTCCCAAATAGAAAATAAAGTTTATTCCTTTTTCCACCATACTTTCACTTTACATGGCTATCCGAATCCACGGTTGCCTTCCATACCAACACTTTCCAAGGAATTTATAATTTGACAACATAAAGTAAATATTTTTCTTTTCCATTTTGGGACTGGGCATCCCTATTACCGCCATACTCTCGTGCGATGACAAGTGAATAAACACTCATCTTGAGAATAACACATCTAGCATGGAAAAATATTGGTCGCTCCCTACCGTTTCATGAGCGGTACAAGCACACAAAAAGGAAAATTTATTTTGAAATTTAGAGATGGCACATACAAATTTGCTAGGAACGGCATGAAAATACCGTATATAGGTAGGTATGGTGGACTCATATGGCAAAACGGGGTTTAAGGATTTTGGATGCAGAAGTAGTATTACTACTTAGTACAAGTGAAGGCTAGCAAATAGATTGAGAAGTATCCAACCAAGAAACAAAAAATCACATAAGCAAGCATTAATCATAACTAACACCGAATAATGCACCATAAGTAGGATGTAATTTTGTAGCACAACTCTTGACTTTCGTGATTGCATAGGGAATCACAAACCTTAACATCAATATTTTTACTAAGCATAATTACTCATTAACATAACTCACATATTACTATCTTCATGTCTCAAAACTATTACTAAGAATCAAGTTTAATTTTTCCAATTATATTCATGAAAGTTTTTATTATATCCCTGTTGCATATCTATCACTTTGGGACTAGTTTCATATATTGCAATTGCTTTTGACAAGCTCACATGGATATAAGTGAAGAACACGATCATAAAAAATTCATCTCTCAAAATAATATAAGTGAAGCATGAGAGGATTTATTAAAAATTACTAACTCTCAAATTAATATAAGTGAATCGTGAGAGCATTTCTTCAAACATGTAAAAGCACGCCGTGCTCAAAAAGGTATAAGTGAAGCACTAGAACAATTTCATAGCTCAATAGATTTAAGTGAAGCATATAGAGAAATTCTAGAAAATCATAGCATAATTTTGGCTCTATAAAATAGGTTTATTCATAAAGGATAAAAATCAAATAAAGCAATATACAAGACGCTCCAAGCAAAACTCATGATATGTGACGAATAAAAATATAGTTCCAAGTAACCGATGGTTGTTAGAAGAAAGAGGGGATGCCACTCGGGGCATCCCCAAGATTAATTGCTTGTTACTCTTTGGATAATATCTTGGTGTGATTTATAATACCCAAGCTTAGTATCTTCTTACTCCTTATTCATTCATCCTTCGTGATCTCACCCAAAACTTGAAAACTTCAATCACACAAAACTTGACAAAATTCTCGTGAGATCCGTTAGTATAATAAAGAAAATAACTACTCTAAGTACTATTGTAAACTCATTATTATTTTATTATTGTATTATATATACTGTATTTTAATTTTACCATGACTTATACTCCCCAATACAAGCCATAGATTCATCAAAACAAGCACACAATGCAACAAAAACAGAATTTGTTTCAGATAGAAAAGTCTGTAGTAATCTGTAGTCTACCAATACTTTAGTAAATCTAAAAATTATGAAACATTAGGAAAACGTAAACAATTTGTATAGAAATACTGTGTTAAAATTTCAGCTTAATATCACGTTCCAGTATAAAATTAAAATTCAAACACTAGAGACAAAGTTTTAGTTTCAGATTCAGCATTGTTTCTACTCATCTTAGGAATCATCCTAAAGGCTTTACTTGGAAAAAACACTAAATAAAACATAAAAATGAAATCATAACAGAGGCATAATTGTGCAAACACTAAAAACATAAAGGAAAAGATAAAAATATTTTATTCATTGGGTTGCCCCCCATCAAGTGCTATCGTTTTACGCCCCTAGCTAGGCATAACTCATAGATTCAAGTATTGTCATCCTTAGTTTTTGCTCCATAGAAGTCCGTCATGATCGATTCATATGGTGGTTTTATTCTTGTCCTAGGTAAGTGTTCCATACCCTTTCTAACTGGAAATTGAAATTTAATGTTGCCTTCTTTCATATCAATCACGACACCTATATTGTGTAAAACCGGTCTACCAAGTATGATAGGACAAGACGGATTGCAATCAATATCAAGAACAATAAAATAAATGGGCACATGGTTACTATTTGCAAGAATAAGAACATCATTAATTCTTCCTAAAGGCTTTTTAATAGTAGAATCCACCAAGTGCAAATTAAGAGAACATTCTTCAATATTGGCAAGACCAAGCACATCACATACAGATTTCAGAATTGTGGAAACACTAGCACACAAATCACACAAAGCAAAGCATTAATAATTTTTAATATTGAAATTAATGGTAGGTTTCCAATCATCATGCAATTTTCTAGGAATTGAAATACCTAATTACAACTTCGCTTCTAAGGATTTCATCATGGCATAAACAATATGTTTAGTAAAAGCTTTATTCTATTCATAAGCATGTGATGAATTTATCATAGATTTCAGCAAAGAAATACAATAAACCAAGGAGAAACTATCATAATTAAAGTCTTTGTAATAAATAATAGTGGGAACATCACTAGTTAAAGTTTTGACCTCTCCAAACCCACTTTTATCAAAAATTTCATCAAGATTTTCACCCTGCAAATTTTTGGGATGCCCTCTAGATAAAGTTGACTCTTATTCAGTCCCTTTATCATCAATTTTAACATTACTAAACAATGAATAAATAGAGAAAACATCGATCATTTTAAGATCTTCATCATTGTTATGAAAGTAATCGCTAGAAAATGCTTTTTCTAAAAAAAATTGTTTTAGCTCTAAGCATAGCGGTTCTTTTCTTACTTTCATACATAAAAACATATAAAGCCTTAATTGATTCATTAATATTATTCAGAAATTATTCAACTTGAGATTTTCTACATCATGGCAAATTCTATCAATGCTTCTAGACATATCATCAATCATATTCAACTTTTCCTCTATCATAGTATTGAAAACCTTTTGAGCATTGATAAATTCCTTAAAAATATTATCAACATCAGAGGTGTTCCTATTATTATTGTGAGAAGAATTACCATAGGAATTACCATAATTATTAGAGAAATTTCCATCAAAAGGCCTAGGATTAAAATTACCTCTATAAGCATTGTAATTGAAACTGTTTCGCGAGATAAAATTCACATCTACGGACTCATTATTTTTCTCAATCAAAGTAGACAAAGGCACATCATTAATATCAATAGGAGCATTTTTACTAGCAACCAACTTCATAAGAGCATCAAGTTTTTCACTCAAAGTACTAATTTCCTCTACCAAATTAACCTTTTTACTAGTAGGTGCTCTTTCGGTATGCCATTGTGAATAATTTGCCATAATATTATCTAGCAACTTAGTATGTTCACCCAAAGTAATTTCCATAAAAGTACCACCCGCGGCAGAATCGAAAAGATTTCTAGAGACAAAATTCAATCCTGCATAAAAAAATATCATCATCCAAAGATTAAACCATGAGTAGGACAATTTCTTAGCATCAATTTCATTATTTTCCAAGATTGTGCAACATGTTCATGCTCAAGTTGCTTAAAATTCATGATATTAGTTCTAAGGGAAATAATTTTATTATTTCATGGGCGAAAAATACTTAGTAATAAAAGTGTCCTTGCATTTATCCCAAGAATCGATACTATTGCGAGGCAAAGAAGAAAACCAAATTTTTGCACGATCCCGCAAGGAGAAAGGAAATAATTTCAACTTCACAATATCATTGTTCACATATTTTTTATTTTGCATATCGCATAATTCCACGAATGTGTTTAGATGGGATGTGACATCCTCATTAGGAGTACCGAAAAATTTATCTTTCATGACAAGATTCAACAAAGCGGCATTAATATCACAAGACTCCGCACTAGTGGGGGGAGGATCAATAGGG
Source organism: Hordeum marinum (assembly GCA_022496015.1). Classification (NCBI taxonomy): domain Eukaryota; kingdom Viridiplantae; phylum Streptophyta; class Magnoliopsida; order Poales; family Poaceae; genus Hordeum; species Hordeum marinum. Next base: position 376,747,062 of record CM039678.1, on the reverse strand, counting down.
GCGCCAATAAAATCCTTATTATTGGTATTAGAAAAATCACACAACTTAGTGTTTTCTTGAGTCATCGTGACAATGCAAACAAGATTGCAAGCAAACAAGAGATTTGGCGAGGAAAAGGAAAACGAAAAAGAGAGGGAAAATAAAACGGAAAATTTGTGAACTGGGGAAGAGGAAAATTAAATTTCAAGGAGATGAGATCTGTGATTAGGAACTTGGTAGATGAGATCGCTTCTTCCCCGGCAATGGTGACAGAAATTCCTTTGATGAGAGTGCGTCGGTATTTCCCCAAAGAGGAAGGGATGATGCAGCACAACAACGATAAGTATTTCCCTCAGTTATTAAACCAAGGTATCAATCCGTAGAGGAAGATCACGCACCTACGTAGACAACACCTGCACACAAATAACAAATACTTGCAACCCAACGTGTAAGAGAGGTTGTCAAGCTCTCAATAGTAAAAAGATAGATTAGATAATGATAGTTTTGTCAAATAGATCTCGCAAGAACACAAAATAAAATAAGTAAACGAAAAGTGTAGCAAGGTATTTTTGTTTTGTTTGGATTAATAGATCTGAAAACAAAAAGGGAAAATAATAGATCAGAAAGCAATATATTGGAAAAGTAGTCTCGAGGGTCGTGGGTTTCACTAGTGGCTTCTCTCATGAGTATAGCGCACGGTGGGTGAACAAATTATTGTTGGGCAATTGATAGAAGATCAAATAATCACGACGATATCCAGGCGATGATCATTATATAGGCATCACGTCCAAGATAAGTAGACCGAAACGATTCTGCATCTACTTCTATTACTCGACACATCGATCATTATCCAGCATCCATCTAGTGTATTAAGTTCATGGAGAAACAGAGTAATGAAATAAGAACGGTGGCATGATGTAGACAAGATCTATTCATGTAGGAATAGACCCCATCTTGTTATCCTTAATGGCAACGATACATGTGTGCCTTGCTGCGCCTTTTGTCACTCGAAAAGAACACCGCAAGATCGAACCCATCACAAAGCACCTCTTCCCATGGCAAGAAAAATTGATCTAGTTTACCTAACTAAACCAAAGATTCGAAGAAGAAGTACGAGGCTAAAATTAATTATGCAAATAAGAGATCAAAGAAGACTCAAATCATATTCATGGATAAAAACTGATCATGAACTCAAAAATCATTGATCCCAACAAACACACCGCAAAAGTCATTACATCAAATAGATCTCCAAGAGACCATTGTATTGAGAGTCACCGAGAGAGAGGAAGACATCTTGCTACTTCCTATGGACCCGTAGGTCTATGGTGGACTACTCACGCATCATCGGAGAGGCACCTATGATGAAGATGAACCCCTTCGTGATGGTGTTAGATTGGATCTCGAGGTTCTGGAACTTGCCGTGACTGGAATTGTGTTTCGTCGACTCCCCTAGGGTTTTCTGAATATTTGTGAATTTATAGGGTCGATAGTCGATGGAGGAGAGGGGGTCCCGAGGTGGGCACCACCCACTAGGCCGCGCTAGGGCCCTTTGGCATGCCCTGGTGGGTGTTCCCCACCTCGGGCCTCCTCTCTGGTAGGTGTTTGGCCCATCTGGTGTCTTCTGGTCCAAAAAATCTCCAAAATTTTTGAGGATGTTTGGGCTTCGTTTGGTACTGATTTTTTGCGAAGTAAAGAAAAGGCAAAAAACAACAACTGGCACTTTGGCACTATGTCAATAGGTTAGTCCCAAAAAATGATATAAAGTTGCTATAAAATGATTGTAAAAGATCCAAGATTGATATATAATAGCATGAACAAGAAAAAATTATAGATATATTGGAGACGTATCATTTGGTACTCTAAACCTGAAATGTAAAAAACATGCAAAAAACATCAATTGGCACTAGGCACTCGGTCAATAGGTTAGTGCTCAAAAATAATATAAATTGGTAAATTATTACTCAAAAAGTATCCTAGAATGATAATAGACTAGCATGGAACAATCAAAAATTATAGATACATTGGAGACGTATCAGTGAGCAATTATAGTGTTGGTGTTCTCCATGTGGCACACCATTAGCACATAGAATACTACTGATGTGGGACCAAACGCCACCATTATTTTTTAAGAATTGTGCCATATTGGTGGCATTGGGCTACCACGCCAGCAAAACCCTTTTTGCCACACCATAGCTAGGCTTTTCTGCACTAGTGAGGGACGCCGACGAGAGAGGGAGAGACACGCTTGGGGCGGTACGTAGGCATCATCATCTACACATGAAGGCATTAGAGAGTTAACTTCTTGATGAGCTGAAGGGTTTTAACCTCATAGTTGTACTAGTGTACTAAAGAGATTTTTAGATATTTCATAGGTCCTTGGACTTAAAACTAATTTTTTAGCATGATTTAAGTATTATAATCTTTAGAATTACTTTTTATGTTACTTGATCATTTGATCACGTAGGTAGTTTGCTTAGGACATCTCCAACACCGCCTGCCAAATGTACATTGTATTTGTCCACGTAGTTGTTCACACCCGTTCACCGACACGAATATGAGAGCGTTACATCCGATATTGTCCCATAAATGATGGCTACCGTTCTTTTACTTAAGTATGTCCCATAAATGTTCACCACTTTTCTTTTACTTAAGTGTGTAACACTCAAAACAATTATAGAAAAATAGCATAATTCATCCATCAATGAATGAAATGCAAATATGCCTAGTACAACAATAGTTCAAATGTATATATTATATCTGAGATAACAATATGTTCAACAAGTTTTTTGAATCCGACGATTTCAAATTCAACGATACTTGAGTCAGAATTGCACATGTCATCTTGCCCCTTGACCTTCATCCAATAATTTATGAAGTAAATGGATGATACGTCTCCAACATATCTATAACTTATGAAGTATTGATGCCATCTTTACAATAACTCTATATGCTTTTGGTTGATTTTATTAGAACTAACCCAGACTAACGCTATTTTCAGCAGAACTACCATGGTGTCATTTTTTGTGTACAACTAAAAGTTCTCGGAATGGGATAAAAATTTACGTAGAATATTTTTGGTAAATATAAAAAATACTGCAGCAAAAAGATACTAGAGAGGAGTCCCGGGGAGGCCACAAGCCACCAGGCCGCGGCCGCCCTAGGGTGCACCCCCTGTCTTGTGGGCCCATCGGGTGTCCCCTTAACGTGATTCCGACGCCAAGTACGCCTGTAAATCCAGAAACCTCCAGAAAGAAACCTAGATCAGAAGTTCCACCGCCGCAAGTCTCTGTAGCCACGAAAAATCAATCTTGGCCCTCTCCGGCACCCTGTCGGAGGGGGTCACCATCACCGGAGAGCATGGAGGACAAAGATGGAGGGGCCATCACCACCATGGAGGCCAAGGACCAAAGGGAGAACCTCTCCCCACCTAGGGGGAGGCCACGAAGGAGGAATCACAAGGGGGAGACCCTTTCCCCCTCTGTGTTGGTGGTGTCGAAGTGCCATCGGGGGAACCATCGCCGCGGTGATTGTCTTCATCAACATCACCTTCTTCATCATCATCCTCATATCTTTTCAGCGGTCCACTCTCCCGCATCCCGCTGTAATATCCTACTTGAACATGGTGCTTTATGCCACATATTATGATCGAATGATGTGTTGCCATCCTATGATGTTTTGAGTAGATTTCTTTGGTATTATGGGTTGATTGATGATCTAGATTGGTTTGAGTTGTACGTTTATTTTGGTGCTGTCCTATGGTGCCTTCTGTGTTGTGCACACGTGAAGGATTCCTGCTGTAGGGTGTTCCAATACGTTCATGATTTGCTTATAGTGGGTTGCTAGAGCGACAGAAGCTTAAACCCTAGTAAGGGGGTTGTTGCATATGGGATGAAGGGGACTTGATGCTTTAATGCTATGGTTGGGTTTTACCTTAATGATCTTTAGTAGTTGTGGATGCTTGCTAGAGGTCCAATCATAAGTGAATATGATCCAAGTAGAGAAAGTATGTTATCTTATGCCTCTCCCTCATATAAAATTGCAATAATGATTTCCGATCTTGTTAACAATTGCCTAGGACAATTCCGCACACCGACCCATCATTATTCCACACTCGCTATTTATAATAGATTTTTAATATATTCTAACTTTATGATATCAGCACCTATTTTTATATTTTAGTTCTCCATTATTATGCAAAGCTATTCCCTTCATACCCACAACGTAGTTTTATTTGTCATTTCTTGTTGGAAGCAAACGTTCGGCGTACATAGAGTCGTATTAGTGGCATATAGGACTTGAGAGAATATTGATCTTACATTTAGCTCATTATGGGTTCTACACTCCATACTTATCACTTCCACCTTTGGAAATTGCTATGATGATTCCTTGCACTTGGGGATTATCAAGCTCTTTTCTAGCGCCGTTGCCGGGAGCAATAGTGTGTGGTTAATATTTTCGTGTATGCTTGTTTGCCGCTATCACTAAGTAGATTTTGTTTTACTTTTTTTTATATTTTATTGTTTTATTTATCTAGTTGTGGGTGAAACAAACAAAAACATTTTAAAAACTAAAAACACAAAAAGAACATTTACATTCCTTTTATAAGAGAAGCGGTTGGAAAGTTATGCATTGGAGAAGTGAGGGTCGACCTTGAACACTTGTGTTCATGCTCATGGAAACAATGTAGAATTTTTCATGGAAGTTTCTCAAAAATAATTATCCCCTTGTATATATACATTGTATTATAAAAATATTGTGCCAAGATTTGTCTTTAGGATGATTAGATTGCTTGTTTGCTATGTGCGGTGCAAAAACAAAAAACTTTGGCTGTAGCGTGTGAATTTACATTTATTACGATAACGTCAAAAGTTTCTGAAATTTTTACACGGTACTTATGTATATTTTTTTTAATTTTTCCTTAATTTTCAGAATTATTTGAGTAATATAAGTACACAAAGTTTCCATATTGCTACAGACTGTCCTGTTTTTGACAAATTCTATTTTCTATGCATTGTCTCTTATTTTGATGAATTTGTGGGCTGTATCGGGGGGTATGAACCATGGTTAAGTTGTAATACAGTATATATAATGCTAATATGAATTTGGAATGAGTTCACAACAGTACTTAAAGTAGTATTTTGCTTTATTATACTAACGGATCTCACAAGGGTTTTGTTAAGTTTTGTGTGAATGAAGTGTTCAAAGATCGAGGAGGTATCAATATAAGAAGAATACGGAGAGATAAGAGTTCAATATTGGGGATGCCCAAGGCACCCCAAGTAAATATTTAAAAGAGACTCAAGCATCTAAGCTTGAGGATGCCCCGGAAGGCACCCCATCTTTATTCTTCAACGATTATCAGTATACCTCGGTTTTTGTTTTGTTCACATGATATGCATCTTTAGTGTTTTTATTTTACTTTATTCACTCTTCTAGTATGAGATAGTCCTTCATTGATTTGTAGAATTCTACATGCGCTTCACTTAAATCTTTTGAGTATGGCTTTATAGAATGCTCTTTGTGCTTCACTTAAATATTTTGAGTATGACTTTATAGAATGCTTCATGTGCTTCATTTATATATTTTGAGCTTGGATATTGGTTAATATATATTAATTATATAATGATATATGAACTTCACTTATATCTTTTAGATTTTGAATAAAATTATCATCGGAATTAGGCTTGGAAGAGTATCATTAAAATGTCATGCCTAGCTAAAAAGGCATTAAAGAAAAGTGCTTGTTGGGAGAAAACCCAATATTTAACCCTACTGTTTTTGTGTGTTATCATTATTATTATAATTTAGTAACTTTATTTTATATCTTTTATTTCAATAAAGTGCCAAGTAATGCCTTTGGGACGATGTGGTTGATAGTTGACTTGATTCTGTGCAAAAACAGAAACTTTGGTGCCTAGTCCAGAATTTTTATAAATTCACCAGAGAGTTAAAAGATTCTGATTTTTTTTAAAATTATTTCTATAAAAATTTCCTAGGTTTTCCTAAATTTTAAGAATTTTTGGGGCTGCATAAGTACGGTCATTGTTCAGATCATTACAGACTGTTCTATTTTTGACAGAATCTGCCTTGTTTGCATAGTTTGCTTGTTTTAGCATTTCCATGGCTTATATGAAATGATATAAATTGTGGAGATGATAAATTACAGTAGACATTATGTGAGAACAATTATTAATCTTGTCTTGACTATACCTAAGTGAATTATTTATCTTTATTACACTAACCCTTCTCACGAAATTCTGTTAAGTTTTATGTGATTGAAGTTTTCAAGTTTTGCGTAAGACACCGATATGAGGAGAACAAGGAGTGACAAGAACCTAAGCTTGGGTATTAACAAGGCACCCCAAGGTAATATCCATGGAATAATCAAGCGCCTAAGCTTGGGGATGCCCCGGAAGGCATCCCCTCTTTCGTCTTCAACATTATCGGTATATCTTACTTAGAGCTATATTTTTATTTCTCACATAATATGTGCTTTGCTTGGATCGTCATTACATTTTGTAATTTTATGTTAGTTGTTATTAATAATCTTGTTTTGCAATAAAAATTTCCAAGAATTGTCTTAGGATGCTTGCATTGCATGTTTTGATGTGTCCTATGTAAAAAACAGAAACTTTTGCTGTAGTTTTTGAATTTTAATATTTTACTGGAACGTGGAACGTTTCTGAAATTTTTACACAGTGTTATTTTATAAATTATATAGCATTTAATAATTTTTCATAATATTTTGAGTTACGTAAGTACACTATTTTCATAAATTGCTACAGGCTATTCTGTTTGGACAGATTGCTGTCATAGTTTTGTTATCTGCTTATCCTATAGTTTCCATAGCCTATATTGGTAGTTAGAAATTGTGGAAACGATAGTAAAATAGTAGATGATGTTGAAATTTTTTGTGCAACTTGTCTTGGCAGTACATGAAGAGTTGATTTATCATTATGTTTACGAACCTATCTCACGAGTTCTTTTTGAGTTTTGTGTGGATGAAGTTTTCGAGAATAGGTGAAACCATGATATGAGAGGATTGAACGAGATACAAAAGCTCAAGATTGGGGATGACCAAGGCAACCCAAGTAAATATATCAAGAAGTCTCAAGCATCTAAGCTTGGGGATGCTATGCATCCACCTCTCTTCATCAACAATTATCGGTTAGTATCGGTTGAACCTAAGTTTTTTGCTTCTTCACATGTTATGTGCGATCCTTGGAATATCTTTTTATTTTGTTTTTCTGTTTTAATAAATGCATTGGATCTGAAATTTTGAATACGGGAGAGAGTTATCACATGGCTATTTAAACTAATTGACTACACATTGAGCTTCACTTATATCTTTCGGGAGTAGTTTGTCATTCACTCTCGTGCTTCACTTACACCTTATGAGTAAATGGTTGAATGAATTGAAATCATAAATCTGAAATTAAATATTATTCATATGATTATGCCATTGGGAGCGATGACTTCACACATAATAAGTATAGGTGGTAAAATTTATTGAAAGTTAGCAAACACCGCATTGGTCACTTGAACAATTCATGAAAGAATATTGAAGGAAGAGAGATTCCACATATAAATACACTATGTTGGACATCTTGTATGATTGTGAGCTCATTAATTATTTCCAAACTTGATAAAATTAGGTTAAATTGTACAAGGAATACAACGTAATGAGTTATGTTTGGGTATATTTGTATAGAAGTTATATTGTTATGGATCCTCCAACATGTGGTGCCTTGGTAGAAATACTACTTGTGCATCCAAACACCCTTAAACCAATTTTTCCATGAGAGTGCACTACACCTACCTATGGATTGAGTAAGATCCTTCAAGTAAGTTGTCATCGGTGCAAAAAGAAATAAAAATTTCTCCTAAATATGTATGATCTTTTATTGTAAGGGAAAATAAGCGTTGTACGAACTTGTGATGGTAAAGAAATAAAAGCGACGGACTGCATAATAAAGGTTGCTATCACAAAGGGCAATACAACGTGATGTTCCTTTGCATTAAGGGTTTGCAAATCAAAAAACAAAAAACACAAGACAACCTCTGCTTTCCTCTACGAAGGGCTTATCTTTTACTTTCTAGTACTTACCTTTATGCAAGAGTCATGATGCTCTTCACCACTTCCTATATTTTGCCTTTTTCTCTTGGCAAGCGTCATGTGTTGGGGAATGATCTAGACATATATATCCACACAAATATATTTGACCATGAATTATTATTGTTGACAATTATCTATATTATAAATAAGTTGGGAGGCAAAACATTAAGCCCCTATCTTTCTCTGTGTTCGATGAATGATATTTGTTCTAAAAATATGCTTTGAGTGTCAATAATCATGGAAGACTATATGATAGTTGAGTATGTGGATTTGCTAAGCAAAGCTCTTACATAGACCCTTCCTGAAAATAAGATGAATTGCAATTATTCAATGACTAGGAATATGGTTTATTAGTTTTCAAGAAACTTTCTGGTCTATGCTTTAACATGTGAATAGCTTGCTACTTGATCATGAGAAGTTTTATGAGATGAGCTACTGTTTATGATATATAATGATGCTAGAAAAAGTGTTTGGAACTATCATTGATCAAATTTATGCACTATGCTAGCATTCACACTTCATAAATTGTTTCTTTTATCATTTACCTATTCGAGGACGAGCAGGAATTAAGCTTGGGGATGCTGATACGTCCCCAACGTATCTATAATTTATGAAGTATTCATGCCATATTTAGAATAATTCTATATGATTTTGGTATGATTTTATTAGAACTAACCCGGACTTACCTTGTTTTCTGCAGAATTACGATGGTATCATTTATTGTGCAGAAATAAAAGTTCTCGGAATGGGCTGAAAATTTACGGAGAATATTTTTGGAAAATATAAAAAATACTGGAGCAAAAAGATACCGGAGAGGAGTCCCAAGGAGGCCACAAGCCACCAGGGCACCCCCCCTAGGGCGCGCCCCTGGCTTGTGGGCCCCTCGGGAGTCCCCTTGACATGATTCTAATGCCAAGCACTCCTATAAATCTAGAAACCTCCAGAAAAAAATCTAGATCAGAAGTTTCGCCGCCGCAAATCTCTGTAGCCATGAAAAATCAATCTTCGTCCTCTCCGGCACCCTGCCGGAGGGGGTCACCATCACCGGAGACCATGGAGGAGGAAGACGGAGGGGACATCATCACCATGGAGTCCAAGGACCAGAGGGAGAACCTCTCCCCACCTAGGGGGAGGCCATGGAGGAGGAAGCACAAGGGGGAGACCCTCTCCCCCTCTCTCTCGGTGATGCCCGAGTGCCATCGGGGGAACCATCGCCACGATGATCGTCTTCATCAACATCACCTTCTTCATCACCGTCCTCATATATTTTCAACGGTCCACTCTCCCGCATCCTGTTGTAATCCCCTACTTGAACATGGTGCTTTATGCCACATATTATGATCCAATGATGTGTTGCCATCCTATGATGTTTTGAGTAGATTTCTTTTGTCTTATGGGTTGATTGATGATCTAGATTGGTTTGAGTTGTATGTTTATTTTGGTGCTATCCTATGGTGCCTTCCGTGCCATGCACACGTGAAGGATTCCCGCTGTAGGGTGTTGCAATATGTTCATGATTCGCTTATAGTGGGTTGCTAGAGTAACATAAGCTTAAACCCGAGTAAGGGGGTTGTTGCGTATGGGATAAAGGGGACTTGATGCTTTAATGCTATGGTTGGGTTTTACCTTAATGATCTTTAGTAGTTGCGGATGCTTGCTAGAGTTCCAATCATAAGCGCATATGATCCAAGTAGAGAAAGTATGTTAGCTGATGCCTCTGCCTCATATAAAATTGCAATAATGATTTCCGATCTTGTTACCAATTGCCTAGGACAATTTCGCACACTGACCCATCATTATTCCACACTCGCTATTTATAATATATTGTAATGCATTCTATCTTTATGATAGCAGCACCTATTTTTATATTTTACTTCTCCGTTATCATTCAAAACTATTCCCTTCATACCCACAACGTAGTTTTATTTCTCGTTTCTAGTTTGAAGCAAACGTTCGGCGTACGTAGAGTCATATCAGTGGCAGATTGTACTTGAGAGAATATTGATCTTACCTTTAGCCCCTTGTGGGTTCAACACTCCATACTTATCACTTCCACCTTTGGAAATTGCTACGATGATTCCTTGCACTTGGGGATTATCAATGGCTTGCCTCTAGTCCCGTAGTAGAGCAATACAACACATCCAGGATATACAACGCGATCTTTATCATGTTGCAACATCTAGTTAATCAATGAATGGACTAACATGTGGAGGAACAAGGAGCAAAACTTACAATCTCAATGGTTAGCGAGCCCGTAGCCACCTTCTCTCATGTTGCGCAATCAGTATCTCACAACAAAAATTGAGACAAAGTTGGAGATGGTCTACCTCCAATGGGTTAGACAATTCATATTGCGATCATGGATCAGATGCTGGTCATAGGACGCATCATGCTTTTGCTCATGAAAGGAAGCATGCACATTTTCACAAAAGGTTGAGCTCCCTTGCCTCATACCTACAAAGTCCGAAAGATATGAGCTTCATCTACCATGCATTGTAGAACAACTCATCCTCCATCATCGAGTACCGCACCATCATGGTTACTCTAGGAAACAATATGAAGATCAACAAAATGCTAGAGAGAGGGACCAACCAAAGGGAGAATATCTGGTGTACACAGTCCTTATGTTGCATCCTTAAATGTTTTGAAATAACATCTGGTAAATATGGTTGGCATTCTTATATATTTTTGAAAATAAAATCCAAAAAATATATGACATAAATGAGATACTCTATATTTGCAAGATGGAACACTTGTGTCACAAATTTCATGTCAAATTAACATAGTTTGAGAAAAAAGTACAAATTGGACTCTGATAGTACCCACCATTAGTTGGGCTTTAAATTTGGTCCATTACCATTGTCAATACTATTTTTGTTTTTGAGTTGGGTTACAAAAGGTAGTCAATTTTCGTGACATTATTGGTTCATGTTATACCTATCTGCCAACGTTTTCTCATAATTGTTTGAAAATTTTGTAAGTACAAGTCGATGCCGGGCGCACTACAAGCCCTAGTGCACTATATACTTACCAAGGGAGACATGTTTTCAGTTGGAAAGATGATTGTAGTTAACAGCTTGGGCCTAATATTTGACATGAACTTAAACAATTTGTAGAGTTATTTTCAGGCCAATTCTTGTTACGAAGAACAATATCATAAGTTGGCTCTGTTCTTGTGTTTATTGCCGAAATTAAGAGGCGCATTACAAGTCTAGGGAATTGTCAAGCTTTGTGTACCTTGTTTATAGTGAAACGGATGGACACGTAAAGTTGAGTGATAATACTATTTATCATGTATTGTATATATCTAGTTATACGTTCTTTGGTGGCGAGCAATATGGTTGGTTAAGGAGACACGAAGACAATCAAGAAGGAAATAAGTACTAGAGAATTTGTATTTATCGTTGAATGATGGAAACCAGCGTCCACCATCCTTGACATGTATTTCTGAATTAAAAGAATAATTTGATCAATGTGTCTATCGTTTTATTATTCCGTGGAAACGCACGGGCATTCAACTTCTGCCCATAGCAAAGCACGGGACTTATCCTAGTGGTTGTGATTTTGCACCACACACAGACTACTAATATAATTGGTTGTCAAATAATTAACTTCAAAAATAATATTTGTCAATCAGACTAATTAGTATTTTCTTTGAGTTGGAAGGTTTAGATTTATTTTAATAGTTTATAAGTATTAGCAATTTCTTTGGGAAATGCAAGCATGTTGCTTCATCAATGGAAAATTATGTGCTCGGGTACTCAATCAAACATGTGAAAGGAATGCTTGCTACTACTGGATCAACGAGGAGGATAACTCCTAAGGATTCCTTTGAGATGAATAATAAGGTAGGCACAAGGATTGATCGACGGAGCTTCTATCTGAGGGCACATTTGAGCTAAATGTTGATGATATGTATTAGATAGCTCATGTTGTTGGACTTCCTTTTGCTTGTTGTGTTGCTTTCCATTTTAAAACCTGTTTGGCTCAGCTACATTGGTTAGCCTGAGCGTTGTTAAACTTGTGTTTTCTTGCCTCATTTAATAAAAGTGAGACGACCGAGTGGCCTTTTCGATCAAAAGACACTATTAGCAATATAATAGTAACTAGATTTTTTAGGAGCCATTTTTTATTCATTTGCATGGTCTCGAGGGCTTCGATAAGATGATAACCTATTCTCTCTTTTGTTCTTGTTTGCTGTTTATGGGTCGTTTGCTAGTATATGAGAGTGTTGGATAATGACTTTGAGCCAGTAACATATTATGCCTATGACGGGGGTGTCTCACCTCTTGTTTGTTGGTAATACACCGTTATTCTTCAAAGCAAACCATGCCCAGGAAAGTTACGTTAGAGACACCCAAAACATGCATGACCCATTGGGCAACTGATAAATGCACAGATGAACTCTATTTAATTCTGTGAGAATTGTCCAGAGGATGTCCAGCCCCAGGTGAAGCGAGGGTTAGAGATCCAAAGCCCTCAATTTGAAACAAAATACCTTAGTCTACCAACCCCAAAAGAAAGCTTGCATAGGGGCAAGTTTCAAATGTACAAGAGCAAGTAAGCAAACATACTCGTTTTTAGCTTAGAAGGACCATAGGATGGCCTCATACAATCAACAAACATACTCTTAAGTGGGGTGATAGGCTCTCGCAAGTGGGTAAGAGAAGATCATAATCAAGGCGGGCATCCAAGCGTACCCGATGTATTCTATGGGGGTATTCAAAATGCCACTCTCACTGACAAAAACAAAAGGATTCAACAAAGGAAAAAAGGATTAGGTTTTGTGTGTCTATGGGGGTGGGTGGGTAAGTAGTGTAGTTTTAAATTGTACTATGTCCCAAAAATAGTCTTACTTATAATAAGAAACAATTTCCAGTAAGCAATACTTAGTTTTTCTGTATTTTTTAGTAACGAATTACTATATTTATAACAAAAATGGAAGTTTAGTGATCAATAATCTTTCTTAAATACAAAGTTTTTTCTACATTTACTTTACTTTCACACGAATTACTAATTGTTTGAATCTTGTAATCTCCCATTATTGAGATAACCAACTTAAAGCAATTTGGTTGTAATTCAATTTATGATGGACATAGGTAGAAAGTCCAAATTATTCGTTCATTGTTAAACAACTTGTTGGGCAGTACTCAACACAATTGCCACAAAGTATACAAATTCAAAATTTACACTTTTTATTAAAAACAAGATTATAAATAAGATATACAAAGAACAACAAATTATAGTGACTCTCCAAGAAAAACACATATCATGTGACGAATAAAAATATAGCTCCAAGTAAGATGTACCGATAATGTTGGAGATGAAAGAGGGGATGCTTTCCGGGGCATCACCAAGCTTAGACGCTTGAGTCTTCCTTGGATATTACCTTGGGGATACCTTGGGCATACCCAAGCTTAGGTTTTTGTCACCTCATATCGGTGTCTTACCAAAAACTTGAAAACTTCAATCACATAAAACTTAACGAAACTTCATGAGAAGGGTTAGTGTAATGAAGATAAATAATTCACTTAGGTACAGTCAAGACAAGATTCATAATTGTTCTCGCATAATGTCTACTGTAACTTATCATCTCCACGATTTATATCATTTAATATAAGCCATGGAAATGGTAAAACAAGCAAACTATGCAAATAAGGCAAATTATATCAAAAACAGAACAGTCTGTAATGATCTAAACAATGACCATACTTCTGCAACCCACCCAAAACTTCAAAACTTCAATCACACAAAACTTAACGGAACTTCATGACATGGGTTAGTGTAGTAAAGATAGATCATTCACTTAAGTACTGTTAAGACAAGATTCATAATTGTTTTCACATAATAACTACTATATTCCATCATTCCCACAATCTATATCACCAAATATAAGCTATGAAAACACTTGAAACAAGCAAACTATGCATGCAAAACATAATCTGTCAAAAACAGAACAGTCTATGAATATCTGAATGATCACCATACTTCCCTGACTCTAAAAATTATGAAAAAATAGGAAAAAGCACAGAATTTGCATTGAAATTTTTTGCGAAAATTTCATAATTTTTTTATGCTCCAGTAAAATCATATAATTCATATACTGGACGAAAACCTTTTTGTTTTTGCATAGAATCAAACAAGCAAGTATCCACACTATCCCAAAGGCATTAGTTGGCACTTTATTCAAAGACACAAAAATTGATTACTAAAGTAGCTTAATCATGTTAACATACAAAAATAGAAAGTAAAAGTTTTGGGTTGTCTCCCAACAAGTGCTTTTCTTTAATGCCTTTTAGCTAGGCATGATGATGATTTCAATGATGCTTGTATAGGAATAATAGTTGAAACATGCAAGAGATCATCATGAATCACATGACAATCACATTTAAGTATAACCCACTTCCTATGCATAGGGATTTTGTGAGGAAACAATTTGTGGGATCAAGAATCAACAAGCATAGGAAGGCAAAACAAGCATATCTTCAAAAATTTGAACACATAGAGAGGAAACTTGATATTATTGCCATTCCTACAAGCATAAGTTCCTCCCTCATAATATTTTTAAGTAGCATAATGAAGGAATTCAACAATATAACTATCACATACAACATTATTTTCATCATGCACAAGCATAGAACTTTTATCACTCTCCACATAAGCAAACTTCTTCTTATTCATAATAGTGGGAGCAAACTCAACGAAATAACTATCATGTGGTACTTGATTGACCTAACCACTTTGAATATTAAAATCAAGATGAAAAGTTTCATGGTTGTCATTACTCTTTATATCATACATGTCATCACAATAATCATCATAGATAGGAGCCATGCAATCATCATAATAGTTTTGCTCATCAAAACTTTGGGGGCTAAAATACCATATTCATCAAACATAGCATCCCCAAGATTTTGGCTTTGCATATCATTAGTATAATGGATATTCATAAAATTCATACTAACTATATTGCTATCATGCTCATCATTCAAGGAATTCTCATTTAGTATTTTCATAAATTCGTCCTCTACCAATTGAGGACAATTTTCCTTTCCATCATTTTCACGAAAGAAATTAAAGAGACGAAACAATTGATGCAACCTAAACTCCATTTTTTGTAGTTTTATTTTATAAAACCAAACTAGTGAAAAAAAATAAACTAAAATATTTGATTGCAATATCTAAAGATATACCTTCAAGCGCTCACATCACCGGCAACGACTCCAGAAAAGAGCTTGATGTCTACTACGCAACTTTATTCTTGCAGACTAGTGTTGGGCCTCCAAGCCCAAAGTTTTTTAGGACCGTAGCAATTTTCCCTCAAGTGGATGACCTAAGGTTTATCAATCTATGGGAGGTGTAGGATAAAGATGGTCTCTCTCAAACAACCCTGCAATCAAATACAAGAAATATCTTGTGTCCCCAACACACCCAATACAATGGCAAATTGTATAGGTGCAATAGTTAGGCGAAGAGATGGTGATACAAGTGTAGTAATGATTGTAGATATTGATTTTTTTAATCCAAAAATATAAAAACTGAAAGGTATCAAGTGACAAAAGTGAGCACAAACAGTATTGCAATGATTGAAAACAGGGCCTACGGTCCGTACTTTCGCTAGTGCAATCTCACAAGAGTGCTAATATAATTTGATTACATAACCATCCCTCAACGTGCAACGAAGAATCACTCAAAATTTCTTATGTAGCAGAGAACATAAGAAGAAATTGTTTGTAGGGTACGAAAGCACCATAAAGTTATCCTTTCCGTTCGATCTATCCAAGAGTTTGTACTAAGATAACCAAGTTATCCTTTCCAATCGATCTATCTAAGAGTTCGTACTACAATAACACCATATGATACGCATCAACCAACTCTAATGTCACCTAGATACTCCAATGTCACCACAAGTATCCATGAGTTAATTATACGATACGCATCAAACAATTTCACATTCATAATACTCAATCCAACACAAAGAACCTCAAACAGTGCCCCAAGATTTATATCGGAGAACAAGGTATGAAAACGTGCAATCAACCCCTATGCATAGATTCCCATGGTCACTGGACTCCGCAAGTTGAGTACCAAGACACAAATCAAGTGAATCAATAGAACACACCATTGTCACCATAGGTATCCACATGCAAGGCATATATCAAGTGTTCTCAAATCCAATATCCAATCCACATAACAAAATCTCAAACGGAAAACTGAACTCATCACAACAAGATAGAGAGGGGAAAACACCATATGATCCAACTATATTAACAAAGCCTGTGATACATCAAGATCGTGCTATCTCAAGAACACGAGAGAGAGAGATTGAACACATAGCTACTAGTACAAACCATCTGCCCTGAGGGTGGACTACTCCTCATCATGGCCTCCGCCGGGATGATGAAGATGGCCACCAAAGATGATCTACCCCCTCGACAGGGTAGTGGATCACCTCCAGATTGGTTTTTCATCGATACAGAGAGTTGCGTCGATGGAACGAGGTGTCTAGGGTTATTTCTAGTGGTTTATATATTTATAAGATTTTTGAGCGTCGATTTCATGCGGAGATGGGCCACGAGGTGGGCACGCTCCACCAGGGCACGGGTAGGGGCCTGGTGCACCCTGGTGGAGGGTGGACACCCTGGCCCCCCTCTCCTGTTGTTCTTTCTGCTATCCTGGCTCTTCTGGTCCGTAAAAAATCTCCAAAACTTCCCGTGGCGTTTGGGCTCCGTTTGGTACTAATTTTCTGCGAAGTAAGAAACAAGCAAAAACAACAACTGACACTTTGGCACTATGTCAATAGGTTAGTCTCAAAAAATGATATGAAGTTGCTATAAAATGATTGTAAAGCGTCCAAGATTGATAATATAACAGCATGGAACAAGCAAAAATTATAGATACGTTGGAGACGTATCAGCAATCAAGTAGTCTTCATTGAGCCGGCGCAATCAAGAAAGGTGGTCCATGTTGAGGAGGACAAGATCGTCATCATTTATCTCAAGTGGACTATACACAAGGCATAGGTTTGACCTTGATAGGTTTTTCTATTTTACCGGTCTCATGGTAGTAGTTGCAAGACCGAGTTATAGGATCGATAGTTGTATTATCAAGGGGGACTCTTGAGTGAGTAGTTTGATCGTATCATTCGTTGAGAGATCAAACCATTACATTATTGGCATCATCATCTTTCGTGGTTCTTGTTTGGTGTTTCTCTTTGTGAGTTTTATAGCTTATGGTCATCTTAATGACAAGCTCAAGTTCATCGAGAACGGAGTTCATATGCATCTTCTATGATGTTTTCTATGTTGAGTTTTTGTCAGTTCTTCATTCATAGAGGTTTCACATGTATATGTAATTGGCCTTTTTATACTACCTCTTCGTAATGCACAAACCGTACAAGATGTAGCGAGAGGGATCAAGTGATCCCATGGTATGGTAAGCATTTTCCATCACGCTTTGTTTACTAACCCATGGTCTATGTGAGAGTTCTACATGGGGTTAGGTATGTTTCCATGTCTCGTGTCAAGAGGAAGATGAACCCATGAAGGATAACATCAAGTGGTTATTGTCATCAAGATTGTGGTGTGCAAGTTCAATGGAGCATCACGAAGAGATCATGCTTGAAGCTTCCCATCCATTTGGTGACAATGGACTTGTGAAGATGTGCCGAAGAGTGGCTCACCCATTGTAACGCCCTAGATGCGGTCCTATCCTTATTTTGGCTTGAGGGCCTTGATAGGGATAGAAGTGTGTATCGTCATTTGACAATAATGGATATTGTTACAAGTACATGTAAAGAGGAGATGAGTACATGGAATTGGCCTACACTCGCCACAAGATAAATCATGATCATCCCAAATACAACAATACGTTCAATCACCATACAGAAGAGCATGGTCCGACTACGGACAAAATCAAACGATAAAAACGAAATCCATCCTTGCTATCCCAGCCTACCAGCCTGGAACCCATCCTATGATCGATGAAGAATAAGAACACCAAATCAAACAAAGACCACTCTCATGTCAAGGCATATCATTACCTGTACCTGCAACTGTTGTTGTAGTAATCTGTGAGCCACTGGGACTCAGCAATCTCATTTCCAAGGGTATCAAGACTAGCAAAGCTTAATGGGTGAGGTATGGTTAAGTGGTGAGGCTGCAACAAGCTCTAAGCAATTATTTGAGTGGCTAACTTACGAGTACAAGAATAAGAAGACAAATCTATGCATAAACGGATGTGAACTAATAATGATCAATAATTGATCCTGAAAACCTACTTACGATTCAAGCATAACCCCGTCGTGTGCCCTACTTGGTTCAAACCTTACAAGTAGAGACGGTCACGGTTACGCATATGGTTGGTGTATTTTACTTTAGTTTACTTTAAGTTTGCTATTACCGGATGTTAAATAAATTTCCAAGTTGCCACATAACCACGGGCACAACTCTTAGAAATATTTAACCCTGCAGGGTGGTCCAACTCATCCATCACAAACTAGCCACAAGCTGCGTGGAAACCCTCAACCGCGTGATAGCCCGTAGTATCCTCAGAATTCCAGTGGGAAACCGCGACCTCGAGATAGCCCGAAGTATCTTCAGAATCCCGGTGGACAAGACATTCGAGAAAGGTAAAAAAAATCTAGCCAGGCCGCTCGGCATACCGATAGTCCTGATAGGAGCCACATATCTCGTTCTTAGTGCACGACCAGATAGGCTAGACGTCGGGTTGCCTGAGACCCCGGGTTACCAGGGGGCGCCATGCATCGCCCAGGTTGGACCAACACTCATCAGGAGCTCTGTCCCGGGTTGTCGATTAAATTATCCACGGGTGCCCGCGGGTCCCTAACAATTTTATTAGTTATTAGGCAAATGTAGTACCAATGTCGGGCCTTGCCAGAACAGTTTTATCCCAAAACGAATTACCAAGTATATATGTGCATTAAATTAAATAGTAATAATATTGTGATATCCCAAAGATATCCATGTTGTCACATGGAAGAACCTGCACCTACAACTAGCAACACTATAAGAAGGTCTAAGCAAGCGGTAACATAGACAAACAATGGTTTGCTGCGATGTGGGAGGTTAGAGGCTTATCATGGCATTGGGGAAGCTTGACATTCAAGTGGTAGGTAACGAGACATAACGATAGAAGCAATACAACTAGCATAGCAATGATAGTAGTGGTATATAGGGAAATGGTCATCTTGCCTGAAATACCGCTTGGAAAAAGAACGGATCTGTGAAGTAGATGAACGGGGCGTAGTCGAACGAATCCTCACACTCCGAACGCTTTCGGAACTCTATCGAGAAGAACCAAACTAGAAACAAATATCAACACACGATAAACACCGCAACATATTCATGACATGATGCGCAAACAAATATGATGCATGTCCATTTAAATATGCAAGGCATGGCAAAGCACAACAATCAATTACTACACATTAAGTGAAGTTCAATATGCAACGAGGTGCATATTGACGAAACCCCACAATAAAATCATTCATTACACTCTTGTTTATCTACTCTGCAAGATTAAATGTTGTTAAACAAGGCAAGAGGTGAAGCATAACGAAACTACACTATATAGGCATTTTAAATGAGGTCAGAAGCAATTTATAGTATTTCCGAAATGACCCCATATGTTAATTTCGAAATTGGACCAGATCTGATCTAACCATATTTTATATTTATTAAACAGTGAAACAAAATGTACCACGGGATTCTACTCGTCATTCTAGGTGATTTACATATATATATCAATTAAAACGGAGCTACGACCTAAAAGATATGACGAACACAAGATAAATATGCCATGAATGCAAAATGCATGCAAAAGACAATCACAAACATTCCAAATCATGAATGCATCAAGATATTATGATACTACATGAAATTCTAGGAACATTTCATATATGATATGTTCAAAACGGAGCAACGATTCAATAATAATAACCAACACAAGTTATAACTATAATTTGTCCAAAACATCAACATGGCATTTTTCACCCATCAAAACAACAAGCGACAAGACTCTAAAATGCACAAACAAGACATGAGGCAGAGCTTACATGATGCATAACAATTCATCTCGTAACAACAAATTGAATAGAAGCATGGAACAATTGCAAATGAGCTCACAAGATGGTTATTGGAATAGCAGTTATGACTTTGTGTGAAAATAACAGTATTTAGCAGAGCAAGGTTGATTTGAAGGCATATTGACAGCAAGAAAACTATATGCTACATGAGTTGTAATGGCATGAAAATTAACAGCAAGATAGAGGACATGACGCACAACAAATAACTCCATAGGAGCATCATCAAAATATGCACAGGGACATGGCTAGCATCAAAACAATATACCATTTGATTCATATATGAAAAAATATCTACAAAACATGATCTACATGATGGTGCCATTTTCATTCCTAGCAAAATGATTCCTATTGTGCATGAAAATGGCACCATCATGTAGATCATGTTTTGTAGATATTTTTTTCATATATAGATCCTCTCAAACGGGCAAACGGGCATCAAATTAGGTCCCACATAAAATGCATACATGCTATAAAAACGGGCACTTCCCAGACTTCAAAATTTACCTCACGGACGAACTTGGACGGGACGGTGTGGGATGTGGCGGTCCCTTTGTTTGGTTGGGCAAACGACGGTGGTTCGGGACGAGTTGGTACCGTGGCTGGACGAGGTCAGACATGGACATGGTGGCTGGCGGGGATAGTGTCCTAGCGGAGGAGGCCGGGGTGAGGGCGAGGGAGGCCGGATCCGGGCTGGTGCCCACCGGATCTGGAGGGGGGGCACCCGATCCCGACCGGATCTGAGGCGGCAGAAGCGAACTGGTGGTGGGGAGCTTCGGTAGCAGGGAAGGTTCCTAGGGGCAGCTGCCATGACGGCTTGGGGTGGCGGAGGTGACGCAGGGTGGAGGCGATGCACTAGCAATGGGGCATGACAGGGCAGTGACGTGGGCCGGCAGCGGAGTCTGGCGGGTTTCGGGCGCAGGCAGGCAGCGGCTCACCGGAGGGAGCGCCGACGGGGCCAGCGAGGCAGCGCATGCACTGTGCTCAGGAGGAGTGGCAGGGGGTGGCACTGGGCACATGGGGCGGGCGGGCTAACCATGGGCTCTGTGG
This sequence comes from Hordeum marinum, assembly GCA_022496015.1. Taxonomy (NCBI): domain Eukaryota; kingdom Viridiplantae; phylum Streptophyta; class Magnoliopsida; order Poales; family Poaceae; genus Hordeum; species Hordeum marinum. The sequence continues at coordinate 376,725,814 of CM039678.1, read as the reverse complement.
GCCTATGATGGTACGAGCCGCATCAGGGTGCGGGGCGGTTGGATCTGGATCCAACGGGCCAGATCACGGTGGCGGGTGGCGGCGGTGGCTGACAAGTCATGGGAGGTGGATGGCTGGCATAGATTTTGAGGTGAGGGTTAGGGAGGCTAGGGTTTCAAAAAAATGAACATTGGGGTGTCCATTTACAGGCAAGAATGGATAGGTGGAGGGTTCTCGCACCGATTCGAGCCCTCCAACCATGACCGGATGGCTCCGGTCGCGGGGTTTGATAGGTGGGCTGGTGGGTTGTGTTGGAGAGGGGTTGTTGGGGAACGTTGCATGGGAAACAAAAAAATTCCTACGCACATGCAAGATCTATCCATGGTGATGAGCATATACGAGAGGGAGAGTGGATCTTCATACCCTTGTAGATCGCTAAGCACAAAGCGTTAAGAAACGCGATTGATGTAGTCGAATGTCCTCGCGATCCAAATCACGATCCATTTCGATCTAGCGCCGAACGGATGACACCTCCGCGTTCAGCACACGTACATCTTGATGACGATCTCCGCCTTCTTGATCTAGCAAGAGGGAGCAGGGATGTAGATGAGACCTCCGGTGTTGGAAATATGCCCTAGAGGCAATAATAAAATGGTTATTATTGTATTTCCTTGTTCATGATAATTGTCTATTGTTCATGCTATAATTGTGTTAACCGGAAACCATAATACATGTGTGAATACATAGACCACAACATGTCCCTAGTGAGCCTCTAGTTGACTAGCTCGTTGATCAATAGATGGTCACGGTTTCATGGCCATGGACATTGGATGTCATTGATAACGGGATCACATCATTAGGAGAATGATGTGATGGACAAGACCCAATTCTAAGCATAGCACAAGATCGTGTAGTTCGTTTGCTAAAGCTTTTCAATGTCAAGTATCGTTTCCTTAGACCATGAGATTGTGCAACTCCCGGATACCGTAGGAATGCTTTGGGTGTGCCAAACGTCACAACGTAACTGGGTGGCTATAAAGGTGCACTACGGGTATCTCCGAAAGTATCTGTTGGGTTGGCATGAATCGAGACTGGGATTTGTCACTCCGTGTGACGGAGAGGTATCTCTGGGCCCACTCGGTAAGACATCATCATTATGAGCTCAATGTGACTAAGGAGTTAGTCACGGGATGATGTATTACGGAACGAGTAAAGAGACTTGCCGGTAACGAGATTGAACAAGGTATGGGGATACCGACGATCGAATCTCGGGCAAGTATCATACCGATAGACAAAGGGAATTGTATACGGGATTGATTGAATCCTTGACATCGTGGTTCATCCGATGAGATCATCGTGGAGTACGTGGGAGCCAACATGGGTATCCAGATCCCGCTGTTGGTTATTGACCGGAGAGGTGTCTCGGTCATGTCTACGTGTCTCCCGAACCCGTAGGGTCTACACACTTAAGGTTCGATGACGCTAGGGTTATAGGGAAAAGGTATACGTGATTACCGAAGGTTGTTCGGAGTCCCGGATGAGATCCCGGACGTCACGAGGAGCTCCGGAATGGTCCGGAGGTAAAGATTGATATATAGGAAGTCCAGTTTTGGTCACCGGAAAGTTTTCGGGCTCATCGGTAGTGTACCGGGAGTGCCGGGAGGGTGCCGGATGACCCCCGGGAGGGGTGTGACGACCAAAGGACCACATGGGCTGTTAGATAAAGTGTGCCAGCCCTTATTGGGCTGGGCAAGACTTTTGCTAAAGGCCCATGCGGCTGGAGATAAGGAGATAAGGCAAAAAGGATTTAAAAGGAGGAGATCCACCTCCCTTGTGGGAGGTGGACTCTCCCTTTAATTCGGCCGGCCATCTCCTCTTTGGAGTAGAGGCCAAGCCAGCCCTCCACGTCCCTCCTCCTATATATACTTGAGGTTTTGGATGTTTTGAGACAAGATTTGATCTCTCTCTCTCACGGCGAAGCCCTACCTCTCTTCTTCCTCCTCCGCAGCGCTTAGGCGAAGCCCTGTCGGAATACCTTGCTACTCCACCACCACCACGCCGTCGTGCTGCTGTTGGAGCCCTCCCCAACCTCTCCTTCCTCCTTGCTGGTTCAAGGTGTTGGAGACGTCACCGGGCTGCACGTGTGTTGAACGCGGAGGTGCCGTCCGTTCGGCACTTGATCGGATCTACCGCGATCTGAATCGCTGCGAGTACGACTCCATCAACCGCGTTCTTGTAACGCTTCCGCTTAGCGATCTTCAAAGGTATGAAGATGCAATCTCTCCCCTCTCGTTGCGGGTTTCTCCATAGATAGATCTTGGTGAACGTAGGAAAATTTTGATTTACTACTACGTCTCCCAACAGTGGCATCATGAGCTAGGTCTATGCGTAGAATCTATGCACGAGTAGAACACAAAGCAGTTGTGGGCGTAGAGTTTGTTAATTTGCTTGCCGCTACTAGTCTTATCTTGATTCGGCGGTATTGTGGGATGAAGCGGCCCGGACCAACTTTACACGTACGCTTACGTGAGACCGGTTCCACCGCCTGACATGCACTAGATGCATAAGGTGGCTAGCGGGTGTCTGTCTCTCCTACCTTAGTCGGATCGGATTCGATGAAAAGGGTCCTTATGAAGGGTAAATAGCAATTGGCAAATCACGTTGTGGTGTTGACGTAGGTAAGAAACGTTCTTGCTAGTAACCTATAGCAGCCACGTAAAAAACTTGCAACTACAAATTAGAGGACGTCTAACTTGTTTTTGCAGCATGTGCCTTGTGATGTGATATGGCCAAAGGATGTGATGTGATGCATTGTGATGTATGAATTGATAATGTTCTTGTAATAGGATTCACGACTTGCATGTCGATGATTATGACAACCGGCACGAGCCATAGGAGTTGTCTTATTTATTGTATGACCTGCGTGTCAATCATAAACGCCATGTAATTACTTTACTTTATTGCTAAGCGTTAGCCATAGTAGTAGAAGTAATAGTTGGCGAGACAACTTCATGAAGACACAATGATGGAGATCATGATGATGGAGATCATGGTGTCGTGCCGGTGACAGTGATGATCATGGTGCCCTGAAGATGGAGATCATAGGAGCAAAATGATATTGGCCATATCATGTCACTATATTGATTGCATGTGATGTTTATCATGTTTACATCTTATTTGCATAGAACGACGGTAGTAAATAAGATGATCTCTCAATAAAATTTCAAGAAAGGTGTTCACCCTAACTGTGCACCGTTGCTAAGGATCGTCGTTCCGAAGCACCACGTGATGATCGGGTGTGATAGGTTCTAACGTTCGCATACAACGGGTGTAAGCCAGATTTACACATGCGAAACACTTAGGTTGACTTGACGAGCCTAGCATGTACAGACATGGCCTCGGAACACGGAAGACCGAAAGGTCGAACATGAGTCGTATAGAAGATACGATCAACATAGAGATGTTCACCATGGATGACTAGTCCGTCTCACGTGATGATCGGACACGGGCTAGTTGACATGGATCATGTATCACTTGGAAGACTAGAGAGATGTCTATCTAAGTGGGAGTTCATTAATAATTTGATTAAATGAACTTAATTATCATGAACTTAGTCTAAAAATGTCCTTGCAAATTATGTCGTAGATAGCTCGCGCTGTAGCTCCCCAGTTTTATTGATACAATCCTAGAGAAAAGTAAGTTGAAAGTTGATGGTAGCAATAATGCGGACTGGGTCCGTGATCTGAGGATTGTCCTCATTGCTGCACAGAAAGCTTATGTTTTTGATGTACCGCTAACTGCATCACTCCCTCAAGCGTTGTCTGTAGATGTTGTGAACATATGACAGGCACTTTTTGATGACTACGTGATAGTTCAGTGCGTCATGCATTACGGCTTAGAATTGAGGCTTCAAAATGTTTTGAACGTCACAGAACATATGAGATGTTCTAGGAGCTGAGATTGTGATCTCAAGCTCGTGCCTATGTTGAGAGGTATGAGACCTCCAACAAGATTCTTTGCCTGCAAGATAAAGGAGAATAGCTTAATCGGTGAGCGTGTTCTCAGATTGTCTGGGTGCTACAATCACTTGAATCAAGTGGGAGTTAATCTTCCAGATGAGATAGTGATTAATGCAGTTCTCCAAGTCACTGCCACCAAGCTACTAGAGCTTCGTGATGAACTATAACATGCCAGGGATGGATAAGATGATCCCTGAGTTGTTCGTGATGTTTGACACCACGAAGGTAGAAATCAATAAGGAGCATCAAGTGTTGATGGTTAAGTGAAAACCACTAGTTTCAAAAGGGGCAAGGGCAAGAAGGGAAAAACTTCAGGAATGGCAAGCCAGTTGTTGCTCTAGTGAAGAAACCCAAGGTTGAGCCCGAACCCGAGACTAAGTGCTTCTGTTATGAGGAGAATGTTCGCTGAAGCGGAAAAACCCTAGATGATTGGTAGATAAGAAGGCTGGTAATGTCAATGGAAGTATATTTGATATACGTGTTAGTGATGTGTACCTTGCTGGTACTCCTAGTAGCACCTGGGTATTAGATACCGGTTCGGTTGCTAAGTGTTAGCAACTTGAAATAAAAGCTACGGAGTAAATGGAGACTAGCTAGGTGAAAGGTGATGATGTGTGTTGGAAGTATTTCCAAGATTGATGTGATCACCATCGCACGCTCTCTCTACCTTCAGGATTTGTGATAAACCTAAATAAATGTTATTTGGTGTTTGCGTTGAGCATAAACGTGATTAGATCATGATTAGTGCGATACGGTTATTCATATAAGTTAGAGAATAATGGTTATTCTGTTTACATGGATAATGCCTTTAATGGTCATGCACCCACTCGAAATGGTTTATCGAATCATGATCGTAGTAGTACACATATTCATAACATTGGTACCAAAAGATACAAAGTTAATAATGATAGTACCACATGCTTGTGGCACTGCCACGTAATGTCATATTGGTATAAATCGCATGAAGAAACTCCATGATGATGGATGTTTTTTGACTCACTCGATTTCGAATCGGTTGAGACATGCGAGCCATGCCTCTTGGGCAAGATGACTGAGACCCCGTCATCCAATATGATGGAGCGGGCAAGTGGCTTATTGGAATTAATACATGTTGATGTATGTGGTCCAATGAGTGTTGAAACACACAGTGGATATCGTTGTTTTTCTTTACCTTCACTAATGATTTGAGTAAATATGGGGATATTTACTTAATGAAACACGAATCTGAAATGTTTGGAAGGTTCAAGGAGTTTCAGAGTGAAGTTAAAGATCATCGTGACAAGAAGATAAATGTCTATGATATGATCATGGAGGTGAATATCTAAGTTACGAGTTTGGTATGCAATTTTAGACAATGTGGAAATTGTTTCACAGCTCACGCCTCCTGGAACACCATAGTGTGATGGTGTGTTCGAACGTCGTAGTCGTGCTCTATTGGATATAGTGAGTACTATGATGTCTCTTATCGTTTTACCACTATCGTTATGGGGTTATGCATTAAAGACAAATCCATTCACTTTAACAGGGCACCATCTAAGTCTGTTGAGATGACACCGTGAGAATTATGGTTTGACAGAAGCCTAAGCTCTCATTTCTTAATGTTTGGGGCTGCGACGCTTATGTGAAAATGGGTTTTTCACCTAGCGAGCTCGAACTCAAAGCAGACAAATGCATCTTCATAGAATACCCTAATGAGACATTGGGTATACCTTCTATCTCAGATCCAAGCGCAAAAGGTGTTTGTTGCTAAGAACGGGTCCTTTTTGAGAAAGAGTTTCTCTCGAAAGAATTGAGTGGGAGGAAGATAGAACTTGATAAGGTTGTTGAACCTTTGTTTCAACCAGAGAATAGCGCAACACAGAAAGATGTTTCTGTAGAGCCTACTTAGTTGAAAAGGAAGTTAATGATGATGATCATGAAGCTTCGGATCAAGTCACTATCGAACCTCGTAGGTCGACAAGGACGCGTACTGCTCCTGAGTAGTACGACAACCCTGTCTTGGAAATCATGTTCTTGGACAACGATGAACCTACGAACTATGGAGAAGCGATGGTGGGCCCGGATTCCAACAAATGGCTAGGAGCCATGAAATCCGAGAAAGGATCCATGTATGAAAACCAAGTATGGACTTTGGTAGACTTGCCTGTTGAATGGCGGGTCATTGAGTACAAATGGACCTTTGAGATAAACATAGACGCTAATGGTGAAATGTCACCGTTTATAAAGCTCGACTTGTCGCAAAGAAGTTTCCGCCAAGTTCAAGGAGTTGACTGCAATGAGATTGTCTCATCTGTAGCGATGCTAAAAGTCTATTAAAATTTTGTTAGCAGTTGCTGCATTTTTCGATTATGAAATCTGGCAGATGGATGACAAAACAAGGTTTCCGTAATGGTTTCTGTGAGGAAGAGTTGTATGTGATACAACCAGAAGGTTTTGTCAATCCTAAGGATGCTAATAATATGCAAACTCCAGCGATCCTTCTATGGACTGGAGCAAGCATCTCGGAGTTGGAATATATGCTTTGATGAGGTGATCAAAGTGTTTAAGTTTATACAAAGTTTATGAGAAACTTGTATTTGCAAGAAAGTGAGTGGGAGCACTATGGAATTTCTTATAAGAATATGTAGTTGACATATTATTGATCGGAAATGATGTAGAATTTCTGGAAGAGCATGAAGGGTTGTTTGAAAAGTTTTGTTTTTCAAAGGAAGACCCAGATAAAGCTACTATTTTATTGAGCATCAAGATCTATAGGGATAGATCTATTCGCTTGATAAGTTTTTTCGACGAAGACATACCTTGACAAGTTTTTGAAGGAGTTCAAAATAGATGGGTCAAAGAAGGAGTTCTTGACTGTATTGTAAGGTGTGAAATTGAGTAAGACTCAATACCCGACCACGGCAGAAGATAAAGAAGAGATGAGTGTCATCTCCTATGCTTTAGCCATAGGCTCTATATAGTATGCCATGCTGTGTACCGCACCTGTGTGTGCCTTGCCATGAGTCTGTCAAGGGGTACAAGAGTAATCCAAGAGTGGATCACTAAACAGCGGTCAAAGTTAGCCTTAGTAACTTGAGAACTAAGGAAATATTTCTCGATTATGGAGGTGATAAAGAGTTCATCGTAAAGTGTTACGATGATGCAAGCTTTAAAACCAATCCGGATGACTCTTAGTAGAAATCCAGCTACGTATAGTGGAGCAGCCATTTGGAATAGCTCCAAGTGGAGCATGGGAGTAGTATCTACAAATATGACATGGAAAGTTTGTAAGGTACACACGGATCTGAATGTCGCAGACCCGTTGACTAAAACCTCTTTCACGAGCAGGACATGAACAAACCCCAGAACTTATTGGGTGTTAATCACATGATGATATGATCACATGGTGATGTAAGTGTTAATCACATGGTGATGTGAACTAGATTATTGACTCTAGTGCAAGTGGGAGACTGTTGGAAATATGCCCTAGAGGCAATAATAAAATGGTTATTATTGTATTTCCTTGTTCATGATAATTGTCTATTGTTCATGCTATAATTGTGTTAACCGGAAACCATAATACATGTGTGAATACATAGACCACAACATGTCCCTAGTGAGCCTCTAGTTGACTAGCTCGTTGATCAATAGATGGTCACGGTTTCATGGCCATGGACATTGGATGTCATTGATAACGGGATCACATCATTAGGAGAATGATGTGATGGACAAGACCCAATTCTAAGCATAGCACAAGATCGTGTAGTTCGTTTGCTAAAGCTTTTCAATGTCAAGTATCGTTTCCTTAGACCATGAGATTGTGCAACTCCCGGATACCGTAGGAATGCTTTGGGTGTGCCAAACGTCACAACGTAACTGGGTGGCTATAAAGGTGCACTACGGGTATCTCCGAAAGTATCTGTTGGGTTGGCATGAATCGAGACTGGGATTTGTCACTCCGTGTGACGGAGAGGTATCTCTGGGCCCACTCGGTAAGACATCATCATTATGAGCTCAATGTGACTAAGGAGTTAGTCACGGGATGATGTATTACGGAACGAGTAAAGAGACTTGCCGGTAACGAGATTGAACAAGGTATGGGGATACCGACGATCGAATCTCGGGCAAGTATCATACCGATAGACAAAGGGAATTGTATACGGGATTGATTGAATCCTTGACATCGTGGTTCATCCGATGAGATCATCGTGGAGTACGTGGGAGCCAACATGGGTATCCAGATCCCGCTGTTGGTTATTGACCGGAGAGGTGTCTCGGTCATGTCTACGTGTCTCCCGAACCCGTAGGGTCTACACACTTAAGGTTCGATGACGCTAGGGTTATAGGGAAAAGGTATACGTGATTACCGAAGGTTGTTCGGAGTCCCGGATGAGATCCCGGACGTCACGAGGAGCTCCGGAATGGTCCGGAGGTAAAGATTGATATATAGGAAGTCCAGTTTTGGTCACCGGAAAGTTTTCGGGCTCATCGGTAGTGTACCGGGAGTGCCGGGAGGGTGCCGGATGACCCCCGGGAGGGGTGTGACGACCAAAGGACCACATGGGCTGTTAGATAAAGTGTGCCAGCCCTTATTGGGCTGGGCAAGACTTTTGCTAAAGGCCCATGCGGCTGGAGATAAGGAGATAAGGCAAAAAGGATTTAAAAGGAGGAGATCCACCTCCCTTGTGGGAGGTGGACTCTCCCTTTAATTCGGCCGGCCATCTCCTCTTTGGAGTAGAGGCCAAGCCAGCCCTCCACGTCCCTCCTCCTATATATACTTGAGGTTTTGGATGTTTTGAGACAAGATTTGATCTCTCTCTCTCACGGCGAAGCCCTACCTCTCTTCTTCCTCCTCCGCAGCGCTTAGGCGAAGCCCTGTCGGAATACCTTGCTACTCCACCACCACCACGCCGTCGTGCTGCTGTTGGAGCCCTCCCCAACCTCTCCTTCCTCCTTGCTGGTTCAAGGTGTTGGAGACGTCACCGGGCTGCACGTGTGTTGAACGCGGAGGTGCCGTCCGTTCGGCACTTGATCGGATCTACCGCGATCTGAATCGCTGCGAGTACGACTCCATCAACCGCGTTCTTGTAACGCTTCCGCTTAGCGATCTTCAAAGGTATGAAGATGCAATCTCTCCCCTCTCGTTGCTGGTTTCTCCATAGATAGATCTTGGTGAACGTAGGAAAATTTTGATTTACTACTACGTCTCCCAACATCTGGCAGCGCGACGGCGCGGCAATGGTGGTGGTGGAGCTACTCGGGCAGGGCTTCGCGTAAGCACCGCTGAAACTAGGGGCGACGATCTAGTGGGGAGAGAGGGCTGCACCGTGGCTTAGGGTTAGGTGAGGCTGCCCTCTCTCCCCTCCAATATATATAGGAGGGAGGGGAGGGGCCGCCCCCTAGGGTTTCCCCTAGGGGTTCGGCTGAAGGAGGTGGAGGCAAAGCCTCCCTCCAATCCTACTCCAAGTAGGATTGCTCTCCTACTTGGATTTCCTTTCCCCACTTTGGGGTTTCCTTTTCCCACACCCCAGCCGCATCGGCCCTTAGGGGCTGGCTTGCCCAGCCCACTAAGGGCTAGTGCACCACTCCTAAGGCCCATGTGTCCCCCCGGCGTGGGAGGCCCCTCCCGATGGCCCCCCGGAACCCTATCGGCACCCACGGTACACTACCGGAAATACCCGAAACTTCTCCAGTGACCAAAATGGGACTTCCTATATATCAATATTTACATATGAACCATTCCAGAGCACCTCGTGACATCCGGGATCTCATCCGGGACTCCGAACAACCTTCGGTCACCAACAAGTATATCTCAATACTACCGAAACATCACCAAACATTAAGTGTGTAGACCCTGCGGGTTCGAGAACTATGTAGACATGACCGAGACACCTCTATGGTTAATAACCAACAGCGGGACATGTATGTCCATATTGGTTCCTACATATTATAAGAAGATATTTATTGGTTGAACCTCTATGTCAACGATTCAGTTAATCTCGTATGTTGTTCCCTTTGTTCTTCGGTATGTTACTTGCCCGAGATTCGATCGTCGGTATCTCTATACCTAGTTCAATATCATTACCGGCAAGTCCATTTACTCGTTCCGTAATACAATATATCGTGGCTAACACTTTAGTCACTTTGCTTGCAAGGCTTATTGTGATGTTGCATTACCGAGTGGGCCCTGAGATACCTCTCCGTCACACGGAGTAACAAATCTCAGTCTTGATCCATGCCCACTCAATAGACACCTTCGGAGATACCTGTAGAGCATCTTTATAGTCACCCAGTTGCGTTGTGACGTTTGATACAGACAAGGTATGCGTTCGGTGTTAGTGAGTTGCATGATCTCATGGTCATAGGAACAGATACTTGACATGCAGAAAACTATAGCAATAAACTGACACGATCATATGCTACGCCCATAGTTTGGGTCTTGTCCATCACATCATTCTCCTAATGATGTGATCTCGTTATCAAACAACATCTCATGTCTATTGCGAGGAAACCTTGAACATCTTTGATCAACGAGCTAGTCTACTAGAGGCATACTTGGGACACAGTGTTGTCTATGTATCCACACATGCATTTGAGTTCCCAATCAATACAATTATAACATGGATAATAAACGATTATCATGAACAATGAAATATAATAATAACCACTTTATTATTGCCTCTAGGGCATATTTCCAATAGTCTCCCACTTGCACTAGACTCAATAATCTAGCTCACATCACTATGTGATTTACATTGTAATGAATCTAACACCCATACAGTTCTGGTGTTGATCATGTTTAGCTCTTGGAAGAGGTTTAGTTAATGGGTCTGTGACATTCAGATCCGTGTGCACGTTGCAAATATTTATGTCCTCCTCCTTGATGTAATCGCGGATGGAATTGAAGCATCTCTTTATGTGTCTGTTCCTCTTGTGAAACCTTGGTTCCTTGGCCAGAGCAATGGCACTAGTGTTGTCACAGAACAGAGTCATTGGGTTATGTGCACTAGGCACTACGTCAAGATCTGTCATGAACTCCTTCACCCAGACACCTTCCTTCGCCGCCTCCGAGGAAGCGATGTACTTTGCTTCGCATGTAGATCAGCTACCACGCTCTCCTTGGAACTGCACCAGCTTACCACTCCCCCAGTGAGAATAAATACGTATCCGGTTTGAGACTTAGTGTCATCCGGATCAGTGTCAATGCTTGCATTGACGTAACAATTTATGACGAGCTCTTGATCACCTCCATTTACGAGAAAAATTTCCTTAGTCCTTTTCAAGTACTCAAGCATATTCCTGACCGCCGTCCAGTGCTCCATTCATGGATCACTTTGAAACCTTCAGGCCATACTTATGACAAGGCTGACATCGGGTCTTCTCCACAGCATTGCATACATGATAGAGCCTATGGCCGACGCATAGGGGATGACACTCATCTTTTCTCTATCTTTTGCAGTCACTGGGCATTGAGTCTTACTCAACTTCACACCTTGCAATATAGGCAAGAACCCCTTCTTGGACTGACCCATTTTGAACTTCTTCAAAACTTTGTCAAGGTATGTGCTCTGTGAAAGTCCAATTAAGCGTCTCGATCTATCTCTATAGATTTTGATGCCTAATATGAAAGAAGCTTCTCCTAGGTCCTTCATTGAAAAACTCTTGTTCAAATATTCCTTCACGCTTTCCAACATTTATATATTGTTTACAATCAGAAATATGTCATTTGCATATAATATTAGACACGCTATATAGCTCCCACTAACTTTCTTGTTAATACAAGCTTTTCCGTAAACTTATAGAAACCCGAACGCTTTGATCACCTCATCAAAGAGAAGATTCCAACTCCGAGATGCTTGCACTAGTCCATAAATGGATCGTTGAAGTTTGCAAACTTTGTTAGCATTCTCTGGATCGACAAAACATTCTGGTTGCATCATATACAACTCTTCCTTAAGGAAACCTTTAAGGAACGTTGTTTTGACATCCATCTGCCAAATTTCATAATCGAAAAATGCAGCTATTGCTAACATGATTCTGACAGACTTAAGCATCGCTACGGGTGATGGTCTCATCATAGTCAATTCCTTGAACTTTTGAAAAACCCTTTGCCACAAGTCGAGCTTTATAGACGGTGACATTACCGTCTACGTCCATCTTCTTCTTAAAGATCCATTTGTTTAGAATTGCCTTTCGCCCTTTAGGTAATACTTGCAAAGTCCATACTATGTTTTCATACATGGATCCCATCTTGGATTTCATGGACTCTAACCATTTGTTGGAATTCGGGCCCATCATCACTTCTCCATAGCTCGTAGGTTCATCGTTGTCCAACAACATGACCTCTAAGACATGGTTGCCGTACCACTCAGGAACAGTACGTGTCCTTGTCGACCTACGAGGTTTGATAGTAACTTCATATGAAGCTTCATGATCATCATCATTAACTTCCTCTTTAACTGACGTAGGCTCCACGGAAACATCTTTTTGTGCTTCGCTACTCTCTTGTTGAAACAAAGGTTCAATAACCTCATCAAGTTCTATCTTCCTCCCACTCAATTCTTTCGAGAGAAACGCTTTCTCAAGAAATGTTCTGTTTTTAGCGACAAACACTTTGCCTTCGGATCCGAGATAGAAGGTATACCCAACTATCTCTTTTAGGTATCCTATGAAGACACATTTCTCCGCTTTGGGTTCCAGCTTTTCAGGCTGAAGCTTTTTGACATAATGTAACATCCCAAACTTTGGAATGTTATAATAATTATTAGAATGATTGTTTGTTTGTTTGAGTGATTGAAAGTGAGTGAAATTTGAAACTTTTTGAAACTTTTGAAAGTTGAATGAGAGGAAATGAAATGACTTTCCCAAACTTTCACTTTGCATTTTCTCACCAAGAATTCAAATTCATTTCATCACAGAACCCTAGAGTGAAGATGACATGACTTCTTCCATTTTAAGAAATGAAAAGGGATTTGAAAAGAATTTGAATTTCATTTGAAAAATATTTGAAATTCAGAAAACTTTATGCAACTCAATGATTTTCATGAGAGAGGATAATATGACTTCCTCATATTTTAAGAAATATGAGTTGGAAGTTTAAAAGAAGGAATTGAAAGAGCTTTTGAAAACCTCTGGATTATTTTGAAAATCCATTTCATATTTGGTCCCTATTCAAAATTTTCAAAGTATTCAAACCCCTGACAAAAATTTGAAAGGAGTAACATGACACTCCAAGCCAGGGGTAATTTGTGAAGTTTTTTTGAATCATCAAACCCAAAAAGTTATTTGAAAAATATTTGCAAAAGTAAATCAAGCCAATTAAGGCATTTTCTGAAAAAATGATTTTTTTAATATATTCAACTGCCAGAATAAAAATGTCCATTAAATGGCATTTATTATTCTGTTAATTTTGATATAAAATTTGACTATATTTGCAATTTATTCGAATGCTTTAAATAGGTTTTATGGCTCTGGAAAAATCATAAATAGAAGAAACGGTAACGGTTTTATAATAAAACGGCCGGCCCAACGGCTTTAAAGCCGAGAGCGTTACCGGTCGGTCAACCGACGCGCTCAGCCCCTACTCCCCTCTCACTGATAGCGGGACCCATCGCCCGATTTTCTCTCTCGCCGGTCACCTTCTTCCTCCTCTCGCACCCGTTGACCACACCGGCGACCTCTCGCCGTGGATCTCGCCCCCTTCCATTCCCCGACCCCCTGAGCCCGCCTATATAAAGCCGCCGCTGCCCTCGTCTCATTCCCCCTGTTTCCCCCTCTCCCCGAGCCCTCTCCTCGCTGGAACTCCTCACCGGAGAAACCCACGGCCGCCACGCCATTTTTGAGCAACTGCTCCACTCCGATTCCCCCGAGCGCCACCGAGCCCTCCATCCACCTTCTCTCGCCCGTGCGCACCTTCCCCACCCCTCTGATTCACCGAAGACCCACCAGAACGTCACAACCATCACCTCGCCGGAGCTCCATTTTCCACCGAACTGCCCCCGAGCTCGTGCCGCTCGTCACTGTCGCCCCCTCGCCTCTCCGATGCCGCCAATCATCGCCGGAGGATAACCGTCGTCATCTGGAGTCCTCCGACGCCTCCCTCGACCACTGGAGCTCCTCGCCGACATCCTCGCCGCCTTCAGACCACCGGAGATCTCCATCGCCGGCGACCCCATCCTCGGTGAGCTTCCTCTCCCGTCCGATTTTGGATCGACGACCACGATTAGATGCTTTAATAGCACGAAGCGTTATGTTGTAAGCTTCGGTCGCCCGCCCATATCTCCCGCACGCACGCGCTAGCAGCCAATAGGGTCTTGCCACGTAGCCCCTGGCCGTCCGGTAGATTTTTCCTTTTTCTGTTTTGTTTTAGTTAACAGAAACTATTCTGAATTTGTTTTAGCTATATCTTTTAATCTGTTTAGTGTTTTGAGTTGATTCTTTTTGCAATAGCTCACATTTTTTCATGTAATTTCACCCTGTACTTTTAAATTTCAAATTTGAACTAGAAAGTTTGAATTGAATCAAATTTGCTCAAAACATTCAAATCTGAATAACTAGAGTTTGAAAATAGATTTTGACATGATTCTTTTTGCTACTGTTTGGTATTAGTTAGGACTATATTCATGCTTAGTTTGAAACATTTTTAGGATGAATTTGATTAGTGTTTTAGCTAAAAACAGATTCTGCCTATTAGTTAGTATAGTTTTATTTAATTAGTTTTTAGTTGGTTTAAATTAGATTTAGTTTTAGTTGTTTTAGTAGGTTCTGTTAGTTAAACACTTAGTGTTTTACTTACTGTTAATAAAAATATAAAATTGCTTAGTTTATTTCTTTATGGTTATAGGAATCTCAACTCCTTTTCAAATAGGTTTAATTTGTTATAAAACAAACTAGTTAGTAATAGTTTATTCCAACAAAGTTTTATATAATTAAATTCTGTTTTATGAGAAAAAGTTTTGTTAAATCTTTTCTGTTAAGAAATGTTTTGGTTAATAAAAATAGTTTAGTTACTATAGGAATCTATATCATTAGGTGATGTTTTATAAAACAATTTAGTTTAGGTAGAAATCCTTTTCACAAAAGTTTTAGATGAATCAATTCTGTTTTATAATATAGTTTTTTATTAATTATTTTCTGTTAACTTAGTTGTTTCATAATTTGTTTTCTCTTAGTTTATGGTTGTGCTTGTAGTTAAGTTCATTAGACAAACACTCTTGTTGTTCAGGATAATGTTTTCATAGTTTTACTTGTTCTTCAAAAGTAATTCTTTTGCTTGTAAAATATTTACTAAAATCCTTTTGTTGTATTTTACTTTGTTATTGTTTGTTACTATTTGAAAATAATTGTTTTAGGGGAAAACTACTTTAGTTGCTTTTATGAAAACTTTCTTGATTTTTAACTTTTGCCTTAAGTATTGCCTTCATCAACCTTGTTGCTTTTGTTCTTGTGTTACATTGTGATTGTCAGTTTTGATTGCTAGAAGTGTTTGCTTATGAATGCAATGTTTGCTATATAGATTTTCATCGGAGAGTGACGAATAGTCTACCAAGTTATTTCTGAGAGCGATCTTTATCTTCATCAACAGTACAGGCAAGTTCACCTTGACCATCTATTTCATACCTATGTTTTTATTGCATGTAGTGACATCATTCAACATATCCCTCCCGTAGTGTTATTGAAATTCTTGTAGTTGAGTAGAATGCATGAGGTAGGAACCCATCACTAGTTACTAAAGCCCCGGGAACGTTAGTTACTTTTATGTTGTGCTAAAGTAGACGGGGTTTGGTATGAGTGTTCGTGAGTGGTGTGAAGGACTCCACGTCAAAACGACGACTTCATGAAGACATCTTCAAGTCCTGCATCTTCAAGACCTCAAGACTTCAAGACTCGATAAGACAAGTTCTCAATACACACTACTGGGTGAAGGATGGTTGATTGGGCATCCCTGGAGAAACCAGTGGATGGCCGGGATGCATGGAGAAGCGCCATGACATCTTGCGGAAAGCTTCACCCAGACTCAAAGAGAAGGATGAATACTTCATGCCCGGAAGCTTACCTGTGTAGCCACAAGTCATTATGGGCTCTGGCTTGGTTGATCTTTGTTGTGACTCTGCTGGGCAGTGCCACGAGATGTAGTCGACGTTAGGATTGGGATGGGCACTGTCGGACAGTCAGGGAAGCACTCTGAAAGACCATGTTTCTTTCATCCTGTTCTCAAACACCAGGCAGTGCGAGGACTTACCAGGAGGGAAAGAATCTTGTGGGTAAAGTACACAACACTCTGCAGAGTTAAACCTAATCGATTAGCCGTGTCCCCGGTTACGGACAATTTGAGCTTCTAGACTTGGATCTATCTCTGAACTCTCAACACTGGACTAATAACTTAATGGTGGGCAACTTAAGATACTTGTGGGTATTGAGACATTGGTTGGCAGAACCATGTCATGATAGGTAATTCCATAGTGAAATTCCTGATATTCCTTTGTTGTAGGGAAAATAAAATCAGCTTTTACGCAAAAACTTAGACACAGAGCCATAAAGCCTTATTGCATATAGTATAGTTTATTCTTCTGTTCTTCTATGGTGATCTTGCCAGCATATTCAAAATGCTGACCTACACGGCTGCAACGTCTTATGTTGCAGATACTCTCCTACGACGGGTAAGAGTACGATTCGGGGTTACGGTCCGCACTGAACCTGCCGTTGGTGTTATTGGGACTCCACTCCCGTTGACTGTATCCGCTGCTATTTTAAGGTATAAATCAGTTTTACGCTATTTACATGTGATTGCACTTTGATATATACATTGATGTACTGTGTGTGCCAGCATACTGATCCAGGGATGGCACAGAAAACACAGAGGCTTGACTCGTTTTGAGTCGGGTCGCTACACATAAGCATCACATCCCCAAACTTGAAGAAACGACAACTTTGGCTTCTTGACAAACCACGGTTCATATGGCGTCGTCTCAACGGATTTCGATGGTGCCCTATTTAAAGTGAATGTAGTTGTCTCTAATGCATAACCCCAAAACGATAGTGGCCAATTGGCAAGAGACATCCTAGAATGCACCATATCCAATAAGGTTTGATTACGACGTTCGGACACACCATTACGCTATGGTGTTCCTGGCGGTGTCAATTGTGAAACAATTCCACATTGTCTTAAGTGACTGCCAAACTCATAACTCGGGTATTCTCCTCCTCAATCAGATTGTAGGAATTTAATCTTCTTGTTACGATGATTCTCAACTTCACTCTAAAATTGCTTGAACTTTTCAAACGTTTCCAAATTGTGTTTGATTAAGTAAATATATCCATATCTACTGAAGTTATCAGTGAAGGTGAGAAAGTAACGATATCCGCCACATGCCTCAATGCTCATGGGACCGCACACATCAGTATGTATGATTTCCAACAAGTCACTTGCCCGTTCCATTGTTCCAGAGAACGGGGTCTTAGTCATCTTGCCCATGAGGCATGGTTCGCATGTGTCAAGTGATTCGAAATCAAGTGACTCCAAAAGTCCATCAGCATGGAGCTTCTTCATGCGTTTTACACCGATATGACCTCAGTGGTAGTGCCACAAGAAAGTGGTACTATCATTATCAACTCTACATCTTTTGGCATCAATGTTATGAACATGTGTACCATCACTATCGAGGTTCAATAAGAATAAACCCCTCACATTGGGTGCATGACCATAAAAGATATTACTCATATAAAGAGAACAACCATTATTCTCCGATTTAAATGAGTAACCGTCTCGCAATAAACAAGATCCAGATATAATGTTCATGCTTAAATCATGCACTAAATAACAATTATTCAGGTTTGTCACTAATCCTGATGGTAATCAAAGAGCGAGTGTGACGATGACGATCACATCAACCTTGGGACCATTTCCCACGCACATCATCACTTCGTCCTTTGCCAGCCTTCATCTATTCCGTAGCTCCTGTTTTGAGTTGCAAATGTGAGCAACCGGACCGGTATCGAATACCCAGGCACTACAACGAGAGTTGGTAAGGTACATATCAATAACATGTATATCATATATACCTTGTTTGGTGTTGGCCGCCTTCTTATCGGCCAGATACTTGGGGCAGTTCCGCTTCCAGTGACCAGTTCCCTTTCAATGAAAGGACTCAACTTCTGGCTTGGGTCCAGCCTTGGGTTTCTTTATGGGAGGGGCAACTGCTTTGCCACTCTTCTTGGAGTTACCCTTCTTGCCCTTGCCATTCTTCTTGAAACTAATGGTTTTATTGACCATCAACACTTGATGCTCCTTTTGGATTTCAGACTCAGCGACTTTCAACATCGCAAACAGCTCGGTGACTAACATGTTGATACATCTCGATCATATCCACTTTTCCAAACTCTTTTGCCCTTGTTTTGGACTCTAATTTGCATGATTTAAATGGAACTAACCCGGACTGACGTTGTTTTCAGGAGAATTGCCTTGGTGTTATTTTTGTGCAGAAATAATAGTTCTCGGATTGACCTGAAAATTTATGGAGATTATTTTTGGAATTAATAAAAAACTCGTGAAAGAATCAATCGGAGGGGGCCTACCCAAAGGTCACAAGCCCACAGGGCGCGACCACCCCCCGGCTGCGCCTAGCAGGCTTGTGGGGCCCCTGGAGCTCCACTGACCTCAATTCCAACTCTATATATTCCTATTCGTGGAGAAAAAAATCAAGGAGAAGAGTTCGTTGCGTTTCACGATATGGAGCTGCCGCCACCTCCTGTTCTTCCTCGGGAGGCCAGATCTGGAGTCCGTTTTGGGCTCCGGAGAGGGGATATCGAGACCATCGTCATCACCAACAATCCTTCATCACAAATTCCATGATGCTCTCTGCCGTTCATGAGTAATCCCATCGTAGGCTTGCTGGACGGTGATGGTTGGATGAGATTTATCATGTAATCAAGTTAGTTTTGTTAGGGTTTGATCCCTAGTATCCAGTATGTTCTCAGATTGATATTGCTATGACTTTGCTATGCTTAATGCTTGTCACTAGGGCCCAAGTGCCATGATTTCAGGTCTGAACCTATTATGTTTTCTTGAATATATATGGGTTCTTGATCCTATCTTGCAAGTTGTAGACACCTATTATGAGTTATGATCTGCATCCCCCAGGGTGACAATAACTTGGATTCTTTCCGGTGATTACCGTAGTTTGTGGAGTTCATGTATTCACTAAGTGATAATGCTTTGGTTCGGCTCTCTATTAAAATGAGGCCTTAATATCCCTTCGTTTCCCTTAGGACCCTGCTACCACGGGAGGGTAGGACAAAAGATGTCATGCAAGTTCTTTTCCATAAGCACATATGACTATATATGAAATACATTCCTACATTACATTGATGAATATGAGCTATTTCTGTGTCACCCTATGTTATAACTGTTGCATGATAATGCCATCCGACATAATTACCCATCTCCGATCCATTGCCTACAAGTTTTTCACATATTGATCCTTGCTAAGTTACTTTTCCGTCACCACTATTACAATCACTACAAAATGGCTACTGTCACTTTTGCCTTCGTTACCGTTACTTCCATACTACTTTGCCACTAAATACTTTTGTGCAGATATTAAGTCCTTCAGGTGTGGTTGAATTGAAAACTCATCTGCTAATACTCGAGGATATTCTTTGGCTCCCCTTGAGTCGAATCAATAAATTTGGGTTGAATACTCTACCCTTGAAAACTGTTGTGACCCCCTATACTTGTGGGTTATCAAGACCTTTTTCTGGCGCCGTTGCCGGGGAGCATAACTCTATTCTCTGAGTCACTTGGGATTTATATCTGTTGATCACTATGAAGAATCTGAAAGACCCAAAAACCAATATCTATCCCTCTACTATGAGGGGAGGTAAGGAACTGCCATCTAGCTCTACACTTGATTCACCTTCTGTTATGAGTAAACCTTGGGACACCACCACCTGCTATTAATTCTGATGTCACAAGTAATTGATGATGCCACTTCTTCTATTCATGATGCTTATGATGATACTTTGCTTGATAATAACATGCCACTGGGTGAATTTCTTGATGAACGAATTGCTAGAGTCAATGCTGAAAATGATGATATTTCTGAAACTGATGAAATTATTGAAACTGAACACTATGAGACACCTGCTAGACCTAGATCTCCTAGATATGAATGGCCTAATATACGTAAGGGTTATTTTATGGAAGGAGAAGTAGCTAGGTACTTTCTTGCTTGTAAGGCTAGAGATGATCTTAAGAAACTGATATGCAAGTGGAAGGAAAAATCTTTAAATGCTAGAATGCAATATGATCCTAAGTTTGCTACTTCACCTATCTTTGTCACTGTTAAGTATTATGAATTCTTTGTCAATCCCGAGTTAATTACTTTGGTTGAATCTGATCCTTTATATGGTTTTGAATCTGAAACTGTTGCGGCACATCTTACTAAATTGAATGATATAGCCACCCTATTTACTCATGAGGAAAAATTTGTTATTACTATATTCTTATGTTGTTTCCTTTCTCATTAAAGGGTGATGCCAATATATGTTTTAATTCTCTTGCAACTGGTTGTGTGCGTAGTCCCCAGGATATCATATATTACTTCTCTGAAAAATATGTTCCTGCCCATAAGAAACAAGCTGCCTTGCAGGAAATATTTAACTTTGTGCAAATTGAAGAAGAGAGTCTCCCATGGGCTTGGGAGGCTTCTCCAATTACTTAATGCTTTGCCTGACCATCCTCTCAAGAAAAACGAAATACTTGATCTCTTTTGTAATGGACTAACCGATGCTTCTAGGGACCACCTGGATAGTTGTGCTGGTTGTGTTTTTAGGGAATGAACTGTTGAACAAGCTGAACTACTATTGAATAATATATTGAGCAATGATAATGATTGTAATATTCCCGAACCGCCTCCGAAGCCAACTTCGAATAAAAGAGGTATTCTATTTCTCAGTCCTGAAGATATGCAAGAGGCAAAGAAATCTATGAAAGAAAAAGGTATTAAAGCTGAAGATGTTCAGAACCTACCACCTATTAAAGAAATACATGGTCTTTATAACCCGACACAAGTAGTAGAGGTAAATTCTCTCTGTAGATTTGATAAAGGTGATATTCCTTATAATAAGTCTACTAGCCAATGCTTGGATGAGTTTGATAACTTTATTGTTAAGAAAGAAAATTTCAATGCTTATGTTATTAGACAATTGAAACATAATGCTTACATGCTTGATCGTTTAGGTGATTATATTAGTAGAACTATCAATGATCTTAAGCTTATTAGTAAACACGCTTCCATGGTAACTACTCAAGTAGAACAAGTACTTAAGGCATAGAATGATTTGCTTAATGAGATGAATAGTAAGAACAACGGTCATTCTGTTAGAGTTGTGACTAGAGGTGGTAAAATGACTCAGGAACCTTTGTATCCTGAGGGCCACCCTAAGAGAATTGAGAAATATTCTCAGGGAATTAATAATAATACACCTATTCGTTCCAGTAATAAGAGGAAAAAGAATGATGATAGAACTTTGCATGCTGCTAGTGAACCTGTTATAGATACACCTGAAAACCCAAATAATATTTTTGTTGCTGATGCCGAGACACAATCTGGTGATGAACGTGAGCCTAGTAATAATACTAATGATGATGTTCATGTTGATTCGCAACCTAGTAATGATAATGATGTGGAGATTGAACCTGTTGTTGATCTTGATAACCCAAAACCTAAGAATAAAAGATATGACAAAAGAGACTTTGTTGCTAGGAAGCATGGTAAAGAAAGATAACCATGGGTTCAAAAACCCATGCCCTTTCCTCCTAAACCATCCAAGAAAAAGGACGATGAGGATTTTGAGCACTTTGTTGAAATGATTAGACTTGTCTTTTTTGCATATGCGCTTGACTGATATTCTGAAAATGTCTCCTTATGCTAAGTACATGAAAGATATTGTGACAAATAAAAGAAAGTTACTGGAAGCTGAGATTTACACCATGCTTGCTAATTATACTTTTAAGGGTGGAGTACCAAAGAAATTAGGAGATCCAGGAATACCAACTGTACCATGCTCTATTAAAGGGAATTATATTAAAACTGCTTTATGTGACCTTGGGGTCGGTGTTAGTGTTATGCCTTTCTCTTTATATCGTAGACTTGATTTGAATAAGTTGACACCTACTGAAATTTGTTTGCAAATGGCTGTTAAATCAACTGCTTTGCCCATCGGTATTTGTGAGGATGTACCTGTTACTATCCTAACTGACTTTGTTATTCTTGATATTCCCGAGGACGACAGTATGTCGATCATCCTTGGTAGACCTTTTTTGAATACTAGAGGGGCTGTTATTGATTGCAACAAGGGGAATGTCACTTTTCATGTTATGAGCATATGGTACAGTTTCTTAAGAAACAACCTCAAGTTCATAGTATCAACCCATTGAAAAAATTCAACGATTATTATTGGAGATTTTGAATTCCCTCTCCCTACTGTCAAGAAGAAATATGATATACTTATTGTTGGGGATATGCATATCCCCATTTAGGTAACTTAGTGTTATTCGAAAATTCTCCGGTTTCATGTTACTCAAAAGAAGTTTGTTAATAAGACTTGATCAATCTTGTTAATGAATTCCTTTTTATGAGCATGAGATGGATGAATCTAGAAGCACAACCTTCTGCACCCTACTTTTACTTTCTGTTAGTTAGAGTAAATAAAGTAAAAATGCTATTATTTTTCTGTTTTCTGAGTTTTCCATGCAATAGAAAAATGACATGAAAATAAAAGGTCTTCCAATGCCCTAAAAATGTAGTCTGATTTTTTCTAGAATATTTAAGAATATTTGGCACTAATTACATATCAGTGGGCTGCCCTAGTGGGTCACAAGCCCACGGGGCGCGGCCTCCCTGGCTACGCCCAGGTGGCTTGTTGGTCCTACGTAGGCCCCCTCTACTTATTCCAGAGCCCATCCACTTCGTCTTTGTCCAGAAAAAAACCCACCATTGCTCAAACCCGTGTTCTAGCTCATTTTGCTGCCATTTTTGATCTCCTTGTTCAAAGCTCCATTCGGAAAACTGTTTTAGGGGATTGATCTTCGGTATGTGACTCCTCCAATGGCCAATTAGTTTTTGTTCTAGTGCTTTATATATTGCAAATTTTTGCTGTTGTGGTGACCTAGGTCTTGAGCTTGCATGTCAAATATGTATGGTCCCAAGTAGTGTTGATGCATGATATAGGCTCTAGGCACTTGTGGGAGTAGTTCTATAAGTTTTGTTGAGTTTTGTTCACCTTTATTTTGAGTCACTAAAAATTTCAGAAAATTTTCAAAGCAAGAAAAATGTTGAGACGAATATACCAAGGGGGTTCCTCGAGCAAGAAGGCCTCGAGACTTGCAATACGTGAGCCCGACCTTGAACCACCGAGGGAAGCTCATGTGCGGCCTTGTGAATGGTCGTCAGATCAATTCACGGTTGATGCCGGTTTCAAGGAAGAATTTTATGCACACACACAAAATGCTGGCCTTGAAGATTTCCTTTCAAACCAGTGCAAGCAATATTATCAACTCACAGATTCTTTCATGCGGAGGTTTGAATTTTCATCCAGGCGTAATAAGCCTTCCGTTCTATTAAATCTTTATGATAAATCTTATACTATGGACCTAGAGGATTTTAACCGTGCATGCAAAATTCCGCAATGGGTCAGCCATAGTGACCCTCAAAAAACTGAATATAATGATTTTCTTGCTAGCATCGCTATGAGAGAAACTAGAAATATTACACAGGCTACCTTGGGGAGCATTCACTTTCCTGCTATACATTATTTTACTCTCTTCATAGGTAGATGTATTAACGGTAAAACTGATCATAGCCACCTTTGTGTACATGATCTTAGTATTCTTTAGAGTGCGGTAATGGGTGATAGACGATATAACCTGGGGGCCGTTATTGTGAGGAGGCTTCATAATAATGCTAAGCATGGATATTTCTTTGGTGGAATCTATGCCACACGTGTAGCTAATTATCTTGGGGTAACCATACGGGGGAATGATATTGAGTTACCACCTATTTTTCTTGATTATGAGGCTTTGGTGCGTTATCAATTTCTTGAGAGGAACGAACAATCCCTCCTGTACCGACTAATTTTTTATAGACAGCGTGTTATCCAGGTTACCCTTCCTGCTCCTGCCTTCTATAACTTTCAGGAAAAACGAAGATACTTTATAACCAAAGAGGAGGCAAACGAGTACGAGAGAAATGCGGAAGCCACTTGCCTCCATGCTGCAGCCGTTCAGGCGGTTGCCACTGCAGCCCAGTACAACCCCGACTATGACTTTGGATATCATCCGGGCCAGCCATGGCCCTAAGCTTGGGGGAGTACGTATTTCTCACCGACATTATATTCATGTTCACACATTCATCTTAGTAGTCGGTGTTCATACTTTTTCATTATACCATCCATGGTAGTTTATTTCTTATTTTTGCTTTATTCTTGTTTGTTAAATAAACTTTGAGAAAATTCAAAAAAATAATAATTTAGTTCTAGCTTTACCTTTCAGTTTGTTTAGTTGTAGTATTAAAAGAAAACCCAAAAATGTTTATCGTTATTCTTTTGCTTATTTGGAGCTTTCTCGTGTAAATAGTTTTTCTCGTTCTTGTTTTGAATTTTCTTTCTTTGGGTCATAAGGAGAAGACCATAATGAAAATATCGAGTGGCTCTCATATGCATTATTGTTTATCTATCAGAGAGCCCACATTACCTTGCCTTCTCCTTTGAGTTATTGTTTGCAGATTCAAGCTTAGTCCAATGCACATGCACTTTTATTATTATTTACACTGTTCGGTCGTCCAAGTGAAAGGCAATAATGACGATATATGATGAAAAGATTGAGATGAACAAAAGCTGGTACGAACTCGACCTATTTTTATTTTGTAAATATGATTGGGTCATCATTTTGAATTTAGTTCATTATGGGTGAAACATATTTGCAATGACAATTAGAGATTATAGTTACTCATGCCATGCTTAATTAGCTAAGAGTGAATAATGGTTTGTCTTGTGTGCCAACATGCATATTAAAATGGTAGTGATGTAGTATGATAGGATGGTATCCTCCTTTGAATGATTCAAGTGGCTTGACTTGGGACATGTTCATGCATGTAGTTGAAACAAATCAACATAGCATCCACGATTTTTATGTTCATGGTGATTTATATCCTACTCATGCTTGTATTCAATGTTGGTTAATCTCAAGGCATGTTGATGACTGTTGTCGCTCTCTAGTTGGTCGCTCCCCATTCTTTTGCTAGCCTTCACTTGTACTAAGCAGGAATACTGCTTGTGCATCCACTTCCTTAAACCCAAAGTTGTTCCATCTGAGTCCACCATACCTACCTATATGTGGTATTCAACTGACGTTCCAAGTAAATTTTCATGTGCCAAACTCTAAACCTTCAAGTTCGTGCCATCTCATGAACACGAGAGAGAGACAGAGGACAAACAAATAGCTACTCGTACATACCCTCAACCCCGAGGGTGAACTACTCCCTCCTCATCATGGTTTTTCGTGGCTACAGAGGCTTGCGGCAGCAGAACTCCTGATCTAGGTTTCTTTCTGGAGGTTTTAGTATTTGTAGGAATTTTTGGAGTCGGTCTCACGTCAAGGCGGTGCTCGAGGAGTACACAAGCCACAGGGGCGCGACCTAGGGGGTGGTCGCGCCTAGTAGGCTTGTGGCCTCCTCGTCCACTTCGTGGCCCAACTCTTCGCTCTAGTATTTCTTATATTTTCCTAAAATATTCTCTATAAAATTTCAGCCCATTTCGAGAACTTTTAATTCTGCACAAAAACAACACCACGGTAGTTCTGCTGAAAACAGCGTTTGTCCGTGTTAGTTCTAATAAAATCATACCAAAACCATATAGAATTATTGTAAACATGGCATGAATACTTCATAAATTATAGAAACGTTGGAGACGTATCACCATCCCCAAGCTTAATTCCTGCTCGTCCTCGAGTAGGTAAATGATAAAAGAAATAATTTATGAAGTGTGAATGCTAGCAGGTGCACAAGTTTGATCAATGATAATTCCAATCACTTTTTTCTAGAATCATTATATATCATAAACAGTAGCTCATCTCATCAAACTTCTCAAGATGAAATAACAATCTATTCACATGTTAAAGTATAGATCATAATGTTTCTTGAAAACTAACAAACTATGCTTTGAGTCACCGAACAATTGCAATTCATCTTATTTTCAGGAAGGGTCTATGTAAGAGCTTTGATTTAGCAAATTCCACATACTTGACTATCATATAGTCTTCCATGATTGCTAACTTTCAAAGCATATTTTTAGAGCAAATGGCATCGATCGAACACAGAGAAAGATAGGGGCTTAAAGTTTCGCCTGCCAACTTATTTATCATATAGATAATTGTCAACAATAATAATTCATGATCAAATATATTTGAATGGCCATATATGCTTGGATCTTTCCCCACCACATGATGCTTGCCAAGAGAAAAAGGTGAAATATAGGAAGTGGTGAAGATCACCATGAGTCTTGTATAAAGGTAAGTACTAGAAAGAAAAAGATAGGTCCTTCGTAGAGGGAAGCATTGATTTGCAGAGGTGCTAGAGCTCGAGCTTTTAAAACAGAGATGAATAATAATTTTGAGCGGTATGCTTTCATTGTCAACATAACAACCGAGAGATCTCGGTATCTTCCATGCTAGATACATTATAGGCGGTTCCCAAACAAAATGGTGAAGTTTTTACTCCCCCTCCACCAATCAATCACACTCCACGGAGAGCCGAATCCACGGGTACCGTCCATACAAACAACAATCTTGGGGGAGTTTTGTTTCATTATATTTTGATTTGATTTTTCAGCATGGAACTGGGCATCCCGA
The DNA here is from genome assembly GCA_022496015.1 of Hordeum marinum. Classification (NCBI taxonomy): domain Eukaryota; kingdom Viridiplantae; phylum Streptophyta; class Magnoliopsida; order Poales; family Poaceae; genus Hordeum; species Hordeum marinum. The sequence goes on along the minus strand of CM039678.1, from coordinate 376,698,931 downwards.
ATACCATCCACTTTCTCATGAATGATAGTGAATCAACACATATCATGAGAATAACCCACCTAGCATGGAAGATACTCAGAACCCCTAGTCACTATATGAGCGATTCGGGCATACAAAACAGAATTGAAGGTTTAGAGTTTGGCACATGCAAATTTACTTGGAACGACAGGTAAATACCGCATGTGGGTAGGTATGGTGGACTGATATGGAACAACTTTGGGTTTAAAGGTGTTTGGATGCACAAGTAGTATTTCTACTTGGTGCAGAAGTTTTGGCTAGTATGAGGTGGAAGCAAGCAGCACATGTTGGAGGAACCATAACAATATAACTTCTGTACAAATATACCCAAGCATAACTCATTACGTTGTCTTGTCCAACTTCAAATAATTTTCTCAAGTTTGAAAATAATTAATGGGGCTCACAATCATAGAAAATGTCCAAGATAGTGTATTTATATGTGAAATCTCTCTTCCTTCAATATTCTTTCATGAATTGTTCAAGTGACCAATGCGGTGTTTGCTAACTTTCAATAAATTTTACCACCTATACTTCTTATATGTGAAGTCGTTACTCCCCATGGGATAAGCATATAAAACATATATAATTTCAGATTTACGATATTCAGTTCATTTAATCATTTACTCCTAGGATATAAGTGAAGCACGAGAGTAAATGACAAAACTACTCCAAAACATATAAGTGAAGATCAATGAGTAGTCAAACAATTAAGTAGCTATGTGAGGACTTTCTCTTTCTCTCTCAATAAAGATTTTCAGATCTGAAGTATTTTATTAAACAACAAGCAAAAGAAAAAATAGAACTCTAAGAATAGCACACATCATGTGAATGAATAAAAATTTAGGCTCAACATAGGCAAACCGATAATTGTTGATGAAGAGAGATGGGATGCGTAGCATCCCCAAACTTAGATGTTTGAGACTTCTTGAAATATTTACTAGGGGTGCCTTGGGCATCCCCAATCTTGAGATATTGTATCTCGTTCAATACTCTCATATCATGGTTTCACCTTGTCGGTGCACTAGAGTTTTTGGGATCTCCACTGCCCCTTACTCGTGCGCGGGCAGTAGTAGCCACCCTGGCAACGAGGCCCGACAAGGATCTGCTACATACAAGTACAGGAGAATCAAGGTCAAAGACAAGACCTTGCCGGGATGGCCCTCAAAGCCCCGGCAAGCCATCCCGGCAAGGCGAAGCCCCAGCAAGGCGAAGCCCTGGCAAGGCCCCGCCAGCGCACAGGCCAGGTGTCGCCCCGCCTGGGCACGTGTCGCGGCGTTGGTGATAGAGGGGCTAAGCGATGCCGATGGGACGGCCTCAAGTCCCGTCCCGAGGATAGTCAGAGATGCCTGACAGTGCATTAAATTCGCCTGTCCTACCCCGTCAGTGTTAGATATGATAGCACTGTAGCTCTATACACCCCGTGTACGCACAGTACGCCACTGTTGGGATCCCCTTTAGAGTATAAAAGGAGGCCTAGGGCGATACGGTGGGGGACTTTTCGACTTTTTGAACCTTTTGGACTTGGGACCTTCTAGCTCATATGCGTGGCAGCTCCACATAGCGCTCCTGTAGCTAAAACACTAAGAACATCCACAATACATCCAAGCAGGAGTAGGGTTTTATGCCTCTTTGCAGCCCGAACCTCGGTAAAATCCCCGCGTGCTGTCATCTGATTTGCTCTTTGCACGAGTCCCCTCTCCCGCCGAACCGAAAGGGGTCCCTTTGATCCCATAGGTGTTCATTCCCCATGACATCTTTGGCGCGCGAAGTAGGGGGCATAGGTTGCATGAACCTGATCTGGTGATCAGTGTGCTAGTTCCTTCATAATCATCATCACCATGGCCCCCAAGAAGAAGAGGCTGACGGCGCTTAACCCATCCGTGTCCACTGTCCCAGTATCTACAGAGGCAGGCATAGCGTAGACGTGCATGGAGGAGGAGGCGGAGGTTTAGAACTTCCGCGACGCTCTGGTGATCAAGGCCAAGCAAGCGGCGACGCCCGCCGCGGAGACGCTCATAGCGGCGGCGGGAACCTCCGCGCCGCTGGGTCTCAGGACGGAGCTATACCGCCTGCGGGTGGTATGGTGAACTCCGGGGGCGGAAGGGTACCTTCCAGGGCACCCATGCCGGTGCCTACGCCGCGACCTTCCCAGGACGCATACGAAGAACAGTGCCATGGTGCTCATGTTCCTAACTCCCCATGGGAAAGCTCCTGGGCATCACTCCCAAGGTGTGCAGGACCAGCATACTCGCTGCTAGTGGGAGTGGCGTGCCATCGCGGGACTGCGATGGAGCTCCTTCTAGTACAGTTAGAAGTCAGAGCACCTCTCGTTCCTCGTGCCGCTCGCTGCCGACCACGTCGGAGGACGCAATGGAGCGAGCACAGCTGCTCCTAAACTTCCCTCCTGCTGTGGAGAAGCTCGATAAGTGGAGAGCTACCATTTAGAGCCTCCTTAGCCTTGCAGACAAGTTTCAATCCACCAAGCTGGCTCGTGCCATTGGCAATAAGGCCGGAGGCGGTGCGACTACGGTGCACTCTCCTCCATAGCAACGACGCCGGTCACCAACTCGGCGGACCGATGCTTGCGATGGTTACTCGACGGCGTCGTCTGATCCACGGACATGCCACGATCAGCGTAAAGTTCTTCGTGAATGAAGCAAGGAAGACGCTCAAACTACAATCGAGTGACGGCGGGAAGCGCGCCATCAATCTGATAAGCGCGCGGGGCCCACTGTGGACAAGCCCTGCGCCAGGGTATCCTGCCAGCCTACCTTACGAGGTGGGTTGCCCAGCGTTTACCCGTGAGCTGTGGCAAGTCTAGTGGCCCAATTCCCACACGTTCAAGATAGAGGTCCCAGAGAAGTTTGACGGCAAGACTCACCCGTCAGAGTTCCTGAGCATCTACACCATTGCGATGCAGGCTGCCGGGGCTCGCAACGACAAGATCCTCGCCAACTACTTCCCGTTGGTGCTTAAGCCCAACGTTAGGTCATGGTTGATGCACCTGTCGGAAGGATCCATCGCCTCCTGGGCAGACCTATGCCACGATTTTTTTGGTGCCTTTACTGCAGGCCACCAAGCTCCTGGTCAATAAAGCTATTTGCACATCATCCCTTAGAAGGAGGGAGAGACTTTGCACAAGTACATCCAAAGGTTCAGCTGCGTGCACCACAACATACCAGACATTCATCCTGCTGTTGTTATCATCGCGTTCCATCAGAACGTGCGCAGCCGCAAGATGCGGGAAGAGCTGGCAATGAACAAGGTCAGGGGTGTTGCCGAGCTTTATGCTCTGGAAGACAAATTTGCTCGGGCTGAAGAAGGGAGGAGGCTCCCCGGTGAGGATGCTAGCGCAGGGGTCGACTCTAAGGATGTGGACAACATCGCCCCGGCAAGGAAGGGTAGGCGGCATAACAAGAAGCGCAAGGGCAAGGCCGTGCTGCTGTCGAGGGATCTGGCAACCCCGGTACCGCCAAGAAGGGCAAGGTTGATGACTCCGGCAAGGATGTTCCGGTTGCGCTTCCTGGCAGGCTATGGCGGCTGCCGACAAGCTGGAAGGCTCCATCAAGAAGTATTGCAAGATCCATCGCACCAAGGGCCACGATCTCCAGGACTGCCGGCAAGTTGAGCAACTTGCCAAGAAGCAAAAAAGCCTAGTACAAGAGGTGAGATAAGGAGAAAGGCCAGGATGGTGTGGAGGGGTCCGGAAAGAAGCGTGTTGGTCGAGGAGGTCATCGCGGCAAGACCAAACAACAAAAGGACCGGCTGCTCGTGGCCGCGACAAGCAAGAGGGTGATGAAGATGCTGAAGTCGAAGGAGATGACGAGTCTAGCGTGCATGAGTTCCAGAAGGCTATAGAGATGATGTGCATCGAAGGAGGTGCCTCATGGCATACCTCTCACCGCCAACTTAAATAGTGGGTGTGCGAGGTTAATGCGATGGAGCCATCTATCGGTGCCCAGAGGCCTCTGAAGTGGTCCAACACTCCTATCATTTTTAACGCCGAGGATCACCCTGATCGCACAACTACGGTCGGGTGCCTGCAGTTATTGGTTTCCCCAACAATTCGCAACCTCAAGGTGACGAAGATGCTAGTCGACAGTGGGGCTAGCCTGAACTTGATCTCACCTGATGTCAGCCAGAGGCTACAAATTCCTGGTGAAGATCTCAAGCCAACAGGCGCTTTCCAAGGGGTCAATTCAGGAAGGACTCAACCAAAGGGCAAGATCACGCTGCCGGTGATGTTTGGCAGCAATATAAATTTCAAAAAAGAGAATATTGTTTTTGACGTCACCAAGATCTCGTTGTCGTACAACGACATCCTTGGTCGCCCGACACTGGCCAAGTTCATGGCGGCCACCCACTTCACTTACAATGTGCTGAAGATGCCCGGGCCAATGAGCGTCATCACGATCAACTCCGACAAGAAAGGCGCACTTATCTGCGCTGACCAACTCTATCGAGAGGAAGTTGCAGCACCTGTCGCCAAGGCACTTGCTCCTGCCACTGAAGCTCCCGAGGGGAAGAATACCGGCAAGGCCTCTGGCGCGCATTCCGGCAAGCGCACCCCCTCGGGTTGCTGCGTTCCCATTGACGATGTGCGAGAGAGCTCCACCGGCAAGAGCAAGAAGTCCATGGCAGCTTCACCAGAAACTAAGAAGCTGCTCGCCAAGGAGGATGGTACGGGAGCACTTTCACCATAAGTTCCACCCTTGATGACAAATAGGAAAGCGCGCTCGTCACCTTCCTGTGGGAGAATGTTGATATGTTTGCATGGCAACCATCTGATATCCCCGGTGTTCCCAGGAAGGTGATTGAGCACCACCTTGCCGTCTGCCCACACGCGTGGCCCGTCAAGCAGAAGGTCCGGAAGCAAGCTTTGTAGCGGCAACAGTTTATTGCCTAAGAGATCAAGAAATTCGAAGCGGCTGGCTTGATCAGAGGAGTGCTTCATCCAACATGGTTGTCTAATGCAGGTGTAGTGCGCAAGGCGAATGGAAAATGGAGGTTGTGCATTGACTTCACAGACATCAATAAAGCCTGCCCCAAAGATCCTTTTCCCTTACCGCACATCGACCAGATAGTGGACTCCACTGCCATAGTGAACAATAAAGCCTGCGACTTGTTGTCTTTCCTTGACACCTATTCAGGCTATCTTCAATTTTCATGGCCAAGGAAGAGGACGAGAAGACCGCATTTATCACCCCATGTGGTACGTATTGCTTTTTGCGCATGCCTTTCGGGTTGAAAAGTGCTGGTTCTACATTTGCAAGAGCAGTCCAGATTGATTTTGAGCCCCAGCTACACAGAAATATGGAGGCTTATATGGATGACATAGTGGTCAAAACCAAGGACAAGGCTACGGTCAAATCAGACCTAGAAGAAACATTTGCAAACCTATGCAAGATCAACATGAAGCTCAACCCTGAGAAGTGTGTGTTCGGCGTCCCATCCAGCAAGCTTCTCGGGTTCTTTGTATCTCAACGTGGAATTGAAGCAAATCTCGACAAGATCAAACAAATTGAGCAAATTGAAGCACCAAGATGTGTCAAAGATGTGCGTCGTCTTGCCGGCTGCGTTGGTGCTCTGAGTAGGGTCATCTCAAAATCTGTTGAGCGCGCCTTGCCCTTTTTCAAAATCTTGAAGAAGTCAGGTCTGATGAAATGGACTCCGGAAGCAGAGAAGCAATGCAGGATTTGAAGAAGTACCTCTCCTCTCCGCCAGTCCTAGTCCCGCCAAAACCACAAGAGTTGTTGTTGCTGTATCTAGCGGCAACAAATCAAGTGGTGAGGGATGCACTAGTGGCTGAAAGAGAAGTCGATTAAGAAACAGCGGCAGCGACAGGACCGCCAAGCGACAAGCCAGGACATTCTCCGGTAGGGTCTGGTGCCAGCAAGGAAGGATTTGCGTAGTCGGATGAGACAATTCAGAAGAACAAGGTGGTGCAGCGCCCAGTCTATTTTGTCAGCTCCCTTCTACAGGGGGCTAGGTCAAGATATTCTAGCATGCAAAAGTTGCTCTTAGGCCTCCTTATGACCTCGACGAAGCGGCGCCATTACTTCCAAGCACACGAGATCACCGTTGTCAGTCGCTTCCCGCTGTAGCGAATCTTGCGGAACCTAGAAGCTACCGACAGGATTGTAGAGTGGGCTTTGGAACTGTCAAGCTTTGGTCTCAAGTTTGAAAGCACTTCAACCATCCAGAGCAGAGCCTTGGTGGAGTTCATTGCTGAATGGACCCCGACGCCAGATGAAGAAGTTCCAGAGTCAACCCTCCCCGGCAAGGAAGCCGATCAAGAGTGGGTCATGTATTTTGATGGGGCTTTCTTGCTGCAAGGTGCCGGTGCCGGAGTGCTACTAGTTGCACCCATCGGAGAGCACCTCAAATATGTGATTCATATGCACTTTCCCCGGTAGAGATGAACGAACAATACTACTGAGTATGAAGGGCTGCTTGCCGATCTCAGGATCGCGGCAGACCTAGGGATCAAGAAACTCATTGTCAGGGGTGATTCTTGGCTTGTTGTCAGGCAAGTGAACAAGGATTATCAGAGTCCGTTGATGGAAGCTTATGTAGATAAAGTGAGGAAATTGGAAGAACGTTCTGACGGCCTGCAAATGCAGCATGTTCTGCGTGCAGAGAACATCGTTGCTGTTGGCCTGTCAAAGTGTGCTGCCCTTAAGTTGCCTGTGGAACTAGGAAATTTTGTGTTCCAATTGACTCAACCCTTCGTGACACCGTCAACTGGACAATAGAAAAGAAGAAAGTTGAGTTCCGGCAAGTATTTCTCAGCAGAGCTCCCAGGAGCCGTCGGCGAGGAGGTTGCTGGGGACAACGTCAGGCTTGCCGGTGAGCGCCATGCTCCGACGGAGCCTCAGGCTCTTGTCGTGGAAGCATGTGCTCCCGTCAGGCTTGCTGGGAGTCAACAGGCTCTGGTGGGGCCTCATTCCCTTGGTATTGAGACAAATGCTTCCTCGGCATAGGATATGCCTTTAGTCCTTGTTGTCGAGCCCCAGGCTCCAGCATGGGCGCAGCACATCGTCCGGTTCCTTCAAACAAGAGAACTCCATGAAGAACAAGAGGAAGCAGAGAAAGTAGCCCGTCAGTCTAGTATGTACCAATTCGTGGACAACGCCCTATACAGAAAGAGATCAAATGGTGTGAAAATCAAGTGCATTTCTCGGGAGGATGGACTGGAGTTGTTGGTAGAGATACATGGAGGCATATGTGGCTCCAACATAGGATCAAGAGCACTTGCCGGAAAGGCATTCCGACAAGGTTTCTTTTGGCCCACTGCCCTCCATGATGCAACTGTGCTAGTAACCAAGTGTGAAGCATGCCAGTTTCATTCGAAGAAATTACATCAACTAGCTCAAGCCCTTTGGACAATCCCTCTCTCCTGGCCATTTTTGGTCCAGGGGCTCGACATCTTGGGCCCCTTTCCCCACGTTGCCAGGGGCTTTGAGTACTTGTACGTTGCAGTCGACAAGTTCACAAAGTGGCCAGAAGTGGAAGAAGTGAGAAAGGTGACAACACATTCAGCTGTCAAGTTCTTCAAATGAATGGTGTGCCGCTTTGGTGTTCTAACAGGATCATCACTAACAATGGCACACAGTTCACGAGAAGCACCTTCATGCAGTACGCCCAAGACCTTGGCAACAGAATCTGTTTTGCTTCCGTTGCCCACCCAAGGAGCAACGGCCAAGCGGAAAGGGCTAATGTTGAAGTACTGTGAGGCCTAAGGACAAGAACTTTCGACAAGCTGCACAAGTGCGGAAGGCACTGGATTGATGAGTTGTCGGTGGTTCTTTGGTCAATCAGAATGACACCAAATCGAGCTACCGGCCAGACACCCTTCTCCTTCGTGTATGGGGCGGAAGCAGTTCTCCCCACGGAACTCATATACGGGTCACCTCGAGTGCTCGCTTATGATGAGCTCGACCAAGAGCAATTGCGGCAAGATGACGCGACGCTCCTTGAGGAAGGCCGTCTTCAAGATGCTGTGAGAGCTGCATGCTACCAACAAGCTTTGCGCCGCTATCATATCCGCAAGGTTAATGCCCGAAGTCTTGAGGAAGGCAACCTTGTTCTTCGGCGAGTTCAGTCCACCAAGAAAACCAACAAGTTGACGCTGAAGTGGGAAGGCCCTTATCGGGTAGAACGAGTCACCAGGCCTGGCGCAATCGCCTGGAGACAAAAGATGGCATCTGAGTGAGCAACTCCTGGAATATCGAACATCTTCGTAAGTTCTACCCAGAAGGCATGGTTGCCAGACCTCCCGGCAACCACCTTTTGTACAAAGCCAGGCGCAGACCCTGTGAATAGTTAAATAAAAGCTAAGTGTTCCACAAATCTTGTTGATTCTCATGTTTACTTTTATGCATGTTTGTCTGAGGTATTGTGTTATGCTTACTCTCGGCAAGAGCTAACGGACCGCCAAGGTTCCACATCCATATTTTCTCTTCTTTCTTTTTCTCAAAGGACAGAAGGTTACCTCGCGTGCAGCTTTGGCTGGGGGGATGATGGTATGGATACCTACGGGCAATGTCCCAAAAAGAAAATCTTGCCGGAAGGAGTACGGCGATGAAAAGATAAGTTGAAAAACCCCCAAGTGAATTCTTGCTGTGAAATTATTTTCCTTGGACGATTTCGACTTCTGTATGGAAAACCTGCACGCACGGGAACCTAGCCGTGATTGGCTACGCCCTTACTCTGTTTCGGGTCCGCTCAACGGTTTAAGTGGTTGTCCGCACTCTTGTTTCATTTCGAGTCCGCTCAACGACTCAAGGGGCTGCGCTCACGCCCTTATTCTGTTTCGAGCACGATCAACGGCTTAAGCGGCTGCACTGAAAAATGCCAAGGTATCTTGCCGACTGTAGCACCGCCAGCAGGCTGCTAAGGATCCGTTCCTCAAAGCGCTCGCAGTAGGGCTACACACGCCAACAAGATTCTTCCGAAAAGGGCGTAGGGAAAGTTCTATACAAAGAAATAGTCTAACAAGGAAGATAATATATAGTTATTCAAAATGAGATGAAATTTACATGAGATGTCGCCTTTTCCTAAGTACATATTTATTTGAGTTTCTCCCCTAGGGGAGATTACAAGAAGAAAAAGATGGAAAGGGGAGGCGGGCTACAAGAAGAAAAAGATGGCCAGAGGCCACCGATAGAAGCCCAGCCTGACCCCTCTGGACCAGCACTGTGCGGAGGGGCAGTGCTTCCAGATGGGCAGGAAAGAGCCTGGCCCCTCCTCGATCAGCATTACGCGGAGGAGAGAGCCAGCGTGGGCGAAAAGGAGGATGGACCCCAGAAGCCAAAGTCCACGGGCCTGCCGGAAGATCCAGCTGGAAGATGAGGCAGCGCCCGGGACGAAGGCCCCTGGCAAGGTCGTCTTGCCGGGAGGGGGAGAGGCGTGAGGCTGGCGGTGATGGTGTGGCCGACGATTAGTCCGAGCTCGAGTCGTCGGGCTCCGACTTAGCGGCCCGAAGATCGGGCTCATCGTCGTCGTCTTTGCTGTTGTCCTCCTCATCACTCTCGCTCGAGGAGGAGCTTTCGCCGCTACTCGAGCTCTCTTCGCAGCCGCTAAGACGGACGCCTGAGCGGCCATAAATCTTGACGGAGAGCAGACTGGCCTCCATCATTTTCAAACGAACGACATGCCCTACCTGGAGGTTGTGGGTGCGGGAGAAGGTCTTCCAGCCGCGCCTGAGGAATATGACGCGACTCGCTGGGTACTCGACGTCTACCCGCGTCGCGTCATACAACCACCATGTGCCCACAACCACGGGACGGGCGGCTCGTCGGCCTTCATCGCCCTGGCGAAGGGACGAGGGAGGCACAGATGGCTCCGGAGGGGACCACCCAGTTCAATGATGAACTCCAGCATCGTCCCCTCAGCATGGGTCTCCTTAAGAAAGAGGCCTAACATCGGAGGAGGAGGTGGGGCAGCGTTCTGCCTCTCTCGACCTCGGCCTCCACGGCAGCCATGAACCCTCATGCATCTTCCATCGCGCATGATCAAGCCACCCTCCGCCTCTGTGGGTGAAGCGGTGGCATGATCCCGACGAGAGCTCCTCCTTGGAGTTGAGGATGGTGGCCGCCCTCGCCCCCTGTTCATGGCTAAGGGCGAGCGTCTCTTGAAGGTTGAAAATATGTGGAAGGGCAAGCTATGGAGGTTCACACTCGGAGGAGGGAGGAAGGATAGATGAGCACTGCCCTCGCTACCCCTCAATTTATAACGGGAAGCGTGGGGGCTAGCTCTCCCCCGCTCCAAGGGTCGCCGCCCACCTCCTCCAATAGCGGCGCCCTCGATCATGAGGCTAACATCACCACCCTGTTGCTCCAATCCATGGCACTGTAGTTACTACCTTTCCCAGGAACTTTAAGTCACGGGCGCCCGTTGCTGGCTCCCCGCTATGCATGCGGCATGTGCGGCGGAAACGATCTAACGCAGTAATTGAAAATTTGGCAGCCGTGACGCGCACGTATCCCACGTCCCGCATTCAATGGGCATCATGGGGAGGCGTAGCAAGAGCAATGATCACAACCGCAAGACCCTGCCACGCGTGCCCGTGCACTGTTTGGGCCTAGCCTAACAACGCCTCGCACTGTGTGTGGCCCAGGCCCGGGGGCTCCTGTCGGTGCACTAGAGTTTTTGGGCTCTCCAGTGCCCCTTACTCGTGCACGGGCAGTAGTAGCCACCCTGGCAACGAGGCCCGACAAGGATCTGCTAGATACAAGTACAGGAGAATCAAGACCAAAGACAAGACCTTGTTGGGATGGCCCTCAAAGCCCCGGCAAGGCGAAGCCCCGACAAGGCCCCACCAACGCACATGCCAGGTGTCGCCCCGCCTGGGCACGTGTCGCGGTGTCGGTGGTAGAGGGGCTAAGCGGTGCCGATGGGACGGGCTCATGTCCCGTCCCGAGGACAGTCGGAGATGCCAGGCGTGGAAACAATAGGATAAGTAGATAACGAAATTATGACAACAATCTGTCCAAACAGAACAGTCTATAGAAACCTATTAAACTAGTGTACTTCTGTAACTTAAAAATTATGACAATTTAGGAAATACTAAAAAAATTATACGAAAATAATTTGCGAAAATTTTAGAAACTTTCCATGTTCTCGTAAAATATGAAAATTCAAATACTGGAGAAAAAGTTTCTGTTTTCACACGGCACATATCAAACATGCAATTCAAGCATCCTAAGGCAATTCTTGGAAATTTTTATTGAAAAACAAGATTATAAATAAAACCTAATAGAGAACAGAAAAATGAAGTGATGCTCCAAGAAAAACTCATGTTATGTGACGAATGAATATATAGCTCCAAGTAAGATAGACCGATAATGTTGAAGACGAAAGAGGGGATGCCTTCCAGGGCATCCCCAAGCTTAGACGCTTGAGTATTCCTTGAATATTACCTTTGGGTGCCTTGAGCATCCCCAAGCTTAGGTTCTTTTCACTCATTATTCTCCTCATATCGGTATCTTACCCAAAACTTGAAAACTTCAAAATCACAAAACTTAACGGAACTTCGTGAGATGGGTTAGTATAATAAATAAAGATAATTCGCCTAGGTACTGTCAATACAAGATTCATAATTGTTCCCACATGATACCTACTGTGTTCAATCATTCCCTTTATTTATATCACTTGATATAATCTATGGGAACACTATAACAAGCAAACTATGCCTGCAAAACAGAATCAATCAAAAATATAATAGTCTGTGAAATTTGTAGTATAACCATATGTCCCTGTCTCTAAACATTCTGGAAAATTAGAACAACGTAGGAAATTTTCATATAAAGTTTGTGTAAAAACTTAGAATTATTTGACGCTCCAGTAAAATCATACAATTCATATACTTGACGCAAAACTTTTTGTTTTTTCACAGAATCATAAAAGCATGTATCCACACTATCCCAAGGGCTCTACTTGGCACTTTATTGAAATAAAGGACACAAAACATGATTACTACAGTATCTTAATCATGTGAACACATAAAAACAGAAATTAAAAGTTTTGGGTTGTCTCCCAACAAGCGATTTTCTTTAAAGCCTTTTAGCTAGGCATGATGATTTCAATGATGCTCACATAGGAATAATAATTATAGCATGCAAAAGAGCATCATGAATCTCATGACAAGAACATTTAAGTCTAACCCACTTCTTATGCATAGGGATTTTATGAGGAAAAAATTGTGATAACAAGAATCAACTTGCATAGGAAGGCAAAACAAGCATATCTTCAAAACTTTGAACACATAGAGATGAAACTTGATATTATTGCAAATCCTACAAGCGTATGTTTCTCCTTGATAATAATTTTCAGGAGCATCATGAAGGAACTCCAAAATATAGCCAGCACATAAAGCATTCTTTTCATAATCTACAAGCATAGAAATTTTGTCACTCTCCACATAAGCAAACTTCTTCTCATTCATAATAGTGGGAGCAAACTCAACGAAATAACTATCATGAGATACTTGATTGACACAACCACTTTGAATATTAAAATCATGATAACAAGTTTCAAGGTTACTATCACTCTTTATATCATACATGTCATCACAATAATCATCATACATAGGAGGCATGCTATCATCATAATAGTTGTGCTCATCAAAACTTGGGGGACTAAAAATATCATATTCATCAAGCATAGCATCCCAAAGCTTGTGGCTTTGCATATCATTAGAATCATGAATATTCAGAGAATTCATACTAACAACATTGCAATCATGCTCATCACTCAAAGATTTAGTGCCAAACATTCTAATAACTTCTTCTTCTAACACTTGAGCACAATTTTTCTTTCCATCATTTTCATGAAAGACATTAAAAAGATGAAGCCTATGAGGCAACCTATATTCCATTTTTTTGTAATTTTCTTTTATAAAACCAAACTAGTGAAAAACAAAAAATTAAAAGATTTAATTGAAAGATGTAAAGATATACCTTCAAGCACTCACCTCCCTGGCAACGGCGCTAGAAAAGAGCTTGATGTCTACTACGCAACTTTATTCTTGTAGACTTTGTTGGGCCTCCATGCGCAGAGTTTTGTAGGACAATAGCAATTTTACCTCAAGTGGATGACGCAAGGTTTATAAATCCATGGGAGGTATAGGATGTATATGGTCTCTCTCGAACGACCCTACAACCAAATATAAAGAGTCTCTTGTGTCTCCAACAAACCCAATACAATGGTAAATTGTATAGGTGCACTAGTTCGGCCAAGAGATGGTGAAACAAGTGTAAAATGGATGGTAGATATAGGTTTTTTAATCTGAAAATACAAAAACAGCAAGGTAACTAATGATAAAAGTGAGCACAAAAGGTATTAAAATGCTTAGAAACAAGGCCTAGGGTTCATACTTTCACTAGTGCAAGTTCTCTCAACAATACTAACATAGTTGAATCATATGTAGGTCCCTCTCGTGCGACAAAGAATTCACTCCAAATTCACAAATAGTGGAGAACAAATGAAGACATTATTGTAGGGTACGAAACCACCTCAAAATTATCTTTTCCAATCAATCTTATGATCTATCCCTATAAGTGTCATGAACAGCCCTAGAGTTTGTACTAAAATAACACCTTAAGATACACATCAACCAAAACTCTAATGTCACCTAGATACTGCAATGTCACCATGAGTACCCATAGGCTTGATTATACGATATGCATCACACAATTTCAGATTCATCATATTCAATCCAACACAAAGAACTTCAAAGAGTACCCCAAAGTTTCTACCGGAGAGTCAAGACGAAAACGTGTGTCAACACCTATGCATAGATTCCCAAGGTCATGGAACCCGCAAGTTGATCACCAAAACATACATCAAGTGGGTCAATAGAACATCCCATTGTCACCACGGATATCCCATCGCAAGACATACATCAAGTGTTCTCAAATCCTTAAAGACTCAATCCGATAACAAAACTTCAAAGGGAAAACTCAATTCATCACAAGAATATAGAGAGGGGAAAACTCCATATGATTCATCTATATCAATAAAGCTCGCGGTACATCAAGATCGTGCCATCTCAAGAACACAAGAGAGGGAGATATGAAACACATAGATACTGGTACATACCCTCAGCCCCGAGGGTGAACTACTCCCTCCTCGTCATGGAGACCATCGAGATGATGAAGATGACCTCCGGTGATGGTTTGCCCCTCCGGTAGGATGCTGGAACGGGCTCCTGATTGGTTTTTCGTGGCTACAAAGGCTTGCAGCAGCGGGACTCCCGATCTAGGTTTTTTTCTAGAGGTTTTAGTATTTATAGGAATTTTTGGCGTCGGCTCACGTCAAGGGGGTGCTCGAGGAGTCCACAAGACACAAGGGCGCGTCCTAGGGTGGTGGCCGCGCCCAGCAGGTTGTGGCCTCCTCGTCCACTTCCTGGCCCGACTCTTCGCTCCAGTATTTTTTATATTTTCCAAAAATATTATCCGTACATTTTCATCTCATTTCGAGAACTTTTATTTCTGCACAAAAACAACACCACGCTAGTTTTGCTGAAAATAGCGCAAGTCCGGGTTAGTTCTAAAAATATCATACCAAAATCATATAGAATTATTGTAAACATGGCATGAATACTTCATAAATTATAGATACATTCGAAACGTATCACGATCCAATCACGATCCATCCCGATCTAGCGCCGAACAGATGGCACCTTCGCGTTCAGCACACGTACAGCTCGATGAAGATCTCCCCCTTCTTGATCCAGCAAGAGGGAGCAGGGACGTAGATGAGAACTCCGGTAGTGCGACAGCGCGGCGATGGTGGTGGTGGAGCTGCTCCAGCAGGGATTCGCCTAAGCACCGCCCAAAATAGGGGAGACAATCTAGTGGGGAGAGAGGGCTGCACCGTGGCTTAGGGTTAGGTGCGGCTGCCATCTCTCCCCTCCAATAAATATAGGAGGGCGAGGAGGGGCTGGCGTCCTAGGGTTTCCCCTAGGGGTTCGGCCGAAGGAGGTGGAGGCCAAGCCTCCCTCCAATCCTACTCCAAGTAGGATTCATCTCCTAGTCGGATTTCCTTCCCCCACTTTGGGGTTTCCTTTTCCGAAACCCCAGCCCCGGGATTTCCCAGCCCACTAAGGGCTGGTGCATCACCCCTAAGGCCCATGTGGACCACCGGCATGGGTGGCCCCTGTCGATGGCCAACCGGAACCCTCCCAACACCCCCGATTCATTACCGAAAATACAAAACTTTTCCGGTGACCAAAGAGGGACTTCCTATATATCAGTCTTTACCTTCAGACCATTTCGGAGCTCCTCGTGACGTCCGGGATCTCATTCAAGACTCCAAACAAGCTTCGGTCAGCAACACATATATCTCAATACTATCGAAACATCATCGAACGTTAAGTGTACAGACCCTGTGGGTTTGAGAACTATGTAGACATGAACGAGACACCTCTATAGTCAATAACCAATAGTGGGACCTAGATGTGCATATTAGTTCCTACATATTCTACGAAGATCTTTATCAGTTCAACCTGTATGTCAAGCATTCTGTTAAACTCGTATGATGTTCCCTTTGTTCTTCGGTATGTTACTTGCTCAAGATTCGATCATCGGTATCTCTATACCTAGTTCAATCTTGTTACCGACAAGTCTCTTTACTCGTTCCATTATACAAGATCCCATGGCTAAAACTTTAGTCACTTTGCTTGCAAGGCTTATTGTGATGTTTCATTACCGAGTGGGCCCTGAGATACCTCTCCATCACACGGAGTAACAAATCCCAGTCTTGATCGATGCCCACTGAACAGACACCTTCGGAGATACCTGTAGAGCACCTTTATAGTCACCTAGTTAAGTTGCGACCTTTGATACACACAAGGTATTCCTCCGGTGTCAGTGAGTTTCATGATCTCATGGTCATAGGAATAGATACTTGACATGCAGAAAACTATAGCAATAAACTGACACGATCATATGCTACATTCATAGTTTGGGTCTTGTCCATCACATCATTCTCCTAATGATGTGATCCAGTTATCAAATGACAAATTATGTCTATGGCTAGGAAACCTTGACCATCTTTGATCAACGAGCTAGTCTACTAGAGACATACTAGGGATACAGTGTTGTCTATGTATCCACACATACATTTGATTTTCCAATCAATACAATTATAGCATGGATAATAAACATTATCATGAACAAGGAAATATAATAACAACCACTTTATTATTGACTCTAGGGCATATTTCCAACAGGGGTTTGGGCTGAGAGAAGAGAGAGATGTTTGCGGCCCGACAACAGTTTTAAAACACCGAAACATCTGCGATTATCTGGCTATAGTTTCGCTACATATTTATCCGCTGGGGTATCAAACAACCTCCGAATGTGAAGAAATTTGGCAGGCGGTCTACTTACAATATAACAAAATCAAACACCATATTTTGACCCATTCCAAGAATGTTTTATATGTACTTTTAAAAACAATATTTTGCACTGTCGCGAGCACGTGCGTGTGTGTTTGGTCACGAAATGGTCATCAACAAGAATGGAGGGAACCGACAACTATGGATGGATGCAAGTTTTCTAAAATGACGGCAACGGAGTACTGATGCTATGTTGATGATGCAAATGATGCGATGGTGACTGTGACAACCAAATAGAATACACGATGATGAAGAAATGACTTGGAAGGCACCTGGAGCGTCGGTCTTGGGCTGTTATACCCATTGTGGAGTATGGGGGAGCAATCTTGACAGGATCGATACGGTCGACTAGAGGGGGGTGAATAGGAGACTACAAATTTTAATCTTGTTTGTCAATTTTAGGGATAAGCGGGTAAATAGGGTTCACTAGATATGCAACTAAGTGAACACAACCTATATGACAAACGCAAGTAGTACCAAATATGCTAGACAACAAGATAACGAACAAGCCAACAAAGCATACAAAGCAAGGTAAAGTGTAGGAAAGGATTAACCAGAAGTGAGACGAGGACGCGGATTTTATCCCGAAGTTCAATCTTCCTTGGGGAAGAGCTATTGTCCATTTAGAGTGGTGGCGGAGCCAAAGCTTGTGGAACGCGATGGAAGGCTCACTGTATCTCTTTCGAGACACCCCCAACGGATGAGCCTCGAATCACTTGGGGTTGGTCTTGAAGGTCACCACCACAACTTTACCAACTTCTTCGAAGCACACCACAAGCAAGGAAGCTTCCGAAGGAACCTCTAACCGCCTAGGATCCCAAGCTCCAAGAGTAACAAATCAATGGTGAACAAATGTTGTGGGGAACACGAATTTGGTTTGGTCAAAGTGTAGATCGGGTCTTGCTCTCCCAATCTGTCGGGGATATACCCCGCGGTATGACCCGGGGGACAGTTATATCCCGGTGATAGTTATAACCCAGTTGTAAGTCCCTGAAGATGAGTCTCCGGTTGTAAGTCCCTGAAGATGAGTCTCTGGTTGTAAGTCCTTGAAGATGAGTCTCCGGTTCTAAGTCCCTGAAGATGAGTCTCCGGTTGTAAGTCCCTGAAGATGAGTCTTGAAGATGAGTCCCCGGTTGTAAGTCCCTGAAGATGAGTCTCGGGTAGTAAGTCCCTGAAGATGAGTCCCCGGTTCTAAGCCGCCCGGGGGTAAGTCGACCGATGTAAGCCGCCCGGGACTCATCAGCCCGGGACTCAGAAGCCCATGAAGAGAAGCCCACAATAGGAAGTCACAATAAGTTAAGTCTCAATCCGACTTAGACTCTACACGTAAGCCGCCCCTTCGACTTATATAAGGAGGGGCGGGTCACCCCGAGAGGGTCAAGTTTTTTAGACGTCTCAATGGACAGGTCTTAGATAGACAAGAGATTAGAGACTCTCATGATTAGAGGTAGCAAAACGGCACCCTTGTAACCGAGAGATCTTCTTCATCATAAATACTAGACAAGCAGGATGTATGCTTTTACCTCCATCGGAGGGGCCGAACCTGGGTAAAACTCCGCGTCTCTCGATTCCGACCAACCCCTCTCAAGCCGCCACATAGTTGCGACCGCTCCGAACCTAAGTCCGTTCACCCGGACATCTGCCGTGACAATCCACGATAGTTGGCGTCCACCCTGGGGCCGCGCATGGTGGTATTATGTTCTTGGAGGGATAACTTCAGGGATTGAGATGCTCGTGATTTATTCGGATGAAGAAGAACCAACACGATATTTATTTAGCGCCCGCATACATCAACCATGGATGACCTATTATATCAATTTGAAAAGAAAGACGATTTAACCGCAGAGTTTATAGGTCAAAGATTATCCGTGATGGCCAACTTGCGGCAATATCCATCGAGGTTGTCTCAGAAACCCACCATAGATTCAATCTGCGTGGCGGATATGTCTGACTGCAGCTACGCCTTATGCAGCGATCCAAGTCAACTTTGGAGTTAAAATTCGAGTAACTGTCAACTCCGGTTTTTAGCTTAGGAATTTTATTACAGGCTCGTGGCCAATTTATCAAAGGACAAGGCTGAAACCGCAGGAAAACGTTCCAGGGGCTGCATCTAAGAAAAAACAGGGGGAAAACCTTTGCTCCGCCTCTGCCGCGACCTGGCGCAGCTGAGCCGCTACCGCGATCTCTGCCTACGAGCTACCGGTCTATGGGTAACCTCAGCCGCCTCGCCATTCCTGGTTCTCCCGCCGAGCCGCCGCGCCGTTCCAAGCCGTTTCCACCTCGCTCCGCCTGGCCTCTACCGCCTCACGGTGTGCCGGAGCCACGGCCGAGCCGCCGCCTCGAGATGCTGCGCTCACCTTGGCCATGGTGATGGCTCCTGCCGGTTCTCGCCTCTGCGTACTCCCCTCAGCACTAGCTCCCGAAGGGTTCACCATGAGCCGCCGCTCAGTCGCGGCATCGCCTCATCACGTCTCACCACACCAGCCACCGGCACTGTGGCTCATCTTCGCCTCCGCCTACACGGCTCATTTCTGCCGCATCAAACCGCCGGCCTCCATTGCGTCGAGCCGCCCCGGCCTTCACCCTGTCTCCGCCACGTCCCCTACGCCACGGCGGCTCTGGCTCTGCTCGACCTGCGCGTGAGCTGCCTCACCCACCTGTAGTCCGTGCCATGACCCGTCGAGCCGCCGCTATGCTTCTCAAACGCCGTGTCCTTGCTCTGCCTTTGACCTGGATTCACGCGGTTTCGCCAAGCCATTTTGCCCCTGCACGCAGCCTCCGGTCACCCGCGTTCGCGCCCTCGCCCATGATGCTCGCCTCGCCTCCACCTCACCCACCGAGCATCCGAGCCGCCTGATGGCCGTGCGCCACCTCCCGCGCCATCTGAGCTGCCACATCCTCCGCCTCTGTAGCGGGCCGGCCCTGTCCGCCGTCTCCCTGCCAGCGCCAGCTGACTCGCCTCCGCTACCACGCCCTCGAGTTGTCGCGTCTTGCCTTGCGCCTCCGCTCCTACTGCCGAGCCAGCCCCATCCCGCGCCATCCCCTTCCTCGCGCCGCTTTGAGCCGTCGGTGCCTCGCCTGAGCCGGCCCCCCGCGTGCATCCAAGCCAGATTTTGCGTCTGGTTCCTGCGGTCCGTGGCCGCCTCGGCTTCACCTTGACCCATCACCTCGCTGTGGCCGCTTGACCTCGCCCTTGCGTCGAGCGGTCCTGCCGCCAGTTCCACCCCGCAGCTGCTGCCAAGTCGCCGCCGCGCCGGTGAGACGACCCTTTGGTCCGGCTTACCATGGCCAGCCACAGCCCGCCTCGCCCACAGGCGCCCCCGCATTAAGCCGCCCTAGTCTGCCGCCTGCGCTTGCCTCCGCCACGGTCTCCACAACGGAGACGGCCTCCGAGTCACCCCGGCCGCCGAGTGGCCGTGGTCGTGAGTGACCCGCTCCCGCACCTTGAGCCGCCGTGCGCTGACCCGGCCTCCTTCGCGCACGCCTACCTTCACCATGGCTTCGCCTCGCCTCACCCAAGCCGTTTTTTGCCGCCGTTGTGCTGCGCCCTGGCCTCTGCGCTCCCTGTTGCCGCACTGGTCGCCTTCTGTGTTCCTCCTCCTGCTCCTCAATAGAACGGATGCCCTCGCCTTCTACGGCACGCCCGTGACCAGCTCATTCTTCTGTATAACCAAACACTAGCACCCAGACAGCTAATAAAATACGAGGGAGAGAGAAGTGGATGAAGCAAGGGAGCTGCGCATGCATTGGACGCAGAGCGGTCAAAGCAAAAGCAAAAAGGAAAGCCCATACAGAGGCACATACGGGTGCACATAGTTGCTGCCCTCTAGTTTTCACCCAATTACGTCTGTCATCGGATGAATTATCATCAGGTGTTATTTTCATTGTTCACACGAATTCATTCTATCAAGAATTTGTGTGCCTTTTGACTTGTACAGATTTATGCGATAGGTTAATTTCTAATCAGGAGACCGCACCAGCGTCCGAATGCGTTGTGCAATTCGACAAACGCGCAAGCCGCCGTCCACACGGTCTGATCTACATCAGCAATGTCACGACCGTCTCTCACGACCGCACCGTCTAACAACGTCGCGGCCGTCTCTTGCAACCGAACCGGCTTACAATGCCACGGGTGACTCACCAAACCACGCCGGCTTAACAACGCCACGGCGACTCGCCGTCCATGCTGGTTTCCAATACCATGGGCGGCTCACCGATTGCGCCGGCCTACAATGTCATGGCCGTCTCTCGCCATCCGCGCCGACTTACAATGACATGGCGTTTTTCACAACAGCTCCGGTTTACAATGTTACGGCTGGTTTCTACGTCTACATCAACATGCTAGTGGCTGCATACACCAGTACAAGCCACCCAACAGACGGTTCTGAATCGCCGCCCTGCGGTCCAATCTATATTGGCATAATAATGTCGGGCTCACCTGTACAAGCCGCCCGACGGACACGCGCAAGACGCCACCCATAGTATCTACATCAACATATCGGTGCAGTGCTCGTCGATACGAGACGCCCAATGGACAGGCACACAAATTGCCGCCATTAAAGTTTGGTTCACTTCAACAACCAGCCGGGACGAACCATCGACCGTATCATTGAAACAAATCATACGGGATCATCTATAACCCACCACGGCCAACCTCAACTTTCAGTGGGGATTCTCAAACCGCCTCTTCGAGTCAACTTAAGACTCGGGGGCTATAGACATGGCGAGACACATTTGGTCATTTTTCAAGAGAACGCCGGGTCTTTGCAATAGAAAACCCAATCCTGGAGGCTATTACATTATTGGCGGAAGATTAAAAGTTGCCCAAGAGGACGAACCGCTATGATGCACCATTCAAACATGGGTGCCCGGATTTATTGGATCATGATAAAGTCACTTGGAGCTTCTGCCGTTTCTTCGTACAAGATGGCGGTTTACAAGATGACGACTTACAAGATGGTGCACAAGTTGATATCATCAACATGATCATCCAGGGGGCTTCCAACCCACCGGGTTTAGCTTATCACGCCCTATCGGTCGGCTCTCGAGCCAAATAGTTGACTCCGTCAACATGATCGTCCAGGGAGCTTCCAACCCACCAGGTTTAGCTTATCACACCCTATCGGTCGGCTCTTAAGCCAAACAGTTGACTCCGTCAACAAAGGTCACTTGGGGGCTTCCAACCCACCGGGTTTAGCTTCCACACCCTCTTGATCGGCTCTTAAGCCAAACAGGGTTAAACCTGCCTGTAAGTTGATGCTGCTCCGCTAGGTGACCCACCGAACTCTTACCAGTTAATCTCGCCTGGAGACCCTGAGCCGGTTCAAAGAAATTGACGGCCAGTCTCGATAGAGACCCTGTACTGGTTCAAGGTTAAAATGGAGGTTCTTGTCACGTGAGGGCCGGCTTATGGAAAGCAAGGATAAACTCTCTCATCTACTGCCGACTCTCCGCTATGTGGCCCGTTCGTACTCTTAGACAGTCAATCTTTTAAAAGACCCTGAACTATTTAAGGTTAAAACGATGGATTTATGTCACGTGAGAGACAGTTTTTGAGCTACAAGGGTACTCATGCCCTGCCGTGTCTCTCTCTGGGACGCTACACTTCCTATCAGTTAATCTCGCTTAGAGACTCTGAGCCATTCTAAGAAATTGACGGCCAATCTCGATAGAGACCATGTACTGATTAGGAGTTTTAATTAGCGAGTCCACCCAGAAGAACCGAAACATGAGTTGTTCAAAAAATTCAAAAAAAATCAGGAAAGATATAACATCTCCGGGTTGTGCTTTTTTAAGCCACCCTTACAACAATGCAGAATATATTTTGTCTTGTTTGTTTTTGCAGGTCTTATCTCTTAAGATGGGTCGTCTTTAAAGTATGATGAAAAACTTCTGCAAAGAGCAAATGGATATTTAATAGCCAACTTGGCTGGATCTTCATGGTTTTTCATAACCAGTACTGAATGATTGGGGTTTTCAAACCAGCTTGGAGAATTCATTATTTTTCAAGAGCCGCCTATCAGATATAATGTCGTGTCATCTAATTGACCGGTTCTCGGATTTCTTCAATTGTGTTTTGTAGTAATCTACAACACCCATGGATTTCTCCAATATATATTTGTCGGGTTGCATCGCAACCATGAGCAGGGATTTCATGTCAAAGACAAAGGAATTATTCCAGGATATTCATTCCGGGTTATATTACAACCACGATCAAGGATTCATTTTACAACTTGTGGTGAGTCATATTATTCTTACATAGTCCCAAGTCGCCGCAGGCAGACGACCTGGCACTTGGGGGCTACATTATTCAAGTCCAGTTTATATCAAATATGCAAGTCCCATGTCGCTGCAAGCATGCACCACGGCACTTGGGGCTAATGCAATCCGGTTTTCAAATCATTACATTGTCAGCAAGACCCTATTGTCTCAAGGAGATGAACCGGCCTTTCTATATTTTTTCTAAGTCCCAGCTCAGTAATTCTTACTGACCCGACACTTGGGGGCTACACCGCTCAGATAAAATTTTCTAAAGTCCCAAGTCGCCGCAGGCATGCGACTCGACACTTGGTGGCTACAGTATTCAGCTGTTTGGCAAATTTAAAGTTTCAAATTGAAGACCCAACAGATCACATTCTGATGAGCTGGCCCTTGGGGGCTACACCAGCTGAAGCTTTATAAGGTATAAGACAGTTATAAGTCCCAGGCTGCTGCAGGCAAGACAACCCGACACTTGGGGGCTACACAGTCCAAAATATTATTGCAAAGCACCAAGTTATCATGGATAATCTCGGAGGTTGGGGGCTACAGATAATATGGACATATCAAAAACTTTGAGGAACATTTTCAAGATGCTAATTATGGAGTTTAGTTGTTAGACCCGGCATCACCAACATTCATAACCCGGCGTTATCAAAAGGTCATAACCCGCAAGAGTTTATATAAGCCGCCCTGTTTCACAATAATGGAAGTCCGGATCTATGTCATGAGGATTTCTTCTTTTCAAGATTTTCATTAAACCAAAGTATTGGAAGTCGACTCAATGGCATATGGGTATTCTATGCCCAATATTTTTTTCAAAAGGACACTGACAACCAAGACGATTCTCAAGACGACTCATTCATATGCAGAAAGACCCGAAATTCTGAGAAGCCACTTCATAAGCCGGCCAAAGGGCAAGCCAGCCATTTAACATATTTACTATTCTCATTTCAGGAGGTTACCATGAATAAATTCAAGCTAACCTGGGGGCTAATGTCGGGGATATAACCTGCGGTATGACCCGGGAGACAGTTATAACCCGGTGACAGTTATGACCCGGTTGTAAGTCCCGGAAGATGAGTCTCCGATTGTAAGTCTGTGAAGATGAGTCTCTGGTTGTATGTCCCTGAAGATGAGTCTCCGGTTGTAAGTCCCTGAAGATGAGTCTCCAGTTGTAAGTCCCTGAACATGAGTCTCCGGTTGTAAGTCCCTGAAGATGAGTCTTGAAAATGAGTCCCCGGTTGTAAGTCCCTGAAGATGAGTCTCCGGTTGTAAGTCCCTGAAGACGAGTCCCCGGTTCTAAGCCGCCCAGGGGTAAGCCGCCCGGGACTCATCAGCCTAGGACTCAGAAGCCCGTGAATAGAAGCCCACAATCGGAAGTCATAATAAGTTAAGTCTCAGTCCGACTTAGACTCTACATGTAAGCCACCCGTTCAAGTTATATAAGGAGGGGCGGGTCACCCCGAGAGGGTCAAGTTTTTTAGAAGTCCCAATAGACAGGTCTTAGATAGACAAGAGATTACAGACTCTCGTGATTAGAGGCAGCAAAACAGCACCCTTGTAACCGAGAGGTCTTCTTCATCATCAATACCAGACAAGTAGGATGTAGGCTTTTACCTCCATCGGAGGGGCCGAACTTGGGTAAAACTCCGTGTCTCTCGATTCCGACCAACCCCCCTCAAGCCGCCACATAGTTGCGACCGCTCCGAACCTAAGTCCATTCACCCGGACATCTGCCGTGACAAATCCACGACACAATCCCCAAAGTATCAACACGTTTGGGTGGAGGGATTGGGAGTATTGAGAAAAACGAGGTGTAGAAATGGTGGAGCTCAACAAGGAATTAGGGTTAGGTGTGGAGGAGGAAGAAGGGGTCCTTTTATAGTGTTGTTGGCAGGAAGGGGAAATCTGACCGTTGGACCCCGTGCGCATGGGGTACTCGGGCAGATTCAAGGTACCCCTGCGCATAGGGGTCAAAAGACCCCATGTGCATAGGCTACTAAGGGAGTTTCAGGGTACCCCTTCGCACGGGCTACCCAGGGAGTTTCTGGGTACCCCGTGTGCACGGGGGTCAAAAATCCCCGTGCGCACGAGATTTCCAGAAATTCACTAAAACCATGCTAAGTACCCAGGTACGACACTTAAAAAGGTAATGACGAAGGTGGAAGTGGTAGGAAGGCTGATGAATTTGTCTTGGAGGTATTCCCACACAACACCATCCACGAGGACCACTCTTAATACTGTGGTATTACCTACGACCCAAATCGAACCAAAACAAAAACCTTCGAGTCCCCGGAAAAACCACGCCTTTGATCTTTTTGAATTGGGCGGTCACACACCTCCATAGAGAACTACATGGAACAAATCACCTGAGATAAACTAGCAGTTGATATTAGATCCTCTAACCATATTGCCATCACACCAAAACACACTTAAGTGCTAGTTGCACTTTCAATCTCCCCCTTTTTGGTGCATTTATGACATCATGGTTAGGACATGGCAAAAAGATATATGCCAATTTTAAAGCCATAAAAATAAGACAACACTTGATCATCGGAGCTCCCCCTATATGTGTGCATGGATAAAGAATTGCTTGAGGATGCATCAATCACACACATAAGAGGCTCCCCCTAGATCAATGAGGTCAAGAGCATGTGATCACAAAGAGAATAAAACCTATACAGTGCCTTGAACACATGCACATTGTGTGGTGAGCAAGAGTGGTGAGACAAAACATGAAAAACTAAGATCATACACACATAAGATAGACCATAGCATCATATAAGATCCATACGACATTGTCTCACACATAGATAGATAAAGGTAGCTCACAAGCACGCGATAAAAAATAAGAGTATCTGAAGCCAAATAAACACCACAAAGAACTCGAGGCCTTGAGATCTCAGAAACTCAAACTCCTAAACCAATTCTTCCCCTTTGGCATCAAGACAACAAAAAGGGAAAATGCAATGCATATAAAACACACAGACAAGGGGAGGCGCACTCGAAGCATCATCATCATCATCAAAAGTCCATCCTGCAATCAAGAAGGAACGAGCCGTCGCAACACTGTCGACATCCTCAGACCCTGGGCCAACATCCTCACCAGCAGCAACCCGCTTAGCCTTCTTCTGATGATGCTCAAGTTTCCCCCTGTTGGTCTCCTTGACCTGACAGCATTGAACGGACTGACACATCTTAAACATGTTGTGCAAAGTCCTGAACAAGGACTTCCTCTTTCCATGAGTAAAAAATGCCTCGGAACTTTTGCTAGGCCCACAAGGAATCTAGGCATTAGAGGATCACCCAAGAGTGATGGTAACACTCTCATTAGCTCTAGGGTTGCACCCCTTCTTAGGAGCCTGATATGGAGCAAGAGCTTGAGGGGACCAAAGAATACTGCGCTTGGGGATAGAACTCTTGTACTGAGAGATGTACCGTGCAGGTCATACCGACTCAATGAGGGCCTGGACGA
This sequence comes from Hordeum marinum, assembly GCA_022496015.1. Taxonomy (NCBI): domain Eukaryota; kingdom Viridiplantae; phylum Streptophyta; class Magnoliopsida; order Poales; family Poaceae; genus Hordeum; species Hordeum marinum. Next base: position 376,672,772 of record CM039678.1, on the reverse strand, counting down.
ACGGGGCATAGATTAAAGATTTAACCTCATGCACACACTGACGTAGCTCATAGAACATGAAATCTAAGACATCCACCTTCTTCCTGTCATGCAGATACACAAAGATGTCCAACATAGAGCTCCTTATGTTACGAGAGTCATCGTCCTTGGGAGTGAGGGTGTATCAAAGAATGTGGTGCATCATATCATATACTAGGAGGAAATCCTTGATCGAGCGAGTGACAAAAGACTTCTCTTGCTTGTATGCAAACGCAATCTCATCCTTGTGGTGCTGCCCAACATCACGAACTCGACCATAGTCATCACGTTTGTCCTCAAAGAACATATATGGAATAATTTCAGCAAACTTGGCCATGGACGCTGAACATTGGCGAGTCCCAGACATCCAGGTGAGAGTACGAGCAGTGTCATTATGGAATAAAATAGTGGCAAAGAACTATGTCACAAGCTCTTCATGATAAGGATGGTCGAAACTCACAAATGGAATGAGATCCAAACTGTCAAGAGAAGCATGAACCCCTCGATAGATATGATCATTGTGCGAAGGTCCTCCACATTAACTTGCTTGTGAGGGGCAAACTTCTTGGCCTTTGTCATGAGAAGCTCCTAGTATATCTTGTGTTGAAGATCATTCTTGAACCTAGGATCCACGTCTGGACAGTGGCAGGAACATAGGGATGCACCTGCCTGGCTTCCCAAATTTCTGGTTTGTGCTAATCACACGAAGGAACATTCTGAAGGTCACGACCACCTGCAATAGGCTGATCACCAGGACTAGAGACACCATCCTCTTCATCATCGTCATCATCTACAATCTCCTCTACCTCTTCTCCTGCGACATAGTGCTCATCCTCACAGAATCATACTCCTTCTCAGAGTCATCAGAAGCCTCGATCATTGGCTTCTTAGATGTAGCACAATGAACACGACTCTGAGAGCCCTGACCAACTCCCTCTGAAGGTTGACGATGAGCAATAGTGAACTGAGCACACCCTGTCTTTGATCGTTTGCTACGAGCGGCATCCACCTTGTCAGCGGAATTTGAGAAACACAACAAACAAATAGCATATGCAACAAAAAAGACTAGCTGGGGAAATCACTGTCAGCCCCGTGTGCACGGGTCCAGAGGCCCGTGGACACGGGGCCCCATGCGCATGGTACATGCCCGTGCACACGAGGGCCCCATGCGCACAGGACAGGACCATGGACACGGGTTGCGCCCAGCCGCGGCCGAAAACCGATCTGGCACTGGATTTGACAGGGGCCATAGGGATACACCAGGTATATACCCTGACAACTAGGCTAAAACAACAAGAAATACAAGCACTCCTAGGTTGAGGAGAAACCCTAGACCTAAAAATAAGAAACAAAACATGGAGGAAAAGGAAGAGAGAAGGGCCAGGGCACATACCAGAGGAGGATACCATCTTCCTCACTTCCAAAGGAGGAGGCACATGGGGAAAAGAGGCAAGGGGCGACGGCGGAAAGTCCAGAGGCAACAGGGGCTTGGGGAGAACGCCGGGATAGAATGAACCCTAGTCTACCCCCCTCCCCGCGCATCCCACCCAAAGGAGTCTGGAACCGCACACCCCCGCGCGCACGGGGCCAAATTAGCCCGTGGACACCCCCCCCCCGTGCACACGATACATGTCTGTGCGCACCGGTTATCCAGAAGAAAAAATATCAGTCTTAATTACGGACACGTCGCACGAGAAATAAAAACAACAAATAGAAAGGAACAAAGATAGGGGCACTTGCACTAGATGAAAAAACACATGCACATGACAAAACCAAATTTGAACACAAGGTCTAAAAATACCCAAACTATGTCAAAACCAACCTTGCAACATGGGCGGTGGCCATAGCCACTATGTTTGAGTTTATTTGGTATGGCACCGCGAAGATATGAACCTTGGGCCCAAGACCAAACTCATCTTTGAAGCACATGTACCATCAAGAAATGGTGGGTCTGAAAATTTTGGTTTAACTTATGCACTAGTAGTATAAGATAACCCATGAGCTGAGATAGCCCCCCTACATAGGTGCCTACATCTAAACAAGATACTAGTCGAGTATGTGCATGCATGCAAGGGTATCAAACCAAGTTACTAAAATACATGATATTTAGCTCATGCCTTAACTAGAGGAATCTTGCTTCATCAAGTGGCTTGGTTCAAATATCTGCAAGTTGCACCTCGGTGTTAACATGGAATAACTCAATGTCCTTTCTTGACACATGATCCCTAATGAAATGATGACGAATATCAATATGCTTGGTTTGGTTATGTTGCACGAGGTTGTCCGCGATCTTGATTGCACTTTCATTGTCACACAAAAGAGGCACTTTGTCATATTTGACACCACAATCCATCAAAGTTTGCCTCATCCATAATAACTGTGCACAAAAACTTCCCGCGGAAATATACTCAGCATCGGCGGTTGAAAGAGACACACAATTTTGCTTCTTCAAGGACCAACTTACCAAGGACCTTCCCAGGAACTGACAAGAACCAGATGTGGATTTGCGATCAACCTTGTCTTCGGCCCAATCCGAATCAGAATATCCTATCAACTTGAATGATGATCCTTTGGGATACCAAAGGCCCAAGTTTGGGGTATGAACCAAATGGTGAAGGATTCTTTTCACCGCCATATAATGGCTCTCCTTGGGAGCAGATTGAAATATTGCACACATGCACATACTCAACATAATATCCGGTCTAGATGCACAAAGGTAAAACAAAGAACCAATCATGGATCGGTATAACTTCTGATCCACGGCTTTACCATTGGGATCAAGATTAAGTTGACCATTTGTTGGCATGGGTGTCTTCTTGGGCGTGACATCTATCATCTTGAATTTCTTGAGCATGTCTTGGATGTACAAGGATTGGTTGATGAAAGTTCCTCCCCTAATTACTTCACTTGGAATCCGAGGAAGAACTTCAACTCTCCCATCATGCTCATCGCAAATTACTTTGTATAAGATTATCAAACTCAATGTTAATAGCATGGTTAGATGAACCAAAAATAATGTCATCTATATAAATTTGGCCCACAAACAACTCCCCTTTTACCCTCTTTGTGAAAAGAATGGAATCTATTAACCCGATCTGAAACCCCTTCTTGCCTAGGAAAGTTGTAAGGTGAGCATACCAAGCACGAGGTGTTTGTTTAAGTCCATAGAGTGCCTTATGAAGTTCATAGATGTGAGAGGGGTGATCGGGATCTTTGAAATGTGGAGGTTGTTTGACGTACACTAACTCTTTTACAGGACCATTAAGAAATGCACTCTTCACATCCATTTGATACAACTTGAAATTATGATGAGAGGCATATGCAAGCACAATAAAAATGGACTCAAGATGGGCAACGGGGGCAAAGGTTTCACCAAAGTCCAAACCTTCAACTTGAGTGAAACCTTGTGCCACTAACGTTGCCTTATTCCTTGTGACTTGTCCATGTTCATCTTGTTTGTTCTCAAAGATCCACTTGGTCCCAATGACATTATGATGTTCTTTTGGCCTCTTCACTAGAGTCCATACTTTGTTGTGGGCAAAATTGTTGAGTTCTTCATGCATAAAATTTACCCAATCCAGGTCGTCAAGAGCATCTTCCACCTTAAGATGTTCAATACAAGAGATAAACGAGTGATGTTCACAAAAGTTTGCAACACGTCTACGAGTAGTTACCCCCTTTTGGATGCTTTCATTAATATTCTCAATGAGATGTTGAAGATGCTCTAGCTTGGAAGCCCCTTTGTGCTCTTTTAAATAAAGCTCTTCATCATTTGGTGTTGCACTTGATGAAGACACTTTGCATGGAGCTTGTTTGAGTCTTGCGGACACCCTTCTCTTTACAACCTCAACTCCTTGAACACGTGGTTGTGGCATGGTAGAAGAAACTTGAGGTTGGGCGCGTTTGAGTCTTGAGGACATCCTTCTCTTCAAAACTTCAACTTCTTGTACTTGAGATTGGGCTTGATCTTGATCATCGTCTTGGGCAACTTCTTGTACCTCAAAGTTTGGTTCATCACCACTTGGTTGAGCTTGTCCTTGATCTTGGACATTGTATTGAGCAACTTCTTGGACCTCAATATTTTGTTCATCACCACGTGGTTGAGCTTGTCCTTGATCTTGCTCCGAAACATGAGGGACTTGATCTTGTTCTTGGATAGGTTCATGATCTCCCAAAGCATCTTGCACTTGTGGTGGCGGTGATGAATTCCTTTGTGGGGATTCCACAAGAGGGGCTCTTACTCCTTCTTCTTCTCTTGGAATTGGGGTATTTCTTGTGGAAGAATGTGGCCTATCACCATGGTCCTTATAGCTTGTGAAGGAGCCTCATCACCTACAAGACTAGGAACATTTTCCTCCATACGGGAGCCGCTATCTTCATCAAACTCCACATTTACCGTCTCCTTGTCACGCCCAAGATGCACACCTATCCGTTTTAAGGCACGAGGGCCTCGCAAAGGATAGAAGCGCATCTTGCCGTTAGCAAGAATAGATTCATCACACATACATGCACAGAAAAGGAAGAGTATATCAAGTTGGCTTACACTCGGCACATGCTAGTTACAATGTCAAATAGTTCACAGCATCAAGAGTAAGACAGGGTCCGACTACGGACGAAAACAAACGACAAAAGCAAAGCGATGAATCTATCAAGCTGCCAGGATCTCGACCAGGTCCCTCACTCGTCGGGGTATGTCACGTACATACGGCCTCTCTCTTCATCGTATTCTCAGTGCAATTGGGTGAGATCATCCTGCATCACATCATCCGGACCTGCAGCTGGAGTTGAAGTATAGGGTGAGCCACAAAGGACTCAGCAATCAAGTAACCCGGGTACCAACACTATATAAGCCTTTAGGATGGAAGGGGTGATGTTTAAGTCTGCAGCAGCTCTAAGCCTTTATGGTGGGTAGCTTACGAAACATTAAGTAAAGTGAGTGGTCTACGACAATTCGTTCGATTACTAATATGATCTCTAAGAGACCCTGAACACCTTCCTACGTCAGTCACAACCCCACCGTGTTCTCTCTCGGATCATGTTCACGAGCAGAGACAGTCACAGTTACTCACACAGTTGGTGTATTTTATTTAGAATTTACTTCAAGTTAACTAGAACCGGGTGTTAAACAAATATCCAAGTTGCCACATAACCGCGGGCACGGCTTTCCAAAAGATTTAATCCTGCAGGGTGCTCCAACTAGTTCATCACAAATAACCACACTCCACGGGAATATCCTCAACCACGGAACTCGTGATCTTCATCGGTAATTCCAAAGGAATTCCAACACCTCGAGAAAACCCGAAGAAAGTCAGAGCCCACACGCAAGACATTCGATAAAGGTAAAACAAATCCAGCAAGACCTCCCGACGTGTCGACGAACCCGATAAGAGCCGCGTATCTCAGTCTTAGGACACGACGGATAAGCTAGTGTACGGAGGCCTGATAGAAATCTCCCAAGTTGCCCTGGGTTGGCCCCGCACAGTGCTCTGTTTTGGACCAACACTCATGAGGAGCACTGGCCCGGGGGTTGATTAAATTATCCACGGGTTTGCAAGGCCCTATGCAATTTTATTAAGTTGTTAGCAAATGTAGTACCAATGTTGGGTCTTGCCAGACAAGTTTTAATCTCAACCGAATAAACAAGGGGGTCCCCATAACAACCCCAAGTGTGTTAGGAGCACAAAATATGGAAAACATAACACCGATAACAAGGAACTAATGGCGGTACGAGCGGAACAAACCACTTAGCAAAAGGCCAAGCCTTCCACCAATACCAGATATATAGGTGCATTAAATTAAATAACAGAATTTAAAGTGATATCCAATCCATGTTATCACGTGGAACAACCTGCACCTGCAACTAAGAACGCTATAAGAGGGGCTGAGCAGCGGTAACTTAGCCAATCAATGGTTTGTTGGGATATGGAGGTTAGAGGCGGTCATGGCAACATGGGGGCCGATATTATGTGGTAGGTAGCGCAAATGTAACGATAAGAATGAGAATCTAGCAAGCAAAGATAGTATTGGGATCAGGGTACGATCATCTTGCCTGTTGGTTCTTCAGCGGAACAAGTAGCGGGATCCTCGTAGTGGTACTCTCCAGGTTCCTCGAACTCAGACTCGACACTCGCGTCTACCCAAGAGAAACAGCAAATAAATAACCAACCAAGGTGCAATGCACAACCAAGATGATGCATGATCCTTTTAATGAAGAATTTAACATGGTAACCAATTCTAGTCAAGTTTCACATGCAAAGGTGGTGGATTAATGAATCTGGACATCACCTCATGTTAAGTTGCTTATACATGCATGAAAATGGCAAATATGGATGCATCATGCAAAATCGATGGAAATGCATATAAAGATCGCGAGAAACAGAGCTACGGTTCTCGAGTTAGGCTCACGACAAGGTACGAAGGAAAAACACAACACCACCAAATATCTGGGCTGATTCTTGACATCCCAAGGTATCCACTGGATAGGTTATGAAAAATCAATCACAATAGACTCAAGAATCACTCAAATCCATGGAGTATAGCTCCCACAACATCCAAAACAAAATAGCACTCAATCTGCAACAAAACAGCAACATAGCAACTTGAAAGGATCACAACTATTGCTACAGGAACTCTACAGCCACAAACAAGACATGAACAGGTTCTAATCAACACCCATATAAATTCATACAAATATACAATCAACAAAAGATCAACACATCACTAAGCATGGAGCTGGCAAGTAAGCATGATGAAACAGCTTTTTAGGGACAGTGAAAATTCCAGTTTTCTGGAATCTGGGTTAATAAAGCAGCAAGTTAACAGCACTGTTTAAATATGCTAGGAAGCTCCAAATGGCATGAAAAATAACATTCTGGTAGATGACAATATCTACTACAAATAACTAACACTGAGCATGGTCAAAATCACAACACAACACTAGATACACCCTGATCTTCAAGGCAAAACAATAACAGCAGATTCTCCAGACTTAGCCATTTTTCAGACTAGTTGGACAGAAACAGAAAGTAGCTAGATAAACAGCAAGGTTCCCACTGAACTGGAAACTTATCATGAATAAGAAAAATACTGGGATGTTCAAAACAACTTTGACAAGCAACCTCTAGTTGACAAGATCATGAAAGCATGCATAGATTAAATCCTATGAAAAAGACAAAAGGGCATCACAGCACAAAAATGCACTTTTGTCAAGTTGCCCCAAAGTCAAATATGACTTCACAGGTGCATAGAGGGGTTGAAAACACCGCAAAATCATTACTCATACCTATATGCTTGCATGGAACATGAGGGAGAAAAGCTAGGTCGAAATTTGACCCTTACTCCCATGGATGACTTATGGCACTTAAGTTACTTGACGAAAAGCTAAATAAATGACATGGGACCCATGCATACAAGTTGTAAATGCACAAATAACACTCTAGGAACATATTAGCATGGCATGTCAATGAGAACCAAGGTTGGAACTTAACTAGAGAGATAACAAGCTCATGTGCTCAAATAGGGAGAAACCTACACATGGATTCTACTCATGCACACATTGGGTGAGAGAACATCCTCTACACATCGCCTACTCATGCACTCACCTCAAGAGGCACACAAACACACACACAAGTATGGGTGTGCATACACACACATACCTCCATCTACTCATACACCCACTCTAGTGTGTATATGCACATGGATGCAAATACACACACACAACACCAATTAAACTGCCCACACATGCATAAGCATAGATATGCCATAGGTGATGCACACTCACATGCTCACCTACTCACTCATACATCAACTAGCAACATACATACACACTAATACATCACCCACATCCACAAGCAAGGGTGTGTATGCACATGGTGCATACACACACACAAGTGCAAATGGATGTGCAACCAAGCACACACACACACACACACTCAAAACTACACCACTCTCACAAGCTGGTGCTCACACACACATATATACATACACATATATCACCACATACACACACACACATGCACATATGTGTGTATGTAAGCATACACACACACGGTACATACACACACACATGCACTAGGGACACACATGCACTACATACATATATATATGTGCACATGGCATATACATACACCACACACAACAATAAAATAAAATCCTATATGCTGGATTTTGCAAAAGGAACAAATGAAAGAAAGAAAACACAAAAACAAAAGAAAACAGAAAAGCAAAAAAAAGGGGGGAAGGAGAGGGATCGAACCCTGCACCTCCCCTGTCCACACTACACCTCCTACCACTATGCTACTACGCCGGTTGCTACTAGTATAGGGGGATAAGCCCTTCTATACACACACACTAATACCTCTGACGAAACTGAATAAAAGACGCAGCGGCGACAGAAAATCGCGGCGGAGGTCACCGGCGATACACGGCAGGTCCGGCGACACAACTACACACACATATGCGGGAACTACCAGGGGACCTATCCCAGGACTCATCTTGCGAGGAGGGGGATCAACGGCGAGCCAACGCTCGAAGTTTTGAACCGGCGACGACCGCTACAGCGAGGCGACAGGGGATCGACGGCGCACGCTCCGGCGAGCACACGGGGGCTCCGGCGAACCTAATTACACCTACACATGAGGGAACACATGGCGGATCCATTCCCACACTTGTCTTCCGACGAGGGGAGCGGAAGCGAGCGGCATCTCCTCTACATCCTACCGGCGGCGACCACGCGACGGCGGCAAGCAAAGCGAGAAAAGCGAGCATAGGAGGCATCGGAGGCCGGCGCTCACCTTGGGAAGGCAACGAAGACGAGCGGGTCGCGGGGGAAGTCGGGGACGAGGCTACGACAGAGAGGAAGCAGGGGACGATGGCGACGCAGACGGAACCGAAGAAGACGACGACGAGGTCATTGATTCCGGCGACCTTCTTCGCAATCAACGACGGGAATCGATCGCGGACGGCTCTAGGAACACGACGCCCATCTTCACCGAGGACGACGGCCACCGGAGACGACGGCGGCGAGGACAAACGACGGCGCTCCTTTTCTGAACCTCTCTCTCGAGCCTTACCTGACAGGGGAGAAGAAGCACGGGGGGAGAGCGGAGGAGGAAGAAAGAGGAGCGGCGGCGGCGGGTAGGGGAAGAGGAACCCTAGGCGAGGGGGCATGCACGCCGAGGGGGTCTATAAACACGCAGGCTGACGGTGACGAGCGACGGAAAAGGCGACGGCGAACGCTCGGCTCTCTCTGCACTGACAGAAAACAGAGACGGGGCAGGTCATTGTTACCTCGCTGGGCTCGTGGGCCGCTGGGAGGAGAGGCCCACTCACTCACTCACTCTCACACTCCAGAAATTCTTCTTTTTAAACAACACTGCCACCAAGAAATATGTCTAGAGCAAATAAAAGATTTTTAAAGAAAAACAAAAATAGTTTTGTGAAGGACAAATAAGCTTCTGTTTTACAAAAATGTTAAATGGAATTATATGACAAGATAATATTTTATTTATTAATCAAACAGCCCTTGTTTTTGATATATTTTAAAAACCAACCTTACTCAAATATGAAAAGCAACACTCTAAACCTGAGGGCCATCTCATGAACATTTTTAAAAGATTTTATCAACATTTAAAATCTGAACATAAAACACATATTGTTTTCAAAATAATAAAAAGGGGGGGTTGTAGGAGAAGAAAAGAAAGGGGAATAAGAAGAGAAGGAGCCCACCTCCTTGACTCCCACACCACACAACCACAACACAAATCACACATGACATCACACCACATATATCACAAGGAACCACAAGCAAGAAGAAGCAGAGATGCATGATGAAATGATGATGATGATGATGAAGATGCAAGAATGTCACCAACACAAGAATGACAAGGAGCAAATCCACTCATAAGTCATAACACAAGGTTCATACATATGGATTACATGCCATAAAAGGAAGGGGCATCAGTTGGGATGTCACAACTCTCCCACACTACAAGAGGATCTCGACCCGAGATCTAGGAACGGAAGAAGTCTGGAAATTCGGAACGGAGCAGGTCCTCACTTTCCCAAGTAGCTTCTTTGTCGGAATGATGAGACCACTTCATCTTGAGGAACTTGATAGACTTGTTGCGAGTCTTATGCTCAGTTTCTTCAAGAATTGCAACTGGGTGCTCACGGTAAGAAAGATCAGCTTGAAGATCGATGTCTTGGAGGTCAATGGTTCGCTCAGGAGTCTTGAAGCATTTCCGGAGCTGAGATACATGGAAGACATCGTGCACGTTCGCGAAATTTGGAGGAAGCTCAAGTTGATATGCAAGACCACCTCTCTTGTCAACAACTTTGAATGGACCAACAAAACGAGGAGCCAACTTCCCTTTGATTCCAAATCGCTGCGTGCCTCTCATGGGAGAAACTTTGAGATAGACAAGATCATCCACTTGGAAAGAAACATCCCGATGCTTGCTATCATAATAGCTCTTCTGACGGGACTGAGCCGCTTTGAGGTTCTCGTGAATGACATGGCACATCTCTTCTGCTTCAGTGATCATGTCATTGCCCAATATCTGACACTCACCGGTTTCAGACCAGTTAAGCGGGGTACGACACTTTCTGCCGTAGAGAATCTCAAACGGGGCCTTGCCTGAGCTAGCTTGAAAGCTATTGTTGTATGAGAATTCAACATATGGAAGACAGTCTTCCCACTTCATGCCGAACGATATCACACAGGCCCTGAGCATATCTTCAAGAATCTGATTGACCCTCTCAACTTGACCACTTGTCTGCGGATGGAACGCCGTGCTGAAACGGATCTTAGTACCCATAGCAGTCTTGAAGGACTCCCAAAACTTGGAAGTGAAGAGGCTTCCACGGTCAGAAGAGATGAGTTGAGGAATGCCATGCAGAGACACTATTCTTGACGTATACAACTCTGCAAGCCGAGCTGCCGAAATAGACTCCTTGACAGGCAGGAAATGAGCAACTTTTGACAGCTTGTCGATAACCACAAAGATGGCATCGTTGCCCTTCTTGGACTTAGGAAACCCAGTTACGAAATCCATCTCCACGTGATCGAATTTCCATTCCGGGATAGGCAAAGGCTGCAAAAGACCTGCTGGGCGCTGATGTTCCGCCTTCACTCTACGACACACATCGCACTCGTTGACAAACTGAGCAATTTCACGCTTCATACGAGTCCACCAGAAGGTCTGCTTGAGGTCCTGATACATCTTGGAACTGCTTGGATGGATGGATAGAAGGGAATTGTGTGCTTCGTCCATGATAACCTTTCTGAGATCACCTTTTGGAACAACCAGACGGTCCTCAAAGAACAAGGTATCTTTATCATCGACACAAAAGCACTTATACTTCAGAATGCTCTTGGCCACACCTTTCTTCACTTTCTTCACCATAGCGTCTAGCATCTGCGCTTGGCGAACCTGATCTTCCAGAGTCGGAGAGACTTGAAGATTTGCAAGAAAACCTTGCGGAATCATCTGAAGGTTGAGCTTGCGAAAGGCTTCACAAAGCTCGGGTTGAAGAGGCTTCAAGATCAAACTATTGCAGTACGCCTTACGGCTGAGCGCGTCTGCAATGACATTTGCTTTCCCTGGAGTATACTCAATGCTTGGATTGAAGTCTTCAAGCATTTCCACCCAACGAGATTCCCGAAGATTGAGATTGGGTTGAGTGAAAATGTACTTCAGGCTCTTGTGATCAGTGTACACCTCAACTGGTCTACCCAACAGCAAATGCCTCCAAGTCATAAGAGCATGCACAACAGTCGCCAACTCAAGATCATGAGTGGGGTAGTTCTTCTCGGCAGGCTTCAACTGACGCGAGGTATAGGCCACGATCTTCTTGTCTTGCATAAGCACGCCACCAAGGCCTTGGAGAGAAGCATCACAGAAAACTTGGAAAGGCTTGGACTGCTCAGGAGGAACAAGAACATGAGCTGACGTTAGTCTCTGCTTGAGCGTATTGAACGCTGCGTCACAGTCAGGAGACCAAACATACTTGACACTCTTCTGCAGGAGATTTGACAAAGGCTTGGCGATTTGAGAAAAATTCTCCACGAATCTTCTGCAATAGCTGGCAAGCCCGAGAAAACTCCGAAGTTGCTTGACATTCTGCGGAGGTTCCCACTTCAATATAGCTTCAACTTTCTCAGGGTGCACTTTAATTCCCTCAGCAGAGATTACATGCCCGAGGTACACCACTTCATCAAGCCAGAACTCACATTTTAAAAACTTGGCATAGAACCTGTGTTCCCTTAACTTGTCGAGAACAAGGCGGAGATGTTCTGCATGATCTCCTCTATCTCCGAGAACACTAGAATATCATCAAGATAGACCAAGACAAACTCATTCTTGAATGGGGAAAAGATGAAATTCATCATCCTGGAGAAGGTTGAAGGAGCATTCGCAAGACCAAATGACATCACGGTGTACTCATATGAGCCAAAACTTGTTCTGAACGCGGTCTTGGGAATGTCTTCTTCACGAATTCGGATTTGATGATAACCCATTCGAAGATCCAACTTGGAGAAAACTTTGGCACCCTTCAGTTGCTCAAACAACTCGTTGATGTTGGGGAGTGGGTATTTATTCCTGATTGTCTTCTTATTCAATGGCCGGTAGTCCACACAAAGACGATCCGTGCCATCCTTCTTTTTGACAAACAACACTCCTCAACCCCACGGAGAAGAACTTGGCCTGATCAAACCTAGACGTTCTTGCTCATCTAGCTGCCTCTTCAACTCTTTCAGCTCTTCAGGGCCAAGTTTATATGGGCGCTTGCAAACCGGTTCAGTATCGGGCTTGAGATCAATCACGAACTCGACTGGCCGGTGCGGAGGAATTCCTGGCAACTCTTCTAGAAAGACATCTTCATAATGACAAACCACCGGAATTTGAGAAATCGCCTAAATTTCACCCTTTTCACTCAGAGCAAATAGACGGATTGTGTCATCGCGAGCCGCGAATATAATCACATCTTCTGAAGGATGAGTTAGCTTGACTTCTTTAGCTTGACAATCAATGTAAGCCTTATTCATAGCCAGGAAGTCCATGCCCAGAATGAGATCAATATAAGAATTCCCGAGCACATAAGGAGAAGCCAAGAACGAATAATTGCCCATCTTGATAGACACATCTGGAACAATAGAGGTGGTTTTTAAGGCCACACCCGGAGAAACAACACCCAAAGGCCTACTCAACATCTTAGAAGAGAAATCATTCTTCATAGCAAACAGCTTAGACATGAATGAATGCGATGCACCAGAATCAAATAACACTTTTGCAGGAACAGAATTAACTGAGAGATTACCCATAATCACATCATTGGACTGATCTGCTTCAGCTGCATTCACCATATTCACTCTTGCAGTCTTGGGATTATGCTTCACCATTGCATTGCTTGGAGGCTTGACAGGAGGAGGAGGTGGAAGACGCCGCTGGTTCCACTTGTTAGCATAGTGACCCTTCTAGCCACACTTGTGACAAGTCACATCAGAGAGCGGACGAACATTGCCTGGAGGAGGAACAAGAACAGCCTTGGACACCTAATTCTTCTGCTGGAAACCTGGGTTGGGTGGGTGGGAAGAACCACGACCACCAAACTGTTTCTGCTGCTGCTGAGGACGGAACGGAAGAGGATTTGGCGCCCAATACTTCTACTGCTTAGGAACACTCTGATAGCCGGAAGAAGAATAAGAATCCCTTGAACGCTTCTTGGAGTTCTCTAACTTGAGCTGAGCTGCTTCAACCTTCAAAGCCATGTTGTAGAACTGATCAAACTCACGAGGCTCTTGGAGAACAAGACCTGGCAGAAGCTCATCCTTGAGACCACCTCTGAACTGATAGATCATAGCCTTATCATCTGGAACATCTTGCTTGGCATAACGAGCTAGATTCTGGAACTCAATGTTGTATTGGTAGACTGACTTCGATCCCTGCTTCAGGTGCCTGAACTTCTCATGCATCTCTTCGACAAGGCTTGTCGGAATGTAATGAGCCCTGAAGTCACGACGGAAATCGTCCCAAGTAACAACGCGATCACCCCTGGAATCCTTGTACTGCTGCCACCAATCAGCTGCTTGACCCTTGAGCTGGAAACAAGCAAATCTGACAAAGTCCTCTGGCCTGACGTTGCTGCACTCAAAATGCTTGGACATATCACGAAGCCAATTATCCGCATCGGAAGGCTAATCACAACAGGTGAAAGACTTCCGCTGGTTGGCAAGGAATTGGTTGAGCGTAGCAAACTGAGGCTGATTCTGGAAATTCCCTTGATAACCTTGCTGACCTTGCTCCCTTTCTTGCAACAACCTTAGCAACATCTGAGTGTTAGCATTGGTCGCGGCCATCACAGCTTGCCAAGCTTCTGGAGGAGGAGGCGGCGGTGGCGGGGGTGGTGGTGGAACATCAGCCTGTTCCTCAGCACGACCCGGATTGCCGCGAGTTGGAGGAGCCATCCTGAAGATGGACAAAAATCATCAGCACCTCATTGATAAGATGAAACAAAGCTGAACCAAATGCTTGAAAGAATTGAGCAAAACAACATAGCCTTCCTACTGAAAATTAGTAAGAATGCTTCTTGGATCATGATAACATCATTAGACATAACAGCCACTTGCAATAACACAACAAGTATTGAGCTAAGCGCTCGGAACAAATGTACCACCCAATACATCTGGGAGAAGATGATCCTAGATGACTACAAGATTTCCCACCTATGAATTTCCGAAAACTTTCTTGTTTATGCGATTCGGGTTGCGTAGTCAGGAACCTGCCCTAGGCAATCAGCTGTGACTGCCCCGCAACCTTCCACACCATAACTCAAGACATTTCACAAACTCGTCTAATCACGAATCCTCGAACTCACAATGATACTAAACCATGGTGGTACCCCGGACGCCTCCCCAGTACTGGGTGACTCCGACCTTATCTCACCACGATAAGTATTGAAGCAATTTCGAACATTCTCCATCCTGAGATATCAAGCTGAATGATAACGATGTGCCAACATTCCTCGGAGCTCAACTCTCCGGAAGAAATCAAGTCAGATAGGAGGCACCAAGACAGAACCCTGTCACATCGCATCATATAGACTCCAAAATACCCGCGTGATCCTAAAAAAAAATTGAGTGCGAAGAGGAGTAGAATCAAAATTCCTAAGTCGGAAACCTCACCAGAGCATAGAAGAGGAGTAAAAAGAATCCTACTCTCCGATATAACTAGACTCAAAATAGTTTTACTAGACACACTCGGCCAAGTTTGAACAAGCAAAGGCTCCTATGGTCCTATGGCTCTGGTACCAACTTGTCACGCCCAAGATGCGCACCTATCCGTTTTAAGGCACGAGGGCCTCGCAAAGGATAGAAGCGCATCTTGCCGTTAGCAAGAATAGATTCATCACACATACATGTACATAAGAGGAAGAGTATATCAAGTTGGCTTACACTCGCCACATGCTAGTTACAATGTCAAACAGTTCACAGCATCAAGAGTAAGACAGGGTCCGACTACGGACGAAAACAAACGACAAAAGCAAAGCGATGAATCTATCAAGCTGCCAGGATCTCGACCAGGTCCCTCACTCGTCGGGGTATGTCACGTACATACGGCCTCTCTCTTCATCGTATTCCCAGTGCAACTGGGTGAGATCATCCTCCATCACATCATTTGGACCTGCAGCTGGAGTTGAAGTATAGGGTGAGCCACAAAGGACTTAGCAATCAAGTAACCCGGGTACCAACACTATATAAGCCTTTAGGATGGAAGGGGTGATGTTTAAGTCTGCAGCAGCTCTAAGCATTTATGGTGGCTAGCTTACGAAACATTAAGTAAAGTGAGTGGTCTACGACAATTCGTTCGATTACTAATATGATCTCTAAGAGACCCTGAACACCTTCCTACGTCAGTCACAACCCCACCGTGTTCTCTCTCGGATCATGTTCACGAGCAGAGACAGTCACGGTTACTCACACAGTTGGTGTATTTTATTTAGAATTTACTTCAAGTTAACTAGAACCAGGTGTTAAACAAATATCCAAGTTGCCACATAACCGCGGGCACGGCTTTCCGAAAGATTTAACCCTGCAGGGGTGCTCCAACTAGTCCATCACAAATAACCACACTCCACGGGAATATCCTCAACCACGGAACTCGTGATCTTCATCGGTAATTCCAAAGGAATTCCAACACCTCGAGAAAACCCGAAGAAAGGAAGAGCCCACACGCAAGACATTCGATAAAGGTAAAACAAATCGAGCAAGACCTCCCGACGTGTCGACGAACCCGATAAGAGCCGCGTATCTCAGTCTCAGGACACGACGGATAAGCTAGTGTACGGAGGCCTGATAGAAATCTCCCAAGTTGCCCTGGGTTGGCCCCGCACAGTGCTCTGTTTTGGAGCAACACTCATGAGGAGCACTGGCCCGGGGGTTGATTAAATTATCCACGGGTTTGCAAGGCCCTATGCAATTTTATTAAGTTGTTAGCAAATGTAGTACCAATGTTGGGTCTTGCCAGACAAGTTTTAATCTCAACCGAATAAACAAGGGGGTCCCCATAACAACCCCAAGTGTGTTAGGAGCGCAAAATATGGAAAACATAACACCGATAACAAGGAACTAATGGCGGTACGAGCGGAACAAAACACTTAGCAAAAGGCCAAGCCTTCCACCAATACCAGATATATAGGTGCATTAAATTAAATAACAGAATTTAAAGTGATATCCAATCCATGTTATCACGTGGAACAACTTGCACCTGCAACTAAGAACGCTATAAGAGGGGCTGAGCAGCGGTAACTTAGTCAATCAATGGTTTGCTGGGATATGGAGGTTAGAGGCGGTCATGGCAACATGGGGGCTGATATCATGTGGTAGGTAGCGCATATGTAACGATAAGAATGAGAATCTAGCAAGCAAAGATAGTATTGGGATCCGGGTACGATCATCTTGCCTATTGGTTCTTCAGCGGAATAAGTAGCGGGATCCTCGTAGTGGTACTCTCCAGGTTCCTCGAACTCAGAGTCGACACTCGCGTCTACCCAAGAGAAACAGCAAATAAATAACCAACCAAGGTGCAATGCACAACCAAGATGATGCATGATCCTTTTAATGAAGAATTTAACATGGTAATCCAATTCTAGTCAAGTTTCACATGCAAAGGTGGTGGATTAATGAATCTGGACAGAACCTCACGTTAAGTTGGTTATACATGCATGAACATGGCAAATATGGATGCATCATGCAAAATCGATGGAAATGCATATAAAGATCGCGAGAAACGGAGCTACGGTTCTCGAGTTAGGCTCATGACAAGGTACGAAGTCAAAACACAACACCACCAAATATCTCGGCTTATTCTTGACATCCCAAGGTATCCACTGGATAGGTGATGAAAAATCAATCACAATAGACTCAAGAATCACTCAAATCCATGGAGTATAGCTCCCACAACATCCAAAACAAAATAGCACTCAATCTGCAACAAAATAGCAACATAGCAACTTGAAAGGATCACAACTATTGCTACAGGAACTCTACAGCCACAAACAAGACATTAACAGGTTCTAATCAACACCCACATAAATTCATCCAAATATACAATCAACAAAAGAGCAACACATCACTAAGCATGGAGCTGGAAAGTAAGCATGATGAAACAGCTTTTTAGGGACTTGGTGAAAATTCCAGTTTTCTGGAATCTGGGTTAATAAAGTAGCAAGTTAATAGAACTGGTTAAATATGCTAGGAAGATCCAAATGGCATGACAATTAACATTATGGTATATTACAATATATACTACAAATACCTAACACTGAGCATGGTCGAAATCACAACACAACACTAGATACACCCTGATCTTCAAGGCAAAACAATAACAGCAGATTCTCCAGACTTAGCCATTTTTCAGACTAGTTGGACAGAAACAGAAAGTAGCTAGATAAACAGCAAGGTTCCCACTGAACTGGAAACTTATCATGAATAATAAAAATACTTGGATGTTCAAAACAACTTTGACAAGAAACCTCTAGTTGACAAGATCATGAAATCATGCATAGATTAAATCCTATGAAACAGAAAAAGGGCATCACAGCACAAAAATGCACTTTTGTCAAGTTGCCCCAAAGTCAAATATGACTTCAGAGGTGCATAGAGGGGTTGAAAACACCGCAAAATCATTACTCATACCTATATGCTTGCATGGAATATGAGGGAGAAAAGCTAGGTCGAAATTTGACCCTTACTCCCATGTATGACTTATGGCACTTAAGTTACTTGATGAAAAGCTAAATAAATGACATGGGACCCATGCATACAAGTTGGAAATGCACAAATAACACTCTAGGAACATATTAGCATGGCATGTCAATTAGAACCAAGGTTGGAACTTAACTAGAGAGGTAACAAGCTCATGTGCTCAAATAGGGAGAAACCTACACATGGATTCTACTCATGCACACAATGGGTGAGAGAAGATCCTCTACACATCGCCTACTCATGCACTCACCTCAAGAGGCACACAAACACACACACACAAGTATGGGTGTGCATACACACACATACCTCCATCTACTCATACACCCACTCTAGTGTGTATATGCACATGGATGCATATACACACACACAACACCAATTAAACTGCCCACACATGCATAAGCATAGATATGCCATAGGTGATGCACACTCACATGCTCACCTACTCATACATCAACTAGCAACATACATACACACTAATACATCACCCACATCCACAAGCAAGGGTGTGTATGCACATGGTGCATACACACACACAAGTGCAAATGGATGTGCAACCAAGCACACACACACACACACACTCAAAACTACACCACTCTCACAAGCTGGTGCTCACACACACATATATACGTACACATATATCACCACATACACACACACATGCACATATGTATGTATGTAAGCATACACACACACATGCACTACATACATATATATATATATGCACATGGCATATACATACACCACACACAACAATAAAATAAAATCCTATATGCTGGATTTTGCAAAAGGAACAAATGAAAGAAAGAAAACACAAAAAACAAAAGAAAACAGAAAAGCAAAAAAAAGGGGGGAAGGAGAGGGATCGAACCCTGCACCTCCCCTGTCCACACTACACCTCCTACCACTATGCTACTACGCCGGTTGCTACTAGTATAGGGGGATAAGCCCTTCTATACACACACACACTAATACCTCTGACGAAACTGAATAAAAGACGCAGCGGCGACAGAGAATCGCGGCGGAGCTCACCGGCGATACACGGCAGGTCCGGCGACACAACTACACACACATATGCGGGAACTACCAGGGGACCTATCCCAGCACTCATCTTGCGAGGAGGGGGATCAACGGCGAGCCCACGCTCGAAGTTTTGAACCGGCGACGATCGCTACAGCGAGGCGATAGGGGATCGACGGCGCATGCTCCGGCGAGCACATGGGGGCTGCGGCGAACCTAATTACACCTACACATGCGGGAACACATGGCGCATCCATTCCCGCACTTGTCTTGCGACGAGGGGGACGGAAGCGAGCGGCAGCTCCTCTACATCCTACCGGCGGCGACCACGCGACGGCGGCAAGCAAAGCGAGCAACACGAGCAGAGGAGGCATCAGAGGCCGGCGCTCACCTTGGGAAGGCAACGAAGACGAGCGGGTCGCGGGGGAGGTCGGGGACGAGGCGACGACGGAGAGGAAGCAGGGGACGACGGCGGCGCAGACAGAACCGAAGAAGACGACGATGAGGTCGTTGATTCCAGCGACCTTCTTCGCAATCAACGACGGGAATCGATCGCGAGCGGCTCCAGGAACACGACGTCCATCTTCACCGAGGACGACGGACACCGGAGACGACGGCGGCGAGGACGAACGACGGCGCTCCTTCTCTGAACCTCTCTCTCGAGCCTTACCTGACAGGGGAGAAGAAGCACGGGGGGAGAGCGGAGGAGGAAGAAAGAGGAGCGGCGGCGGCGGATAGGGGAAGAGGAACCCTAGGCGAGGGGGCATGCACGCCGAGGGGGTCTATAAACAAGCAGGCTGGCGGCGACGAGCGACGGAAAAGGCGACGGCGGACGCTCGGCTCTCTCTGCACTGACAGAAAACAGAGACGGGGCAGGTCACTGTTACCTCGTTGGGCTCGTGGGCCGCTGGGAGGAGAGGCCCACTCACTCACTCACTCTCACACTCTAGAAATTCTTCTTTTTAAACAACACTGCCACCAAGAAATATGTCTAGAGCAAATAAAAGAGTTTTAAAGAAAAACAAAAATAGTTTTGTGAAGGACAAATAAGCTTCTGTTTTACGAAAATGTTAAATGGAATTATATAACAAGATAATATTTTATTTATTAATAAAACAGCCCCTGTTTTTGATACATTTTAAAAACCAACCTTACTCAAATATGAAAAGCAACACTCTTAATATTCATAAGAACCTTAGGGCCATCTCATGAACATTTACAAAAGATTTTATCAACATTTAAAATCTGAACATAAAACACATATTGTTTTCAATATAATAAAAGGGGGGGGGGGGTTGTAGGAGAAGAAAAGAAAGGGGAAGAAGAAGAGAAGGAGCCCACCTCCTTGACTCCCACACCACACAACCACAACACCAATCACACATGACATCACACCACATATATCACAAGGAACCACAAGCAAGAAGAAGCAGAGATGCATGATGAAATGATGATGATGATGATGATGATGCAAGAATGTCACCAACACAAGAATGACAAGGAGCAAATCCACTCATAAGTCATAACACAAGGTTCATACATATGGATTACATGCCATAAAAGGAAGGGGCATCACTTGGGATGTCACATCAATACACTCGGTGGATTTGTTGAGAACACGGTAAGCATGAGAATTTGAAGCATATCCAACAAGTATGCCCTCATAAGTTTTAGACTCAAATTTAGCTAAAAGGAATTTCTTGTTTAGAATGAAACACTTACAACCAAACACCTGAAAGTATTTGACATTCAGTTTTATCCCAATGAGAAGTTCATATGGGGTCTTGTTCTTGATCTTGCAGAGATAAAGTCATTTTGATGCATGACACGCGGTTTTGATGGCTTCGGCCCAAAGCTTGTATGGACACTTGTACTCGTCAAGCATTATCCTAGACATTTCAATAACAGTTCGGTTCTTCCTTCCTGCAACACTATTTTGTTGAGGAGTATAAACCGCGACATATTGGTGCTTGATCCCCTCATTTCTCAAGAACTCATCCATGGTATAATTTTTGAACTCGGTCCCATTGTTACTTTGAATTTCCTTGATCGCACAATCATGTTGACGTTGACCTTCTTTGGCAAAGTTGATGAACGTTTCTTGGATCTCATCTTTTGTATTGAGGAAGAATACCCATGTATATCTTTTATA
The DNA here is from genome assembly GCA_022496015.1 of Hordeum marinum. Lineage (NCBI taxonomy): Eukaryota > Viridiplantae > Streptophyta > Magnoliopsida > Poales > Poaceae > Hordeum > Hordeum marinum. The sequence continues at coordinate 376,651,320 of CM039678.1, read as the reverse complement.
ATCATCAACAATGACAAGACAATACCTTCGTACTACCAAATTATCATAGGATGGGGGACCAAAGAGATCCATGGGAAGGATCTCTAAGGGCCTTGAGGTGGAAATGATAGTCCTCACTTTATGGGCTTTCTCATGAAGCTTTCCGGCAATGCAAGCACTACAAGGACAATATTTGGCAAAATACACATTGGTTAGTCCAAGAATGTTCTCCCCCTTTATGAGATCTCGCAAGTTTTTCATACCCACGTGGGCTAGCCGTCGGTGCCATATCCACCCCACGTCGGCCTTGGCCATTAGGCATGTTGCAAGATGTATTTTATCTTTAGAGAAATCAACCACGTAAAGGTTGTCTTCAACATGACCTACAAAGACCACATTGAGATTGCTCCTATTAAGACGGTCACATGAAATTCACCGAAATGAGAATCAGAACCGGCACGTGCCAATTGAATCATTGAGGGTAAATTGTAGTGAAGGGATTGAACGTGCATGACATATGATAGAGATGAATCACTATAGATTACCACTTTACCCAATCCCAATACCTTTCCCTTGCTAGTGTCACCAAATGAAATGGTTGAGGAGGCCTTGAGGGAATCAACAAACTCCACAAGCATTTCTCTATCTCCGGTCATATGATTGGTGCATCCATTATCGATCACCCATTGCTTTCCATCGAAGATATAGTCCTACGTGAACCAAGCTTTGAGTCTAGGTCCCTATTTTGCAATGGGTCCTAGAGAGTTAGCAACAAGGGTCTTAGGAACCCAAATAGTCCATGCATAATCACCATAATTAGGGCCAACGAATTTAGCAAAGGTGTAACCATCCATTCCTATCATGAGGACATATGATGGGTTGTTCTTGTCAGCAAACTCTTTAGGAATGGCTTTGTCTCTCATGACCTTGCCATTCCCATCTTCCCCCTTTTCCTTCTCCTTCTCCATGTGCCCTTCTTGCATGAAAACTACCTTTTGTTGAGGAGAGGGAGTGGAACTGATCTTCTTCTTGTTGTTCTTCTTCTTGGCCTTCTTTGCCTTGAGAGAGGGATCAAATCTAGTTCCCTCTTTCGCAACATGCGCCTTTTGGTTGCTCAAGAGTTCATTGAGACTTTTTCTTTCCTTGAATGCATGACACAAGCCCTTTCTCTATTTGGGCTTTTAACTTATTGTTCAATTCTTGAAGAGAGGTGCAATCATGAACAAAGTTAGCCACACAATATTCATCATTTAAATCAATGTGAGAGACGGTAGTAAGAGCCTTAATGGTAGTAGCTTTGAGTTGAGCATATAACTCGGTGAGGGCAATGAGTTCACTTTTGAAAACCTTAGAACTTTTAACAAGGATCTCATGTTCCTCACTAAGATGAGAGTGATCAACTAAAATCTCCTCATATTTAAGAGTAATGGCATCTTTGTTATCAATAGAAAGTACTAAAGCATCATTGGTTTTAACAAAGTCAATGTCATGGGAAGACATGACTTCCTCGGGGGAGGCTCTCATGGCACTCTCTTCATGTAGTTCGTGCTCGAGGAGTTCGACTCTCTATTTCCTCTATGAGGAGGTTTTCAATGTTTTAAATAAAGTCATCGCGTTCGGCAAGTGACTTAAGGAGATTTCTAAAACGAGCACGCGCTTCACCATGAAGAGTTTTCATGAAAGCCATCAAGGATTCCGCATCATTGTCCACGCTAGGCTCACTCTCATCCTCCACTATCATACAAGAGATATTGGGAGTGTGGTTAGAGGAAATAGAATATTTAGACTTAGTTTTTACCTCTTTAGCCATGAGCCATCAATGAGTGAAGGGGTTGTCCTCATTTGGATATTCGAAGAGGCCGGTGGATGAGGATGAGTTAGTGGAATGCACTTGGTCATCATCACCGTCATCCTCATCTCCTGACATGTATTCTTCATGAACAAGTGCCTTGTCATCTTTCCTCTTGGTGAACTTGGAGAACTTCTTCTTTTTAAGTACTAGTTTCTTGGACTTGTCTTCACGTCTCTCATATGGGCAATCACGCACAAAGTGTCTTTGGCTATCACAATTGTAGCACTTTCTTCTCCCAAAACTTCCTCCTTGAAGATTATTTCCTTTGTTGGCCATGATGCCCGAATACTTCTTGACTCAGAGAGCCAAGTATTCCGCAAAGTCATTGGTCAGGCAAGTAGTGTCACCATCATCTTCACCACACTCTTCAAGCACACATTCTTCTCTAGCTTGAGCAATCACCTTCTTGGCCTTAAAGGAAATAGTTGAGTTATTGGTGGCTTGACCAATTGCAAAGGTCTTCTTTGACTTGGTCTCCAAAAGCACATGGGTAGAGAAGGTAGACACGACTTGTGCCATAGTCAACTTGTGGTAGTTCGGGCATTGATGGATCATCATCACGACAGTGTGTTCCGTTAGAACAATTGCATCAATAAATGTGTCCTTGATGAACCCATTGTTAGCCCATTCACATCCAAAGGTTCTCAGGTTTAGCATAAGAGACTTCGACCTTCGATATACCTCATCTACGGTCTCACCATCATTTCTTACAAACAAATTTACATCTTGCTTGAGCAAGGCCAACCGAGATCTTCGAATTGCATCATCACCCTCAAGAGCCTCCTCAAGGCAATCCCAGATTTCCTTTCCCGTCTTGAGAAGAGCAATGGAGTCACTATAGTCTTCGGTCATGGCATTACGCAAGATGTTGCGGGAAGTTGCATTGAGTTGATCATCAACAACCTCCCTTGTAGTGAGATTTGTTGGGTCCTTCGGGTTGAAATCATTGACTACAATCCACCATAATTGCGTAGATGCACTTCAAATGTGAGACTCCATATCTATCTTCCACTTAGCAAACGCATTAGCTTTCAAAGGGGGCGGAGGCCCAACAAGATTAATGCGAGGATGTTTCAAGAGTTGAGGTGAGTAAAAGGTTCCATGGCATTATACCTCGGAACTTGAGTGCGAACTGGTTATGCAAGGGGTTCCCTTGAGTCATCCGTATCAAAGATCTCATTTGGATTAAATGAGTTTGATGTGGATGATGATGGCTTTAAGCGTGCATCAGTTTCCTCCTTAACCGAGGAACAGACTTCTCTCAACATTGCGGTTTTGATATCCGCAAACATTGAGAGGACATGCGCCGCGGTTAAAGGGGTAACTGGGTTGGGAGCTACGGAAGCAACGGTTTGAGATAAGGCGACCTCAGCTGCGAGGGGATCTTGGTTCTTACCAAGTCCCGCGGCCGGGAGTTGAACTCCCACATCCTCAATGTCGTCCATATCCTCTACGGCTGTAAAATCTTATAATAGCACGAGACTCTGATACCAATTCAAAGGATCAATATAATCGACAAGAGGGGGTGAATAGGGGACTAGAAATTTTAATTCTCTGTGTCAATTTTATGGATAAGCGGGTAAATAGGGTTCACTAGATATGCAAGTAGGTGAACACAACCTATATGACAAACACAGGTAGTACTAAATATGCTAGGAAACAAGATAACTAACAAGCCAACAAGCATACAAAGCAAGGTAAAGTGCAGGAAAGGATTAACCATAAGTGAGACGAGGACGTGGATTTTCTCCCGAAGTTCACTCTTCCTTGGGGAAGAGCTACTCTCTGTTTAAAGCGGTGTCAGAACCAAAGCTTGTGAAATGTCACGGAAGGCTCACAGTATCTCCTTCGAGTCACCTCCAACGGATGAGCCCCGAATCATTCGGGGTTAGTCTTGAAGGAGACCGCCACACCTTTAAAAACTTCTCCGGAGCACACCACTGTTCGGGAACATTGCATGGGAAACAAAAATTCCCTATGCATACGCAAGATCTATCCATGGTGATGAGCATCTACGAGAGGGAGAGTCGATCTACATACCCCTGTAGATCGCTAAACGGGGATCGTTAAGAAACGCGGTTGATGAAGTCGAACGTCTTCGTGATCCAAATCGCAAGCCATCCCACGATCCCATCACGATCCGTCCCGCGATCCAATCACGATCCGTCCCGCGATCCAATCACGACCCTTTCGATATAGCGTCAAACGGACGGCACCTCCGCATTCAGTACACGTACACCTCGATGAAGATCTCCACCTCCTTGATTGGGAAAGCAAAGGTGCAGAGGTAGATGAGTTCTCCGGTAGCACAACGGCATGGTGGCGGTGGTGATGGAGCTGATCCAACAGAGCTTCGCTAAGCTATGCCGAACAGATCTAGAGGAGAAGCAATCTAGAGGGAGGGAGGGAAGCACGTGGCTTTTTCAGGTGGGATGCCCTCTCTCTCCCTCCACTATATATAGGAGGAGAGGAGGAGGTGGGGTGCCCTAGGGTTCCCAACCCTAGGGTGGCCTGCGGCCAAGGAGGTGGAGCGGCGGCCAGGGTGGCTTGGCCACCAAGTTTGGTGGCTAGCCCACCCTTTTGGCCCAACCCTAGCCTCTAGCCACATGGGCCTTGAGGTGGGAGGTGTGTCCAGCCCACCAGGAGCTGGTCCGCACTCCTCACAGCCCATGGGTCCCTTCAGAGTAGATGGGCGCACCCGGTGGACCCCCCAGAACACTTTTGGCACTCTGTCACACCACTTGCAGGTCACGAAACTTGTACGGAACTGAAACGCCAACTTCCTATATATCAATATTCACCTCCAGACGATTACGGAGCTCCTCGTGACGTCCGGAATCTCATCCGGGACTCCGAACAACCTTCCGTCACCACCATACATAACTCTATACTACTGAAACGTCACCGAACCTTAAGTGTGCAGACCCTGCGGGTTCGAGAACTATGTAGACATGACCGAGACACATCTACGGTCAATAACCAATAGCGGGACCTAGATGCCCATATTGGTTCCTACATATTCTACGAAGATCTTTATCGGTCGAACCTCTATGTCAAGGATTCAGTTAATCCCGTATGATGTTCCCTTTGTTCTTCGGTACGTTACTTGCCCGATATTCGATCGTCGATATCTCTATACCTAGTTCAATCTCGTTACAGGCAAGTCTCTTTACTTGTTCTGTAATATAAGATCCTCTGGCTAACTCTTTAGTCACTTTGCTTGCAAGGCTCATTATGATGTTGTATTACTGAGTGGGCCGTGAGATACCTCTCCGTCACATAGGGTAGAAAATCCCAGTCTTGATCCATGCCCACTCAACAGACACCCTCGGAGATACCTGTAGAGCACCTTTATAGTCACCCAGTTACGTTGCGACGTTTGATACACACAACGTATTCCTCCGGTGTCAGTGAGTTGCATGATCTCATGGTCATAGGAAGAGATACTTCACATCCAGAAAACTATAACAATAAACTGACATGATCATATGCTACGTTTATAGTTTGGGTCTTGTGCATCACATCATTCTCCTAATGATGTGATCCCGTTATCAAATGACATCTCATGTCCATGGCCAGGAAACCTTAACCATCTTTGATCAACGAGCTAGTCTACTAGAGGCATAGTAGGGACAGAGTGTTGTCTATATACCCACACATGTATTTAGTTTCCAATCAATACAATTATAGCATGGATAATAAACGATTATCATGAACAAGGAAATATAATAATAACACATTTATTATTGCCTGTAGGGCATATTTCCAACATTCTCCCACTTGCACTAGAGTCAATAATCTAGCTCACATCGCTATGTGATTTACATTGTTAAGAATCTCACACCCAATGAGTTTTGGTGTTCGATCATTTTTTGCATGTGAGAGAGGTTTTAGTCAACGGATCTGCGACATTCAGATCCTTGTGTACTTTGCAAATCTCTATGTCATACTGCAGATACTGCTACCATGCTCCACTTGGAGCTATTCCAACTAGCTGCTTCACTATACGTAGCCGGATTGCTACTAGGAGTCAACCGGATTGGTGTTAAATCTTGCATCGACGTAACCCTTTATGACGAACTCTTTATCACCTCCATAATCGAGAAATATTTCCTTAGTCCTTTAGTTATTAAGGATAACTTTGACCGTTGTCCAGTGATCCACTCCTGGACCACTCTTGTACCCCTTGCAGACTCATGGCAAGGCACACGCAGGTGCGGTACACAGCATGGCATACTATATAGCGCCTATGGCTAAGGCATAGGGGACGACCTTCGTCCTTTCTCTTTCTTCTGCTGTGGTCGAGCTTTGAGTCTTACTCAACTTCACACCTTACAAATCAGGCAAGAACTCCTTCTTTGACTGATCCATTTTGAACTCTTTCAAAATCTTGCCAAGGTATGTACTCATTGAAAGTCTCATCAAGCGTCTTGATCTATCTCTATAGATCTCGATGCCCAATAATTAAGTAGCTTTATCCAGGTCTTCCTAAGAAAAACACCTTTCAAACGACCCTTTACGCTTTCCAGAAATTCTACATCATTTCCGATCAACAATATGTCATCCACATATACTTAGCAGAAATTCTATAGTGATCCCACTCACTTTCTTTTAAATACAAGTTTCTCATAAACTTTGTATAAACCCAAAAACTTCGATCACCTCATCAAACCGTATATTCCAACTCCGAGATGCTTGCTCTACGACATAGAAGGATCATTGGAGCTTGCATACCTTTTAGCATCCTTAGGACTGAGAAAACCTTCTGGTTGTATCACATACAACCTTTCCTCAAGGAAACCATTAAGGAAATGATGTTTTGACACCCATTTACTAGATTTCATAATTGAAAAATGCAGCAACTGCTAAAATAACTCCAAGATACTTTTAGCATCGCTACGAGTGAGAAAGTATCATCGTAGTCAACTCCTTGAACTTGTCGGAAACTTCTTTGCAACAAGTCGAGATTTATAAATGGTGACATTTACCATCAATGTCTGCCTTCTACTTCTAAAAGTCCATTTGTATTCAATGGCTTGCCGTTCAATGGGCAAGTTTACCAAAGTCCATACTTGGTTTTCGTACATGGATCCTTTCTCGGATTTCATGGCTCCTAGCCATTTGTTGGAATCCGGGCCCACCATCGCTTCTTCATAGCCCGTACGTTCACCGTTGTCCAACAACATGACCTCTAAGATAGGGTTGTCATACCACTCAAGAGCAGTACGCACCCTTGTCGACCTACGAGGTTAGATAGCAACTTGATTTGAAGCTTCATGATCATCATCATTAAATTCCACTTCAACTGATGTAGGCTCTACAGAAACATCTTTCTGCGCTGCGCTACTCTCTGGTATAAAGTAAAGGTTCAACAACCCCATCAAGTTCTATCTTCCTCCCACTCAATTCTTTCGAGAGAAACTCTTTCTCGATAAAGGACCCGCTTTAGCAACAAACACTTTGCCCTCGGATCTGAGATAGAAGGTATACCCAATTGTTTCCTTAGGGTATCCTATGAAGATGCACCTTTCCACTTTGGGTTCGAGCTCAAACATAAGTGTCGCATTCCCAAACTCTGAGAAATGACAGGTTAGGTTTTTGCCAAACCATAATTCATTCGGTGTCATCTCAGTGGATTTATATGGTGCCCTATTTCAAGTGAATGTAGTTGTGTCTAATGCATAACCTCAAAACGATAGTGGCAAAATGATAAGAGACATCATAGTACACACCATATCCAATAGAGCACGACTATGACGTTCGGACACACCATCACACTATGGTCTTCCAGGTAGCGTGAGTTGTGAAACAACTCCCACATTGTCTTAAGTTGTCTACCAAACTCGTAACTCAGATATTCACCTCCATGATCATATCGTAGACATTTTATCTTCTTGTCACGATGATCTCAAACTTCACTCTGAATTTGCTTGAACTTTTCAAACATTCTAGACATGTGTTTCATTAAGTAAATATACCCATAGCTACTCAAATCACCAGTGAAGTAAAGAAAACAATGATATCCACCGCACTCTACAACACTCATTGGACCGCATACATCAATGATACGTCTCCAACGTATCTATAATTTATGAAGTATTCATGCCATGTTTACAATAATTCTATATGATTTTGGTATGATTTTATTAGAACTAACCCGGACTAGCGTTGTTTTCAGCAGAACTACCATGGTGTTGTTTTTGTGCAGAAATAAAAGTTCTCGGAATGGGTTGAAAATTTACGGAGAATATTTTTGGAAAATATAAAAAATACTGGAGCGAAGAGCTGGGCTAGGAAGTGGACGACGAGGCCACAAGCCTGCTAGGCACGGCCACCCCCCTGGCCACGCCTAGCAAGCTTGTAGGCCCCTCGAGCACCTCCTTGATGTGATTCCAACGTCAAAAAGTCCTATAAATCTAGAAACCTCCGAAAAGAAACTAGATCGGGAGTTCCGCCACTTCAAACCTCTAGAGCCACGAAAAACCAATCGGGAGCCCGTTCCGGCACCCTAACGGAGGGGGAAACCATCACCGGAGGCCATCTTCATCATCCCGACGCTCTCCATGACGAGGAGGGAGTAGTTCACCCTCGGGGCTGAGGGTATGTACCAGTATCTATGTGTTTGATCTCTCTCTCTCATGTTCTTGAGATGGCACGATCTTGATGTACCACGAGCTTTGTTGATATAGAATGAATCATATGGAGTGTTTCCCCTCTCTATCTAGTTGTGGTGAATTGAGTTTTCCCTTTGAAGTTTACTTATCGGATTGAGTCTTTGAGGATTTGAGAATAGTTGATGTATGTCTTGCGATGGGATATCTATGGTGACAATGGGATGTTCTATTGATACACTTGATGTATGTTTTGGTGATCAACTTGAGGGTTCCGTGACCTTGGGAATCTATGCATAGGGGTTGTCACACGTTCTTATCTTGACGTTCCGGTAGAAACTTTGGGGCACTCCATGAAGTTCTTTGTGTTGGATTGAACATAATGCATCTGAAATTATGTGATGCATATCATATAATCAAGCCCACGGGTACTTGTGGTGACAATGGAGTATCTAGGTGACATTAGGGTTTTGGTTGATGTGTGTCTTAAGGTGTTATTTTAGTACGAACTCTAGGGCTGTTTGTGACACTTATAGGGACAGCTCATAAGATTGATCAGAAAAGATAACTTTGAGGTGGTTTCGTACCCTAAAATAATTTCTTCGTTAGTTCTCCACTATTTGTGACTTTGGAGTGAACTCTTTGTCACACGAGAGGTATTTACATATGATTCAACTATGTCAATAATGTTGAGAGAAATTGCACTAGTGAATGTATGGACCCTAGGCCTTGGTTCCAAGCATTCATACAATGTTTTGCTCACTATTTACTATTTGTTACCTTGTTGTTTTTATATTTTCATATTACAAAAACCTATATGTACCATCCATATTGCACTTGTATCACCATCTCTTCGCCGAACTAGTGCACCTATACAACTTTCCATTGTATTGGGTGTGTTTGGGACACAAGAGACTCTTTGCTATTTGATTGCAGGGTTGTTTGAGAGAGACCATCTTCATCCTACACCTCCCGCGGATTGATAAACCTTAGGTCATCCACTTGAGGGAAAATTGTCGTTGTCCTACAAAACTCTGCGCTTGGAGGCCCAACACGAGTCTACACGAAGAAGGTTGTGTAGTAGACATCAAGCTCTTTTCTGGTGCCGTTGCCGGGGAGGTGAGTGCTTGAAGGTATATCTTTAGATCTTGCAATTGAATCTTTTCGTTTCTTGTTTTTCACTAGTTTGGTTTTATAAAAATAAAACCACAAAAAAATGGAATTGAGGTTGCCTCATATGCTTCATCTTTTTAATGTCTTTTGTGAAAATGATGGAAAGGAAAATTGTGCTCAGGTGTTAGAAGAAGAAGTTAGTAAAATGTTTGGCACTAAATATTTGAGTGATGATAATTATAGTGATATTGTTAGTATGAATTCTATGAATATTCATGATTCTAATGATATGCAAAGCCACAAGCTTGGGGATGCTATGTTTGATGAAGATGATATTTTTAGCCCCCCAAGTTTTGATGAGCAAAACTATTATGATTATGACATGCCTCCTATCTATGATGATTATTGTGATGACACGTATGCTATAAAGACTAATGGTAACCATGAAACTTGTCATCATGATTTTAATATTCAATGTGGTTATGTCAATCAAGTATCTCATGATAGTTATTTTGTTGAGTTTGCTCCCGCTATTATGAATAAGAAGAAAATTGCTTATGAGGAGAGTAGTAAAATTTCTATGCTTGTAGATCATGAAAAGAATGCTTTATGTGCTAGTTATATTGTGGAATTTCTTCATGATGCTACTGAAAATTATTATGAGGGAGGAACATATGCTTGTAGGAATTGCAATAATATCAAGTTTCCTCTCTATGTGTCCAAAGTTTTGAAGGTGTGCTTGTTTTGCCTTCCTATGCAAGTTTATTCTTGTTCCCATGATTTGTTTGCTCACAAAATCCCTATCCTAGGAAGTGGGTTAGACTTAAATGTGCTTTTCATGATATTCATGATGCTCTTTTGCATGTTTCAACTGTTATTCCTATACGAGCATCATCGAAATCATCATGCCTAGCTAAAAGGCATTAAAGAAAAGCCCTTGTTGGGAGACAACCCAACACTTTTACCCTATGATTTCATGATTTAACATGATTAAGCTACTATATTAATCATGTTTTGTGTCTTTTATTTCAATAAAGTGCCAAGTAAATCCTTTGGGATAGTGTGGATACTTGCTTGTTTGATTTTGTGCAAAAATAGAAAGTTCTTCGTCCAGTATATGAAATATCTGATTTTACTGGAGCATCAAAAAATTCTGAATTTTTTACACAAACTTTATATGAAAATTACATGTGTTATCCTAATTTTCAGAATTTTTAGATTAAGGGAAGTTTGGTGATCATTCATATCTTTACAGACAGTTCTGTTTTTGACAAATTCAGTTTTGCATGCATGCTTTGCTTGTTTCAAGTGTTCCTATAGCTTATATGGAGTAATATAAATTGTGGGAATGATGTAATATAGTAGGTATCATGTGGTAACAATTATGAATCTTCTATTGACAGTACCTAAGTGAATGATCTATATTTACTACACTAACCCATTTCACGAAGTTCCGTTAAGTTTTGTGTGATTGAAGTTTTCAATTTTTGGGTGAGACACGGATATGAGGAGAATAAGGAGTGAAAAGAACCTAAGCTTGGGGATTCCCAAGGCACCCCAAAGTTAATATCCAAGGAATACTCAAGTGTATAAGCTTGGGGATGCCCCGGAAGGCATCCCCTCTTTCGTCTTCAACACTATCGGTATATCTTACTTGGAGCTAAATTTTTATTCGTCACATAATATGTGATTTTCTTGGGTCGTCATTATATTTTGTTAATTTCTGGTAGGTGTTATTTATCATCTTGTTTTTCAATAAAAATTTCCAAGAATTTCCTTTAGGATGCTTGCATTGCATGTTTTGATGAGTGCTGTGTAAAAACAGTAACTTTGTCTGTAGTGTTTCAATTTTGATATTTTAATGGAACATGGAAAGTTTCTGAAATATTTACACTATATGTTCATATAAATTTTACAGAATGTCCTAAATTTTCATAATTTTTTGAGTTACATAAGTACGCTATTTTCATAAATTGCTACACACTGTTCTGTTTGGGCAGATTGTTGTCATAGTTTTATTATCTACCTATAGTTTCCTAGCCTATATTGGTAGATATAAATTGTGGAAATGATATTATACAGTACCTAATGTTTTAAAATTATTATGCAACTTGTCTTGGCAGTACATAAAGAGTTGATTTATTATTATGTGTACTAACCTATCTCACGAGTTCTTTTTGAGTTTTGTGTGGATGAAGTTTTTGAGAATAGGTGAAACCATGGTATGAAAGGATTGAACGAGATACAAAATCTCAAGCTTGGGGATGCCCAAGGCACCCCAAGTAAATATTTCTATAATTCTCAAGCATCTAAGCTTGGGGGTGCTACGCATCCCACCACTCTTCATCAACAACTACCGGTTAGCCTATGTTGAGCCTAAAAGTTTATTTGTCCACATGATATGTGCTATTCTCGGAGTGCTATTTTTCTTTTGCTTGATGTTGAATAAAATAATCATATCTGAAAATATTTATTGAGATAGAGAGAAAGTCCTCACATAGCTACTTAATTGTGTGACCACTCATTAATCTTCACTTATATGTTTTGGAGTAGTTTTGCCATCACTCTCATGCTTCACTTATATCCTATGAGTAAATAGTTGAATGAATTGAATATCATAAATCTGAAATTATATATGTTTTATATGCTTATACCATGGGGAGTAATGACTTCACATTTAGGTAGTTTAGGTGGTAAAATTTATTGAAAGTTAGCAAACACCGCATTGGTCACTTGAACAATTCATGAGAGAATATTGATGGAAGAGAGATTTCACATATAAATATACTATCTTGGAAATATTCTATGATTGTGAATACCCATTAATTATTTTCAAACTTGAGCAAATTATTTGAAGTTGGACAACGAAGACAACATAATGAGTTATACTTGGGTATATTTGTATAGAAGTTATATTGTTATGGATCCTCCAACATGTGGTGCTTACTTCCACCTCATACTAGCCAAAATTTCCGCACCAAGTAGAAACACTACTTGTGCATCCAAACACGCTTAAACCCAAAGTTGTTCCATATGAGTCCACCATACCTACCTATATGCGGTATTTACCTGCCATTCCAAGTAAATTTGCATGTGCCAAACTCTAAACCTTCAAATAATATTCTGTTTTGTATGCCTGAATCGCTCATATAGTAACTAGGGGTTGTCTTTATGTTCCATGCTAGGTGGGTTATTCTCACGATATGTGTTGATTCACTATCATTCACAAGAAAATGGCAGGTAATAGGGATTCCTAGTCCCAAAATCAAAGAAAACAAAATGCAAATAATTAAACAAAACTCGTGGATTCGGCTCGCCATGGAGTGTGATTGATTGGTGGAGGGGGAGTAAAAACTTTACCATTCTATTTGGGAACTGTCTATAATGTATCTAGCATGGAAGATACCGAGATCTCTTGGTTGTTATGGTTACAATGAGAGCATACCGCCCAAAATTATTATTCATCTCTGTTTTAAAAGCTCGAGCTCTGGCACCTCTGCAAATCAATGCTTCCCTTTGCGAAGGGCCTATCTTTTACTTTCTAGTAATTACCTTTATGCAAGAGTCATGGTGATCTTCACCACTTCCTATATTTTGCCTTTTTCTCTTGGCAAGCGTTATGTGTTGGGGAAAGATCCAAGCATATATGGCCATTCAAATATATTTGATCATGGATTATTATTGTTGACAATTATCTATATGATAAGTTAGGAGGCGAAACATTAAGCCCCTATCTTTCTCTGTGTTCGATGGATGCTATTTGTTCTAAAAATATGCTTTGAGTGCTAGCAATCATGGAAGACTATATGATAGTTGAGTATGTGGAATTTGCTAAATCAAAGCTCTTACATATACCATTCCTGAAAATAAGATGAATTGCAATAGTTTGGTGACTGAAAGCATAGTCTGTTAGTCTATACTTTAACATGTGGATAGCTTGTCATTTCATCACGAGAAGTTTTACGCGATGAGCTAATGTTTATGATACACAATGATGCTAGAAAAAGTGATTGGAATTATCATTGATCAAACTTGTGCACTTGCTAGCATTCACACTTCATAAATTATTTCTTTTATCATTTACCTACTCGAGGACGAGCATGAATTAAGCTTGGGGATGCTGATACGTCTCCAATGTATATATAATTTATGAAGTATTCATGCCATGTTTGCAATAATTCTATATGATTTTGGTATGATTTTATTAGAACTAACCCGGACTGATGCTGTTTTTAGCAGAACTACCATGGTGTTGTTTTTATGCAGAAATAAAAGTTCTCAGAATGGGCTGGAAATTTATGGAGAATATTTTTGGAAAATATTAAAATACTGGAGCGAAGAGCTGGACCAGGAAGTGGACGAGGAGGCCACAAGCCTGTTGGGCGCGACCACCCCCCTGGTCACGCCTAGCAAGCTTGTGGGCCCCTCGAGCACCTCCTTGACGTGATTCCAATCCCAAAAAGTCCTATAAATCCAGAAACCTCCAAAAAGAACCTAGATCGGGAGTTCTGCCGCTGCAAACCTCTAGAGCCACGAAAAACCAATCGGGAGACTGTTTCGGCACCCTGCCAGAGGGGGAAACCATCACCGGAGGCCATCTTCATCATCCCGGCGCTCTCCATGACGAGGAGGGAGTAGTTCACCCTCAGGGCTGAGGGTATGTACCGGTAGCTACTCTCTCTCGTGTTCTTGAGATGGCACGATCTTGATGTACCGTGAGCTTTATTGATATAGATTGATGTTGGAAATATGCCCTCGAGGCAATAATAAAATGGTAATTATTGTATTTCCTTGTTCATGACAATTGTCCATTGTTCATGCTATAATTGTATTAACCGGAAACCGTAATGCATGTGTGAATACTTAGACCACAACATGTCCCTAGTGAGCCTCTAGTTGGCTATCTCGTCGATCAATAGATGGTCACGGTTTCATGACCATGGACATTAGATGTCGTTCATAACGGGATCACGTCATTAGGAGAATGATGTGATGGACAAGACCCAATCCTCAGCATAGCACAAGATCGTGTAGTTCGTCTGCTAAAGCTTTTCTAATATCAAGTATCATTTCCTTAGACCATGAGATTGTGCCACTCCCGGATACCTTAGGAATACTTTGGGTGTGCCAAACGTCACAACGTAACTGGGTGGCTATAAAGGTACACTACGGGTATCTCCGGAAGTGTCTGTTGGGTTGGCGAATCGAGACTGGGATTTGTCACTCCGTGTGACGGAGAGGTATCTCTAGGTCCACTCGGTAACACATCATCATAATGAGCTCAGTGTGACTAAGGAGTTAGCCACGGGATGATGTGTTAAAGAACGAGTAAAGAGACTTGTCAGTAACGAGATTGAACAAGGTACAGGGATACCGATGATCGAATCTCGGGCAAGTATCATACCGCTAGACAAAGGGAATTGTATGCGGGATTGATTGAATCCCCGACATCGTGGTTTATCCGATGAGATCATCGTGGAGCATGTGGGAGCCAACATGGGTATCCAGATCCCTCTGTTGGTTATTGACCGGAGAGGTGTCTCGGTCATGTATATGTGCCTCCCGAACCCGTAGGGTCTACACACTTAAGGTTTGATGACGCTAGGGTTATAGGGAAATAGTGTACGTGGTTACCGAAGGTTGTTCGGAGTCCCGGATGAGATCCCGGACATCACGAGGAGTTCCGAAATGGTCCGGAGGTAAATATTCATATATAGGAAGTGAGGTTTTGGTCAACGGAAGTGTTTCGGGCATCACCGATAACGTACCGAGACCACCGGAAGGGTTCCTTGCATCCATCGTGTGGTGCCACCGGCACCAGAGGGCTGCATGGGCCGTAGGTGGGAGGGAACCAGTCCCTAGGTGGGCTGGTGTGCCCCCCACAAGGGCCCAAGGCGCAGCACAAGGTGGGAGGGGGGCAAACCCTAGGGGCAGATGGGCCCTAGGCCCACCTAGGGCGCCGCCCCTCCCTCTTCCTCTCTGGCCGCGGCACTAGGGGCCATCTAGGCTGCCGCCGGTCCCTAGGGTAGGAACCCTAGGGGTTGTGCCCTCCCCCTCCTCCTCCTATATATACGGGGGGTTTGGGGGCTGCCATATACACGAGTCCCTCTCTCTCTCGGCGCAGCCCTACCCCTCCTCCTCCTCGTCCTCCATAGTGCTTGGCGAAGCCCTGCCAGAGTACCACGCAGCTCCACCGTCACCACGTCGTCGTGCTGCCGGAGCTCTCCCTCAACCACTCCTTCCTCCTTGCTAGATCAAGGCATAGGAGACGTCACCGGGCTGCACGTGTGTTAAACGCGGAGGCGCCATTGTTCGGCGCTTAGATCGGAATCCACCGCGATCTGAATCGCTGCGAGTATGACTCCACCAACCGTGTACTAGTAACACTTCCGCTTTGCGATCTTCAAAGGTATGAAGATGCACTCCCCATTTGCTCGTTGCTGGTTTCTCTATAGATAGATCTTGGTGACACGTAGGATTTTTTTTATTTACTACTACGTCTCCCAAGACTGGTATCAAAGCTAGGTCTATGCATAGAATCTATGCACGAGTAGAACACAAGGTGTTGTGGGCGTCGATTTTGTAAATTGTCTTGTTGTTACTAGTCTTATCTTGATTCGGCGGTATCGTGGGATGAAGCGGCCCGGACCAACTTTACACGTACGCTTACGTGAGACTGGTTCCACCGCCTGACATGCACTCGTTGCATAAGGTGGCTTGCGAGTGTCTGTCTCTCCCACTCTAGTCAGATCGGATTCGATGAAAAGGGTCCTTATGAAGGGTAAATAGAAATTGGCATATCATGTTGTGGTTTTTGCGTAGGTAAGAAACGTTCTTGCTAGAAACCTATAGCAGCCACGTACAAACTTGCAACAACAAATTAGAGGATGTCTAACTTGTTTTTGCAGCATACGTCATGTGATGTGATATGGCCAAACATTGTGATGTGATATATGTGATGTATGAGAATTATCATGTTCTTGTAATATGATTCACGACTTGCACGTCGATGAGTATGACAACCGGCAGGAGCCATAGGAGTTGTCTTAATTTATTGTATGACCTGCGTGTCAATCATAAATGCTATGTAATTACTTTACTTTATTGCTAATCATTAGCCATAGTAGTAGAAGTAATAGTTGGCGAGACAACTTCATGAAGACACGATGATGGAGATCATGATGATGGAGATCATGGTGTCGTGCCGGTGACAGTGATGATCATGGTGCCCTGAAGATGGAGATCAAAAGAGCAAGATGATATTGGCCATATCATGTCACTATATTGATTGCATGTGATGTTTATCATGTTTACATCTTATTTGCTTAGAACGACGGTAGCTAAATAAGATGATCTCTCACTAAAATTTCAATAAATGTGTTCACCCTAACTGTGCACCATTGCTAAGGTTCGTTGTTCCGAAGCACCACGTGATGATCGGGTGTGATAGGTTCTAACGTTCGCATACAACGGGTGTAAGCCAGATTTATACACTCAATACACTTAGATTGACTTAACGAGCCTAGCATGTACAGACATGTCCTCGGAACACGAAAGACCGAAAGGTCGAACATGAGTCATATAGAAGATACGATCAACATGGAGATGTTCACCATTGATGACTAGTCCGTCTCACGTGATGATCGGACACGGGCTAGTTGACGTGGATCATGTGTCACTTGGATGACTAGAGAGATGTCTATATAAGTGGGAGTTCATTAAATAATTTGATTATGTGACCTTAATTATCATGAACTTAGTCTAAAATTGTCTTTACAATCTATATTGTAGATCCAATGGCCAACGCTAATGTTGCCCTCAACTTCAACGCGTTCCTAGAGAAAACCAAGCTAAAAGATGATGGAAGCAACTATGCGGACTAGGTATGTGACTTTAGGATCATCCTCATAGCTTCCAAAAGATTATATGTCCTTGATGCACCGCTAGGTGACGCACCCATTTTCCCAGCGGCTCAGGACGTTATGAACGTCTCGCAGTCGCGCTGTGATGATTACTCCCTGGTTCAGTCCGGCATGCTTTATAGCTTAGAATCGGGGCTCCAAAAGTGTTTTGAGAAACACAGAGCATATGATATGTTCCAAGAGCTGAAATTCGTTTTCCATGCTCATTCCCGGGTCGAGAGATATGATGTCTCCGACAAGTTCTTCAGTTGTAAGATGGAGGAAAATAGTTCTGTCAGTGAGCACATACTCAAAATGTCTGGGTTGACAACCGCTTGTCTCAGCTGGGAGTTAATCTTCCGGATGACTCGGTTATTGACAGAATCCTCCAGTCACTCCCACCTAGCTACAAGAGCTTTGTGATGAACTACAACATACAGGGTATGGATAAGTCCATTCCTGAGTTATACTCGATGCTGAAATCAGCGGAGGTCGAGATCAAGAAGGAACATCAAGTATTTATGGTCAATAAGACCACTAGTTTCAAGAAAGGAAAGGGTAAGAAGAACTTCAAGAAGGATGGCAAAGCAGTTGCCGCGCCCGGTAAGCAAGTTGCCTGGAAGAAGAACAAGAATGGACCCAAGCCTAAGACAGAGTGCTTTTATTGCAAGGGTATCGGTCACTGGAAGCAGAACTGCCCCAAGTACTTAGCGGATAAGAAGGCCGGAAACGTTAAAGGTATATGTGATATACTTGTTATTGATGTGTACCTTACCAGCGCTTCTAGTAGCTCATGTGTATTTGATACCCGTGCAGTTGCTCACATTTGTAACTCCAAGCAGGAGCTGCGGAATAAGCGGAGACTGGCAAAGGACAAGGTGACGATGCGCGTCGGGAATGGTTACAAGGTCGATGTGATCGCCGTCGGCACACTACCTCTACATCTACCTTCGGTATTAGTTTTAAGTGTCAATAATTGTTATTTAGTACCAGTTTTGAGCATGAACATTGTATCTGGATCTCGTTTGATGCGAGATGGCTACTCATTTAAATCTGAGAATAATGGTCATTCTATTTATATGAGAGAAATGTTTTATGGTCATGCCCCGCTAGTCAATGGTTTATTTTTGATGAAACTCTAACATGATGTTACACATGTTCATAGTGTGAGTACCAAAAATTGTAAGGTTGATAACGATGGTCCCACTTACATGTGGCACTGCCGTCTTGGTCATATTGGTGTCAAACGCATGAAGAAACTCCATACTGATGGACTTTTGGAGTCTCTTGACTTTGAATCATTTGACACGTGCGAACCATGCCTCATGGGCAAGATGACCAAGACTCCGTTCTCCGGAACAATGGAGCGAGTGACTGACTTGTTGGAGATAATACATACCGATGTATGCGGTCCAATGAGCAATGAGGCTCGCGGTGGCTACCATTATGTTCTCACCCTCACTGATGACTTAACAGATATGGGTATGTCTACTTAATGAAACACAAGTCTGAAACCTTTGAAAGGTTCAAGGAATTTCAGAGTGAGGTAGAGAATCAACGTGACAGAAAAATAAAGTGCCTACGATCTGATCGTGGCGGAGAATATTTAAGTCACGAGTTTGGCACGCACCTAAGGAAATGTGGAATTGTTTCACAACTCACGCCGCCTGGCACACCTCATCAAAATGGTTTGTCTAAACATCGTGATCGCACTCTATTAGATATGGTGCGATCTATGATGTCTCTTACCGACTTACCGCTATCATTTTGGGGATACGCATTAGAGACTGCCGCATTCACTTTAAATAGGGCACCGTCTAAGTCCATTGAGAAGACAGTGTATGAATTATGGTTTGGAAACAAACCTAAGCTGTCATTTCTGAAAGTTTGGGGATGCGATGCTTATGTGAAGAAACTTCAACCTGAGAAGCTCAAACCCAAAGCGGAAAAGTGCGTCTTCATAGGATACACCAAAGAAACTGTTGGGTATACCTTCTACCTCAGTTCCGAAGGCAAAGTCTTTGTTGCCAAGAATGGATCCTTTCTAGAGAAAGAGTTTCTCTCGAAAGAAGTAAGTGGGTGGAAAATAGAACTTGGTGAGGTAATTGTACCTCCACTCGAACCGGAGAGTAGCAAAGTATAGGAAGTTGTTTCTGTGGAACCTGCACCGGCTGGAGAGGAAGTTAATGATGATGATCATGAAACTTCAGATCAAGTTGCTATTCGAAGGTCCACTAGGACGCGTTCCACACCAGAGTGGTACGGCAACCCTGTCTTGGAGATCATGTTGTTGGACAACGGTGAACCTTCGAACTATAAAGAAGCAATGGCGGTCCAAGATTCCAACAAATGGCTTGAGGCCATGAAATACGAGATAGGATCCATGTATGAGAACAAAGTATGGACTTTGGTGGACTTTTCTGATGATAAGCGAGCCATAGAAAATAAATGGATCTTTAAGAAGAAGACTGACGTGGATGGTAATGTGACCGTCTATAAGGCTCGGCTTGTCACTAAGGGTTATCGACAAGTTCAATGAGTTGACTACGATGAGACTTTCTCACCCATAGCGATGCTGAAGTCCGTTCGAATCATGTTAGCAATTGCCGCATTTTATGATTATGAGATCTGGAAAATGGACGTCAAAACGACATTCCTTAATGGCTTCCTTAAGGAAGAACTGTATATGATGCAACCGAAAGGTTTTGTCGATCCTAAAGATGCTAACAAGGTATGCAAGCTCCAGCGGTCCATCTATGGGCTGGTGCAAGCATCTCGAAGTTGGAACATTTGCTTTAATGAGGTGATTAAAGCGTTTGGGTTTATACATGTTTATGGAGAACCCTGTATTTACAAGAAAGTGAGTGGGAGATCTGTAGCATTTCTCATATTATATGTGGATGACATGTTGTTGATGGGAAATGATATAGAACTTTTGGAAAGCATAAAGGCCTACTTGAATAAGTGTTTTTCAATGAAGGACCTTGGAGAAGCTGCTTACATATTAGGCATCAAGATCTATAGAGATAGATCGAGACGCCTCATAGGTCTTTCACAAATCACATACCTTGACAAGATATTGAAGAAGTTCAATATGGATCAGTCCAAGAAGGGGTTCTTGCCTATGTTACAAGGTGTGAAATTGAGTACGACTTAATGCCCGACCACGGCAAAGGATAGAGAAGAGATGAGTGTCATCCCCTATGCTTTGGCCATAGGCTCTATTATGTATGCCATGCTGTGTACCAGACCTGATGTGAACCTTCCCATAAGTTTGGTAGGGAGGTACCAAAGTGATTCCGGAGCGGAACACTGGACAGTGGTCAAGAATATTCTGAAGTACCTGAAAAGGACCAAGGACATGTTTCTCATATATGGAGGTGCCGAAGAGCTCGTCGTAAAGGGTTACGCCGATGCTAGCTTCGACACAAATCCGGATGACTTGAAGTCACAAACCGGATATGTGTATATTTTGAACGGAGGGGCAGTTAGCTGGTGCAGCAGCAAGCAAAGCGTCGTGGCGGCATCTACATGTGAAGCGGAGTACATAGCTGCTTCGAAAGCAACAAAGGAAGGAGTCTGGATGAAGGAGTTCATCACCGACCTAGGAGTGATTCTCAATGCGTCGGGCCCGATGACTCTATTCTGTGACAAAACTGGAGCTATTGCCCTTTCCAAGGAGCCTAGGTTTCACAAGAAGACAAGACACATCAAACGCCGCTTCAACTCCATTCGTGATTACATTCAGGAAGGAGATATAGATATTTGTAAAGTACATACGAATCTGAATGTCGCAGATCCGTTGACTAAACCTCTCTCACGAGCAAAACATGATCAACACCAGAACTCTATGGGTTTCAATACATCACAATGTAACTAGATTATTGACTCTAGTGCAAGTGAGAGACTATTGGAAACATGCCCTAGAGGCAATAATAAAATGGTTATTATTTTATTTCCTTGTTCATGACAATTGTCTATTGTTCATGCTATAATTATATTAACCGAAAACCGTAATGCATTTGTGAATACATAGACCACAACATGTCCCTAGTGAGCCTCTAGTTGGCTAGCTCGTTGATCAAATAGATGGTCACGGTTTCATGACCATGGACATTATATGTCGTTGATAACGGGATCACATCATTAGGAGAATGATGTGATGGACAAGACCCAATCCTAAGCATAGCACAAGATCGTGTAGTTCGTCTGCTAAAGCTTTTCTAATGTCAAGTATCGTTTCCTTAGACCATGAGATTGTGCAACTCCCGGATACCGTAGGAAAACTTTGGGTGTGCCAAATGTCACAACATAACTGTGTGGCTATAAAGGTACACTACGGGTATCTCCGAAAGTGTCTGTTGGGTTGGCACGAATCGAGACTGGAATTTATCACTCCGTGTGACGGAGAGGTATCTCTGGGCTCACTCGGTAAGACATCATCATAATGACTCAGTATGACTAAGGAGTTAGCCACGGGATGATGTGTTACGGAACGAGTAAAGAGACTTGTCGGTAACGAGATTGAACAAGGTATGAGGATACCGGCGATCGAATCTCGGGCAAGTATCATACTGCTAGACAAAGGGAATTGTATACGAGATTGATTGAATCCCCGACATCGTGGTTCATCCGATGAGCTCATCATGGAGCATGTGGGAGCCAACATGGGTATCCAGATCCCTCTGTTAGTTATTGACCGAAGAGGTGTCTCGGTCATTTCTATGTGCCTCCCGAACCGGTAGGGTCTACACACTTAAGGTTCGATGATGCTAGCGTTATAGGGAAATAGTATACGTGGTTACTGAAGGTTGTTCGGAGTCACAGATGAGATCCCGGATGCCACGAGGAGTTCCGAAATGGTCCGGAGGTAAAGATCCATATATAGGAAGTGAGGTTTTGGTCACCGGAAGTGTTTCGGGCATCACTGGTAACGTACCGGGACCACCGGAAGGGTTCCGGGGGTCCATCGTGTGGGGCCACCGGCACCAGAGGGCTGCATGGGCCGCAGGTGGGAGGGAACCAGTCCCTAGGTGGGCTGGTGCGCCCCCCACAAGGTCCCAAGGAGCATCACAAGGTGGGAGGGGGGCAAACCCTAGGGGCAGACGGGCCCTAGGCCCACCTAGGGCGCCGCCCCTCCCTCTCCCTCTGCGGCCGCCGCACCAGGGGCCATCTAGGGCTGCCGCTGACCCCTAGGGTGGGAACCCTAGGGGCTGTGCACTCCCTCCTCCTCCTCCAATATATAGTGGGCTTTGGGGGGCTGCCATACACACGAGTTCCTCTCTCTCTCGGCGCAGCCCTACCCCTCCTCCTCCTCGTCCTCCGTAGTGCTTGGCGAAGCCCTGCCAGAGTACCACGCAGCTCCACCGTCACCACACCGTCGTGATGCGAAAGATCTCCCTCAACCTCTCCTTCCTCCTTGCTGGATCAAGGCGTAGGAGACATAACCAGGCTACACGTGTGTTGAACGCGGAGGCATCGTTGTTCGGCGCTTAGATCGGAATCCACCGCGATCTAAATCGCTGCGAGTACGACTGCACCAACCTCGTTCTAGTAATGCTTCCGCTTTGCGATCTTCAAAGGTATGAAGATGCACTCCCCCTTTGCTCGTTGCTGGTTTCTCCATAGATAGATCTTGATGACACATAGGAAATTTTTTGATTTACTACTACGTCTCCCAATAGTTGAAACATATGGAGTGTTTCCCCTCTCTATCTAGTTGTGGTGAATTGAGCTTTCCCTTTGAAGTTTACTTATCGTATTGAGTCTTTAAGGATTTGAGAACACTTGATGTACGTCTTGCGATGGGATATCTGTGGTGACAATGGGATGTTCTATTGATACACTTGATGTATGTTTTGGTGATCAACTTGCGGGTTCCGTGACCTTGGGAATCTATGCATAGGGGTTGGCACACGTTCTTATCTTGACGTTCCGGTAGAAACTTTGGGGCACTCCTTGAAGTTCTTTGTGTTGGATTGAACATAATGAATCTGAAATTATGTGATGCATATCGTATAATCAAGCCCACGGGTACTTCTGGTGACAATGGAGTATCTAGGTGACATTAGGGTTTTGGTTGATGTGTGTGTTAAGGTGTTTTCGTACCCTACAATAATTTCTTCGTTAGTTCTCCACTATTTGTGACTTTGGAGTGAACTCTTTGTCCCACGAGAGGTATTTACATATGATTCAACTATGTCAATAATGTTGAGAGAAATTGCACTAGTGAAAGTATGGACCCTAGGCCTTGTTTCCAAGCATTCATACAACGTTTTGCTCACCGTTTACTATGTGTTACCTTGATGTTTTTATATTTTCAGATTACAAAAACCTATATCTACCATCCATATTGCACTTGTATCACCATCTCTTCACCAAACTAGTGCACCTATACAACTTACCATTGTATTGGGTGTGTTGGAGACACAAGAGACTCTTTGCTATTTGATTGCAGGGCTGTTTGAGAGAGACCATCTTCATCCTACACCTTAGGTCATCCACTTGAGGGAAAATTGCCGCTGTCCTACAAAACTCTGTGCTTGAAGGCCCAACATGAGTATACAAGAAGAAGGTTGTGTAGTAGACATCAATCAACATGCATCATTTCCAATAAGTTACTTACCAGCTCCATCATACCGGAAAACGGGGTCTCAATCATCTTGCCTAAGAGGCATGGTACGCATGTCTCTATTGATTCGAAATCGAGTGAGTCCAAAGATCCATCAGCATGGAGTTTCTTCATGCGCTTTACACCATTATGACCTTTAGCGGCAGTGCCACAAGTATGTGGAACTATCATTATTAACTTTGCATCTTTTGGAATCAATGTTCTGAACATGTGTATTACTACGATCGATATTTCAATAAACCATTCTCATTGGGTGCATGACCATTGAAGGTATTATTCATGTAAACAGAATAACCATTATTCTCTAACTTAAATGAATAACCGTATTGCAATAAACACAATCTAATCACGTTCATGCTCATTGTAAACACCAAATAACCTTTATTTAGGTTCATCACTAATCCCTAAGGTAGAGAGAGCATGCAATGGTGATCACATCAACCTTGGAAACACTTCCAACACTCATCGTCACCTCACCCTTAGCTAGCCTCCGTTTATTCTGTAGCTTTTATTTCGAGTTACTAACATTTAGCAACTGAACCGGTATCTAATACCCAGGTGCTACTAGGACTAATAGCAAGGTACACATCAATAACACGTATATCAAATTTACTTCTGTTGACGTTGCCAGCCTTCTTATCTACCAAGTATCTAGGGTTGTTCCGCTTCAGCGACCGTTCTCCTCATAATAAAAGCACTTAGTCTTGGGTTTGGGTTCAACCTTGGGTTTCTTCACTAGAGCGGCAACTGGCTTGCCATTCCTGAATTTTTCCCCTTCTCTCCCTTGTCCTTCTTGAAATTAGTGGTTTTACTTAACCATCAACACCTGATGCTCCTTCTTGATTTCTACCTTCGCGGTGTCAAACAACGCGAACAGCTCAGGGATCATCTTATCCATCCCTGGTATGTTATAGTTCATCATGAAGCTCCAGTAGCTTGGTGGCAGTGACTTGGAGAACTATATTAATCACTATCTTATCAGGAAGATTAACTCCCACTTGATTCAAGTGATTATAGCACCCAGACAATCTGAGCACATGCTCACTGATTGAGCTATTCTCCTTCATATTGCAGGCAAAGAATCTTGTTGGAGGTCTCACACCTCTCAACACAGGCACGAGCCTGAAATCTCAATTCCAGCTCTTGGAACATCTCATATGCTCCATGACGTTCAAAACGTCTTTGGAGCCTTAATTCTAAGCCGTAATGCATGACGCATTGAACTATCAAGTAGTCATCACAATGTGCCCATCGGATGTTCACAACATCCACATACGACGCTAGAGGGGGTGGTGCACTGAGCTGTGCATCAAGGACATAAGCCTTCTGTGCAGTAACTTAGGACAATCCTCTGATCACGGACCTAGTACGCATAATTGTTACCATTATCTTTCAACTCTATTTTCTCTAGGAACGTATTAAAAACACAGGGGAGCTATAGCGCGAGCTATCGATCTACAACATAACTTTGCAAAGACAACTTTAGACTATGTTCATGACAAATGAGTTCAATTAATCATATTACTTAAGAACTCCCACTCAAATTTACATCCCTCTGGTCATTCCAGTGATACATGATCCAAATTCCCCAACTCAAGTCCGGTCATCACATGAGTTGAGGTGGTTTCAATGGTGAACATCATCATGTTGATCATATCTACTATATGACTCATGTTCGACCTTTCGGTCTCTTCTGTTCTGAGGTCATGTCTGTACATGCTAGGCTCGTCAAGTTTAACCCGAGTGTTCTGCACCTGCAACACTGGCTTGCACCCGTTGTATGTGAACGTAGAGTCTATCACACCCGATCATCACGTGGTGTCTCGACAAGATGAACTTTCGCAATGGCGCACACTTAGGGAGAACACAATTTATCTTGAAATTTAAGTGAGGGGTCACCTTATAATGCTACCATCGTCCTAAGAAAAACAAGGTGCATAAAAGGATTAACATCACATGCAAATCATAAGTGACATGATATGGCCATGATCTTGTGCTTTTGATCTCCATCCTTAAAGCACCGGCATGATCTCCGTCATCACCGACATGACACCATGATCTCCATCATCTTAATCTCCATCAACGTGTCACCATCGGGGTTGTCGCGCTCACCATGATTCTACTACTATTGCTACCACTTAGCGATAAAGTAAAGCATTACATAGCGCTTAATGATTGACACGCAGGTCATACAATAATTAAAGACAACCCTATGGCTCATGTTGGTTGCCGTACTCATCGACATGCAAGTCATGATATTCTATACAAAACATGATCATCTCATACATCACATATATCTCATCATGTAATTTGTAATATCACATCACAACATACCCTGCAAAAACAAGTTAGACGGTCTCTAATTGTTGTTGCATGTTTTACGTGGCTACTATGGGTATCTAGCAAGAACAATGCTCACCTACGCAAAAACCACAACGGTGATACACAAATTGCTATTCAACCTTCTCAAGGACCGCCTTTGTCGAATCCGATCCAACTAGAGTAGGAGAGGCAGACACCTGCCGGCCATCTTTATGCAACAAAGTCACATGTCATTCAATGGAACCGGTCTCTCATAAACGTACGAGTAAGGTTGGTCCGGGACGCATCATCCCACAATACCGCTGAATCGAAAAACGACCAAGGGACGAACCAATGTGAGCATCAACGCCCACAAATGCCTCTGTACTCTACTCGAGATCTCATCTACACATAGACCTAGCTCTGATACCACTGTTGGGAACGTTGCGTGGGAAACAAAAATTTCCTACGCACACGCAAGATCTATCCATGGTTATGAGCATCTACGAGAGGGAGAGTGGATCTACATACCCTTGTAGATCGCTAAGCAGGAAGCGTTAAGAAACGAGGTTGATGTAGTCGAACGTCTTCGTGATCCAAATCACAAGCTGTCCCACGATCCCATCATGATCCATCCCGCTATCCAATCATGATCCGTCCCGCGATCCAATCACGGTCCTTCCGATCTAGCGCCGAACGGACGACACCTCCGCGTTTAGCACACGTACAGCTCGATGACGATCTCCACCTCCTTGATCCAGCAAGTGAGGGTGGAGAGGTAGATGAGTTCTCCGGCAGCAGAACAGCGTGGTGGCGGTGGTGGTGGAGCTGATCCGGTAGAGCTTTGCTAAGCTACGCCGAACAGATCTAGAGGAGAAGCAATCTAGAGGAAGGGAGGGCAGCACGCGGCTTTCTCAGGTGGGTTGCCCTCTCTCTCACTCCACTATATATAGGAGGAGAGGAGGAGGTGGGGCGCCCTAGGGTTCCCAACCCTAGGGTGGCCTGCGGCCAAGGAGGTGGGGCGGCGGCCAGGGTGGCTTGGCCACCAAGTTTGGTGGCTAGCCCACCCTTTTGGCCCAACACTAAGCTCTAGCCGCATGGGCCTTGAGGTGGGAGGTGCGTCCAGCCCACCAGGGGATGGTCCGTACCCTCTCACAGCCCATGGGGCCCTTCGGAGTAGATGGGCCCACCTGGTGGACCCCCCAGAACATTTCGGCACTCCGTCACACCACTCGCAGGTCACGAAACTTTTCCGCAACTCAAACACCAACTTCCTATATATCAATATTCACCCCCATACCATTCCGGAGCTCCTCGTGACATCCGGGGTCTCATTTGGGACTATAAACAACCTTCGATCACCAACATACATAACTCAACTATTCTGAAACGTCACCGAACCTTAAGTGTGCAGACCCTGCGGGTTCGAGAACTGTGTAGACATGACCAAGACACCTCTACATTCAATAACCAATAGCGGGACCTGGATTCCCATATTTGTTCCTACATATTCTATGAAGATCTTTATCGGTTGAACCTTTATGTCAAGGATTCAGTTAATCCCGTATGATGTTCCCTTTGTTCTTCGGTATGTTACTTGCCCGAGATTCGATCGTAGGTATCTCTATACCTAGTTCAATCTCGTTGTCGGCAGGTCTCTTTACTTGTTCCGTAATACAAGATTCCATGGCTAACTCTTTAGTCACTTTGCTTGCAAGTCTCATTATGATGTTGTATTACCGAGTGGGTCGTGAGATACCTCTCCGTCACATGGAGTAACAAATCCCAATCTTGATCCATGCCCACTCAACAAACACCCTCAGAGATACCTGTAGAGCACATTTATAGTCACACAGTTATGTTGCAACATTTGATACACACAAGGTATTCCTCTGGTGTTAGTGAGTTGCATGATGTCATGGTCATAGGAACAGATATTTGACATGCAGAAAACTATAGCAATAAACTGACACGATCATATGCTACGTTTATAGTTTGGGTCTTGTCCATCACATCATTCTCGTAATGATGTGATACCATTATCAAATGAAATCTCATGTCCATGGCCAGTAAACCTTGACCATCTTTGATCAACGAGCTAGTCTATTAGAGGCATACTAGGGACACAATGTTGTCTATATACCCATACATATATTTAGTTTCCAATCAATACAATTATATCATGGATAATAAACGATTATCATGAACAAGTAAATATAATAATAACACATTTATTATTTCCTCTAGGGCATATTTCCAACAACCACAAGCAAGGAAGCTTCCAGAGGAACCTCTAACCGCCTAGGAGACCAAGCTCCAAGAGTAACAAATTAGTGGTGAACAAACGTTGTGGGGAACACGAATTTGGTTTGGTCAAAGTGTAGATCGGGTCTTTCTCTCCCAATCCCCAAAGTACCAACAAGTTTTGGTGGAGGGATTGAGAGTATTGAACAAAATGAGGTGTAGCAATGGTGGATCTCAACAAGACATTAGGGTTTGGTATGGAGGAGGAAGAAGGGGTCCTTTTATAGTGTTCTTGGCAGGAACGGGAAATCTGACCATTGCACCCTGTGCGCATGGGCTAAGTCAGCCCCATGCACACGGGGTACTCAGGGAGATTCAGGGTACCCCGTGCACACTGGGGTCAAAAGACCACATGCGCATGGGGTACTCGGGGTGTTTCGAGGTACCCCATGTGCACGGGGGTCTGACCCTGTGCTCACGGGATTTCCAGAAATTCACTGAAACCATGTTGAGTACCTAGGCACAACACTTAAAAAGGTAATGAGGAAGGTGGAAGTGGTGGGAAGGCTAATGAATTTTTCTTGGAGGTATTCCCACACAACACCATCCACGATGACCCCTCTTAATAGTGCGGTATTCCCTACGACTCAAATTGAACCGAAACAAAAACCTTCGAGTCACCAGACAAACCATGCCTTTGATCTTTTTGAATTGGGGGGGTCACACACCTCCATACAGAACTCCATGGAACAAATCACCTGAGATAAACTAGCAGCTGATATTATATCCTCTAACCATATTGCCATCACACCAAAACACTCTTTAGTGCTAGTTGCACTTTGAAATCTACTAGTCTTCATCGAGCCAGCGCATTCAGAAAAGGTGGTCCAACTTGAGGAGCTAAAGATCTTCATCATCCAGCTCAAGCGGATTATGCGCAAGGCAAAGGTTTTCTCTTGATAGGTTTTCTATTTTACCGGTCTCGTGGTGGTAGTTGGGATACTGGGTTATAGGATCGATTGTCGTACTATCAAGGGGGGGCTCTCAAGTAAGTAGCTTGATCGTGCCGATCATAAAGATCTCAAACCATTGCATCCTTTCATCATATTTCTTTGTTATTATTTGACTCTTCTCTTTAGAGTTTGTGTTTATCTTCTTGTCAAACTCAAGCAAATTGAAAACAGATTTGTACGCATCATCTTTGTGTTTTCGGTGTTGGAGATTTTGCTGGATAATATTTTGGAAGGCCATCTTCCTTATCCTAGTGGCATTTATTCTCCATTCCTTGTTCTTCATATAATCATCCGATGTTGGATATATCTTGTCATCCTCTATCCAACAAGCTTGAGTTTGCTCAATTCGGAGCTCGTATGCGAAAGTTATGGCAGTTCAGGTTTTACTGTATCCATCTGTTTTGCTTGGGCTTGTTTGTAGCACTCCCCCAGTAGTATCGCTTATAAGCGGCACTTCCGTTGTCTAGTACCGCGTGTACTATCGCTGCTTCTAGGGACTCGGCTTTTCATGTCGGGTTTGCACGACAGTGAAACAGTAGTACAAGCGGTAGTATCGCCCGCCCACTATCACTCTACTTTCGCTTATCCAGTTGCTTGTGTATTTGTCGCGCTCTCGGCGATTGTAGGGAGGCAGTGGGTGCATGGTACTACAACATATAAGAGGTAGTACCGCTCACAATAGGCGGTAGTACCGCTGTTGCGGTACCGCCACACTCCACTTGTGTGCCCTATCTCCCTAGGGCCCTGAGCTACAAGTCTAGCGGTAGTACCGCTAGGCGAGCGGTAATACTACTCTGGCGACACTACCGCCTCGTGGCTCCTCGCTATTGCACTACTTTGTGGGTACTACCATATGAGTGGTAGTACCGCTCTCCTGAGTGGTAGTACCGCTTATGTGCAAGTTGTTGGCATAACGGTTGGATTTGGAAGGCCTATTTAAGGGGGTCTTCTTTCCCAATGGTTACTATTGTTTTGGCTCGTGTTTGCCCCCCACCCCCCGTTGTTGACCTTCTTTGAGCTTACTATTTCTCAATTCCTCCAATGATTCTTGCTAGTTCTTGAGGGGAAAAAATGAGGATATCTAGATCCACATTTCCACCAATCACTTTCTCCTCTATGTGAGGGGAACCCCTTGGATCTAGATCTTGCATTTCTTTGTGAGCTCCTTGTTCCCTATCATATTACTCCATATCTTTTGTTGTTGTGATGGGATTTGGGAGTGAGGGACTTTACCGCTTCATGTTTTTTGACATTGCATTAGTTGCATCGGTTGGACTTCTCCACGGTGATACATGGAAGTGAAGTTTGAGAAACTTATTACTTTTGGGGGTTTGGGCACCCTAGAGCTTGTGCCTGTTGGGTGCTTTGGCACCCTAGACGGTTGGTGGTGTCTCGGAGCTCCATCATTATGGTGTAAAGCTCCGGGCAAGCGGCAGGGTCTCCAATTAGGTTATGGAGATTGCACCGAGCAATTTATATGGGTTATGGTGACCGCCCCCAAGGGTTGCCATTTGTACGGGTTCGGTGACCGCCCTCAACGGTCCCTTAGTGAAATCACGACATCTTGCATTGTGCAAGGGCGTGAGGAGATTATGGTGGCATTAGTGGCTTCTTGGAGAACATTATGCCTCCACACCGCTTCAAACAGAGATTCGCATTCGCAAGGGTGTGAACTTCGAGATACATCATCGTCTCCGCGTGCCTCAGTTATCGCTTACCTGAAACCTTTACTTATGCAAATAATTTTATGATATCCATATTGTTTCATATTGAGTTATTTACTCAAAACCACCACACTTGGGGCTAGGGTAATAACTTGGTACCACATTTATGCCAGGACACAAAAAACCACCAACTTTGTGCCTAACCAGTAACGCAGAGCACTGATGCTCGGATTTGCTCGTGAAAATAGCAAACCTCACAGGTAGGCCCTACCTGTCGGGCTAACATGGAAAAGACCAAAAAGTTTGACTGACCGATGTGGCAAGTAAGACGCGGGTCCCACCTCTCAATGAGTAAACATTCATCTTCTTTGCATCCCTATTTCTATGGGGCATTTCATCAAACAGCTTCTAGGCGGCCATCGGGGAGCTGCTCTTTCTTGCGGGCATGGGGATCATCTTGACATGGCAGGAGCACGGGGCAGAGAGCAGTGACCAAGGGAGGCCCCTCGGATGCGAAGCCAGCGGCTTGTCGGGCGTTAGGCTGCCGGCGAGGACGGCTCGTCGGGCAGCCGGGCATACCCTCCACCATGTGCGTGCTAGCACAGGCGCGACCAGGGCTCTTTGCGTAGCAGTTCCAGCATGCCGCAATGTCGCCAACCGCCGTGATCACCGCACTGGCTGGTCCCTGGTTAGCGCGTGGACGATAGCCCCCGGCTATGGAGCGGCGCTCTCGCCGAGCTCAGCGCATGGCGGAGAGAGGAGCTACGGGAATCCATGGATGCTCCACGCCTCCCCGCTGGTGCTCCATAGATAGGTACACGAGCTACCACTGCTCACCCTCCACCGGAGGGCGCTGATTCGCCACGCTCTAGGCAGAGCCCCATGGCTGGGATTCGACGAGGATCCGCCTAGCCGCATCACCGTTGCCGCCATGGAGCTTCAACGACCGAAGCGCGACCACCACGGAGCTTCAGCGACCGAAGCGCTGCAACCACGGAGCTTCAATGACCGGAGTGCCACAACAGAGCTTCAGCTATCAGAGCGCATGTTAGATATAATTTTGATGTCTTGTGTATCTGCATGTTTACTTTTGTATTTGCATATAGTAGTGTGTCTGTGCAGAGATACGTGCGAGGTTCAGTTGGAAGAGCATGCATGGAGAGACTCCAACGTGCAGTGAGAAGCTGCTGCATGCAAAGATCTGAAGCTAACGGGATGCACAAGTTATCTAGAAAGTTGTTATGCATGCATGTGTTAGTCATGAGAATAGGTCGTGGCTTAGTTGGTTAGTGGAGCAGGTCATGTGCACAAGAGTCGAACAGGTTGTGGCCTGGCCACGTGTGCGAGCTAGCTACTTAAAGCATTGTAATCCATTTTGTTTGAGGAAGAGAATAGAGAGAAGAAAAGTTGTGAGCTGTGTGAGACAGCACGGCACCAAATATCTTGTGTTCTTGTGTGTTGTGTGAAACAACCAAGAGATAAGAGGTGAGCTGAGAGAGTTAGCCCCAACATTTGGTATTAGAGCTAGGTGATGACGAAGACGATGTCGCGTGATTCTTCAGCGAGTGGAGCGCTGGTGCCGAGCGACTCAGCGGCGATGGGGTGGCCGCGACACGGGCGATGACGGCGGCAGCGGGAAAGCCTCCATTCCCGCTGCTAACAAGGACGAACTACGTGGCATGGGCGATGAGGATGAAGTACCTCTTGAGAGCCAACGGCGCATGGTCTGTCGTTGATTGCGAGGGATCGTCCATGGAGGTCGACAAGGGCAGGGAGGAGATGGCCATGACGATCATCTCCCAGTCGATCGACAACACGACGCTGTTACGCGTAGCGGAGAAGGAGAACGCCACCGATGTGTGGGCGGCGCTATGCTCCATGCACGTTGGCGTCGAGCGCGTCCGGGAGGCGAGGACTCAGTCCTTGTGCTCGGAGTTTGATGGCCTCAAGATGGGTGATGCGGAGTCTGTGGATGATTTCGCGGCAAGATTCACGACGCTCGTGGGATGCATCCGTGAGCTTGGTGATCCGCTCGAGGAGAAGTATGTCGTGAAGAAGCTGCTGTGAGCCATCTCCAACAAGTTCATCCACATTGCGTCATCAATTGTGTTGTTCGGCGACACCAACAAGATGGCCATGGAGGAGGCCATTGGTTCACTCAAGGGCATGAGGAACTCGTCAAGGGGCGGGAGATGGGACGTGAAGAAGAGCAACTCCTCATGGTTAGAGGGCATGATTCATTGCGAGGACGTGGATGCGGTCGTGGCCGCGGACATGGCCGTGGTGGAAGGCACAAAGATAAGAGCGAGGTACCGTGTTATAACTGTGATGACTTTGGTCACTTTGCTTGGGAGTGTTTGGAGAAGAAGAATGAGAATGAGGAGAACGCGTTGTTGGCCGGCTATGGCAGCGACGGACCAGCCCTTCTTTGAAGTTTCTGCATGAAGAATGGACATCAAGAATAGAAGGTCCAATGTTACATATAATCTTGATGTCTTGTGTATCTGCATGTTTACTTTTGTATTTGCATATAGTAGTGTGTCTGTGCACAGATACGTGCGAGCGTACACCGCTGGTTCAGTTGGAAGGGCATGCATGGAGAGACTCCAACGTGCAGTGAGAAGCTGCTCCATGCAAAGATCTAAAGCTAACGGGATGCACAAGTTATCTAGAAAGTTTTTATGCATGCATGTGTTAGTTGTTGGAAATATGCCCTAGAGGCAATAATAAAATGGTTATTATTGTATTTCCTTGTTCATGATAATTGTCTATTGTTCATGCTATAATTGTGTTAACCGGAAACCATAATACATGTGTGAATACATAGACCACAACATGTCCCTAGTGAGCCTCTAGTTGGCTAGCTCGTTGATCAATAGATGGTCATGGTTTCATGACCATGGACATTGGATGTCATTGATAACGGGATCACATCATTAGGAGAATGATGTGATGGACAAGACCCAATCCTAAGCATAGCACAAGATCGTGCAGTTCGTCTGCTTAAGCTTTTCAATGTCAAGTATCGTTTCCTTAGACCATGAGATTGTGCAACTCCCAGATACCGTAGGAATGCTTTGGGTGTGCCAAACGTCACAACGTAACTGGGTGGCTATAAAGGTGCACTACGGGTATTTCCGAAAGTGTCTGTTGGGTTGGCACGAATCGAGACTGGGATTTGTCACTCCATGTGACGGAGAGGTATCTCTGGGCCCACTCGGTAAGACGTCATCATAATGAGCTCAATGTGACTAAGGAGATAGCCACGATATGATGTATTACGGAACGAGTAAAGAGGCTTGCCGGTAACGAGATTGAACAAGGTATAGGGATACCGACGATCGAATCTCGGGCAAGTAACATACCGGTAGACAAAGGGAATTGTATACGGGGTTGATTGAATCCCCGATATCGTGGTTCATCCGATGAGATCATCGTGGAGCATGTGGGAGCCAACATGGGTATCCAGATGCCGCTGTTGGTTATTAACCTAAGAGGTGTCTCGGTCATGTCTACGTGTCTCCCGAACCCGTAGGGTCTGCACACTTAAGGTTCGATGACGCTAGGGTTATAGGGAAATGGTATACGTGATTACCGA
The DNA here is from genome assembly GCA_022496015.1 of Hordeum marinum. Taxonomy (NCBI): domain Eukaryota; kingdom Viridiplantae; phylum Streptophyta; class Magnoliopsida; order Poales; family Poaceae; genus Hordeum; species Hordeum marinum. Next base: position 376,616,413 of record CM039678.1, on the reverse strand, counting down.
AGGTTGTTCGGAGTCTCGGATGAGATCCCGGACATCACGAGGAGCTACGTCATGGTCCGGAGGTAAAGATTGATATAAAGGAAGTCCTGTTTTGGTCACCGGAAAGTTTTCGGGCTCATCGGTAGTGTGACGGGAGTGTCGGGAGGGTGCCGGAGGACGCCCGGGAGGGGTGTGACGACCAAAGGACTTCGTGGGCCCTTAGAGGAGGTGTACCAGCCCTTATTGGGCTGGCCAAGACCTTCCGGAAGGGCCCATGCGGCTAGGGATAAGAGATCAGGCTAAAAAGGATTCAAAAGGAAGAGATCCACCTCCCTTGTGGGAGGTGGACTCCTCCCTAGGTTCGGCCGAATCTCTCCTCCTTGGAGGAGGGGCCAAGGCAGCCCTCCCTCTCCCTCATCCTATATATACCCAAGGTTTTGGGCTGATTTGAGACACGACTTCTCTCTCTCTCGGCGCAGCCCTACCCTTCCTCTTCCTCGTTCTCCGTAGCGCTTGGCGAAGCCCTGCCGGAGTCCACGTAGCTCCACCGTCACCACGTCGTCGTGCTGCCGGAGCTTTCCCTCAACCTCTCCTTCCTCCTTGCTGGATCAAGGCGTAGGAGACGTCATCGGGTTGCACGTGTGTTGAAAGCGGAGGCGCCGTTGTTCGGCGCTTAGATCGGAGTCCACCGCGATCTGAATCACTACAAGTACGACTCCACCAACCGCGTTCTTGTAACGCTTCCGCTTAGTGATCTTCAATGGTATGAAGATGCAATCTCTCCCCACACGTTGCTGGTTTCTTCATAGATAGATCTTGGTGACACGTAGGAAATTTTTGATTTACTACTACGTCTCCCAACATTAGTACCATGAGAATAGGTCGTGGCTTAGTTGGTTAGTGGAGCAAGTCGTGTGCACAAGAGCCGGACAGGTTGTGGTCTGGCCGCGTGTGCGAGCTAGCTACTTAAAGCGTTGTAATCCAGTTTGTTTGAGGAAGAGAATAGAGAGAAGAAAAGTTGTGAGCTGTGTGAGACATCATGGCACCAAATATCTTGTGTTCTTGTGTGTGTTGTGTGAAACAACCAAGAGAGAGGAGGTGAGCTGAGAGAGTTAGGGCCGGTTCTTTTGAGCCCTTCTGTGGAAATAAGCTCCTGTGAAAATAAGCTCCAAATAAGCTTCTGTGAAAATAAGCTCCAGATAATAAGCTAGCCAGTTCTTTTCGGTGCCTTTTTTCAGCTTATATATGGTATGATTAGTGAAAAGTTGGGCTCGGTGGTGGGACGAGGGGTTGGGCTCGGTGGTGGGACGAGGGGTTGGGATCGGTGGTGGGACGAGGGGTTGGGCTCGATTCTAAGTGAGCTTCTGCGCGAAGCTGCTCACCCCCAGCTTTTTTCCATTGCAAAGGGGACTCCGGTGGAAATAAGCTAAGCTAGCTTATCAAAAACGAGTTCTTTTGGGCTTCTAGCTTATTTGACAATAAGCTGAAATAAGCTGGAAAAGAACTGGCCCTTAGCCCTAACAGTGTTGCCGCCATGCACCTGCCCTCCTTTTCCTCTTCCGGTCAAGTGGGGTGGGCCACACAGACGACTCCTCGTCCGGCCAAGCGTGGGGGAAGTGGTGGTGGCCTACACCGCTCCTAGCCGCTGCCGGCGAGCACCTCTCCACCACCGGAGCTTCCTCTCGTGCACCCGGTAGTCCTGTGCGTGACTGATTGGAGAGATGGGGAGGAAGAAGGTAATGGATGGATGACAGGTGGGACCCAGATCCAACTCAGCAAAATTTCCACATAGGCATGCCATGTCAACCTTACAGGTGGGCCCAACTGGTCAGATTTCTTGTTTTCGTGAGGTTATCCGACTCTCAGTGCTCCGCGTTACGTATTAGGCGCAATTCTAGTGGTTTTTTGTGCCCTGCCTCAAATTTGGTACCAAGTTGTTATCCTAGCCTCAAGTGTGGTGGTTTTCAGTAAATAACTCTTTCATATTATATATTTTGCTATCACTTAGTTGTTTACCTTACTTAGCATAAGTTGTTGGTGCATATAGACGAGCCTAATTGTTTTAGTTTTATGTTTGACAAATTAAACACTTGTTCGCATTTATTCAAACCTATGTCGTAATTATTTTAAAACACATATTCACCCTCCTCTAAGTGATATCAACATCTTCTCAATCACCAAGTGTCGCCAATCTTTAACCGAGTTAAAGTTGAGTTAAAGTTGTTCCAACCACAATGGATTTTCAAAATCAACCACAACACTATCATCTCCGGTGAACACATATGGAAATTTTTCACTCTCTAGATGGTTCTGAACGATTTCCACCTTGATGAACACCTTGCTGATGATATTGTTTGGAAGCACTCAAATGATGGGATCTACACAGCCGCTACCGCTTATAAGGCTCAATTCCTTGGGCTTAACTCTTCCACCCATGGAACGCATGGTTTGGAAGGCTTGGGCTCCTCCGAAGGTCAATTTTTTTTGCGTGGTTGGCCATCCAAGATAGGAGTTGGACCGACGATCGCCTGGAAAGGCGGGGTTGGACAAATTGCGGCCTCTGTCTGCTTTGGAAGAGGAAACAAGAGACGGAAGCGCACCTATTCTTCAAGTGCCGCTACACACTTAGGCTTTGGAGATCTATCATTGTCAAGCTCGGTCTTACGCACATGGACACCTCTGATTGGCATCTTGATGACTTCGTCCATATTTGGTGGGATAAGCAGACCGGCGATAAGGTCCCTAATCGGAGTGTTATGTCCTCTCTCACCATGCTGGTCTCTTGGACCATTTGGAATGAGAGGAATGCTCGGGTGTTTCGTCACAAGTGCACGCCGCCGAATATCCTTCTTAACATCATCTTGGAGAAGGCAAAGCTTTGGGTTACCGCGGGTGCCAAAAGAGTAGGGTTTATTATTCTGCATGAGTAATTATCATGCCGAGCATGTGGCTGTGGTTGTAAAACTCTAAACTGTTATACTTTCTTATTTAATTGATGAGACAAATCTTTTGCCTCCGTTTTGATATTTTTGTTCCAATCGTCAGTGTTCATGTGCCGCAGCCCCATCCATCTTCTAACCACGTCCCAAATGCGTCTTATGCATCAAAATATGCGCCGCCGTCTACGGCTCAGCCGGCCAATCTCTCCAGTGAAATTGATCCACGGTCTAAACTCGATCTTAAGTGATGAGCGCCACGCAAAGAATTTATGCTTTGCTGGCGCCCAAATGACCGTATGTTTCATGAGCGAGTTGATGTTGTTCACAAACTGATTCGCACGACAAGCAAACTGATAGTAGCTCCAACTTTCTTTTACCTCTCGAAAAGAAGGCTAGACACTGATCAGATCGTGACGCACACATCCAATTTTATTAATTATTAAGCAGAGTATAAAACCAAGGTAACCACAGGCGAACCATATGCCGGGGGTTTAACCTCCTTTTCAAAAAAATAAAAAAAATAAACCACAGGCGAACCATTACAAGATATGAAAATAACACCTACGAGTAAATCAACATTTTCCACAACAACGCCTTCAGAAGGTATGAATGTCCTTGTGCCACTGTCGCCACGTCCGACCGGGGTCGGGCTGAACTAGCTGCAGCTGGCGAGTACAAACACAGTCTTATCTGACAGTCCGTGTACTGTACATTGTTATATCGCTAACCAAAAATGCAGCCCCTTGTACAGAAAAAAAAAACCCGACGAAAAGCACCTTCTTAGTCCCGTACAACGTTGAAGGAGAACTTGGAGAGCAGACTCGGAATTCCAGATATGATTGGGCCATACACCTGTATAAATTACAACTTTTTTTATCACATAAAGATGACAAGAACAGCTCAGTTTATTTTGACGACCGACGAAGCATCCAACAAACCTGAGCATTGTCATGAATCTGGGAGAGAGGCACGGCTAGAAGCTTGAGGTTCCTCGGCACGACGAACTGGCGAGCCATGGGCAGCCTAACCAGGAACAGCTTTACGCATTCCTTTACAGATATTACAAGATTCACTCTCCACGGTTAGATTTACAGTTAAGGACGAGGACCAGAGGATTGATCACAGACAAGATACTCTGTTGGAATTGCTTGCCTTGGGTGCACGAGTGCTTGGAGGCGGATATGGAACTGGCCTGGCATGGAATTCGGATCTCCACCACATGCCAATGCACTCGCCAATCTGTAAGGTGCAAATGACGATAATTATTTTCAAGCGCGATGCTCAGCGTCTACCGTCTCTAGTCCACTAAACGTCGTTAAGAAAAAAGAAATCTTCCTGCACTGCCACTGCCGGTTGGCTCAATGGTTACCTGCCAGTGGTGGTCGCCGTTCCGATCGGCAGCCGCTAGCTTGCTGGAGAGCTTCCGTTTCAGGCCTTGGACATCTGAAGCATGGTTAAAAGGATGACCGTTACCCCAAAACGCATGACCGTTGTGCCTCGCGAGAGCATGCCATGCATATTTTGTTTACTTGATTCAGTGGGCAAGAATTGAGGCATGTTTGAGTGATCTGCTTGTACGTACCTTGCTCGGCAGGCCTGAGGCGGCCGCCCGGGAGCAGGAAGGAGGAGTTCCTGACCTGCAGGAGCAGCACGTGAGGGTGACCCGACAGCTCGACCAGCAGGACGCCATGGACGCAGGTCCGGAGCCCGCGAGCCGCGAAGCTGCAGTAAAACAGAGCGGAGCAAGGTAAGACGAGAGACCACGATGACGGTGCGCGGTGGCGGTGGCTAGTTACTACTCACTTGGCCTTGAGGCGGAGGGCGCGGTCGGCGTCAGTCTCGCCGAGGCCTGGCCGGGCCTCCTTGGCGCCGAAGTAGTAGCGGCACAGGGGGTAAATCTGCAGCTCCGGCTGCTGCTCCGGCGATCTCTCCGCTTCCACCGGCGCCATCTCAAGCCCCATGTCCACTAGCTCGCCAACGCAATGAAGCAAGCGCGGTCGCCTACAGGCCGGTGCGGTACCTTCCTCTCTTCTGGTCGGTCGTGGGGAAGAAGGAAGGCGAGGGGAAGTAGAGCAAGGTCAGGAGACGAGGAAACGTGGCGAGGGAGAATGGGTCCTGGCCACGTGGCGCGGCCACAGTTTGTCGGCACGTCTCCGTCCCGGTTCCACCGTGACGGCTCAAGCACAACGTTTTTCTGGGGCCCAACCGTGTAGGCGTGGCACTTTATTATTGGTCGTGGTGGTCGGTCCAATTGGGGGTCGATGGTGTTTCATTTTGCCTGGCTAGGCAACAAAGCAAAGGTCCAATGCGCTCCGGTCGAGAGAGAAAAAACGGTCAAAGGGCGTTGTTGGGCCGCTGGCGCGCCGGCCAAATTTTTGACCGGTATCCGTTCGAGCTACGCGTACGTAGCCGTTAGATCCCTTCTATGTCATCCTTGTAGACCATCGTTAGAGCAACTCTAACCGGAAGATCCAAACAGACGGATTTTGTTTGTTTTTTGTTTATTTGGGACGCTCGTCCGTGCGTTCGTGTCGCTTTTTCATATGAGTCGATCGGTATGCCTAATGGGACTGGACGCATTTTTGATATGTCCGCGTCGGTATTCGGTCGAACACCTGGTGGGCAAGCTTCGGCGCTGCCTTGTCCCGCAACTCGCCCGACCCCCGCACCCGTCAAAGCTCGCCTTGCTCCGTAGCTAGCCGCGCATGCCACAGCTCGTCGTTCTCGCCGCACCCGCTAGCGCGCACCGCAGCTCGCCGGCCCCTGCGCCCGCCAAAGCTCGCCTTGCCACGCAGCTCGCCGCGCCCGCCACAACTCGTCGTGCTCGCCACGCCCGCTAGCGCGCCGCAGCTCCCCCCCCCCTCCGTAGGGAGGCCGGCAACAGGCGAGCTGCTCATTGCGAGCCATGACGGGCACCAGTTGCTGCACGACAGAGCAAGCTCGGAGCGCCGTGGCGAGTTCCGCGAAGTGGAGGGGAGGCCGGCAACAGGCGAGCTGCTCCTTCCGAGCCATGGCGGGAACCAGTTGTTGCGCCGCAGAGTGAGCTAGGAGCGCCGCAGCGAGTTTCGCGAACTGGAGGGAAGGCCGCCAGCGGGGCGAGCGCGGCCATGGCAAGCTGTGCGAGCACGGACAGCGAAGTCCACGGCAAGCACTCGCTGGCTAGCATAGCAGCAGCTAGCATGCGGTTGTGCATGCACGCACGCAGCCACCGCACCGGCTAGCTACGCACTCACACCCAGCCACCACGCGGGCCGCTCCGGGTTAACCAACACGCGTGCTCTGGCGACGGCTAGCAGCACAGCACGGCCGGAGCAGCTCGGCCGGTGGCGGCTACCAGCACCATCACGCATGTACGATACGGTCAGCGTTGGCTAGCTAGCTAGCACGCGCAGCGGGAAGCTTGCTTGCCCCGCGGTGGAGGCTAGCAACTCCAACGCAGCGAGCTCGCCGTTGAAGTGGAGGCTGACGACGGTGGAGCCCGGCGAGGCACTCGCGGCTGAGGCGGAAACGGCCGGCACCACGCCCGCATCGGTGTGCTTGGTGTGGTGGATGGGGAAGAAAGAGAGAAAAGGAGGAGACGGAGAGAGAGAGGGGGGTGGTGGGATGGGTGGGTGGCCCTGTCTTGTTTGGATGATAGATGGGTCACCACTCGCATGAAGTGGACAGAGGTGGACAAGGAGGCCACAGAAAATGTCCACTTTGTGTCCGCCTCCGACCCAAATGCAACCCAAATTTGCGCCATAAATGGGTCTGAACGGACGCAAAATGGAAATGGGTCTCCGCGTTGGGCCATCGTTTTTGTCCGCGATGACCCAAAAGGACATTGGCAGACGAAATGGGTCTTCCCATTGGAGTTGCACTTAACCTTTCGCATGGGAGAAAGGGAAAGGAAGGAGAGCGCCGCCCCTGCACCCGATAGCAAGCGCCACCTGCCTCTCGTGCTGCACTTGCAACCTCGCTATCATTGTTCGCACCCATCATGGCTGGCCATTGTGTTTTTATGCAGCTCCTTGCCATGATGGGTTGCCGCTCTAACATCATTCAGTGTAGCGTTGGCCGGTAGCAGTTGCAGCTCGCCGCCCCAAGGTTGCAACACCATGTGTGCGTCGGCCGCCCTCGCCGGCCCTCGTTGATGGATGCATGCCGCTCACATCGTCGCCATCCCCTGGTCGCCACTTGTTGGAAATATGCCCTAGAGGAAATAATAAATTGGTTATTATCATATTTCCTTTTTCATGATAATCGTTTATTATCCATGCTATAATTGTGTTGATCAGAAACTCAGATACATGTGTGGATACATAGACAGCACCATGTCCCTAGTATGCCTCTAATAGACTAGCTCGTTGATCAAAGATGGCTATGGTTTCCTAGTCATGGACATGAGATGTCATTTGATAACGGGATCACGTCATTAGGAGAATGATGTGATGGACAAGACCTAAACTACAAACGTAGCATATGATCGTGTCAGTTTATTGCTACTATTTTCTGCATGCCAAGTATTTGTTCCTATGACCATGAGATCATGCAACTCACTAACACCGAGGAGTACCTTGTGTGTATCAAACGTCGCAACGTAACTGGGTGACTATAAAGGTGCTCTACAGGTATCTCCGAGGGTGTCTGTTGGGTTGGCATGGATCAAGACTGGGATTTGTTACTCCGTGTGATGGAGAGGTGTCTCAGGGCCCACTCGGTAATACAACATCAAAATAAGCCTTGCAAGCAATGTGACTAAGTGTTAGTCACGGGATCTTGTATTACAGAACGAGTAAAGAGACTTGCCGGTAACGAGGTTGAACTAGGTATGGAGATACCGACGATCGAATCTCGGGAAAGTAACATACCGAATAACAAAGGGAACATCATACGGGATTAACTGAATCCTTGACATAGAGGTTCGACCGATAAAGATCTTCGTAGAATATGTAGGAACCAATATGGGCATCCAGGTCCCGCTATTGGTTATTGACCGTAGAGGTGTCTCGGTCATGTCTACATAGTTCTCGAACCCGCAGGGTCTGCATACTGAAGGTTCGGTGACGTTTCGGTAGTATAGAGTTATGTATGATGGTGACCGAAGGTTGTTCGGAGTCCTGGATGAGATCTCGGACATCACGAGGAGCTCCAGAATGGTCCAAAGGTAAAGATGGATATATAGGAAGTCTTGTTTTGGTCGCCGGAAAAGTTTCAGGCTCATTGGTAGTGTACCGGGAGTGTCGGTAGTGTACCGGGGGACCATCGGGAGAGGTATTACGACCCAAGAGGCTACATGGGCTGTGAGAGGAGGTAAACCATCCCCTGGTGGGATGTCCGAAGCCTCCTCTAAGGGCCCATGTGGCTGGAGTGGTTTGAGAAGGAAAAAATCCAAAGGTGGAGAGGTGGAAAGAGTTTCCAAGTGGAAAGGAGGAATCCTACTCCTAATAGGATTGGACTAGGACTCCTCCACCTTCAATTTCGACCAAACCTTGAGGGTTTGAGGCTGCCTCCTACCTTTCCTCCCTCCTATATATACTAGAGGATTTAGAGGAAAAAGCTAACCCTAATAGCCACGTGCTACCTCTCCTCTAGATCGCAGTTTCTACTCTAGATCGGTTTTCAGCGGTGCTTAGGCGAAGTCCTGCTAGAATAGCTCCACCACCATCGCCGCAACGCCGTCACGCTGCCAGAGAACTCATCTACCTCTCCACTCCCTCCTGCTGGATCAAGAAGGCGGAGATCGTCATCGAGCTGTACGTGTGCTAAACGCGGAGGTGCCGTCCGTTCGGCGCTAGATCGGAAGGACCGTGATCAAGATCGCGAGACAGATCGTGATGAGACCATGGGACGGATCGTGATTGGATCACGGGATGGATCATGATGAGATCGCGGGATGCTCGGCGATTTGGATCGCGAAGACGTTCGACTACACCAACCGTGTTTCTTAACGCTTCCCGCTTAGCGATCTACAAGGGTATGTAGATCCACTCTCCCTCTCGTAGATGCTCATCACCATGGATAGATCTTGCATGTGCGTAGGAAATTTTTTGTTTCCCATGCAACGTTCCCCAACAGTGGCGTCATGAGCTAGGTCTTTGTGTAGATGAGATCTCAAGTAGAACACAAAGAGTTTGTGTGCGTTGATGCTTAGATTGCTTCCTCCCTTGGTCGTGTTTTGGTTCAGCGGTATTGTGGGATGGAGCGGCCCGGACCAACCTTACTCGTACGCTTACGAGAGACCGGTTCCATCGACTAACGTGTAACTTCGTTGCACAAAGATGGTTGGCGGGTGTCTGTTTCTCCTACTTTAGTTGGATCGGATTCAACTAAGTCGGTCCTTGAGAAGGTTGAAAAGCAACTTATGTATCACCGTTGTGGTTTATGCGTAGGTGAGAATTGTTCTTGCTAGATACCCGTAGCAGCCACATAAAACATGCAACAACAATTAGAGGACGTCTAACTTGTTTTTGCAGGGTATGTTGTGATGTGATATGGCCAATTATATGATGAGATATATGTGATGTATGAGATGATCATGTGTTGTATAGAATATCACGACTTGCATGTTGATGAGTACGGCAACCGGCAGGAGCCATAGGGTTGTCTTTAATTATTGTATGACCTGCATGTCAATCATTAAGCGCTATGTAATGATTTACTTTATCGCTAAACGGTAGCAATAGTAGTAGAAGCATGGTGGGCGCGACAACCCCGATGGTGACACGTTGATGGAGATCAAGATGATGGAGATCATGGTGTCAGATCGGTGACGATGGAGATCATGCCGGTGCTTTCAATATAGAGATCAAAAGCACAAGTTCATGGCCATATCATATCACTTATGATTTGCATGTGATGTTAATCCTTTTATACACCTTGTTTTGCTTAGGACGACGGTAGCATTATAAGGTGATCCCTCACTTAATTTCAAGATAAATTGTGTTCTCCCCGAGTGTGCACCGTTGCGAAAGTTCGTCATGTCGAGACACCACGTGATGATCGGGTGTGATAGACTCTACGTTCACATACAACGGGTGCAAGCCAGTGTTGCACATCTAGAACACTCGGGGTAAACTTGACGAGCCTAGCATGTACGGACATGGCCTTGGAACACAAGAGACTGGAAGGTCGAACATGAGTCATATAGTAGATATGATCAACATGATGATGTTCACCATTGAAACCACCTCAACTCACGATGATCGGACTTGAGTTGGTGAATTTAGATCATGTATCACTCGAATGACCAGAGGGATGTCAATTTGAGTGGGAGTTCTTAAGTAATATGATTAATTGAACTCATTATCATGAACATAGTCAGTAGTGTCTTTGCAAAATTATGTTGTAGATTACTAGCTCACGCTGTAGCTCCCTTGAATTTCTATATGTTCCTAGAGAAATAGAGTTGAAAGATGATGGTAGCAATATTGCGGACTGGGTCCGTGATCTGAGGATTGTCCTCATTGCTGCACAGAAGGCTTATGACGAGGATATGTACCTAGGGTAGGGTCCTAGGCACGGCCCACACACCCTACGTAAGGACACCACATGGGAGGACTTGAAGATCAAGCATGAACTTCCGAGTGGATCCCTGGAGACGTAATCTACTCGACAGTAATCCACTCGGAGACTCCCGCTCTCACTCGTTAGTCGTGTGTCACTTGGAAGACCTCGCTTTCACTCGACGCCACAAGACCAGGAGCCATCATCAAGAGCCCAATGGGCAGACGCTGGTTCAATGGCCATTAATAACTTTTATTACGTACGTTACCTGTAACGGCAGAGTTTAAACCCCACGACCAGACCCTTTGATGCGGGGCCATTATGAGGGGCAGCGAACTCTATATAAGCCGCCCCTCCCCTCCTGCACAAGGGTTCGCAACCATTGTAATATCTATACTCCACTCGACATAAAGCTCCCGAGCACTAAGACGTAGGGTTGTTACCTCCACGAGAGGGGCCTGAACTCATACATCCGTGTGTACACCCTCGCCGTAGCTAGGACTCTGCCCTCTCCCTTCGTACCCCTACCATCTACTGTCAGGCTCGTTCCCACGACAGTTGGCGCCCACCGTGGGGCAGGCGTCTAAGTGACTTTCGGCGAGGTTGCGATTTTCATCCTTCGACATGTCTTCCGGCGGTGTTTTTGCTCTGGGCCACGAGATCCGTTTCGGAGCGCTCACCTTCATCGCTAATGATTTGGCATGGCTCCAGGAGGCGCCTCTCGATGTCAAGGCGCTCCCGGTCCGTGGGGCCGCGCACTTCCGCGCGAGTCCCGGTGGCGTGTTGCTGCAACAGTTGTCGACCCCCTACACGTCGGCTCCTCTCGCCGTTCGCGGTTGCAAGCGGTCCGGCCACTCACAACTCCAGCGGTGGGTCGAACACACAGCGACGCGTCAAGCTTCTCCGCAGGTTGCAGTGCTCGAGCCCGCCGAGTCCCTTCATGGCGTGTTCGTGTCAGATTCCGACCCGTTCGACGTGCCTTTCGAGTGCGAAAGACGTGATCCCGCAGCGGAGGTTTTGATGGTGGGCTCTCATCAGAGTTCACCGCCTGGCTTCGGTCATGTCAAGCACGAGGATGGAGGTCCGTCGAACGTGCAGCTGCATCGTGATGAGAAGGTCCTTCATACCCTCATCGTCGGCGCGACTGCCGAGGCCCAAGCTTTGGAGGCCACGCGCATTCGTCTGGAAGAGCTCCAGGCAGAGATTGACGAGTGCGCTCGCCAGCGCCCGTCGTGCCCCAGTCGACGTCATCGACAAAAGTTTCCGACTAGATCTCACGATGGCGTTGAGGTATACTGAACTCCTATGCTAAATGTTGATGTTGCCGCTAGGATAGCGGATTCCATTCAGCCGTCCCGGTCAGAGGCTGGTAGAGGGCTGTTGCAGATCAGAGCGCTGTTGGATGCAGCACAACATCAGAATTCAGCAGTTTCTCAGTCCCGTAACAAGATATACAGCAATTCACCCAAGGCAGAGACCGTTCAGTCGGCACACAGCCCTGGATCGCCCTTGCGTCATCGAGGCGGCGGTTTTCGTGAAGGGCAAGACAGAGATCAACATCACCGCGAAGACCACCGTCGAGTGCTCACTCCTCCGTGGAGTGGTCCGTACGTGCCCCGGCGCCAGGACGACAGGCACTCCCTCGGTGACGAGCGGGACGTGGAATTTGACGCCCGCGCCTATCTTGTTCAGAAGCGGATCGACAAGAGCAGAGCCTACAGAGAGGGACTCGACAGAGATGTTCTGAGTGGAAGCTTAGCTATGGTGTCTAGTCCCGAGTGTTTTAGCAGAGCTATACGTTCTGTAGAGATCCCCCCAACTTCATAATGGCGGCGGGGATCGGAAAGTTTTCTGGTGAAACAAAACCAGAAACTTGGTTAGATGATTACCGAGTGGCTTTGCAGATTGGTGGCGGAAATGACAACGTCGCAATGAAGCACCTGCCCCTCATGTTGGATGGTTCAGCTCAAGCTTGGTTGAATCGTTTGGATCCTTCCAGCATACATTGTTGGGAAGATTTTGCCCGAGTGTTTGTCTGGACCTTTGAGGGCACTTGCAAGCACCCGGCAGGTCTGGTCGACTTACAACACTGCGTCCAGAAGCCCAATGAAACCTTAAGGGATTATATTCAGCGATGGTCCGCCCTGCATCTATTGGAAATATGCCCTAGAGGCAATAATAAATTAGTTATTATCATATTTCCTTGTTCATGATAATCGTTTATTATCCATGCTATAATTGTATTGACTGGAGACTTAAATGCATGTGTGGATACATAGACAAAACCATGTCCCTAGTATGCCTCTAATAGACTAGCTCGTTGATCAAATGATGGTTAAGGTTTCCTAGCCATGGACATGACATGTCATTTGATAGCGGGATCACATCATTAGGAGAATGATGTGATGGACAAGACCCAAACTACAAACGTAGCATATGATCGTGTCAGTTTATTGCTGCTGTTTTCTGCATGTCAAGTATGTGCTCCTATGACCATGAGATCATGCAACTCACGGACATCGGAGGAGTGCCTTGTGTGTATCAAACGTCGCAACGTAACTGGGTGACTATAAAGGTGCTCTACAGGTATCTCCGATGGTGTCTGTTGAGTTGGCATGGATCGAGACTGGGATTTGTTACTTCGTGTGATGGAGAGGTATCTCAGGGCCCACTCGGTAATACAGCATTACAATGAGCCTTGCAAGCAATATGACTAATTGTTAGTTGCGGGATCTTGTATTACAGAACGAGTAAAGAGACTTGCCAGTAACGAGATTGAACTAGGTATGGAGATACCGACGATCGAATCTCGGGCAAGTAACATACCGAAGAACAAAGGGAACATTATACGGGATTAACTGAATCCTTGACATAGAGGTTCGACCGATAAAGATCTTCGTAGAATATGTAGGAACCAATGTGGACGTCCAGGTCCTGCCATTGGTTATTGACCGTAGAGGTGTCTCGGTCATGTCTACATAGTTCTCGAATCCGCAGGGTCTGCACACTTAAGGTTTGGTGACGTTTCGGTAGTGTAGAGTTATGTATGGTGGTGACCGAAGGTTTTTTGAAGTCCCGGATGAGATCCCGGACGTCATGAGGAGCTCCGGAATGGTCTGGAGGTAAAGATTCATATATAGGAAGTCCCAGTTTGGTCGCCGGAAAAGTTTCGGGCTCATCGGTAGTGTATCGGGAGTGCCGGTAGTGTACCGGGAGACCTCCGGGAGGGGTATTTCGACCCCAGAGGGTACATGGGCTGTGGAGAGTGATAACCAGCCCTTATTGGGCTGGAGGAACAGCCACAATAAGTCCCATGGCGCAGGAGACAAAAGTCCTAAAGGAAAAGGTGGGAAAAAAGGCTAAAAAGGAAGAGTCCTACTCCTACTAGGAGTGGAGGAGGAGTGGGACTCCTCCCCCTCTAGTTCGGTCGACTCCTATAGGGTTTTTTCCCTGCGCCAGCCCTCCTCCTCATCTCCTCCTATATATACTGGTGGAATAGAAGGGTTTTGCACAGATTTTACGGCCACGTGCTACCCGTTTCACCGGTGCTCCTCTAGATCGGTTTTCTGCAGTGCTTAGGCGAAGCCCTGCCGGAATTGCTACACCACCATCACCAGAGTGTCGTCATGCTGCCGGTGAACTCTCTCTCCCCTCCACCTCCTCTTGCTGGATTAAGACAATGGAGATCGTCATCAAGCTGCACGTGTGCTGAACGCGGAGGTGCCGTCCGTTCGGCGCTAGATCGGAAGGACCGTGATCGAGATCGCGAGACGGTTCGTGATGAGATTGCGGAACGGATCGTGATGAGTTCGCGGGATAGATCGTGATCAAGATCGTGAGCTGGATCGTGATGAGATCGCGGGACGGATCATGATGAGTTCACGGGACGGATCGTGATTAGATCGCGGGACGGATCGTGATGAGATCGCGGGACGCTCGGCGATTTGGATCGCGAAGATGTTTGACTACACCAACAGCGTTTCTTAACGCTTCCCGCTTAGCGATCTACAAGGGTACGTAGATCCACTCTCCCTCTCGTAGATGCTCATCACCATGGATAGGTTTGCGTGTGCGTAGGAATTTTTTTGTTTCCCATGCGACGTTCCCCAACAGTGGCATCATGAGCTAGGTTGATGGTTCGATGAGATCTCGAGTAGAACACAAAAGGTTTGTGGGCGTTGATGCTTAGATTGCTTCCTCCCTTGGTCGTATTTTGGTTCAGCGGGATTGTGAGATGAAGCGTCCCAGACCAACATTACTTGTACGCTTACGAGAGACCGGTTCCCTCGACGCAACTTGTTGCCTAGATGGCTTGCGGGTGACAGTTTCTCTTACTTTAGTTGGATCGAAATCGACAAAGGCGGTCCTTCAGAAGGTTGAAAAGCAACTAGTGTATCACCGTTGTGGTTTTTGCGTAGGTGAGAATTGTTCTTACTAGATACCCGTAGCAGCCACGTAAAACATGCAACAACAATTAGAGGATGTCTAACTTGTTTTTGCAGGGTATGTTGTGATATGATATGGCCAATTACATGATGTGATATATGTGATGTATGAGATGATCATGTGATGTATAGATTATCACGACTTGCATGTCGATGAATACGGCAACCGGCAGGAGCCATAGGGTTGTCTTTAATTATTGTATGACCTGTGTGTCAATCATTAAGCGCTATGTAATGCTTTACTTTATCGCTAAACGGTAGCAATAGTAGTAGAAGCATGCAGGGCGTGACAACCCCGATGGCGACACGTTAATGGAGATCAAGATGATGGAGATCATGGTGTCAGACCGGTGACGATGGAGATCATGCCGGTGCTTTCTAGATGGAGATCAAAAGCACAAGTTCATGGCCATATCATGTCACTTATGATTTGCATGTGATGTTAATCCTTTTTATGCACCTTGTTTTTCTTAGGACGACGGTAGCATTATAAGGTGATCCCTCACTTAAATTTCAAGATAAATTGTGTTCTCCCCGAGTGTGCACCGTTGCGAAAGTTCGTCGTGTTGAGACACCACGTGATGATTGGGTGTGATAGACTCTACGTTCACATACAACGGGTGCAAGCCAGTGTTGCACAAGTAGAACATTCGGGTTAAACTTGACGAGCCTAGCATGTACAGACTAAGCTACTAGAACTTGGTGATGAACTATAAATTGCCAGGGATAGAAATAATGATTCCTGAGCTGTTCGCGATGTTTGACACTGCGAAGGTAGAAATCAAGAAGGAGCGTCAAGTGTTGATGGTTAATCAAACCACTAATTTCGAGAAGGGCGAGACCAAGGAGGGAAACTTCAAGGATAGCAAGTCAGTTGCTGCTCCAGTGAAGCAACCCAAAGTTGAACTCAAACCCGAGACTAAGTGCTTCTGTTATGAGGTGAGTGGTCGCTGAAGCGGAACAACCCTAGATACTTGGTAGATAAGAAGGCTGGCAACGTCGATATAAGTATATTTGATATACGAGTTATTAATGTGTACCTTGCTAGTACTCCTAGTAGCACCTGGATATTGGATACCGGTTCGGTTGCTAAATGTTAGTAACTTGAAATAAAAGCTACGGAATAGACGGAGAACTAGCTAAGGGTGAGGTGACGATGTGTGTTGGAAATGTTTCCAAAGTTGATGTGATCAACATCGCACGCTCTCTCTACCTTCAGGATTAGTGACGAACCTAAATAAATGTTATTTGGTGTTTTGCGTTGATCATGAACATGATTAGATCATATTAATTGCAATACGATTATTCATTTAAATTAGAGAATAATGGTTATTCTATTTACATGAATAATACCTTCAATGGTCATGCACCCAGTGAGAATGGTTTGTTGAAATCTTGATCGTAGTAATACACATGTTCATAACATTGATGTCAAAAGATAGAAAGTTAATAATGATAGTACCACATACTTGTGGCACTGCCACAAAATGTCATATTGGTATAAAGCGCATGAAGAAACTCCATGCTGATGGATCTTTTGACTCATTCGATTTCGAATTGGTTGCGACATGCGAACCATGCCTCTTGGGCAAGATGACTAAAGGACCCCGTTGGATGGAGCGGGCAAGTGATTCATTGGAAATGATACATGTTGATGTATGCAATCCAGTGAGTTTTGTAGCGTGCAGTGGATATCGTTATTTTCTTACCTTCACTGATGATTTAAATAGATATAGTGTATATTTACTTAATGAAACACAAGTCTGAATCGTTTGAAAGGTTCAAGCAAATTCAGAGTGAAGTTTAAGATCATCGTGACAAGAAGATAAAAATGACTGCGATATGATCGTGGAGGTGAATATCTGAGTTACGAGTTTGGCATACAACTTAAGACAATGTGAAATTTGTTTCACAACTAACGCCACCTGGAACACCATAGTGTGATGGTGTGTCCAAACATCATAGTCATGCTCTATTGGATATGGTGCGTGCTATGATGTCTCTTATCATTTTACTACTATAATTTTGGGGTTATGCATTAGAGACAACTACATTCACTTTAAATATGGCACGATCTAAATCCGTTGAGATGACACCGTGTGAATTATGGTTTGATGGAAACCTAAGCTGTCATTTCTTAGTGTTTGGGGCTGCAATGCTTGTGTAGAAAATGTTTTCACCTAATAAGCTCAAACCCAAAGCGGACAAATGTATCTTCATAGAATACCCTAAGGACAGTTGGGTATGCCTTCTATCTCAGATCCAAGTGCAAAGTGTTTGTTGCTTAAACGGATCCTTTCTCGAGAAAATGTTTCTCTCGAAATAATTGAGTGGGAAGAAGATAGAACTTGATGAGGTTGTTAAACCTTTGTTCAGCCACAGAGTAGCGCAACGCAGAAAGATGTTTCTGTGAAGCCTACGTTAGTTGAAGAGGAAGTTAATGATGATGATCATGAAGCTTCAGGATCAAGTTACTATCGAACTTCGTAGGTCGACAAGGATGTCTACTGCTCCTGAGCGGTACGACAACCCTGTCTTGGAGATCATGTTGTTGGACAACGATGGACCTACGAGCTATGGAGAAGCGATGATGGGCCCGGATTCCGACAAATGGTTGGAGGCCATGAAATCGGAGATAGGATCCATGTATGAAAACCAAGTATAGACTTTGGTAGACTTGCTCGTTGGACGGCAGGTCGTTGAGTACAAATGGATCTTTAAAATGACGACAGACGCTGATGGTAATTGTCACCATTTGTAAAAGCTCGACTTGTTGCAAAGTTGTTTGTGACAAGTTCAAGGAGTTGACTGCGATGAGACTTTCTCACTCGTAGCGATGCTAAAGTCTGTTGGAATTATGTTAGCAGTTGCTACATTTTCAATTATGAAATATGGCACATGGATGTCAAAACATCGTTTCCTTAACGGTTTATTTGAGGAAAGGTTTTATGTGATACAACTAGAAGGTTTTGTCAGTCCTAAGGATGCTAAAAGGTGTGCAAGCTTCGGTGATCCTTCCATGGACTGAAGCAAGCATCTCGGAGTTGGAATATACACTTTGATCAGGTGATCAAAGTTTTTGAGTCTATACAAAGTTTACGAGAAACTTGTATTTGCAGTAAAGTGAGTGGGAGCACTATAGAATTTCTGATAAGTATATGTGGATGACATATTGTTGATCGGAAATAATGTAGGATTTCTGGAAAGCATAAAGGGTTGTTTGAAAAGTGATTTTCAAAGGAAGACCTGGATAAAGCTACCTAATTGTTGAGCATCAAAATCTATAGAGATAGATCAAGATGCTTGATGAGACTTTCAACGAGTGCATACCTTGACATGATTTTGAAAGAGTTCAAAATGGATCCGTTAGAGAAATAGTTCTCGTCTGATTTGTAAGGTGTGAAGTTGAGTGAGACTCGAAGCTCGACAATGGCAGAAGAAAGAGAAAGGACGAACGTCGTCCCCTATGCCTTAGCCATAGGCTCTATATAGTATGCCATGCTGTGTACTGCACTGGTGTGTGCCTTGCCATGAGTCCGTCAAGGGGTACAAGAGTGATCCAGGAGTGGATCACTAGACAGCGGTCAAACATTATCCTTAGTGACTACAAGACTAAAGGAATTGTTTCTCGATTATGGAGGTGATAAAGAGTTACGTCGATGCAAGCTTTAACACCTATCCGGATGACTAGTAGTAGCAATCTGGATACATATAGTGGAGCAGCCATTTGGAAGTAGTACCAAGTGGAGTGTGGTAGCAGTGTTTACGGTTTGACATAGAGATTTGCAAAGTACACACGGATCTGAATATCACAGACCCGTTGACTATAAGACCTCTCTCACATGCAAAGCATGATCGAGCCCCAAAACTCATTGGGTGTTAGATTCATAACAATGTGAATCACATGGTGATGTGAACTAGATTATTGACTCTAGTGCAAGTGGGAGACTGTTGGAAATATGCCCTAGAGGCAATAATAAATTAGTTATTACCATATTTCCTTGTTCATGATAATCGTTTATTATCCATGCTATAATTGTATTGATCGGAGACTTAAATGCATGTGTGGATACATAGACAAAACCATGTCCCTAGTATGCCTCTAATAGACTAGCTCGTTGATCAAATGATGGTTAAGGTTTCCTAGCCATGGACATGAGATGTCATTTTATAGCGGGATCACATCATTAGGAGAATGATGTGATGGACAAGACCCAAACTACAAACGTAGCATATGATCGTGTCAGTTTATTGCTACTGTTTTCTGCATGTCAAGTATGTGTTCCTATGACCATGAGATCATGCAACTCACGGACATCGAAGGAGTGCCTTGTGTGTATCAAACGTCGCAACGTAACTGGGTGACTATAAAGGTGCTCTATAGGTATCTCCGATTGTGTCTGTTGAGTTGGCATGGATCGGGACTGGGATTTGTTACTCCGTGTGACGGAGAGGTATCTTAGGGCTCACTCGGTAATACAACATCACAATGAGCCTTGCAAGCAATATGACTAATTGTTAGTTGCGGGATCTTGTATTACGGAACGACTAAAGAGACTTGACAGTAACAATATTGAACTAGGTATGGAGATACCAACGATCGAATCTCGGGCAAGTAACATACCGAAGAACAAAGGGAACATTATACGGGATTAACTGAATCCTTGACATAGAGGTTCGACCGATAAAGATTTTCGTAGAATATGTAGGAACCAATGTGGACGTCCAGGTCCCGCCATTGGTTATTGACCGTAGAGGTGTCTCGGTCATGTCTACATAGTTCTCGACCCGCAGGGTCTGCACACTTAAGGTTTGGTGACGTTTCGGTTGTGTAGAGTTATGTATGGTGGTGACCGAAGATTGTTCGGAGTCCCGGATGATATCCCGGACGTCACGAGGAGCTACGGAATGGTCCGGAGGTAAAGATTCATATATAGGAAGTCCCAGTTTGGTCGCCGGAAAAGTTTCGGGCTCATCGGTAGTGTACCGGGAGTGTCGGTAGTGTACCGGGAGACCTCCGGGAGGGGTATTTCGACCCCAGAGGGTATATGGGCTGTGGAGAGTGATAACCAGCCCTTATTGGGCTGGAGGAACATCCACAATAAGGCCCATGGCGCAGGATACAAAAGTCCTAAAGGAAAAGGTGGGAAAAAAGGCTAAAAAGGAAGAGTCCTACTCCTACTAGGAGTGGAGGAGGAGTGGGACTCCTCCCCCTCTAGTTCGGCCGACTCCTATAGGTTTTTTTCCCTGCGCCAGCCCTCCTCCTCCTCTCCTCCTATATATACTAGTGGAATAGAAGGGTTTTGCACAGATTTTACGGCCACGTGCTACCCGTTTCACCGGTGCTCCTCTAGATCGGTTTTCTGCAGTGCTTAGGCGAAGCCCTGCCGGAATTGCTACACCACCATCACCGGAGCGCCGTCACGCTGCCGGTGAACTCTCTCTCCCCTCCACCTCCTCTTGCTGGATCAAGACGGTGGAGATCGTCATCAAGATGCATGTGTGCTGAACGCGGAGGTGCCGTCCGTTCGGCACTAGATCGGAAGGACCGTGATCGAGATCGCGAGACGGTTCGTGATGAGATCGCGGAATGGATCGTGATGAGTTCGCGGGACAGATCGTGATCAAGATCGTGAGATGGATCGTGATGAGATCGCGGTACGGATCATGATGATTTCACGGGACGGATCGCGATTAGATCGCGGGATGGATCGTGATGAGATCGCGGGACGCTCGGCGATTTGGATCGCGAAGATGTTCGACTACACCAACCGCGTTTCTTAACACTTCCCGCCTAACGATCTACAAGGGTACGTAGATCCACTCTCCCTCTCGTAGATGCTCATCACCATGGATAGTTTTGCGTGTGCGTAGGAATTTTTTTGTTTCCCATGCGACGTTCCCCAACAGCATCATACGGTGGAGAATGTGTCAGAACACCAAGTTGTTTGTGCCTTCAAGGCCGGTGTGAGATACAGGGAGTGGTACTTGAAGTTCGGGCGCACTGGTGACATTTCACTTGGCAAGATGATGGAAATTGTCACTCGCTATGCTAATGGCGAGGAAGAAGACCGCCTCCGTAGCGGCAAAGGAAAAGCAGCCGCCAACGAGTCTGGCGGCGGTAACAGTCGGAAACAGAAGCGAAAGGCTGAAGACCCGGCTTCGGCAGAGGTAGCGGCACTGGCGACTCAGTCAAAGAACAAGGGCAAGGCCAAGGCTCAGTATGCCCCCAAGAAGGGGAAAGGTCAATCAGGAACTGATATCTTGGATCAGCCGTGTGTAATCCACACGAAGAAAGATGCAGAAGGCAACCTGATTTTGCCCAAGCACACCACTCGACAGTGTCGAACCCTTATCCAGCAATTCAAGGGAGACTAGTCGAGTGCGAAATCTCCTGAAAAATAAGATGAAGATGAGGAAAAGGAAACATTCCCGGATGTCACGGCTACACTGGTGATCTTTGCTGATGTTGAGAGCAAGAGTCGTCTGAAAGTCATCAATAGGGAAATCAACATGGTTGTGCCAGACACCCTCACCTACCTCAAATGGTATCAATATGCTGTCACATTCGACCAGATAGACCATCCTGCTCATGTGGCCACTCCCGGTCGACAGGCTCTGGTAGTTGATCCAGTGGTGCAGGGGACTCGACTCGGAAAGGTCCTCATGGACGGCGGCAGCGGCCTGAACATTGTGTATGCGGATACCCTGAAAGGATGGGCATTCCAATGTCCCGTCTGAGCGAGAGCGGCATGCATTTTCATGGGGTCATCCCAGGAAAGAAGGCCAAGTCACTCGGCCAGATAGCATTGGATGTGACATTCGGAGATAGCAAAAAATTTCGAAAAGAAAAGTTGACATTTGAAGTCGTGGATTTCAAGAGTGCTTACCACGCCATCTTGGGTCGACCCGCTTATGCATGTTTCATGGCCCGACCATGTAACGTGTATCTCAAGTTGAAAATGCCAGGCCCTAAGGGCGTGATCACGGTCACTGGCAATCGACAGCGGGCCGAAGAGTGTCTCCAGCAGGGATCCAAGATCGCCGATCAACAGATGGCCATGGTCGAGCTGGAGGAGTATAAGAAAACCGCTGACCCTGTTGATTTGCTTCGCGCCAAAAAGCTGGATTCCGAGTCGGCATTTCAGTCGGCAGGAGAAGTGAAGAAGGTGTACATCCACCCGACGGATCCAACTGCTGCCCCGACAAATATATCAACAACACTCGACAGTAAATAGGAAGCCGAGCTCATCCAGTTCCTCGTTGAGAATTGGGATGTCTTTGCATGGAAGCCTGCTGACATGTCGAGGATTCCCAGGGAGCTAGCTGAGCACCGTCTATGAGTGGATCCGAAAGCCAAGCCCTTCAGGGAGCATTTGTGTCGATCCGCGGCGGAGAAGCGCAAGGCAATCGGAGAAGAAGTGGCCCGTCTCTTGCAAGCCAAGTTCATTCGAGAGATTTACCACTCCGAGTGGCTCTCGAATGTTGTGATGGTGCCCAAGAAAGATAAGTCGTTGTGCATGTGCATTGACTTCAAACATCTCAATAAGGTGTGCCCAAAAGACCATTTCCCGCTCCCCCGCATAGATCAAATTGTTGACTCGACAGCGGGGTGCGAGCATTTATCGTTCTTGGATGCCTATTCTGGGTACCATCAGATCCGTCTGTATGGCCCGGACGAAATAAAGACAGCCTTCATCACCCCATTTGGGTGCTTTTGCTACATCACCATGCCTTTTGGTCTTAAGAATGCCAACACTACTTTTATGCGCATGATTCATAAATGTTTACTCGACCAGATCCCTCGGAATGTCGAGGCGTACATGGACAATATAGTGGTCAAGCCCCGCAAAGGTTCCGACCTGCTGGCTAACTTGGCCGAGACATTCGCCAATCTGAGGCGATTCGACATAAAGCTGAATCCGGCCAAATGTACCTTCAGTGTCCCTGGCGGCAAGTTGCTCGGTTTTCTCGTTTCCGAGCGAGGAATTGATGTCAATCCCGAGAAGATCAGCGCCATCACCCATATGAAGACTCCCGTGCGAGTACACGATGTTCAGAAGCTCACAGGTTGCTTGGCAGCATTGAGTCGATTCATTTCTCATCTTGGTGAGAAGGCTCGGCCCTTATATCAGTTGATGAAGAAATCCGACACATTCGACTGGACTCCTGAAGCCGAAGCAGCGTTTGTTGAGCTCAAAGCCCTGCTCTCCCCCCAGCCGGTGCTTGCCGCTCCTGCCAGCAAAGAGTCCTTGCTCCTGTACATCGTGACCACAAATCAGGTCGTCAGTATAGTGCTGACTGTCGAGCGAGAAGAGGAGGGTAAAGCCTATAAGGTCCAGTGGCCAGTTTATTATGTCTCGGAAGTATTGTCCCCCTCAAAGCAAAGATATCCACACTATCAGAAGCTGGTGTATGGTATTTACCTATCAGAGAAGAAGGTGGCACATTATTTCCAAGACCATTCGATCTCAATCATCAATGATGCTCCTTTATCCGAGATTTTCAATAATCGCGACGCATCAGGTCGAGTGGCTAAATGGGCAACTGAGCTTCGACACTTTGACATCAAGTTCGAGGCCAAGAAGGCAGTCAAGTCCCAAGCATTGGCAGATTTCATGGCCGAGTGGACTGAACAGCAACAACCCATCCAAGTTCACTCGGCGCATTGGACAATGTTCTTCGACGCTCCAAAATGTTGAATGGGTCCGGTGCTAGTGTTGTCTTGATATCTCCCAGAGGCGACAAGCTCAGTTATGTCTTGCAGATTCATTTTGATTCCTCCAACAATGAGGCAGAGTATGAAGCACTTTTGTATGGGTTGCACATGGCTATCTCACTCGGCGTCAAGCGCCTGATGGTTTATGGCGACTCAGATTTGAAGGTCTGGAACTTCACCATGTTCCTCGACTGAAAAATCAAGCGGCTGATGAGCTGTCCAAGATTGGTTCCACTCGACGACCTGTCCCCAGTGGGGTGTTCCTCGAGCATTTGCACACTCCTTCAATTCAAGAGGATCCTTTCACCGAAGAGCCCCCACAAGCTTTAAGCTTCTTTGACTCGACTGAAGTTGATGTTCCTACTGTGATTGACTTAGTCATGGAGATGCTAGTTATCATACCCGATTGGACTGTGCCATACATTGCCTATATCCTCAGACAAGAGCTCCCTGAAGATGAAGTAGAGGCTCGACAGATTGTGCGCAGGTCCAAGGCTTTCACTGTGATGGGAGATCAGCTATTCAGAGAGAGTGTAACTGGTGTCACCCAGCGTTGCATTTCCCCCAAGGAAGGTCGGATGATTCTAGATGAAATCCACTCGAGAACTTGTGGCCACCATGCGTCTTCAAGGGAGATCGTCGCTAAAGCATACCGAGCTGGCTTTTAATGTAAACCAGCTAACGAGATGGCAGTTCTATGCAAATCTGTCACACAAGCCGGCGTCTGCTCTGAAGACAATTCCTCTTGCCTGGCCGTTTGCAGTTTGGGGACTCGACATGGTTGGTCCCTTCCGACCCAAAAAAGGAGGATTCACCCACCTGTTGGTAGCAGTCGACAAATTCACCAAGTGGATTGAAGCCAAGCCCATCAAGAAGCTGAATTCCCGCACGACGGTCACGTTCATGAGAGAGATCATTATCCGACACGGCATTCCACATAGCATCATCACGGACAACGACACTAATTTTGACTCGGAAGAATTCAGGAGATTCTGTAACTCCCAAGGCACCCGAGTGGATTACGCTTCCGTTGCACATCCTCAAACCAATGGGCAAGTTGAGCAGGCTAACGGTCTCATTCTGCAAGGTCTGAAGCCTCGTCTCATGTGTGATTTGGATCATGCCGCCGGTGCGTGGGTAACTGAGCTGCCGTCTGTTTTGTGGGGATTGAGGACAACGCCTAATCGGTCGACTGGACGAACTCCTTTCTTCCTTGTCTATGGTGTTGAGGCCATATTGCCGAGTGACTTGGCCCACAATTCTCCTCGAGTGGAGCTATATTCTGAGGCTGAAACTGAACAGGCCAGACAGGATGGAGTAGATCTTCTGGAGGAGGAGCGTGAGATGGCTCTGATCCGGACCACTGCCTATCAGCAAGACCTATGGCGCTTCCATGCAAGGAATGTCAAAAGCCAAACGTTCCATGAAGGAGATTTGGTGCTCCGAGTGAATCAACATCGACCTCACAAGCTTGCTCCTGCATGGGAAGCTCCTTTCGTCGTCACTAAGGTGCTAAACAACGGAGCTTATCACGTGTATAATCTCATGAAACAGATAGATGAGCCACGAGCCTGGAATGCAGACCTGCTTCGGCGTTTTTACACTTGAGACAAGAGTTTTCTGATGTAACAAGAGTACTTCATCAATGCAATTCACATTTCTGCGATTAATACTTCGTCGACTCCGACCCGTGCAGTTACATTCTTGGGGATACTCCGAGTGATGGGCAATCCTCACACTCGGGGCCTTAGCTGCGAAACATGTTTCGCCTAAGTTAAAAACCATGTCGGGTGTATAGCAGTCCATTCACTGACGACCTATTTGCGAATCCATCTTCGCTTAGGTTAAAAACCCTGTTGAGTGGATGGTAATCCATTCATTCGACAACTTAGCTGCGAATCGACATTCGCCTAAGTTCGAAAATACTCCGAGTGATGAGCAATCCTCACACTTGGGGACTTAGCTGGGAAACACCTTTCGCCTAAGTTAAAAACCCTGTCGGGCGGATAGCAGTCCATTCACTCGACGGCCTATTTGCGAATCCGTCTTTTCTTGGGTTCAATATATATATATATATATATATATATATATATATATATTCCGAGTGATGAGCAATCCTCACACTCGGGGGCTTAGTTGCGAAACACGTTTCGCCTAAGTTAAAAACCTCGTCGAGTGGATAGTAATCCATTCACTCGACAACTTAGATGCGAATCGACATTCGCCTAAGTTCAAAAATACTTCGAGTGATGAGCGATCCTCACACTCGAGGGCTTAGCTGCGAAACACGTTTCGCCTAAGTTAAAAACCTCGTCGAGTGGATAGTAATCCATTCACTCGACAACTTAGATGTGAATCAACATTCGCCTAAGTTCAAAAATACTTCGAGTGATGAGCAATCCTCACACTCGAAGGCTTAGCTGTGAAACATGTTTCACCTAAGTTAAAAATCTCGTCGAGTGGATGGTGATCCATTCACTCGACAACTTAGATGCGAATCGACATTCGCCTAAGTTCAAAAATACTTCGAGTGATGAGCGATCCTCACACTAGAGGGCTTAGCTGCGAAACACGTTTCGCCTAACTTAAAAACATCATCGAGTGGATAGTAATCCATTCACTCGACAACTTAGATGCAAATCAACATTCTCCTAAGTTCAAAAATACTTTGAGTGATGAGCGATCCTCACACTCGAGAGCTTAGCTGCGAAACACGTTTCGCCTAAGTTAAAAATCTCGTCGAATGGATGGTTATCCATTCACTCGACAACTTAGATGCGAATCGACATTCGCCTAAGTTCAAAAATACTCTGAGTCATGAGCGATCCTCACACTCGGGGGCTTAGCTGCGAAACACGTTTTTCCTAAGTTAAAAACCTCGTCGGGTGGATAGTAATCCATTCACTCGACAGCTTAGCTGCGAATCGACATTCGCCTAAGTTCGAAAATACTCCGAGTGATGAGCAATCCTCACACTCAGGGGCTTACATGCGAACACACTTTGCCTAAGTTAAAAAACAAACTCAGTCGAACAGACGATTGAAAGCCAAATACGAACAAAATCCAAAGGGTAAACCACGGATAAACGTTTCGTATGAAAGCAAATGTGCTCAGGCCCAAGGCCTGAACGAAGTTTTTAAGGATACAAATCCACTCGGCATACTGAGGCTAATTTAACTGTTTCTTTCAAAGATAAGTTTTTCAAGCGGGAGACGAACTAGCGGGCTCGACGAAAGTGTCCAGGTCGATACCGTCGGCGATTCTGGTGGCCGCTTCGATGAAGGTCTTCATGAAGTCCTCGAACTAGAGTTTCTTCGTGTTGACCACCTGAAGCTCCTTCAGCCTCTCCTCCTTCACGTCCCTGCAATGGACCCTGACGAGTGATAACGCCACGTCGGCCCCACACCGAGCGACAGATTTCTTCCAGGCCTGCACTCGACTTGGAAGTTCCTCCAGGCGAGCCATCATAGAGTTGAGGTCGAGCTGAAGAGTGTCCTCAGGCCATAGCTCTTTGTCGATTCTCTCCATCACAAACTTCAGTCGGACAAGATACACCTGGACGCCCTGGAGCCAGAAATTGAGTCGGAGCATGTTCATGGCCACCGCATCTGCGACAAGAGATTTGATGGGATCCATATTGGGCTCAACCTCCTGCGTCTCCTTCTCAAAGTCTTGGCAGAATTCTGTTGAAGAATGGGGAATGGGAGGAGAATCGGTGAACTGCGACATCAAAGATTTTACAAAGCTCAGTCGACAAGAAACACTTACTGTCGAGCAGGATATACATCTTCCTCGAGAACTCGCCCAAATGCTTCTCTAGGCCATTACTCCTCTTGTTCAGCTGCTTGGCCCTTTTAGCGAGGTCCGTGCGCTCCTTTTTCAACTTGTCGTTCTCTTCTTCTAGCTTCTGGGCGGCCACAAGCTTCTGATCTGCAGCTTCAGTTTTGTCCCTGGCCACCCGTTGGGCGTCGGCGAATGCTTTGTCCTTCTCCTCCAGTGCCTTCTTCATGGAATCTAAAGAAACAACATTGTTGAGTCACGCTTGGAGTCGACAGTTTTCATTGCGCATGTTTGTTCAAGTGAGAGCACTCGGTTCAAAACATGAAAAGTGAAGATGGGAATGCTGACAGTCGACAGTAATTACCTCCCAAAGACTTCAGCTCAGCACGCACTCGCTCTAGGGCGTTGTTGTCAACCGCCAGATCCACCTGCAACTGGTTCCTCTCATCCTCCATGTCCTTGTACTGCGTTCCAAGTTCGCAAGCCATCTGGAACAACAAAAGACAGGAGTTCAATCAGCAAGTGGTTCCTGGACAGTCGACTGAGTTATGAACACCGGTAAATGACCATTTTGGAAGAATTCAAGTAGAAAGTCCACTCGACATGTCGAGTGGCTCTGGCGCTCCGTGCGCCATAAACAAATTCAAAAGTTGTCTCTATTAAGACCCCTGCCAACGCAAGCACTCGACAACGGTCTCGGGGACTACACCCAGTGGGTGCGCTAAGAGCGCCCCCACTGAGACAGTTAATTCTCGATCCGTCGAATAACTCGTCAGATACACTCGGCATGTCGAGTGACATTAGTACCACGCGTACGACAACAGACTCTAAGACCCCTGCCGATGCAAGCACTCGACAATGGTCTCCGAGACTACACCCAGTGGGTGCGCTATGAGCGCCCCCACTAAGACGGTTAATTCTTGATCCATCGAGTAACTCATTAGAAAATACACTTGACAAGGTCAGCCCTGTCTTCATACTCGACCCGTCGAGTGATGCACTCCCCCTACTCTATGAACTGCAGTCTATCCTTATGCAGCGTCATATCATGGTTTGCCAATAATATCCATGAAACCTACAAGGTAACTACGGAGTGGTGTGATTCAAAGGGAAAATGTATACCATATACAATAAACTCTAAAGACCCTTGCTGATGCAAGCACTCAACAACAGTCTCGGGGACTACACCCAGTGGGTGCGCTAAGAGCGCCCCCACTGAGACGGTTAATTCTCGATCCGTCGAATAACTCGTCAGAAAATACACTCGACATGTCGAGTGACATTAGTACCACGCGTACGACAACAGACTCTAAGACCCTGCCGATGCAAGCACTCGACAGCGGTCTCGGGGACTACACCCAGTGGATGCGCTAAGAGCGCCCCCACTGAGACGGTTAATTCTCGATCTGTCGAATAACTCGTCAGAAAATACACTCGACATGTCGAGCGACACTAGTACCACTCATACTATCAATCCCAATCCTACTCGACTACGATCCAATCTATTCGAATGGAGAAAGTTCAAACATTCTATAGCAATCACCCAGTGGGTGTGCAGTGTCCAAGAAAAGACAAGAATTCAATCGACAATGGACTTACAATCGAACTTACTCGGACATTGGTGCGGAGGGATGCGCTGACATCAAAAGCCAATTTGCTGGCCTCGTACGCCTCCTTGGTCCTCAGCATGAGCTGCTCCGCTTGGATCATGGCTTCCTTTGCAGCTCCGGTTTGATCTTCCGGGGTGCGATGCAGAGAGAAGGCCATCACAGGTGGGATCGGCATGGTCGCAGGAGGAGCTGAGACAGTCTGAGGGGGCCCAGTTGGAGTCGACGCTACAACGGTCGAGATGGCTGGAGAAGCATGTGGCAGAGGTGCTGTAGATTCAGCCCTGGGGTGTGTCGAGCCACCTCCCCCTGGGAAGACTCTGCAGTCGAACGCTGAAGCGCTTGCACCGATGAAGCTCCTTGGATGCTAGGGAGCGAGGTGTCCAGTCGTCCCTCGTCGTCCTCCACCTGAATGACCTCTGCATCGACAACCGACGGTGTTAACATCTGCATGCGTCGAGTCCCATTTGGATGAACCAACAACTATCTAACCTCTATGAGAAGTGGCCACATCAGCAGTGTCGACATCCATTGCATCCCCTCCATCTCGATGAGGCGAAGACACAGATGTAGCAGCTCTGACGAATTGAGTGGCATTCAGTCAAAAACAACTCCAGACTCCAGTCGACAAGTATGGAAATAAACTCTTACATGGAGACAACAGGCACTGCCACCCTCATGCGAGGCAGAGCCTTGCGAGGCTTGGTGACGGCTTGCCAGTTTTTCACTCGACTCAGCGGTCAAGGGGCGGCTGCGCTTCAGCTTCTTCTCACTAGGGCCCGGAGCCCTATCCTCAACAGTTGACGGGTCTTGGAGGGACTTGGTGCGGCTTTCGTGGTGGGGAGGTAACTCGACTTCTTCCTCCTTGCCGGAGTCCTCGTATTCTTCCTCGGAGTCGGAAGAACCGTCGCCGTCCACACTACCGCCCTCGCTCACCACGCCATCTTCAACATGGTTCCCATTCGGAATGGGTGAGTGCATGTGCGTCCATTCCTGCATGATTCAAGCAAAGAAGTCAGTTCAATGTAGCACTCGATAGTACAATACATCAGTCGACATCGCACAACTCACCAGGTTCTTCGGCAGGTTTTCGGCCGAGTATGGTCGGATCCTCTTGGCTCCCAAAGGGTTGTCGCAGGCTCCGGTGATGCTACGGAGCCACTGCTCGACAGTTTTCTGAGGAACTTCCTCAGGATGCGTCCTTGTCGATCCACAGGGCCCGCATAGTGCCACATGGTGTGGTCCCTGGCCTGGAGCGGCTGAATACGTCGACCAAGAAACGTCTCCAACAGGTCCATGCCAGTCACTCCACCTCGGATCAGTTCCACCACCGCTTCAACCAAGATGCCTACTTGGACGTGCTCCTCTTTAGTCACCTTCAGGGACTTGGGAACAACTGGACGGTCGAGTGTATATGGGGGAAGGCCAGTCGACATATTGGGTGACGCTGCGTCCTTGCAGTAGAACTAGGTCGACTGCCAACCTCTTACAGACTCAGGAAAGGTCATGGCAGGGAAGGAGCTGCGAGCTCTTTTCTAAACTCCTAACCCACAGCATAGCTGGAGCACGTGGGTATTTCCATCAGCGGGGAGGGCTTTCTTCACAGTCTGGGATCTGACCGTGAAGAGGTGTTTGAACAATCCCTAATGGGGAGAGCAGCCCAGGAAACATTCGTAGAGAGTGACGAATGCAGACAGATAGGCGATGGTGTTGGGCAAGAGATGGTGTAGTTGGGCACCGAAAAAATTCAGAAAGCCCCTAAAGAACGGGTGAGGCGGCAGAGAAAAACCTCGCTCGACGTGGGAGAGAAGGAGGACCCGCTCCCCATCGCGTGGCTCCGGCTCGTGCTCCTCCCCCGGCAGCCTCCAGGCGCCGTCCACCACGAGCCCGTTAGAGACGAGGCCCTCCATGTCTTCGCGGGTGATGACAGAGGGGAGGAAAAAAACCTGCATCCAGCCCGCCGGCGCGGTGAATCGGGCGGTCGAGGGCTTCTTGCCCTTGAGCTTCGCCGCCCCCTTCTTCGCTCGCTCCAGCTTCTCCATCGGATTCTTCATCTTCGTCGCGGTGGCTCTCGTCGAGGGAGATCGGAGTTGGGCGCTGGGAGCGGGGGAAGCGGAGGAAAAGAGAGAGAACTAGCGGAGGTACTGTGCAAACCGCAGCGAAGACATCTTTATACACTGCCGAGTGTCTCACTGACCAGTGGACCTGCGAGGTTACCACGCACGCCAACCGCTGACGGCGCTCGATACGTGGCGATACGACCGGTGCGAAAATCGAGGCGTCGTGCCCCCACTTGCCCCGGTCGTGGCGTAATCTTCGCGTGAGCACGCATGCTTCCCAAATTTTCGTATCCCGGAAGATCCGGGTCTGTCAGACCGACCCGTCGCCTCCCAAGATACTACCAGCTCACTCGGACCGAAACAAATGCTGAACATCCACTCGGACACCTTTAAGGCTGAATGGATCCGGGCGAGCGGAGAAGGATTCAGTCGACGCGAGTTTCATTGAAGCCCCGGGTATCATTCGGAAGATTTTGCGTGTTGACCCTGAATGAATGCTAATGCCCAGAGTTCAATCGAATCAAGTTTCATGGAAATCTCAAACATCATTCGGAGGATCTGATGCACTAACTCGAGTCCTACGAAGATACCTCCTTCCACCACTCAAACCCCGATCCATTCGGGGGCTAATGACGAGGATATGTACCTAGGGTAGGTTCCTAGGCACAGCCCACATACCCTACCTAAGGACACCACATGGGAGGACTTGAAGATGAAGCATGAACTTCCGAGTGGATCCCTGGAGACATAATCCACTCGACAGTAATCCACTCGAAGACTCCCGCTCTCACTCGGCAGTCGCGTGTCACTCAGAAGACCTTGCTTTCACTCGACGCCAGAAGACCAGGAGCCATCATCAAGAGCCCAATGGGCAGACGCTGGTTCAATGGCCATTAATAACTTTTATTACGTACGTTACCTGTAACGGCAGACTTTAAACCCCACGACCAGACCCTTTGATGCGGGGCCATTATGAGGGGCAGCGAGCTCTATATAAGCCGCCCCTCCCCTCCTGCACAAGGGTTCGCAACCATTATAAAATCTATACTCCACTCAACATAAAGCTCCCCAACACTGAGACGTAGGGCTGTTACCTCCACGAGAGGGGCCTGAACTCATACATCCGTGTGCACACCCTCGCCGTAGCTAGGAATCTGTCCTCTCCCTTCGTACCCCTACCATCTACTGGCAGGCTCGTTCCCACGACAGCTTATATCCTTAATGCACCGCTCGGTGCGCCATCCCCTCTAGCGTCGTTTGTAGATGTTGTGAACATCTGACAGGCACGTTCTGATGACTACTTGATAGTTTAGTGCATCATGCATTACGACTTAGAATTGAGGCTCCCAAATGTTTTGAACGTCACGGAACATATGAGATGTTATAAGAGCTAAAATTGGGATCTCAGGATCGTGCCCATGTTGTGAGATATGAGATCTCCAACAAGATTCTTTGCCTGCAAGATGAAGGAGAATAGCTCAATCATTAAGCATGTGCTCAGATTGTCTGGGTGCTACAATCGCTTGAATCGAGTCGGAGTTGCTCTTCCAGATAAGATAGTGATTGATATAGTTCTCCAAGTCACTGTCACTAAGCTACTATAGAACTTGGTGATGAACTATAAAATGCCAGGGATAGAAATAATGATCCCTGAGCTGTTCGCGATGTTTGACACCGCGAAGGTAGAAATCAAGAAGGAGAATCAAGTGTTGATGGTTAGTAAAACCACTAGTTTCGAGAAGGGCAAGGGCAAGGAGGGAAACTTCATGGATGGCAAGTCAGTTGTTGCTCCAGTGAAGCAACCCAAAGTTGAACCCAAACCCGAGACTAAGTGCTTCTATTATGAGGTGAGCGGTCGTTGAAGCGGAACAACCCTAGATACTTGGTAGATAAGAAGGCTGGCGATGTCGACACAAGTGTATTTGATATACGTGTTATTAATGTGTACCTTGCTAGTACTCCTACTAGCACGTATGTATTGGATACCGGTTCGGTTGCTAAATATTAGTAACTCGAAGTAAAAGCTACGAAATAAACAGAGTCTAGCTAAGGGTGAGGTGACGATGTATGTTGGAAATGTTTCCAAGGTTGATGTGATCGACATTGCACGCTCTCTCTACCTTCGGGATTAGTGACGAACCTAGATAAATGTTATTTGGTGTTTTGCGTTGAGCATGAACGTGATTAGATCGTGTTTATTGCACCACGGTTATTCATTTAAGTTAGAGAATAATTGTTATTCTGTTTACATGAATAATACCTTCAATGGTCATGCACCCAGTGAGAATGGTTTGTTGAATCTTGATCATAGTAATACACATGTTCATAGCATTAATGCCAAAAGATACAAATTTAATAATGATAGTACCACATACTTGTGGCACTGCCGCTAAATGTCATATTGGTATAAAGCACATGAAGAAACTCCATGTTGATGGATCTTTGGACTCATTCGATTTTGAATCGGTTGAGACATGCGAACCATGCCTCTTGGGCAAGATGACTAAGGACCCCGTTTTCCGGATTGATGGAGCGGGCAAGTGATTTATTGGAAATGATACATGTTGATGTATGCAATCCAATGAGTCTTGTAGCGTGCGGTGGATATCGTTATTTTCTTACCTTCGCTAATGATTTGAGTAGATATAGTGTATGTTTACTTAATGAAACACAAGTCTGAATCGTTTGAAAAGTTCAAGCAAATTCAGAGTGAAGTTTAAGATCATCGTGACAAGAAGATAAAAATGTCTGTGATATGATCGTGGAGGTGAATATCTGAGTTACGAATTTGGCATATAACTTTAGACAATGTGAAAGTCGTTTCACAACTCACGCCACCTGGAACACCATAGTGTGATGGTGTGTCCGAACGTCATAGTCGTGCTCTATTGGATATGGTGCGGGCTGTGATGTCTCTTATCGTTTTGCTACTATAGTTTTGGGGTTATGCATTAGAGACAACTACATTCACTTTAAATAAGGCACCATCTAAATCCGTTGAGATGACATCGTGTGAATTATTGTTTGATAGAAACCTAAGCTGCCATTTCTTAATGTTTGGGGCTGCGACGCTTGTGTGGAAAAATGTTTTCACCTAATGAGCTCGAACGCAAAGCGGACAAATGCATCTTCATAGATTACCCTAAGAACAGTTGGGTGGACCTTCTATCTCAGATCCAAGCATAAAGTGTTTGTTGCTAAAACAGGTCCTTTCCCGAGAAAAAGTTTCTCTCGAAAAAATTGAGTGGGAGGAAGATAGAACTTGATGAGGTTGTTGAACCTTTGTTTCAACCAGAGAGTAGCGAAATGTAGAAAGATGTTTCTGTGAAACCTATGTCAGTTGAAGAGGAAGTAAATGATGATGATCATGAAGCTTCGGATCAAGTTACTATCAAACCTCGTAGGTTGACAAGGATGCGTACTTCTCCTAAGTGGTATGACAACCCTGTCTTGGAGGTCATGTTGTTGGACAACGATGAACCTACGAGATATGAAGAAGCGATAATGGGCCTAGATTCCGACAAATGGTTAGAGGCCATGAAATCCGAGAAAGGATCCATGTATGAAAACCAAGTATAGACTTTGGTAGACTTGCTCGTTGGACGGCAGGTCGTCGAGTACAAATGGACCTTTGAGATGAAGACAGACGCTGATGGTAAATGTCACCATTTATAAAGCTCAACTTGTCACAAAGAAGTTTCTGACAAGTTCAAAGAGTTGACTGCGATGAGACTTTCTCACTCGTAGCGATGCTAAAGTCTGTTGGAATTATGTTAGCATTTGTTGCATTTTTCAATTATGAAATCTGGCAGATGGATGACAAAACATCGTTTCCTTAACAGTTTACTTGAGGAAAAGTTGTATGTGATACAACCAGAAGGTTTTGTCAGTCCTAAGGATGCTAAAAGGTGAGCAAGCTTTAGTGATCCTTCTATGGAGTGAAGCAAGCATCTCGGAGTTGAAATATACACTTTGATGAGGTGATCAAAGTTTTTGAGTCTATACAAAGTTTATGAGAAACTTGTATTTACAATAAAGTGAGTGGGAGCACTATAGAGTTTCTGATAAGCATATGTGGTTGACATATTGTTGATCAGAAATGATGTAGAATTTCTGGAAAGCATAAAGGGTTGTTTGAAAGGAGTTTTTAAAAGGTAGACCTGGATAAAGCTACCTAATTGTTGAGGATCAAGATCTATAGAGATAGATCAAGATGCTTGATGAGACTTTGAATGAGTACATACCTTGACAAGATTTTGAAAGAGTTCAAAATGGATTAGTCAGAAAGAAGTGTTCTCGCCTGCTTTGTAAGGTGTGAAGTTGAGTGAGACTCAAAGCTCGACCACGACAGAAGAAAGAGAAAGGACGAATGTCGTCCCCTATGCCTTAGCCATAGGCTCTGTATAGTATGCCATGCTATGTACCGCACCTGTGTGTGCCTTGCCATGAGTCCGTCAAGGGGTACAAGAGTGATCCAGGAGTGGATCACTGGAAAGCGGTCAAGATCATCCTTAGCAACTAAAAGACTAAGGAAATGTTTCTCGATTATGGAGGTAAGAAAGAGTTCGTCGTAAAGATTTACGTCGATGCAAGCTTTGACACCAATCCGGATGACTCTTAGTAGCAATCCGGATACGTATAGTAGAGCAGCCATTTGGAATAGCTCCAAGTGGAGTGTGGTAGCGGTGTTTACAGTTTGACATAGAGATTTGCAAAGTACAGAGATCTAAATGTCATAGACCCGTTGACTATAAGACCTCTCTCACATGCAACGCATGATCGAGCCCTAGAACTCATTGGGTGTTAGATTCATATAATTGCGGATCACATGGTGATGTGAACAAAATTATCGACTCTAGTGCAAGTGGGAGACTGTTGGAAATATGCCCTAGAGGCAATAATAAATTGGTTGATCGGAAACTCAGATACATGTGTGGATACATAGACAACACCATGTCCCTAGTATGCCTCTAATAGACTAGCTCGTTGATCAAAGATGGCTATGGTTTCCTAGTCATGGACATGAGATATCATTTGATAATGGGATCACCTCATTAGGAAAATGATGTGATGGAAAAGACCCAAACTACAAACGTAGCATATGATTGTGTCAGTTTATTGCTACTGTTTTCTCCATGTCAAGCATTTGTTCCTATGACCATGAGATCATGCAACTCACTGACACCGGAGGAGTACCTTGTGTGTATCAAATGTCGCAACGTAACTGGGTGACTATAAAGGTGCTCTACAGGTATCTTCGAGGGTGTCTGTTGGGTTGGCATGGATCAAGATTGGGATTTGTTACTCCGTGTGACGGAGAGGTATCTCACGGCCCACTCGGTAAGACAACATCACAATAAGCCTTGCAAGCAATGTGACTAAGTGTTAGTCACGGGATCTTGTATTACGGAACGAGTAAAGAGACTTGCCGGTAACGAGGTTGAACTAGGTATGGAGATACCGACGATCAAATCTCGGGCAAGTAACATACCGAAGAACAAAGGGAACATCATACGGGATTAACTGAATCCTTGACACAAAGGTTCGACCGATAAAGATCTTCGTAGAATATGTAGGAACAATATGGGTATCCAGGTCCTGCTATTGGTTATTAACCGTAGAGGTGTCTCGGTCGTGTCTACATAGTTCTCGAACCCGTAGGGTCTGCACACTTAAGGTTCGGTGACGTTTCAGTAGTATAGAGTTATGTATGGTGGTGACCGAAGGTTGTTCGGAGTCACGGATGAGATCCCGGACGTCATGAGGAGCTTCGGAATGGTCCGGAGGTAATGATTGATATATAAGAAGTCCTGTTTTAGTCGCCAGAAAAGTTTCGGGCTCATCGGTAGTGTACCGGGAGTGCCGGTAGTGTACCGAGGGACCATCGGGAGAGGTATTTAGACCCAAGAGGCTACATGGGCTGTGGGAGGAGGTAAACCAGCCCCTGGTGGGCTGGACGAAGCCTCCTCTAATGGCCCATGCGGCTGGAGTGGTTTGAGAAGGAAATAAATCCAAAGGTGGAGAGGTGGAATGAGTTTCCAAGTGGAAAGGAGGAATCCTACTCCTAATAGGATTGGAGTAGGACTCCTCCACCTCCAATTTCGAGCAAACCTTGAGGGTTTGAGGCTGCCTCCTCCCCTCCCTCCCTCCTATATATACTACAGGATTTAGAGGAAAAAGCTAACCCTAATAGCCACGTGCTACCTCTCCTCTAGATCGCAGTTTCTCCTCTAGATCGGGTTTCAGCGGTGCTTAGGCAAAACCCTGCTGGAATAGCTCCACCACCATCGCCGCAACGCCGTCGTGCTGCTGGAGAACTCATCTACCGCTCCTCTCCCTCTTGCTGGATCAAGAAGGCAGAGATCGTCATCGAGCTGTACGTGTGCTGAACGCGGAGGTGCCATCCGTTCGGCGCTAGATCGGAAGGACCGTGATCAAGATCGCGAGTCGGATCATGATGAGATCACGGGACGGATCGTGATGAGTTCGCGGGATGGATCGTGATTGGACCGCAGGACGGATCATGATGAGATCGCGGGATGCTCGGCGATTTGGATCGCGAAGACGTTCGACTACACCAACCACGTTTCTTAGCACTTCCCGCTTAGCGATCTACAAGGGTATGTAGATCCACCCTCCCTCTCGTAGATGCTCATCACCATGGATAGATCTTGCGTGT
Source organism: Hordeum marinum (assembly GCA_022496015.1). Taxonomy (NCBI): domain Eukaryota; kingdom Viridiplantae; phylum Streptophyta; class Magnoliopsida; order Poales; family Poaceae; genus Hordeum; species Hordeum marinum. Next base: position 376,578,720 of record CM039678.1, on the reverse strand, counting down.
GCATAGGAATTTTTTTGTTTCCCATGCAACGTTCCCCAACACCACTTCCATCTGTCATCATAGAAGCAAAAAAAATCATCTGTGGAAGCTTTGCATGTTGCTGGTTGCAAATCAAAAAATGCTTCCAGCAAACGTGAACGCCTGTTACAACTTTTGTTTTTGCTGCTTGTAACATTTTACGACATCACCAGCGAGGGTGTCAAGCATTGTAGCACTTCGCTGCCGACCACACTTTGTTGTCGCTGATTGTAGCAAATCTGGCCCTTGTTGTAGCTTTTTCTGCTGCCGGTTGCAGCAAAGTGCAACATGTCGCCGCATCGGCCACATCTCTGGTTGTAGAAAAATCAGCGCCGGTTGTAGATTTCCTCACTGCCCCATGAAGCAAGACGTGGCACCGTCATCGTCGACCATGCTCGATGTCTCATGGTTGCAGGAAAACCGGGTGCCGGTGGTAGCTTCCTGAAAGGACGTGGATATCGCCTAGAGGGGGGTGAATAGGAGCTTTAAAATAATTATGGTTTAGGCTTGAACAAATGTGGAATAAAACTAACGTTTAATATGTCAAGCACAAAACCTAAAACAACTAGGCTCACCTATGTGCACCAACAACTTATGCTAAGCAAGATAAACAACTAAGTGATAGCAAGATATATAGCATGAAACAATATGGCTATCACAAAGTAAAGTGCATAAGTAAAGGGATCGGGTAAGAGGTAACCGAGGCACGAGGAGACGATGATGTATCCCGAAGTTCACACCCTTGCGGATGCTAATCTCTGTTCGGAGCGGCGTGGAGGCACAATGCTCCCCAAGATGCCACTAGGGCCACCATAATCTGCTCACGCCCTCGCAGAATGCAAGATGTCGTGATTCCACCAAGGGACCTTGGAGGACGGTCACCGAACCCGTACAAACAAGGTTGAGGCAATCTCCACAACTTAATTGGAGGCTCCCAACGACACCACAAAGCTTCACCACAATGGATTTTGGCTCCGAGGTGACCTCAAATGCTTGGGGCAATCTCCACAACCTAATTGGAGACCCCGACGCTTGCCCGGAGCTTTGCACCACAATGATTGAGCTCCGAGGCACCACCAAGCGTCTAGGGCGCCAAAGTACTCAAGAGGCACAAGCTCTAGGATGCTCAAACACCCAAGAGTAATAAGCTTCTCAAACTTCAGTTCCATGTATCACCGTGGAGAACTCAAACCTATGCACCAAATGCAATGGCAAGGGCACACGGAGTGCCCAAGTCCTTCTCTCACAAATCCCATCACAACAACTAATGCTATGGAGGAAATGATAGGAGAATGAAGAAGAACACGGAGAACTCCACGATCTAGACCCAAGGGGTTCCCCTCACATAGAAAAGAAAGTGTTTGGTGGAAATGTGGATCTAGATGTCCTCTCTCTTTCCCCCCAAGAACTAGCAAGAATCATTGGAGGGATTGAGAGTTAGGAAGCTCGAAGAAGGTCAACAATGAGGGAAGAACACGAGCTCAAGAGTTGGGTACCATTGGGGAAGAAGAACCCCTTGTATAGGTGGGAGAAAATCCAAACGTTACCCCACAGCCCGCATACAATTGATTGTACCATTCAGGGGAGCGGTACTTTCGTTTATACCCGTCCTGGAACAACAGAGTGGTAGTACCACTCTGGAGGGAACAGTACTTCCGCTCAAATAATCCCAAAGTGCCAGAAGAAAAACTTAGGAGGAAGTAGCCATGGAACTTCAAGGCGGCAGTACCGTTGGAGCGGTACTACCGCTCTGGGGAGAGCAGTACTTCCATTGAAAATGACCAGAGGCCCTCGTAGGCACCAGAAGGAAAAAACAAGCGGTAGTAACCATGGTAGAACATAGCGGAAGTACCGCCGGAGCGGTACTACCGTGGTACCGAGCGGTACTACCACTAGATTAGAGAAAAACTGCCCTCGCACTGAAACCGCCATAACTTCTGCAAATGAACTCTGAATTGAGCAAACTCAAGCTTGTTGGTTATCTTAAGAAGAGGCTGTATGAAAATGCCAATGATATAGAGATGTGAAATACCTATGAATGAAGAACTGGAAAAAACTCCAACATCGAAAACATCATAGAAGATGCATATGGACTCCATTTTCGATGAACTTGAGCTTGTCATGAAGCTCACAATAAGGTCAAGAATCCACAAAGAGAAAAGCCAACCAAGAACCAAGAAAGATGATGATGCCAAGAATGCAATGGTTTTGAGCTCTCAATGAATGATATGATCAAGCTACTCACTTGAGAGCCCCCCTTGATAGTACGACTATTGATCCTATAACCCGGTCTCCCAACTACCATCATGAGACCGGAAAAATAGAAAACCCTATCAAGGTCAAACCTTTGCCTTGTGCATAGTCCACTTGAGCTAGATGATGACGATCTTGACTTCCTCAAGATGGATCACCTTTCTTGATTGCACCGGCTTGATGAATATTAGTAGATTACTCCCCCATACTCCACTATGGATGAGACACTCTTCGGCACAGCTGCACAAGTATATTGTCACCACAAGGAATGGCAAGCTTCAAGCATGATCTATTCTTGATGCTTCACTTGAACTTGCACACCGCAACCTTGATGACGATCACCATTTGATGTCATACTCCGTGGTTGTATGAGATCTTCCTCTTGACACAAGCCCATGGAAATATACCTAACCCCATAATGAACTCTCACATAGACCATGGGTTAGTACACAAAGCGTAATGGAAAATGCTTACCATATCATGGGATCACTTGATCCCTCTCGGTACATCTTGTACGCTTTGTGTGTTGATCAACTTGATTCACTCTTTGACTTAGTTTTGATCAACCTTGTATCTTATCTTCTCTCTTCATAAAGATGATGTCTTGAAGGTAAGCATGAATGTTCACACAATCTTCTTCTTCAAGACATGCTTGCAATAAGCTCAACTCTCGCATGACCAATCTTTGAATAAATCCTTGAATATCGCCTTGATCACCATATAAACTCCTTGAAACCAACACATGTACTTCAAGAAGTACCTATGGACAAATCCTTCGAATATAACTCAAGGAAACCATTAGTCCATAGGGATTGTCAACAATTAGCAAAACCACATATAGAGAAATATGCTCTAACACTTCCACGATACCAGTTTGGGCAAACCAATAAACATTGTCGGTCCTTGTGAAAAAACGACACCGGCGAAGGATGGGGGGCGATGGAGCACGAGAAGACAGTGGTGGATGCGCGCAACATGGCAGTGGGGAACGACGGGGGAGATCATGGCATTGAGGAGAAAAAAGGAAAGAATGGACTGGGGACGGTTACAAGGACCCATGAAAAGGGGAGGACATGGCCCTTTGCGCTCGCGCTGGGCGCATGACGAGGCGTGTGATGGACCGAAGCTTCGTCCGGCGCACCGTATACAGATGTACCTTGGTCAAAGCCTTGTTCCAAGAAAGGCGTACATCCCACATTTTCTAGTTTAATCACTATGACCTTCTTTGAGTTTTTTTTTCTGTTTCTTTTTTCCTTTTGGGATTTTGCTTTCCTTTTTCTTTTTTATCACGGGGAAGATTTTTTCCGTTTCTTTTTTACTATGAACCTCTTGTTTTTTATAGATGACTTTTTTCATAAATATGTAGTAATGAATATTTTCCTAGTACATGACGAATATATTTTTAAACATTGATGGCATTTGTATAATATTTTTCATGACCATTTTTTAAATACACATGTCCAATTTTTATAAGTATTATGAGCTTTTGTTTTTCAATATGCAATGATTTTTTTCAAATATGCGTTTTTTTCCTTAATATGCAAATGTAATTTGTAAATGAGTGGTCAACACTTTTCAAATACACAATCAGAAATTTTAGTTCATTTATATAATGATGTTAAAAACGTAGTTTAGACATAATCATTGCACTTTTATTACATAAATCTATTTTTGTACAAATCTATTTTTGAAAATATGTGACAATCATTTTTAATACATAATGAAAGTTTTATTTTATACAAATGAACATTAAGGGAAAAATTAAACTTTCCAAAAGTACATTAACATTTTTTTACAATTAAACAACCATTTATATACCTATTTGTAAGATAAATACACAAACTAATAAGTTATTACTGTGTATAACCATTTTTCATTTCGTGTACATGAATATTTATTGTTTCAAAAACTGATGTATCAAAATAAGCTATTCAAACCATTTATTCCTATTCATTAAGAAAAAAAAGATTTTCTATTGTTTAAGCCATGCTTTCAATAGCTATTTCTGTTTAATATGTTAGATAAATAAAATAAAACTGAATGCTAAACGGGTCGCCGCCCACTTCTATGGGGGTGTGTTTTCTCCCTATTACTTGCATAGAGCAGGTTATAGGAGGAATTTATCTGCCTACTGCGAGCATGCCTCCCTTGCATGGGCCAGGCCTAGGCTCTTTCATTTCTTCTGTTATTGCTTTTTGTTTTCTCTTTTTATTTTTATTTTTTATTATTTTTCTCTATTCTCACAGGTAAAATACACCATTTTATATTTCAAATAAAGTGTAAATACACTATTTATGAGGTACTTGAACAATTTTTTAAACATGTGCACATTTTCGCTTGATGCAACACGTACCTCACACATGGTAAAACATGTAACTCACGTATTGTAAACTTTTCGTATACATCAGGACATTTTTCATTACACATCTAAAGAATACGGGAACATTTTCTTCTTTGTTTGAAAAAAGAACCAAGAAAAAGATGAGGAAACCACTTCGCAAGAGGAGCGACAGGTGTTGGTCGCTCTTCTTTCACTAGTGCCCCCCTCCTACACCTATGGGAACCACAAATTATTTGTCTGCTGATACATAATACTATATGGTACCTAACACATTGTCATGGAAATTGGTTGCAATATATTCTAATAAGATTTGATTTTATGTAACATGAATATCTGTATTACTAATACGAGATTTGAAACTAACAATCCATATGATTTTAAGTACTCAACATATTTTTCGAATACACGTTCAACCCTTTTTGTGGTAATATATTTTTAAACAGACATTTTTAAATACATCATAATTATGATTTTCAAATATATGATTTTGATGTGTACTTTTCCAGTAAGCATGTAAACTTTTCATATACATCAGGACATTTTTCATTATACGTCTAAATTTTTCCAAATACCTGATTAATTTTTTAGAACATATATCTTTGACGTCTATGTTTCCCATGCACATTGTATATTTGTTTTGTATACAACAGGAACATTTTTTATATACACATCTAACATTTTGCAATTACATGATTAACAGCTTTGAAAACATATATTGTTTGATATCTATTTTTTCCATACAGATTGTAATTTTTTTATATATTAGAAACATTCTTCATATACACATTTAACATTTTTCATATACATGATCAATTTGTTTTAACATATTTTTATGCCTAATTTATTTCATACACGTCGTACATTTTTCATACACACCCGAAACATTTTTTATGAATATTTAACACTTTTTAAATACATGATTAACAATTTTCAAATGTGTGATTAAAAATTCAAATATATGTGTTAAAATTTTGAATACATAGTTTCTTTAATGTTATCAACCTTTTTAAAGTTTACACTTACGATTTCTTTACACTTTTTTTTTTTTCAAATTCACGACCTTTAAGAAAATTCCAAGTATAAGTTTTGGAATGTCTGTATTTATAACATTTTTTCGAAAAATATAAATACATGTAAAAAAAAAAGAAGCTACTGTATGTGTCCTTGACGCAACACTGCCTTCCACCTTGCACCAAGCGAGGCATAGGCGCGCCCAAAAAAGAGTTATAGACCGCCCATCCGCTTTCTTCAGAATGTACGGTTGCTTGTTATACTGGGTTTGGAGCCCTTCGCTTGGTCCGTTAGGAATAGACTTCGATGATCCACAAATTTTATAAAATTTCTTTCATAGTCAACGATCAATTGTCAGGAGGTCAACTAATCAACCATCGCACAACGGGTAGACTCATTTTAGATTTCCTTAAGATTACTCTTCTCCCTGCAATGATAGCACGTAGCGCCTTGAGAAGCTTTTCTCATGTTTGAATGGGGGGCTTCGGCAAATGAACTTCCATGTAGTAATTATATACTTTCTTTGTCTTATAATATAAAACGTTTTTGCAAGCTAATATAGTTTGTAAAGACGTTTAATATTGTGGGACGGAGGAAATAATGTGCATGCAGATACTGATTGAACGTCCATTATTTGACTGGTGGCAAAAAAAGAAGAAAATCAACTTGGCGCATGGACGAAGAGTGGACAGGGCAAACAGCCAACGCACCCATGGCCGGCCTGCTTCCCATTGCCATCGTCAATTGCGTGCCTGCCAGGGCGAGTCCAGGAGATTCCGAAATGGTCACGGTCCACTCGAAAGATGGGCATATACAGACGTGGATGCATCAACTTGCACATCGATCTCGATCAAGTGCAATCGTGTGAAGATGGAGATATCTCTGACTCGATCGATGAATCCACCTGCCGTCACATACAAACAACTTTCTACTTTGCCGAATCAACCAGCGGTGCACGGAATTTCATTTTGTATGTGGCCCACGCGGCACGAGGGCGCGTGGATGCACTCAGGCACACGTGAGTTTACATGGATGGAACAGTGTATATGTATGCCTGACGCGAATGCGACGACACAGCGAGCAAGCAAAGACCTTCTATCTAGCTTGATTGAGCTTGAAGGTGAAGACCGCCCGAGCTTAACTAGAGCGTACAGTAGGCGCTCAGTGCAGTCTGCCATGCTCTTTTTTCTCTCCAACACCATCAATATGATGTTGCAGCGACGCGACGCGACTCTGATTGGGCTAAATCAGTCACTCGATCAGTAATTGCCTGAGCGATTGACCGTGACACATGCCCAAAAATCAAGAGAAAACAAAGCAGTCCCAGCTTGAAAAGATCGATCGGATCCGCGTGGAATGGCCCCGTGCCCGTGCGTGGCTGCGGCGGCGGGAGCAACCACGTCCATTTAAATGTAACCGCTAGTTGGCCATGGATCCAACCTCGCTCTACTACATCTACATGCACCTCTGCCCGCCGTTTCAGTTCCATTCTGTTACGGAGCAACGAACTGTCACTCCTCCGACCAACGAGATCAGCAGCTAGCCAGACAAGAGCCATGAAGGCGGGGCCGTCACCGCCGGCCAGCAGGACGGCGTGCGCGCGGACGCTGGTGGTGCACGTGCTGGCGGTGGCGGCCACGGCGCTGGTGCTGCTCTGGTGCATCGGCTTCCGCGGCGGCCTCGCCTTCCGCTCCAGCAACAAGCAGCAGATCTTCAACGTCCACCCGCCGCTCATGCTCATCGGCCTCGTCGTCATCGCCGGGGAGGCCATCCTCGCCTACCGCACCTTCCCGGCCTCCGTCAGCCGGGACGCCAGGAAGAAGGCGCACCTGGCGCTGCACGCCGCGGGGCTCGCCGTCGGCATCGTCGGCGTCTACGCGGTCTTCAAGTTCCACGCCGAGGCCGCCATCCCCAACCTCTACACGCTGCACTCCTGGGTCGGCATCGCCACAATCACGCTCTACGCGCTCCAGTGGCTCGCCGGCTTCCTTGCCTTCTTCTTCCCCGGTGCCGCGCCGGAGACCAGGCGGTCCGCGGTGCCGTGGCACGCCGTGCTGGGGCTCCTCGTCTTCGCGCTCGCCGTCGGCAACGCGCAGCTCGGCTTCCTCGAGAAGCTCACCTTCCTACAGTCCCCGGCCTTGCGCCTCGTCGGCAAGTACGGCGCCGAGGCGCTGCTGGTCAACTTCACCGCCGTCATCGTGCTCCTCCTCGGCATCGCCGTCGTGATCGCCACTGTCAACGCCGACGCAACCAGATACACCGCCATGTGATCCATCCATCGATCGAGGTTATTTGTGATTGTCAGAACGCTATATGCTAGTCACTTGCTTATCGATCGATCCTACGTATACGTGTGAGTGCTCGCTCCTGTACAAACTTTTAACGTTCAACGTGTGTTGTGTTTTCACATGGAGATGCATATTTGGAGGATACAGATAATTTCTTTCATGCAAGCCATTACGTGGTTGAACGTATTTGCAGCTTATCATGGTTCAAGTCTTGGTGCTTGCATTTATTTTTGGATTTATTTTTAGATTTCCGGCGATTCACTTTCAATGAAAAAAGACGTTTTTTTCAACGACGAGGCGCCTACGACGCGACTGACTTCATGGACCTCTTTAAATTGTCCAATTTGCGTGAGCTCCTTGTCCCCAAACGACTTGCCTCGGGGGACATGACAAGTGGGCTGCACGCGCGGCCGAGGCCATCTCTATGCACAGGTTTTCTTCGTGCCCGTGTGCGCTGTCTTGCGTGATAGTTGAGTCGGGTTAGCGACTTCCTGGCCTCTTTGAATTGTCCAATTTGTGTGAGATCCTCGCATCCAGACGACTTGCCTCGGGGGCCATGACTAGTGAGCCACAGGCGCGGCCGAAGCCACCTCTATGTGCAGGTTTTCTTCGTGCCCGTGTGCGTTGTCTTGCGTGATGGTTGAGTCGGGTTAGCGACTTCCTAGGCCTCCTTGAATTGTCCAATCCGTGTGAGCTCCTCGCACCTAGAGAACTTGCCTCGGGGGCCATGACAAGTGGGCCGCACGTGCGGTCGAGGCCATTTCTATGCGCAGGTTTTATTCATGATCGTGTGCGCTGTCTTGCGTGATGGTTGAGTCGGGTTAGCGTCGCTCGCCCCTTGTTGTACTATGCCACTCGAACGAGACCGAGACTCCTACGCTCACCTGGCTAGCGCGTTGTGGGGACCCCGACTCATAAGTCGTGATTACAGAATGTACATATACAGTGATCCTAGATATCAATGCTCACTGAACACATAGAAACTAAATAACAAGAGTCTTACATCCATTACGTATCGTTTTACTCAAATATGATCCCTATGGCCAAGGCTTCATATGTTTGCGGCGGAAATCTTCAAAGATAGCGTGGACCCATGCCATCTGCCTTAACCCTACAGGCATTCTGACTGGGAAGCGTCCTAACACGCACGTACGTCACCAAGGTTCTCTTCATTGTATCATGTTTCATGCCTGACCAATAAAATAGCTAGTGGCAAGCCAATGAGTACTTTGAATGTACTCACAAGCAACTCATGTTTGAAACACGACAATAACAATGCATAATAAAGCACTAAGCAGGTAATTTTGCAGAAAACTAATTTTGAGTGCAGTGACATGATCAAATAACTTATGTAAGTATGCATCAACAGTTGGCAGATATCAATATGAACAAGTTACAGATATCGTCATAAGCAGTGGTGAACATCTCATGTTCAGTCATTTCATCAAGTCATCCGACTTAGCTTAGGTACTCTCTTTTGTTCCACACACACACAAACACACAAACACACACACACACACACACACACATCAAGTTTGGAAACCATGGACGTAGCCCAAGAGTGGTCATCCAACTGTCCTTGACCATGGACATGACTATTCGAATAGTTTTACACTCTACGGAGGTTGCACACTTTACCCACAAGACTCGAGAAACTTCCGCCACTAGTAATGCGAGCTCTCTGCTAGTATTAACCAAAGTAATCAACAAAGCCCCTTCCCATATATGGGTAGAGTGGTTGTACATGTAAGGTTGGAGTAACGGTCGCAACTTAAACCAATCCCTTTTTGAAAACAACACTCACACTTGCCCCGATACACCACTTCTTTAACAAGTGGTTACCCAGCTCAACATTATATCCCTCGAGCATTAGTGTCACCCGACGGGGTTTTCGAAAATTCTTTGAAAATGTTTATTTTCTGACACCATGCATAATCCCATTCCACTTGCGTAGCAACTACTTAGCATCCTAACTACTTCACACCCACATAACCCTCATAAGAAGGTAGGGTCATGTTTAGTGCAAGTATCAACGAGGAAAGTAACAGAGGTAACCCACTACAGTGGTCACCATTCCATCACGATCCTATGCAACAGAATAAAATGCCATATGTCATGCATAAAATGGTTTCATAGTCATGGTCGATGGGTTGCTTGCCTGGCTTAGCAAAGTCTTCGAGGTCTTCACATGCTTCACGTCCACTCCAAACACTTCGTCTGCTTCATCAACTATCGCCCGAAACAACCACAAATAAGCAATAACAACAAGCAGAGAAATAAAAGTGCTCTATAAATAGGAAATTTATTTTTCTTGGACATCCCTGGTCATAAGAAAAATACCTAAAATGGCTCTACTAGAGTTGGATCAATGAGGCTCTTGGAATGGAGGAAAATAGAGGAAATGATGATCCTATAAGGATTCTACAAAAAATATTTTTATAAAAATGAGGGGATGCACTCATCATACATGGCATGATTTTAGAAGAATTTAAAAAGTGGTTTCACTGGATTTGGAGTTGGTATGAATTTCCGAGGGATTTGCAAAGTGGATTATGCATAAAGGAATGGCTCACTAATTTACATAGCACAGGAAGTGTAAGGAAAAATGTTCATCACTTAGTGCATGAATTTTGGACCACCTAGGAGTTAGAATCATTGCATTTGGAGTTATGGTGAGCTCCCTAGAAATTTCCAAAGTTCTAAGCAGAAAATCAAAAATAGGTTTTAATCATATAGGTGTACATGAAACATTTCTGGAAAATGTGAGATGCACACATTTGGTTATGCCAAGATTTTAGGAACCTATAGGAATTTGAATCATCAAATTTGGAGTTGAATTGAATTTGCTATGAATTTTTGAAATACTCTGGAAAAAGAAAAGAAGAAATTTTATACCTAAATGGCTATATTGCGCACAGGGCGCAGAACAACAGATGGCGCTTTCGCCGCAGGGAGCCGGAAACATGCGGGGGCGCGTCCACTTAAACGGTTGGGCACGACTCCCGGCTCGCTTACACGCGGTACCTGCCTGGAAGGGACTCCTTCCTCTTCCCGGTCGAACAAAGAGGGAGCAGGGGAGGGGAGCCGACCAGAACCGATGCTCGCCCCGATGGCTCCATCCATCCCCGGTGACGCTTCAGCCACCGGTGTGCTCAAGAAGGCGAGCCACATCCACCGGGGGGCTCACTTTCGCCCGGGAGCGCCAGAGTGGGTGGGGTCTTGGCTGTGGCAGATGCTGACAACGACGGTTGTGGGGGCGACGCTCTGGACATTGGTAAGATAAAAGGACCATGAGGTTTTTGAGGACTTGTAGTACAAACCTCAATTCAGGGGGTTTTGAAAACCTAAATTAATAAAAATTCTTTTTGGCCAAAATAGTATTTTATAAAAATAGTTTTATGTCCTATACACATGGCATGAGCATTTTGCAAGGTTATTGGATTAGGGAGATGAGTTCAGAGTGTAGGAGATATATGATAGTTCATGGCACAATCAAACAAGCAAGCAAATAGCACAAAGGTCAAGCATTCATATGCACACACAAAGTTTTAATTGTACCTAGTTTTTGAGTCATGCTAACTTAGTCATGAGTCAAAACATAGGGTGTGACAGACCTACCCCCTTATAAGAATCTCGTCCCCGAGATTCCTAGGCTTGGCGTAAAAAGATGCGGCAATTCAGAGGTGAGGTAGTCTTCACATTCCATGTTGCCTCTACTTCAGTGTGATTGTCCTTCTGGATCTTGAAGTGCTTGATGATATAGCTTCGAGTGCATCATTGGCTTCGTATGAGGGAAAATGGGGCTCTTGAAGTAAGCTAGGTCTAACTAAAAGTTTAAGGGCATGATGGACGAGGTTCGGGAAAAGGTCTGGCTTGCGTGTGTATCCCAAGGTCGGAATGTTGGAAATATGCCCTAGAGGTAATAATAAATTAGTTATTATCATATTTCCTTGTTCATAATAATTGTTTATTATCCATGCTAGAATTTTATTGATCGGAAACTCAGATACATGTGTGGATACATAGACAACACCATGTCCCTAGTATGCCTCTGATGGACTAGCTCGTTGATCAAAGATGGTTAAGGTTTCCTAGCCATGGACATGAGATGTCATTTGATAACGGGATCACATCATTAGGAGAATGATGTGATGGACAAGACCCAAACTATAAACATAGCATATGATCGTGTCGGTTTATTGCTATTGTTTTCTGCATGTCAAGTATCTATTCCTATGAACATGAGATCATGCAACTCACTGACACCGGAGAAGTACCTTGTGTGTATCAAACATCACAATGTAACTGAGTGACTATAAAGGTGCTCTACAGGTATCTCCGAGGGTGTCTGTTGGGTTGGCATGGATCAAGACTGTGATTTGTTACTCCGTGTGACGGAGAGGTATCTCAAGGCCCACTCGGTAATACAACATCACAACAAGCCTTGCAAGCAATGTGACTAAGTGTTAGACACGAGATCTTGTATTACATAACAAGTAAAGAGACTTGTCGGTAACGATATTAAAGTAGGTATGGAGATACCGAAGATCAAATCTCGGGCAAGTAACATACCGAAGAACAAAGGGAATAACATACGAGATTAATTGAATCATTGACATATAGGTTCAACTGATAAAGATCTTCGTAGAATATGTAGGAACCAATATGGGAATCCAGGTCCCGCTATTGGTTATTGGCCGTAGAGGTGTCTCGGTCATGTCTACATAGTTCTCGAACCCGCAGGGTCTGCACACTTAAGGTTTGGTGACATTTCGGTACCGTAGAGTTATGTATGGTGGTGACCGAAGGTTGTTCGGAGTCCCGTATGAGATCTAGGACATCACGAGGAGCTCCATAATGGTCCGGAGGTAAAGATTGGTATATAGGAAGTCCTGTTTTGGTCGTCGGAAAAGTTTCAGGCTCATCGGTAGTGTACCGGGAGTGCTGGGAGGGTACCGGGGACCATCGGGAGGGGTGTCTCGACCCAAGGGGCCACATGGGCTGTGGGAGGAGGCAAACCATCCCTTGTTGGGCTGGCCTAAGCCCCCACTAAAGGCCTATGCGTCTGGGAAAAACCCAAAGGTGGAAAGGTGGAAAGTGTTTCCAAGTGGAGAGGAGGAATCCTACTCCTAGTAGGATTGGAGTAGGACTCCTCCACGTTCAATTTTGACCAAACCTTGAGGGTTTGAGACTGCCTCCTTCCCTCCTTCCCTCCTATATATACCAGAGGATTTAGAGGGAAGAGCTAAGCCTAATTGCCACATGTTGCCCTCTTCTTCCCTAGATCAGTTTCTCCTCTAGATTAGTTCCGCGGTGCTTAGACGAAGCCCTACAGGATTAGTTCACCATCACTGCCACCACGCTGTTGTGCTGCCGGAGAACTCATCTACCTCTCCGCTCCCTCTTGCTGGATCAAGAAGACGGAAATCGTCATCGAGCTGTACGTGTGCTGAACGCGGAGGCGTCATCCGTTCGGCGCTAGATCGGAAGGACCGTGATCATGACCGCGAGACGATTCATGATTTGATCGTGGAACGGATCGTGATGTGATCGCGAGACAGATCATGATTGGATCGTGGGATGGATTGTGATGTGATCGCGGGACGGATTGTGATTGGATCGCGAGATGGATCGTGATGGGATCGCGGGACACTCGGCGATTTGGATCGCGAAGACGTTCGACTACATCAACCGCGTTTCTTAGCGCTTCTCGCTTAGCGATATACAAGGGTATGTAGATCCACTCTCCCGCTTTTAGATGCTCATCACCATGGATAGATCTTATGTGTGCGTAGGAAAGTTTTTGATTCCCATGCAATGTTCCCCAACAGTGGTATCAGAGCTAGGTCTATGTGTAGATGAGATCTCGACTAGAAGACAAAGGAGTTTGTGGGCGTTGATGCTTAGATTGCTTCCTCCCTTAGTTGTGTTTTGGTTCAGAGGTATTGTGGGATGAAGCGTCCCGGACCAACCTTACTCGTACGCTTACGAGAGACAGGTTCCATCGACTCATGTGTAACTTTGTTGCACAAAGATGGCTGGCGGGTGTCTGTTACTCCTACTTTAGTTGGATTGGATTCGACAAAGGCGGTCCTTGATAAGGTTGAAAAGCAACTTATGTATGACCGTTGTGGTTTTGCGTCGGTGAGAATTATTCTTGCTAGATACCTGTAGCAGCCACGTAAAACTTGCAACAACGATTAGAGGACGTCTAAGTTGTTTTTGCAGGGTATGTTATGATGTGATATGGCCAATTACATGATGAGATATATGTGATGTATGAGATGATCATGTATTGTATAGAATATCACAACTTGTATGTCTATTAGTACGACAACCGGGAGGAGCCATAGGGTTGTCTTTAATTATTGTATGACCTATGTATCAATCATTAAGCGCTATGTAATGCTTTACTTTATCGCTAAGCGGTAGCAATAGCAGTAGAAGCATGGTGGGCATGAACCCCAATGGAGACACGTTGATGGAGATCAAGATGATGGATATCATGGTGTCATGTCGGTGACGATGGAGATCATGCTGGTGCTTTAAGGATGGAGATCAAAAGCACAAGTTCATGGCCATATCATGTCACTTATGATTTGCATGTGATGTTAATCCTTTTATGCACCTTGTTTTGCTTAGGATGACAGTAGCATTATAAGGTGATCCCTCACTAAAATTTCAAGATAAATTGTGTTCTCCCCGAGTGTGCACCGTTGCAAAAGTTCATCGTGTCGAGACACCACGTGATGATCGGGTGTGATAGACTCTATGTTCACATACAACGGGTGCAAGCCAGTGTTGCACATGCGGAACACTCGGGTTAAACTTGACGAGCCTAGCATGTACAAACATGGCCTCGGAACACAAGAGACCGAAATGTCGAACATGAGTCATATAGTAGATATGATCAACATGATGATGTTCACCATTTAAACCACCTCAACTCACGTGATGATTGGACTTGAGTTGGTGAATTTGGATCATGTATCACTCGAATGACCAGAGGGATGTCAATTTGAGTGGGAGTTCTTAAGTAATATGATTAATTGAACTCATTATCATGAACATAGTCAGTAGTGTCTTTGCTAATTATGTTGTAGCTCACGTTGTAGCTCCCTTGACTTTTTATATGTTCCTAGAGAAATAGAGTTGAAAGATGATGGTAGCAATATTGCGGACTGTGTCCATGATCTGAGGATTGTCCTCATTGCTGCACAGAAGGCTTATGTCCTTAATGCACCACTCGATGCGCCACACCCTCTAGCATCGTCTGTAGATGTTGTGAACATCTGACAGGCATGTTCCGATGACTACTTGATAGTTTAGTGCGTCATTACGGCTTAGAATTGAGGCTCCAAAACGTTTTGAACGTCATGGAACATATGAGATGTTCTAAGAGCTGAAATTGGGATCTCAGGCTCGTGCCCGTGTTGTGAGATATGAGATCTCCAACAAGATTATTTGCCTGCAAGACGAAGGAGAATAGCTCAATCGTTGAGCATGTGCTCAGATTGTCTAGGTGCTACAATCGCTTGAATCGAGTGGGAGTTGATCTTCCTGATAAGATGGTAATTGATAAAGTTCTCCAAGTCACTATCACTAAGCTACTAGAACTTCGTGATGAACTATAATTATGCTAGAGATGGAAATGATGATCCCTAAGCTATTCGCGATGTTTGACACCATGAAAGTAGATACCAAGAAGGAGCATCAAGTGTTGATGGTTAGTAAAACCACTAGTTTTGAAAAGGGAAATGGTAAGGAGGGGAACTTCATGGATGACAAGTCAGTTGCTGCTCTAGTGAAGCAACCCAAAGTTGAACCCAAACCCAAGACTAAGTGATTCTATTATGAGGAGAGCGGTCGCTAAAGCGGAACAACCCTAGATACCTGGTAGTTAAGAAGGCTGGCAACGTCGATAGAAGTGTATTTGATATACGTGTTATTGATGTGTACCTTGCTAGTACTCCTAGTAGCACATGGGTATCGGATACCAGTTTGATTGCTAAATGATAGTAACTCGAAATAAAAGCTACGGAATAAACGTAGACTAGCTAAGGGTGAGGTGACGATGTGTATTGGATATGTTTCCAAGGTTGATGTGATCAACATTGCACGCTCTCTCTACCTTCGGGATTAGTGACGAACCTAAATGCTATTTGGTGTTTGTGTTGAGAATGAACGTGATTAGTTCGTGTTTATTGCAATACGGTTATTCATTTAATTAAGAGAATAATGGTTATTCTGCTTACATGAATAATACCTTCAATGGTCATGCACCCAATGAATGGTTTATTGAATCTTGATCGTAGTAGTGCACATGTTCATAACATAGATGCCAAAAGATACAAAGTTAATAATGATAGTACCACATACTTGTGGCACTCCTGCTAAATGTCATATTGGTGTAAAACATGCTGATGGATCTTTGGACTCATTCGATTTTGAATCAGTTGAGACATGCAGACCATGCCTCTTGGGCAAGATGACTAAAACCCCGTTTTCTAGCTTGATGGAACGGGCAAGTGACTTATTGGAAATCATACATGTTGATGTATACGGTCCAATGAGTGTTGTAGCGTGCAGTGGTTATCGTTATTTTCTTACCTTCACTGACGATTTGAGTAGATATAGTGTATATTTACTTAATGAAAAACAAGTCTGAATCATTTGAAAAGTTCAAGCAGAATCTGAGTGAAGTTTGAGATCATCGTAACGAGAAGATAAAATGTCTATGATATGATCGTGGAGATGAATATATGAGTTACGAGTTTGGTATACAACTTAAGACAATGTGAAAAGTTGTTTCACAACTCACGCCACCTGGAACACCATAGTGTGATGGTGTGCCAGTACGTCATAGTCATGATCTATTGGATATGGTGCGAATTATGATGTCTCTTATTGTTTTTGCCACTATCATTTTGGGGTTATGCATTAGAGACAACTACATTCACTTTAAATAGGGCACCATCTAAGTCCGTTGATATGACACCATATGGTTTGGCAGAAACCTAAGCTATCATTTCTTAAATTTTGGGAATGCGACACTGATGTCTGATAAGCTCGAACCCAAAGCGGAAAAATGCATCTTCGTAGAATACCCTAAGAACAGTTGGGTATACCTTCTATCTCAGATCCGAGTACAAAGTGTTTGTTGCTAATACTGGGTCCTTTCTCGATAAAGAGTTTCTCTCGAAAGAATTGAGTGGGAGGGAGATATAACTTGATGAGGTTGTTGAACCTTTGTTTCAGCCATAGAGTAGCGCAGCACAGAAAGATGTTTCTGTGGAGCCTACGTCAGTTGAAGAGGAAGTTAATGATGATGATCATGAATCTTCAGATCAAGTTACTATCAAACCTCGTAGGTCGAAAAGGACGCGTACTACTCCTGAGTGGTACGACAACCCTGTCTTAGAGGTCATGTTGCTGGATAACGATGAACCTACGAACTATGGAGAAGCGATGATGGGCCCGGATTCCGAAAAATGGTTAGAGGCCATGAAATCCAAGAAAGGATCCATGTATGAAAACCAAGTATAGACTTTGGTAGACTTGCTCATTGTATGGTAGGTCGTTGAGTACAAATGGACCTTTAAGATGAAGGCAGACGCTGATGGTGAATGTCACCATTTATAATGCTCGACTTGTCGCAAAGAAGTTTCCGCCAAGTTCAAGGAGTTGACTACGATGAGACTTTCTCACTTGTAGTGATGCTAAAGTCTGTTGGAATTATGTTAGCAGTTGCTGCATTTTTCAATTATGAAATCTGGCAGATGGATGTCAAAACATCGTTTCCTTCCTTGAGGAAAGGTTGCATGAGATACAATCAGAAGGTTTTGTCAGTCCTAAGGATGCTAAAAGGCGTGTAAGCTTAACTGTTCCTTCTATGGACTGAAGCAAGCATCTCGGAGTTGGAATATATGCTTTGATGAGGTGATGAAAGTTTTTGAGTCTATGCAAAGTTTATGAGAAACTTGTATTTACAATAAAGTGAGTGGGAGCACTATAGAGTTTCTGTTAAGCATATGTGGATGACATATTGTTGATCGGAAATGATGTAGAATTTCTGGAAAGCATAAAGGGTTGTTTGAAAAGAGTTTTTCAAAGGAAGACCTGGATAAAGCTACTTAATTGTTGGGCATCGAGATCTATAGAGATAGATCAATACGTCTGATAAGACTTTCTATGAGTACATACCTTGAAAAGATTTTGAAAGAGTTCAAAATGGATTAGTCAAAGAAAGAGTTCTTGCTTGATTTGTAAGGTGTGAAGTTGAGTGAGACTCAAAGATCGACCATGACCGAAGAAAGAGAAAGGACGAACGTCGTCCCCTATGCCTTAGCCATAGGCTCTATATAGTATGCCATGTTGTGTACCGCACCTGTGTGTGCCTTGCCATAAGTCTGTCAAGGGGTACAAGAGTAATCCAGGAGTGGATTACTGGACAACGGTCAAATTTATCCTTAGTAACCAGAGGACTAAGGAGATGTTTCTCAATTATGGAGGTGATAAAGAGTTCGTCGTAAAGAGTTACGTCGATGCAAGCTTTAACACTGATCCGGATGGCTCTTAGTAGCAATCCAGATACGTATAGTGGAGCAGCCATTTAGAATAGTTCCAAGTGGAGTGTGGTAGCAGTATTTACAGTATGACATAGATATTTGCAAAGTACACACGAATCTGAATATCGCAGACCCGTTGACTAAAACCTCTTTCACATGCAAAGCATGATCGAACCCCAGAACTCATTGGGTGTGAGATCATAACAAATCACATGGCGATGTGAGCTAGATTATTGACTCTAGTGCAAGTGGGAGACTATTGGAAATATGCCCTAGAGGCAATAATAAATTAGTTATTATCATATTTCCTTGTTCGTAATAATCGTTTATTATCCATGCTAGAATTTTATTGATCAGAAACTCAGATACATGTGTGGATACATAGACAACACCATGTCCCTAGTATGGCTCTGATGGACTAGCTCGTTGATCAAAGATGGTTAAGGTTTCCTATACATGGACATGAGATGTCATTTGATAATGGGATCACATCATTAGGAGAATGATGTGATGGATAAGACCCAAACTATAAACGTAGCATATGATCGTGTCAATTTATTGCTATTGTTTTCTGCATGTCAAGTATCTGTTCCTATGAACATGTGATCATGCAACTCACTGACACCGGAGGAGTACCATGTGTGTATCAAACATCACAACGTAACTGGGTGACTATGAAGGTGATCTACAGGTATCTCCGAGGGTGTCTATTGGGTTAGCATGGATCAAGACTAGGATTTGTTACTCCGTGTGACTGAGAGGTATCTCAGGGCCCACTCGGTAATACAACATCACAACAAGCCTTGCAAGCAATGTGACTAAGTGTTAGCCACGGTATCTTCTATTATGTAACGAGTAAAGATACTTGCTGGTAACGAGATTGAACTAGGTATGGAGATACCGACGATTGAATCTTGGGCGAGTAACATACCGAAGAACTAAGGGAATAGCATACGGGATTAATTGAATCCTTGACATAGAGGTTCAACCGATAAAGATCTTCATAGAATATGTAGGAACCAATATGGGCATCCAGGTCCCGCTATTAGTTATTAGCCGTAGAGGTGTCTCGGTCATGTCTACATAGTTCTCGAACCCGCAGGGTCTGCACACTTAAGGTTCGGTGACATTTCGGTAGCATAGAGTTATGTATGGTGGTGACCGAAGGTTATTCGGAGTCCCGGATGATATCCTAGACATCACGAGGAGCTCCAAAATGGTCCAGAGGTAAAGATTGATATATAGGAATTCCTGTTTTGGTCACTAGAAAAGTTTCGGGCTCATCGATAGTGTACTGGGAGGGTACCGAGGGACCATCGGGAGGGGTGTCTCAACCCAAGGGTCCACATGGGCTGTGGGAGGAGGCAAACCAGCCCCTGGTGGGCTGTCCTAATCCCCCACTAAAGGCCCATGCAGCTGGGGTGGGAAAAACCCAAAGGTGGAAAGGTGGAAAGTGTTTCCAAGTGGAGAGGAGGAATCCTACTCCTAGTAGGATTGGAGTAGGACTCCTCCACCTCCAATTTTGACCAAACCTTGAGGGTTTGAGGCTGACTCCTCCCCTCCCTCTCTCTTATATATACTAGAGGATTTAGAGGGAAGATCTAAACCTAATTTCCACATGCTGCCCTCTTCTTCCCTAGATCAGTTTCTCCTCTAGATTAGTTCTGCGGTGCTTAGGCGAAGCCCTGCAGGATTAGTTTACCACCACCACCACCATGCTGTTGTGCTACTGGAGAACTCATCTATCTCTCCGCTCCCTCTTTCTGGATCAAGAAGGCAGAGATCGTCATCGAGATGTACATGTGCTAAACGCGAAGGCGCCGTCCGTTCGATGCTAGATCGGAAGGACCGTGATCATGACCGCGAGACGATTCATGATTTGATCGCGGGACAGATCGTGATGTTGTCTCAGGATGGAACATGATTGGATCGCAAGATGGATCGTGATGGGATCGCGGAACACTCGGCGATTTGGATTGCAAAGACGTTTGACTACATCAACCGCGTTTCTTAACGCTTCTCGCTTAGCGATCTACAAGCGTATGTAGATCCATTCTCCCCCTCGTAGATGCTCATCACCATGGATAGATCTTGCGTGTGCGTAGGAATTTTTTTGTTTCCCATTCAACGTTCCCCAACACGGAATACATGGCAAAGTAGTGTGTATATGTGATAGTCCTAGTGTTACTCACATTGGTTAGTGACATCTGGACGTCTCGCTCTAGACGAGAAGGTTCAAGGTCTTGGTGTAGCTTCCATTGACGGGGGTGTCCTTGAATCCCTTAAGGAAGGAGATCTGCGGTCGCATGTGGTCTTCATCCTTGAGTGTGTGGAAGCGCATCATCGTAGGCTTCTTGTCGAGATCCTCTGCTTGAGTAAGTTGGCCAGGCATGTCCTTCATGCATCCTCGGTCATTTGTCTTCGTTGTCACGGACGCACGTTTCTGGTGGGCCTTCGAGTGATTGGTCTACTTGTCTCTCTGCAGCCATTCATGGGAAGGTTTGCATTGAGTCTCGTCCCTAAGACTAATATTAGAGACTTGGTATCAAAATGGTCCTATCATCTGGGAAGTTTTTTTAGGAGTTATAAATAAGCTGACTAATCAGAAGTATAGAATACCCATCTAGTCCCTAAGGTCTGAGGCTTGGCAAGCAGGGTGAACTACCTCTGGCAGGTGGTTTACCATGATCTAGTGAGGGTTTACGCCCTTGATTGGACCAAAAAGGGGCTAGTAACGAAGTCATGACAGTCGTCCCACTCTATTCCAAGTATCTAGAGAGAGTAGGGACGTCATGTTCACCGTACATTATCAAGGTGGTGGAGTGAGGGGTACCATTAACTTCTCGAGCCTTCCTAGATAGGAAATGATAGGTGAATTCTTAAAACAAGGGTTGTTTAATCCTCTTGATGTCCAAGGGCTTCATCGTTCTTGTACGTCGCTGCTTCTTGATATAGTCTAGCTGATGTAGGCGGTAGAGGATGGTGGTTGACTTCTCTCATTTATTCTTCTTCGTCTTTGTGGCTTCCCAACCGTAGCGGTTCTTTATGTTGCTTGGGAAAGAATGTCTTCTGCTGTAGGGAGGGTGCTCCAAGGAGTCCAACTCCTTTAAGGTATAACATTATACTTGAGAGGCATGGTAGCCGGTCCTTCTAGGGCTTACCCAAATAGGACTAAGGTGTTATTTCTCCCATCGAAGGTATTATCTCATATAAGTCAACTCCAACATCACTCATGCTATTAAACTTCAAGGCCTGAGAGAAGGACTAAACCAAAATCCCATATGTACTATAGCTAACTCATATATATCCCTATGTAAAAATCCTCGGTAAAGCACACAAGCTGCTAAGCTTGATTGTGACACTGCAAATCCAAGTGATCTACTGATATGTCCAAGGTCTAGGGTACTACACCTCTATGCCAAGGGAACACGTACTATACCAATCCAAGACCTTGTTTCCTTCCTACGAATCCAATTTAATCGATCCACGATCACCATCCAATTTCATACGGTCCATTACTGCTACAGACCTAATACTAGTGATTGCTCTACGTATCTCCTAGAGTTCCTATAATCCACAAATCATTGAAAGGACTACTATTACAGTATACCCATGATCTTACGATACCATGACCAGTAAACTCCAAGGTCAAGCTTATATAGATCCTTGAATCAACTCTGACGACTTGGATTCCTATCTTATCATCAACCGAGAAACATGGCATCATGATCAGGATCATCAGACTAAATCCAATTTACTCCAAAACATGTAGTCTTATTTAACACCAATCACTCTATTAGGATTACTTATTTAACTCCAAATATCATGTCCAACGAGACTTCCTACTCGCTACTCCAAGTCATAATTGCAACTTCATCAATCCATGACTATTAATTGACAAAAATCCAATTATCATACCACCAAGGATCTCAACTTCTGATCCTAATTGTCCTACCCAATCCAATTTACTCAAGGGATATGTAAGTTATGCTACTTTATCAACTTGTTCCAACAAGTTCACCAATCATCATGAGAATCTCGTAATCCGCCAAAGGTATTAGATATATCCTCAAGACATTTACTATGGCTAAATCAATCCACTTTATATATATCATATATACTTAGGCCGACCCTTCCTATGGAATTAAGGTTCTAGTGCTAGCTTAAGACTGAAGGATGTTTGCTCACTATGATAACTAGTCCATAATGAACCCAGTGCTAAGCAGGGGTTATTGAAGCTCAATAGGTGCTCTATCAAATCCGTGTATTAAGAATGTGATCAGAGGTTTGAGATGGGGTAGCTTGTGAGATCTAGGTTGTGCTAGGGAGGGGTTTCCAATCTTGAGGAAAAACATAGCTCTACGGGGTTGCACTTGTTGAGTATGTTGTAGTCAAAGTATTCAGTGCTAGTTGTCTGTCGAGGTGGATCCTTGGTGCATCTTTTTTTGATGGTCTTCAGTTGATGAGAGGGGGAGTACCATATATGGGAGTGACTAAGGGGGTGGTATAGTGCAAGTGCAATCAAACAAGTGCCGAAAAGGCCAAACGTGTGCCTAGGGCAAAAGTGTGAATCGCACCAAAGCACAAACAAGCAAAAACAATCAACACACATCATGGTTATATTTGGACCATCACACGGACTTGAATTCACATAGGGACACACGACCAATCCTACCCTTGGGGCCCTCGGACTTAGTAATCGTGCTTGCTTCGTGTCTGGGAGAGGAGTCCGCCCAGTCTTCTGGGGCTTGTTCATGTGTCGCTATGTCTCTTATCGTTGTTTGTCGAAATGATCTGGGTTGTGCTTGAAGAGTATTTGATAACTTCGCGTCTGGTGAGTTGATGACGAAGGTGGTTCCTCATGGATGTCGTTGACGGGTCTTCTGTTGTCTTCGTAATCGTGCCAATGCCTTCTTGTCCTTCAAGGCATCGAGAGTTCCAAGTGAGCAATGCTTTATGCAACGACATCAACAAGGCATGATAGAGTTCCAACTTGTCGGTCATGTTGATAATATCGACAACGAGAGCGGGGGATGAAGAGAACCGTTTTTCCTACTCACTATGGTGAGGCGGACCAAATGGCAAGGTTCTCATCCACCAGTGGTTGTTGATACAACAACGGTAAGGACAAGGTTTCTTTATTAGCGATGCATACCATGTCACTGCATGTCTCATGCCCTAGTCATCGTAGGCCAAGGTGGCATCATCTTGGGGCAGTGTCTAGGGTGTCACCATATTCCGAGTATTGATATCCTCACTCCTTGAGAAGGTATCTTCTGTTGGTATCTTCTTGTCTGGTGTCGCCAATTTGTGTCCAAGATATGCAGGCAAATGTCTAACAAGGTAGCTCCTTTCCAGGTTACCCACGAGGATTACCAGGAATCCGTGGTCACGGGCATAAGGGTAATAGCGACCATTTGCAAAGTTTTGAAAAGCAGATGAGGAGAGCCAAGAGAAAAATGGTGGAAGTGCTTAGGCAAAAACCTTTGCTTCCTTTAAATTTTAGGAGAGGTGAGAATTTTAGTGGTTTTGTAAGTAATTTTGAAGGGTCTGGGAAAATAGTTTTGTCCTATCTAATGTCCATGCTAACCAAGGGCTTCCTATAGTCGTGGCACCGACTCATAAGTCATGATCACTGAATGTACGTGGATAGGGATCCTAGAGATTAATGGTAACTGAACACACAGAAACTAAATAACAATAGTCTTACATCCATTACCTGCCATTTTACTCAAATATGGCCCTTATGGCTAAGGCTTCATA
The DNA here is from genome assembly GCA_022496015.1 of Hordeum marinum. Taxonomy (NCBI): domain Eukaryota; kingdom Viridiplantae; phylum Streptophyta; class Magnoliopsida; order Poales; family Poaceae; genus Hordeum; species Hordeum marinum. Next base: position 376,554,478 of record CM039678.1, on the reverse strand, counting down.
TGTTTGCGGCGGAAATCTTCGAGGATAGCATGGACCCATGCCATCTACCTTAACCCTACAAACATTCTGACCGGGAAGCGTCCTAGCTTGCACGTACGTCACCAAGGTTCTCTTCATTGTATCATGTGCTTTCATGCCTGGCCAATAAAATAACCAGTGGCAAGCCAATGAGTACTTTGAATGTACTCGCAAGCAACCCATGTTTGGAACACGACAATAACAATGCATAATAAAGCACTAAGTAGGTAATTTTGTAGAAAGGTAATTTTGAGTGCAGTGACATGATCAAATAACTTATGTAAGCATGCATCAACAGCTGGCAGATGTCCATATGAACAAGTTACATATATCATCATAAGCAGGGGGTTGAACATCTCATGTTCAGTCATTTCATCAAGTCATCCGACACACGCGCACGCGCGCACACACACACACCAAGTTTGCAAACCATGGACGTAGCCCAAGAGTGGTGATCCAACTGTCCTTGACCGTGGACACGGCTATTCGAATATTTTTACACTATGCAGAGGTTTCACACTTTACCCACAAGACTTGGGGAACTCACGATTTGTGGTATATTACATACCCGAGGTAAGCACCCGAAAAATGCCTTTCCTTGATGACACTAAACAAAGAGTCCTCTCGTTGGTCCATGTCTTCATGATGTTCAAACACGAGCCTTGCTCAACATAGTAGCATCCATGAAGGGACACAACGGTGTGTCCGGTGTCTGTAAAAATAGCCCATGGTCGCCCTACCTAGCACGATGACGTGGCTTGAGACTGCGTCGGTATTTCCCCAAAGAAGAAGGGATGATGCAGCACAGCTGTCGGTGTCAAAATCTGTGGATCTCGGGTAGGGGGTCCCGAACTGTGAGACTAGAATCGACGCTAACAAGAGACGAAGGGGACACAGATTTACCTAGGTTCGGACCCTCCTATGGAGGTAATACCCTACGTCCTACTTGATTGTATTGATGGTATGGGGGGTTATAGAGTTGATCTACCTCGATATTGAATAGCTAACCCTAGATGAGTTGTTCTCTCTATGCCCTAAAACCCTCCGGCTTATGTAGATGCCGAAGATGTCTAGGGTTTACACATGGTCGGTTACATGCCGAAGAGATAAACATGCCTATTTACTATGTCAATCGTGGAGCACAAGTCGTGCTTCCCGAAGCTTCCAACCTGGAGACAGGGCCTTCAAATCTTCCAGTGTTAGGTAACCAGCCCATATAGTCCGGCCCATAAACAATAGGTCGGCTATCCGTGGACCCCCTAATCCAGGACTTCCTTCGTAACCCCTGAACTTGCCTGCAACGCCAAGGGTCTTTAGCTCTGACTCCTTCGCGAATAGAATCTTCGGCTTGCGAGGTGAGTTCCTTCCCGCCAAACCATAGTTCGGCCTCCGATGATAAGTAGTTTTCTGCATAATGGCACATCTGAATACTGTCAAATAAATTGGATTTGAAGACCAAACGTTAGGGGATAGATAACGTTCCTTGGCGGACCTCTCTGACAAAAGGTCACAGCCACCATGACCAATAGGCCAGTTACAAGCACTCGATGCGTGGTTCGAGGCGGTTTCATCATCACGATTATCAATATACCGATCATGACCCATTTTATTCAGGATATACTTAATCACGCACACGCAATAGCATGCATGTATCGGGAAGTGGAGGGATTCACGGCACAGCAAGGGGAGTCCAAATTGATAGGCTTCATAAAAAGAGGAGAAAAACCCCGGAGGCTATTCACGCACTCCATTCGACCTCTCCGCCTCCCATTCTCTCGCGCCTTCGAAGCTTAGATATAGGTCTTTTTGCTCCCACCTCCGAGCTCTTCAATGGTGGGCTCTAACGGCCAATGGGAAGCTTCCACAGTCACCGACCGAGACATTCTCGACCTCAAGAAGTCCGGCTACCTCTCCGCCGACATCCCTCACCGCGTGATGGAGGAGGGCCAAACAATACCCACCCCCAAGCCAGGGAGAGGGTGGTGTTCATTCCCCACTTCATTAGGGGCTGAGCTCCCCCCTCCACCGCTTTGTTCGGGGGTCGATGTTCTTCTACGACCTCGACTTCCATGACCTCCCGCCGAACTCCATCATGCACATCTCAGCGTTCATCCTGGTCTGCGAGTCCTTCCTGTGCATCGAGCCACACTTCGGGCTTTGGCTTCAGGTGTTCAACATCAAGCCTAAGTGCGTCGGCGGCAAACACACGGACTGTGGTGGGGCCGTCATTGGCAAGCTCACCTGCGTCGGGTGTCCATCGGGTACCCTTATTGACACCATCAAGGGGTGGCAGAAGGAGTGGTTCTACGTCACCGAACCACAAGAAGAAGGTCAGTATCCCGCTACTGCATTCAGATCCGGTCCCCCCCACCAGACTGGCTTCGTGGCTCGAAAAGGGCCTTGTCTAGGGACCTGGCAAAGAGGTGAGCGACCTACAGAAGCGTATCCGCTCTATGGTCGAGGAGAGCACCAAGTTGACAGATGTGGTCCAGGTGATGCTCCGAAGACGCATCCTCCCTTGCCAGTGTCGGGACAGCCCCATGTGGGCTCGTGGGCTCGACGCCGAGCCCACAGTCCGGAAACTCTTCCGCACTACACGAGAGAAGTTATGGAAGGTGATCTTCAAGTCACAGAAGAGTTGGCCATCCGAAGAGGAGCACAAGGGTCTGCATGCCTCCAAGCCCGATTCCGAGGTATGATACACCCTAGCTTGGTCGGCTTTATTACATAAGAAGTCCTGATAACCCCTTATCCGATCTGTCTTTGCAGAGATGGCTGAAGAAAGCCATCAATATTAACAGTTCGGCGCCTTAGCCCGAAGACAAGAGGACTGGGCTGTTAGTAGAAATGCTCGTGGTAAAGCCTTACGATGCTCCCACGAAGAAAGAGAAGAAGAAGACACCAGGCTAGGCTGGCATCCGCATCAAGGACCAGCCTGACGCTGCGTCCGAGGATACCCCTGCCTCTTCGAATTAGGAGGATGCTGAGGAGGAGGAAGAGGAAGAAGAGGAGAAGGAGGAGGCCAAGGTCGAGGGTGAGGGGAGAGGCAATTCCCCTTGTTCTAGGAAGAGGGCGGCGCATTCGGATGCTTCGGAGCGGGTCCCTTCCCATGCCTAGAAGAGGGCACGACAGACGCGGGTGGTTCTGTTGGATGATAGTTCAGACTCAGACACCGCATCCAAAGACCTCGAGGAGGTTCCACAAAGGAGAGTACATGTCAAGCCCCCCCAAAAGGTTAGGATCTGAAGACCCTCTTATTCATTATGAATAGGTTTGGAGTTTGCTAACATGAGAGTTATTGGCCTTGTAGCCCCCCGCGCGTTATCCCCACCGAAACGGTATCAGACGGGGAGACTCCGCTGTTAGTTTCAAAACCGGCGGATCTCGGGTAGGGGGTCCCGAACTGTGAGACTAGAATCGACGGTAAAAGGAGATGAAGGGGACACATGTTTACCTAGGTTCGGACCCTCCTATGGAGGTAATACCCTACATCCTACTTGATTGTATTGATGGTATGGGGGGTTACAGAGTTGATCTACCTCGAGATCGAATAGTTAACCCTAGACGAGTTGTTCTCTCTCTATGCCCTAAAGCCCTCCGACTTATATAGATGCCGAGGATGCCTAGGGTTTACACATGGTCGGTTACATGTCGAAGAGATAAACATGCTTATTTACTAAATCAAACGTGGAGCGCAAGCCCTGCTTCCCAAAGCTTCCATCTTAGCGACCGGGCCTTTAGGTCTTCTAGTGTTCGGTAAGTAGCCCATATAGTCCAACCCATAATAATAGGTCGGCTATCAAGCGACGCCCTAATCTAGGACTCCCTCAGTAGACCTTGATCTTGCCTCCAACGCCAAGGGTCTTCAGATCCAATTGCTTCACGAACGGAGTCATTGGCTTGCGAGGTGAGTTCCTTCCCGCCAAACCATAGTTCGACCTCCGATGATAAGTAGTTTTCCGCATAGTGGCACATCCGAATACTATGAAATAAGTTGGCTTTGAAGGCCAAATGCCTAGGGGAAAGATAACGTCCCCTGACGACTTTCTGAGAAAAGCTCACAATCCACCACGACCGATAGGCTAGTTACAGGCACTCGATGCGCAGTTCGAGGCCGTTTCATCAACACGATCTATCAAAGCGTAGATCGTGTCCCGTTTAACAAGGGATATGTTTAATCGTGCATGCGCAACTATGCACACGTCTCGAGAAGCGGAGGGATTCATGGTGTGGCGGAGGGGTGCAAGCTTTAAGTCCTCATGAAAGGGAAGAAAACCCTCGTGGCTATTCATGCCCCCTCTCTGCTTCTGCTGCTTTCCATTCCTCTGAGCCTCCGATGCTCAGATCCAATCTTCCGCCCTCACCTCCAAGAGCACAAATGGCGGGCTCCAACGGCCAATGGGAAGCTTCCACAATCACCGACCGTGACATCCTCGACCTCAAGAAGGCCGGTTACCTCTCCGCTGACATCCTCACCATGTGGCGGAGCAGGGTCAAGTGACCCCCACCCCCAAGCCAGGCAAGAGGGTGGTGTTCATCCCCCACTTCATCAGGGGGCTGAGCTTCCCCCTCCACTCCTTCCTCTGGGGCTGATGTTCTTCGACGACCTCGACTTCCACGACCTCCCGCCAAACTCCATCATGCACATCTTAGCGTTCATCTTGGTCTGCGAGGCCTTCCTGCGCATCGAGTCGCACTTTGGACTCTGACTTCAGGTGTTCAACATCAAGCACAAGTGTGTCGGCGGCAAGCACGCGGACTGTGGCGAGGCAGTCATCGGCAAGCTCACCCGTCTCGGGTGGCCATCAGGCACCCTTATCGACACCATCAAGGGGTGGCAGAAGAGTGGTTCTACATCACCGAACCACAAGAAGAAGGTCAGTGTCCCGCTGCAGCATTCCGATCTGGTCCCCCACTAGCCTGGCCTCTTGGCTTGAGAAGGGCCTTGTCTAGGGCTCGAGCAAGGAGGTGAGCGACCTGCAAAAGCACATCCGCTCTATGGTCAAGGAGGGCACCCAGTTGACTGATGTGGTCCAGGTGGTGCTCCGAAGACGCATACTTCCTTGCCAGCGTCGGGACACTCCCCTATGGGCTCGCGAGCTTGACGCCACACCCACAGTCCGAAATATCTTCCGCACTACGTGGGAGAAGTTATGGAGGGCACTCTTCAAATCACAGAAGATCTGGCCATCCGAAGAGGAGGACAAGGGTATGCACGACGCCAAGCCCGATTACAAGGTATGACACCACCTAACTTGGTCGGCTTTAATACATCGAAAGTCATTATAATCCCTTGTCCGGTCTGTCTATGCAGAGATGGCTAAAGAAAGCCATCAACATTAATAGTCCGACGCCTCAGCCCGAAGATGAGAGGACCGGGCTATTAGCAAAGATGCTTGCAGTAAAGCCTTACAAGGCTCCCACGAAGAAAGAGAAGAACAAGAAACCAGGTCAGGCTGGCATCCGCATCAAGGACCATCCTGACGTTGCGTCCGAAGACACCCCCGCCTCTTTGAATCAGCAGGAGGGTGAGGAGGAGGAAGAGGAAGAAGAGGAAGAAGAGGAAGACGAGGAGGCCGAGGTCAAGGGCGTGGGGAGAGGCAATTACCCCGTGCCAGGAAAAGAGCAACGTCTTCGGACACGCCGGAGCAGGTCCCTTCTCCTGCCCAGAAGAAAGCACGATAGATGCGGGTGGTCCTGTCTGACGATAGTTCAGATTCGGACACCGTGTCCGAAGACCTCGAGGAGGTTCCACGAAGGAGCCTTCGAGTCAAGCCTCCCGCCAAAAGTTAGAATCCGATGACTCTCCCATTCATTACGAATAGATTTAGGGTCTACGAACGTGCAGGTTATTGGCCTTGCAGCACCCCATGCGTTGTCCCCACCGATGCAATATCGGATGGAGAGACCCCGCCTGCCGAACTAGCGGAGAGCGGGGATGCTTCACATCCCACTGCTCCAGGTGCCACAAGGGACACCATGGAGGTATTGTCCTAGCACGCTCCTATGGAGGCGGACACTAGGGATGAGGGAGGCCGCACCGTGGCTGAGGCTAACACTTCGGCCACCGAAGACCAGGGGGCAACTCCCCGCTGTGATACCGAGGAGGGGCGGACAAGCAAGAGCTCCATCCCCACCCAAGAGCATCTCCGGAGCATTCTATGCCTCCGGAGGCACCGGTCCGAACCTCGATGGGTGATCAAGAAATCCGATCATCGCCTGCTTCGCCGACCAACAAGTGGTCAGCCATGGAGGAGGCTCTATCGAGCTCCTCTATCCCTAAGGATCACCGCAACCTTATGGGTGCGGTACTGCAGAGCATTCAGTCCGTTGACAACGGACTGAAGGAGGCCATCAACGGTCTCCTTACGGGCTTTCAAGTAAGTCACCCGATGTGTTTATTTGTAGAAATTTTGTTTAGTCGCATTATACACATGCCAGCCCCCGAGCCCTAGGTGGGGTGAAAATCTCACCTAGGGCTCCCGTTTGTATCCGACATCGAGTGAGATGCGCTTTAAATGTTTGTCATATGAGAGTAACTCAACATATGATCGAATTTTTCTATAAGTTAGGAATTGATAGCTCATGTAATATATCAACTGCGTGTGTAATGCAGGCTTCGTCGTCGGTGGCGGCCAAAAATGGTACCAAGTTGGACGAGCTAAATCGGAAGCTTAAGCGCTCCGAAGACGAGGTTGAAGCCCTCAACAAGAGGTTCGACGAGGCACAGGGTAACTCCAAACTAAATCTGAATACTTTCCCCCGAATACTGCCAATGCAGTTCCCTTTATATAAAGTTTTGTCGTTTTGCTGCCTCGTCTAAAGAGATGGAAAAGCTCAAGGCCGAGCTTCAACGTGCCAAGGACGAAGCGGCCGTTGAGAGGGCGGCGGCCAAAGAGGAGGCCACCGCACTCTCCTCCCTACGAGCCACCAATGATAAGCATAAGTCTCGTGTGGCGGAGATCCAGGATGAGATCAAGGATGCCAGCAAAAAGTGCGAGGCCCTTAAGAAAATAAACAAGGAGAGCGAGGCTGAACTATCCACTCTGAACACCAAAGTTCAGAAAGAGCGGGTGGACAAACGGTTCTATGAGGAACAAGTCCGCCAAGCCAAGGATATAACAGATGGTAAGCCGTACTCACTAAAGTGCATCTTTAGGGATAGCAAATTCAGATTTGCTTACCCGGGCATGGCATTCCTCAGGCGCTTCCTCGGATCTTCAAAAGAGCACGACGGACGCCAATCAGCTATACGCCTCTCGGGAAGAGAGAGACGAGGCTCGGTTGTTCTAGGCACAGTTCGGAGCCCCCGAGAGTCCTCCTCTTCTGGTGGAGCAACTGAAGCAGTTGATGGAGTGGCACCAGATGGCAGAGACGGCCATGAAGGACCTCTACATCCGATTATGGCCCGACGAGCCACTGCCAGGCAGCTACTTCGGCCTGGTGTAGAGGCTGATTGCAACTTCGCCCCGCCTCGACAACGTAAAGTGCTCCTCCTGTATTGAAGGAGTCCGGATGGCCCTGCCAATGCCAAGGTGCATTGGCCGGGGCTAAATCCAATGAAGGTAGCCACCGATCTGCCACCACCCTGGAAGGAGCATCGACGCCCCGAGCTATACTTTGATGGAGTGATGGAGAGTGCTCGGGTGATAGCGTCACATTGTTCGGGCGATAAAATATTTGAATGAGTTGTAATGCGTCCGGAGACTTGTTCAAACTATTAATGATATTAGTATTTTGTTCTAATATGGTTTTGCATTCCTTTATAACTCCTATGTGGCTGTTTAATATTGAAAGATGCGAGTCGTCGGCTTCAGCCCCCATGTAGATACTACATGGGGTGTCAAGGCCAATGCACTAAGGGCCTTAGCCGAATTATGGGAACCTGAAGGTGATACAGTGCGGCAGACTAGGCAATCAGACTATAATTTACTTCTTTTACTTAGCCGTAGGGGCACGAAAAGGACTACATGAAGCGTACGATTAGCTACCGAAATGTCGTGATGTTCGAACGAACCGTGGCCGAAGCCGGTATCATAATGTTTGCACGAAAAGCAAGTCCCTTGTATAGAACAGAATAACCGCCTATGAGGAATGAAGCATAATACTTCTAGCTCGGTGTTCACAGACCGGATCGCGCATACTATGACAGTCCATTTTTGGCTTTCTCCCCTGAGGTGCTTAACGAGACTAGCCGGAAGCACAATCGTAGGGGGTGCTCCCTTTGCCCTTTTAGCAGAACAAGCGGAACGTAAAGGGGCAAGCACAGGAGCCGGGCAACCCAACTTATTGACCAAATACATAGTTTGGAACCAATGCATATAAAGCGAACACCAAGACGCCGAACACATGACAGATAAGGCGATTTATGATTGAACTCGAGCCCCTGGTCTATTAGCCGGTTACCTCGCATCATACCGAATAGGCCCATGAGAGAGGAAGAGAGGAGAAAAGATATGCACCAAAAAAGGACAAATGGGGCAAAACTTGCGCTACGCAATTTTGTATTTTCTCATCAACTCTTATATCTCGGATTGCCGAAGCAACTGTTTAGAGGTATGAGAAAGAAAAAATATACATGAGTTGTTGTACCAGGAGTTCTTCGATTGATAACCTCACGTCCACGATATGCCCTGTTGTTAGTTGACTCCTGCTCTTAGATGCACCTTGATGGGTGTTTAGTGTTTGGTGGGTGGACTTTGCAAACAAAGTCTTGATAGGCCGACGAATTGTAGGTAAGCTTTACGCCATAGGCAAGCTTTCTAAGGAGCGCATGCATTTTGTCCGAAGACATGCTCTTGGTAGAGGTTCGGACCAGCCGAAAACCTGTGTGTAGTGCCCCACCGCTACCCATGGGATCTTAAGTGCGAAGTTGTGCCGCCTTGGCACGTACTTTGCCGGTCTTAAGGTTGTGCGGTGGGGGGCAAGTCCCTATAGAGGGGAGAAGGAAGGATCTGAGTTTGCGGTCTGAAGCCGAACTTGCTTCCCAACCTTGTGTGCCTTTATGGTTGATGTCGGAACTTGCCGATCTTCTTTGTAGCTAAATTCGACCGCTAGGGACAACACATGTTCCTCAGTTCTAAGGGACTGCTCGGTATTGCCGTTTATGGTAATGACCCCCTTGTGTCCTGGCATCTTGAGCTTGAGGTATGCATAATGTGGGACTGCGTTGAAACAAGCGAACACTGTCCGACCAAGTAGCGCATGGTAGCCGTTGCGGAAGGGCACAATGTCGAAGATCAAGTCTTCGCTGCGGAAGTTATCGGATGAGCCGAACACAACTTCTAGAGTTACAGAGCCCGTACATCGGGCCTCAACGCTCGGGATTACTCCTTTAAAGGTAGTGATGGTGGGTTTGATCCTTGACGTATCTATGCCCATCTTTTTCACCGTATATGAGTAAATCAGATTGAGGCTACTTCCTCCATCCATTAGGACTTTTGTGAGGTGATAGACATCTATAATGGGGTCTAGGACGAGGGCTGCCAAACCCCCATGACGGATACTGGTCAGGTGATCGCGCCGGTCGAAGGTGATCGGGTACGCCGACCATGGGTTGTACTTTGGGGCTATGGGTTCCACAACATGGACCTCTCGAAGGGCGCGCTTCCTTTCCTTCTTAGGTATGTGGGTGGTGTATACCATGTTCACCATTCTTACTTCGGGAGGGAATTTCTTCTGTTCACCACCAATTAGACCCCGAGGCTCATCCCCGTCCTCGCTACGAGAGCTTTTTCCTTGGTCCTCGGGCAGTATCTTTCCATCCTGTTTAAACACCCAACAATTGCGGTGTGTGTGGTTGGTGGGCTTCTGTGAAGTCCCATGGATTTGGCAAGGTCTTTCCATGATCTTCTCCAGCTGAGTGGGTTCGCCACAATTGCCTTTAGGAGGCTTCTTCCGCTGCCCAGGTTGAGAGTTGCAGAATCCGGCATTTACAACCGTGTCATCGGCATCGCTATTATTGTCTCGACGCTTATTCTTATTCCGCTTTGGCTTTGAATTGCCATCTCGAGCTTCAGTTGCTATGGGATCTTCAAAATTATGGCCGCGTCTTGCCAGCCAGTTGCTTCGCCGATGGAAAAGCGGGTCATGAGGGAAGTATGGGCGGACATGGTCCGAGGTTTGTCCTGGCCTAGCTGGCGGGCCAGCCATTCGTCCCGAATATCGTGCTGAAAGGAGGCTATGGCCTCAGCGTCCGGATAGTCGACGATTTGGTTCTTTTTAGTCGAGAACCTATTCTAAAATTGCCGAGCAGACTTGCTAGGCTTTTGGACGATGTTGCCAAGATCGGAAGACTCCGACGGCGGACATAGGTTCCCTGGAAGTTAGAGCAGAACACGTCTTCTAGGTCTTCGCAGCATCCAATGGAGTTTTCCGGGAGGCTGTTCAACCAGTGTCGAGCTGGCCCCTTAAGCTTAAGAGGGAGATATTTGATGGCGTGGAGGTCATCTCTTCGTGTCATGTGGATATGGAGGAGGAAGTCCTCAATCCATACTATTGGGCCAGTGGTCCCATCATATTGTTCTATATTTAAGGGTTTAAACACTTCGGGGAACTGATGCCGCATTACCTCATCTGTGTAACACAATGGGTGAGAGGCGCCTCTGACCCATGCTATGTCGCACCTGTATTCGACGTTTGTATGTATCCGGTTGCGTTCCCGGACTGTTGTTATGGTCAAACCATGGTCAGTACCCGCCCCGTCTACCGGGCGAGTACTCTCTAGATCCATAAATGGATCTTCTGCGGCCTGCTCTATGCTCCAGGTCATCTCGTAGGTCGAACCCGTCGTTGGGCTCTAATGGCTCCTTACTCCATTTTCGGGGTACTACCGGTATATAACTGGTATCGTCAGTCGTCCTGTCCCGACCACGAGGGGGGCGGTCCAGCATGTCGTACGGAGTATGTTTTGGAGATGGAGTGTCACTGCGTTCATCATCGAATTGCGGTAGCAGCCTTCTTCGAGGGTAGCTTTTGGGCTGGTTTGACAGTCTAGTGACGTATACTTCCTTGGCTGAAAGGACTTTCGTCCATCGGTCATTAAGGTCCTCCTGTTCGGCTTTGAGTTGCCATTCCTTAGCCTTGAGGCTGTGAGCAGTTGCTATGATGTGTTGCCTGATTTCCTCCTGATCTCCAAGGTTATCAGGGATGTACAAGTCATCAGCTTCCGGTATATCTTCCTGCTCGATGGGGGGAAGGTGATCGTCGTCTTCAAAGTTGTTGATGTTATCGGGGTTGCTTTGGTCCTCAGGCCCTTCCGGACCCTCTACAGGTGCTCGGGGATATCGGGATTGCCATGATTAGCAAGGGTATTATCGTCCCTGTTGGTGATAATAGCCTTTCTTCCCTTTTTTTCCTTTGGACCGCTTATGCGGCTTCCGACGCCTTGACGGTGCATCGCCCGATTTGTCGCCATCATTGTTTGGCGTGTTGTCACCGTTAGCGGTAGGAGTATCTACCATGTAGACATCGTATGTGGAAGTGGAGGCCCAACTCCTAATGTTAACGGGGGTGGGGGCGCAGTCCTCTTCATCCATATATTCTGCCTCCTCGGAGGCATAGTCCAGCATGTCGGTTAAATCTTCAACAGTAGCTATCAAGTGGGTGGTGGGTGGGTCGAAAAATTCGTCCCGACCCACACCATAGACGATCTAAGCATATATCAGGCTTGGATCATCAGTGATTCTCATCGACGAGATCCAATCCAGGGCTTTGTCAAACGCTGAGGGCCCGATTGGATCCGGTCATTCGTGTAGCGACCCGACCTGAAAGGTCGAATCTCCGGTGTTTCTATACCATCCCAAGATCATGCTGGTACACACACGGTACATTAATGTATATATCAAAGTGAAATAACACAGCTTTAATAATCAAAAATCTCATATTGAGTCCTTTATTACAATAAGAATTACAATAAAGTGGCTGAAGGCCAACTCATGAGAATAACTAATCTTGCGGAAGCTTCAAAGGTAGTTGAGTCCATTTGACTCCAAGGGCATCTCACCGAGCGTAGAGCGTATCCTCACTCCTAGTCGGAAAAGTACTCTGCAACATGATATGTTGCAGCCGTGTAGGTCAGCATATTGAATATGCCGGCAATGTCACAAAAGAGGGGGTAAAGTAATCATCTATTCTATATGCATATATGGCAGGTGGGGTAATAAGTTTTGCATAAAGCCAAATTTTCCTACAACAAGAGGGGGCAAAATATTATTACTACAATGTTGGTTGATTAATGAGATGGTTCCACCAACCAATTCTCATACCCAAGTTGTCATTAAAAACCCACATCAATAAAATTAATTGTGTTGAGAGTTCCAGATAGTTTCAGTTCCTTTGGCTCAAACTGTCCATGACCGTGGACACGGCTAATCGATTAGGTTTGGGTACTCTGCAGAGTTTTGCACACGTTCCCCACAAGATTTGATTGCCTCCGTTCGATTTCTCGCACTTCAGGGTGTTTGAGAAACAGATGACCAAAACATGGTCTTCTAAAGGGTTTCCCTGAGACTCTGTTGGTGCCCATCCTTTCCTACCGTTCTACTACATCTCGTAGCACCGCCTGTCCAGGGTCACCACGATATCCAACCGAGCCAGAGCCCATAATGGCTTGTGGCTATGCAAGTAAGCCTTGGGTCTTGAAGCATCCATCCATTTCTTTGTGCCTGGGTGGACCTTTCCGCATGAATACTTGCACTTCTCCAGCAACATCGAGGCTAACCACTGGTTTCTCTAGGGCACCGTTCAACCATCATCCACCTAGAGGTATGTTGAAAACTCGGAGTCTTGAAGTCTTGATCGTCTTGTAGGTCTTGAAATTATTAACTCACAACTCTCATGAATCACACAACCAACCCCGTCTACTAATAGCATAGCAAAAATTAAATCAACGTTTCCCGGGGCCAATGTGTCAAAGGGTTGAGGGGTGCCTACCACATGATACTACATCAAGTAACCAAGTTTCCAAATTACCTACTTTGCATGCAATTGGGGAGATGGTAGAACTAATGCAATAAAACATGGGTAATCATGATCAAAGTGACTTGCCTTGTTGACGATCCTCGTACTCAAGTGACTCTACATAACAAGCTTCACACTCCAGATGATCTAACGAATCAAACAAAGCACACCATAAGCATACAACTAATATTATAACTTACACAATTAGCAAAAGAAATAAAACAATTCAATAGTATCAATCAAAAGGAAGAAATTCAAAACCAATGTTTGTCTCACAAAATTTTGTTGTGTCAAAACTACAAAAGAAATAAGACCAATCAACTATTTTCAATAACAAAACAATAGTCAATAGAAAATAAAAAATATATATTTAGTAAACAGAATTAAATCCATTAAAACTTTAGTGAAAATAAATGCTACTTACAATTATAATTTTTTATAAAACACCACCTAATGTAGATACTAGAGTTTCCTATAGTATTTGAGTATGAGAAAAAATTATTATTATTATTATTATTATAAACAGAACATCACTTAACAGAAAAGAATTACTAAAATTCTTTATTAGATGACAGAATGAAATCTCCTAAAAGTTTTGTGAAAAGTAAAACTAGATTGCTTTATAAACTATACCTAATGGAGAGGAATGAAGATTTCCTATAACAATAAGGTATAAAACTAAACAATTATTTGTTATTAACAACAAGTTATTTCACCTAATGTTGAAACAACAGAACTAATGAAAACTAAAAACAAAAGTTAAACTAACTCAGATTCAAACTAAACAAAAATCAAATTAACTAAACTCTAGTAAGAACTAAACAGATTCTGGTTTTGTTAAAAACCCTAACCAAATTCATCCTAAAAACTTCTCAAACTATGTAGGATGATAGGTCTAACTAATACAAAACAGTGGCAAAAAGATTCGCTCAAAAATATTTTTTTAAACTCTAGTTATATAGATTTTAGTAATTTAAGCAAATTTGGTTAGATTCAAATTCTAAAGTTCAAATTTGAAATCTAAGACTACAGGATAAAACTACATGAAATTTGTGACCTAATGCAAAAATAATCAGTTAAAACACTAATTAGTTTAAAAGATATAACAAAAATAAAATCAGAACACATTTTGTTTTCTAAAACAGAAACAGAAAAAGAAAAAAAATTATCGATCGGTTAGGGGCTACGTGGCATGCTGTGATTGGCCGAGGCCGTGTGCGTGCGAGGTGTTTGCGGCGTATGACCGAAATGTAAAAGAAAACAGTTCGCCATTTAAATCTTCTAATCAGGCACGTTGGATCTAGATCTGACGGTTGTGGGTGGAAGTGCGGCTTACAGAGGAGGGGGTTAGAGTTCCGGCGAGGTCGACGGCGGCCGGACGTCGGAGGTGCTCGGGGCTGGTGCTGCGGTGGTCGAGGGTGGCGTCCGAATTCTCAGGCGATGGCGGCAAAGCTCCGGTGTCGATTTGTGGTGTCGGACGGGGCTGGGGACGACGGAGGCGACCACCTCGTGCTCGGAGAGCTTCGGTCGTCGACCGAAATCCGGCGAGGTGGTGCGGTGGCGTTCTGGCGTGGGTAGAGGGGGTAGCAGGGTGGAACGGAGAGCGGCAAGGGCAGGGCTTTATATAGGCTAGGTGCGGGGTCGGGAGAGGGAGAGAGGAGAGAGATCAGCGGGGTCGGGATCGCCGGCGACGTCGGGGCGAGGGGAAGGGGATGAGCGCGGGGATGGCGCTGTTGGACGGTGGGTCCCACGCGTCAGTGAGAGAGGGGGCGGTGTTTGCGCGTCGGTGGCCGATCCTAAATGAATTCGGGGTTTAAATGGCTGTGGGCCGGCCTGTTTGCTAATTAAAACGTTTAAATACGTTTCCTTTTCTATTTTCCAGAACGTTTAAAATCCTTTAATGCATTCAAATCATTTCCAACATAGGGAATATATATATATCAAAATGATCAGGGGAATAAGTGCTATTTAATGAACATTTTTCCTTTGTCAAAATGAATACTTAAATTTTTTTTTTCAGAAAATACCTAATTGATTTTAAATTCTTTTGAGATAAACTTTCAAATAACCCCCTGGTTTTATTGCTCAAATATTTCACCAAGATGCTCCTGGTGTGGAGTGTCATGTTACTCCTCTCTTTTTATGAATATTTCCAGGGATTTTCAAATGGGAGGAAACAAGTATAAGAAGAAATTGAAATGGCCTTTCAGTATTCCAAAAGTAAAACTTCAACAATTCATTTCATTCAAACAAAGTGATGATGATGCATAGATATATTTCATAACATTCCAAAATGAAATTTTGGGATGTTACAAACCTACCCACCTTAAGATGAATCTCGCCCTCGAGATTCGGTTGGCTAGAAAATAGGTGCGGGTGGTCTCTACGAAGATCTTCTTCGTGTTCCCAGGTGGCTTCTTCCTCGGTGTGGTGACTCCACAGAACCTTACAGAACTTGATGGTCTTGCTACGGGTAACTCTGTTGGTAGTCTCGAGGATTCTGACAGGCTTCTCGTCGTAGGTCAGGTCACTGTCAAGTTGTATGGCCTCTAGGGGCACTCTGTCTCTCAAAGGAATATCAGCCATCTCAGCATGGCATTTCTTCAGCTGGGAAACATGGAAAACATCATGAACTCCGGACAATCCTTCCGGCAATTCTAGCTTGTATGCAATTTCGCCTCTACGTTCAAGAATTTTGTAGGGGCCTATGAATCTGGGTGCTAACTTTCCTTTAACACCAAACCTCTTGACTCCTCGAAGTGGGGACACACGAAGATATGCTCGGTCTCCCGCTTCATACGTCACCTCCTTGCATTTGCTATCAGCATAGCTTTTCTGCCTGGATTGGGCTATCTTGAGTCGGTCTCGAATCAGTTTGACATTTTTTTTCAGAATCTCGGATAAGATCGGGACAAAAAAGTTGTCGGTCTCCAACACCATCCCACATCAATGGTGTTCTGCACCTCCTTCCGTATAAAGCTTCAAAAGGGGCCATCTTCAGACTCGTTTGAAAACTATTGTTGTACGAGAACTCTGCGTAAGGTAAGTTGTCATCCCAACTAGACCCATAGTCTAGCACACAAGCTCTCAACATGTCCTCCAAAATCTGATTGACTCGCTCGGTCTGTCCATTGGTCTGCGGATGAAAAGTTGTACTGAATTCCAGCCTTGTACCCAAAGTTTCATGTAACTGATGCCAAAACTTTGAGGTAATTTGTGTTCCTCTATCTGACACGATACTCCTCGGAACTCCATGCAGACATACGATCCTGGTCATATATATCTTGGCTAACTTAGCACTGGTATAGGTGGTCTTCACCGGAATGAAATGAGCTACCTTGGTCAAGCCATCGACCACTACCCAGATGGAATCATAACCTGAACGGGTCCTGGGTAATCCTGTGATGAAGTCCATACCAAGCTTATCCCATTTCCACTCGGGTATCGGCAAAAGTTGGAGTAACCTTGCTGGTTTCTGATGTTCCGCCTTTACTCGCTGACAAACATCACATACCGCAATGTGTTCGGCAATATACTTCTTCATACCCGTCCACCAGTAACTTTCCTTCAAATCCAGGTACATCTTGGTGTTGCCTGGGTGTATCGAGTATGGTGAATCGTGAGCTTCTTGAAGTATCAACTTCCTGAGCTCTGGGTCATTGGGCACATAGATTCGGTTCTCAAACCATAGAGTACCCTGTTCATCTTCACGAAAGTCTTTAGCTTTTCCATCCTTCATTCTCTGCTTTATCCCAGCTATCTCTTTGTCCGATTTCTGGGCTTCACGTATTCTTTCGGTCAAGGTGGCCTAGATCTCTAGTGTGGCAACATATCCTTTTGGAACTATCTCTAGCCGAAGCTCTCTGAGATCATCGGTTAACTCCTGGGGTAATCCTTCGGCTATGAGTGTGTTCACATAACTCTTCCGACTCAAAGCATCTGCTAAAACATTTGCCTTTCCTGGATGGTAATGCAGTCTCATGTCATAGTCCTTGATTAACTCTAACCATCTCCTCTGTCTGAGGTGCAACTCCTTCTATGTGAAGATATACTTCAGGCTTTTATGATCGGTGTAAACATCACAACTATTTCCGATAAGGAAATGTCTGCAGGTCTTGAGTGCGTGCACTACGGCTGCTAGTTCCAAATCATGGGTGGCATAATTCAACTCATGGGGTCGTAGCTGTCTGGATGCATAGGCTACAACTTTTCCTTCCTACATGAGTACTCCTCCAAGTCCTTGACGTGATGCGTCACAATAAACCTGGAAGTCCTTCCGAATGTTTGGCAGTATCAATACTGGGGCTGTGACCAAGCGTTTCTTCAACTCCTGGAAACTGGCCTCACATTCCTTAGTCCAGATATACTTAGACTCTTTCTTCAACAATTCCATCATGGGTTTGGCAATCTTTGAGAAATTCTCCATGAATCTCCGGTAATATCCGGCAAGTCCGAGAAAACTACGGATCTCCTTCACCGAGGTGGGTGACTTCCACTCAGTGACTGCTTCAACCTTAGCGGGGTCTACTGCTATTCCTTCTCTGGAAACAATGTCTCCAAGGAATCCGACTTCCGTCAGCTAGAATTCACATTTACTGAACTTGGCATATAACTGATGCTCTCTAAGCTTCTCCAGAACTAAACGCAAGTGTTCCTTTTGTTCTTCCTCGCTCTTGGAGAATATCAAAATGTCATCGATGAACACCACGACAAACTTGTCTAGGTATTCCATAAACACCCTGTTCATCATATTCATGAAGTAGGTAGGAGCATTAGTCAAACCAAAGGACATGACCGTATACTCATATAAGCCATACCTTGTGGTGAAGGCTGTTTTGGGTATATCCTGTTCACGAATTTTCAGTTGGTGATACCCTAATCGAAGATCAATCTTGGAGAATACTTTGGCTCCTACTAGCTGATCAAACAAGTCATTAATCATCGGCAGAGGGTACTTGTTCTTGATAGTCACCTCGTTTAATGCACGATAATCGACTACCATCCTCAAGGTTTTATCTTTCTTCTCCACCAAAAGAACTGGGGCTCCCCAAGGTGAAGAACTTGGGCGAATATATCCCTTATCCAATAACTCCTTAATGTGGTTCTTGATTTCTACTAAATCATTTGCGGGCATCCGATAGGGTCTCTTGGAAATTGGGGCGGTTCCTGGTAGTAACTCTATCAGAAACTCAATCTCTCTATCTGGTGGCATGCCTGGTAATTCCTCCAGGAATACATCTGGAAAGTCTTGTACCACCAGCACTTCCTCCTGAACAACTCCTATGAGGGAATTTAACTGAGGACTCATCCGTGTGCGTCGGGATACATACTTAATCCTCTTGTTCTTTGGGGTGGTGAGTGAAATGGACTTGCTAGGGCAATCAAGATTTCCTTCATACTTGGTCATCCAATCCATGCCTAGGATTACATCCAATCCCTGGGATTCTAATACGATGAGGTCGGTAGGAAAAACATGGTTTCCTATGTGGAGTTTCAAGGCGTGGCATCCTATCCCTGCCATCATCATACCTCCTAGGGAATTGACCTTAATGGGCTGACTAAGGGTTCTGGTGGGTAAACCATACTTTTCCACAACTACCCTTGATATGAATGAGTGAGTTGCACCAGAATCAAAAAGTACTATAACTAGACGTGAATGCAATAAAAACTTACCAACCACAGTCTCGGGCTGATCATAGACTTCTTCCACATCAAGGTGGTTCACCTAAGCACGAGGAAAAGGATTTGGCTTCTTAGTTGCGGAGTTGCCATTGTTGTTGCCGTTTCCATTTCCTTGCTTGTTCTAAGGGCATTCAGTGGCATAGTGCCCTGTCTTCTGGCACTTGAAACAGGTGATATGGTCCAGATCCTTCTGAGCTGGAGCAGAACGGGGCTGGTTGCCATTCCCATTTCCGTTGCCATTCTTGAAGTTGCCACTGTTGGGATGATTATTCCCATTTCCTCCATGGTTGTGGCCTCCATGGTTGTGCACGTGATGAGTGTGTCCTCCATAGTTAACGGTCCCATATCCGGTATTCCCTGAGTACGGGGAGTAGCGGGGCTTCTGTTGAGCTCCAGAGTGAGATTTCCCCTGTACATACTTCCTCTTGCGGTTTTCGATTTGCTGTTGCTTCCCCTCCAAGATGAGGGCCTTGTCTACCAGCTCCTGGTAGTTGCTGAAAGTAGCCACCATGAGCTGCACGCTCAACTCATCGTTGAGTCCTCCCAAGAACTTCTCCTGTTTGGCTGCATCATCGTCCACATCTCCGGGTGCATAACGAGCCAACGTGCTGAAATTATCCACATACTGGGCCACGGAACGGTTCCCCTGGCGTAAGTTGCGAAACTCACGCTTCTTCAGACTCATGGCTCCAGCTGAGACATGAGCGGTGCGGAAAGCTAGCTTGAACTGCTCCCAAGTTACACCAGCAATGGGGTACATGATGGTGTAGTTCTCCCACCATGAAGCTGCTGGTCCCTCCAGTTGATGGGTGGCAAAGCGCACCTTTTCAGCCTCAGTGCATCCAGCGGTGGTGAGTTCCCTCTCCATTTTGCGGAGCCAATCATCTGCCACAATGGGCTTAGTGTTGCTGGAGAAAGTTGGCGGATTCAGCCTCAGAAAATGGGTGAGGTTGTCGCCTTGAGGTGGAGGGTGGTTGTTGTGGTTGTTGGTCTGGTTCTGGATCAACAACTGCATCAGGGCATTCTGCTGCTGGAGAAGTTGTGTGAGTTCCGGTGGGAAGGTGAAGTCGGGCTCATGTCGTGGAGGCACCTTGCTATTTTTAGAGGGGTGAGAATTAGAATAGAACAAGGACCTAAAAGGAAATTTCACTACCCATATGCAATGCAACAAACATATCACACCAAACACTCATTCATTTATTCAACTCAAGGTTCAAACATCGAGATACAAATCTCCAAATCAAACTAAACATCGACGTACGCTTTGACGACAAAAATAAAGATACATGGGGGCATAACTAAAGTTCTCCTCAAAAGTACACGGTGAAGTGGCCTCCTCCGGTGACGCTCTCCTCATAGTCGTCATCGTTGCTGATCAAGGGAGCCATGTCTCCTTCTGGATGAAGATTTTCCCCCATGTCCAACTGTTCCTCCAGAGTTGCAATGCGAGTGTTCAGCTTATCGATCCTCTCTAAGAGATCCTTCACTTCATACTCATGCTCGTACTTGGCTTCCCGTAGGTCAGCTTCGAGGTCAATCTCGCGGTTCATCAACCTCTTGATCATCTTCAAAGGTCCCGATGTGCGTCTCCAAAGTCTGGATATAGGAAATGGTGGTGTCTTCAGTGGGAGTGGTTATGATATTTCCATTGGCATCCCTGCGACAAACCACGCTGAGTCCTGGTGAAATGGGTCCACCCCTGTATTCCTCCTGAATACGTCCAAGGGCACGGTGAATTGCCATGTCCCTCCCAAGAATCCAGCTGGGTGCCACAAACTTGAAGTTGATGGGTTCCTTACAATTTCCAAAGGTCTTTCCGGGGATGTGCACCTCGATCCTGTAGTGACTATCTTGTGGAAAAGACATGATAGGAGTCCCGGTGATGCTTGGCAAGGCAATCCTTACGTTCCTGACGATCTTCACCAGCTCCTTGCCAAAGGGCATCGTCGCGTCAGGCTGACAAAACTCCATGATCAAAACTGGGATGAAGGTGGCCATCTATAAATTTTGAAATAAATCGGAGGGAAGTCAGAAATGAGTAGATGAGAGTATAAGAATTTTAAAGACAAAAGAGAAATAAATCCTAAGGCTTTTCCAATCCTAGAGGTTACGTCCTACGGTCAGCGTGTGCTCTGATACCATTTCTGTAGCGACCCGACCTGAAAGGTCGAATCTCCGGTGTTTCTGTACCATCCCAAGATCATGCTGGTACACACACGGTACATTAATGTATATATCAAAGTGAAATCACACAGCTTTAATAATTGAAAATCTCATATCGATTCCTTTATTACAATAAGAATTACAATAAAGTGGCTGAAGGCCAACTCATGAGAATAACTAATCTTGCGGAAGCTTCAAAGGTAGTTGAGTCCATCTGACTCCAAGGGCATCGCACCGAGTGTAGAGCATATCCTCACTCCTGGTCGGAAAAGTACTCTGCAACATGATACATTGCAGCCGTGTAGGTCAGCATATTGAATATGCCAACAATGTCACAAAAGAGGGGGTAAAGTAATCATCTATTCTATATGCATATATGGCAGGTGGGGTAGTAAGTTTGCATAAAGCCAATTTTTCCTACAACAAGAAGGGGCAAAATATTATTACCACAATGTTGGTTGATTATTGAGATGGTTCCACCAACCAATTCTCATACCCAAGTTGTCATTAAAAACCCACATCAATAAAATTAATTGTGTTGAGAGTTCCACATAGTTTTAGTTCCTTTAGCTCAAACTATCCATGACTGTGGACACGGCTAATCGATTAGGTTTGGGTACTCTCCAGAGTTTTGCACATGTTCCCCACAAGATTTGATCGCCTCCGTTGGATTTCTCGCACTTCAGGGTGTTTCAGAAACGGATGACCAAAACATGGTCTTCTAAAGGGTTTCCCCGAGACTCTGTCGGTGCCCATCCTTTCCTACCGTTCTTCTACATCTCGTAGCACCGCCTGTCCAGGGTCACCATGATATCCAACCAAGCCAGAGCCCATAATGGCTTGTGGCTGTGCAGGTAAGCCTTGGGTCTTGAAGCATCCATCCATCTCTTTGTGCCTGGGTGGACCTTTCCGCATGAATACTGGCACTTATCCAGCAACATCTAGGCTAACCACTGGTTTCTCCAGGGCGCCGTTCAACCATCATCCACCCAGAGGTATGTTGAAAACTCGGAGTCTTGAAGTCTTGATCATCTTGTAGGTCTTAAAATTATTAACTCACAACTCTCATGAATCACACAACCAACCCCGTCTACTAATAGCATAGCAAAAATTAAATCAATGTTTCCCGGGACCAATGTGTCAAAGGGTTGAGGGGTGCCTACCACATGATACTACATCAAGTAACCAAGTTTCCAAATTACCTACTTTGCATGCAATTGGGGAGATGGTAGAACTAATGCAATAAAACAATGGTAATCATGATTAAAGTGACTTGCCTTGTTGACGACCCTCATACTCAAGTGACTCTAGATAACAAGCTTCGCACTCCGGATGATCTAACGAATCAAACAAATCACACCATAAGCATACAACTAATATTATAACTTACACAATCAGCAAAAGAAATAAAACAATTCAATAGTATCAATCAAAAGGAAGAAATTCAAAACCAATGTTGGTCTCACAAAATTTTGTTGTGTCAAAACTACAAAAGAAATAAGACCAATCAACCATTTTCAGTAACAAAACAATAGTCAATAGAAAAGGAAAAAATATATTTAGTAAACAGAATTAAATCCATTAAAACTTTAGTGAAAATAAATGCTACTTACAATTATTAATTTTTATAAAACACCACCTAATGTAGATACTAGAGTTTCCTATAGTATTTGAGTATGAGACAAAATTATTATTATTATTATAAACAGAACATCACTTAACAGAAAAGAATTACTAAAATTCTTTATTAGATGACAGAATTAAATCTCCTAAAAGTTTTGTGAAAAGTAAAACTAGATTGCTTTATAAACTATACCTAATGGAAAGGAATTAAGATTTCCTATAACAATAAGGTATAAAACTAAACAATTAATTTTTATTAACAACAATTTATTTCACCTAATGTTGAAACAACAGAACTAATGAAAACTAAAAACAAAAATCAAATTAACTAAACTCTATTAAGAACTAAACAGATTCTGTTTTTGTTAAAAACCCTAACCAAATTCATCCTAAAAAATTCTCAAACTATGTAGGATGATAGGTCTAACTAATACAAAACAGTGGCAAAAAGATTCACTCAAAAATATATTTTTGAACTCTAGTTATACAGATTTTAGTAATTTAAGCAAATTTGTTTAGATTCAAATTGTAAAGTTCAAATTTGAAATCTAAGACTACATGATGAAACTACATGAAATTTGTGACCTAATGCAAAAAGAATCAATTAATAACACTAATTAGTTTAAAAGATATAACAAAAATAAAATCAGAACACATTCTGTTTTCTAAAACAGAAACAGAAAAAGAAAAAAATATCGATCGGTTAGGGGCTACGTGGCATGCTGTGATTGACCGAGGCCGTGTGCGTGCGAGGTGTTTGCGGCGGATGACCGAAACATAAAAGAAAATGGTTCACCGTTTAAATCTTCTAATCAGGCGCGTTGGATCTAGATCTGACGGTTGTTGGTGGAAGTGCGGCTTACAGAGGAGGGGGTCGGAGTTCCGGCGAGGTCGATGGCGGTTGGACGTCGGAGGTGCTCGGGGCTGGTGCTGCGGTGGTCGAGGGCGGCGTCCGAAGTGCTCAGGCGACGGCGGTGAAGCTCCGGCGTCGGTTGGTGGCGTCGGACGGGGCTGGGGACGACGGAGGCGACGACCTCGTGCTCGGAGAGCTTCGGTCGTCGACCGAACTCCGGCGAGGTGGTGCGGTGGCATTTTGGCGAGGGTAGAGGGGGTAGCAGGGTGGAACGGAGAGCGGCGAGGGCAGGGCTTTATATAGGCTTGGTGCGGGGTCGGGAGAGGGAGAGAGGAGAGAGATCAGCGGGGTCGGGATCGCCGGCTATGTCGGGGCGAGGGGAAGGGGATGAGCGCGGGGATGGCACTGTCGGACGGTGGGTCCCGCGCGTCAGTGAGAGTGGGGGTGGTGTTTGCGCGTCGGTGGCCGATCCGAAATGAATTCGGGGTTTAAATGGTTGCGGGCCGGCCTGTTTGCTAATTAAAACGTTTAAATACGTTTCCTTTTCTATTTTCCAGAATGTTTAAAATCCTTTAATGCATTCAAATCATTTCCAAACATAGGGAATATATATATCAAAATGATCAGGGGAATAAATGCTATTTAATGAACATTTTTCCTCTGTCAAAATGAATACTTAAAAAAATATATTTTTTAGAAAATACCTAATTGATTTTAAATTCTTTTGAGATAAACTTTCAAATAACCCCCTGGTTTTATTGTTCAAATATTTCACCAAGATGCTCCTGGTGTGGAGTGCCATGTTACTCCTCTATTTTTATGAATATTTCTAGGGATTTTCAAATGGGAGGAAACAAGTATAAGTAGAAATTGAAATGGCCTTTCAGAATTCCAAAAGTAAAACATCAACAATTCATTTCATTCAAACAAAGTGATGATGATGCATATCTATATTTCATAACATTCCAAAATGAAATTTTGGATGTTACAATTCGGAACTTGTGGTGTTAACCTCCAGGTGGTCCGGACATGGGAAGTGTTCAACAAGAACACATGTCCGGTCATTTGGCTTAATGGGCGGGCCGGGGTGAGAGATCAGTTTGCCGTTATGAGTGACCCCATCGACATGTCCGAAGAAGGGGCTCAAGGTTAAAGCCTCATAGTCCTTGGGGGCCATAGGCAAGGCTGCGAGCCCGATTAACAACAAGTTGGCCCGAGAATCGACGGAGAACTCTAAGTTTCCAAATCTAACCTCTCGATCCAGGGCAAAGTTCTCAACGCGGCCTAGATGGCCAGCAGAGTCAGCGTGCAGCACAACGCTGCCGAAGGCGAAGATCTGTCCGGGGACAAAAGTGTCCATATTGCGGGCCTCCTCGTTGATGACAAGGCGAGACGTCGATTCCATCTTGCTCATAGAGGAACTCTCAATGAAAGCACCAATGTCGGTGTCAAAACCGGCAGATCTCGGGTAGGGGGTCCCTAACTACGAGACTAGAATCAATGGTAACAGGAGATGAAGGGGGCATATGTTTACCTAAGTTCGGTCCTCCTATGGAGGTAATACCCTACGTCCTGCTTGATTGTATTGATGGTACGTGGGGTTACAGAGTTGATCTACCTCGAGATCGAATAGCTCACCCTAGACGAGTTGTTCTCTCTCTCTCTATGCCCTAAAGCTCTCCGGCTTATATAGATGCCGAGGATGCCTAGGGTTTACACATGGTCGGTTACATGTCGAAGAAATAAACCTGCCTATTTACTACATCAAACATCGAGCTCAAGCCCTGCTTCCCGAAGCTTCCATCCTGGCGATTGGGCCTTTAGGTCTTCCAGTGTTCGCTAAGTAGCCCATATATTCCGACCCATAATAATAGGTCGGCTATCCGAGGACCCCCTAATCCACGATTCCCTCACCCGCCCGCCAAACTGGCGAAGAGCGGGGATGCCTCGCATCCCACCACTCCAGGCGCCACGAGAGACGCTATGGAGTTGTCTTCCGAGTTCACTCCTATGGAGGCATACACCGGTGGTGAAGGAGACCATATCGTGGCCGAGGCTAAAGACCAGACACTGAAGACTAGGGGGAAATACCCCGCCCAGATACCGAGGAGGCCGGACAAGCGGGAGCTCCGTCCCCTCCAAGATCATCTCCGGAGCGCACTATGCCTCCAGAGGCACTGGTCCAATTCCCGGTGGGTGATCGTGGAATCCGATCATCGCCGGTGCCACCAACCGATAAGTGGTCATCATGGAGGAGGCTCTATCAAGCTCCTCTATCCCCGAGGATCACTGCACCCTTATGGGTGCGGTACTACAGAGCATTCAGTCCGTTGAGAACGGACTGAAGGAGGCCTTCAAAGGTCTCCTTACGGGTTTCCAAGTAAGTCACCCTATGTGTTTATTTGCAAAGATTTTATATATTCGCACTACATACATGGCAGCCCCCGAGCCCTAGTGAGGTGAAAAGCTCACCTAGGGGTCAAGTATGTATCTGACATAGAGCTAGATGCCCATTAAGTTTCCGTCATGTGAGAATAACTCAACATATGATCGGATTGTCTATGATTCGGGAGTTGAGAGCCCATGTAACGCATCAACTGGGTGTGCAATGCAGGCTTCATCATCGTGGTGGCCATAAATGGTGCTGAGCTGGAAGAGCTAGATAGGAAGCTTAAGCATTCCAAATACGAAGTTGAAGCCTCAACAAGAGGTTCGACGAGGCACAGGGTAAGTCCGAACAAAATCCGAGTACTTCCCCCGAATACTATCAATGCAGCTTTCCTTTTTATAAAGTTTATGGTTTGCAGCCTCGTAGAAAGAGATGGAAAAGCTCAAGGCCGAGCTTCAACGTGCCAAGGATGAAGCGGCCGTTGAGAGGGCGACAGCCAAAGAAGCGGCCACCACACTCTCCGCCCTACGAGCCACCAGCGATAAGCATGAGGCTCGTGTGGCGGAGATCTAGGATGAGCTGCCAGCAAAAAGTGCGAGGCCCTTGAGCAAAAAAGCAAGGAGAGCGAGGCCAAACTGTCCACTCTGAAGACCGAACTTCAGAAAGAGCGGGTGGACAGACGGTTCTACAAGGAGCAAGTCCACCAGGCAAATGATATAACAGATGGTAAGCCATACTCACTAAAGTGCATCTTCAGGGATAGCAAATTCGGATTGCTTACTCGCGTGTGGCGTTCCTTAGGCGCTTCCTCGGATCTCCAAAAGAGTGTGGTGGATGCCAATCAACTGTTCGCCTTGCAGGAAGAAGGAGATGAAGCTCGACTGTTCTGGGCACAGTTCGGAGCCTAGAGTGTCCTCCTCTTCTGGTGGAGCAGCTGAAACAGCTGATGGAGCTGCACCAGATGGCGGATCTGGCCATGAAGGACCTCTACATCCGCTTATGGCCCGGTGAGCCGCTGTTAGGCAGCTACTTCGGCCTGGTGCATAGGTTGATTGCGGCTTCGCCTCGCCTTGACACCGTGAAGCGCTCCTCCTGTATCGAAGGAGTCCGGATGGCCCTTGCCAAGGCCAAGGTGCACTGGCCGGGGCTAAATCTGATGAAGGTAGCCACCGACCCGCTGCCACCCAGGAAGGAGCATTGACGCCCCGAGCTATACTTCGATGGAGTGATGGAGAGTGCTCGAGTGATAGCGTCACAGTGTTCAAGTGATAAAATATTTGAATGAGTTGTAACGCATCCGAAGACTTGCCCAAACTTTTGATGATAATAGTATTTTGTTCTTATATGGTTTTGCATTCCTTTATAACTCCTATGTGGATGTTTAATACTGAAAGATGCGATTCGTCAGCTTCAGCCCCCATGTAGATAGTACATAAGGTGTTGATGCCTATGCACTAAGACCCTTAGCTGAATTATTGGAACCCGAAGGTGGTACAGTGCGGCAGACTCGACAATCGGACTATAGTGCTTTACTTCTTTCACTTAGCCGTAGGGGCGCGAAAATGGCTACAGGAAGCTTTCGTTTAGCTACTGAAGTGTTGTGATATTTGGACGAACCGTGGCCAAAGACGGTATCCCAATGTTTGCACAAAAGGCAAGTTCCTCATATAAAACGGAATAACCGCTGATGAGGAATGAAGGATAATACTTCCAGCTCGGGGTTCATAGACCGGATCGCGCATACTATGACAGTTCGTTTTCGGCTTTCTCCCCCGAGGTGCTTGACCAGACTATCCGGAAGCACAATCGTAGGGGTGCTCCCTTTGCCCCTTAGCCAAATGAGCGGAATGTAAAGGGGCAAGCAGAGGAGCCAGGCAACCCAACTTATTGACCAAAGACATAGTTCGGAAACGATGCATATAAAGCAAACGCCAAGACGCTGAACACATAACAGATAAGGCGATTTATGTTTGAACTCGAGCCCCCGGTCTATTGGCCGGTTACCTTGTATCATACCGAACATGTCCGTGAGAAGAGGGAGAGAGGAGAAAGAATATGCACCGGAAAAAGGACAGATCGGGCAAACTTGTGCCACGCAATTTTGCATTTTCTCAACAACTCTTATAGCTCGGGTTGCCGAAGCAACTGTTTACAGGTATGTGAAAGAAATAAAAAAATATGCAAGAGTTGTTGTACGAGGGGTCTTCGATTAATAACCTGAAGTCCTCGATATGCCCCGTTGCTAGTTGACTCCTACTCTTAGATGCACCTTGATGGGTGTTAGTGTTCGGCGGACGGATTTTGCAAACAAAGTCTTGAGAGGCTGCCGAATTGTAGGTGAGCTTTACGCCATTGGCAGGTTTTTTGAGCAGCACCTACGTTTTGTCCGAAGACATGCTGATGGTAGGTGTTTGGGCCAGCTGAAAACCCATATTTAGTTCCCCGCCGCTACCCATGGGGTATTAAAGTGCGAAGTTGTGACTCCATGGCATGTACTTTGCTGGTCTTAAGGTTGTGCGGTGGGGGGTGACAGTGTCCTGGACTAGGGGGTACTCACCAAGTCGTCTCCCGACCAGTGGGTCGGGCCGAGGGTCCCAGGAAGATTCACTAATGGGCCAGTCCAGAGAGCCCATGATGCATACAAGGGAGATTACACAACACTTGGTGCACAAGACAAGGACTCCTCTAAACCCTAGGCCTACAGTGCATTATATAAACCGAGGCCAGGCTAGTCAATAGATGATCTCAATCTCATATTCATTACTACAATCTCGTGGTAGATACCTGTACTATGTACTATGCCCATATCAATACAATCAAAAGAAGGACATAGGGTATCATCTCCTTGAGAGAGCCCGAACCTGGGTAAAATCCTCTATCCATGTTATCATCGCTCTAAAACGCCTAGCTTAGGACCCCTACTACGAGATATGCCGGATTTTACACCAACATTGGTGCTTTCATTGAGAGCCTGCTGGGTAGTCGTCGCGGTGCGATGGGAATTCAGATCGTCTCCATCATGATCTATGCGTCGGAACCGAGCTACATCGTCAACGTCGGCATCTTCGTCGCTGGCTTGACTGGTCACCTCGGCTATGCCGAGGACTGCGCTCCATGTCGGATCATATAAATCATACGGGTGTCTTCATCAACATCAACTCTGATCTCAACCAAGATCATGGAAGAATCCTCCATGGTGCTTGGGGGCTCAACGTCAACATTGGCCTTGTACGATCATGCATTTTTTTTGGACAGCGGATTTGTGTTCGCTGTCCCCGCCTCCTCGAGTGTCTTTTTGACGATTGCTTTGGTGAAATTATGGGAAATTGAGTCTAGAACAACTCTGCAAAATTTCGTCGCGTTCCGGTGGAGGAATCTCCGGCGATCTACAATCTACCGAAGCCCTGTCGAATCTGGACGAAAATCTGGACAAGTTTAGGGCGAGGAGTCTAGCATCTAGCTCGGACGTCCGTTCGAAAATCCTACCATTCATCGGCTGCGGAATTCCTATAAAGATCACCCCTCAAAATTTTAGCTTAGTACAACAAATTTTGGATCTGTTTTCTACGCGAAAACGAATCCAATCCGAGTTCATCTTTTTCATGAACGGGTTGTCGGACGTCATTTTTGAAGGAAATTTTCTCATCATCTTGGTCATCCGACCAAGAGTTCGATGTCGCGAGGGCCAAATAATCATCAAGTGAACCTCGTCATCCACGGGTTGCACGGGTCGGGCGCTTTGGTGCTTCATCAAGCCTGCATTGACCTCGTCACAAATTCCGACTTGCGTTGGCATCACCACGCCATTACTTTTTCAAGCTAACGTCCACCACGCCGACCTGCTTTGACACGTCGGCTGGCATGGTGCTCTAGCATCACCTTACCGATCTGCTCCGTCACCTCGGCTAGACCGAGGCTTTGGCATCCCTTCAACAACCTGCTCCGGGGACTACGGCGTCACCAGCCGACCTGCTTCAACACCTTGGCTAGCATGAGACTTCGGCATCACCAGCCGACGTGCATGAGACTTCGGCAACCGCCGATCACAGCTTTGCCATTTTAACTGGACCGAGGACTTCATCTTGCCACATCAACCATGCAGCATTGCCACTTCGTCAAGCCGAACTCTTCGTTCAGGCACCTCGACGCCCAGGCCATATTCCTTTACTTATTTGCTTCACTTAAATTAACTAAGTAGAAGAAATTTTTTTCAAAATATATTTCTTTGTTACTACTTTTGGCTTGAACTATTTTATGAGTGCAGAAAATCGACTTCGACTGCCGTCACACGGTCACCCAGGCGTCACCTTGCCGACCTACTCCACCACCTCGGCTGGACCGGGGGCTTTGCCTCACCACATCGACCGAGCTGTGACACTACTTCGAAGTGCCGAACTCCTTGTTTGGTCACCTCGGGACGGGCTAGGGGGCTGGGACCTCATTCATGTCGAAGACTACACACCGGATCTGTCAAAGTTCGATGGGCGTCCCCGTCCCGCCACAAGAATGGATCGCGTCATCGACACCGAGCACATTAACCAGCTAAGTCGCTTCCATGCTCAAAAACTTTCAGTTTTAAATTTTGTTCAGTTCGACCAAGCATTATACTTTTTTGACAAAAAGTTGTTTGCAAAAAACTTTCTTTATCAAACCTTTTTTGCTACAAACAAATTCAAATACCCCGTTTACTTGGGGGCTTCCTTTATGAAACCATTCCTCTTGCATATGATTATTAATGTATCGCAACCTTCCTTGTTCGTGTTTGTGCCAATATATGCATCATGTTGACTTAAGTGTTCCGCAAAGCTGGGTTGCCTTGCTTCTGTGCTTACCCGTACGTTCCCGATTGTTCGGCTAGGGATTAAAGGGAGCACCTCTACGATTGTTACGATTGGGTCATCCGAACTCGTACCTCAGATGGGTGAAACCGAAAGCTAGCGCTTTTAATGTTTTCAACTATGGTAGGACCCGACGGAAGAGAAGCATACATAAATCTATTGCACACCCCTCATGGTAATCATGAGAACCCAAAGAAAGGAACCATTGGCGGAACTATTTTCTTTGAAGATGCTTCTTACGTTAATTAGTAATATAGCATAAGTTCCCTGGGCACGCTTTGTTTGTTATAGCCTGATGGCCTGATTGCCTAGTTATTCGAAACACCTCCGATATACTCGGATGGCGTAGTAGATAACACTTTTCGGCCCTTGGCCGAAGAAGGAGAAGCCGATGGTCGGTTAAGACGCGTTTAAAGTTCGGGCGAACACATATATGATGTAAGTACTTCGGTACATACAATCATTCTACGTAAAATTCTTTTACCCAAGTCACTTGGGGGCTCTTAAATTTATATGAGCCATTTTATAATAAATGTTCTTTTCTTCTTGGTCGTTGCAAAGTCTTTTTCTACTACTCCTTTTTTTGACACGAGTGTTTGGTCAATAGCCAGGTAGCCTAGTTTCTCTCTAAAGCCGCTTGAGTTTAGTTCGCTAAATAGACCTCGGAGAAACAGTCCGCCCTCGGGATATGGAGGTTGAAGCCAAAGGCTGACCCGCTTGAAGTCTGAGAGATCGGATGTATCATGTTAAAGCACTACTAATGCACATGTTAATTTTAAGACCAATTTTCGGATTGGCACCAAAACACTTGATTTAGTTCAAACGTCAAAGTTTTTATGTAAGTTTTTCGGCTTTTTGAGCTTATGGCACTTTTAAGCTATTTGTGTGTTTTTTAGGAGGAGGGACATCATCTTGTCCGAGGTGCCCTATGTAATAATTCAGCTCGGGAAATCTTTTTGACCCGGTGTTTGGCATCTTCCTTGCCAACCTCCACCTCGGCGTCTCGAATATTGCTCTATATGCATTAGTTTCGAATTGTGTCTTCGGTCAATAGTTGGGTTGCCTTGCTCCTGTGATTGCCTCCTACATTCCGCTTTGTTTGGCTAGGTGTGCAAAGGGAGAACCACTGCGATTGTACTTCCGATTCTATTGGTTAAGTACCTCAGTGGAGAAAGCCAAAAACTGACTGTCACAATGAGCATTAACTGGTCAGCAATTCGATGACTTTGTCAAACTATAGTCCGATAGAGGTTACCCCATGGGCCATTCATAAAATTCGTTGAAGTGTTAACGGCTTGACCTCGGCTAACGCCGAACACTAACGAGGGGCTAGTAACTGGCCTCCCAAACTTTAAGCTCTTGTGACTAAGTGAAAGTTATAAAGCCTAGATATCTGATTGCCTCATTTCCGCTAACACAACGACCTTCGGGCACTGAGACATTGGCTAAGGGTTATCTTATTACTACGGAAACACCCTGCGTAGCATTTACAAAGGGGTAGAAGCCGACGATGGGCCACTCTCAAATGATAAACAGTCACAAAGGAGTCAAAATAGCATATAGCATTAAAGAATTTATATTCAATATGCGAGTGTTGCCTTCCGTAATCATTGTTACAAAGCCATAAATATGCATCAATTTGACTTAAGATTTTAGCCAAGCTGGGTTGCTTGGCTCTTGTGCTTACCCCCTACGTTCCCGATTGTTCAACTAGGAGGTAAAGGGAGAACCTCTGTGATTGTTACTTCTGAGTCATCCGAGTTAGTACCTCAGACTGGGTAAAGTCGAAGGCTAGCCATCTTAAGAATATAATTGGTCGGCAGCAATGGAACTGAAAAATTCTGTTCATTAAAGAACACAGAGTTTAGGAACATTCCGCAAACTAAATCCTCAATATTTTCCACCCACAATTATCGAAGTTGAGGTTTCACAATCATGGTCAACACGATATCCTGGGAAAAGGAACTTATAAAAGAATTTTTTTTCCCAGAAGATGTTTCTTACTTTAAATAGTAATATAACACATCTCTCTGTGTACCTTTGTTTATAAAATGTAGCGGCCTGACTCAAAACGAGTCAAGCCCTGTGTGTTCTGTGCCATCCCTGGATCAGTATGCTGGCACACACAGTACATCAATGTATATATCAAAGTGCAATCACATGTAAATAACGTAAAACTGATATATACCTTAAAATAGCAGCGGAATACAGTCAACGGGAGTGGAGTCCCAATAACACCAACGGCAGGTTGAGTGTAGACCGTAACCCTGAATCGTACTCTTACCCGTCGTAGAAGAGTATCTGCAACATAAGACGTTGCAGCCGTGTAGGTCAGTACATGGAATGTACTGGCAAGATCACCATTGTAGAACAAAAGAATAAAGACTATTCTATATGCAAAGGTTTGTGGCTCTGTGTCTGAGTTTTTGCGTAAAAGCTGATTTTATTTTCCTACAACAAAGGAATATCAGGAATTTCACTATGGAGTTACCTATCATGACATGGTTCCGCCAACCAGTGTCTCAATGCCCATAAGTATCATAAGTTGCCCACAATTAGTTATCAGTCCAGTGTTGGGAGTTCAGAGATAGATCCAAGTCTAGAAGCTCAATTTGTCCGTAACCGGGGACACGGCTAATCGATTAGGTTTAACTCTGCAGAGTGTTGTGTACTTTACCCACAAGATTGTTTCCCTCTTGGTAAGTCCTCGCACTGCCTGGTGTTTGAGAACAGGATGAAAGAAACATGGTCTTTCAGAGTGTTTCCCTGACTACTGTCAGTGCCCATCCATTCCTAACGTCGACTACATCTCGTAGCACTGCCCAGCCAGAGTCACAACAAAGATCAACCAAGCCAGAGCCCATAATGACTTGTGGCTACATAGGTAAGCTTCCGGGCCTGAAGTATTCATCCTTCCCTTTGAGTCTGGGTGAGGCTTTCCGCGTGAATACTGGCCATCTCCAGCAACACCTAGGCAAATCCACTGGCTTTTCCAGGGTACCGTTCCAACCATCCCTCACCCAGTAGTGTGTATTGAAAAACTTTTTTCTCGAGTCTCGAAGTCTTGAGGTCTTGAATATTCAGGTCTTGAAGAAGCCTTCATGAAGTCGTCGTTTTGACGTGGAGTCTTCCTTCTCACACCACTCACGAATACTCATACCAGACCCCGTCTACTTTAGCATAGCATTGCACTAACTAGCGTTCCCGGGGCTTTAGTAACAAGTGGTGGGTTCCTACCTCATGCATTCTACTCAACTACAAGAATTTAAGTAACACTACGGGAGGGATTTGTTGAATGATGTCACTACATGCAATAAAACATAGGTATGAAAAGATGGTCAAAGTGAACTTGCCTGGTATTACTTGATGAAGATAGTCGCTCTCACAATCTGGATAATTCTACTCGTCACACTCCGAGAAATCTATCGTAAGTAAATAACATTCAATAAACATTCATGCCAAAACAAAGAACTGAAAAACGCAAGAACAAAACATGTCTTGGTGCGAAAATAACAACATACTAAGGTTAAATAAGAAAAGATAGGTTCTACCTGTGTTGTAAAGTGAAAGTGGAGGAATCAACTCAAAAGAGTTAATGGATGATGAACTATTGCTATATAAGCTTAGGTTGGAGAGACTACAAAAGACGATCCAATGTATGGGAGAACAACATGAACGTTGTTTGACAAATAGTATAAGGCATAAGAATTTATTTGTAGAGAGAATTTAATTGAAAAGGTCAAAAGAAGTTGAACTGTAAATTCAAGTATGAATTGAATTTGAATTCACAAAGGTCAAAAGAAGTTGAACCGACGTACGATGGTTATGAATAGAAATATAAGACACGAGTATTTAGGGGCAAAAGAATCAATTGAAACGGTGTTACACTTTGCAAGATATGATCAAATGAAGGTTCGGATTCAAATTGAATCGTTCAAATTTGAAAGGTTCAAAGATTGAAACTGATAATGTTACTATATATGGGAAGTCAATAGGAATGTGTAGAAAAAAGAATTACTAGGTTCAAAATGACGGATCAAAAGTTATAAGCAATTCAATATGGCATTGAATTAGCTTAGTACAGTGTGGGAACACATTTTGGGGGACTAATAGAGAAGTATGAGCAAGATCAAAATTATATGTTGAAACGATAACACTAATGATGTGAATAGAAAGATTACTTCGATACGGATCCGACGCAGTTGGATTCATCGGAAACGGAGCTACGGATAAAAAGATATGATTAAAAGAAGTTTGAATATAAATCTGAATAAATTTCGAAATTTGAAAATTTTAAAAAAAGTTGACGTGATAGGTTGATTGGATAGGTGAAGTCAAGACGAAAATCTAGGAGTTGGTTTCATCTAATTCTGATAAACGAGTAGAAAGTTATGGCTATTTGAAAAATCTGGGCCAAACTGTTTTACGGAAGAAAATGCTATGTCTAAAAGAATTGTAGGACTAATGAGTAAATACGGAGACTAATTAATAATCTAATTACTCTATCATATACTACTATAGAAATACTAGTCTAGGGATATTAAACTACATGAGTATAAAAGAAAATACGAAGAGAATACCTTTAGAATGCAGAGGAGATATAAATCCAAAGAGGAGACGACTTCTAGAAATCCCGTCGGAGAGAAGATTTTTTTTTATAAAGCTAGTCAAACCAAAACGATTCGATTCACCCGAAGTGGATGACTTTTGGGTTCACCTATGGGTCTATATTTATAGGTGGAAGGGAGGTGCAAAGGTCTAAAGCTAAGCAAGGTGGGACTAAAATCATAGACAAAGAGGAAAAGAGAGAAGAAGAGGGCCACATGGGCTTTGGTGGCTGCATAATTTTTTTTGTCCCGGATGAACAGTGTCCGCAATGGACAGTGTTTCCTGGTTTTTAAAAAAAAACCAGCAAAGAAAAGAAATAAACAAAAATATACAAACATTTGATATAGGCATATTATATATCAAAATTTTCAGAAACATATTTCCTAAAACATGAACATTTTCTTAAGGCCGAATAAAATACTTTAAAGAAATAGTATTTTTTTGCAATAACTCCAAAATGAAAAGAAACTAGAATTTCAAATAAATGGCAAATATTTTTTATTTTAAAACTTGAGTCAAAACATTGTATCTGATTCTTGAGTGTCATTTACCTCCTCTCATTTGATTTTATAAGAGGGTTTTGAAAATATTTGAACTCAAAATTGAATAGGGATTCGAAATAGAAAATTTTGGAAAAGTCATTTTATTCCCTCTCATTAAAATTTCAAAAGTTTAAAAATTCCACTCAATTTCACACAATCAATCACACAACATTCAAGCAAACAATCCTAATTATTTATTTAATATAACATTCCAAAATTTAGAATTTTGGGATGTTACAAACTACCACACTTAAAATGAATCTCGTCCTCGAGATTCGAATAGGCTAGAAAGAAAAAGGTTAGGGTTGGGGTCTTCTTAGCAAATCAATTGACCAAGAAAGTGTGGGGCTACCACACTTAAAATGCGAGTTACTGGTCCCTCAAAATCATGGCAGTCCTCTCGGTGCATCTGTCTCTTCACATTCTTCACGGTAGCTTCTTCGGTGATGCTCCTCCATTTAATATCAAAATCTTGTGATCTCATAAAAAATGTATTTCCTCCGATATTAGGTCTTCTTAGCTGGTAAGTCTCATGATCATCCTAAATAACTTATCGAAGATCTCATGGTGGTCTACCATTTGTGGTTATCCTATAGTGAAATGGGTCTTGGTTTCATTCCTCACCGTAAAATTCCTACGTGTGGCAACAACTGACATGTACAAGGGGATTTTATCATCCCATTCTAAGGCTTAAACAAAAGCTTCAAAGAACATCATCTCTTTACTATGGGTAAGTCACTCAGATTTACCATTCCGAATAGCAAGAGAATGATAAGAGTAAGTCGTCATGGTGGCCAAGCCATGCCGCACTGAAATCATTACCTTGTATAAGGTTTAGTGAATCTCGTATTCTAGCACTTGGGCTTCCTCACAAGCGTTGCAGAAAATTTCTCTTGTCAATGAACGAAGTTCGGATAAATCCATTTATTTCTGCAAGCCGAATAAAAACATCTATCGTTTCTTCACAACTCTCAGGTTTTCGTAATACTCCTAAGGAAAACGTTTGCTGATCAGTCGTAGTTTCTTCCAAGTTTCTTCACAAAGGTGGGGCTTGATCTTTATCAATCCTGAGGTCAGTGATTTGTGGGTTCACTTGAATACTTGGATAGATTTAACTCACTCTTGGGGTTACTATCGTTCCATATTCCAACATTACCTTGAGTTCACTACACCATACCCTTGAGGTAACAATTCACAGACTTATTATTGTCTAGATTCCACTATGTGGAATTCATTTTCCTTTCCATTGGTCTATTTAACCTTGGGTATGGTTTCATCACAATCATTCCTTTTCTCAATATTCTAACTTCAAAGACACGTTGTCACAAGGTTATCATCCACATAGTTTGGATATGGTTCCACGTTCTCTTCACCTGTATTCAATTATCCAAACCCCTTAATATGAATGGTATTTTCTTCATTCTTTTATCCCTGTGGTTCTACCACACTTAAAATGAAATGCACTCCTGCCTGCATAGACCATATTTTCTCATATCCTCGAAAATTGGTCAGAGATCTTTGTTCTTAGAGTGGTAACTCATAGAAAATCTCGACACAATAAACTTCATTGATTTACGAAGTTATTACAATCTCAGAGACTTCCCTTACAAAATAATGTCATGAAAACAAGAGTGCTTCACGATACACTTATTTCCATATTCAAAAATTTACTACCTCATTCTAGCTTTCTTCTCCTTTGGACATTTACTAGCATAATGTCCTGCTTCCTTGCAATGAAAACAGATGATTTCTGACAAGTCTCGGGGCTTCTTGATGTTGGTGTTTGCTCCTTGGAGTTCTGGTTCCTTTCTTGGGCACTTATTGGCGTAGTGACCCATATCCTTACACTTGAAACATCTGATATGACTCAGGTCCTTCTTTGCAGAAATTTGGTTGTTCTGAGAACGTCTCCGATTTCTCTCACTGGGCTTCTTTGTTCCAATCAAACTTTCAATTTCCTGTGGATCAAACTCCACTTCTTCTGTCGGGAAGTTTCCTAGATACTCTTTTCTTTCCTTCGTACAGTCCTGTGAGAAATGTCCTTCTTCTCCACATGAATAGCAGGCATTGGAGTAAAATCTGGTTAGGCCTTCTCCATCAGGGTCTTCAACATCTTCCTTCATCACAAGTTCTCCTAAATTTTCTCTGAAGGCTTCCTTCATGGCTTCCTTCTGCTGCTTGATGACTTCTTGTACCTTGGGGTACATTTGGCATTGAGCCAGGTAATGCGTAGTTCCTTCACACAAGAAACATGTCACCTGCCCAGTTGGGCCTTCCTCAGCAGGGTGATTTTCTTCACAATGAGGGCATCCTTCCTTGTGTTCTTCCTGGGTGTGTCCAATCTCTCCACATATCCTGTATGCACAAATCTTCTTCACATCTTTGCAACAGGGCTTCTGGGTGTTGGTGATAACATGAGATTTTTGTAGAGTCATCTTGAATTCTTCCCAAGTGATTGATGCTTGCTTATCATGGATATCTTCATGCATCTTCCACCAATGTGCAGCACCTTCTGCAAAGTACCGAAGAGCATACTAGACCATCTCGTTCCTTGCAACATGGTTACTCCTTAGATGATCCTCCATGTTCTGAATCCATTCTTCTGTCTCTAACTGAGTCATTGATCCAGAATACACGAGTCCAGCTTCATTCGTCATCTATTGGGTTCAAGGTTTTGGGGATGAGATGGGTAAGAGAGAGAAAGGAGGGGATACACACAATACAAACAATGGTTTTGAAAATAGATTTTAGTTGTGGCTGTCGAAAATTTACACACAAATGACAGCTCACAAACCATTGTATCTAACGTAAGTATACTACAGGGGTTTGGTCTTCTAGGGCATAATATCTTGGAAATTCTTCATGGTCTTTAATTTCTTCGGGTCTTCACAGTCTTCAACTCGTGTAGCTTCAACTCTTCTAATGCAGGGTGAAATCTTCTTTACTTTGAAGTGACCATCAGTAGTTTAGATATCTTGTCCTTCTCAAAGTGGTCTCAGTTGATCCTTAGTGTGGTCAAGGGGAAAGGGGTATTTTCTAACGTTTTGAGGTAAGAGAGATCATTTGATAAGGCTCAAATAAGATGAGAAGTAAAGGGTCTTTTGAAAACAAAGATTTTCGAGAAATCATTTCCTAAGGGCTTTCCAGTTTCTAGGGTCACGTCCTATAGTCAACATGTGCTCTGATACCATTTCTGTAGCGACCCGACTCAAAACGAGTCAAGCCTCTATGTGTTCTGTGCCATCCCTGGATCAGTATGCTGGCACACACAGTACATCAATGTATATATCAAAGTGCAATCACATGTAAATAACGTAAAACTGATATATACCTTAAAATAGCAGCGGAATACAGTCAACGGGAGTGGAGTCCCAATAACACCAATGGCAGGTTGAGTGTAGACCGTAACCCTGAATCGTACTCTTACCCGTCGTAGAAGAGTATCTGCAACATAAGACGTTGCAGCCGTGTAGGTCAGTACATGGAATGTACTGGCAAGATCACCATTGTAGAACAGAAGAATAAAGACTATTCTATATGCAAAGGCTTTGTGGCTCTGTGTCTGAGTTTTTGCGTAAAAGCTGATTTTATTTTCCTACAACAAAGGAATATCAGGAATTTCACTATGGAGTTACCTATCATGACATGGTTCCGCCAACCAGTGTCTCAATGCCCATAAGTATCATAAGTTGCCCACAATTAGTTATCAGTCCAGTGTTGGGAGTTCAGAGATAGATCCAAGTCTAGAAGCTCAATTTGTCCGTAACCGGGGACACGGCTAATCGATTAGGTTTAACTCTGCAGAGTGTTGTGTACTTTACCCACAAGATTGTTTCCCTCTTGGTAAGTCCTCGCACTGCCCGGTGTTTGAGAACAGGATGAAAGAAACATGGTCTTTCAGAGTGTTTCCCTGACTACTGTCAGTGCCCATCCATTCCTAACGTCGACTACATCTCGTAGCACTGCCCAGCCAGAGTCACAACAAAGATCAACCAAGCCAGAGCCCATAATGACTTGTGGCTACACAGGTAAGCTTCCGGGCCTGAAGTATTCATCCTTCCCTTTGAGTCTGGGTGAGGCTTTCCGCATGAATACTGGCCATCTCCAGCAACACCTAGGCAAATCCACTGGCTTTTCCAGGGTACCGTTCCAACCATCCCTCACCCAGTAGTGTGTATTGAAAAACTTTTTTCTCGAGTCTCGAAGTCTTGAGGTCTTGAATATGCAGGTCTTGAAGAAGCCTTCATGACGTCGTCGTTTTGACGTGGAGTCCTCCTTCTCACACCACTCACGAACACTCATACCAGACCCCGTCTACTTTAGCATAGCATTGCACTAACTAGCGTTCCCGGGGCTTTAGTAACAAGTGGTGGGTTCCTACCTCATGCATTCTACTCAACTACAAGAATTTAAGTAACACTACGGGAGGGATTTGTTGAATGATGTCACTACATGCAATAAAACATAGGTATGAAAAGATGGTCAAAGTGAACTTGCCTGGTATTACTTGATGAAGATAGTCGCTCTCACAATCTGGATAATTCTACTCGTCACACTCCGAGAAATCTATCGTAAGTAAATAACATTCAATAAACATTCATGCCAAAACAAAGAACTGAAAAACGCAAGAACAAAACATGTCTTGGTGCGAAAATA
The DNA here is from genome assembly GCA_022496015.1 of Hordeum marinum. Taxonomy (NCBI): domain Eukaryota; kingdom Viridiplantae; phylum Streptophyta; class Magnoliopsida; order Poales; family Poaceae; genus Hordeum; species Hordeum marinum. The sequence goes on along the minus strand of CM039678.1, from coordinate 376,514,146 downwards.
ACAACATACTAAGGTTAAATAAGAAAAGATAGGTTCTACCTGTGTTGTAAAGTGAAAGTGGAGGAATCAACTCAAAAGAGTTAATGGATGATGAACTATTGCTATATAAGCTTAGGTTGGAGAGACTACAAAAGACGATCCAATGTATGGGAGAACAACATGAACGTTGTTTGACAAATAGTATAAGGCATAAGAATTTATTTGTAGAGAGAATTTAATTGAAAAGGTCAAAAGAAGTTGAACTGTAAATTCAAGTATGAATTGAATTTGAATTCACAAAGGTCAAAAGAAGTTGAACCGACGTACGATGGTTATGAATAGAAATATAAGACACGAGTATTTAGGGGCAAAAGAATCAATTGAAACGGTGTTACACTTTGCAAGATATGATCAAATGAAGGTTCGGATTCAAATTGAATCGTTCAAATTTGAAAGGTTCAAAGATTGAAACTGATGATGTTACTATATATGGGAAGTCAATAGGAACGTGTAGAAAAAAGAATTACTAGGTTCAAAATGACGGATCAAAAGTTATAAGCAATTCAATATGGCATTGAATTAGCTTAGTACAGTGTGGGAACACATTTTGGGGGACTAATAGAGAAGTATGAGCAAGATCAAAATTATATGTTGAAACGATAACACTAATGATGTGAAGGGAAAGATTACTTCGATACGGATCCGACGCAATTGGATTCATCGGAAACGGAGCTACGGATAAAAAGATATGATTAAAAGAAGTTTGAATATAAATCTGAATAAATTTCGACATTTAAATTTTTTAAAAAAAGTTGACATGATAGGTTGATTGGATAGGTGAAGTCAAGACGAAAATCTAGGAGTTGGTTTCATCTAATTCTGATAAACGAGTAGAAAGTTATGGCTATTTGAAAAATCTGGGCCAAACTGTTTTACGGAAGAAAATGCTATGTCTAAAAGAATTGTAGGACTAATGAGTAAATATGGAGACTAATTAATAATCTAATTACTCTATCATATACTACTATAGAAATACTAGTCTAGGGATATTAAACTACATGAGTATAAAAGAAAATACGAAGAGAATACCTTTAGAATGCAGAGGAGATATAAATCCAAAGAGGAGACGACTTCCAGAAATCCCGCCGGAGAGAAGAATTTTTTTTATAAAGCTAGTCAAACCAAAACGATTCGATTCACCAAAAGTGGATGACTTTTGGGTTCACCTATGGGTCTATATTTATAGGTGGAAGGGAGGTGCAAAGGTCTAAAGCTAAGCGAGGTGGGACTAAAATCATAGACAAAGAGGAAAAGAGAGAAGAAGAGGGCCACATGGGCTTTGGTGGCTGCATAATTTTTTTTGTCCAGGATGAACAGTGTCCGCAATGGACAGTGTTTCCTGGTTTTTTTAAAAAAAACCAGCAAAGAACAAGAAATAAACAAAAATAGACAAACATTTTATATAGGCATATTATATATCAAAATTTTCAGAAAAATATTTCCTAAAACATGAACATTGTTTTAAGGCCGAATAAAATACTTTAAAAAAATAGTATTTTTTTGCAATAACTCCAAAATGAAAAGAAACTAGAATTTCAAATAAATGGCAAATAGTTTTTATTTTAAAATTTGAGTCAAAACATTGTATCTGATTTTTGAGTGTCATTTACCTCCTCTCATTTGATTTTTTAAGAGGGTTTTGAAAATATTTGAACTCAAAATTGAATAGGGATTCGAAATAGAAATTTTTGGAAAAGTCATTTTATTCCCTCTCATTAAAATTTCAAAAGTTTCAAAATTCCACTCAATTTCACACAATCAATCACACAACATTCAAGCAAACAATCCTACTTATTTATTTAATATAAGATTCCAAAGTTTAGAATCATTACACATGAATTGTGTCAAACGAAACAAAATTTGTGTCAATCAAATATCGATCCTTAATTCGACCACCCGTGCCAATTAAGGCTTGGGGGCTACTACATTGCCTATTCAATGTAGCAAAGTCAAAAGCGCAATATGGTTTCTGAGGAGAATTGATCCTCACGTTGGTCGGCCGCACCCAACCCGAGTCTCGGAAACTATTGCATACCACGTTTCCATTCCTGACGTATGCCGCCTAGCAAGAACTTGATCGTCAGGCTGATTTTGCAAATCGACCTAAGTCTCAAGGGAAACCTAGATCAGTGCTTTTATTTTATTTGTTATTTTTCCTTCAGGTGCATCTCGGGTTATAGACCGACACACACCTTGAGGGCTACTGGCAATAATTCTTGGCGGAGAATAAATTGCAGCGATCGGAAATAATTTCCACAAAAAATCAGACCGCTACTGATCTGGTGCACTATTTCTGAAGCAGTCCGGTGTAATACTCAGATGCATGTGGTTGGCTTGATAGAGGGCATTGCCGGCATTAAGCTCGGCTGAACTTGTTCAACCTTTTCAAAAACTGAAGTAATATATGACACCTCGGATGATGACCAGTGTTGGAGCTCGGCTATGCAAAACTCCTCGGAAACAGTCCGGCATAAAGCTTGGATGTGAATAGCTGGCTCCATAAAAGACTATTCCGGCAGTTAAGCTCGGATAAGGTCTTTCAAATTTTCAGAGACCGAGGTAATTTATGACACCTCAGATGCAATCCAAAGTTGGAGCTCGGACGCAGCCCGTCATTGGCGATCAGATGTCGATCAACATCGGAGCTTGGTTGCAAAAGACACCACGGATGTAGTCCGGCGTTGGAGCTCGGATGCAAGAGGATACCTTGAACGCTGAATAGTGTTGGAGATCAGCTATGAAAAGATGCCCTAGATGTAGTTCGGTGTTGGATCTCGGACGCAAGAGGATGCCACCGCACGGGAAACACTTCAAACCCTAGGTGTGGTGTAAAAAATTACAAGGCATTGATAAAGTCCAATAACTTAACGGGGCTCCTCGGATGCCCGATGTGTGAACTCTTCAGATACACCTCGGCGATCCTCAAGATCAGAAATAAGAAGATTTGTTGAACCAGTTTTGAAGACTGACGACTAAAGATGAAGAACAGTCCGGAAGAACCAAGGAGCGTCCCAACTTGAAGACCGGTTCAGGGGGCTACTGACGGTGTCTTGGACTAGGGGGTACTCACCAATTCGCCTCCCGACCAGTGGGTCGGGCCGAGGGCCCCAGGGCGATTCACTTATGGGCCAGTCCAGAGAGCCCATGATGCATAGAAGGGAGATTCCACAAGACTTGGCGCACAAGATAAGGACTCCTTCTAAACCCTAGGTCTACTATGCATTATATAAACCGAGGCCAGGCTAGTCAATAGACGATCTCAATCTCAGATTCATTAATACAATCTCGTGGTAGATACCTGTACTATGTACTATCCCCATATAAATACAATCAAAAGCAGGATGTACGGTATCATTGATGTCTACTACACAACCTTCTTCTTGTAGACTCGTGTCGGGCCTCCAAGCGCAGAGTTTTGTAGGACAACGACAATTTCCCCTCAAGTGGATGACCTAAGGTTTATCAATCCGTGGGAGGTGTAGGATGGGTCTCTCTCGAACAACCCTGCAACCAAATAACAAAGAGTCTCTTGTTTCCCCAACACACCCAATACAATGATAAAATGTATAGGTGCACTAGTTCGGCGAAGAGATGGTGATACAAGTGTAATATGGATGGTAGATATAGGTTTTTGTAATCTGAAAATATAAAAACAGCAAGGTAACTAATGATAAAAGTGAGCACAAACGGTATTGCAATGCTTGGAAACAAGGCCTAGGGTTCATACTTTTACTAGTGCAAGTTCTCTGAACAATACTAACATAGTTGAATCATATGTAGATCCCTCACACGCGACAAAGAGTTCACTCCAAAGTCACAAATAGAGGGAACAAACAAAGAAATTATTGTAGTGTACGAAACCACCTCAAAGTTATCTTTTTCGATCAATCTTATGAGCTATCCCTATAAGTGTCACGAACAACCCTAGTGTTTGTACTAAAATAACACCTTAAGATACACATCAACCAAAACCCTAATGTTACCTAGATACTCCAATGTCACCACAAGTATCCATGGGCTTGATTATACGATATGCATCACATAATTTCATATTCATCATGTTCAACCCAACACAAAGAACTTCAAAGATTGCCCCAAAGTTTCTACTGGAACGTCAAGATAAGAACGTGTGCCAACCCCTATGCATAAGGTCGCGGAACCCGCAAGTTGATCACCAAAACATACATCAAGTGGATCAATAGATCATCCCATTGTCACCACGGATATCCCATCGCAAGACATACATCAAGTGTTCTCAAATACTTAAAGACTCAATCTGATAAGAAAATTTCAAAGGGAAAACTCAATTCATCACAAGAAGATAGAGAGGGGAAAACTCCATATGATTCAATCTATATCAATAAATCACGCGGTACATCAAGGTCATGCCATCTCAAGAACATGAGAGAGAGAGAGAGCAATCACATAGCTACTGGTAGATACCCTCATCCCCGAGGGTGAACTACTCCATCCTCGTCATGGAGAGCGTCGGGATGATGAAGATGGCCTCCGGTGATGGTTTCCCCCTCCGACAGGGTGCCGAAACGGGCTCCCGATTGGGTTTTTGTGGCTCTGGAGGCTTGCGGCAGCGAAACTCTCAATCTAGGTTTATTTTCTGAGGTTTCTATATTTATAGGAATTTATGGCGGTGGAAACAAGTCAGGATGGGCCAAGAGGGAGTCACAAGCCTGGGGGCACGCCCTGGGGGGGCCCTGTGGCTTGTGACTGCCTCGTGGATCATCTGGCCCAACTCCGATGCTCTGTGGGTCTCTTCTGGTCCATAAAAAATCACCGTAGATTTTTGTTCCGTTGGGACTCCGTTTGATATTATTTTTCTGTAAAACTCAAAATCAAGGAAAAACAGAAACTGACACTGGGCTCTGGTTAATAGGTTAGTCCCAGAAATAATATAAAGTTGTGGTAAAATGATTGTAAAACATCCAAGAATGATAATATAACAGCATGGAACAAGCAAAAAATTATAGATACGTTGGAGACGTATCAGCATCCCCAAGCTTAATTCCTGCTCGTCCTCGAGTAGGTAAACGATAAAAACATAATTTTTGATGTGGAATGTTGCCTAACATGGTCATCATATTCTTTTCTTCTTTGTATAGCATGGACATTTGGACTTTGTAAATAATTCAAAGCAATAGTCTAGTTTGAACATAATGACTTCAATACTCAAGCATGTCAACAAGCAACCATGTCTTTCAAAATATCGACATTAAATAAAGTTATCCCTAGCCCATCATGCTCAATCATTGATCCATTCATGAAACACACTCAAATATTAGCTATGCCCAATGCTCAAGTACGATCATAGTGCCCCCTAGTTGGTGCTTATAAGAGAATATGGAGACTCAAAGTAAAAAATAAAAATTGCGTAAAGTAAATAGATAGACCCTTCATAGAGGGAAGTAGGGATTTGTAGAGGTGCCAGAGCTCAAGGTTTATATTGAGAGAGAAAAATATTTTCAGTGGCATGCTTTTCCTATCAACGAAAATGACAAAGTAGCTCACGATACTTTCCATGATAGATACATTATAGGCGGTTCCCAAACAGAATAGTAAACTCTTTACTCCCCCTTCACCAATCAATCACACTCCACGGCGAGCTGAATCCACGGGTACTGTCCATACCAACAACATTCCTGGGGGGGAGTTTTGTTTCATTATATTTTGATTTGATTTTTGAGCATGGGACTGGGCATCCCGAATACCATCCACTTTCTCGTGAATGATAGTGAATCAACACATATCATGAGAATAACACACCTAGCATGGAAAAATATTGGATACTCCCCATCGTTTGATGAGCGGTACGGACACACAAAAGAGAAATTTCTTTTGAAAATTTAGAGATGGCACATTCAAATTTTCTTGGAACATCATGGAAATACCGCATATAGGTAGGTATGGTGGACTAATAAGGCAAAACTTGATTTAAGGATTTTGGAAGCACAAGTAGTATTTCTACTTACTACAAATAAAGGCTAGCAAATAGATTGGGAAGCAACCAAACCAAGGAACGAAAAATCACATAAGTGAGCATTGAGTCATAACTAACACCGAATAATGCGCCACAAGTAGGATGTAACTTCATTGCATAACTATTGACTTTCGTGCATGCATAGGGAATCACAAACCTTAACACTGATATTCCTACTAAGCATAATTACTCACTAACATGACTCACATATTACTATCATCATGTTTCAAAACTATTACAAAGAATCAACTTTAATTTGTCCAATGATCTTCATGGAAGTTTTTATTATATCCTCCTTGGATATCTCACTTTGGGACTGGTTTCATATATTGCCATTGCTTTTTGGCAAGCTCAAACAAATTTAAATGCAGCACATGAGCAAATGACAAGCTACTCTCAAAAGATATAAGTGAAGATTAATGAGTAGTCAAACAATTAAGTATCTATGTGAGGTCTCTCTCTCTCTCTCAATAAATATTGTCAGATCTTAAGTACTTTATTCAAACAGAAAGCAAGAGAAAAATAGCACTCCAATTATAGCACGTATCATGTGAACGAATAAAAATTTAGTCTCAACATATGCTAACCGATAATTGTTGATGAAGAGAGGTGGGATGCATAGCATCCCCAAGATTAGATGCTTGAGAGTTCTTGAAATATTTACTTGGGGTGCCTTGGGCATCCCCTAGCTTGAGCTTTTGTATCTTGTTCAATCCTCTCATACCACAGTTTCACCTATTCTCAAAAACTTCATCGACACAAAATTCAAAAAGAATTCGTGAGATAGGTTAGTACACATAATAATAAATTAACTCTTTATGTACTGCCAAGACAAGTTGCATAATAATTTTGAAACATTAGGTACTGTATATTATCATTTTCACAATTTATATCTACCAATATAGGCTATGGAAACTATAGGATAAGTAGATAACCAAACTATGACAACAATTTGTCTAAACAGAACAGTTTGTAGAAATTTATGAAAATAGTGTACTTATGTAACTCAAACAATTATGCAAATTTAGGACATGCTATAAAATTTCTATTACCATACTATGTACAAATTTAAGAAACTTTCCACGTTCCAGTAAAATAAGTAAATTCAGCCAAAGTTTCTGTTTTTACACAGAACTCATCAAAACATGCAATGCAAGCATCCTAAAGGCAATTCTTGGAACATTTTATTGAAAAATAAGATTATAAATAACACCTAACATAAATTAACAAAATATAATGATGATCCAAGCAAAGCACATATTGTGTGACGAATAAAAATATAGCTCCAAGTAAGATATATCGATAGTGTTGAAGACGAAAGAGGGGATGCCTTCCGGAGCATCCCCAAGCTTAGGCGCTTGAGTCTTCCTTGTATATTACCTTGGGGGTGCCTTGGGCATCCCCAAGCTTAGGTTCTTTTCACTCCTTATTCTTCTCATATCGGTGTCTCACCGAAAACTTGAAAACTTCAATCACACAAAACTTAACGGAACTTCATGAGATGGGTTAGTATAATAAACAAAGATCATTCACTTTGGTACTGTCAAGACAAGATCCATAATTGTTACAAAATGATACCTACTGTATTCTATCATTCTCATAATTTATATCACTGAATATAATCTATTGGAACACTAAAACAAGCAAACTATGCATGCAATACAGAATCTGTCAAAAACAGAACAGTCTGTGAAGATCTGTAGTGTGACCATACTTCCCTGTCTCTAAATATTCATAAAATTAGGAAAACCTAGGACATTTGTATATAAATAATGTGTAAAAAATTCAGATCAAAATCACGTCCCAGTAAATTTACAAAATTCCTGGACTGAGAGCAAAAGTTTCTGTTTTTAAACAGAATCAAGTCAACTATCATCCACACTATCCCAAAGGCTTTACTTGGCACTTTATTGAAATAAAAGGCACAAAACATGATTACTAGAGTAGCTTAATAATGTTAACACATATAAATATAAAGTAAAAGTGTTGGGTTCTCTCCCGACAAGCACTTTTCTTTAATGGCTTTTAGCTAGGCATGATGATTTCAATGATGCTCACATAGGAATAATAGTTGAAACATGCAAGAGAGCATCATGAATCACATGACAAGCACATTTAAATCTAACCCACTTCGTATGCATAGGGATTTTGTGAGCAAACAATTTATGGGCACAAGAATCATCTAGCATAGGATGGCAAAACAAGCATAACTTCAGTATTTTGAACACATAAAGAGGAAACTTGATATTATTGCAATTCCTACAAGCATATGTTCCTCCCTCATAATAATTTTCAGTATCATCATGAAGAAATTACATAATATAGCCAGAACATAAATCATTATTTTGATGATTCACAAGCATAGAAAATTTTTCACTCTCCACATAAGCAATTTTCTTCTCATTCAAAATAGTGGGAGCAAACTCAACAAAATAACTATCATGACATACTTGATTGACATAACCACCTTGAATATTAAAATCATGATGATAAGTTTCATGGTTACCATTACTCTTTATAGCATATGTGTCATCACAATAATCATCATAGACTGAGGCATGTCATAATCATAATAGTTTTGCTCATCAAAACTCGTGGGACTAAAAATATCTTCTTCATCGAACATAGCATCCCCAAGCTTGTGGCTTTGCATATAATTAGCATCATGAATATTCAGAGAATTCATACTAACAATATTTAAATCATGCTCATCACTCAAAGATTTAGTGCCAAACATTTTAATAACTTCTTCTTCTAGCACTTGAGCACAATTTTCCTTCCCATCATTTTCACGGAACACATAAAAAAGATGAAGCATACGAGGCAACCTCAATTCCATTTTTTGTAGTTTTCTTTTATGAAACCAAACTAGTGAAAAACAAGAAATTAAAAGATTTGATTGCAAGATCTAAATATGTACCTTCAAGCACTCACCTCCCCGGCAACAGCGCCAGAAAAGAGCTTGATGTCTACTACACAACCTTCTTCTTGTTGACTCATGTTGGGCCTTCAAGCCCAGAGTTTTGTAGAACAACGACAATTTTCCCTCAAGTGGATGACCTAAGGTTTATCAATCCGTGGGAGGTGTAGGATGAAGATGGTCTCTCTCGAACAACCCTACAACCAAATAACAAAGATACTCTTGTGTCCCCAACACACCCAATACAATGGTAAATTGTATAGGTGCACTAGCTTGGCGAAGAGATGGTGACACAAGTGTAATATGGATGGTAGATATAGGTTTTTGCAATATGAAATATAAAAACAGCAAGGTAACTAATGATAAAAGTGAGCACAAACGGTATTGCAATGCTTGGAAACAAGGCCTAGGGTTCATACTTTCACTAGTGCAAGTTCTCTCAACAATACTAACATAGTTGAATCATATGTAAATCCCTCACGTGCGACAAAGAGTTCACTCCAAAGTCACAAATAGAGGAGAACAAACGAAGAAATTATTGTAGGGTACGAAACCACCTCAAAGTTATCTTTTCCAACCAATCTTATGAGCTATCCCTATAAGTGTCACGAAAAGCCCTAGAGTTTGTACAAAAATAACACCTTAAGGTACAGATCAACCAAAACCCTAATGTGACCTAGATACTCCAATGTCCCCACAAGTACCCATAGGCTTGATTATACGATATGCATCACATAATTTCAGATTCATCATGTTCAATCCAACACAAAGAACTTCAAAGAGTGCCACAAAGTTTCTACCGGAACGTCAAGATAAGAACGTGTGCCAACCCCTATGCATAGATTCCCATGGTCACAGAACCCGCAAGTTGATCACCAAAACATACATCAAGTGGATCAATAGAACATCCCATTGTCACCAAGGATGTCCCATCACAAGACATACATCAAGTGTTCTCAAATCCTTAAAGACTCAATCCGATAAGAAAACTTCAAAGGGAAAACTCAATTAGTCACAAGAAGATAGAGAGGGGAAAACTCCATATGATTCAATCTATATCAATAAAGCTCGCGGTACATCAAGATCGTGCCATCTCAAGAACACGAGAGAGAGAGATCAAACACATAGCTACTGGTACATACCCTTAGCTCCGAGGGTGAACTACTCCCTGCTCGTCATGGAGAGCGTCGGGATGATGAAGATGGCCTCCGGTGATGGTTTCCCCCTCCGGTAGGGTGCCAGAACAGGCTCCCGATTGGTTTTTCGTGGCTCTGGAGGCTTGCGGCGGTGGAACTCCTGATCTATGTTTATTTTCGGAGGTTTCTATATTTATAGGAATTTATGGCGGTGGAAACAAGTCAGGATGGTCCACGAGGGAGTCACAAGCCTAGGGGGCGCGCCCTAGGGGGGCCTGTGGCTTGTGACTGCCTTGTGGATCTTCTGGCCCAACTCCGATGCTCCGTGGGTCTCTTCTGGTCCATAAAAAATCACCGTAAATTTTTTATTCTGTTTGGTATTAATTTTCTGTAAAACTCAAAAACAAGGAAAAAACAGAAACTAGCACTGGGCTCTGGGTTAATAGGTTAGTCCCAAAAGTAATCTAAAGTTGTGGTAACATGATTGTAAAACATCCAAGAATGATATTATAATAGCATGGAACAAGCAAAAATTATAGATACGTTGGAGATGTATCAATCATCTCCTTGAGAGAGCCCAAACCTGGGTAAAATCCTCTGTCCATGTTACCATCGCTCCAAGACGCCTAGCTTAGGACCCCTACCGACGACATATGTCGGATTTGACACCGACAGTGGGCGAGTCCCTATAGAGGGGAGGAGGAAGGATCTGAGTTTTTGATTTGAAGCCGAACTCGCTTCCTAGCCTTGTGTGCCTTTATGGCAGATGTCGGAACGTGCCGATCTTTTTTGTAGATGAATTCGTCCGCTAGGGCCTATGCATGTTCCTCAGTTCTAAGGGAGTGCTCTGTATTGACGTTTACTGTAATGACCCCCTTGGGGCCCGACATCTTGAGCTTGAGGTACGCGTAATGCGGGACCGCGTTGAAACGAGCAAACGTTGTCCAACCAAGCAGCTCGTGATAGCCGCTGTGGAAGGGCACAATGTCGAAGATCAAGTCTTTGGTGCAAAAGTTACCAGGCGAGACGAACACAACTTCCAGAGTTATGGAACCCGTATATAGGGCCTCAACGCTTGGGATCACTCCTTTGAAGGTAGTGCTGCTGGGTTTGATCCTTGACGGATCTATACCCATCTTTTTCACCGTATCTGAGTAAATCAGATTGAGGCTACTTCCTCCGGCCATTAGGACTTTTGTTTGGCAATACCTATCTATAATGGGGTCTAGGACGAGGGCTGCCAAACCCCCATTACAGATACTGGTCGGGTGATCACGCCGATCAAAGGTGATCGGGTATGCCGACCATGGGTTGTACTTCGGAGCTACGGGTTCCATAGCGTAGACCTCCCGAAGGGCGTGCTTCCTTTCCTTCTTAGGTATATGGGTGGCGTATATCAATTTTACCGTTTTTACTTTGGGAGGGAATTTCTTCTGTCCACCACCAATTGGACCCTGAGGCTCATCCTCGTCTTCGCTATGAGAGCTTTTGCCTTGGTCCTCAGGTGGTATCTTGCCGACCTGTTTGAACACACAGTAGTTGTGTGTGTGTGGTTGGAGGGTTTCTATGAGGTCCCATGGATTTGGCGAGGCCTTTCCATGATCTTCTCCAGCTGAGTGGGTCCATCACGATTGCCTTTAGGAGGCTTCTTTCGCTACCCGGGTCAGGAGTTGCGGAATACGGTGTTTACACCCATGTCATCGTCATCGCTATTGTTGTGCCGACGCTTATTCTTATTGCGATTTGATTTGAAGTTGCCATCCCGGGCTTCAGGTGCAATGGGATCTTCGGAATTGTGGCTGCGTCTAGCCAGCCAATTGTCTTCGCCTACGCAAAAGCAGGTCATGAGGGAAGTAAGGGCGGACATGGTCCAAGGTTTGTCCTGGCCTAGCAGGCGGGCCATCCATTCATCCCGAATATTGTGCCGGAAGGAGGCTATGGCCTCAGCATCCAGACAGTCGACGATTTGGTTCTTCTTAGTCAAGAACCGATTCCAGAATTGCCGAGCGGACTCACCGGGCTTTTGGACGACGTTGTTGAGATCGGAAGAGTCCAGCGGGCGGACATAGGTTCCCTAGAAGTTAGACCGGAACGCGTCTTCCAGGTCTTCCCAGCAACCAATGGAGTTTTCAAGGAGGTTGTTTAACCAGTGCCGAGCTGGCCGCTTAAGCTTAAGAGGGAGATATTTGATGGCATGGAGGTCGTCTCCTTGTGCCATGTGGATATGGAGGAGGAAATCCTCAATCCAGATTGTTGGATCAGCGGTCCCATCATATTCTTTTATATTTACGATTTTAAACCCCTCGGGGAACTGATGTCGCATTACCTAATCTGTGAAGCATAATGGGTGAGTGACGCCTCTGACCCATGCTATATCACGCCTGTATTCGGCGTCCGTATGGGGCCGGTTGGATTCCCGGACTCTATTGTTTTGGTCAAACCATGGTCTGTATCCGCCTCGTCTATCGAGCGAGTACTCTCTGGATCCATAGATGGATCTTGTACGGCCTGCTCTGTGATCTAGGTCATCTCGTAGGTCGAACCTGTCATTGGGATCTAATGGCTCCTTACCCTATCTCCGGGGTACTGCCGGTATGTAACCGGTGTCGTCAGTCGTCCTGTCCCGACCACGGGGGGGGGGGGGGGGGTTGTCGTATGGAGTACGGTTTGGGGACGGAGCATCAGTGAGTTCATCATCGAATTGCGGCAGCAGCCTTCTCCGAGGGTAGCTTTTGGGCTGGTTCGACAGACCGGTGCCGTATACCTCCTCGACTGAGAGGACTTTAGTCCATCGATCATTAAGGTCGTCATGTTTGGCTTTGAGTTTCCGTTCTTTGGCCTTTAGGCTGCGGGCCATTGCTATGAGCCATTGCCTGACTTGTAATAGCACAACAAGTATTGAGCTAAGCGCTCGGAACAAATGTACATGCCCAATACATCTAGAGAAGATGATCCTAGATGACTACAAGATTCCCACCTATGAACTTCCAAAAATTTCTTGTTTATGCGATTCAGGTTGCGGAATCAGGAACCTACCCTAGGCAATCAGCTGCGACTGCATCCGCAACCTTCCACACCATAATTCAAGACATTTCGCAAACTCATCTAATCTCGAATCCTCGAACTCACAACGATACTAAACCATGGTGGTACCTCGGATGCCTCCCTAGTACTGGGTGACTCCGACCTTATCTCACCACAATAAGTATTGAAGCAATTCCGAACATTCTCCGTCCTGAGATATCAAGGAATCTGAATGATAACGATGTGCCAACATTCCTTGAAGCTCAACTCCCCGGAAGACATCAAGTCAGACAGGAGGCACCAAGACAGAACCCTGTCACATCGGCATCATATAGATTCGAAAATACCCGCGTGGTCCTAAAAAAAATTTTAAGCGAGAAGAGGAGTAGACTCGAAATTCCTAAGTCGGAAACCTCACCAGAGCATAGAAGAGGAGTAAAAAGAATCCTACTCTCCGATATAACTAGACTCAAAATAGTTTTACTAGACACGACTCGGCCAAGTTCGAACAAGCAAAGGCTCCTATGGTCATATGGCTCTGAATACCAACTTGTCACGCCCAAGATGCGCTCCTATCCGTTTGAGGCACGGGGTCCTCGCAAAGGATAGAAGCGCATCTTGCCGTTAGCAAGATAAGCATCATCACATCATACATGTACTGAAGAGAAGAGTATATGAAGTTGGCTTACACTCGCCACATGCTAAATTATAATATCACTCAGTTCATACATCAAGAGGAACACAGGGTCCGGCTACGGACGAAAACAAACGACAAAAGCAAATGCGATGATACTATCAAGCTGCCCAAGATCACGACCAGGTCCTCTACTCGTCGGGGTACGTCACATACATGCGTCCTCTCTCTTCATCATACTCCCATTGCAACAGCGTAAGATCATCCTGAACACAATCATCTGAACCTGTACCTGAATTGTTGTAGTAAACTGTGAGCCACAGAGGACTCAACAATCAATGAAAGCACCAATGTTGGTGTCAAAACCAGCGGATCTCGGGTAGGGCATCCCGAACTATGAGACTATGATCGACGGTAACAGGAGACGAAGGGGCAAAGATTTACCTAGATTCGGGCCCTCCTATGGAGGTAATACCCTAGGTCCTGCTTGATTGTATTGATGGTATGGGAGTTATAGAGTTGATCTACCTCGAGATCGAATAGCTAACCCTAGATGAGTTGTTCTCTCTATGCCCTAAAACCCTCCGGCTTATATAGATGTCGAAGATGTCTAGGGTTTACACATGGTCGGTTACATGCCGAATAGATAAACATGAGTATTTACTATATCAATCGTGGAGCACAAGCCGTGCTTCCCGAAGCTTCCAACCTGGAGACCGGGCCTTCATATCTTCTAGTGTTCAGTAAGTAGCCCATATAGTCCGACCCATAAACAATAGGTCAGCTATCCGAGGACCCCCTAATCCTGGACTCCCTCAACAACGATGGTAAGTATTTTCCTTAGTTATGAAAACAAGGTATCAATCCATAGAAGAAGATCACGCACCCACGTAAGCAGCGGCTCCACACAAATAACAAATACTTGCAACACGACGTGAAAGAGAGGTTGTCAAGCTCTCTACGGTAAAAATATAAGATTAGGTGATGATAGTCTTGACAAACAAATCTCGCAAGAACACAAAATAAAATAAGTAAACAAAAAGTGCAGCAAGGTTTTTTTGTTTTTTCGGATTCATAGATCTGAAAACAAAAATGCAATAGTAGATCAGAAAGCAATATGTTGGAGAAGGTAGACCCGGGGGCCGTAGGTTTCACTAGTGGCTTCTCTCATGAGTACAGCGCATGGTGCGTGAACAAATTACTGTTGGGCAATTGATAGAAGATCAAATAATCATGACGATATCTAGGCAATGATCATTATATAGGCATCACATCCAAGACACGTAGACCTAAATGATTTTCCATCTACTTCTATTACTCCACACATTGTCCGATATCCAACATGCATCTAGTCTATTAAGTTCATGGAGAAACAGAGTAATGCAGTAAGAATGATGACATGATGTAGACAAGATCTATTTATGTTGGAATAGACCCCATCTTGTTATCCTTAATGGCAACGATACATGCATGTCTTCCTGCCCCTTCGAAGAGGCCTAACTGAACCAAATATTCAAAGAGGAAATACGAGGCTATAAGTAATCATGCATATAAGAGATCAAAGAAGACTCAAATAATACTCATGGATAGAAACTGATCATGAACTCAAAATTCATCAGATCCCAACAAACACACCGCAAAGGTCATTACATCAAATAGATCTCCAAGAGACCATTGTATTGAGAATCATAGAGAGAGAGGAATCCATCTAGCTACTCCCTATGGAACCGTAGTGTCACGCCCAAGATGCGCGCCTATCCGTTTGAGGCACGGGGTCCTCGCAAAGGATAGAAGCGCATCTTGCCGTTAGCAAGATAAGCATCATCACATCATACATGTACTGAAGAGAAGAGTATATGAATTTGGCTTACACTCGCCACATGCTAAATTACAATATCACTCAGTTCATACATCAAGAGGAACACAGGGTCCGGCTACGGACGAAAACAAACGACAAAAGCAAATGGGATGATACTATCAAGCTGCCCAAGATCACGACCAGGTCCTCTACTCGTCGGGGTACGTCACATACATGCGTCCTCTCTCTTCATCATACTCCCATTGCAGCAGCGTAAGATCATCCTGAACACAATCATCTGAACCTGTACCTGAATTGTTGTAGTAAACTGTGAGCCACAGAGGACTCAACAATCAAGTAACCCGGGTGCCAACACTATATAAGCTTTAGGAAGGAATGGGTGATGTTTAAGTCTGCAGCAGCTCTAGGCATTTATAGTGGCTAACTTACGTAGCAAGAATGTAAAGTGAGTGGTCTACGACAATCGGTCGATCTCTAACATGACCTCTAAGAGATCCTGAACACCTGCTTACGTCAGTCATAACCCCACCGTGTTCTCTCTCGGATCATGTTCACGAGCAGAGACAATCACGGTTACTCACACAATTGGTGTATTTTATCTTGAGTTTACTTCAAGTTTGCTAGAACCGGGTGCTAAACAAATATCCAAGTTGCCACATAACCGTGGGCACGGCTTTCCGAAAGATTTAACCCTACAGGGGTGCTCCAACTAGTCCATCACAAATAACCACACTCCGTGGGAATTCCTCGACCACAGTCCTCGTGATCTTCATCGGTGATTCCAAAGGATTTCCAACACCTTGAGTAAACCCGAAGAAAATCGGAGTCCACACACAAGACATTCGATAAGGTAAAACAAATCCAGCAAGACCACCCGACGTGTCGACAGACCCGATAGGAGCCGCGTATCTCGTTCTCAGGACACGACCGGATGAGCGCAGCGTACAGTGGCCTGATAGAAATCTCCCGAGTTGCCCCGGGTTGGCCCCGCACACGACTCTAGTTTGGACCAACACTCATGAGGAGCACTGGCCCGGGGGTTGATTAAATTATCCATGGGGTTGCAAAGCCCTATGCAGGTTCATTAATTATTAGCCAATGTAGTACCAAAGGTGGGTCTTGCCGGACAAGTTTTAATCTCAATCGAATAAACAAGGGGGTCCCCATAACAACCCCAAGCGTGTTAGGAGCGCAAAATATGGAAACATAACACCGGTAACAAGGAACTAATGAGGGTACGAGCGGAACAAATCACTTAGCAAAAGGCCAAGCCTGCCACCAATACCGGATATATATGTGCATTAAATTTTAAATAACAGAATTTATTGTGATATCCAATCCATGTTATCACATGGAATGATCTGCAACTAAGAATGCTATAAGAGGGGCTGAGCAGCGGTAGCTTAGCCAATCAACGGTTTGCTAGGATGTGGAGGTTAGAGGCTGTCATGGTAACATGGGGGCTGATATCATATGGTAGGTAGCACAATTGTAACGATAAGATTGAAAAACTAGCAAGCAAAGACAGTATTGGGATCCGGGCACGATCATCTTGCCTGTTGGTTCTTCAGCGGAACAAGTAGCGGGATCCTCGTAGTGGTACTCTCCAGGTTCCTCGAACTCAGATTCGAGACTCGCGTCTACCCAAGAGAAACAGAAAATAAGTAACCAAAAAAGGTGCAGTGCACAATCAAGATGATGCATGATCATTTTAATGAGGAATTTAACATGCAATCCAACTCTGGTCAAGTTTCACATGCAAATGTGGTAGATTAATGAATCTGGACAGAACCTCATGTTAAGTTATCTAGACATGCATGAAAATGTAAAATATGGATGCATCATGAAAAATTGATGGAAATGCATATAAAGAACGCGAGGAACGGAGCTACGGTTCTCGAGGTACGATCACGACAAGGTACGAAGGCAAAACTCAAGACCACCAAATACCTGGGCTAATTCTTGGCATTCCAAGGTATACACTGGAAAGGTGATGAAAAACCAATCACAATAGACTCAAGAATCACTCAATTCCATGGAGTATAGCTCCCACAACACACAAAACAACCTAGCACTCAATCTGCCACAAAACAGCAACATAGCCATTTGAAAAGCTCACAACTATTGCTACAGGAACCCTATAGCCACAAACAATACATGAACAGTTACTACTGAACACCCACATCAATTCATCAAACTATACAATCAGCAAAAGAGCAACACATCACTATGCATGGAGCTGACAAGTAGGCATGATGAAACAGCTTTTTAGGGACTTAGTGAAAATTCCAGTTTTTCTGGAATCTGGGTTAATAAAGTAGCAAGTTCACAACACTGGTTAAATAGGCTAGGAATCTCCAAATGGCATGAAAATTAACATGATGGTAGATGGAAATATCTACTACAAATTCCTAACAGTGAGCATGGTCAAAAACCCAACACAACACTGGCTACACCCTGATCGTCAAGGCAAAACAATAACAGCAGATTCCCCAGACAGCCAATTCTAGAGCAGGTTGGCAGAAACAGAAAGTAGCCAGATAAACAGCATGGTTCCTACTGATCTGGATACTTAGCACAAATAACAAAATACAAGGATGTTCATGGAAACTTTGACTAGCATTCTCATGTTGACAAGAACTCCAAGCATGCATGGATTAATTCATATGAAAAAGACAAAAGGGCATCACAGCATAAAAATGCACTTTTGTCAAGTTGCCCAAAGTCAAATCTGACTTCACAGGTGCATAGAGGGGTTGAAAACACCCCAAAATAATTACTCATACCTATATGCTTGCATGGAAAAAATGGAGATAAGCTAGGTCGAAATCTGACCCATAGTAGGCATGGGTGACTTATGTCACTTATGAAACTTAATGAAATGCCCCAAATTGACATGTGCTCCATAGATACATGTTACAAGTGATTAAATAACAGGTTAGGGACATGATAACATAGTCTATCATCAAAAACAAGAAAGGAACTAGCTAGAGTAGAAACCATGCTCATATGATCATATAGGGAGAAACCTACACATGGAGCTACAATGCACTTGGATGAGTGTATGTAGAACATACACACACCACTCACACCCTATATGTACCCATCTCATATATCACATACACACACAAGCATACATACATACACACACACACCTTGCTCTCACCACAAGAGCATGTGCAACCATGCACACACACACTCATCCTACACATGTGCATACACACACATGAGGGCACTCACAACACACACATGTGTATGTATGCATATATACACTAGGTATATATGCATACCTCACACTCTCACCACACTACACCACAACACACATGAGCAACATCCCCACACATACATATGTATGTGTATACACTAGGTATATACACACACATATCTATGTATATATGCAAGGCACTCACACACAATCACACACATGTGTGCATATGCACATGGGTGCATGTACACACACACGCACACACAAAACCACATACATACACTATGTGGGTGCAACACATGCACATACATACACTCCCACACGCTAAATACATGCATACACACACACACACGGATCTAGCCACCACAGCCGATCCTGGCGCGCACGCACACACCCATACCGCACGGGATCCGGATCTCGCACCAGATCTGAACACGGCACACCACAGCTCCACCAAAAAAAAGAAAGAAAAAAAAGAAAACCCGCGCGGGGCTAGGGATCGAACACACGACCTCCAGGCAACAGCGCACGCGGGCTGCCACTCGGCTAACGATTCGGATCTTAACTAGTATAGGGCTGCTGCTCTCTTATACACACACGCACGGTTAACTGAACCCTGGCGATCCAACACTGCTAACTAAAGAACAAGAGCAGAGCACGGTGCGCGTGCACCGGACACGAACGGGGCGAGCTCTACACGCAACCACTGGGGGATCTACGAGCGGGGACGGAACGGGTGCTCGACAGAGCCTCAAATGGACACGACCCGCTCACGGATCCACTCACGGAAGCTCGAACTCGAGTCCATGGTGGATCTGAGCGCACGGGCAACCACAGACCCTACGCGCGCTCATGCACAGAGGCAAAAGGAGACGGCTTCGAGCGCAGCTCACCTAGGATCACAGGAGTCGATATGCTCGGGGAAGAAACAACGACGCGGAGCAGGGGGCTGACGAAGGAGAAGAAGACGGAGCTCTGCGCCAGGAAGAAGAAGAAGGAGCATCTGTCAGGGCAGAGGAGATGCCATGCCCCTAGCGCCTGGAACGGGACGTGGACACTCCTAGCTCGGCCTTGGGCATGAGGAGGAGGACCCGACGACGACGAGGAGGCGCTGGCGATGAACCTCTCTCTGCTGCACAGCACCGGCCTCTACTCACCTTACCTGAACCCACTCACGCAGGGGAGAAGAAGGAAGAAGAAAAGGGGGAAGGAGCGGCGGCAAAAGGGAGGAAGGAGGAGGAAAGGGAAGAGGGATGACTAGGGATCCGCGCGGACAGACTTAAACCGGAACCCGCGCCCTAATGACGTCTTGACAGCCGTGCCACGCCGGCCCTCTCTCTCTGCTTGCTGCCCTCTGAACCTGACGGAACAGAGACGGGGCAGGTAGCAGTTCGCTACCGGCTGGGCTAGCTGGGCCGGAAGCCCACACTCACCTGCTCTACTCTCTCTCAGGCATAAAAGGTTTTAGCCTTTTAATTAAACAGAGAAAAAAAACTGAGAAAAGGGAAAAGCTTTAGGAGAAAATAAAAAAATGGTTTTTGCGAAAGAAATAAGCTGCCCCTTTTAAATAAAATAAGAAGTTGAATTATAGAGCAAGTTAATTATTTTATTATGAAAAAAACAGCTCCTGTTTAAATAGGTTTGCCAAACCCAAACATATGCAAATAACCCAAGATCACTTCCAATATTTATTATATAACCCTGGCTAACACATGAACATTTTTAAAAGGGTTTTAAAACAACTTGAAACCGATGATAAAATAAAAAAATAGGAAGAAGGGGTTTTTTGGGAGGAAACTTGCAAAGGGAAAAGAAAGGGAGGAGGGAGAGGTTGCCACATGCTTCACCCACATAGAAACCACCACACATCAAGCACCTCACCACACAAGGCACAAACCACACACAAGGACACAAGAAACCAACATGAAAAAAAAAGAATGGGATGATGCATGATGACATGATGATGAATGCTCAACACACATAGAACAAGATGCAACCATCATATCTCAAGTCACAAAGTCATACACATGGATTACATGCCAAATAAGGTAGGGACATCACTTGGGATGTCACACGTAGGTCTCTGGTACACTACTCACGCATCATCAGAGAGGCACCTATGAGGAAGATGAATCCCTCCATGATGGTGTTAGATAAGATCTCGAGGTTCTGGAACTTGCGGCGACTCGAATATTGTTTCATCCACTCCCTTGTGTTTTATGAATATTTGGGAATTTATAGGGCGAATTGTCGGTAAAGGGGAGTCCCGAGGTGGGCACATCCCACTAGGCCTCGCTAGGGGCCTCTAGTGCGCCATGGTTTCTCGTGCCCTCCTAGGCCTTCCTCTGCAGCACTTCTTTGGCCCACTGGATGTCTTCTAGCCCAAAAAAAATCTCCAAAAAGTTTTACGGTGTTTGGGCTTCATTTGGTACTGACTTTTTGTGAAATAAAAAACAAGCAAAAACAACAACTAGCACTTTGGCACTATGTCAATAGGTTAGTCCCAAAAAATGATATAAGCTTGCTATAAAATGGTTTTAAAACATCCAAGAATGGTAATATAACAGACTAGAACAAGCAAAAATTATAGATATGTTGGAGACGTATCAGCATCCCCAAGCTTAATTCCTACTTGTCCTCGAGTAGGTAAATGGTAAAAACAGAATTTTTGATGTGGAATGCTGCTTAACATGTTCATCACATATCATTTTCTTTCTAGCATGGACATTTGGACTTTTAAATGGTTCAAAGCAATAGTCTAGTTTTGACATGAAAACTTAAATACTCAAGCATATCAACTAGCAACCATGTCTTTCAGAATATCAACACTAAAGCAAGTTATCTCTAGCCCATCATGCTCAATCATTGATCCATTCATGATACACACTCAAATATTAGCCACACCTAATGCTCAAGTACGATCATAGTGCCTCCTAGTTGGTGCTTTATAAGAGAAGATGGTGACTCAAATTGAAAAATAAAAAATGCATAAAGTAAATAGATAGGCCCTTCGCAGAGGGAAGTAGGGATTTGTAGAGGTACCAGAGCTCAAATGTTTAAATTGATAGAGAAAAATATTTTGGGTGGCATGCCTTTCCTGTCAACGAAAACGACCGAGAGATTTCAGTATGTTTCCATGCTAGATACATCATAAGCGGTTCCGAAATAGAAAATAAAGATTATTCCTTTTCCACCATACTTTCACTTTCCATGGCTAGCCGAATCCACGGTTGCCTTCCATACCAACACTTTCCAAGGAATTTATTATTTGATAACAGAAAGTATTTTTTTCATTTCATTTCGGGAATGGGCATCCCTATTACCACCGTACCCTCGTGCAATGACAAGTGAATAAACACTCATCTTGAGAATAACACATCTAGCATGGAAAAATATCGGTCACCCCGTACCATTTCATGAATCATGAGCAGTACGAGCACACAAAATTGAATTTTTTTTATGAAATTTAGAGATGGCACATACAAATTTTCTTGGAACGGCACACAAATACCGTATACAGGTAGGTATTGCGGACTTATATGGCAAAACTGGGTTTAAGGATTTTGGATGCACAAGTAGCATTTCTACTTAGTACAGGTGAAGGCTAGCAAATAGGTTGATACGCATCCAACTAAGAAACGAAAAATCACATAAGCGAACATTAAGCATAACTAATACCGAATGATGCACCATTAGTAGGATGTAATTTCGTAGAACAACTATTGACTTTTGTGCCTGCATAGGGAATCACAAACCTTAACATCAATATTCTTACTAAGCATAATTACTCACTAACATAACTCACATATCACTAGTGTCATGTATCAAGACTATTACAAGGAATCAAGTTTAATTTATCCAATGATCTTCATGAAAGTTTTTATTATATCCCTATTGAATATCTATTACTTTGTGATTAGTTTCAGATATTACCATTGCTTTTGACAGGCTCAAATAGATTTAAGTGAAGAACATGACCATAAAAGTTTCATCTCTCAAAATAATATAAGTGAAGCATGAGAGGATTTGTTCAAAATTACTAATTCTCAAATTAATATAAGTGAAGCATGAGAGCACTTCTTTAAACATGTAAAATCACGCCGTGCTCAAAAAGATATAAGTGAAGCATAGAGCAATTTCATAGCTTAATAGATTTAAGTGAAGCATATAGAGCAATTCTAGAAAATCATAGCATAATTTTGGCTCTCTCAAATAGGTGTGTACAGAAAGGATAAAAGAAAAACAAGCAAAGATACAAGACGCTCCAAGCAAAACTCATGATAGGTGACGAATAAAAATATAGTTCCAAGTAAAATACCGATGGTCGTTAGAAGAAAGAGGGGATGCCACTTGGGGCATACCCAAGCTTAGTTAATTTTTTACTCTTTAGATATTATCTTGGGGTGTTGTATAATCCACGAGCTTAGGTTCTTCTTACTCCTTATTCCTTCATCCATCATGATCTCACCCAAAACTTGAAAACTTCAATCACACAAAACTCAATAAAATTCTCGTGATATCCGTTAGTATAATAAAGCAAATTACCACTTTAAGTACTATTGTAAACCCATTCATATTTTATTATTTCATTATATATACTGTATTCTAACTTTACCATGACTTATACCCCCAATACAAGCCACAGATTCATGAAAACAAGCACACAATGCGATGAAAACAGAATTTATTTCAGACAGAACAGTCCATAGTAATCTGTACTCTACCCATACTTTTGAAACTCTAAAAATTCTGCAAAATTAGGACAACGGAAATACTTTGTTAAAATTTCAGATCATTATCATGTCCTAGTCAAATATGAAAATTCGAATACTTGGAGCAAAGTTTCTGTTTCAGATTCAGCATTGTTTCTACTCATCTTATGAATCATCCTAAAGGCTTTACTTGGAAAAATCACTAAATAAAATATAAAAACACAATCATAAAAAAAGCATAATTGTGCAAACACTCAAAAACAGAAAGGAAAAGATAAAATAAATTTATTCATTGGGTTGCCTCCCAACATGCGCTATCATTTTACACTCCTAGCTAGGCATAATGCATATATTCAAGTATTGTCATCCTTAGTTTTAAATCCATAGAAGGCCATCATAATTGATTCATATGGTGGCTTAATTCTTCTTCTACGGAAGTGTTCCCTACCCTTCCTAACTGTAAACTTAAATTTAATATTTCCTTCTTTCATATCAATCACGACACCTATAGTGTGTAAAAACGGTCTACCAAGTATGATGGGACAAGACGGATTGCAATCAATATCAAGAACAATAAAATCAATGGGCAGATAGTTCCTATTTGCAACAATAAGAACATCATTAATTCTTCCCAAAGGCTTTCTAATAGTAGAATCCACCAAGTGCAAATTAAGAGAGCATTGTTCAATGTTGGTAAGACCAAGCACATCACATAGAGATTTCGGGATTGTGGAAACACTAGCACCCAAATCACATAAAGAAAAGCATTGATAGTTTTTAATCTTGAATTTAATGGTAGGTTACCACTCATCATGCAATTTTATAGGAATTGAAATCTCTAATTCCAACTTTTGTTCTAGGGATTTCATCATGGCATCAATAATATGTTTAGTAAAAGCTTTATTTTGTTCATAAGCATGTCATGGATTGCAGCAAAGAAATACAATCAACCAAGGAGCTACTCTCATAATTAAAGTCTTTGTAATAAAAAATAGTGGGCACATCACTAGTTAAAGTTTTGACCTCTTCAAACCCACTTTCATCATAATTTTCATCAAGATTTTCACCCTCCAAAATATTGGAATGCCCTCTAGCTAAAGTTGACTCTTATTCGGTCCCTTTATCATCAATTTTAACATTACTAAACAAGGAATCAATATAGAAAACACCAATCATTGTAAGATCTTCATCATTGTTATGAGAGTAATCGCTAGAAAATGCTTTTTCTAAAAAATCTCTTTTAGCTCTAAGCATAGCGGTTCTTTTCTTACTTTCATCCATAGAAACATATAAAGCCTTAATTGATTCATTAATCTTGGGTGGAAAAGCATCCAACTTGAGATTTTCTACATCATGGGAAATTCTATCAATGCTTCTAGACATATCATCAAACTTATTCAACTTTTCTTCTATTGTAGTATTGAAAGTCTTTTGAGCATTGATAAATTATTTAAAAATATTCTCAAGATCAGGGGTGTTCCTATTATTATTGTAAGAGGAATTACAGTAGTAATTACCGTAATTATTAGAGGAATTTCTAGGGAAAGGCCTAGGATCTAAATTACCTCTATAAGCATTGTTATTGAAATTGTTCCGTGAGATGAAATTCACATCTACGGAATCACTATTTTGCCCAATAAAAGTAGACAAAGGCAAATAATTAAGATCAATAGGAGCACTTTTACTAGCAACCAACTTCATAAGAGCAACAACCTTTTCACTCAAAGTATTAATTTCTTCTACCGAGTTAACCTTTTTACTAGTAGGCGCTCTTTCCGTATGCCATTGTGAATAATTTGCCATAATATTATCTAGAAATTTAGTAGCATCACCCAAAGTAATTTCCATAAAAGTACCTCCTGCAGGGGAATCTAAAAGAATTGTATGATCATCCAAAGATTTAAACCATGAGTAGGACAATTCCTTAGCATCAATTTCATTCGTCTACAAGATTGAGCAACACGTTCATGATCATGTTGCTTAAAATTCATGATTTTAGTTCTAAGGGAAATAATTTTCGCGGGCGTAAAATACTTAGTAATAAAAGCGTCCTTGCAGTTATCCCAAGAATCGATACTATTGCGAGGCAAAGAAGAAAACCAAAATTTTGCACGACCCCTCAAGGAGAAAGGAAATAATTTGAACTTCACAATATCATTGTCCACATCTTTTTTTATTTTGCATATCACACAATTGTACGAATGTGTTTAGATGGGACGCGACATCCTAATTAGGAGTACCGGAATATTGATCTTCCATTACAAGATTCAACAAAGTGGCATTAATATCACAAGACTCCGCACTAGTGGCGGGAGGAGCAATCGGAGTGCTAATAAAATCACTATTATTGGTATTGTAAAAATCACACAACTTGGTGTTTTCTTGGGTCATCGTGACCACACAAACAAGATTGCAAGCAAACAAGAAATCTAACGAAAAAAGGCAAACAAAAAAGAGAGGGCGGATAAAACGGCAAATTTGTGAAGTGGGGGAGAGGAAAATGTGAGGCAAATGGCAACTAATGTAAAATGTGAGGAGATGAGATTTGTGATTAGGAACCTGGTAGATAGGATCGCTTCCTCCCCAGCAATGGCACCATAAATTCCTTTGACGTGGCTTGAGACTGCGTCGGTATTTCCCCAAAGAGAAAGGGATGGTGCAGCACAGCGATAGTAAGTATTTCCCTCGGTTATGAAACCAAGCTATCAATCCGTAGATGAAGACCACACACCCACGTAAGCAGTACCTGCACAAAAATAACAAATACTTGCAACCCAACGTGAAAGAGATGTTGTCAAACTCTCTACGGTAAAACGATAGATTAGGTGATGATAATTTGGCAAATAGATCTCGCAAGACCACAAAATAAAATAAGTAAACAAAAAGTGCAGAAGGTACTTTTTTGGATTAATAGATACGGAAACAAAAAGGCGAAATAGTAGATCGAAAAGCAATATGTTGGAAAAGGTAGACCCAGGGGCCGTAGGTTTTACTAGTGGCTTCTCTTCTCTCATGAGTATAGCGCACGGTGGGTGAACAAATTATTGTTGGTGAATTGATAGAAGATCAAATAATCAGGAAGGTATCCAGGCTATGATCATTATATATGCATCATCTGACGCCCCCAATTTCAATCGTACGCTAAACATACACGTAATGCGTATGACCAAGATTAGGGACTCACTGATTGATATCAGAACACAACTCTAGACACAAATTAAAGTCATACAACTTCATATTACAAGCCAGGGGCCTCGAGGGCTCAAATACAAGGCTTGACAAGTACGAGTCAGTGGAAGCAAATAATATCTTAGTACAGGCATAAGTTAAACAAGTTTTGCCTTAAGAAGGCTAGCACAAACATAACACGGGTCGAAAGAGGCGAGACCTCCTGCCTGGTAACCTCCTAACCTACTGTTGGTCGAGGGCGTCCTCCACGTAGTAGTAGGCTCCAGTCGTGGTGTAGTAGTCGTCTCCGGCGAACTCCATCTCCTGAGCTCCGTCATGTGAACATAGAATCATTTCGAGGAGGGAAGAGAAAGCAAAGCAACGGTGAGTACTCATCCAAAGTACTCACAAGACTGACATCAGAACTATGCTAAGTATGCATCAATATCAAGGAATGGGATTATATCTAGGTTGAGTGCAGAAAGCAAGAATAGGGGGGAATGCCTAGTCCTAAAGAAGACTAGCATCTTTAGCATCTTGCAGCATTAGAAGAGAGTAGACTGGTAACTCATATATAGTCATAGTATTGTAGCAATTTTATTAAGTAACCACGCCCAAAGATTCTTCCTCAACTCCCTACGAGGAAGCAATCTCGGAGCCAACATTCATTTCAATTAATGCCACAATTATAGTTGTAGTAGGTCAAAGTACAATTCTAAGTCGTCCTGTTATCGTGGACATGGCTATTCGAATAGATGAATTCATCCTTGCAGGGGTGCACCGCATTTCCAACACGCTTGATCACCTTCGGCCGGACACACTTTCCAAGGTAATTCCCGACCTCGGGATCCAAAATGTCGTCGCCCCACCTAGGCTCAATGAAGAGGCCAGCCCGCCGGTCTAAATCCTAAGGACAAAGGGGTCGTGGACCCACTTGCCCTTCGCACTCCTACACGATGCGCACGTGGCCGGAAGCAAACCTAGCTCACTTTAGTCCAAGAGTTGTATCGTCCAGTCCAATCCGGCGCGCGCCGCTCCATTGCTGACGTCCAAAGAGCTTCAGATGATAGAACGATGCTGAGTACCCATAACTTCTCCCACGTGAAGGTTTGGTGCGTAAAAGGTCAAATGACCAACTCAGATCAAATACCCAACCCATTAGTATTTTATTAATGTGGGGGAAAGCGCGACCCATAAGGTGCGGTCCCGTCGCCCCGTCTCGAGGATGTGTGGCAAGGGCCTCTCTTGCCCGTCCATGCCCCATCTTAACCTTTTGGATGCATTACCGGCGCATCCCACCTTATCTCACACACACGGCTACCCTTGGGGCCGACGTGTCTCAAGACTGTCGTGAACTCAGGTCCACCTCAACTGAATGGTACCGCCTGTCCCTTCAGTCCCGTCATGTTAGTACATTGTCAAGTCAATACTAGATGTGTGGTTATACACCAAGTGGATATCCGAGGAATCTCCCACGATGAATCCCACTCGAGGTACGCATATGACAAGAGTCGCTATCGATAGTTGGGAAGGAGGAATCACTCTCGATACACACGATTGAGTAGCTACGCCATAGAATTAACACCGGGAGTGCTAGGTGAGGTATCACCCTCGTCACTCGATAGTAGCTCTGCAGTGCCACACGTAAGGGGTGTGAGGTGATGAGTTAGTAAGGGTTTGTCAGTCGGTCATGATGATCGAGTCTTCTGTCTTCAAGTCCTCGATGAGGTCGAAGGTGAAAGCATGGGAAATTGGCACAAAGATGGGGTCTCTGGGTATCACTATCCAACCTATACTAAGCAGTTGATATGATTGTAGGTATAGTAGCAGTTTATCAAAAATAGGCTATGCATCAGAATAGGAGCCAACTAATATAGTAGCAAAATCTAATGCAAGAATGAGAGGGGAAGAAATGGGCGATATCGGAATGCTCAAGGGGGGTTGCTTGCCTTCCTGCTCTATGGCAAAGGCCTAATCGTCGGCGGTGTAGTCATCCTGGCAGCGCCGTCAGTCTTGGGGTCTACCGGTAAGAGGAGGGGGGAGAAATAAGAAATATAAAGCAGACAAATGCATCACGATGCATGACATGGCAATATGCAAAGCTAGGTAAGCACTAACGCAGTACTACACGTAGCAGACGGGTCGGAAGAATATCTGATGATATTTTTCGGGTCTCGGGCTTCTACTGGACAAATGAAACGGATGGAAAAGTTCCATGGTCGCTATGCTAGGAGCATGTGATAGACTAACGGACATCATAATCGGGTTCGTGGGATTTTTCTGATCAACTTTCATGTATAAATTATTTTCATCCGAGTTACGGATTATTTTATATTAATTTTTAAAGTTTGATTAATATCAGAAATTAAATTGATTAAGTTTAATACAATAAATTCATTTATGACATCAGCATGATGTCATGCTGACATTAGTAGTCAATTGTGTGTTGACTGGTCAAATAGACCATTGGGTCCTACTGGTCAGTGTCACAACAGCTTAATTAGGTTTTATTTAAACTAATAAGGATTAATTAGTGGGTGGGACCCATCTGTTAGTGACTGATTAGTGTTTTAATTAACAAATTAATTAATTAACATATTTTCTATTTATCTAAAACCATTTGAAACGAGGGGACCCACATGTCAGTGACATGGGGCCAGCCTAGTCAGCATTGACCGAGTCAACAGGGCCCAGCGGGACCCATTGGCAGTGACACTAGGCGGAGCCTAGAGGCGCCTGGTGGCAGCCACGTAGGACGCCGGCCGCCGGAGCTCTCCGGCGAGGTCGAGAGCGGCGGCAACTCCGGCGAGCTCGAGTTCTCTCTATGGGGGGCCAAATTGGACGCGGTCGGTGCGGTTCGAACGAGCGTCGAGCACCACATCCAAAGGTGGTGGTCTCGCAGGCGAGTCTGGCTGGAATGACACGCGACGACGATTGCGGGCGGCAACGTTCTCGGGCGGAGCTTGGGCATGTGGTTGTTGTGTGCTAGCGAGCAAATGGAGCGGCTGGGGAGCCTCTACGCAATGCGGCGAGCGTGGTGGTGGCACACACGGGACCCAATGGTTGTCGTGGCTATGCCGATGATGAGCTTGTGCGATGGCGGGATCAATCACGATGGGGATAATGGCTAAGGATGACCAAGAGGGAGAGAGGAGAGGGAAGTGGTAGTGGTGCTCATGGGGATCTTGCACGTGTGCGTAATGGGCTCGGGGGAGTCACGAGGTGGCCGAATTCGACGTCGACGCTCGTCGGAGCAAAGGAGGAAGGAGAGGTCGCCGCTCTCACTGTGGGGGCTCCTGGATCCCCTGGTTTGCATCGAGCGGCTGTAGCGACCCGACTCAAAACGAGTCAAGCCTCTGTGTTTTCTGTGCCATCCCTGGATCAGTATGCTGGCACACACAGTACATCAATGTATATATCAAAGTGCAATCACATGTAATTAACGTAAAACTGATATATACCTTAAAATAGCAGCGGATAGAGTCAACGGGAGTGGAGTCCCAATAACACCAACGGCAAGTTGAGTGCGGACTGTAACCCTGAATCGTACTCTTACCCGTCGTAGAAGAGTATCTGCAACATAAGACGTTGCAGCCGTGTAGGTCAGTACATGGAATGTACTGGCAAGATCACCATAGAAGAACAGAAGAATAAAGACTATTCTATATGCAAAGGCTTTGTGGCTCTATGTCTGAGTTTTTGCGTAAAAGCTGATTTTATTTTCCTACAACAAAGGAATATCAGGAATTTCACTATGGAGTTACCTATCATGACATGGTTCCGCCAACCAATGTCTCAAAGCCCATA
The DNA here is from genome assembly GCA_022496015.1 of Hordeum marinum. NCBI lineage: Eukaryota > Viridiplantae > Streptophyta > Magnoliopsida > Poales > Poaceae > Hordeum > Hordeum marinum. The sequence goes on along the minus strand of CM039678.1, from coordinate 376,483,690 downwards.
AGTATCATAAGTTGCCCACAATTAGTTATCAGTCCAGTGTTGAGAGTTCAGAGATAGATCCAAGTCCAGAGGCTACATTTGTCCGTAACCGGGGACACGGCTAATCGATTAGGTTTAACTCTGCAGAGTGTTGTGTACTTTACCCACAAGATTCGTTCCCTCCTGGTAAGTCCTCGCACTACATGGTATTTGAGAACAAGATGAACGAAACATGGTCTTTCAGAGTGCTTCCCTGACTATCCGACAATGCCCATCCAATCCTAACGTCGACTACATCTCGTAGCACTGCCTAGACAGAGTCACAACAAAAATCAACCAAGCCAGAGCCCATAATGACTTGTGGCTACACAGGTAAGCTTCCGGGGATGAAGTATTCATCCTTCCCTTTGAGTCTGGGTGAGGCTTTGCGCGTGAATACTGGCACATCTCCAGCAACACCTAGGCAAATCCACTGGCTTCTCCAGGGTGCCGTTCCAACCATCCCTCACCCAGTAGTGTGTATTGAAAAACTTATTTCTCGAGTCTAGAAGTCTTGAGGTCTTGAATATGCAGGTCTTGAAGAAGCCTTCATGAAGTCGTCGTTTTGACATGGAGTCCTCCTTCTCACACCACTCACGAACACTCATACCAGATCCCGTCTATTTAAGCATAGCATTGAAATAACTAGCGTTCCCGGGGCTTTAGTAACAAGTGGTGGGTTCCTACCTCATGCATACTACTCAACTACAAGAATTTCAATAACACTACGGGAGGGATTTTGTTGAAATGATGTCACTATATGCGATAAAACATAGGTATGAAAAGATGGTTAAAGTGAACTTGCCTGTACTGTTGATGAAGATAAGTATCGCTCTCTGAAAATACTTGACAGAACTATACGTCACTCTCCGATGAAATCTATATAATATCAAACATTGCATTCATAAGAAAACACTTCTAGCAATCAATACTAACAATCACAAGGTAACACAAGAACCAAAAGTAACAAGGTTGATGAAGGAAATACTTAAGACAAATCTCAAAGATCAACAAAGTTTTCATGCACACAACTAAGGTAGTTCTCCTCTACAACAACTATTTTCAAATAGTAACAAAATAAAAAAAGGGTAAAATATAGCAAAAATGTTTTAGTAAAAGAATTACTTTTGAAGAACAAGTAAGACTTATGAAAACAAAACTCTAAACAACATAGATTTTTTTGTCTAATAAACTTTACAACAAGTAAAACCATAACATAAGAGAAGACAACTTATAAAACAACTAAGTTAATAGGAGGTAAAGAATAAAATCTTTATTATAAAACAGATTTAAATCATCTAAAACTTTTGTGAAAAGAGTTTCTACTAAAACTAAATTGTTTTATAAAACATTACCTAATGAAGAAGAATATAGTTTCCTATAACAATAGAGTAAAACGAAACTATTTTTTTAACAGAAAGGAATTACTAAAAACTTTATTTGAAAACAGAATCTAATTACTTAAAACTTTTGTTAAAAGAAATATTACTAACTAATTTGTTTTTAATAAACTATACCTATTTGGAAAAGGGGTATAGGTTCCTAAAATAAAAATTCATAAACTAAACAAATTATCTTGTGTTAACAGCAAGTAAATTACTAAAGTTTAGAATAACAGAACTAAATGAAATCTAAAACATAAGTTAAATCAAATTCAGATTTCAAATTAAACCAAAAGAAAATCAAACTAATTAAACTAATAGGAAACTAAAACAGATTCTGTTTTGGTTAAGAACACTAATCAAATTTATCCTACAATTCTCAAACTTTACGTACTGATAACTAATATCACTAGTAACAAGTAGCAAAAAGAATCAATCAAAAATACATTTTTAAACCCAAGTTATTCAGAAAACAAGATTTAAATCGAATCTGTTTAAATTCAAATTTAATTATTGAAATATAGTCAAACATGGTATCTACAGAAACTAGAAGAAATTTGTGACACAATGCAAAAAGAATCAAATTAAAACAACTAAAAACATAAAAGATATGATAAAAACAAAAACAGGACTAAATCTGTTTTCTAAAACAGAAACAGAAAAAAAAAGAAAAACAAACGGATCGGACAGGGGCTACGTGTCAGGTTCCTATTGGTCGAAAGGTGTGCGCATTGGAGCTAAATGGACGGATGGTCGATACTTAATAGAGAAATGGGTCGGCTAAATTTTACTAAAATAAAACCGTCCGGTTCTTTTTAAAAGAACCGAAGGGGTAAGTTTGGTCTAATCTACGCCGTTCATTCGAGATCGGACGGAGGAGGGTGCTCACCGCGGTGGTGGTGGAGTCCGGCGATGGCTGCGGTGACGGCGGTGGCTCGGGCATGGACGGGGACGGTGCTCCGATGGTCTTCGGCGTCGGGGAAGGGGTCCGGTCGATGCGCGCGAGCACGGTGAAGACGATGGTGGCGTTAGAGGGGCTCGGGGACGACGGGGTTGACGACGGCGAGCTCACAGGCGGAGGTGTCCTTCGGGTGGTTGATGGGGAGGTCGCTCAGGTGGGTGAGGGGCTTGGGCAAGAGCGCTGGGAGGTGCGCACGAGCGTGGAAGAATGGATGGTGGGCTCGGGAGGTGGCGAGGTGGTCGGGGTTGTGCGATGCGATGACAATGGCGTGGCGGCGGCGCTCAGCTCCGGCGAGCGATTACAAGGACGTGGGGCACGGGGAGTTGGGGGAAGTGGGGGAATGGGTCCGGAAGGGGCAGGGCTTTATATAGGAGGGGTCAGGGTCGTAGAAATGGCAGGGAGAGGAGGTCACGGCGGGAGGGATCTCCGGGGATGGCGACGGGCGCGAGCAGGAAGGAGGTGACCGCGCTGATCTCGCGAGCGGTCGGTGGGGCCACACGGTCAGTGGGAGGGGGAGGAGTTAGCGGTGTCGGTTGGCCGGCGTGGAGAGATTTCGGGAGGCTGATAAGGTAAGTGGGCCGGCCGGCTTTAAAAGCCTTTAAAAGATTTTCCTATTTTCTATTTCCAGCGAATGAAATCTAATAAATGGCACTAAATACTTTCCAAAAAGTAAAAAGTTTTATACCAAAATGACCAGGAGAATTAATGCCATTAAGTGAACAGTTTTCCTCGTCCAGAATAAATACTTTAAAAAAAATTATTTTCAGAAAATGCCTAAATGGCTTTATTTATTTTTGCAAAAAAATTTCAAATAACCCCATGGGTTTTATGATTCAAAAACTTCACCAAAATACCCCTAGTTTGGAGTGTCATATTACTCCTCTCAAAATTTGTCCAGGGTTTTGAATGCTTTGAAAATTTGAATAGGAACCAAATATGACATGGATTCCAAAATAATAATTCAGAGGTTTTCAAAAGCACTTTCAAATCCTTCCTTTAAACTTCCAACTCATATTTCATATAATTTGAAGAAGTCCTTTTATCCTCTCTCATGAAAATCATTGAGTTGCATAAAGTTTCTGAATTTGAAATATTTTCAAAATGGAATTCAAAACTCATGGGAAAGCCATTTTATTCCCTCTCATTCAAAAGTTTTCAAAAGTTTCAAATTTCACTCAATTTCAATCACTCAAGCAAACAAACAATCATTCTAATATTAATTATAACATTCCAAAATTTGGGATGTTACAAACCTACCACACTTAAAAATGAATCTCGTCCTCGAGATTCGGAAGGGCTAGAAGGAAAAGGTTAGGGTTTGGGGGTCTTCTAACAAATCCACTAACCAAGAAGGTGTGGGTTCTTCCAACAAGACTCCATTGACCTGGAAGGTGTGGGGTCTACCCCACTTAAAATGAGAGTTACTGGTCCCTCAAAATCCTGGTATTCTTGTGGGTGCATCTGTCTGTTCACATTCTTCACGATAGCTCCTTCGGTGATGCTCTTCCGTTTCAAATCAAAAAAAATCTTGTGTTCTCATAACAAATTGTATTTCCTCCGATACTGGGTCTTCTTAATTGATAAGTCTTGCGTTCATTCTAAGTAACTTATCGATGATCTCATGGTGGTCTACCATTAGTGGTTGTCCTGCAGTGAAATGGGTCTTGGCTACATTCCTCACCGTAAAATTCCTACGTGTGACAGCAACTGTCATGTACAAGGGGTTTCATCATAACATTCTAGGGCTTAAACAAAAAGCTTCAAAGAACATCGTCTCTTTACTATGGGTAAGTCACTCAGATTTACCAATCCAAATAGCAAGAGAATGATATGAGTAAGTCGTCATGGTGGCCAAGCCATGTCGCACTGAAATCATTACCTTGTATAAGGTTTAGTGAATCTCGTATTCTAGCACTTGGGCTTCCTCACAAGCATTGCAGAAATTTCTCTTGTCAACGAACGAGGTTCGGATAAATCCATTGATTCTGCAAGCTAAGTAAAAACATCTATCGTTTCTTCACAACTCTCAGGTTATCGTATACTCCTAAAAAAATCGCTTGCTGATCAGTCGTAGCTTCTTCCAAGTTTCTTCCTTCACAAAGGTGGGGCTTGATCCTTATCAATCCTGAGGTCAGTGCGTTGTGGGTTCACTTGAATACAGCTTCATTTCACTCTTGAGGTTACTATCGATCCATATTCCAACATTTCCTTCTGTTCACTCCATCATACCCTCGAGGTAACAAATCACAGACCTGTTCTTGTCTAGATTTCACTCCACGGAATTCATTTTCCTTTCCATTGTCTGTTTAACCTTGGGTATGGTTTCATCACAATCATTCCTTTTTCTCAACATTCCAGCTTCGAAAGCACTTTGTCTCAAAGGTTATCATCCAAATAGTTTGAGGTGCTTCCATATTCTCTTCACATGTATTCACTTATCCAGAAAGGTACCTGTGGTTACTACCACACTTAAAATGAAATGCACTCATGTCTGCATAGACCATATTTTCTCATATCCTCGAAAATGGTCAGAGATCTTGGGTCATAGAGTAACAACTCATGTAATACAACATAAGATAAATCATGACACCATAAATTTCCATTGACTCATGAATTTATTACAAACTCTGAAACTTCTGTTACATAACTTCAAAATGATAAGAGTGCTACCTATTACATTTATTACTTCCAAAATCCAAAACTCAAACTACTCATGTTTAGCCTTCTTCTCTCGGCATTTATCGGCATAGTGGCCTAAATTCTTGCACCAGAAAACACATGATCTGACTTAGATCCTTCTTTGTAGAAATTGGGTTGTTCTGAGAACGTCTTCGGTTTCTCTTCTTAGGTTCCTTTGTTTCGATCAAACTTTCAATTTCCTGTGGATCAAACTCCACTTCTTCTGTCGGGAAGTTTCCCAGATACTCTTTTCTTTCCTTCGTACAGTCCTGTGAGAAATGTCCTTCTTCTCCACATGAATAGCAGGCATTGGAGTAAAATCTGGTTAGGCCTTCTCCATTAGGGTCTTCAACATCTTCCTTCATCACAAGTCCTCCTAAATTTTCTCTGAAGGCTTCCTTCATGGCTTCCTTCTGCTGCTTGATGACTTCTTGTACCTTGGTGTACATTTGGCATTGAGCCGGGTAATGCGTAGTTCCTTCACACAAGAAACATGTCACCTGCCCAGTTGGGCATTCCTCAGCTCGGTGATTTTCTTCACAATGAGGGCATCCTTTCTTGTGTTCTTCCTAGGTGTGTTCTATCTATCCACATATCTTGCATGCACAAATCTTCTTCACATCTTTGCCACAGGGCTTCTGGGTGTTGGTAACAACATGAGATCCTTGCAGAGTTATCTTGAATTCTTCCCAAGTGTTTGATGCTTGCCTATCATGGATATCTTCATGCATCTTCCACCAATTTGTAGCACCTTCTGCAAAGTACCGAAGAGCATATTGGACCATCTTGTTCCTTGTAACAAGGTTACTCCTTAGGTGATCCTCCATGTTCTGAATCCATTCTTCTGTCTCTAACCGAGTCATCGATCCAGAATACACGAGTCCAGCTTCACTCATCATCTATTGGGTTCAAGGTTTTGGGGATGAGATGGGAGAGAGAGAAAGGAGGGGATACACACAATACAAACAATGGTTTTTTTAATAGATTGTTGTTGTGGCCATCGAAAATTTACACACAAATAACACCTCACAAATCATCGTATCTAATGTAAGTATACAATAGGGGTTTGGTCTTCTAGGGCATAATATCTTGGAAATTCTTCATGGTCTTCAATTTCTTCGGGTCTTCACAGTCTTCAACTCATGTAGCTTCAACTCTTCTAATGCATGGTGAAATCTCCTTTACTTTGAAGTGACCATCAGTTGTTTCGATATCTTGTCCTTCTCGAAGTGGCCTCAGTTGATCCTTCGTGTGGTCAAAAGGGAAGGGTATTTCTAACAATTTGAGTTAGGAGAGATCATTTGATAAGGCTCAAATAAGATGAGAAGTAGAGGGACTTTTGAAAACAAAGTTTTTTTTGAGAAATCGTTTCCTAAGGGCTTTCCAGTTTCTAGGGTCACATCCTACAGTCAACATGTGCTCTGATACCATTTATGTAGCGACCCGACTCAAAACGAGTCAAGCCTCTGTGTTTTCTGTGCCATCCCTGGATCAGTATGCTGGCAGACACAGTACATCAATGTATATATCAAAGCGCAATCACATGTAGTTAACGTAAAACTGATATATACCTTAAAATAGCAGCGGATACAGTCAACGGGAGTGGAGTCCCAATAACACCAACGGCAAGTTGAGTGCGGACTGTAACCCTGAATCATACTCGTACCCGTCGTAGAAGAGTATCTGCAACATAAGACGTTGCAGCCGTGTAGGTTAGTACATGGAATGTAATGGCAAGATCACCATAGAAGAACAGAAGAATAAAGACAATTCTATATGCAAAGGCTTTGTGGCTCTCTGTCTAAGTTTTTGCGTAAAAGCTGATTTTATTTTCCTACAACAAAGGAATATCAGGAATTTCACTATGGAGTTACCTATCATGACATGGTTCCGCCAACCAATGTCTCAAAGCCCATAAGTATCATAAGTTGCCCACAATTAGTTATCAGTCCAGTGTTCAGAGTTCAGAGATAGATCCAAGGCTAGAGGCTCAATTTGTCCATAACCGGGGACACGGCTAATCGATTAGGTTTAACTCTGCAGAGTGTTATGTACTTTATCCACAAGATTCGTTCCCTTCTGGTAAGTCCTCGCACTGCATGGTGTTTGAGAACAGGATGAACGAAACATGGTCTTTCAGAGTGCTTCCCTATAGAATAAAATGACTTTCCCATGAGATTTGAATTCCATTTTGAAAATATTTCAAATTCAGAAGCTTTATGCAACTCAATGATTTTCATGAGAGAGGATAAAAGGACTTCTTCAAATTATATGAAATATGATTTGGAAGTTTAAATGAAGGATTTGAAAGTGCTTTTGAAAACCTCTGAATTATTCTTTTGGAATCCATGTCATATTTGGTTGCTATTCAAATTTTCAAAGCATTCAAAACCCTGGACAAATTTTGAGAGGAGTAATATGACACTCCAAACTAGGGGTATTTTGGTGAAGTTTTTCAATCATAAAACTCATGGAGTTATTTGAAAAATATTTGCAAAAATAAATAAAGCCATTTAGGCATTTTCTGAAAATAATTTTTTTAAAGTATTTATTCTGGCCGAGGAAAACTGTTCACTTAATGGAATTAATTCTCCTGGTCATTTTGGTATAAAACTTTTTATTTTTGGGAAAGTATTTAATGCCATTTATTAGATTTCATTCGCTGGAAATAGAAAATAGGAAAATCTTTTAAAGGCTTTTAAAGCCGGCCGGCCCACTTACCTTATCAGCCTCCCGAAATCTCTCCACGCCGGCCAACCGACGCCGCTAACTCCTCCCCCTCCCACTGACCGTGTGGCCCCACCGACCGCTCGCGAGATCAGCGCGGTCACCTCCTTCCTGCTCGCGCCCGTCGCCATCCCCGGAGATCCCTCCCGCCGTGACCTTTTCTACCTGCCATTTCTACGACCCTGACCCCTCCTATATAAAGCCCTGCCCCTTCCGGACACATTCCCCCACTTCCCCCAACTCCCCGTGCCCCACGTCCTTGTAATTGCTCGTCGGAGCTGAGCGCCGCCGTCACGCCATTGTCATCGCATCGCACAACCCCGACCACCTCGCCACCTCCCGAGCCCACCATCCATTCTTCCACGCTCGTGCGCACCTCCTAGCGCTCTCGCCCGAGCCCCGCACCCACCTGAGCGACCTCCCCGTCGACCACCCGAAGACCACCTCCGCCTCTAAGCTCGCCGTCGTCAACCCCGTCGTCCCCGAGCCCCTCTGACGCCACCATCGTCTTCACCGTGCTCGCGCGCATCGACCGGACCCCTTCCCCGACGTCGAAGACCACCGGAGCATCGTCCCCATCCATGCCCGAGCCGCCGCCATCACCAGAGACATCGCCGGACTCCACCACCCCCGCGGTGAGCACCCTCCTCCGTCCGATCTCGAATGAACGGCGTAGATTAAACCCAACTTACCCCTTCGGTTCTTTTAAAAAGAACCGGACGGTTTTCTTTTAGTACAATTTAGCCGACCCATTTCTCTGTTAAGTATCGGCCGTCTGTCCATTTAGCTCCAACGCACACACCTTTCGACCAATAGGAACCTGACACGTAGCCCCTGTCCGATCCGTTTGTTTTTCTTTTTTTTCTGTTTCTGTTTTAGAAAACAGATTTAGTCCTTTTTTTGTGTGTATCATATCTTTTATGTTTTTAGTTGTTTTAATTTGATTGTTTTTGCATTGTGTCACAAATTTCTTCTAGTTTCTGTAGATACCAAGTTTGACTATACTTTAATATTTAAATTTGTGTGTATCATATCTTTTATGTTTTTAGTTGTTTTAATTTGATTGTTTTTGCATTGTGTCACAAATTTCTTCTAGTTTCTGTAGATACCAAGTTTGACTATACTTTAATATTTAAATTTGAATTTAAACAGATTCGATTTAAATCTTGTTTTCTGAATAACTTGGGTTTAAAAATGTATTTTTGATTGATTCTTTTTGCTACTTGTCACTAGTGATCTTAGTTATCAGTACGTAAAGTTTGAGAATTGTAGGATACATTTGATTAGTGTTCTTAACCAAAACAGAATCTGTTTTAGTTTCCTATTAGTTTAATTAGTTTGATTTTCTTTTGGTTTAATTTGAAATCTGAATTTGATTTAACTTATGTTATAGATTTCATTTAGTTCTGTTATTCTAAGCTTTAGTAATTTACTTGCTGTTAACAAAAGATAATTTGTTTAGTTTATGAATTTTTATTTTAGGAACCTATACCCCTTTTCCAAATAGGTATAGTTTATTAAAAACAAATTAGTTAGTAATATTTCTTTTAACAAAAGTTTTAAGTAATTAGATTCTGTTTTCAAATAAAGTTTTTAGTAATTTCTTTCTGTTAGAAAAATAGTTTCGTTTTACTCTATTGTTATAGGAAACTATATTCGCCTTCATTAGGTAATGTATTATAAAACAATTTAGTTTTAGTAGAAACTCTTTTCACAAAAGTTTTAGATGATTTAAATCTGTTTTATAAAAAAGATTTTATTATTTACCTCCTGTTAACTTAGTTGTTTTATAAGTTGTCTTCTCTTATTTTATGGTTTTACTTGTTGTTAAGTTTATTAGACAAAAATCCTATGTTGTTTAGAGTTTTGTTTTCATAAGTCTTACTTGTTCTTCAAAAGTAATTCTTTTACTAAAATATTTTTGTTATATTTTACCCTGTTTTTATTTTGTTACTATTTGAAAATAGTTGTTGTAGAGGAGAACTACCTTAGTTGTGTGCATGAAAACTTTGTTGATCTTTGAGATTTGTCTTAAGTATTTCCTTCATCAACCTTGTTACTTTTGGTTCTTGTGTTACCTTGTGATTGTTAGTATTGATTGCTAGAAGTGTTTGCTTATGAATGCAATGTTTGATATTATATAGATTTCATCGGAGAGTGACGTATAGTTCTATCAAGTATTTTCGGAGAGCAATACTTATCTTCATCAACAGTACATGCAAGTTCACTTTGACCATATTTTCATACCTATGTTTTATTGCATATAGTGACATCATTTCAACAAAATCCCTCCCGTGGTGTTATTGAAATTCTTGTAGTTGAGTAGTATGCATGAGGTAGGAACCCACCACTTGTTACTAAAGCCCCGTGAACGCTAGCTATTTCAATGCAATGCTTAAATAGACGGGATCTGGTATGAGTGTTCGTGAGTGGTGTGAGAAGGAGGACTCCACGTCAAAACGACGACTTCATGAAGGCTTCTTCAAGACCTACATATTCAAGACCTCCAGACTTCGAGACTCGAGAAATAAGTTTTTCAATACACACTACTGGGTGAGGGATGGTTGGAACGGCACCCTGGAGAAGCCAGTGGATTTGCCTAGGTGTTGCTGGAGATGTGCCAGTATTCACGCGGAAAGCCTCAACCAGACTCAAAGGGAAGGATGAATACTTCATGCCCGGAAGCTTACCTCTGTAGCCACAAGTCATTATGGGCTCTGGCTTGGTTGATCTTTGTTTTGACTCTGTCTAGGCAATGCTACGAGATGTAGTCGACGTTAGGATTGGATGGGCACTGTCGGATAGTCAGGGAAGCACTCTGAAAGACCATGTTTCGTTCATCCTGTTCTCAAACACCATGCAGTGCGAGGACTTACCAGGAGGGAACGAATCTTGTGGGTAAAGTACACAACACTCTGCAGAGTTAAACCTAATCGATTAGCCGTGTCCCCGGTTACGGACAAATTGAGCCTCTGGACTTGGATCTATCTCTGAACTCTCAACACTGGACTGATATCTAATTGTGGGAAACTTATGATACTTATGGGATTTGAGACATTGGTTGGCGGAACCATGTGATGATAGGTAACTCCATAGTGAAATTCCTGATATTCCTTTGTTGTAGGAAAATAAAATCAGCTTTTACGCAAAAACTCAGACACAGAGCCACAAAGCCTTTGCATATAGAATAGTCTTTATTCTTCTGTTCTTCTATGGTGATCTTGCCAGTACATTCCATGTACTGACCTACACGGCTGCAACGTCTTATGTTGCAGATACTCTTCTACGACGGGTAAGAGTATGATTCAGGGTTACAGTCCACACTCAACTTGCCGTTGGTGTTATTGGGACTCCACTCCCGTTGACTGTATCCACTGCTATTTTAAGGTATATATCAGTTTTACGTTAATTACATGTGATTGCACTTTGATATATACATTGATGTACTGTGTGTGCCAGCATACTGATCCAGGGATGGCACAAAAAACACAGAGGCTTGACTCGTTTTAGGTCAGGTCACTACAATGTCATAGCATATGATGGTGATCCGATCTAGCATGACGACAAGAAGACGCGGTGGCGGTGGTCGCGGGATCGAGCGGTGCCCGACGACGATGGCGCTCAATGAGATCGCGGACGAGCGAGGGAGAGGGGTGATGCGGCTAGGGTTAGACAGAGGGGTGTGGGGGAGGGAGAGGCACTTGGGGTGGCCTTATCCGCGTCGGAGAGCCATGGGATGGGTGCCAGGGCAACGGGGTGGCCTGTGGCAACCATCGGCGTGTCCACGCCCCCCCGGTGAGCAGGAGGTGGGGGGACGATGTCATAGGTGGGCAAGGTTGCCCTGTTGGGCCGACCAGGGAAGGGGTGGGGTTTCTTTCATTTTTTTATTTTCCATTTTCTTTTTTATTTCTGTTTTGCCTTTTCTTTTTATTCCAAATGACTCTTGCAAAATATGAGACTTTCCGAAATAGATACTATGCAATATTTAACATTGGTAGAAAATGGTTTGGAGGCAAATGGATTTCATATTATTTGTAGATTAAATAAAAATGGAATAAACCTTTCTATTTTGGTACTGTTTCAGGGTGTTAGTTTCATTTAAGTGTTTCAATTAATGTTGCTATTATTTTTATAAATGCCCCTGGATTATTTGCAACATGATAAAAATATTCTAGTTCCTAGGTTTGAACAACTTTTATTTTTTACTTTAAGTTTGAATTTCCAATTGAATTTGAATTGAGATATGAATTTCAACCTGATCATATCGTGTTTAGGAAAATGATTTGTTGCTGATCATGGTCATCACTGTAGCTTAATTACAACCATTACTGTAGCAGAAATCCAGGGTGTCACACATCATGTCCAAGACAAGTAGACCAAAATGATTTTGTATGCATCTAATGTATTAAGTTCATGGAGAAATGGAGTAATGCAATAAGAACGATAACATGATATAGACAAGATCTATTCCTGTAGGAATAGACCCCATCTTGTTATCCTTAATGGCGACGGTACATGCGTGTTTTGCTGCCCCTTCGTCGTTGGGAAAGAACACCGCAAGATCAAACCCATCACAAAGCACCTCTTAACATGGCAAGATAATCTATCTAGTTAGCCTAACTGAACCAAATATTTGAAGAGGAAATACGAGGCTATAAGTAATCATGCATATAAGAGATCAAAGAAGACTCAAATAATATTCATGGATAGAAACTGATCATGAGCTCAAAATTCATTGGATCCCAACAAATACACCGCAAAGGTCATTACATCAAATATATATCCAAGAGACCATTGTATTGAGAATCATAGAGAGAGAGAGAGTAAGCCATCTAGCTAATACCTACGGACCCGTAGGTCTATGGTGGACTACTCACGCATCATTCCAGAGACACATATGAGGAAGATGAACCCCTTCGTGATGGTATTAGATTGGATCTCGAGGTTCTAGAACTAGCGACGACTGGAATTGTGTTTTGTCAACTGCCCTATGATTAAATATTTGGGAATTTATAGGGTGAATAGTCGGTGGCGGGGAGTCCCGAGGTGGGCACGTCCCACCAGGCCGCGCTAGGGGCCTCTGGCGCGCCCTGGTGTCTCGTACCCTCCTCGGCCTTCCTCTCCGGCACTTCTTTGGCCCATTGCATGTATAGTGGACCAACAAAAATCTCCAAAAAGTTTCATGGTGTTTGGGCTTAATTGGGTACTGATTTTCTACGAAGTAAAAAACAAGCAAAAAATAGCAACTCGTACTTTGGCACTATGTCAATAGGTTAGTCCCAAAAAATGATATAAGGTTACTATAAAATAATTGTAAAACATCCAAGAATGAATATAACGGCATGGAACAAGCAAAAATTATAGATATGTTGGAGACATATCACACGACCCCGTATCGATGGAGCAACTCATACTCTCCCGCCACTAGTAATGCGAGCTCTTTGCTAGTATCAACCAATGTAATCAACAAAGCCCCTTCCCATATAGGGGTAGAGTGGTTGTACATGTAAGGTTGGAGTAACGATCGCAACTTAAACCAATACCTTTTTGAAAACAACACTCACACTTGCCCCGGGACACCACTTCTTTAACAAGTGGTTACCTAGCTCAACATCATCTCCCTCCGGCATTAGTGGCACCCGACGGGGTTTTCGAAAAGTCTTTGAAATCATTTGTTTTCCTACACCATGCATAATTCCATCCCACTTGCATAGCAACTACTTAGCATTCTAACTACTTCCCACCCGCATAACCCACATAAGAAGGTAGGGTCATGCTTAGTGCAAATATCAACAAGGAAAGTAACAGACGTAACCCACTACGGTGGTCACCGTTCCATCACGTTCCTATGCACCAGAATAAAGTGCCATATTTCATGCATAAAATGGTTTCATAGTCATGGTCAAAGGGTTGCTTGCCTATCTTAGCAAAGTCTTTGAGGGCTCCACACGCTTCTCATCCACTCCAAGCACTGTTGAAAACATGCCCTAGAGGCAATAATAAATTAGTTATTATCCTATTTCCTTGTTCATGATAATCGTTTATTATCCATGCTAGAATTGTATTGATCGGAAACTCAGATACATGTGTGGATACATAGACAACACCACGTCCCTGGTATGCCTCTAATAGAATATCTCGTTAATAAAATAGGGTAAAGGTTTCCTGGCCATGGACATGAGATGTCATTTGATAATGGGATCACATCATTAGGAGAATGATGTGATGGACAAGACCCAAACTATAAATATAGCATATGATCGTGTCAGTTTATTGCTATAGTTTTCTGCATGTCAAGTATATGTTCCTATGACCATGAGATCATGCAACTCACTGACACCGGATGACTAACTTGTGTGTACCAAACATCACAATGTAACTGGGTGACTATAAAGGTGCTCTACAGGTATCTCCGAGGGTATCTATTGGGTTGGCATGGATCAAGACCGGGATTTGTTGCTCCGTATGACGGAGAGGTATCTCGGGGCCCATTCGGTAATACAACATCACTATAAGCCTTGCAAGCAATGTTACTAAAGAGTTAGCCATGAGATCTTGTATTACGGAAAGACTAAAGAGACTTGCCAGTAACAAGATTGAACTAGGTATAGAGATACTGATGGTCGAATCTCGGGCAAGTAACATACCGAACAACAAAGGGAACATCATACGGGATTAACTGAATCCTTGACATAGAGGTTCAATAGATAAACATCTTCATAGAATATGTAGGAACCAATATGGGCATCCATGTCCCGCAATTGGTTATTGATCGTAGAGGTGTCTCGTTCATGTCTACATAATTCTCGAACCCGCGAGGTCTACACACTTAACGTTTGGTGACGTTTTGGTAGTATTGAGTTAGATGTGGTGGTGACCGAAGGTTTTTTGGAGTCTTGGATGAGATCCCGGATGTGACGAGGAACTCCGGAATGGTCTGGAGGTGAAGATCTATATATAGGATGAAGCGAATCGAAGTCCGGAAGCGTTTCGAGGGTAGCGGGTTATGACCGGGAGTACCGAAAGGTGTTTCGGGTTGGCCCGGCTAATGTTGGGGGCCTCATGGGCCAAGGGGAGGGGGCACACCAGCCCACAAGGGTGTTGGGAGCCACCCAAACCCTAGCCCACTTCGGCCAAGGGTGGGGGAGCCCATCTAAGGGGCTGCCACTAGGTAACTTGGGGGCCAAGCCACCCTAGGGTTTCCCTAGGGGCACCTCCCTCTGCCTTGACCGCCACTCCCTAGATGGGATCTAGGGCGCCCCACCTCCTCCTCTCCTCCTATATATAGTGGAGGGAGAGAGAGGGCAGCCCACCTGAGAAGCCATGTGCTGCCCTCTCTCCCTCTAGATAACTTCTCCTCTAGATCTGTTCGGTACGGCTTAGCGAAGCTCCGCCGGATTTGCTCCACCACCACCCTCGCTTGCTGGATCAACGAGGTGGTGATCGTCATCGAGCTGTACGTTTGCTGAATGCAGAGGTGTCGTCCGTCCGGCGCTATATCGGAAGGACTGTGATTGGATCGCGGGACGGTTAGTCATTGGATCGCGAGACGGATCATGATGGGATCACGAGACGACTTGCGGTTTGGATCGTGAAGACGTTTGACTACATCAACCTCATTTCTTAACGCTTCCCGCTTAGTGATCTATAAGGGTATGTAGATCCACTCTCCCTCTCGTAGATGCTCATCACCATGGATAGATCTTGTGTGTGCGTAGGAATTTTTTCTTTCCCATGCAACATTCCCCAATAGTGGTATCAGATCTAGTTCTATACGTAGATGAGATCACGAGTAGAACACAAAGGAGTTTGTGGGCGTTGATGCTTAGATTGCTTCCTCCCTTGGTATTTTCCTAATTCATCGGTATTGTGGGATGAAGCGGCCTAGACCAAACTTACTTTACCACGTACGAGAGACCGGTTCCATCGAGTGACATGTGACTTTGTTGCATAAAGATGGCTGGCATGTGTCTGTCTCTACTACTCTAGTTGGATCGAATTCAACAGAGGCGGTCCTTGAGAAGGTTGAATAGCAATTTGTGTATCACCGTTGTGGTTTTGCGTAGGTAAGAATCATTCTTGTTAGATACTTGTAGCAGCCATGTAAAACAAGCAACAACTATTATAGGATGTCTAACTTGTTTTTCTAGGGTATGTTGGTATGTGATATGGCCAATTACATGATGAGATATATGTGATATATGAGATGATCATGTTTTGTATAGAATATCACGAATTGCATGTCGATGAGCACGATAATCGATAGGAGCCATAGGGCTGTCTTTAATTATTGTATGACCTATGTGTCAATCATTAAGCGCTATGTAATGCTTTACTTTATCTCTAAGCGGTAGTAATAGTAGTAGAAGCATGGTGGGAATGACAACCCCGATGGTGACACGTTGATGGAGATCAAGATGATGGAGATCATGGTGTCATGCCGGTGACGATGGTGATCATGTCGGTGCTTTAAGGATGGAGATCAAAAGCACAAGATCATGGCCATATCATGTCACTTATGATTTGCATGTGATGTTAATCCTTTTATGCACCTTGTTTTGCTTAGGACGACGGTAGCATTATAAGGTGATCCCTCACTTAAATTTCAAGATAAATTGTGTTCTCCCCGAGTGTGCACTGTTGCGAAAGTTCGTCGTGTCGAGACACCACATGATGATTGGGTGTGATAGACTCTATGCTCACATACAATGGGTGTAAGCCAATGTTGCACGTGAAGAACACTCGGGTTAAACTTGACGGGCCTAACATGTATAGACATGGCCTCGGAACACAAGAGACCAAAAGGTCAAACATGAGTCATATAGTAGATATGATCAACATGATGATGCTCACCATTGAAACCACCTCAACTCACGTGATGATCGGACTTGAGTTGGTGAATGTGGATCATGTATCACTCGAATGACTGGAGCGATGTCAATTTGAGTGGGAGTTCTTAAGTAATATGATTAGTTGAACTCATTTGTCATAAACATAGTCTAAAGTTGTCTTTGCAAAGTTATGTTGTATATCAATAGCTCACGTTGTAGCTCCCCTGCATTTTTAATACGTTCCTAGAGAAAATAGAGTTGAAAGATAATGGTAGAAATTATGTGGACTAGGTCCGTGGTCAGAGGATTGTCCTCAGTTGCTGCACAGAAGACTTATGTCCTTGATGCACCTCTCAGTGCGCCACCCCTCTAGTGTCGTCTGTGGATGTTGTGAACATCTGACAGGCACGTGTTTGATGACTACTTCATAGTTCAGTGTGTCTTGCATTATGGCTTAGAAATGAGGCTTCAAATACGTTTTAAACGTCACAGAGCATATGTGATGTTCCAAGGGCTGAAATTGGATTTCAGGCTCGTGCCCGTGTTAGAGGTATGAGACCTCTAACAAGTTTCCTTGCCTGCAAGATGAAGGAGAATAGCTAAATTAGTGAGCATGTGCTGAGATTTTCTGGGTGCTACAATCACACGAATCGAGTGGAGTTAATCATCCAGATAAGATAGTGATTAATATAGTTCTCCTAGTCACTGTCACCAAGCTACTGGAGCTTCCTGATTAACTATAACATGCCAGGGATGGATAAGATGATCCCTGAGCTGTTCACAATGTTTGACATCGCGAAGATAGAAATCAAGAAGGAGCATCAAGTCTTGATGGTTAAGTAAAACCACTAGTTTCAAGAAGGGCAAGGGCAAGAAGGGAAAAACTTCAGGAATGGCAAGCCAGTTGCCGCTCTAGTGAAGAAACCCAAGGTTGAACCCAAACCCGAGACTAAGTGCTTCTATTATGAGAAGAATGGTCGCTGAAGCGGAACAACCCTAGATACTTGGTAGATAAGAAGGCTGGCAACGTCAACAGAAGTATATTTAATATACGTGTTATTGATGTGTACCTTGCTATTACTCCTAGTAGCACCTAGGTATTAGATACCGGTTCAGATGCTAAATGTTCGTAACTCTAAGTAAAAGCTATGGAATAAAAGGAGACTAGCTAGGGCTGAGTTGACAATGAGTGTTGGAAGTGTTTCCAAGGTTGATGTGATCATCATCGCACGCTCCCTCTACCTTCGGGATTAGTGTTGAACCTAATAAATGTTATTTGGTGTTTGTGTTGAGCATGAACATGATTAGATTGTGTTTATTGCAATACGTTTGTTCATTCAAGTTAGAGAATAACAGTTATTCTGTTTACATGAATAATACCTTCAATGGTCATGCACCCAATGAGAATGGTTTATTGAATCTTGATCGTAGCAATACACATGTTCATAACATTGATACAAAGTTAATAATGAAAGTACCACATACTTGTGGCACTGCCGCTAAAATGTCATATTGGTGTAAAGAGCATGAAGAAACTGCATGCTAATGGAATTTTGGACTCATTCGATTTTGAATCAGTTGAGGCATGCGGACCATTCCTCTTGGGCAAGATGACCGAAACCCCATTTTCTGGTATGATGGAGCAGGCAAGTGACTTATTTGAAATGATACATGTTGATGTATGCGGTCCAATGAGTGTTGTAGCGTGCGGTGTATATAGTTATTTTCTTACCTTCAATGATGATTTAAGTAGATATGGGCATATTTACTTAATGAAACACAAGTCTCAAACATTTAAAAAGTTCAAGCAAATTTAGAGTGAAGTTTGAGATTATCATGACAAGAAGATAAAAATGTCTACAATATGATCATGGAGGTGAATATCTGAGTTACGAGTTTGGTATACAACTTAAGACAATGTGGAAGTTGTTTCACAACTCACGCCACCTGGAACACCATAGTGTGATGGTGTGTCCGAACGTCATAGTCGCCCTCTATGGATATGGTGCATACTATGATGTCTCTTATCATTTTCCCACTATCGTTTTGAGGTTATGAATTGGAGACAACTACATTCACTTGAAATAGGGAACCATCGAAATCCATTGAGATGACACCGTATGAATTATGGTTTGGTAGAAACCTAAGCTATCATTTCTCAAAGTATGGGAATGCGGCGCTTATGTCTGATGAGCTGGAACCCAAAGAGCAAAGGTGCATCTTCATAGGATACCCTAACGTAACAGTTGGGTATACCTTCTATCTCATATCAGAAAGCACATTTGCTCCCTTGGTGGTTTTGGTAATTCATAACAACATCTAAGTCATTGAACTAATGTTTCCAGCAAGTATATTTCAGGAAAAGTTCAATGATGGGTTGCAAAGAGATTGGGGAACACCCCAAGATGCAAGGAAATGGGTTGGTTAACATTCAAGCAAGAGGACTCTACATTTTATATTTGTGAGAAATCACCTTGAGTCCATAGGAAAGCCAATACTATTAAAAGGGGGTAAAGTTTTGCTGGTGAACAAAAAGCTAATACGTGCACAAGTGATACTCACCAAAGACACCCACAACTCTCACACCAAAGTCTGCTAAAAGCCAAACACTCAAATCGGTGCAACCAACATTTGCATTCTGGTGCCACCGATTCCAAACCCTTGACAGACTCAGCCAAACCCTAGCCACTTTGGTGCAACCGATTCCATACCGGTGCCACCGAGTTCAGGTTGCCAACTTTCTGTTACGCAAGTTCAGATTTTCGGTCCGTCTCAGAATGTTAAATCGGCGTCACCGAGAATGGCAATTCTGACCGTTGGTCACCTTGTCGGTGCAACCGAGATTCCTATATCTGTCACACCGAGATTCAAAACTTGCCACCTTTTTGTCACTTCGGTACCATCGAGATTAACACATCGGTGTCACCGAGTTGGTCATTTTGTGTGTAACGGTTGGATTTTTGGGGATGCCTATATATTCCCATCCACCACCAACTACAAGATAGAAAAGCACTCAGAACTATTCCATACCTATTCTATCAGTTTTCTAAGAGAGGACCACCTATCCTTGTGTTGAGGTCAAGATCTTCCACTCCAACCATATGTGTAGTGGGTTTGTCATGGCATATGTCTGGGTGAACAGACTTGGATTTGAGGCCATCGCTAAGGTGATGGACTCAAAGGGGTTGATTGGGACGAAAGACACGGGTTTACCCAGGTTCGACCCCTCAAGGTTAGGTAACAGCCTACGTCCTGCTTGTGTTTGTATTGCTTGGTGTATCGATTACAAGGGAGCTATTGCTTGACATAGTTCTCGATAGTCAGATCTCTAATTTGCCTCGGGTGTCACCTTTATATAGGAGGTGAAGACCACGGGTCATACAAGTTGTAACCGACTCTCACTACGTGTCTGAGTCTATCTCTACCTTATCTTGCCTTCCTGACCAAGTTGTTTCTGGGTGGCTTACTCACCCGGGTCTTCTCCATCCGGGCCACATTCTGGACCATTTTGTCAAGCCGCCAAACGTCTTGGGCTTCAGTCTTCAGAACCCACTCTAGGGTTGGTCTACGAGCCGCATAGTGTGACTCGGAGCCTCTGGGGCGGGTCTCACCGTGGGGTTATATACCCAACATTAGGCCCCAGGTTGATTTGAGCTTGCTCACTTCAGCCTTCTTCTCCATCATCGGTAAGTCTACCTGAAAATAATGACCCGCCGTGATGTCATGTCAAATCTGTCAGAAAGATCCTCTGACGTCCGCAATGAATCTTTTCCCTTATTAAATGGATGGTCCGGGAATCGCGACGTCTTCCCCAGTCAAATGACATCCGTCGCCTGGATTTTCGCGCCTGTTTCCACCTTCTCCTACTAGATAGGACTGTGAGGGGTGGCTCCTGCCTTCCTTCCCATTCACTCTTCATTTTCCTCCTTCCAGCATCGCCGCTCTAGCACACTTCACTCCGGTGCCGCTTCCGCGCTGTCGTCGTTGAGGCCGCTGCATCGACCTGTTCGTTCCAGAGTTTTGCCCGCGTCCACCACACCATCTCCGGTGAGTTTTTCTTCCCCTAGATCCGTAGCCATTTTGGTAGGGTTTCATGGAGCTCTCTCACCCCTTAGAACATGATCCTCTGTCAATGCCGGCCATGGTTAGTCCATACGAACCCGGTAATATCCTATCTCCAATGCGGCATTCTGTAGGAAATCGATAGTAGCACAACGCAGATCTGTAACGGCTCCGCCTGCTGTTTTCCAACTTTTGCCGTTTTGACTGTTCATCTCTAGGTTTGAAATAAAACTATTTCCCTCTGTTTTCTAGATCTGTAATCTCAGAGATACTTTGTGAAACCTGTTTTCCGAACTTAGCCAAATTTTGCTTTGTCTTCTCACAAACTTGACCCACCATGTAGTTCCGTCTCTCACCAACCGGATCCTGACGGCTCAATCTTAAGATCTTAAGATTTTAACCGCCCATAGATGTCTGCCATTCCCTGACTCGACGTACATTGTTACCTTGCGCAGTTTTAAACCGCTGCCATGTCTCGTGCATCCAACTCATGCAATTGGGTCGGCTCTTGCATCACTGAAGAGTTCTTGATGGATTTTGTACACGCGGGCACCCTTCCCACCAACGATGTCATCCATTGACGGGTTCCGGGCAATGAACTGAAGCCTGTTCCTCGGGAGGGCGAACTAGTGGTATTTTCAGATCACATCGAAGATGGGTTCATACCCCCCGGATCAAAATTCTTCCGAGATGTTCTTCACTTTTACAAGCTGCGCCCTCAAGACCTTGCCCCCAATTCTGTCTCCAACATATGTAACTTCCAAGTGCTCAACAAAGTCTATCTGCAAGTTGAGCTGTCTATTGGTCTCTTCCAGGAGTTCTTTTATGCAAACCGCCAGACCGAAGTGAAGGCCACCCAAGCTTAGAACTCGGCAGGATTTCAATTCAGAGGCGTCGGAACATAACTTTTCTGGCTGTTCAGATGCCGAGCCATCCAAAAGATTGGAATAAGACTTAGTTTTATTGTAAACATACCTCCCCAGAGGGTGAGTGTCCGCTGCCAGGTTACCACCCATCCCGGCTCAATACGACCTCTGAGCTTCCTGGCCGGCTGTCAACTACTGAACGGGCGAAGCACGAGCCGACTCACGCCAAGATCAAAGCCCTCATGGCCAACGGACTGACGGGATTGGACTTGATCTGCTGCTGGATCTCTTGGAGGATTATGCCCTTGAGCTAGAGAAAACGCCTTATGTGCGAATATCGGGCCAGTACGATGATTCCCTCTGCTTCAGCCGGACGACGTTGACAGAAGATGATATTACAACTGTCATTCAGAGTCTTGTCCACAAGACTTCAAGAGCTTGTAGTGCCATTGGGCTGGCACCTTTCTGTGTCATTCACCCGGCCCTAGATATAAGGCGACTCTTCATAGTCTCTTCTCTTTATTTAGCTATGTCTTGGCAATTCCTCACTACTTGTTGGCTTATCTTTTCAGGCTGACTCTGACTTCTAGAAGAAGAAATATGTTCCGCCTCCGAAGAAAACCAAGAAGAAGGCCACGACCAAGAGGACAAAGAAGACCACTCCTCAAGAAGAATGGTTTGAACCGCCAAAATTAGACGGCTGAGAGTTATAATTTGGCGACTTTTTGCCACCTCTTTATTCACCTTACTGATAACAGCCATTCACAGGATGAGGCAGAGACCAGCCGCGCCAACGCCCCTGAGGTAACTTATGTTTCGTCCGACTTAGAATATTTTGTACCCCAGAAGATACGGCGGGTCGTTCGAAAAGTTCCCCTTTCTCATCCTCTTTCTTACTTGGACCCCCAATTTCTTTTGAAAAAGCAATAGCAAGCCGACCGATGCCACACACGGAGCTCCGGCTCTACCGATCTCATGTCCGGGTTACCTAACTCCTCGGCTCAGAAGAAGCGCCCCGCAGAGGTATGTATTCCTTCTCTGCTTGATTTTACTAGCTCTTCCTTTGTAATTCCAACATTGCCTTACATTATCTGTACTGCCTTTTAGGGATCATCGCCTTCGTCTGGCGACTCTATGACCACTGCTCTACCGCCTCCAAAGATTAATCCGCTGTATGTGTTTTTCAAGCCTTACATCCGAGTCTTTGGCGGTTGTAAACCTTGGGCTCTAACTTTTATGCTTTTCCAGGGCTTAAGCCAAGTGAAGGAAGACCAACAAGTCCTCCACTGGCCCTACTGCTCAAGAACCGAAGCTTGCCAAGCCAGATGCTCCTATGCCGGATGCCAATCCCTCAGCTTCTTCTGCAGAGCCGATAGCTGACGATATTATTCCCGAGAATCCGCAGAAGGACCCTTCCAAGCCGCCGAGCCCTACCAAGGTTGCTGACGACACCACTACTCCGGACGTCCTGATTACCGGCGTTGGCTTCCACTCTCCTCCACCTAATGTGCAGACAAAGCATAGTGAGACGACTGAGGCATCCAAGAAGCTAGAGTTTGAGCTCCCCACCCTTGAGAAGATGACAGCTTATGAACTTCATGCTGGTTATATGAGCCGGCTATCTACAAGCCGAGATCTGGAGCTCAAGCTTGTTAACTTAATGAAGAAGAAATATGAGGTATTCTTTATTCTCCTTATACCCTTACATAGTCGCCAAGAGCCGGGTTAATATTGGCTGATGATAATCCGACTCTTCAATCTTGGTAGAAGTAGAAATATTTAGCGCACATGCCTCAACTTACTTAGAGGTAATCTCAAATCATCGTTGTTAGCCCCCAAGGGCCGACTCAAAGTTGATTACATTGAACCGGAGCTTTATATAAGATAGGTAATAGAACCAATTGTAGCCCCCAAGGGCTGGCTCAATCTTTTCCAAAGTTGAGTTGGGACTTTATTGAGAATGGGTAACTGAGCCAATTGTAGCCCCCAAGGGTCGGCTCAACCTTGTAGAAGTTGAGTTGGGACTTTCATTCTGAACAGCCTAAAAAACCAGTATGTAGCCCCCATGTTCCGGGTTAACTTGATAAAGATGATCCGGAACTGCCTTTAATCTAGGAGATCAAATATACATTAGCCCCCAAGTGTCATACATATTGCTTGCAATCTGTTTGAGACTTGCTGAATTTTTTAAACTTCTCTTCCTGTTGTCTCATTCCATGCTTTGATATGTCGTAGGAGGCTTTAAACGAAGCCGGGTCAGAAGTGGTCGGCTTAAAAAACAATCTAGCCACGTAGCAAGCCGCCCGGAGTGAAGTTTATGAGAAATGTCGGCGTCTTGATGAAGAATTGAGAAAAATCAAGGCCGACTTTGCAACCTTCAAGGAATCATCTAAGACTGAAAAGGCCGCCTTGACTAAACGGGCGAATGACGCTGATCAGCGACTTATGATCGTGTCTAATGAGTTGCAGTCCTTGAAGCGCCACGTCACGAAGATGACAGCCGCCATCTTTGGTAAGTATTTGATAACTTAACTCAATTTGTGTATTGTAATTGTGCTGGCGACTTATGACAAGGCGTCTATTTTATGCAGGACCTAGGAGCCGCCAACTTGCCTCCGATAGCTTGCTGTCCCTGAAGGCCATGTATACTTTGACAGAACAACTTTACTGCGGTGACATGTGTACAATCAAAGTTGTACTGTACAAGGATAATACCCCTTCAACTATGAAAGTTGTCTTAGAGCTTGTGTCGACACTGCCGAAGCAGATTGTCGAATTGAAGAAATCAGCCGCCCGCCAGGGGGCGATCGCAGCCATAAGCCGGGCATTGGCTTTTGCTCCAGAGCTAACTCCGGTTGATATGATGGATGGATTCCCTTCCAAAAAGGATGATGGCTCCGAGTTTACAGAAACTGACTATGCACGGTGTGTAAAGGCTTCCAAAGTCCTTGCCTCTGTGTTAGCAGAAGAAGTCAACCTGGAGTCATATCAGGTGGCTTACGGCACCGACTAGAAAAGAATCCGCGGCCCTCTCTTTGAGTCCAGGGATCTGACGCCTGCCCGTAGTAAGAATCTTTTTGCCTTTGAACTTGACCCGTCCCCCTTCTTTGAAGAAGGAACCTTTGCTGCTTTAACCAACTGAAACTGGGACTTGGAAAATCGCCTGATCGAGGCAGCCGAAGACCCGGAGCAGGGTGACCCGCCAGCCAGCTAATCGCGTTGTGAATGCCTGTTTGACAGCCGACTCTTTTTGACCCATCATGAGCAGTGTAAAAAACTTTAAGATATTTTTGGGCTCCATAGAGATCATATGTAATAGACTGGTAGTAATTTTTGCCTTTGCTTGAATTGTGCCATCGTGCACGTATGAAAGGTCTGGCTTAGTATAGATATGTCATCTTCCTTGTGCTCCTCATTGTATGCTTTACCGGCTCTTGGCAGCTTAATTTCTTGCAAGAATAGATGTATCTTTATACCGTTAGGAGGGCGGCTTAAAAGAATAACCCAAAGATGTTGTATCTTCCTACCGTGTTGACGGAGTCAATTGCTTGGCTTAAGAGTTGTCCGATAGGGTTTGATAAGCTACACCCGTATGGCAGGAAGCCCCCTGGATGGCTATGTTGACTTGTCAACATTTTTGGTGTAAGAGCCGGTTGTTAGGGTTATATAAGCTACACCCAGAGGTGGGAAGCCCCCTTCGACAACCAAGTTGACTTGTCAACTTTTTTGGCATAAGAGCCGGCTGTTAGGGTTAGATAAGCTACACCCGTAGGTGGGAAGCCCCCTTCGACAACCAAGTTGACTTGTCAACTTTTTGGCATAAGAGTCGGCTGTTAGGGTTAGATAAGCTACACCCGAAGGTGGGAAGCCCCTTTCGACAACCAAGTTGACTTGTCAACTTTTTTGGCATAAGAGCCGACTGTTAGGGTTAGATAAGCTACACCCGAAGGTGGGAAGCCCCCTTAGACAACTATGTTGACTTGTCAACATTTTTTTGGCTTGAAAGCCGGTTGTTAGGGTTAGATAAGCTACACCCGGAGGTGGGAAGCCCCCTTCGACAACCAAGTTGACTTGTCAACTTTTTTTGCATAAGAGCCTACTGTTAGGGTTAGATAAGCTACACCCGAAGGTGCCAAGCCCCCTTCAATAGCTATGTTGACTTGTCAACATTTTTTGGCTTGAAAGCCGGTTGTTAGGGTTAGATAAGCTACACCTGAAGGTGGGAAGCCCCCTTTGACAACCAAGTTGACTTGTCAACTTTTATGGCATAAGAGCCGGATGTTAGGGTTAGATAAGCTAGACCCGAAGGTGGGAAGCCCCCTTCGACAACTCTGTTGGCTTTTCAACATTTTTTGGCTTGAAAGCCGGTTGTTAGGGTTAGATAAGCTACACCCGGAGGTGGGAAGCCCCCTTCGACAACCAAGTTTTGGATTTTTCTTGTATGGATGAAGATATGCGAAATGGCAGAGGCCCCGCTTACACGGATGATACTTTATTCATATATAAATTTGATATGTACAATGATAGTGTACAATGTCGAGTCTCAACAACTCAGGTATAATAAAGCCGCAGATGTGCTATGTTCCACGGCCGGCGGGTCTCCTGCCCCGAGGTATCTGAGTCAATGAGATAATACGACCCGTTGTTGAGATTTCTGCTGACCACGAAAGGTCCTTCCCATGGAGGAGACAATTTATGCATATTTGTCTGGCCTTGAATCAGCCGCAACACTAAGTCACCTTCTTGAAATGTTCGGGTCTTGACCCTGCGACTATGATAGCGACGCATGTATTGCTGATAGATCGCCGAACAAGCAGCCAACAGTTCTCGTTCCTCCTCCAAAGCATCCAACGCATCTTGACGCGCCGTCTCATTATCCGTCTCAACGTAAGCCGCCACTCGTGGCAAGGCATGTCGGATGTCACTTGGTAACACGGCCTCTGCACCGTAAACCATGAAGAAAGGTGTATAACCGGTGGATCTGTTGGGGGGGTAGTTCTGATGCTCCATAAGATGGATAGCAACTCTTCCACCCAACAACCCGGCATCCGCTATAAAGGAACCATAAGCCGGGGTTTGATACCTCTCAAGATTTCTTGATCAGCACGCTCCGCCTGACCGTTGGACTGTGGATGAGCAACCGCCGAAACATCAAGCCGGATGTGCTCCAGGTCACAGAATTTTTTCATGCCCCCCTTGGACAAGTTTGTGCCATTGTCCGTGATGATGCTGTGAGGGTAACCAAAATAATATATCAGATTTTTAATAAACTGAACCACCGTAGCCGCGTCACACTTACTGACCGGCTCAGCCTCTACCCACTTGGCGAACTTATCAACCACCACCAAGAGGTGCGTTTTATTATCCTTGGATCTCTTGAAAGGCTCGACCATATCAAGCCCCCAGACTGCAAATGGCCAAGTAATTGGTATCATGCGCAATTCTTGAGCTGGAACATGAGCATGTCGGCCGAATTTTTGACAACCATCACACTTGCGGACCAGATCCTCTACATCCTTGTGAGCCGTCAACCAGAAGAAACCGTGCCGGAAAGCCTTGGCCACTAGAGATTTTGAACCGGCGTGATGTCCGCAATCTCCAGGGTGAATTTCATTCAAGATTTCCTTACCCTCCTCTGGTGAGAACAACGTTGAAACACCCTCAGGTAAGTCGCCCCGAGTCAAATACGCCAAGTAAGGCACAATACAAACCGGACTAGCATGTAGAGCCGCCACCAATTGCCCCTCTGGGTCAGGAACAGCCAAATCTTCCTCTGAGGGTAATTAGACAGTCGGGTGATGTAAGACGTCCAGAAATATATTAGGCGGCACCGGCTTTCGCTGAGAGCCTAAACTTGACAGGGCATCAGCCGCCTTGTTCCTGTGATGATCAATGTTATCCACCTGATAACCCTTGAAGTGACCAGCAATGACATCCACTGGCTGACAATAAGCCGCCATCCGTGGGTCCCTGGAATCCCAAGTGCTTAAAACTTGCCGAGCCACAAGATCCGAGTCGCCAAAACACCTTACCCGGCTTAAATTCGTCTCCTTAGCTACTAGGAGTCCATGAAGTAGGGCTTCGTATTCAGCTGCATTATTGGTGCAAGGGAACATCAGCCGGAGCACATAACATAACTTATCACCTTTGGGAGATGTTAAAACAACTCCTGCCCTTGATCCTTCCAACTGCTTGGATCCATCAAAGTGTATAGTCCAGTATGTGTTATCCAGCTTTTCCTCAGGCGCTTGACACTTTGTCCAGTCGTTTATGAAATCCACAAGGGCTTGAGACTTGACAGCTGTATGAGGTACGTATTTTAGATTGAGAGGTCCCAACTCCAACGCCCACTTAGCAATCCTACCAGTGGCTTCTCTGTTTTGAATTATGTCCCCTAACGAAGCAGACCTGACCACAGTGATCTGCTGCCCTAA
Source organism: Hordeum marinum (assembly GCA_022496015.1). NCBI lineage: Eukaryota > Viridiplantae > Streptophyta > Magnoliopsida > Poales > Poaceae > Hordeum > Hordeum marinum. Next base: position 376,455,730 of record CM039678.1, on the reverse strand, counting down.
GAAGTAATGTTTTAACTTGTGGTTGGCCATGAACACCCCATACACTAGCTTCTGCCACTGTGGATATCTCTGCTTGGACTCTGTCAGGACCTCACTGATATAATAAACCGGACTCTGAAGCGGATATTCCTTCCTTGTTTCCTTGCGCTCGGCCACAATTGCAGCGCTGATAGCCCGGTTATTAGCCGCCACGTATAGGAGCAAAGGCTCTTTTTCAGCCGGAACAGCTAATACCGGCGGCTCAGTGAGCTGCTTCTTGAGCGCCTCAAATGCTTCACCCACCGCCGTACTCCAGAAAAAATTGTCTGTCTTTTTCATCATCTGATATGGAGGGATAGATTTCTCACCAAGGTGGCTAATAAACCGCCTCAATGCGGCAATCCGCCCTGCTAGGCGTTGGACATCACTGATACAAGCCGGCTCAGCCAGGGAGGTGATCGCCTTGATCTTATCTGGGTTAGCTTCAATGCCACTCTCGGAAACCAGAAAACCCAAGAGCTTGCCAGCCAGAACACCAAAGACACACTTTGCCGGGTTAAGCATCATCTTATAGATCCATACATTGTCAAAGATTTCCCTTAAGTCATCAAGTAGGGTCTCCTTCTTCCTTGATTTGATCACAATATCATCCACATAAGCATGAACGTTGCGTCCAATCTGACTGTGAAGACAATTCTGCACACAACGCTGATAAGTCGCCTGGGCACTCTTGAGCCCAAAAGGCATAGACACATAGCAGAAGGCTCCAAAAGGCATGATGAAAGCCATCTTCTCTTGGTCCTTAACTACCATCTTGATCTGATGATATCCCGAATAAGCATCCAGGAAACACAAGCTTTCACAACCCGCCGTAGCATCAATGATCTGATCAATACGAGGGAGAGCAAAAGGATTAGTCGGACAAACCTTGTTAAGATCCGTATAGTCCACACACATACGCCACGTGCTGTTCTTCTTGAGCACACGCACTGTGTTAGCAAGCCACTCCGGGTGAAAGACCTCGACGATGAAACCTGCCGCTAAGAGCCGAGCGACCTCTTCCCCAATGGCCTTGCGTCTCTCCTCATTGAACTTCCGTAGAAACTGCTTGACAGGATTAAACTTAGGATCCACATTAAGGTTTTGCTCGGCGAACTCTCTTGGTACACCCGACATGTCAGAAGGTTTCCATGCAAAGATGTCCCGATTCTCACGGATGAATTCGATGAGCGTGCTTTCCTATTTGGTATCCATGTTGGCCCCAATGATGAACTGTTTGGATGAGTCACCAGGAGTGAAATCTACCACCTTGGTATCATCCGCCAAAAATTTGAGGGGTGGCTCAACCTCTATCGTAGGCTTCTTCAGCGGGGTCATATCCTCCGGGTCAACATTCTCCTTATAGAACTTGAGCTCCGTGTCAGCACAACTGGACTCCACGTAAGCCGCGTCTCCTTCCGCGCACTCAATAGCCGTATTCCGATCACCATGAACAGTAATTGTGCCTTTTAATCCGGGCATCTTGAGCTATAAGTAGACATAACAGGGTCTAGCCATGAACTTAGCGTAAGCCGGCCGCCCAAACAACGCATGATAAGGACTCTTGATCTTGACCACTTCAAACCGCAAGGACTCCACCATGTAGTTGTATTCGTCACCAAAGGCGACTTCCAAAGAAATCCTGCCCATCGAATAAGCTGACTTGCCTGGTACCACACCATGAAAAACGGTTGATGAGTGCTTAAGGTATTTATCAAGCAGCTTCATCCGCCAGAAGGTATCATAATACAAGATGTTGATGCTACTGCCACCATCCATAAGTACCTTATTCACCATATATCCTCCCACTTGGGAGGCAACTACCAAGGCCAGCCGCCCCGGGCCATCAACACACGGCGGGCGATCCTCTCGGCTCCATGTTATGTCATACTCAGACCACTTCAAGTATTGCGGCAGAGCCGGTGCGACTACATTAACCACTCGGTTGTGCAATTTCTGATCCCGCTGGTTAAGGCTGGTCGTAAAAACATGATACTAGCCCGAACTGAGATGCTTTGGATTACTCTGATACCCAGACTGGTTATGCTGCTGGTGATTGTTTTTACCAGAGTGATGAGGATGTCCTCCTGGATTGCCCTGACCATGATGACCGGACCCAGAGCCGCCGGATCCAAATCTGGCTCCTGACCCGCCTGGTCCTAAGCCGCCGGACGGGCCACCACCATGTTTGTTGTGTTGCTGGATGCTGTAATTCTTGAACTTTTGCATAATATGGCAATCCCCCCATGTGTGCGCTAACGGTTTATCGGGCCGCTTGTGCTCCGGACAAGGTTTTTTGAGCATTTCCTCCAAATTGAAAGGAGTCCTATTTTTGTTAAAAGGCGGTCTGAACTTCCCATTGCCCTTAAGATGATTCTAGCCGGTGCTCACATTGGCCACCAGTTCTGACCCGCCATCTGGGTTTTTCCGCTTGCTCTGGTTACCATTATTTGTCGCACCCTTGCCTTGGTTGTTTCTCTTACCCTGACCGGCCTTCTCTTCATCCAAGCCTGGATCCTCCATGTTATCAGAGTCAGCATACTTTGTAAGAGCCTCCATCAGTTCTCCCATGTCTTGACACGTACGCTTGAGCCGGCCGAGCTTCTGCTTCAAAGGGACGAAGTGACAATTCTTTTCTAGGATCAGCACCGCTTGAGCCGTCGTGATATGTTCAGATGAGTGGATGATGGTCGACACCCGTCGGACACAATGATGAGCCGACTCATTCTCTTGCTGGACACAATGATCGAGATCCACAATAGTCACTGGCTGTTTGCAAGTCCCTTGAAAGTTTTTGATGAACCTTGCCCTCAGCTCAGCCCATGAATTGATGGTATTGGGTGGCAAACCCTTTAACCATGTGTGAGCCGGTCCTTCAAGCATCATGACGAAGTATTTAGCACACACCACCTCAGCGACATCCAACATCTCCATGGCCAGCTCATAACTTTCAATCCAGGCATCCGGAGGTAAGTCAACAGTGTAATTCGGGACCTTGTGAGGTCCTTTGAAATCCTTCGGTAACCGCTCGCTCTGTAGAGCTGGTGCTAAGCACGTCACTCCCACGACCCTGGTGGTCACTCCCACTCCTACTGATGCGGAGGGCGCGGGCTCTTGGTGAGCCGTCGTGGCCAAAGCTGCCGCCTCTTGCTGGTTTCTTGCGTGTGCATCTAGAGCCGCCTGATCATCCGCCAAAGGCCCTCTATGCCGATCGCTGCTAGAGACCGCCGGCGATTCATAGCGCCGGCTAAAGCTACAGCTGGGGAGCCGGGTTGAATGAACGTGGCTCCGGCTGTAAGCATATTTCTCCTGCTGGGCCATTGCCGTCTGAAGGTACCCAATGGCGTTTCGTACCTGTTCTGCAAAAGGTGCCTCATTTGGGATAGGGATCGTTTCAAGCCGGGTGGCTGCGGCCACCATGTTCTCTGCCGGGTTGGAATAACGACCCGTCGGCGTTGGAAAGACCACTGGTGAGGCCTGGTTTCGTCGGGGCGGGTTAAGCTGCGGTCGAGCCGTCGGCCGACTTCCAGGTGCATCCACTGCCCGTCTTGTTCCTGGTGTATTGAAGAGATTCCTTGCCTCATAATGTTCTGGTAAGCGAGATTGATGCCTCATCCGATGCACCACAGCCGCTGATTACTTTTCTAGCCCGAGGCGGAAGGCATCCGTCTTAATGCGTTCTGCCTCTGCCTCCATCCGAACTTTTAGCTCAGCTATCCTCTGTTGCTCCTCTGCCATCCGGTCCTTGAGTCTCACAATCTCCAAGTTCCGAGTGGCTTGATTATCTGGCGTGACTTCAGTGACCATTAGGGCCGCGAGCTCATTCATCAAATCCAAAAGAACTTGAGCCGCCGGCGGCGGCTCATCCCCCAAGGTTGCTGCTCCGGCTGATGTGCTGCTCGCACCTGGGGCTGATCCCGCCATGAACACGGCCACATGAACCGGCTTCCCGAAATCATCCGACTCAGAATGCTCCGACTCAGGGTAAAGCTTGTCGTAGCCCCGGAGCCCATCATTGTGAAGCGGGTAGATCGACTCTGCTTCCCCATTCGAAGATCCGTCCTCTGAACAGACAAGAGTCTCCTGCGACGCAGAAGCTTCAAGATCCATACCTTGAGTGAAGCCCACGAAGACGTGCTTCCGGCCTGGGTTTACACGGGCGGATCGCACATCTCGGGCGCGTTGCGCGCGCCGAGCCGGCTCGACGATGTTGGTGCAGATGTCTGGCCCGGGTGTAGATCCGTCGATCCTGCCGATGAGGACCTGGATCCTGCCAAAGGGAATCCGGAATCCATATTCGACAGAGTCGGCATCAGGACCCCAGCCAGCGTCGTCGATGTAGAGCCAGCCGCGATGACTTTTGTTCATCCTTCCGGCCACGTATCCCTCGAGCCCTGGGAGAGAGCCCTTTGAGAACTCAACACCACCGAGCCTGTGACCCACGGTGGGCGCCAACTGTCGTGGGTTTGTCATGGCAGATGTCCGGGTGAACAGACTTGGATTTGAGGCCATCGCTAAGGTGATGGACTCAAAGGGGTTGATTGGGACGAAAGACACGGGTTTACCCAGGTTCGGCCCCTCAAGTCGAGGTAACAACCTACGTGCTGCTTGTGTTTGTATTGCTTGGTGTATTGATTACAAGGGAGCTATTGCTTGACCTAGTTCTCGATAGTCTGATCTTTAAGTCGCCCCGGGTCTCACCTTTATATAGGAGGTCAAGACCACGGGTCATACAAGTTGTAACCGACTCTCACTACGTGTCTGAGTCTATCTCTACATTATCTTGTCTTCCTAACCAAGTTGTCTCCGAGCGGCTTACTCCCCCGGGTCTTCTCCGTCCGGGCCACGTTCCAGCCCATCTTGTCAAGCCGCCAAACGTCTTGGGCTTAAGTCTTCACAGCCCACTCTTGGGTTGGTGCACGAGCCACCTAGTGTGACCCCGAGCCTCTGCGGCGGGACTCGCCGTGGAGTTATATCCCCAACAATATGGATCTTGATTTCTAGCCTCCCCAAGTTGCTTTCCACCAATCCCATGTCTTGTATCAAGCCATATATGTGAGAGAGTGATTGTGTGTTGAGGAGTCTATCATCTTGAAGCACAAGAGCAAAGAGTTCATCGACATTACCGTGCCTATTACCTTTTGGAGGGTGGTGCCTCTTAGATTGGTTAGGTGTCGCTTGGAAGCCTCCTACTTCGTGTTGTGGAGTGAACCAAGAAGTTCGTAAGGGCAAGGAGATCGCCTACTTCGTGAAGATCTACCCCGAGTAAGGCTTGTCCTTCGTGGACGTAGGCCATCATGGTATACAAGGTTTCTTCTTCGTGGAACCCTCTGTGGGTAGAGCCCTCCGTGGACTCTCACAGTTGTTACCCTCTGTGGGTTGAATACTCCATGAACATGGACGTACGATAGCACCACCTATCGGAACCACGGGAAAAATCTTCGTGTCACCAATTGTGTTTGCTTTCCTTACCCTCTCTTTACTTACATATGCAATGTCTTTACTTTCCGCTGATATACTCTTAGACATGCATGTGTAGGGTGTACTTGACATACTATGAATGCTAAAACTTACCAAGAATTAAAATTGGGAAAAAACATAGTATTATTTGGTCAAGTAGTCTAATCACCCCCCCTAGACCTACTTTCGATCCTACAAGTGGTATTAGAGCTTTGGTCTCCATTGCATTGGTTTGAGAACCTAGGAGAAGTATGTCATCTAGTGAGGGAAACTATCACCATAGAGGTCCGTACTTTGATGGCACAATTTTTGCTAGTTGGAAGCACAAAATGAAAATGCATTTGTTTGGTCATAATCCTGCCGTTTGGGATGTTGTTCGTGTTGGCTTGCAAGGTGAATTCTTTGTGGAACGAAAGGAACTCGATCGTGAAGCGACTGTGGATGAATTGAAGATGTTGCAAATCAATGCTCAAGCATGTGACATTCTCTTCAACTGCCTATGCCCTGAAGATTTGAACAAAATCAGTCGGCTTGAACACGCAAAAGAGATTTGGGATACTTTGGTTGATATGCATGAAGGAACTGAGTCCGTGAGAGAATCCAAGTTAGATGTTCTTCAAGGTCAGCTTGACAAGTTCAATATGAAGGATGGTGAAGGAGTCGTTGAGATGTACTCTAGGCTAGCTCTCATCACTAATGAGATTGCCGACTTAGAAAGCAAAGAAATGATAGACAAATTCATCATCAAGAAGATACTTTGAGCTTTGGATGATCGATATGACACCGTTTGCACATTGATCCAAATGATGCCCAACTACAAAGATCTCAAACCAACGGAAGTGATTGGTAGAATTGTTGCTCATGAGATGACACTCAAAGACAAGGAAGAGCTTCATCACAAGTCTAGCAGTGCTTACAAAGCGACAAGTGATGCTCCCGCTACCTCAAGCGACAACCTTGTCACAAATGAAGAGATAGGCCTTGTGGTCAAGAAATTCAACAAGTTCTACAAGAATAGAAGCAAAGATTGAAGATCCAACTCAAGATATGAAGAGAAGCGTCCAATGAGTGCACGGCTCCTTACAAACGAAGAGAACAGTCACCAAGAAGACGAAGCTCAAGAGACGAGTCACCTCGAAGAGAGAGAAGGAGTAGAGATGATCGTTATGAATGAATACCCTCAAGGAGAAGTAGGACTTGGAGAAGAAGGACAAGTACACCAAGATCTACTCAAGAAGGAAACATCAAGCTCATCTTGGTGAATGGGTTTCCGGCTCCTACTCCAACAACCACGCCGAGGGAAGCTATCACTCCAACTCCGACTATAGTCAAGATGAAGGTGTTACCGGAATTGCACTAGTGACAACCAACTCCTATGATCTATTTGATTCACCAAATGAAGGGAGTGGAATTTGCTTCATGTCTAAAGGACCCAAGTATCACACCCCGAGTATCTTGATTTCAATAGTGATGAAGATGACTTGTTAATAGAAGATGACTTGATATTTGACAAAACTAGTAATGATAGTCAAAATGAACTTGCTAGTACTCACTCTAGTATACATAAGTCATGTGATGATGATAAGTTGGAAATAGAACGACTAACTCAAGAACTAAAAACTCTTAAGTTAGCTCATGAGTCAACTCTAGAAGATCATAGAGAGCTTGTAAGGACACATGAGAAGCTATGCTTAGACAAGCTCAATTTAGAGCAAGAGCATGAGTTTCTTAAAGCTATCGATGACGATCTTCGAAAGAAGACTTCCTCTTATCTAGCCAAACGACTTCTCTTATCTACATTCATGCCTCAAGTTAAGTCTAAGTAAGCTAGTAACAAAGGAAAGAAAAGTTCTTCAACTAGTAGCAATAAAAATGATAAATCCAATGATATTGCTTCTAGTAGTTCTCTTGATCCCAGTAACTCTTCTCTTAGCCAAGTTACACTTGAGCAAGAAAATTAACTCTTGAATGGGATCATAGAGAAATGTATCTACAAGAGTCTTGAAGGGTGCAAACAATTTGATGAGATTGTACGCAAGCATGGAGGATACCGGAAGAATCGTGGTGTTGGATACTTCAACGCTAATGGAGTTGAATGGGAAGAAGGTCAATACCCCAATCACAAGTTTGTTCCTCAAAATAATAAGTATGAAAATACTCTCCCTAAGGGAACAAAGTTGCAAGATGACCTTCCACCACAAGACACCAAGCTCAAGGGCAAGAACAAGCTTCAAGAGGACATTGACTCATATGAAGATCAATCCCAAGCTTTGGTGAAGTGGGTTCCCAAGGCTACTACAAGCTCAACTTCTACAAGTGCTACTTAAACACCAAGGATCCCCATCAACTTGATGTGGGTCCCCAAGAAGAAGAACTAGAGAGTTTTTGAGGGGTGATTCCGCCAATGAAATTCACTCATATTCATTATTGGCAAGGACTATTTGCAATCAACATCAACTCTATGCAATAGTTCAAGGAGTCACACATTCCCTCAAAGGTAACCAAGGGACAAGGTAATCAACAAATCAATGGACATCATCACATATGCTTTGCACGCCATGTCCATAGATATCCTTGTATCTGTCTCTTGTGTTGGGACTAACCCATGTAGGTGAGAAGAGTAATGAAACAACAAGGATTCTCCCAACTCTTGGTGATCTTCATCAACTTTGAGCATCCACCACTACCTCACCAACATGAAGTCTTCATTGACAAAACCCAAGGTTAGTTTATCCCTCTTCTGGGGGGATGTCACATCTAGGCGAAGCTTTACTCTAAGACTTGAGTAAAAGCATCTCAAAAGAATGTGACAACATTAAATGCTTTATGTAAAAGTGGTAACCCCACTTGTGCTTAAACGATGAGTATGACCTATGATGAAGTATTCTTACTTGGCTCCTAAGTCAATATACTCATATATAGATGACTCCGTCATCGCCCAAGTGCTTGTTAGATGCTATTGTGTTTGTGCATGTTTGCCATGATTTCATTTGATATCTTATTGTGTGAGCATGTTGGTCTGCATTTATTTACTCATTCGACGATATCCAATTGTTGCCATTTGGCTTTTGATTTATCTTTTGCCAATTGGATATACAAGAATGCATAGGACCACTTCTTTAGCTATCTATGCTTTCTCACCTCATACTCTATTCATGCTGCATCACCTCATACACAGTGCTTTTCGATCCCTCTATGTGTGAAGCACTCGGAGTTCCGTATCGACAAGGACTGACCACTAAAACCTCCCAAGTGCATCTCGGTGGAACCAACACCAAAATCTCGGTCACACCAAATGCCTAGGGTTGATATGGATTTCTTGCCTCGGTACTACTGATTCCATATTCTCAGCTATACCGAGTTTCCTTGTCAGCTGACAGTTGAGGAACTCGGTGACACCGAAAATTTAGAATCAACGTCACCGATAGTGAAGGGTATATAATCTCTCGACCCGACGGTTCGAAATTTAATTCATCAAATCATCATGCCCTAAGCCCTAAGCTACCGCAAAAGGATCACCTGGTCGTCGCCCTTGTCTTCCCGCACTCCTTCGCCGCTAGGAATCGCCACTGTCGACGAAATCTCGCCACCGTCGCCGCCGTAGCGGATCCGTCGCCAAGCTAGGGTATGGAGTCGGCCCCCTCTTGTGCTCCAACCTCCAAATATTGTGCATTCGTGTTTCTAAATTATCTTGCCATAGATTGAAAGCCTTCCATCCACAAAGAAAATCCGGTAGAGTAGAGAACCATGGATTTTTAGGGTTTTGCTGTCCGCCCAATGAAACTCAATGGAACTGAAGCAAGCAAATCGGTCTCACCGATTTGTATGTCTGTGTTACTGAGAACTTTCTCAGTGAAACCAAGTACACCTTTCCGTCTCACCAAAAGGGGTGCCAAGTTTCGGCTAAGGAGAAAGTTAGTCTTGGTAGCTCCGATATTTTTGCTTCGGCTATACCGATGTTCATTTTTACAGAATGCAAAACTTTGAAAATCTTTTGTTCAAAATTTCAAAAATCAGCTGCATTTTGTGATGACTAATCCTATTCCACTCTTCTATACTCTATTCACGGGGTCACATGTTAGAGTCAGGCAGTTAGAATCTGCCAGATCATGGAGTTGACATGAGTTCAGGCACTAGTCCTGAGGCCAGTTCTTTTTCTGATCCAGGCACCCCCATCTCCCATGGGTTGCCCAAGGTTGCCACTAGGGCAAGGGAGAATCTGAATTCATATGAGGAAGATTCAGACTTTGTGCCTGAGGAGGTTCTTGCCAAGAAGCAAGAAAAGGCTGCCAAGAAGTCAGCTAATGAGGCCGCCTCTTCCAAGAGGGTGGTTAGCAAAACATATGCACCTCCTGAATCTATGAGAGAACCTGAGAGTGCCAGAGCTACAATGACTATTGAGCCCCCAAAGAATTCTATGCCGAAGAAGGCAGGGGAGAAGAGAGCCAGAAGGAGGATTATTCATGTAACTTTCAGGCCCAGATCCATGTATGAAGATCTAGAGGAGGCAGCTACTGCTGAAGATGAGGTTGAGCCAGCTGCAAAGGCTCCTCCCAAGAAGAAGGCCAAGAAACTTGTAGCTGATGCTATGCCTAAGTCAGGCACATCCAAGAGCACCAAATCCAACAAGGCTACTGTTGAAAGGCCTAAGAGGATATCCAGGCAAATTCCAGCTTCTCGCAAGAACAAAGGAACTACCTACAGAGTTGAAGATGATGATGACATCACAACCTTGATGAAACTTAGACCACATCTTCCAGTACATGATGTCAACCACCTAGTTGCTGAAGATATTAAGAAGAGGAAAGACTCAGGTTTGAGGGCATGGAGAGTTGTTGATCCATATGCCCAGAGGAGGAAGACTGTTGTTGATTACAGATTCTACACCAAGGAGCAACAAGACTTCTATGAGATAGTCCTGCTAGACAAGAACCCAACAGTTAGTGACATGAGATATGTTGATTGGAAATTCATTAAGGAGAATGAGGACTACTTTCCAAGTGTCCAAGACAATTTCCACTGCATTGGACTGGATGAATTTGTTGGTAGAGAGCTTACTGCAGGGGATGATGAAATGATCATGCAATTCTACTCCACTACACACTTCTATGGAGATGGTAGGATTGTATGGATGACAGAAGGAGCAAGATATGAGTCCACTATTGGAAATATGCCCTAGAGGCAATAAATAAAGTGTTTATTATTGTATTTCCTTGTTCATGATAATCTTTTATTGTCCATTCTATAATTGTATTAACTGGAAACATGGATACATGTGTGGATACATAGACAAACACAATGTCCCTAGTATGCCTCTAGTGAACTAGCTCGTTGATCAAAAGATGGTTAAGGTTTCCTAGCCACGGACATGAGATGTCATTTGATAACGGGACCACATCATTAGGACAATGATGTGATGGACAAGACCCAAACTACAAACGTAGCTTATGATCGTGTCAGTTTATTGCTACTGTTTTCTGCATGTCAAGTATATTTTCCTATGACAATGAGATCATGCAACTCATAGATATCGGAGGAGTACCTTGTGTGTATCAAACGCTGCAACGTTACTGGGTGACTATAAAGGTGCTCTACAGGTGTCTCCGAGGGTGTCTGTTGAGTTGGCATGGATCAAGACTGGGATTTGTTACTCCGTGTGACGGAGAGGTATCTCAGGGCCCACTCGGTAATACAACATCACAATAAGCCTTGCAAGCAACGTCACTAAGTGTTAGTTGCAAGATCTTGTATTACGGAACGAGTAAAGAGACTTGCCAGTAACGAGGTTGAACTAGGTATGGAGATACCGATGATCGAATCTCGGGCAAGTAAAATACCGAAGAACAAAGGGAACATCATACGGAATTGACTGAATCCTTCACACAGAGGTTTGACTGATAAAGATCTTCATATAATATGTAGGAACCAATGTGGACATCCAGGTCCCGCCATTGGTTATTGACCATAGAGGTGTCTCGGTCATGTCCACATAGTTCTCGAACCCGCAGGGTCTGCACACTTAAGGTTTGGTGACGTTTCGGTAGTATAGAGTTATGTATGGTGGTGACTGAAGTTTGTTCGGAGTCCCAGATGAGATCCTGGATGTCACGAGGAGCTCTGGAATGGTCCGGAGGTAAAGATTCATATATAAGAAGTCCTGTTTTGGTCGCCGAAAAAGTTTCGGGCTCATCGGTAGTGTACCGGGAGTGTCGGTAGTGTACTGGGAGACCTCCGGGAGGGGTATTTCGACCCAAGAGGCTACATGGGCTGTGGGAGAGTGGAAACCAGCCCTTAGTGGGCTGGTGGAACAACCACAATAGGCCCATGTGGCTGGAAGAAAAAAGCCCAAGAGAAAAGGTGGGAAAAAAGGCAAAATAGGTGAATCCTAGTCCTACTAGGATTGGAGGTGGACTCCACCTCCTCCACCTCCTTTAGGCCGAAGCCCTTGGCTTGGCAAGCCAAGGATGCCTCCTCTCCTCTCTTCCTCCTATATATACTGGTGGTATAGAGGGTTTTTGCACTAGAATTTTCAGTCACGTGCTACCCGTTCCTCCAGTGCATAATTTCTCCTCTAGATTGGATTTCTGAAGTGCTTAGACAAAGCACTGCTGGAATTGCTCCACCACCATCGCCGGAGCACCGTCAGGCTGCCGGAGAACTCTTCTTCCTCTCCACTCCTTCTTGCTGGATCAAGACGGTGGAGATCGTCATCAAGCTGTACGTGTGCTGAACGCGAAGGTGTCGTCCGTTCGGTGCTAGATCAGAAGGATCATGATCAAGTTCGTGGGACGGATCGTGATCAAGTTCGTGGGACGGATCATGATCGATCGCGGGACGGAACGTGATTGGATCGCGGGACGGATCGTGATTGGATCGCGGGACGCATGGCGATTTGGATCGCGAAGACGTTCGACTACACCAATCGCGTTTCTTAATGCTTCCCGCTTAGCGATCTACAAGGGTATGTAGATCCACTCTCCCTCTCATAGATGCTCATCACCATGGATAGATCTGCGTGTGCGTAGGAAATTTTTTGTTTCCCATGCAACGTTCCCATTTTGTGGCATCATGAGCTAGTTCTATGTGTTGATGAGATCTCGAGTAGAACACAAAAGGTTTGTGGGCATTGATGCTTAGATTGCTTCCTCCCTTGGTCGGATTTTGGTTCAGCGGTATTGTGAGATGAAGCGGCCCAGACCAACATTACTCGTACGCTTACGAGAGACCGGTTCCCTCGACGCAACTTGTTGCCTAGATGGCTTGCCGGTGGCAGATTCTCTCACTTTAGTTGGATCGGATTCGACAAAGGCGGTCCATGACAAGGTTGAAAAGCAAATTATGTATCACCGATGTGGTTTATGCATAGGTGAGAATCGTGCTTAGAAACCCGTAGCAGCCATGTAAAACATGCAACAACAATTTGAAGACGTCTAACTTGTTTTTGAAGGGTATGTTGTGATGTGATATGGCCAATTACACGATGTGATATATGTGATGTATGAGATGATCATGTGATGTATAAAATTTCACGACTTGCATGTCGATGAGTACCGCAACCGGCAGGAGCCATAGGGTTGTCTTTAATAATTGTATGACCTGCGTGTCAATCATTAAGCGCTATGTAATGCTTTACTTTATCGCTAAACGGTAGCAATAGTAGTAGAAGCATGTTGGGCGCGACAACCCCGATGGCGACACGTTGATGGAGATCAAGATGATGGAGGTCATGGTGTCTTGCCGGTGACGATGGAGATCATGCCGGTGCTTTCAAGATGGAGATCTAAAGCACAAGTTCATGGCCATATCATGTCACTTATGAATATCATGTGATGATAATCCTTTTATGCACCTTGTTTTGCTTAGTACGACGGTAGCATTATACGGTGATCCCTCACATAAATTTCAAGAGAAAATTGTGTTCTCCCCGAGTGTGCACCGTTGCGAAAGTTCGTCGTGTTGAGACACCACGTGATGATCGGGTGTGATAGACTCTACGTTCACATACAACGGGTGCAAGCCAGTGTTGCACGCACAGAACACTCGGGTTAAACTTGACGAGCCTAGCATGTACAGACATGGCCTCGGAACACAAGAGACCGAAAGGTCGAACATGAGTCATATAGTAGATATGATCAACATAATGATGTTCACCATTGAAGCCACCTCAACTCACGTGATGATCGGACTTGAGTTCGTGGATTTGGATCATGTGACACTCAGATGACCAGAGGGATGTCAATTTGAGTGGGAGCTTTAGTAATTTGATTAACTAAACTCATTATCATGAACAATAGTCTAAGTAAACTTTGCATATTTATGTTGTAGTTCAATGGCTCGCGCAGTAGCACCCCTGAATTTTAATGCGTTCCTAGAGAAAGCTAAACTAAAAATTGATGGAAGTAACTTTGTTGACTGGGCCCGTAATCTGAGGATTATCCTCATGGCTTCCCAGAAATCATATGTCCTTGATGCACCGCTTGGTGACCAACCAGAAGACATGACCTCCGAAGACGTTAAGAATGCTTGGGAGGCACGTACTAGAGATTACTCAATAGTTCAGTGTGCAATATTGTATGGCTTAGAACCGGGACTTCAAAGACGTTTTGAACGTCATGGAGCATATGAGATGTTCCAGTAGTTGAAGTTTATCTTTCAGAAGAACACCCGGATCGAGAGGTATGAAACCTCCGATAAGTTCTATGCTTGCAAGATGGAGGTGAATGGGTCTATAAGTGAACATATACTCAGAATGTCTGGGTATTCAACTCGTCTAGCGGAGTTGGGAATTGCCCTTCCGCCAGAGGCGATCACTGACAGAGTTCTTCAATCACTGCCACCTAGTTACAAGAGCTTTGTGATGAACTATAACATGCACGGGATGAACAAGTCAGTCGTCGAGCTGTTTGCGATGCTAAAACTCACTGAGTCTAAAATCCAGACAAAACATCAAGTGTTGATGGTCAATAAAACCACTAGTTTCAAGAAAAATGGCAAAGTCAAGGGCAAGGGAAAGAAGGGTAAAATGAAGAAGGATGGCAAAGCAGTTGCTACTCCTGTAAAGAAGCCCAAGCATGGACCCAAGCCAGAAACTGAGTGCTTTCACTACAAGGGAACTGGTCACTGGAAGCGGAACTGCCCCAAGTACCTGGCTGACAAGAAGGCGGACAACGACAAACAAGGTATATATGATATACATGTTATTGATGTGTACCTTACTAGTTCTCGTAGTAGTGCCTGGGTATTTGATACCGGTTCGGATGCTCACACTTGCAACTCAAAGCAGGAACTACGGAATAAACGAAGGCTTGCAAAGGACGAAGTGACGATGCGCGTGGGAAATGGTTCCAAGGTTGATGTGATCGCCGTCGGCACGCTCTCTCTTCGATTACCATCGGGATTAGTGATGAACCTGAATAATTGTTATTTAGTGCCTGCGTTAAGCATGAACATTATATCTGGATCTTGTTTATTGCGAGACGGTTACTCCTTTAAATCAGAGAATAAAGGTTGTTCTATTTATATGAGTAATATCTTTTATGGTCATGCCCCCAATGTTAGGGGTTTATTCATATTGAATCTTGATAGTGATGACACACATGTTGATAACATTGATGCCAAAAGATGTAGAGTTGATAATGATAGTACCACTTTCTTGTGGCACTGCCGTTTAGGTCATATTGGTGTAAAACGCATGAGGAAGCTCCAAGCTGATGGACTTTTGGAGTCACTTGATTTTGAATCACTTGACACATGTGAACCATGCCTCATGGGCAAGATGACTAAAACTCTGTTCTCTGGAACAATGGAACGGGCGAGTGACTTATTGGAAATCATACATACTAATGTGTGCGGTCCGATGAATGTTACAGCGCGTGGTGGGTATCATTATTTTCTCACCTTCACTGATGACTTAAGTAGATATGGGTATATTTACTTAATGAAACACAAGTCTGAAACGTTTGAAAAGTTCAAGCAATTTCAGAGTGAAGTTGAGAATCATCGTAACAAGAAGATTAAGTTCCTACGATCTGATCGAGGAGGTGAATATCTGAGTTATGAGTTTGGCAGTCACTTAAGACAGTGTGGAATTGTTTCACGGTTGACACCACCCGGAACACCACAACGTAATGGTGTGTCCGAACGTCGTAATCGAACCTTATTAGATATGGTGCGTTCTATGATGTCTCTTCTGATTTGCCACTATCGCTTTGGGGTTATGCATTAGAGACAGCTGCATTCACTTTAAATAGGGCACCATCAAAATCCGTTGAGACGACGCCATATGAACTGTGGTTTGGCAAGAAGCCAAAGTTGTCGTTTCTTAAAGTTTGGGGATGTGATGCTTATGTCAAAAAGCTTCAGCCTAAAAAGCTGGAACCCAAAGCGGAGAAATGCATCTTCATAGGATACCCGAAAGAGGTAGTCGGGTATACCTTCTATCTCATATACGAAGGCAAAGTGTTTGTCGCTAAGAACGAAACATTTCTTGAGAAAGAGTTTCTCTCAAAAGAATTGAGTGGGAGGAAAATAGAGCTTGCTAAGGTTATTGAACCTTTATTTCAACCAGAAAGTAGCGCAACGTAGAAAGATGTTTCTGTGGAACCTACAACGGTAGAAGAGGAAGTTAATGATGATGATCATGAAGCTTCGGATCAAACTGCTATTGAACCTCGTAGGTCGACAAGGCCGCATACTACCCCTGAGTGGTACGGCAACCCTGTCTTGGAGGTCATGTTGTTGGACAACAATGAACCTACGAGCTATGGAGGAGCAGTCATGGGCCCGGATTTCAAGAAATGGTTATAGGCCATGAAATGCGAGATGGGATCCATGTATGAAAACAAAGTATGGACTTTGGAAGTATTACCTGAAGGGCGAAAGGCCATTCAGAAGAAATGGATCTTTAAGAAGAAGACAGACGCGGACGGTAATGTCACCGTCTATAAAGCTCGACTTGTGGCAAAGGGTTTTTCACAAGTTCAAGGAGTTGACTACGATGAGACTTTGTCACCCGTAGCGATGCTTAAGTCTGTCAGAATCATGTTAGAAATAGCTGCTTATTTCGACTATGAAATTTGGCAGATGGATGTCAAAACAGCGTTCCTCAACGGTTTCCTTGAGGAAGAGTTGTATATGATGCAACGCGAAGGTTTTGTCGATCCAGAGAATGCTGACAAAGTTTGCAAACTCCAGCGATCCATTTATGGACTGGTGCAAGCATCTCGGAGTTGGAATAAGTGCTTTGATGTGGTGATCAAAGCGTTTGAGTTTATACAAGTTTACGGAGAAGCTTGTATTTACAAGAAAGTGAGTGGGAGCTCTATAGCATTTCTAGTATTATATGTGGATGACATATTGCTGGTTGGAAACAATATAGAAATGCTGGAAAGCGTGAAGGGATATTTGAACAAGAGTTTTTCAATGAAGGACCTAGGAGAAGCTGCTTTCATATTAGGCATTGAGATCTATAGAGATAGATCGAGACGCTTAATAGCATTTTCACGGAGCACATACCTTGATAAAGTTTTGAAGAAGTTCAAAATGGAACAGTCCAAGAAGGGGTTCTTGCCTGTGTTACAAGGTGTGAAGTTGTGTAAGACTCAATGCCCAGTAACTGCAGAAGATAGAGAAAAGATGAGTGTCATCCCCTATGCTTCAGCCATAGGCTCTATCATGTATGCAATGCTGTGCACAAGACCCGATGTCAGCCTTGCCATAAGTATGGCCGGAAGGTTTCAAAGTGATCCTGGAATGGAGCACTAGCAAGCGGTCAAGAATATCCTTAAGTACCTGAAAAGGACTAAGGAAATGTTTCTCGTTTATGGAGGTGATGAAGAGCTCGTCTTAAGGGGTTACGTCGATGCAAGATTTGACACCGATCCGGACGACTCTAAATCACAAACTAGATACGTATTTATTCTTAACGGGGGAGCTGTAAGCTGGTGCAGTTCCAAGCAAAGCATGGTAGCTGATTCTACGTGCGAAGCGGAATACATCGCAGCCTCGGAGGCGGAAAAGGAAGGAGTCTGGATGAAGCAGTTCATGACAGATCTTGGAGTAGTGCCCAGTGCACTGAATCCAATGAACTTGTTCTGTGACAACACTAGTGCCATTGCTCTGGCCAAGGAACCAAGGTTTCACAAGAGGACCAGACACATAAAGCGACGCTTCAACTCCATCCGCGATTACATCATGCAGAAAGACATCAATATTTGCAAAGTGCACACGGATCTGAATGTTGCAGACCCATTGACTAAACCTCTTCCAAGGGCTAAACATGATCAACACCAGAACTGCATGGGTGTTCGATTCATTACAATGTAAATCACGTAGTGATGTGAACTAGATTATTGACTCTAGTGCAAGTGGGTGACTATTGGAAATATGCCCTCGAGGCAATAAATAAAGTGTTTATTATTGTATTTCCTTGTTCATGATAATCGTTTATTGTCCATGTTATAATTTTATTAACTGGAAACATGGATACATGTGTGGATACATAGACAAACACAATGTCCCTAGTATGCCTCTAGTGAACTAGCTCGTTGATCAAAAGATGGTTAAGGTTTCCTACACATGGACATGAGATGTCATTTGATAACGGGATCACATCATTAGGAGAATGATGTGATGGACAAGACCCAAACTACAAACGTAGCTTATGATCGTGTCAGTTTATTGCTACTGTTTTCTGCATGTCAAGTATATGTTCCTATGACCATGAGATCATGCAACTCACAGATATCGGAGGAGTACCTTGTGTGTATCAAATGTTGCAACATAACTGGGTGACTATAAAGGTGCTCTACAGGTGTCTCCGAGGGTGTCTGTTGAGTTGGCATGGATCAAGACTGGGATTTGTTACTCCGTGTGACGGAGAGGTATCTCAGGGCCCACTCGGTAATACAACATCACAATAAGCATTGCAAGCAATGTGCCTAAGTGTTAGTTGCAAGATCTTGCATTACGGAACGAGTAAGGAGACTTGCCACTAACGAGATTGAACTAGGTATGGAGATACCGACGATCGAATCTCGGGCAAGTAACATACCGAAGAACAAAGGAAACATCATACAGGATTGACTGAATCCTTGACATAGAGGTTCAACCGATAAAGATCTTCGTAGAATATGTAGGAACCAATGTGTACATCTAGGTCCCGCAATTGGTTATTGGCCGTAGAGGTGTCTTGGTCATGTCTACATAGTTCTCGAATCCGCAGGGTCTACACACTTAAGGTTTGGTGACGTTTTGGTAGTATAGAGTTATGTATGGTCGTGACTGAAGTTTGTTCGGAGTCTCGGATGAGATCTTGAACGTCACGAGGAGCTCCGGAATGGTCCGGAGTTAAAGATTCATATATAGGAAGTCCTGTTTTGGTCACCGGAAAAGTTTCGGGCTCATTGGTAGTGTACCGGGAGTGCCGGTAGTGTACCGAGAGACCTCTGGGAGGGGTATTTCGACCCAAGAGGCTACATGGGCTGTGGGAGAGTGGAAACCAACCCTTAGTGGGCTTGTGGAACAACCACAAGAGGCCCATGCGGCTGGAAGAAAAAAGCCCAAGGGAAAAGGTGGAAAAAAAGGCAAAATAGGTGAATCCTAGACCTACTAGGATTGGAGGTGGACTCCACCTCCTCCACCTCCTTTCGGCCGAAGCCCTTGCTTGGGAAGACAAGGCTGCCTCCTCTCCTCTCTTCCTCCTATATATACTAGTGGTATAGAGGGTTTTTGCACTAGAATTTTTAGCCACGTGCTACCCGTTCCTCCAATGCATAGTTTCTCCTCTGGATTGGATTTCTGAAGTTCTTAAGCGAAGCCCTGCCGGAATTGCTCCACCACCATCGCCGGAGCGCCGTCAGGCTGTCGGAGAACTCTTCTTCCTCTCCACTCCTTCTTTCTGGATCAAGACGGTGGAGATCGTCATCAAGTTGTACGTGTGCTGAACGCGGAGGTGCCGTCCGTTCGGTGCTAAATCGGAAGGATCGTGATCAAGTTCGTGGGATGGATTGTGATCAAGTTCGTGGGATGGATCGTGATCGGATCGCGGGACAGATCGTGATTGGATCGCGAGATGCACGGCGATTTGGATCGCAAAGACGTTCGACTACACCAACCGCGTTTCTGAACGCTTCCCGCTTAGCGATCTACAAGGGTATGTAGATCCACTCTCCCTCTCGTAGATGCTCATCACCATGGATAGATCTGCGTGTGCGTAGGAAATTTTTTGTTTCCCATGCAACGTTCCCCTACATCCACTGTTGATGTATGGGCTGCAATTCTAGGAGTTCCAGAGGCACAGGATGGTGATTTGAATGTCTACTAAGAATCCAAGGAGAGCCAGAATGCTATGGCCAAAATTTACAAGGAGGTCCCTGCTGCTAATGTGAAGTCTCACAATCTAGGATCCACCTACTTTCCTCAGGATGGCCTCCGCACCATGAACACCATTCCGAGTCATACTTTGATGCCCAAGTCAGGAGATGAAAAGATGATCTGAGGATATTCCATCAACATGTTGATCCACCTTGACAGACACGCTAGGATCAGAGTCATGGACCTGATTGTTGAGATAGTTAAGAGGGTTACTGTTGATCAGAAGCGCTCTTGCTGCTATGCACCGTACATCAAGATGCTCATCTACTCCAAGTTGGAAAAGCACATATTTGCTCTAGATCATCCACATTTGCCCCTACAACCAGATCTCGAGGATAATGTTGTGGTGATGGACCCAGATCTTCCCACATCAGCTGCAGCTCAGGCAGAGGCAGAGGAAGTTCGAGCCACTAGTGCTCAGGTTCCTAGATCCAATAGCGAGCAAATGGATCTGTTGATCTCATCAGTTCAGAACATGTAGAAGGACATTAAGGGGATTCTGGACAACCATAACAGTCTTGTGAGGATCTTTGAAACAAGGATCAAGACTCTAAATGATAAGGTGGACGGGGTAACTAACACAGTCATAGAGCTTCAGAAGGAAGTTGACTCAGTACACATACCTCATGCTTCTTCTTCTGATGATGATGATGAGGAGGAGGAGGAGGATGGATGGATCACCTCTCAGGACAGACACACAGGTTCCTACTCAGGCCAAATCATCCACATTGCCAACTCCAGACTTGAGGCCCTCTTCATCAGCTCCTGCTACTGTCAACTCAGCTCCTGCTCCATCAGCTCAAGTTCCTCCTGTGTCCACTCCATCTCCATCCACGACATCTGCAGAGATCTTCATCGACATTGTTCTCTCGACTCCTTCATCAAAAACCGGAGGAGATCAGCCCAAGAATGCTTAGATATATGCCTTTGAACTTTTTGGTAACCTGTTGCCAAAGGGGGACAAGTGTATATAGATCTTTACGCTTCGAGTGAGAGAGCGTTTTGGTGTTTACTGCTTTTCAAAAACTATTGTCTTTTGGTTTCTTGTGATACACTTTTGTGGGATACTACTACTTCCTATCATCTTATTACAAAGGGGGAAAATATGCTTCATTAGATGATCCTTCTACATTGCTTGATTGTGTTGTGCTATGATGTTTACTATAATTATTATCGCACACCACCAAGATGTATGTGACATGGAAGAAGTGCCCCATGTACCTAATCGATTGTTCATTTGCATTCAAACGCAAATTCAAAACAATGCAAAAATTTAGGGGGAACTCTTGCTTATCACATACTTCTGAAAGCGACGAGTATATTCATTGATTATATCATATGTCAAAGCTTTGATCTATATGTTTTCATCAAATACCAAAAGGGGGAGATTGAAATAACATTTGCGCCCTTGGTGGTTTTGGTAATTCATAACAACATATAAGTCATTGAACTAATGTTTCCATCAAGTATATTTCAGGAAAAGTTCAATGATGGGTTGGCAAAGAGATTGTGGAACACCCCAAGATGCAAGGAAATGGATTGGCTAAGCTTCAAACAAGAGGAATCTACATTTTATATTTGTGAGAAATCACCATGAGTCCATAGGAAAGCCAATACTACTAAAAGGGGGTAAAGTTTTGTTGGTGAACAAAAAGATCATACGTGCACAAGTGATACTCACCAAAGACACCCACAACTCTCCCACCAAAGTCTGCTAAAAGCCAAACACTCAAATCGGTGCAACCAACATTTCCATTCTGGTGCCACCGATTCCAAACCCTTGACAGACTCAGCCAAACCCTAGCCACTTTGGTGCGACCGATTCCATACTGGTGCCACCGAGTTCAGGTTGCCAACTTTCTGTTATGCAAGTTCACATTTTCAGTCCGTCCGAGAATGTTGAATTGGTGTCTCCGAGAATGGCAATTCTGACCATTGGTCACCTTGTCGGTGCAACCGAGATTCCTATATCGGTCTCAAGGAGATTCAAAAGTTGTCACCTTTTGGTCACTTCGGTACCACCGAGATTAACACATCGGTGTCACCGAGTTGGTCATTTTGTGTGTAATGGTTGGATTTTTGGGGATGCCTATATATACCCCTCCACCATCAACTACTCGACAGAAAAACACTCAGAACTATTCCATACCGATCCTATCAGCTTTCTGAGAGAGGACCACCTACCCTTGTGTTGAGGTCAAGATCTTCCACTCCAACCATATGGATCTTGATTTATAGCCTCCCCCAGTTGCTTTCCACCAATCCCATCTCTTCAACCAAGCCATATCTGTGAGAGAGTGATTGTGTGTTGATGAGTCTATCATCTTAAAGCACAAGAGCAAGGAGTTCATCGACACTACCGAGCCTATTACCTTGTGGAGGGTGGTGCCTCCTAGATTGGTTAGGTGTCACTTGGGAGCCTCCTACTTCGTGTTGTGGAGTGAACCAAGAAGTTTGTAAGGGCAAGGAGGTCGCCTACATCGTGATGATCTACCCCGAGTAAGGCTAGTACTCCATGGACGTAGACCGTCATGGTGTAGTCAAGGTTGCTTCTTCGTGGAACCCTCCGTGGGTAGAGCCCTCCGTGGAATCTTGCGACCATTACCCTCTGTTGGTTGAAGACTCAGTGAACATGGATGTACAATAGCACCACCTATCGGAACCACGGGAAAAATCTTCATGTCACCAATTGTGTTTGCTTTCCTTACCCTCTCTTTACTTACATGTGCAATGTCTTTACTTTCCGTTGCTATACTCTTAGACATGCATGTGTAGGGTGTACTTGATATATTATGAATGCTAAAACCTGCCAAGAATTAAAATTGGGAAAAGCATAGTTTTATTTGGTCAAGTAGTCTAATCACCGCCCTCTATACCTAATTTCGATCCTACAAGATCCGAGGGCAAAAGTGTTTGTTGCTAAAACGGGTCCTTTCTCAAGAAAGAGTTTCTCTCGAAATAATTGAGTGGGAGGAAGATAGAACTTGATGAGGTTGTTGAACCTTTGTTTCAACCAGAGAGTAGCGTAGTGCAAAAAGATGTTTCTGTGGAACCTATGTCAGTTGAAGAGGAGGTTGATGATGATGATCATGAAGCTTCGGATCAAGTTACTATCAAACCTCATAGGTTGAAAAGGACGCGTACTGCTGCTGGGTGATATGAAAACCCTGTCTCTGAGGTCATGTTGTTGGAAAACGATGAACCTACCAACTATGGAGAAGCGATGATGGGCCCGGGTTCCAACAAATAGTTAAAGGCCATGAAATCCAAGAAAGGATCCATTTGTGAAAACCAAGTATGGACTTTGGTAGGCTTGCCCGTTGAATGGCAGGTCGTTGAGTACAAATGGACCTTTAAGATGAAGACAGACGCTGATGGTGAATGTCACCATTTATAAAGCTCGACTTGTTGCAAAGAAGTTTCCGCCAACTTCAAGAACTTGACTGCAATGAGACTTTCTCACCCGTAGTGTTGCTGAAAGTCTGTTGAAATTATGTTAGCAGTTGCTGCATTTTTTCGTTATGAAATTTGGCAGATGGATGTCAAAACATAGTTTCCTTAACGGTTTCCGTGTGGAAAGGTTGTATGTGATACAACCAGAAAGTTTTGTCACTCCTAAGGATGCTAAAAGGTGTGAAAGCTCTAGCAATCCTTCTATGGGCTGGAGCAAGCATCTCGAAGTTGGAATATACGCTTTGATGAGGTGATCAAATTTTTTGAGTTTGTACAAAGTTTATGAGAAACTTGTATTTACAAGAAAGTGAGTGGGAGCACTATATAATTTCTGATAAGTATATGTGGATGACATATTGTTGATTGGAAATGATGTAGAATTTCTAGAAAGCATAAAGGGTTGTTTGAAAGGTGTTTTTCAAAGGAAGACTGGATAAAGCTACTTAATTGTTGGGCATCGAGATCTATAGAGATAGATCAAGACGCTCGATGAGACTTTCAATGAGTACATACCATGACAAGATTTTGAAAGAGTTCAAAATTGATCAGTCAAAGAAGTAGTTTTTCCTAATTTGTAAGGTGTGCAGTTGAGTAAGACTCAAAGCTCGACCACGGCAGATGAAAGAGAAAGGACGAAGGTCATCCCCTATGCCTTAGCCATAGGCTCTATATAGTATGCCATGCTTTGTATCGCACCTGTGTGTGCCTTGCCATGAGTCTATCAAGGGGTACAAGATTGGTCCATGAGTGGATCACTGGACAACGGTCAAAGTTATCCTTAATAACTAGAGGACTAAGGAAATATTTCTCGATTATGGAGGTGGTAAAGAGTTTGTCGTAAAGGGTTACGTCGATGCAAGCTTTAACACCAATCCAGATGACTCTTAGTAGCAATCCAGATACGTATATTGGAGTAGCCATTTGGAATAGCTCCAAGTGGAGCGTGGTAGCAGTGTCTACAGTATGACATAGAGAGTTGCAAAGTACACATGGATCCGAATGTCACAGACCGGTTGACTAAAACCTATTTCACATGCAAAACATGATCGAACCCCAGAACTCATTGGGTGTGAAATTCATAACAAATCATATAGCGATGTGAGCTAGATTATTGACTCTAGTTCAAGTGGGAGACTGTTAGAAGTATGCCCTAGAGGCAATGATAAATTAGTTATTATCATATTTCATGTCCATGATAATCGTTTATTATCCACTAGAATTGTATTGATCTGAAACTTAGATACATGTGTGGATACATTGACAACACCATGTCCCTAGTATGCCTCTAATAGACTAGCTCGTTAATCAAAGATGGTCAAGGTTTCCTGGCCATGGACATGAGATGTCATTTGATAACGGGATCACATTATTAGAAGAATGATGTGATGGACAAGACCCAAACTATAAACATAGTGTGACGGAGAGGTATCTGAGGGCCCACTCGATAATATAACATCACTATAAGCCTAGCAAGCAATGTGACTAAAGAGTTAGCCACGGGATCTTGTATTACGAAATGAGTAAAAAGACTTGCTATAACGAGATTGAACTAGGTATAGAGATACCGATGATCGAATCTCGGGCAAGTAACATACCGAAGAACAAAGGGAACATCATACGAGATTAACTAAATCCTTGACATAGAGGTTCAACCGATAAAGATCTTCATACAATATGTAGGAACCAATATGGGCATCCAGGTCCCGCTATTGGTTATTGACCGTGGAGGTATCTCGGTCATGTCTACATAGTTCTTGAACCCACAGGGTCTGCACACTTAACGTTCGGTGACATTTTGGTAGTATTGAGGTATGCGTGTTGGTGACCAAAGGTTGTTCGGAGTCCCAGATGAGATCCCGGACGTGACAAGGAACTCTGGAATGGTCCGGAGGTTAAGGTCGATATATAGGACGAAGGGAATCGGAGTTCGGAAGCATTTTGGGGGTACCGGGTTATGACCGGGAGTAACCTCATGGGCCAAGGGGAGGGGGCACACCAGCCCACAAGCGGGCTGGGCGCCACCCAAACCCTAGCCCACTTCAGCCAAGGGTGGGGGATCCCATCTAAGGGGCTTCCACTAGGTAACTTGGGGCGCCAAGCCACCCTAGGGGGCACCCCCCCCTCTGCCTTGGCAGCCACTCCCTAGATGGGATCTAGGTTGCCCCACCTCCTCCTCTCCTCCTATATTTAGTGGAGGGAGAGAGAGGGTAGCGCACCTAAGAAAACACGTGCTGCCCTCTCTCCCTCCAAATAGCTTCTCCTCTAGATCTATTCGGTACGGCTTAGCGAACCTCTGCCGGATTAGCTCCACCACCACCGCCACCATGCTGTCGTGGTGCCGGAGAAATCATCTACCTTTTCACCCTCGCTTGCTGGATCAAGGAGGTGGAGATCGTCATCAAGCTGTACGTGTGCTAAATGTGGAGGTGTCGTCTGTTCGGCGCTAGATCGGAAGGACCGTGATTGGATCATGGGACGGATCATGATGGGATCACGGGACGGCTTGCGATTTGGATCGCGAAGATGTTCGACTACATCAATAGCGTTTCCTAACGCTTCTCGCTTAGCGATTTACAAGGGTATGTATATCCACTCTCCCTCTCGTAGATGCTCATCACCATGGATAGATCTTGCGTGTGCGTATAATTTTTTTGTTTCCCATGCAACGTACCCCAACAAGCACTTCGTCCAATTCATCAACTATCGCCAAAAACAACCGCAACAAGCAATCACGACAAGCAGAGAAATAAAAGTGATGTATAAATAGGTGTTTTATTTTTCTTGGACATCCTTGGTCATAAGAAAAATACCTAAAATGGCTCTACTGGAGTTGGATCAATGAGGCTCTTGGAATGGAGTAAAATAGAGGAAATGATGATTCTATAAGGAGTCTACAGAAAATATTTTTATAAAAATTAGGGGATGCACTCATCAAACTCACATGATTTTAGAAGAATTTACAAAGTGGTTTCACTGGATTTGGAGTTGGGATGAATTTCCTAGGGATTTGCAAAGTGGATTATGCATAGAGGAATGGCTCACTAATAATCCCCAAGTGCAAGGAATCATCATAGCAATTTCGAAAGGTGGAACTGATAAGTATGGAGTGTCAAACCCACAAGGAGCTAATGGTAAGATCAATATTCTCTCAAGTCCTATCTGCCACTGATATGACTCTACGCACACCGAACGTTTGCTTCCAACTAGAAACGAGAAATAAAACTACGTTGTGGGTATGAAGAGGATTGCTTTACATGATATCAAAGAACTAAAATATTAAAATAGGTGTTGTTAACATAAAGTTAGAATATATTACTATATATTATGAATAGCGAGTGTGGAATAATGATGGATCGGTGTGCGGAATTATCCTAGGCAATTGTTAACAAATCGGTAATCATTATTGCAATTTTATATGAGGGAGAGGCATAAGCTAACATACTTCCTACACTTGGATCATATGCACTTATGATTGGAACTCTAGCAAGCATCCACAACTACTAAAGATCATTAAGGTAAAACCTAGCCATAGCATTAAAGTATCAAGTCCCTTTATCCCATACGCAACAACCCCCTTACTCGGGTTTAAGCTTTTGTCACTCTAGCAACCCGCTATAAGCGAATCATGAACGTATTGCAACACCCTACAACGGGAATCCTTCATGTGTGTGCGGCACAGAAGTCACCATAGGACAACACCAAAATAAAACATACAACTCAAACCAATCTAGATCATCATCAACCCAAAAGACAAAAGAAATCTACTCAAAACATCATAGGATGGCAAAACATCATTGGATCATAATATGTGGCATAAAGTACCATGTTGAATTAGGGGACTATAGTGGTGTGCGGGAGAGTGGACCGTTTAAAAGATATGAGGAAGGTGATGAAGATGGTGATGTTGATGAAGACGATCACTGTTGGAGATATAACCCCATGGTAAGACCCGCCCAGGAGGGGCCGAGTCATACCTGGTGGCTCGTTGGCATATGGACTAGAAGCGAAAGATTGGGTTGCACGACGATTCACCAGATGGGCTGAGACGGAGGCCCAGAGTCGAGAAGAATACACAAGACCCGGGCGGGTAAGCCGCCCGAAGACAGCCTGCGTGAGTAGGCAAGGCGGCTTAGAGATGGAATCAGACACGTTGTAAGAGTTGGTATGGAATTTGTGCAACCCAGGGTCTTGACCTATTATATAAAGGCGAGACCCGGGGACGGCTTAGAGAGAAAGCAATGGATCGAGCTAGGTCAAGCGAATACAGTCCCTTGTAATCGATACCCCAACCAATACACACAAAGCAGGACATAGGCTTTTACCTCATCTCGAGGGGCTGAACCTGGGTAAATTCATGTCTTTCGTCCCGTCCAACCCCTTTGAGTCCAACGCCTTAGCGATGGCCTCGAACCTAAGTCTTCGGACATCTGCCATGAAAAAACCATGACAGTTGGCACCCACCGTGGGGCCAGCGCATGGTGGTGTTGAGTTCTCAAAGGGCTCTCTCCCAAGGATTGAAGGATACGCCGTCGGCTTGATGACGAAGAGTAGCCGCGGCAAGCTCTACATTGATGATTCAGGATGGGGGCCTGAGACCGGCTCAATCGAGTATGGATATCGGGTTCCCATTGGCAAGATGCACGTGTTCATTGGCAAGCTTGACGGATCTACATGGCCGGACGTCTGCATCGACCTCGTTGAGCTGGCCCGGCGCACAACACCCCACACCCCGTGTTCAACCCGGGCGGCAGAGTGTTTTCGTCGGCTTTACACAGGACAGGGTGATTCCTTGTCGGGAGAGACCTTGGCTTTCTCAGATGAAGGATCTTCCAGCGAGGATGCGGAGTCAATCTATCAACTTCATGATGGCGGGCTAGGGGGCTATGCTGATGGTGATAGTATTCCGAAGCCCTATGACCCGCCGAGTCGAGCCACCATGTTCATGGCAGGCCCGATGCCGGCTACCAACGGTGCGACTTCACGAGCAGCGGCAGGAGCGGCCCCACCTGATGTGGAGCCCCCTAAGACGTCGTCTCGTGTTTTAATGGAGCTCATGGAGGGGCTAGCGACTCTAATGACCACAAATGTGACAGCCGAGAATCAGGTGGAGCACAACGCCGAGATTAACCAGATCAAGGGACAGATGGCTCAGGCCTAGGAGGATATCAATGCGATGCAAGCTTAGATGAATGCTGAGTCGAAGCGCTTGAGGGCGGAGGCTCTCCGTTTAGATCTGGACCAGCGGGCGTCGGAGGTGGTTTAGCATAGAAGGACCCAAGTCGGACTACCTATCCAGCCTCGGAATCTTTTCAATACTCCTGGGGCCGGGCCAAGTACGCCACCGATGGTGACCAGGGCAGCAGAGGCGCCGTGGCAATTAGACCCGCCATGGAGGAACAGACCTTTGTCGCGGCACGTTGTGACACCGCCTGGCCATTATTCCAATCCGGTGGAGAACATGATAGCGGTGGCTGCCAAACTTGACGTCGTTCCCTTGGCTGAAGGAACGTCGTTTGCTGAAGAGGCAAGGAATGCAATCAACATGTTGTAGATAGCGGTGGCTCAGTAAGAAAGGTACACGCATAGTCGGAGCCGGGTGCACTCCATGCCAATTCACAGCCGTAGCTACAGCAGTTTCTAGCAGTGAGCGGAGGGGGAACCCGCCCAATGATAACACGCCTGAGATGGACATCTAGGGGCCCATGGGTAGGGGTCGGGCTCAGCGAGTTTCAACGCCGGTGATAGATTACCCGGAGGACCCTGAGCCGGCACCAGCAACCCTCGTCAGCACTTCTTCCAGAGGAGTTGGTGTGCCATGTCTTACGGCGGATTTAAGGAATGAGCGTTTACCTAAGGACTTTAAGGGCCGCAGAATGTGCCTAATTACATGGCGGATCTTCCCCCGGAGGCCTGGGTCGAAAGTTATGAGCTCGCTATGGAGATGCTGGATGTGAGTGAGGCGCTTTGTGCAAAATACTTCATCATGATGTTGGAAGGGTCGGCCCGCACTTGGTTAAAAGGGTTGCCGCCCAACACCATTGCGTCTTGGGCTGAGTTGAAAGCGCGCCTCATCAAGAATTTTAGGGGAACCTGCAAGCAACCCATGACAATTGTGGATTTGGATCACTATGTACAGCAAGAAGGTGAGTCGACCCATCATTGGGTTCGGCGGGTCTCAATAGTGATCCAGTCATCTGAGAATATTTCGGCATCCCAGGCAGTTCTAATTTTGGAAAGGAACTGTCATTTTTACCCCTGAAACAGAAACTCGGACAATTGAAGCATTCTTGTCAGGATATGGGTGAGCTCATGACGGCTCTCACCAAATATGCGGATTCAGACACCACCAAGGATCCAAGCTCCGATAACGAGAGGTCAACTCAGGGTAAATAGGGCAATAGTGGTAAGAGCCAGCAGGGTGTTGCCGGGAATGGCAACCAAGGCAAGCAGAAGAACCCAGATAGTGGGTCAGAGTTAGTATCGGGCACCAATATGGGGAATAGTTGCGCCAGAGGCAACGGAAACTTTAGGTCATCGTTCAAGAAGGATAAGGCACCTGGGCCTCATAGCTTGGAAGAGGTGCTGAACAAACCCTACCTGGCGAACAGCCGGCCGGATAGGGAGGCCACCCACAGTTGGGGATTGCCATGTTATGCGTTAGTTTTGGGAGCACAACCTTCGTCAAAACCATAATAATGGTAACAGCGCGTCCGGTGGTTAGGTCCAGGCGGCTCAGGAGGAGGTTCTGGTGCCGGCGGGTCAGTTTCAGGATACCAGGGTCAAGGAAATTAGCATCGCGGAAACCAAGCAAATCATCAGCAGTAGGGCAATGGTGGTCAGCAATAAAATAACCAGTCAGGATATCAGAGCAACCCGAAACAACTTAGTGGGGGCAGTATCATGTTTTCACAACGAGCCTGGACAAATGGGATCAGAAGCTGCACAAGAGGGCAGTCAATGCGGCCATGCCAGCTCTCCCATGATACTTAAAGTGGTCAGAATACCTGATTACATGGAGCCGGGAGGATCACCCACCATGGGTCGACAATCCGGGTCATCTAGCTCTGGTGGTCGCTCCTCGGGTTGGAGGATACAAGTTCACAAAAGTGCTCATGGACGGTGCTAGCAGTATCAATATCCTATACTACGACACCTTCCAGTGGATGGGGTTAACTCATAAGTCTCTTAAGCCGTCATCGACCGTCTTTCACGAGGTGGTGCCAGGCAAGTCGGCATACCCAGTGGGAAAGATTGCCTTGGAAGTGGCATTTGGAGATGAATACAACTATAGGGTGGAGACCTTGTGGTTCGAGGTGGTGAAAATTAAGAGCCCGTATCACGCTCTATTTGGCCGATCGGCTTTTGCGAAGTTTATGGCCAGGCCCTATTATGTTTATCTGCAGCTCAAGATGCCGGCTCTCAACAGAATGATTACGGTCCATGGTAATCGGAAGGTTGCCATTGAGTGTGAAGAAGGAGACGTGGCTTATGCAGAGTCAAGTTGCGCGGAGGCAGAGCTCAAGTTTTACAAGGAGAACGTTGACCTGACGGATATGACTCTGTTGAAGAAACCTAGTACAGACTCTGAGCCGCCCCTGAAGTTTGCGGTGGATGACACGAAGCTGGTGGATTTTACTCCGGGCGACTCATCCAAGCATTTTACTATCGGGGCTAACATGGACCCCGCATAGGAAGGCGCACTCATCAAATTCATCCGTGAGAATCGGGACATCTTTGCATGGAAGCCATCTAACATGCTTGGTGTACCGAGAGGGTTCGCTGAGCACCACCTTAATTTGGATCCTATGTTTAAACCGATTAAACAATTTCTCCGCTGTTTCAACGAGGAGCGGTGTAAAGCGATTGGGGGAGAGGTAGTCCAGCTCTTGGCGGTCGGGTTCATCATGGAAGTATTTCACCTGGAGTGGTTAGCCAATCATGTGCTGGTGCTCAAGAAGAACGACACGTGGCATATGTGTATAGATTACACGGATCTTAACAAACCTTGTCAAGTTGGCCCGTTTTCTCTCCCTCGTATCGGCCAGATTATTGATGCAACAGCAGGTTGCGAGAGCTTATGTTTCCTGGACGCCTATTCAGGCTATCATCAGATCAAGATGGCAGTTAAAGACCAAGAGAAGACATTTATAACACTTTTTGGGGCTTTCTGCTAAGTGTCTATGTCGTTTGGGCTCAAAAGTGCACAATGTTCATGCTTACGTGGGTGATATTGTGGTCAAGTCAAGAAAAAGGAGATGTTGTTGGACGACCTGAAGGAAACATTTGATAACTTACAGGTCTATAAAATGATGCTTAACCGGCTAAATGCATTTTTGGAGTTCCTGCAGGCAAACTTCTAGGATTCTTGGTTTCAGAGCGAGGAATCGAAGCCAACCCGGACAAAATAAAGGCCATCACGTCACTAGCTAAGCCGGCGAGCGTCAATGATGTGCAGCGCTTGGCGGGTCGTATTGCCGCTTTAAGCCACTTCATCAGTTTTCTGGGGGAGAAAGCTATTCCTCTATACCAGATGATGAAGAAGACGGATGACTTTGTCTGGAGTAAGGCTGCGGACGAAGCTCTTGAAGTTCTTAAGAAGTAGTTGGTTGAGCCCCCGATCTTGGCTGCTCCAGCTGAGAAGGAGTCCTTGCTCCTTTATGTGACGGCTAACAATAGGGAGGTCAGTGTTGCGGTTGTGGTAGAACGCAAGGAGGTAGGGAAGGAGTATCCGGTCAAGAGGCCAGTTTATTATGTCAGTGAGGTGCTTATAGAGTCCAAGCAAAGATATCCACATTGACAGAAACTAATATACGGGGTGTAACATGGCAAATCGCAAGTTGAAGCATTACTTCCTTGGACACCAGATCACGGTGGTTAGCTCTGCTTTGTTGGGAGATAAAATTTAGAACCAGGAAGCCACTAGTAGAGTTGCTAAGTGGGCGCTAGAGCTTGGGCCTCTCAATTTGAAGTATGTACCTCGCACAGCCGTGAAGTCTTAGGCATTGGTGGATTTCATAAATGATTGGATGGAATGTCAGTCGCCGGAGTAAAAGCTGGACAACACGTATTGGACTATTCACTTTGATGGATCCAGACAGTTGGAGGGATCGGGGGCTAGAGTTGTCTTAACTTCCCCCAAAGGTGATAAGTTTTGTTATGTGCTAAGGCTGATGTTTCCTTGCATGAACAATGCAGCTGAGTATGAAGCTTTGCTTCATGGACTTCGTCTGGCAAAGGAGATGAACCTGAGCTGGGTTAGGTGCCTTGGCGATTCAGATCTTGTGGCACAACAGGTGTCAGGCACATGGGACTCCAAGGACCCGCGGATGGCGGCTTATTGACAAGAGGTGGATATCGTCGCTGGTCATTTCAAGGGCTATCGGTTGGATCATATTGATCGTCGCAAGAATGAAGCGGCGGATGCATTGTCAAGATTGGGCTCCCAGCGTCAGCCGGTGCCGCCGAACGTTTTCTTAGACGTACTTTATCACCCGTCTGTTAAGCTACCTTTAGAGGAGGATCTTGTCGTACCTGACCCGGAGGGGCAACTAGCGGCGGCTTTACATGCTATTTCGGACTGGATGGTGTCGTACCTGGTGTATCTGACCCGAGGCGAGTTACCTGAGGATGAGACTCTGGTGTGGCAAATCGTGAGGCATTCTAAGTCCATGACCATCATCAACGGTGACCTGCACAAGTGCAGCATTACCGGCATCTTCCAGCGTTGTGTTTCTCCGGAGGAAGGCAGGGAAATTCTATATGAAATACATGCTGGCGATTGCGGACATCACGCCGGGTCAAAGTCTTTGGTGGCTAAGGATTTTCGACATGGTTTCTTCTGGTTGACGGCTCATAAGTACGCGGAGGATCTGGTCGCTAAGTGCGACGGGTGCCAGAAGTTCACAAGACATGCTCATATGCCGGCTCAGGAGTTATGGATGATACCAATCACTTAGCCGTTTGCAGTATGGGGGCTTGATATGGTTGGGCCTTTCAAATGATCTAAGGATAGAAGACGCACCTCTTGGTGGCAGTGGACAAATTCACCAAGTGGGTGGAGGCTGAGCCGGTCAGTAAATGTGATGCGGCTAAGGCGGCTCAATTTGTCAAGAAATTGATCTACCGATTTGGATATCCTCATAGCATCATCATAGATAACGACACAAATTTATCCAAGGGGGCTATGGAGGTGTTCTGCGAAAGAGAGCACATCCGGCTTGATGTTTCGGTTGTTTCTCATCCGCAATCCAACGGTCAGGCGGAGTGGGCCAACCAGGAAGTCTTGAGAGGTTTCAAGCCTCGGATTATGGTTCCTTATAGAGAATGTCAGGTTCTTGGGTTGAGGAACTATCGTCCATCCCTTGGAGCATCAATACTACGCCCAACAGGTCGACGGGTTACACGCCCTTTTTCATGGTTTACGGTGCGGAGGCCGTATTACCAAGCGACATACGTCATGATTCGCCGCGGGTGGCGGCTAATCTGGAAGCTGACAATGAGATGATGTGTCAGGATGCATTGGACGCTCTGGATGAAGCACGCGATCTTACAGCAGCTCGATCGGCGATTTATCAACAGGACATGCATCGCTACCATAGCCATAGGGTTAAGACCCGGATGTTCCAAGAAGGTGACTTGGTGTTACGTTTGATTCAAGATCAGACGATTATGCACAAGTTATCCCCCCCATGGGAAGGAACTTTCGTGGTTAGCAGAAATATGAACAATGGGTCTTATTATCTCATTGATGTATGAGACGAGTCACGTACCTCCGGACAGGAGATTCACCAGCCATGGAACTTCGCTCATCTGCGGCCTTACTATACTTGAGTCATTGACTCCCATATTTGTACATATATACTTCATTGTATTTATATTTCTCATATAATATAGTTGGCATCTCTACAAGACAGGGCCTATGCCATTTTCCTTTTTGCATTACAGATTTGTG
The DNA here is from genome assembly GCA_022496015.1 of Hordeum marinum. Classification (NCBI taxonomy): domain Eukaryota; kingdom Viridiplantae; phylum Streptophyta; class Magnoliopsida; order Poales; family Poaceae; genus Hordeum; species Hordeum marinum. The sequence goes on along the minus strand of CM039678.1, from coordinate 376,421,475 downwards.
CAAAAGATGAACACTTCTACATGGTCACTTGGGGGCTTCCAACCCACCGGGTTTAACTTCCTCTCCCTTTTTGGACCGACTCTTCAGCCAAAATAGTACCATTGTACGGCGGCTCACAGGGCGGCGGACTACGAGACGACGACTTACAAGCTGGTGGTCCACGCGAAGGCGGCGTGCAAGACGGTGTAAGGGTTGGCTCCATCGGCAACATGGGTTTTCAATGAAAGTTTCCCAAGAGGAAGAGCCGCCATGTGCGACCGTTCAAACATGGGTGCACTACCTTATCATCGAAAGAGTTAAAATCGCCCAACAGGACCGGCCGCCATGATGCGACCGTTCAAACATGGGTGCCCCGCCTCATTGGTGGGAGGTTTAAAGTCACCCAAGAGCACAAGCCGCCATGATGCGACCGTTCAAACATGGGTGCCATGGATGCCAAAGAGGATGAGCCACCATGGTGCGACCATTCAAACATAGATGCCCTAATTTAAGGAGGGGTTGGGGGACCCCAAACTTAATCAATCAAACAAGGTCAAAAGGGGTGTTGGCGAGTTGTGAACTCACCCCCTTTTGATCTGCAAGACTGGGTTATACCTGCCTGTATTCAGATGCCGCTCTGCAAGGGGTGCTGCGAGCTGTCAACTCACCCCCTACAAGGGCCTCATACATCGGCGAGGGAAACTCTCTCATCTGCTATGTACTCTCTGCCAAGTGGCCCGTCGTACTCTTAACAAGTGACGTTGTTTAAGGTTAAAACGACGGATTTATGTCATGTGAGAAGTAGCTTATGAGCTTGGGGCACTCACCCGCTGCAAATTTTTGAGAGCCCAAGTGTTTTCCATACCTTGCATGGAATGTATTCCTATGTGAACCCTTGTTGTCATGTATTGTATGAATGAGTTTGCTCCTTACCATGTATTGTTCATGCATCTTGCAGCATGCATATCATCACCATGCATGCATATTGTTTTGGGAAGTGCTTCTTGACCTTGTTGCATGTGAGTGTTCTTGTGGTTGTTGTGTTTGAATGGTATCTACTCATCTCCTTCCCTCTCTCATTTTCTTTTTCAAACAACATACCTATACTCTTTTATTCCCATGGCATTAATCAACGGAAATAAATTGTCTTATAAATCTGTTAAAAATGTTCTTGAGGTAGCCAGTATTATGTTGAGCCATGTGTGTTTGTTCTTTTGGTGTTTGTCCTTCTGTTTTTGGGTTGCTTTAATAACAGGGGCTGTTTTAATTGTAAAGTATTTAAAATACTTGTTAGAGAAAAACCTCTTTGTAATTATCTAAAATTTGTTGCAATTGTGCTAGTGTAAAAGTATTTTTGTTTTCCCAAATCTCCTTTTATTTAATTCTATGGGTTTTTTCTAAGTTAGCTTTTATTTTTTAAAGGAAACCCTCTGTGTTCCTGTGTGAGAGAAAGAGTCAAGTGGGCTCCTGTCCTCCCCCCCCCCCCCCCCGCGCGGCCCAGCAGAGAGCTTGCAGCCCAGATGACCTCTCTTCCCACGCGTGCGTCATCCTCCTATACGGCAGGCCATCGACAGGAGCCACGTCGCTGGCTCGATTGATTTGACGGTTGACAGGGCCCCTCCTGCGCCCTTTAAGCGTGTCCCTGGTGCCCTAGCTTCTTCCCTCTCCCCATTCCTCCCTCTTCCTTGCTGCACTACCGCCAGGTAAGGTAGGCTAGCCTCATGCCTCTCCCTCCCGTCGTCGGCCTATTCTTCCTCGATGACCAGGAGCTCTCCAAGGACAGTCGTCACTGTCTCCCTCCTCTATAGTCCGGCCAGAAGATCGCCGAAGATTCCCCCCGTCCCCGTCATCGTTCTGCTGTGCCTCCGTCCCTGCCGTCGTGTCTAGGTAGGAGAGGTATCCTCCCGCGTTCGATCCCTGCCCTCTCCTCCTTCCCTAGGCCTCTGTAGCCGTCGGCGTCGTGTTGTCGTTGTGATGCTCCCGGTGCTCTCCAAGCCCATCCCTTTTATCTCAATGGATGTGCGTGTGTGTTGGTGCAGGTGAGGCCTGCCGTTGCAGCATTGCCTCCACCTGTGTGCTGCTCCTTCCCGCGTGCGGCTCGCGCTCGTAGTCGCCGCCGTCGCCGCTGTGTGCCTTGCCGTTGTCGCCATTTGCCTGTTGCCGCTGTCCGTCGCTGCTATCGTTGTTGCATGTGCTATGCAGCCCCACGTATTGCCGTGTTAGCCGTGGGAATAAGACCCCCTTGTAGATCCCACAGCCCCGCCATAGGCCGCCAGCCCCGGTGGTCGCCGGAGGGCTCACCGGCGTCGCCTCCTTCTCTACCTGCAGGTAGAGGAGGAGCCCTCTGTTGGTTTTGCTGTTGTTTTCCTCTTCATGTTCAGTCAGCGAGCATAGTGCAGTGGTTGGGTTCCCAAGGTGAGACCGCATGGTCCATGGATCGAATCCCAGCCCTCCCAGTTGTTTCTTTTTATTTTCTGATTGGCTGGTCCCCTTGTGTGTGCGTGGGATCCGTTGCGGCCACATCCGGATCTGATGCGGCTGTGGTAGTTGTGTATGTGTGCTTGGGTGTGTGAGTGTGTGTGTGGATCTGGTGTGGCTACCAGATCCATTTGTGTGTGTAGTGTGCGTGTGCATGCTGTGTAGTGTGTGGGTGGGTGTTGTGTGTGTGTGTGTGACAAGTGGGTCCATGCCCCACTTGTCATACACTATTTATTTTAATGTGTGTTTTAATGTTTTACTGATTATGTTAGTTCATTTCGAATTATAGCTATAATTCTAAATCTGGACATGTTCATTTTTGCACATGAGCATTTAGGGTAAGTTTTCACTTATAGGAGTGGATGATGATCTTGCTAGGTAGTTTTTGTCATGATGATCCATGTGACTATATGACTATGATACGTGAATTTGGGGTAGAAAAATCCCAGGAAGTCATTGGTGCTATTGGTTTGGTATTTTGAGAAAGTTTGAAAAAATGCCATTTTATCTCATAATGTCATTTTGTCATTTTTGCTATGTTTAATCCATGCATGCTATGATGTTTGTGCCAACATGAATATGTTAGTCTTGGATGTGTAGAATGCCATGGTATTTATATTTGTCATGATCAACTTGCAAATAAGTGGAAACCATGCTCTAAAGCAGCCACTAAAATGTTGCTGTTTTCAACCATGCCAAATATTCATGTCTGAGAATCTGCTGTTATTTTAATGCCATGAAGAGTGGTTGCCATCTTGTGATATGTTGAGAATTAGCTCAAGCTCAGTGCTAGTGTTTTGAAGTAGATGTTGTCTCCTACCTCCCTGTTAATTTTCATGCCATGAGGTGGTCTCTAGCACCATTAGTTTCTGCTGTCAATATGCTACCAGTTTAACTCAGATTCCAGAAAACTGTTATTTTTCACTAAGTCCCAGAAATATGTTTCATCATGCCAACTTGTGAGCTTCATGCTTATTGATGCGTGCCTCCTTTCTAGATTGTGTAGTTGGATAAGTTGATAAGCATGTTATGTAGTTTCCGTCAATACCTTGTTTGAGGTTGTAGGCTTCCTGTAGCTCAAGTTGTTGGTTGTGTAATTTGCTATGTTGCTGTTTTGTGGCAGATTGTTTGTTTTAGTGTTTTGTGACTTGTGGGAGCTATACTCCATGGAATTGTTTGATATTTTGCTCTATTGTGGTTGGTTTTTCATTGCCTAACCATTGGCTACCTTGGAATGCCAAGGAATAGCATAGGTCCTTCTTGTCTTGTGTTTTGCCTTCGTATCTTGTCGTGAGCGTGTCGTGAGAACCGTAACTCCGTTTCTTACGTTCCACATATGCATTTTTATTGTTTTTGCATGATGCATCCATATTTTCCATGTGCATGCATGTCTAAATAACTTAACATAAGGTTCTGTCCAGATTCATTAATAACCAATCCTTTGCATGTGAAACATGACTAGTTAGGATTGCCATGCTAAAACTCTTCAAATAAGCATGCATCATTTTTGCTTGTGCATTGCACCATGGTTGTTTGTTTATTATTGCTTTTTCTTTTGGGTAGACGCGAACATTGAACCTGAGTATGAAGAGCCGGGAGACTACAACTATGAGGATCCCGCTACTTGTTCCACTGAAGAACCAACAGGCAAGATGATCGTACCTGGATCCCGATACTATCTTCACTTGCTAGTTATCTCGCTCTTATCGCTACTTTCTCGCTACCTACCACTTGAATGTTAGACTCCTAATTGCCATGATAGCCTCTAACCCTCCACATCCTAGCAAACCTTTGATTGGCTAAGTTACCGCTGCTCAGCCCCTCTTATAGCATTCTTAGTTGCAGGTGCAGGTTGTTCCATGTGATAACATGGATTTGGCATATCACAATATTATCTGTTATTTAATTAATGCATATATATATATATATATCTTGGTATTGGTGGAAGGCTTGGCCTTTTTCTAGGTGTTTTGTTCTGCTGTTACCGCCATAGTTTCTTGTTACCGGTGTTATGTTTCCATACTTTGCGCTCCTAACATGCTCGGGGTTGTTATGGGGACCCCCTTGTTTATTCGGTTGAGATTAAAACTTGTCTGGCAAGACCCAACATTGGTACTACATTTGCTTAACAACTTAATAAAATTTGCATAGGGCTTTGCAACCCCGTGGATTAATCTACAACCCGGGCCAGTGCTCCTCATGAGTGTTGGTCCAAGCAAGAGCAGCTTATTAACGCCGCCCGAGGCAACTTGGTGATTGGAGTGGTAACCATCACTCATCCATCGTGTCCTGAGAATGAGATACACGGCTCTTATTGGGTTCGTCGACACGCTGGGAGGTCTTGCTAGATTTGTTTTACCTTTATCGAGTGTCTTGTGTGAGGAGCTCTGACTTTCTTCGGGCTATCTCAAGGTGTTGGAATTCCTTTGGAGTTTCCTAGGATGATCACGAGATTTGTGGTCGAGGCTATTCCCGTGGAGTGTGGTTAATTTGTGATGGACTAGTTGGAGCACCCCTGCAGGGTCAAATCTTTTGGAAAGCCATGCCCGCGGTTATGTGGCAACTTGGATATTTGTTTAACACTTGGTTATAGTTAACTTGAAGTAAACTTTAATAAAATGCACCAACTATGTGACTAACCATGACCGTATCTTCTCGTGAACATGATCCGAGAGAGAACACGGTGGGGTTATGATTGACGTAAGTAAGTGTTCCGGATCTCTTAGAGGTCGTTCTAGATTCGATCGTTTATCGTAGGACACATATTTATTTTCATGTCACGTAAGTTTAGCCACCATAAATGCTTAGTGCTGCTGCAAACTAAACACGTACCCCATCCCAACCTTTAAGCTTGAATAGTCTCGATACCCAGGCGCATGATTGCTGAGTCCTTGTGGCTCATAGATTACTACAACAATCCAGGTACAGGTACAGATGAGTTCGTGTAGGATGATCTAACACAGCTCCAGTGGGAGTATGACGAGGAAAGAGGCAGGATGTACGTGACTTATCTGGATGAGTAGAGGAACATGGTCGTGATCTTCGGGACTAGTGAGATAGTATCATTGCATCAGCTTTTATTGTTTGTTTTCGTCCGTAGCTGGACCCTGTCTTCATATTGGTGTTTGACTCTTGTGTGGAATTGTAATTTAGTATGTGGCGATTGTAAGCCAACTCATATACTCATCTCTTCTGTAATGTATGATGTAATGATTCTATACTTGCGAACGATGAGATGCGACCCTATCCCTTGTGAGGCTCCCGTGCCTTAATATGGATAGGCGCGCATCTTGGGCATGACAAAATTCTGGTCTGTTGCATCCCTAACAGTTAATCTCGCCTGGAGACCCTGAGCCATTCAAGATTGGCGGCCAATCTCGATAGAGACCCTACACTGTTAGGCGACTCAAAGTAACAGTTCCCCCCAGAAGGGCCAGCAATGAGTTTTCGAAAAGCAAAAAGGAAGGGAGAGCACGAACATCATACATTGCATCATACATAGCATCATGCATTGCATCGTACATTGCATCATATTCACATGTTATGCCGGCTTATCAAGCCAGATCAGAGCAAGATCATGAAAGAGGAAGCAAGGCTATGGAATATTTTAACATCTCTGGGTTATGCTTTTTCAAAGCCACCCATACAAGTTTCGCAAGATATTTTCTGTTATTTTTGTAGGCTTTATTTCTAAAGATGAGTCGCCGATAAAGTGTTATACAGAAGTTTGCAAGGTATATTACAAAGCTCTCCAAGAGCTCAAAAGGTGGACTTAAAGTTTTGCATACGTCTCGGCGGCTCAGCTGGCCGGGTTACATTCAATAAAGAACAACAGGAAACTTAACTGGCTGGTGGGTCATCTTGCGTCGGGTCTTCGAGCTTGTCAATCTGAAGATTATCCATGTCCTAGTTGCAGTTTAGTAAAGCTTGGAATTGAGCATCATTGAAAAGCAGAGATGGATCAACATCAGGGACAAAGAGCGGCTTATGGCGTGCAAGGATTAAATACCTGGCTTCAAAGGTTGGGCAGCACAGTCGTTGGTTGTTTTTGTCATAAGCCGCCTGATAAGGTGTCAAGTCCGTCTCATCCACCAGTATGGAAGCATGTCTCCTGGAGGCCTTGGCGCATTTGGCATAATCCGCCTCAGTAAAATCTGAACCGTCATCCTTCTTGGAGGGGAAGCCATTCATCATTTCTTCCGCGGTTATGTCACGCCCAAGATGCGCGCCTATCCATATTAAGGCACGGGTGCCTCTACAGGGATAAAGGCGCATCTTGATGTTCGCAAGTATAGCATCATTACATCATACATTTAAGAAGAGAGGAGTATGTGATTTGGCTTACACTCGCCACAAGCTAAATTACAATTCCCCATAAGAGTTCAAACATCAATATGAAAACAGGTTCCGACTACGAACGAAAACAAACGATAAAAGAAGATGCAATGATACTATCTTGCTAGCCCCGAAGATCACGACCACGGTCCTCATCTTACTCCCACTGGAGTTGTGTCTTGTCATTGGGCATGACCTCATTTGTACCTGTACCTGGATTGTTGTAGTAATCTGTGAGCCACGAGGACTCAGCAATCTCGCACCCAGGTACCGAGACTATTCAAGCTTATAGGTTGGGATGGGGTATGTGTTTAGTTTCCAGCAGCACTAAGCATTTTTGGTGGCTAAACTTACGTAACATTAAAGTAAATATGTGGCCTACGAGAAACGATCGAATCTAGAATGACCTCTATGGGATCCTAAACACTTACTTACGTCAATCATAACCCCCACAGTGTTCTCTCTCGGATCATGTTCATGAGCAGAGACGATCATGGTTACTCACATAGTTGGTACATTTTATTAGAGTTTTCTTCAAGTTAACTATAATAGGGTGTTAAACAAATATCCAAGTTGCCACATAACCACAGGCATGGCTTTCCGAAAGTTTTAACCCTACAGGGATGCTCCAACAAGTCCATCATAAATTAACCATACTCCGCGGGAATAGCCTCGACCACGGATCACGTGATCATCCTAGGCAACTCCAAAGGAATTCCAACACCTCGAGATGGCCCGAAGAAAGTCAGAGCCCCACACACAAAACACTCGATAAAGGTAAAACAAGTCCAGCAAGACCTCCCGGTGAGCCAGATCCACTTCTAGAGCCGTGCGCTCTTTATCAACGGGCATCATCCGTCTATGCGAAGTGGACGGTTGCCTGAAAATGCCTCGAGTTGCCTCGAGGTGGCACCGTCGACTACTAGGTGGGTGGACCAACACTCATGCGGAGCACTGGCTCGGGGGTTGATTAATTATCCACGGGGTTGCAAAGCCATATGCAAATTTTATTAAGTTATTAAGCAAATGTAGTACCAAAGTTGGGTCTTGCCAGAAAAGTTTTAATCTCAACCGAATTAACAAAGGGGTCCCCATAAAAAACCCGAGCATGTTAGGAGCGCAAAGTATGGAAAACATAACACCGGTAACAAGAAACTATGGCGGTTACAACAGAACAAAACACCTAGCAATAAGCCAAGCCTTCCACCAATACCAAGACATACATGTGCATTAAATTAAATAACAGATAATATTATGATATACCAAATACATGTTATCACATGGATACAACCTGCACCTGCAACTAAGAACGCTATAAGAGGGGCTAAGCAGCGGTAACTTAGCCAATCAAAGGTTGCTAGGATGTGAAGGGATTAGGGGCTATCATGGAAATTAGGGTCTGACATTCAAGTGGTAGGTAGCGCAAAATTAAAGATAAGAGCGAGACAACTAGCAAGTGAAAATAGTATCGGGATCCGGGTACGATCATCTTGCATGTGGTTCTTCAGTGGAACAAGTAGCGGGATCCTCGTAGTTGTACTCACCTGGATCTTCGTACTCAAGTTCAACGTTCACTTCTACCCAAAAGAAACAGCAAGAATAAACAAGCAAACAAGGTGCAATGCACACGCAAGAATGATGCATGATTATGTGAAGAGTTTTAGCATGGCAATCCTAACTAGTCATGTTTCACATGCAAAGGATTGGTTATTAATGAATCTGGACAGAACCTTATGTTAAGTTATTTAGACATGCATGAACATGGCAAATATGGATGCATCATGCAAAAAACGATACAAATGCATATGTAGAACGTAAGAAACGGAGTTACGGTTCTCACGCTACGCTCACGACAAGATACGAAGACAAAACACAAGACAAGAAGGCCCTGGGCTATTCCTTGGCATTCCAAGGTAGCCAATGGTTAGGCAATGCAAAACTAACCACAATAGAGCTAGAGATCAAGCAATTCCATTCAGTATAGCTCCCACAAGTCACAAAACACTAAAACAAACAATCTGCTACAAAGCAGCAACATAGCAACTTTCACAGCAAATAACTTGAGCTACAGGAAGTCTCTAGCCACAAACAAGGTATTGACAAAAACTACATAACATGCTTATCTATTTATCCAACTACACAATCTGGAATGGAGGCACACATCAATAAGCATGAAGCCCAGAAGTTGGCATCATGAAAGAGAATTCTGGGACTTTGTGAAAATAACAATTTTCTGGAATCTGAGTTAATCTGGTAGCAAGTTGACAGCAGAAACTAATGGTGTTAGTTACCACCTCATGGCATGAAAATTAACAGGATGCTAGAAGACAACATATACTTCAAATCACTAGCACTGAGCTCGAGCTAATTCTTAACATATCACAAGATAGCAACCACTCTTCATGGCATAAAAATAACAGCAGATTGTGAGACTTGGAAATATTTGGCATGGCTGAAAACTGCAACATTTTAGTAGCTAGTTTAGAGCACGGTTCCCACTCATTTGCAAGTTTATCATGACAAAGATAAATACCATGGCATTCTACACATCAAAGACTACCAGATTCATGTTGGCACAAACATCATAGCATGCATGGATTAAACATGACAAAAATGACAAAATGGCACTATGAGATAAAATGACATTTTTTCATACTTTCTCAAATGACCAAACCAATTGCACCAATGAATTCCTGAGATTTTTCTACCCCGAATTCATGTACCATACTCCTATAGTCACATGGGGCATCATGACAAAAACTACATAGCAAAAAGACATACATACCCATAAGTGAAAACTTACCTAATATACCCATGTGCATAAATGAACATGTCCAGATTGGGAATTATTACTCTAATTTGAAATGATCTAATTATAACAATAAAACAATAAAACACACAATAAAACAAATAGTGTATGACAAGTGGGGCATGGCCCACTTGTCACACAAACACACACACTCAACGCACACACACACACACAACTCAAGCACACACACACACATACACAGTCACACATGCACACACACATGGATCTCGTAGCCACACCAAATCCACACACAAACTCACACACACAAGCATACACACACACACTGCAGCCACACCAGATCCTGGCTATAGCCACACTGGATTTCCCCATACACGCAACAAGGCACACCAGATCCGATACTCACACGGATCCGAACACGCAACGCCACACGCGGCCAATCAGAAAAATGAGAAACAAAAGGGGGGAGCGGGATCGAACCCGCGACCTTGCGGTTGCCCCCGGAGTTGAACAACACTGCGCTACGCATCGATTCACGACAGGAAGGCGGATGAGCGCCTCTAGTTCTATCAAATGGCGCTCTAACTGACGAAACTGAACTTGCCACCCCGCGATAGAGGCACGACGGTGGCCAAAATCCAATGAATCCACGGCCTCTCTGGCGATGCAAATGGGCAGGATCTAAATGGGAACCTACGGAGTTACATCCCTCTGTTCGTCTCGCGATGAGGAGGGCGGAGGCGACGCCATCAAGGCGCTGCCTTGAGCGGAACGGTGGCGACGGAAATGCATGGGGATGGCAAGCAAGTAATGGGGCGGGACACAGCAGCTCACCAGGGGAAGGACGACGATGACCCGGAACACAACGAAGAGGAAGGAGAGGCGATGACGCGGCAGTGACAAAGAAGAAGAAGACCAGCGAAGATGTGGCGGCGAGGAGGAAGAGGCCGACGCCTTGAAGCTTCCCGTGGCGTAGTAATGCCGGGAACGGAGCGTGGGGATGATCCGTGAACGCCACACCATCTCGGACGTGGAGGAGATCCACCGAACACACGAGGACAACGGCAGACGACCGGCGACACCACCGGCTCTCGCTGAACTACTCTCTCAAGCTTACCTGACCGAGAAAGGAGAGGAAGGAGGGAGGAATGGAGAGTGAGAAGGGAGCAGCGGTGGCTGGGAGGAGGAAGAGGAACCCTAGGCAGAGGGGGCACACATGTCGAGGGTTTTAAAAACCTCGGAGCAGACGGTGTCGGACGGCGGAAGGACACACGAGCTCGCACTCTCTTTGACGAAATTGACAGAGGAAGACAGCAGGGGCAGGTAGCCATCCCACGTGCGGCTAGGCCGCGCGGGAGTCTCCTGGGCCGCGAGGGGAAGGGAGGCGCCCACTTCTTTCTCTGTCTCTCAGAAAAATCAAACCAGCAGGGTTTTTCTTTTTAAATAAACCAACAAGGTAGGAAAACCCTAGATAAAAAAATAAAAAGGAATCTTACAAGAACAAAATTACTTTTGCAGCAATTAAAATATGAGCTTTTTAAATAAATTACTAATGGTATTTGTGAAGCAAGTATTTATCTAGCTATTATGAAAACAGCCCCCTGTTATTTAAAACCCCACTTACACAAGACTCGAAACTCCACAAGAACAACATACATGAGCTCACAAATATAATTACTACTACTTGAACATTTTTAACAAATTTATAAAGCAGATTAATTCTGTTGATTAATGGCAATGTAATAAAAGAGAATAGGTTGGGTTTGTTTTGAAGAAGTAAGAGAGGGGGAAAATAAGTTGATGCCCACTCCATCGCAAATAACCACAAGCCACTCACAACACAACAAGATCAAGAGCATACCACATAAAGCAAAATGCAAGGCATGATGATGGATGATATGATGCATGATGTATGAATGCATGAGACAAGACATGGCAAGGAGAACTCAATACATTCACACATGACAAGGTTCACATAGGTTACATGCCAAAAAAGGTAGGGGCAGCACTTGGGTTGTCACAACTCTCCTACACTACAAGAGCATCTCGACCCGAGATCTAGGAACTAAAGAACTCTGGAAATTCGGAACGGAGAAGGTCCTCACATTCCCAAGTAGATTCTTTGTCAGAATGATGAGACCACTTCACCTTGAGGAACTTGATTGACTTGTTGCAAGTCTTACGCTTAGTTTCTTCGAGAATAGCCACTGGATGCTCACGATAAGAGAGGTCTTCTTGGAGATCAATGTCTTGGAGGTCAATGGTACGCTCGGGAGTCTTGAAGCACCAACGGAGCTGAGAAACGTGGAAGACATCGTGCACATTTGCAAAATTTGGAGGAAGCTCTAGTTGATATGCAAGTTCACCTCTCTTGCCAACAACTTTGAAAGGACCAACAAAGCGAGGAGCTAGCTTCCCTTTAATTCCAAACCGCTGAGTGCCCTTCATGGGAGAGACTTTGAGATAGACTAGATCATCAACTTGAAAGGAAACATCCCGATGTTTGTTATTGTAATAACTCTTCTGTCAGGATCGAGCTGCTTTGAGGTTCTCACGAATGACAGGACACATCTCTTCATCTTAAGTGATCATGTCATTGCCCAAAATCTGACGCTCACCGGTTTCAGACCAGTTAAGCAGGGTACGACACTTCCTACCATAGAGAATCTCGAAAGGAGCCTGCCTGAGCTAGCCTGAAAGCTATTGTTGTATGACAATTCAGCATAAGGAAGGTAGTCTTCCCATTTCACGCTGAACAAAATCACACAAGCTCTAAGCATATCTTCAAGGATCTGATTGACTCTCTCAACTTGACCACTTGTCTACGGATGGAACGCAATGCTAAAATGGATCTTGGTACCCATAGCAGTCTGGAAGGACTCCCAAAACTTGGAAGTAAAGTGGCTTCCATGGTTAGATGAGATGAGCTGAGGAATACCATGCAAAGAAACTATCCTTGACGTATAAAACTCTGCAAGCTGAGCTGCCGAAATAGATTCTTTGACTGGAAGGAAATGAGCAACTTTGGTCAGATTGTCGATAACCACAAAGATGGCATCGTTGCCTCTCTTGGACTTGGGAAACCGAGTGACGAAATCCATCTCCACATGATCGAATTTCCACTCTGGGATAGGCAAAGGCTGAAGAAGACCTATTGGACGTTGATGTTCCGCCTTCACTCTGCGACAAACATCACACTCGTTCACGAACTGAGCAATTTCACGTTTCATGCGAGTCCACCAGAAGGTTTGCTTGAGATCCTGATACATCTTGGAACTGCCTAGATGAATGGATAGAAGAGAATTGTGTGCTTCATCCATGATAACCTTCCTCAGATCACCTTTTGGAACCACCAGACGGTCCTCAAAGAACAAGGTGTCTTTGTCATCAACTCCAAAGCACTTATACTTCGGAATGCCCTTGGCCACACCTTTCTTCACTTTCTTCACCATTTCATCAAGAAGCTGCGCTTGGTGAACCTGATCTTCTAGAGTTGGAGAGACTTGAAGATTGGCAAGAAATCCTTGCGGAATCATTTGAAGGTTGAGCTTGCGGAAGGCTTCCCAAAGCTCGGGTTGAAGATGCTTCAAGATGAGACTACTGCAGTACACCTTACGGCTGAGCGCTTCTGCAATGACATTTGCTTTTCCAGGAGTATACTCAGTGCTTGGACTGAAGTCCTCAAGCATTTCCACCCAACGAGACTGTCGAAGATTAAGATTTGGTTGAGTGAAAATGTACTTCAAGCTCTTTTGATCGGTGTATACCTCAACTGGTCTACCCAACAACAAATGCCTCCAAGTCATCAGAGCATGCACAACTGCTCCAACTCGAGATCATGTGTGGGGTAGTTCTTCTCGGCAGGCTTCAACTGACGCGAGGTATAAGCAACTATCTTCTTATCTTGCATGAGAACACCACCAAGTCCTTGGAGAGAAGCATCACAGAATACTTGGAAAGGCTTTGACTACTCAGTAGGAACAAGAGCTGGAGCTGAAGTCAGTCTCTACTTGAGCGTATTCAATGGCACATCACACTTAGGAGACCAAACATACTTGACATTCTTCTAGAGGAGATTAGATAGAGGCTTAGCAATTTGAGAGAAGTTCTCCATGAATCTTCTGCAATAACTAGCAAGCCCGAGGAAGCTACGAAGCTGCTTCACATTCTGAGGAGGCTCCCACTTCAAGATTGCCTCAACTTTCTCAGGGTGCACTTTAATTCCCTTGGCAGAGATCACATGCCCAAGGTACACCACTTCGTTGAGCCAAAACTCACATTTGGAAAACTTGGCATAAAATCGATGTTCTCTTAACTTGTCAAGCACAAGGCGGAGATGCTCTGCGTGCTCTTCTTCTGTCTCCGAGAACACAAGGATATCATCCAAATAGACCAAGACAAACTCATTCTTGAAAGGAGAAAAAATGAAGTTCATCATTCTTGAGAAGGTTGGAGGAGCATTTGCAAGACCAAACGACATGACGGTGTACTCATAAGAGCCATAACTCATCCTGAAAGCGGTCTTAGGAATGTCTTCTTCGCGAATGCGAATCTGATGATATCCCATGCGAAGATCAAGCTTCGAGAAAACCTTGGCACCTTTTAGTTATTCAAACAACTCATTGATGTTAGGAAGTGGGTACTTGTTTCTGATTGTCTTCTTGTTTAATGGACGGTAATCGACACAAAGCCGGTCCATACCATCTTTCTTCTTGACAAACATAACACCACAACCCCATGGAGAAGAACTTGGTCTTATCAGACCCAGACGTTCGTGTTCATCTAGCTGCTTCTTCAACTCTTTCAGCTCTTCGGGGCCAAGTTTATAAGGCCGCTTGCAAACCGGTTCAGTTCCGGGCTCGAGGTCAATCACAAACTCGACTGGCCGGTGCGGAGGCATTCCTGGCAATTCTTCTGGAAACATATCTTCATACTCACAAACCATCGGAATTTGAGAAATAGCCAAGATTTCACCCTTCTCATTAAGAGCAAAGATACGGATTGTGTCATCGCGAGCGACGAAAATAATCACATCTTCTGAAGGATGAGTCAGCTTGACTTCTTTTGCTTGACAATCAACATGAGCCTTGTTCATAGCCAGGAAGTCCATGCCCAAAATGAGATCAATGTCGGAATTGCCGAGAACAATTGGAGAGGCCAGAAAAGAATAATTGCCCATCTTGATAGAAACATCCGGAACAACCAAACGAGAATTCATCACTTTGCCGGGAGAAACTGTTGACAAGGGCTTGGATAGACTAACAGGACACAAATCATGCAACTCGACGAACGGCCTTGAAATGAATGAATGCGATGCACCAGTATCAAACAAACTTTTGCAGGAATAGAATTAACTGAGAGATTACCCATGATCACTTGAGAAGAATCCTCTACCTCTGCTGCATTCACCATGTTCACCCTTGCTGACTTGGGATTATGCTTCACCATTGCATGTCCTGGAGGCCTGACTTGAGGAGGAGGCGGAAGATGCCACTGGTTGCACTTGTTGGAGTAGTGACCCTTCTGACCACACTTGTGACAAGTAACCTCGGATAGCAGACGAAAGTTTCCTGAAGGAGGAACAAAATCTGCCTTGGACGCCTGGGGTCTCTGCTGATACCCTAGGTTGGGTGGGTGGGAAGAACCACAGCCACCGAACTGCTTCTGCTGTTGAGCAGGACGAAACAGAGGAGGATTTGGCACCCAATACTTCTGCTGCTTAGGAACCATCTGAGAGCTGGAAGAAGACGAATATGAATCCCTTGAACGCTTCCTTGAGTTCTCCAACTTGAGCTAAGTTGCCTCGACCTTCAAAGACATATTGTAGAACTGATCAAACTCACGAGGCTCTTGGAGGACTAGACCTGGCAGAAGCTCATCCTTGAGACCACCTCTGAACTGATAGATCATAGCCTTGTCATCTGGAACATCTTGCTTAGCATAACGGGCCAAATTCTGGAACTCGATGTTGTACTGATAGACAGACTTGCTTCCCTACTTCAGATGCCTGAACTTCTCACGTATCTCCTCGACAATGCTTGTCGGAATGTATTGGGCCTTGAAGTCACGACGGAAATTGTCCCAAGTAACAACACGATCGCCACTGGAATCCTTGTACTACTGTCACCAATCAGCTGCCTAACCCTTGAGCTGGAACGATGCAAATCTGACAAAGTCCTCTGGTCTGACATTGCTGCACTCAAAATGCTTACTCATATCACGGAGCCAATCATCAGCATCAAAAGGCTGCTCACAATAGGTGAAAGACTTGGGCTGGTTGGCAAGGAACTGGTTGAGCATTGCAAACTGAGGTTGATTCTGAAAATTCCCTTGAAAGCCTTGCTAACCCTGGTCTCTTTCTTGCAACAGCCTGAGCAACATCTGAGTGTTAGCATTGGTTCCGGCCATCACAGCTTGCCAAGCTTCTAGAGGAGGAGGCGGTGGCGAGGGTGGTGGAACATTAGCCTGCTCCTCACCACGACCCGGATTTCACGAGTTGGTGGAGCCATCGTGAAGATGGACAAGAACATCATCACCTCATTGATAAGATGAATTCGATAGCTGAATCAAATGCTTAAGAAAAATTGAACAATAACATCACAGCCTTCCTACTGAAAAATTAGTAAGAATGCTTTCTTCGGCTTGCGATAACATCATCAGATATTAGAAGCCACTTGCAAAAACACAAAAGTATTGAGCTAACTACTCGGAACAAATGTATATGCCCTCATACATCTAAACAAGATGATCCTAGATAACTACAAGAGTCCCCACCTAAGAATTTCAGAAAAAAATCTGGTTATGCTATCCGGTGTGGGGGATACAAGGAGGAAATATCTCACACAACTAGCAAACCTACACCCCAATTGTATCCATCCTTCAACACATAACCAGAGGCTTTCGCAAATCCATCTAACTCGAATCCTCGAAAGCACAACGATACAAATCATGGTGGTACCCCAGACGCCTCCCCAGTACTGGGTGACTCCGACCTTATCTCACCACGACAAGTATTGAAGTAATTCCGAACACTCTCCGTCCTAAGATATAAAGGAAGCTGAATGATAACGATGTGCCAACATTCCTTGGAGCTCGACTCCCCGAAAGAAATCAAGTCAGACAGGAGGCACCAAGATAGAACCCTGTCACATCGGTATCATATAGACTCCAAAATACCCGCGTGATCCTAAAAAAATTTGAGCGAGAAGAGGAGTAGAATCAAAATTCCAAAGTCGGATACCTCACCAGAGCATAGAAGAGGAGTAAAAAGAATCCTACTCTCCGATATAACTAGACTCAAAATATTTTTTTACTAGACTCGATTCGGCTAGGTTCGATCAAGCAAAGGGCTCCTATGGTCGTATGGCTCTGAATATCAACTTGTCACGCCCAAGATGCGCGCCTATCCATATTAAGGCATGGGGGCCTTGACAGGGATGAGGCGCATATCGACGTTCGCAAGTATAGCATCATTACATCATACATTTCGGAAGAGAGGAGAATATGAGTTGGCTTACACTCACCACAGGCTAAATTACAATTCCACACAAGAGTTCAAACATCAATATGAAGACAGGGTCCGACTACGGACGAAAACAAACGATAAAAGAAGATGCAATGATACTATCTTGCTAGCCCCGAAGATCATGACCACGGTCCTCTACTCATCTGGATACGTCACGTACATCCTGCCGCATTCCTCATCATACTCCCACTGGAGATGCGTCATGTCATCTAGCACGACCTCATCTGTACCTGTACCTAGATTGTTGTAGTAATTTGTGAGCCACGAGGACTCAGCAATCTCGCGCCTGGGTACCGAGACTATTCAAGCTTATAGGTTGGGATGGGGTATGTGTTTAGTTTGTAGCAGCACTAAGCATTTTTTGTGGCTAAACTTACGTAACATGTAAGTAAATATGTGGCCTACGATAAACGATCGAATCTAGAATGACCTCTATGGGATCCTGAACACTTACTTACGTCAATCATAACCGCACCGTGTTCTCTCTCGGATCATGTTCACGAGCAGAGATGATCACGGTTACTCACATAGTTAGTGAATTTTATTAGAGTTTACTTCAAGTTAACTACAACCAGGTGTTAAACCAATATCCAAGTTGCCACATAACCGTGGGCACGGCTTTCCGAAAGTTTTAACCCTGCAGGGGTGCTCCAACTAGTACATCATAAATTAACCACACTCCATGGGAATAGCCTCGAGCACGGATCTCGTGATCATCCTAGGCAACTCCAAAGGAATTCCAACACCTCAAGATGGCCCAAAGAAAGTCAGAGCCCCACACGCAAGACACTCGATAAAGGTAAAACAAGTCCAGCGAGACCACCCAGTGAGCCAGATCCGCTTCTAGAGCCATGCGCTCTCTATCAACGGGCATCATCTGTCTATGAGAAGTGGACGGTTGCCTGAAAACGCTTCGAGTTGCCCCGAGGTGGCACCGCCGACTACTAGGTGGGTGGACCAACACTCATGCGGAGCACTGGCCCGGGGGTTGATTAATTATCCACGGGGTTGCAAAGCCATATGCAAATTTTATTAAGTTATTAAGCAAATGTAGTACCAAAGTTGGGTCTTGCCAGACAAGTTTTAATCTCAACCAAATTAACAAGGGGGGCCCATAACAACCCCGAGCATGTTAGGAGCGCAAAGTATGGAAAACATAACACCGGTAAGAAGAAACTATAGCGGTAACAGTGGAACAAAACACCTAGCGAAAGGCCAAGACTTCCACCAATACCAAGATATATATTTGCATTAAATTAAATAACAGATAATATTGTGATATGCCAAATCCATGTTATCACATGGATACAAACTGCACCTGCAACTAAGAATGCTATAAGAGGGGTTGAGCAGCGGTAACTTAGCCAATCAAAGGTTGCTAGGATGTGGAGGGATTAGGGGCTATCATGGCAATTAGGGGCTGACATTCAAGTGGTAGGTAGCGCAAAAGTGACGATAAGAAAGAGACAACTAGCAAGCGAAAATAGTATCGGGATCCGGGTACGATCATCTTGCATGTTGGTTCTTCAGTGGAACAAGTAGCGGGACCCTCGTAGTTGTACTCGCCTGGATCTTCATACTCAGGTTCAATGTTCACGTCTACCCAAAAGAAACAGCAAGAATAAACAAGCAACCAAGGTGCAATGCACACGCAAGAATGATGCACGATTATGTGAAGTGTTTTACCATGGCAATCCTAACTAGTCATGTTTCACATGCAAAGGATTGGTTATTAATGAATCTGGACAGAACCTTATGTTAAGTTATTTAGACATGCATGAACACGGAAAATATGGATACATCATGCAAAAACGATACAAATGCATCTGTAGAACATAAGAAACGGAGTTACGGTTCTCACGCTACGCTCACGACAAGATATGAAGACAAAACACAAGAATAGAAGGCCCTGGGCTATTCCTTGGCATTCCAAGGTAGCCACTGGTTAGGCAATGCAAAACCAACCACAATACAGCCAAAGATCAAGCAATTTTCTGGAATCTGAGTTAATCTGATAGCAAGTTGACAGCAGAAACTAATGTTGTTAGATACCACCTCATGGCATGAAAATTAACAGGATGCTAGAAGACAACATATACTTCAAATCACTAGCACTGAGCTTGAGCTAATTCTCAACATATCACAAGATAGCAACCACTCTTCCTGGCATAAAAATAACAGCAGATTCTCAGACAGAAATATTTTGCATGGCTGAAAACAGCAACATTTTAGTAGCTACTTTAGAGCATGGTCCCACTCATTTGCAAGTTTATCATGACAAAGATAAATACCATGGCATTCTACACATCAAAGACTACCAGATTCATGTTGGCACGAACATCATAGCATGCATGGATTAAACATGACAAAAATGACAAAATGGCACTATGAGATAAAATGACATTTTGTCAAACTTGCTAAGTACCAAACCAATTGCACCAATGAATTCCTGAGATTTTTCTACCCCAAATTCAAGTATCATACTCCTATAGTCACATGGGGCATCATGACAAAACTACATAGCAAAAAGACATGCATACCCATAAGTGAAAACTTACCTAATATACCCATGTGCATAAATGAACATGTCCAGATTTGGAATTATTATTCCAATTGGAAATGATCTAATTATAACAATAAAAAAATAAAAAAAACACACAATAAAACAAATTGTGTATGACAAGTGGGGCATGGCCCACTTGTCACACACACACACACTCAACACACACACAACTCAAGCACACACACACATACACAGCCACACATGCTCACACACATGGATCTGGTAGCCACACCAGATCCACACACAAACTCACACACGCAAGCATACACACACTGCAGCCACACCAGATCCTGGCTATAGCCACACTAGAACTCCCCATACACGCAACACGGCACACCAGATCCGGTCCTCACACGGATCCTAACACGCAATGCCACACGTGGCCAATCAGAAAAAGGATAAACAAAAGGGGGGAGCGGGATCGAACCCGCGACCTTGCGGTTGCCCCCGGAGTCGAACACCACTGCGCTACGCATCGATTCACAACAGGAAGGCGGATGAGCGCCTCTAGTTCTATCAAACGGCGCTCTAACTAACGAAACTGAACTCGCCACCCTGGCGATAGAGGCACGACGGCGGCCAAAATCCGGTGAATCCATGGCCTCTCTGGCAATGCAAATGGGTAGGATCTAAATGGGAACCTACGAGGTTACATCCCTCTGTTCATCTCACGAGGAGGAGGGCGGAGGCGATGCCCTCAAGGCGCTGCCTTGAGCGGAACGGCGACGACGAAAATGCACAGCAACGGCGAGCAAGCAACGGGGCGGGATGCAGCGGCTCACTAGGGGAAGGACGACGACGACCCGGAACGCAACGAAGAGGAAGGAGAGGCGATGACGCGGCGGCGATGAAGAGGAAGAAGGCCGGCGATGATGCTGCGGCGAGGAGGAAGAGGCCGACACCTTGAAGTTTCCCGCGGCGCACTAACACCAGGAACGGAGCGTGGGGACGATCCGTGAACGCCACACCATCTCGGACGCGGAGGAGCTCCACCGGATACACGAGGACGACGGCGCAGACGACCGGCGACACCACCGGCTCTCGCTGAACTACTCTCTGAAGCTTACCAGACAGAGAAAGGAGAGGAAGGAGGAGAGGAATGGAGAGGGAGAAGGGGGCGGCAATGGCTGGGAGGAGGAAGAGGAACCCTAGGCGGAGGGGGCACGCACGTCGAGAGGGGTTAAAAAACCCGGAGTAGACGGCGTCGGACGACGGAAGGACATGCGAGCTCGCACTCTCTCTGACGAAACTGATGGAGGAAGACGGCAGGGGCTGGTAGCCGTCCCGCGTGCGGCTGGGCCGCGTGGGAGTCTCTTGGGCCGCAAGGGGAAGGGAGGCACCCACTTCTTTGTTTCTCTCTCTCTCTCTTAGAAAAATCAAACCAGCAGGGTTTTTCTTTTTAAATAAACCAGCAAGGTAGGAAAACCCCAGAGAAAAAAATAAAAAGGAATCTTACGAGAACAAAATTACTTTTGCAGTAATTAAAATATGAGCTTTTTAAATAATTTACAAAGGGGATTTGTGAAGCAACTATTTATCTAGCTATTATGAAAACAGCCCCTTGTTATTTAAAACCCCACTTACACAAGACTCAAAACTCCACAAGAACAACATACATGAGCTTACAAATATAATTACTACTACTTGAACATTTTTAACAAATTTATAAAGCAGATTAATTCTGTCGATTAATGGCAATGGAATAAAAGAGAATAGGTTGGGTTTGTTCTGAAGTATTAAGGGAGGGGGGAAATAAGTTGATGCGCACTCCATCACAAACAACCACAAGCCACTCACAACACAACAGATCAAGAGCACACCACATAAAACAAAATGCAAGGCATGATGATGGATGATATGATGCATGATGTATGAATGCATGAGAAAAGACATGGAAAGGAGAACTCAATACATTCACACATGACAAGGTTCACATAGGTTACATGCCAAAAAGGTAGGGGCAGCACTTGGGCTGTCACAACTTAGCTCGGGAGCAAATGCGAGGGACCGGCTCAGCGCAGTTCTGGCCCCCCTCCTCGCAGCTGATCATGTTATTTCATCCACTTGCTTGGGAAAAGTTGGTAAGACTTCTATGATGCCCTTCATAAATTTGGGGACATACTTGGCTGTCATCAT
This sequence comes from Hordeum marinum, assembly GCA_022496015.1. Classification (NCBI taxonomy): domain Eukaryota; kingdom Viridiplantae; phylum Streptophyta; class Magnoliopsida; order Poales; family Poaceae; genus Hordeum; species Hordeum marinum. The sequence continues at coordinate 376,399,692 of CM039678.1, read as the reverse complement.
GGCCTTGATGGTGCAAAGGACCCCACTGTAGAGTTGCTCCGTCAAAGTATAGACTACTTTCAATTTCATCAGACTATCAGAGGATAGCTGTTGGCTGCTCTCGCCTGTAGGAAAAGGTCGAAGTTATATGCTGCCCGGCGGGTATTTCTTTCGTAGGAACATTCTTTAAGCCGTATATACTTACCAAAGATAGCGGAAGTCATCTTGGAGATATGGTCCTTCAGAGTCTTCAGCTTCGCTGATAGAAGATCATCGCTCGCACGCTTCACCAAGGCGGCTTGCTCAGTTTCGGCAGTCTTTTTATTCGCAGTAAATTCAGCCTGGAGTTTCTCAAGTTCTTCAATAGCCACCCGCAACTTCTCTTCTGTTGTGGCTCGGGCGGTCTGTTGGGTGGTCAGGTCTTCCCTTAAGCCGGCCCTCTCAGACTCGGCAGTGTCTAAAGCCTCCTGCTTTTCACAGAGTGAAAATTAGCAATGTTAAGTTGCCAGGATGGAATTATTCTTAGAAGTCCCAAGCACATTACAAGCAATATACTTGGCACTTGGGGTCTAATGTCTGTGTTTTCATTTTCAAATCTACGGTGAAGTTTTGGCTCATCACTAGCATAATAATCCGGACTTGGGGGCTACACCCGGCGAGCTTCTTACATATGAGAGATTCGACTCATCATTATCATAATAATGCGGACTTGGGGGATACACTTGGATCTATGAGAAGTGCTGGCTTATATGCATAACATGTTACTTGGGGACCACAGGTTAAGATCTACATAGTATGTTGAAGGTTTGGAAGACCTGGTCCATTTTTTGCAATACTACACCGGGTCTTGGGGGCTACATAAGGGCATAAGAGAGATGCAGAAGAGGAAAGTTACCTCATATTTTTCTTCATCAAAATAACAAGTTTGGTCTCCATGTTGCGACTGGCACCAAGGCGGTTCGGATAACCGGCGTGTAAGTCGTCTGCAGTCATCTTCTCCAAGACAGGGAACTCGAAGTCAAGCTTTTCTGGAGAGCAAGTATCAACTTTGCTAGAGTGCTTTGCCAGAATATGATGTGTTGGGGATTGATAACCCGTTCCAATAATGATAACATTGGGGAGAGACGAGTCTTTGGCGGTTGGATTGGGCAGCTTAGGGTCAGCCGCTGGACTATTGGAAGTTGTCGTATGATGACTCGCCAATTCTGAAGGCGGGGGAGATTGCTTAGGTGCTTCCTTGTTAGCATCAGAATTTTTAGCATGAGAGAGAGATGGCTTAGAACGATCCAGCTATTGAACGCTAGAAGTGATGGTTGACCCGCCTGTTTTCTTACGTTTGGTCTGCGCCCTAAAATGCAAAAAGTTAGCATGTAGTACAAAGGTAATACAGGTAACGTACATGCGGCAGAGGTGAAGACATACTCTGGGTTGACTTTCATGGGAGGAAGTTTGGAGGCAGTTGAGTTACCAAAAGAAGGAGGTGTTTCCTGCAAATTAAGTTAATAAAACACAATAGTAAGACAGCATTACAGAAAGAGCAAATGGATATCGAGTTCCTGATAAGTACCTCAGCGGGACGTTTTTGTGGTGCCGGGGAGTTGGGTAAGCCGGCCATAAGATCCCTAGAGCCGGTACTCAGGGTATGACGCCAAGAGTCGGGTTGTTGTTTTTTCAAGGCAAATTCGGGATCTAAGTAAGCAAGAGGGTGTGAAAAAGGAACTTTTCGGATGACCCGCCATATCTTCTCTTGTGGTAAGATTTTCGAGTCAGAAGAAATATAAGTTACCTCAGGGGCGTTGGTGTGGCTTGTTTCTGTCTCCTCCTGTGCACAATCATTGTCAATAAGTTCGTCAAAAAGACGGCCAAGGGAGACAAGTTCTACCTCTGAGTCATCAAGTTCAAGCAGGTTTTGAGCCGACATTTTTGGTTTGCGGCCCCGGATGTTACCCGCCTGAGACTTCTTCTTCATAGGGGCCATATACTTTTTCTTCCAAAAGCTGGAGTTGTCCTGTAGGGTAAGCTGCCAAGAAAAGTTAAGGTTGCTATATACTTAAAGTCAAGACGGAGAGAAGGAAAAATTGAAAACCATCCTTACATCTAGGACTGGATTTGCGGTGCAAAAGGGTTTTAACCTGACTGGGCGACAAGCCTCTTGGGATTCGCGAGTAAGTCCTTTGACAGCAGAGGTGATATCTTCTTCTATCAGAGGTGTGTGGTTGAATAAGAGAGGATCGTTTTCATTACTTGTGTATTCACACATAAGATGGTCATGTCGGCTCGGTGGTAAGACCTTCCATGAGATCCAACAGCAGGTTAAATCAATTCCCGTCAACCTGTTCGCCAAAAGGGCCTTTATTTTGGCGAAAGCCAGAGCATACTTCGCTCGAGCCGTAGCTGACATCCGATCTAGAAGTTCAATGGAAGTACAAAGCCAGGTAGGACGGTAACCCGGTAGTGGATTTTCTCCCTCTGGAAAGGTGTCTCTGCAGTAGAACCAAGTTATGTTCCAGTCTTTGGGATGGCTTGGCATTTTGATAGCCCGGTAAACCAGATCTCTTCGTCTTTGGATGGAGACTCTGTCGATCTCCAAGCTTGGACTGGCCGCCACTTCCGTTTGGTAGTTGACATAGAAGAAATCACGGAAGAGGTCGACATATGGCTCTTCTTGCAAGTAAACCTCACGTAAAACTTGAAAGTTGCATAAGTTGGAGACAGAGTTTGGGGCAATGTCTTGAGGATGCGGATTAAAGAAATGGAGGACATCTCGGAAGAATTTTCATCTAGGTGGGCTGAAACCATGCGTGAGATGGTCAGCGAAGATAACAATTTCCCCTTCTTGTGGGATGGGTTTCTTCTCTAGCCCCGGAACCCGCCAATGAATAATGTTATGAGCAGGCAACGTGCCTGTCTCTATGAAATCCAATAGGAACTATTCGGTGACTCCAGAGTCGACCCAATAACAAGATGAAGACGCTCGAGACATGATGGTAGGTCAAAGCTGTGAAAGGGGCAGGGCGCGGCGGGTCAAAAAGTGACCAGACAACCAAGACGACTGATGAAATTCAGTATTGTGACGTTAAGCCACCGGTACAGTTTATCAGAAGAGCCAGTGATTTGGTGGCGGGTTAAGTACGCAATTCCATACTACAGATACTACTAAGGACATACAAACAGGTTTTATATATTATACCAAGACTACAAGATCTACAAGCAAGGAAAAATTAAACTAAATTCAAACCCTAAAAAGGGGCTGAGGAAGAGCAAGCAGTTAGAGCAAAAAAAGGAACGGAGTGCAGATCTAGGTTGAACTGTTACTGGCTTTGCACGGGTGGCCGCGATGGATTAGCATGTCAGGACCCCGATCCTAAGCAATAAGAATCCAGCCTGTAACACATCACATCACATTGCGGTCTCACGCACGGTTATCTCCACGGCTACCACCTTACCTGGGCCAGGACCGTTTGCGTCTTTGACTCACGTATGTGAATGTGTCGCTAGCATTCAAATGTCAAAGAACCCGGGCCGACATGACTAGTCATAGAACCCAAGTGGCAAATCCATACAGGGACAGGCATACGTAACCCAACAATGCAGGTGTCGATCTCTAGCATGTGTAGACGAGTCATAGCAAGCTACAAGGACACCATTACGCCATGGGACATAAATGTTATCACTACACATAGACGAGTCGTAGCAGGCTACAGGGACTCCATTACACTGCGAGACATTTCCCCGAAGGGACAGACATAGCAGCAAAGAAGGATACATGCCGGTCAATCAATGTGTCCGGAGCAGTAGCAAGCTACAAAGGCTCGATGGAAGCACAAAGAGGCGTTTCCCCGTAAAGAGTACTACAAAAGGCACACAACTAGGTATCGGATCCCATACAAACCGTTGCACGTCACACATAGGCATGACATGCCCGATATGCATAGAGACAACTATGGCATCACAATATAACCATACAACATTACAACATTTATTTAGAAGGCTCGGAAGAGCCAACACAATAAGATGTTACAAGCAAAGGTCACAAGACCCAACATTCAGAGCATTCAAATAAACAAGCGGAAGTTAAACATGTCTGTGTACAGACATCTACAAAAGTGGTTAAAGGAGCCTGAAAAACTACAACGGCCCTACCAAAGGAACTAGACCTCTGTCAGGGATTCCCAAGCTAATCCGATCAACATCGAACTTCACGTCATAAGTGCCACTAATGAGACTGACGTCTCCTCTGCAAAAACATATTTAAGCAAACGTGAGTACAAGGGTCCTCAGCAAGACTTACATCAGAACTAACAACATATGCATCAGTATCAATGAAGGGGGTTGTGGAGTTTATTGCGGCAAGCCAGCTTTGACTCTTGGCTAACCTATACTACGACTACAAGTAGTATCTTTGAGGTGGGATAGCGCACACGAGTCCATGTATTTTCCAATCAATACACCACTATGGATCCACTTTCGTCTCCCTACGAGAAGGCCATCCATAGCACTCACACTTATCTTGCGTATTTTTCGAGTCTCCACTTTACTTGTCTATGAACCACATAAGTTCTCCAAGTAGTCCATATCCGAGGACGCGGCTATTCGAACAGATTATTTCACCCTGCAGGGGTATACTTCCTCACACATGCACTCGCCACTTATCACCATATGCACGTCATGCATCTCGGCAACCTTCAAGCAGAAGCATTGGCGTGGGCATCAGCCACGACCGTCAACCACACAAGACCCTAGTCCAGGTTTATCGCCTATTTGAGACTGAACCCGCACGGAAGTCCGGCCGAAGTTTCCGCTACGACCTCAAACGATGTGCGCAGGGTTCCCAATCCCACCTCGACGGATCGTACTATGCTTGGTACACCGTGCCATGGTGCATCTACCGCGCCATAGCCTACCCCTCCGGTCGGTGCTATGCACGGCCGCCAGCACATCATACAAACACCAGAAACTAGTTGCAACTCTTGGACATAGATCAAGGCGATTAATAAGCCGAGAGGGCCAATTAAGGATCCCAATGTGTGGTAGTATCTTGTCTTGGATAACATACATAGAACTCAGTTCCTAAAGATGGACCCAATGAGATAACCTGCCATGTACTCCTACATGGCCTCTCATCGCTACCTCCACCAAAACGTGTTCACACACTTAGCTCTCACATAGTAGGACATGTTCACCACCATTCCAATTCATCGCCCAGATGGATCAAACCCGATACAACTCTAAGCATAGCAGGCATAGTAATCAAGCATGGATGAGTAAGCACAACAGGGCTCAAGCAGTTGCTACTCATGCTAAGTGGTTTTAACTATTTACTGTGGCAAATATAGGTCATGCAAAGGAATGGCTTCAACTATCGGGAATATGTAACAGTTTAATCATTGTTGTCCTAATGCAATAAAAGAGAGCAGGAGCGAGAGAGTGGGTTCATATCAGTATGCTCAAGGGGGTTTGCTTGCCTGGCAGTCCTGAAGATATTACTTCTCTTCATTAGTGTCAACGTTCACATCATTAGTACCATTGTCTACCGAGAGGGAACACCACCGGTAAAACAAGAAAGGAACATATTCAATGCAATGCAACAAACATGATGCATGACATGACAAATTAAGGTACTAAATTGACCTAGAGGAATAATTAGCCAGGTTAGTTGAAGTGGAATTTAAACAAGTTTAAATTCCAACTCCAAATGATAAATCATATATTGCCCTGATCACAAAATGTCCTACTTGGTGATGTTAACTTCTTCAAACATGCACGATTATGGCATAAACAGATTCATTGGATTTTTCTGATCATTTTTCATATATAAATTATTTTCATCTGACTTACAGATTATTTTCTATGATTTTTAGAAGTTTTAAACATTTTCTAAAATAAATAAATTATTTAAGATTTGTTCAAATTTCAGAGATGGATTAATGCGTCAGCATGACGTCACCGTGACGTCATCATCAACGGAATCGGTCCCGGTCAAACCTGACCGGTGGGACCCGCATGTCAGTGACTTGCCATTAACTATGGGTTAACTAAACTAACAGGGGGGATTAATGGGTGATTAGCTCTTAAGCTAATCACGTCACGTCAGACCGGACGGGGTTAGCCACCGGCGACCAAATCCCGCGGCGGTGGCTCGCTGGCGTTTCTTGGGGCGGCGCTACAGGGGGCGGCTAGCGCTGCTGAGGGCACCAGAGGGGAACCCATCCCCGCGCACATCCAGGGGAGCACGTGGGAGGCTTCGGTGTGGCCGGGGATGACGGCCATCGCAACCTTTGCTATGGCCGGAGTTCGGCCATGGTGGTGATAGGGCCTAGGGGGCGCGAGAAGAGCTGGGGAAGAGGAGGAATGGACGCAGTGGCTCATGGGGGGCTCAATGGCATCGAGGGCGGGCTCGAGGAGGCTCCTGCGGCGACGAATCGGCGACGGCATCCGCCGGTCGGAGGTGGAGAAGACGGCGGCGATGTCATTGCTCCAGAGCGTTCCAACTTGCAGGGCTCTTCTAGGAGGTCCAGGGGGTCTAGTCAGGGCTTGTGGATAGCAAGAGGGGGCGAGAGGGGTGCGGTGGCTACGGATGCGGCGATGCCGAGATCGTGGACGCCTCGGCCATGGCAGAGAGAAAGCAAAGCAGGGCGGAGGGGGGAAATGGAGGGGTCCTCCAGATCCAGACGAAAGCGGGGAGGTCAATCCCCTCGTCGTGCTGGCCTCGGAAGGGTCACGCAGGCTGCTGGCATGGCGCGAGGCCGCGGGTGCCGTCCCCTACTTCTCGTCTGCCTTGTGGCAAGAGGTAGAAGACAGGGATGCCCCTGGTGGGCTGAGCTTGCCAGGTGGGCCCCAAGTACTCTCATTTGTTTCATTTTTGTTTTGGCCACAATTACCTAGTACAAAAATACCAACACATTTTATGAAGTGTAGTTTGAATATTTCAAACCTCCTAAAAATGTTTCAGCATTTTTGGTTGACTAAAATAATTGAAATGCTTTATTTGACAATTTTAGTAGCATTAGGACTCATCTTTAAAATACTAACACTATTGTGAAAATTCAAAAGTCACCTGAAATGTTGTTGCCAACATTTTCTAATAATAGTGAACATTTTTGAAGGCATATTATATTCATTGAAAAATTCACAACTATTTGAATTGTTTGGTTAGGTGAGGTGCTAGGGTTTCGGTTAATCCCCATTTCAGATTCATTTGAAGTTAAACATGATGCAATGAATGATCAATGATGCAACTAATACAAGCAATTTCTAGGGCTGTGACAACTCACCCCCACTAAACAAGAATCTCGTCCTGAGATTCAAGCGTAGGGTAAGAGAACAGAGGGGGACACTAACTACCACAAACTTCTTGGTCCACGTGCCCGTCTTGCAGTTGTTGATTCATTGCATTATGCTGATCTTGACATCTTTGCCTTTGGGATATTCATCCAACAGAAAGACAACAGGGATAGAAAGCTCTACAAGAATCAATCTTTACAAAGATCGAGCGACTCATGACCAACTCATGGAATGAGACGTAATAACATCTCTCGAGCTGGGACAAAAACACATGTCGAGAACAATGAATGAGGCAATAATTCCACGCTAAAGCAGATGGTGAAGGGGTTTGAAAGTAGCGAGGAGTCAATTGCCCTTCATACCATAGCAGGCACCTTAGAGAAGGTGACTCGTAGGATTATCCCTTAAGTGGCAAAAATAATCACTTTTGATCCAAAGATCACTAAAACTCTTTATGACAACCTAAGGCAATTCACAAACGACTATTGTAAGGAATTCAATGAATGGCATACTCAGATTGAAGGGAAAACTAGAGTTATAAAACAACTCGCAACGGAAGTCACATTCCAATTAAAATCGAGAGTATAACCCAGTGTTTCAGCGTGCTCTCAAGAACTTGAGCATTTCCATATTCATCAGGGGTTTTACCAACATCCGTGCCAAGGATCCTGGCAACACCTCATACTACCATGATGAGTAATGATGGAGGATGCAGATGCAAAGGAAGACAACACTTTCTCAGATTTCATCTTAGCTATGCCAAGGGAGCGAAATCTAGATGATCGACCGAGAGACATTTAGCACTCCGCTTCTAATGTTCTCCTTGATGGAATAGCATAACCCAATTATAGGTAACGTTCGGTATCTAGAACATCAAGTAAAAAGGTCGGACTTCGGGATCTCAAAGGGTCCATGAGAAACAACTTCTAGGGCAAGTCATACAAGGTCCTCATGGGGAGGTGGCCAAGTTGCTGAAACAAGATATTATAATAGTAGGTCTTCCGGAGAGGTATGTTAGCTACAACATCCCTTTGTAGGGTTACAGAGAGACTAATATTGTAATTCTTGGGGAAACGTCCCAACCATTATATCTGCCTGAGATTCAGATCTGGTTGGTGCCAAAATATTCTAGACTCAGCATGTCTGAAGTGGAAAGTGTCGTGGTTTTATCACGGCAGATGTCTGGGTGAACGGACTTGGATTCGAGGCCATTGACAACGTGATGGACTCAAAGGGGTTGGTTGGGATGAAGGACATGAGTTTACCCAGGTTCGGCCCCTCAAGATGAGGTAACAACCTACGTCCTGCTTGTGCTTGTATTGCTTGATGTATCGATTACAAGGTAGCTATTGCTTGACCTAGTTCTCGATAGCCTGATCTCTAAGTCGCCCCGGGTCTTGCCTTTATATAGGAGGTCAAGACCACGAGTCATACAAGTTGTAACCGACTCTCATTACACATCCGAGTCTACCTCTACCGTCTCTTGCCTTCCGTGACCAAGTTGTCTCCGGGCGGCTTACACGCTCGGGTCTGCTCCGTTCGGGCCATGTTTCGGCCCATCTTGTCAAGCTGCCAAGCGTCTTGGGCCTTAAGTCTTCACGGCTCACTCTTGAGCTGGCGTACGAGCCGCCTGGTGTGACCCAGAGCCCTCAGGGCGGGTCTCACCATGGGGTTATATCCCCAACATTAGGCCCTAGGTTGATTTGAGCTTGCTGACTTCAGCCTTCTTCTTACTCCTCGGCAAGTCGCTCAGAAAATAATGACCCGCCATGACGTCACGTCAAATCTATCAAAAAAGATCCCCTGACACACGCAACGAATCTTCCCTTATTAAATGGATAGTACAAGAATCGAGGAGTCCGCCTTGGTCAAATGACATCCAACGCCTAGATTTTCGCGCCTGTTTCTACCCTTTTTCTATTAAATAGGACCACAAGGGGCAGCATTTGCCTTCTCCTGCTCGCTCTTCATCTCTTTCCTTCCGACGCCTCCGCTCCAGTGCATTCTGCTCCGGCGCCGTCTCCTCATCATCATCTACAAGGCCGCTGCATCAACCTGACTCATTCCAGAGCTCCCTCCATGTTCATCGCGCCGTCGCCGGTGAGTCCTTCTTCCCCTAGATCCATAACCGTTCCGGTAGGGCTTCATGGAGCTCCGCCGCCGCTACTCAAAACTCGGGCTTCCATCAATACCGGCCATATTTAGCCCCTGAACCTTTGACGATATCTCGTCCCCACTATGCCGCTATGTAGGAGACCGATAGTAATGCTACTCAGATTCACCACGGCTCCGCCTGCCGTTTTAGACTTTCTTCGTTTTCGCTAATTCATCTCTAGGTCTGAAAATAGAAACATTTCCTTTGTTTTTGTAGATCCGCAACCTTAGCGATACTTAGCAAAACCTGTTTTCAGCACTTAGCCAAATTTCACTCCGTCTTCTCGTAACCTTGACCCGTCGTGTAGTTCCGGCTCTCACCAGCCGGATCTTGGCGTCTCATCCTTAAGGTCTTAAGCTTTTAAGCCACCCGTAGATATCTGCCATTTCTTGACTCACCGTATATGGTTACTTTGCATAGTTTTAAACCATCTCCATGTCTCGCGCATCAAACTCCTATAATTGGGTCGGCTCTTGCATCACTGAAGAGTTCCTGATGGACATTGTACACACGGGCACCCTCCCTGCCAAAGAGGTCATCCATTGGCGGGTTCCGGGTAATGAACTGAAGCCCGTTCCTCAGGAGGGCGAGGTAGTTCTTTTTTTGGATCACATTGAACGTGGGTTCGTTCCCCCCGGCTCAAAATTCTTTCGGGACGTCCTTCATTTTTACAAGCTGCATCCTCAAGACCATGCCCCCAATTCCGTCTCAAACATATGCAACTTCCAAGTGCTCGCGCGAGGTCTATCTGCAAACTAAGCCGTCTATGGGTCTCTTCCGGGAATTCTTTTATGCGAATCGGCAAACTGAAGTGAAGGTCGGCCCAAGCTTATAACTCGGTGGGATTTCCATTCAGAGGCATCGAGATATAACCTTTCCAGCTGTGCAGATGCCGAGTCATCCAAAAGATTAGAATAAGACTTGGTTTTATTGTAAAGATACCTCCCCGGAGGGTGAGCATCCACTGCCGGGTTACCGCCCCTCCCGGCTCAAGACAACCTCCGAGCTTCCCGGCCGGCTGTCAACTTTTGAACGTGCAAGGCACGAGCCGGCTCACGCCAAGATTAGAGCCCTCATGGCCAATGGGTTGACGCGATTGGACTTGATCCACTGCTGGATCTCTTGGAGGATTATGCCTTTGAGCGAGAGAAGCTACCTCATGTGCGAATACCCGGGCCGGTATGATGATTCCCTATGCTTCAGTTGGACGACATTAACCGAAGATGATATTACCACTGTCATCCGGAGTCTTGTCCATGAGACGTTAGCACCTTGCAGCGCCTTTCTGTGTCATTAATCCGGCCCCAAACATAAGGCGACTCTTCATAGTCTCTTCTCTTTGTTTTAGTTATGTCTTGGCAATTCATTGCTATTACCCGGCTTACCTTTTCAGGATGACACCGACTTCTGCAAGAAGAAGTATTTTCCTCCTCTGAAGAAAAACAAGAAGGCCCCAGCCAAGAGGACGAAGAAGACCACCCCTCAAGAGGAATGGTTTGAACCGCCAGAATCGTCCCACTCAGAGGTATAATTTGACTACTTTTTGTTACCTCGTTATTCACCTTACTGATAACAACTTATTCACAGGACGAGGTAGAGACGAGCCGCGCCAACGCCCCTGAGGTAACTTATGTTTCATCCGACTCAGAATGTTTCGTACCACAGAAGATACGGTGGGTCGTTCGAAAAGTTCCCCTTTCTCATCCTCTTGCTTATTTGCATCCCCAATTTCTTTTAAAAAGCAATAGCAATCTAACCAATGCCAGACTCGGAGCGTCGGCTCTACTGATCTCATGTTCGGGTTACCTAACTCCCCGGCTCAGAAGAAGCGCCCCGCAGAAGTATGTATTTCTTCTTTGTTTGATTTTACTAGCTTTTCCTTTGTAATTTCAACACTGCCTTATATTATCTGAACTGTCTCTCAGGGATCACCTTCATCCGGCGACTCTACGGCCACTGCTCTACCGCCTCTAAAGATTAATTCGTTGTACGTGTTTTTCCAGCCTTACGTCCGGCTCTTTGGCGGTTGTAACCCTTGGACTCTGACTTTCATGCTTTTCTAGGGCTCAAGCCAAGCGAAGGAAAACCAACAAGCCCTCCCCTGGCCCTACTGCTCAAGCACCGGAGCTTGCCAAGCCGGACGCGCCTATACCGGTTGCGGACCCTCCAGCAACTTCTGTAGAGTCGACTGCTAACGACATTATTCCAGAGAGCCCACAAAGGGACCTTTCCAAGCCGCCGAGCCCTGCCAAGGCTGCTGATGATACCGCTGCCCCGGACGTCATGATTACCAGCGCCGGCTTGCACTCTCCTTCACCACACGTGCTGACCAAGCATAGTGAAACGGCTGAAGCTTCTAGGAAGTTGGAGTTTGAGCTCTCCGCCTTAGAGAAAGTGACAGCTGACGAACTTCATGTTGGCTACATGAACGGCTGTCTACAAGCCGGGATCTGGAGCTCAAACTGGTTAACTTAATGAAGAGAAAATATGAGGTATTCCTTTTTCCTCCTTATACCCTTACGTAGCCCCCAAGGGTCGGGTTAGTATTGACTGATAACAATCCGGCTCTTCCATCTTAATAGAAGTAGAAACATCCAACATGTAGGCCTCAACTTACTTAGATGTGATCTCAAACCATTGTCGTTAGCCCCCAAGGGCCGGCTAATTAATTGATAATTTTGAACCGGAGCTTCCTAGAAGATAGGTAACAGATCCATTCGTAGCCCCCAAAGGGCCAGCTCAATCTTTTACAAAGTTGAGTCAGGACTTTATTGAGAATGAGTAACAGAGCCAAATCTAGCCCCCAAGAGCTGGCTCAATCTTTATACGAGTTGAGTCAGGACTTTCATGCTGAACCTCCTAAAAAACCCAGCATGTAGCCCCCAAGTTCCGGGTCAATCTTGTCGAAGTTGAGTCGGAACTGTCTTGAAGATAGACATTAGCCCCCAAGTGTCATGCATATTGCCTGCAATCTGTTTGAGACTTGCTATATCTTTGAAATTTTCTCCCCCTTTCGGTTTATTCCATGTTTTGATATGTTGCAGGAAGCTTTAATCGAAGTCGGGTCAGAAGTGGCCGGCTTAAAAAGCAATCTAGCCACTCAGCAAGCCACCCGGAGTGAAGCTGACGAGAAATGTCGACTCCTTTCTGAAGAGTTGAACAAAATCAAGGCCGACTTCACCACCTTCAAGGAATCTGCTAAAGCTGAAGAAGTCGCCATGACTAAACGGGCGGATGATGTTAATCAACGGCTCATGATTGTATCTGATGAACTGCAATCCTTGAAACGCCACATCACGAAGATGACAGCCGCCCTTTTTGGTAAGTTTTTTGACGACTTTAACTCAATTGGTGTATTGTACTTGTGCTGGTGACTTACAACGAGATCTCCATATTATGCAAGTCCTTGGAGCCGCCAACTTGCCTCTGACAGCTTGCTGCCCCTGAAGGCCATATATACCTTGACAGAGCAACTCTACTGCGGCGCTACGTGTACCATCAAAGCCGTATAGTACAAGGATGCCATCCTTTCAACTCTCAAAGGGATCTTAGAGCTTCTGTCCATGATGCCGAATCAAATCGTAGAGTTGAAAAAATCACTCGCCCGTCAGGGGGCGATCGCAGCTATAAGCCGGGCTCTGGCTTTTGCCCCCGAGTTAACTCCGGCTAAAATGATGGACGGGTTTGTTGGGGAACGTTGCATGGGAAAACAGTTCCTACGCACACACTGATCTATCCATGGTGATGAGCATCTACGAGAGGGAGAGTGGATCTACATACCCTTGTAGATCGCTAAGCGGGAAGCATTAAGAAACGCAGTTGGTGTAGTCGAACGTCTTCGCGATCCAAATCGCCGTGCATCCCGTGATCCAATCACGATCCGTCCCGCGATCCAATCACGATCTGTCCCGCGATCCGATCACGATCCGTCACACGAACTTGATCACGATCCGTCCCACGAAGTTGATCACGATCCATCCCACGAACTTGATCATGATCCATCCCACGAACTTGATCACGATCCTTCCGATCTAGCACCGAACGGACGGCACCTCTACGTTCAGCACACGTATAGCTTGATGACGATCTCCACCGTCTTGATCCAGCAAGAAGGAGTGGAGAGGAAGAAGAGTTCTCCGGCAGCCTGACGGTGCTCTAGCGATGGTGGTGGAGCAATTCCGGCAGGGCTTCGCCTAAGCACTGCAGAAAACCGATCTAGAGGAGAAACTATGCATTGGAGGAACGGGTAGCACGTGGCTGAAAATCTAGTCCAAAAAACCCTAAAACCTCAAGTATATATAAGAGGAGAGGAGGAGAGGACTTGGCACAAGGGCCAAGGCCTCCTTGCTTCGGCCGAAGGAGAGAGGGAGAGGTGGAGTCCACCTCCAATCCTAGTAGGACTAGGATTCACCCTATTTTGCCTTTTTCACTTTTTCTCTTAGGCCTTTTTTCCTCCAGCCGCATGGGCCTCTTGTGGATGTTCCACCAGCCCACTAAGGGCTGGTTTACACCCTACTATAGCCCATGTAGCCTCTTGGTCGAAATACCCCTCCCGGTGGCCTCCCGTTACACTACCGGCACTCCCGGTACACTACCGATGAGCCCGAAATTTTTCCGGCGACCAAAACAGGACTTCATATATATGAATCTTTACCTCCGGACCATTCCAGAGCTCCTCGTGACGTCCGGGATCTCATCCAGCACTCTGAACAAACTTTGTTCACCACCATACATAACTATATACTATCAAAATGTCACCAAACCTTAAGTGTGCAGAGCCTGCGGGTTCGAGAACTATGTAGACATGACCGAGACACCTCTATGGTCAATAACCAATGGCGGGACCTGGATGTCCACATTGGTTCCTACATATTCTACGAAGATCTTTATCGGTCGAACCTCTATGTCAAGGATTCAGTTAATCCCGTATGATGTTCCCTTTCTTCTTCGGTATGTTACTTGCCCGAGATTCGATCGTCGGTATCTCCATACCTAGTTCAATCTCGTTACTGGCAAGTCTCTTTACTCACTCCGTAATACAAGATCCTGTAACTAACACTTAATCACATTGCTTGCAAGGCTTTATTGTGATGTTGTATTACCGAGTGGGCCCTGAGATACCTCTCCGTCACACGGAGTAACAAATCCCAGTCTTGATCCATGCCAACTCAACAAACACCCTCGGAGACACATGTAGAGAACCTTTATAGTCACCCAGTTACGTTGCGACGTTTGATACACACAAGGTACTCCTCTGATATCTGTGAGTTGCATGATCTCATGGTCATAGGAACATATACTTGACATGCAGAAAACAGTAGCAATAAACTGACACGATCATAAGCTACGTTTGTAGTTTGGATCTTGTCCATCACATCATTCTCCTAATGATGTGATCCCATTATCAAATGACATCTCATGTCCATGGCTTGGAAACCTTAACCATCTTTCGATCAAAGAGCTAGTTCACTAGAGGCATACTAGGGACATTGTGTTTGTCTATGTTTCCACACATGTATCCATGTTTCCAATTAATACAATTATAGCATGGATAATAAACGATTATCATGAACAAGGAAATACAATAATAAACACTTTATTTATTGCCTCTAGGGCATATTTCCAACAGGGTTTCCCTCCAAGAAGGATGATGGATCCAAATTTTCAGAGGCTGACTATGCCCGGTGCATGAAGAATTCCAAAGTCTTGGCCTCCGTCTTAGCATAAGAAGTTCATCTGGCGACTTACCAGGCGACTTATAGCACGGATCAGAAAAGGATCCATGGCCCTCTCTTTGAAAGCAAAGATCTGACACACACCCGCAGTAAGAATCATTTCGCCTCTAAACTTGACCTGTACCCCTTCTTTGAAGAAGGAACCTTTGCGGCTTTAACCAACTGGAACTGGGACTTGGAAAATCTCCAGATCGAGGCAGACGAAGACACAGAGGAGGGTGACCCGCCAGTGAGCTGATCGCGTTGTAGATACCTATTGATAGCCGGATCTTTATGACCTGCCATGAGCGGTGTAAAACAACTTGATGATATTTTTGGGCTGCATAGAGAGCGTCTGTAATAGACTAGTAGCAACCTTTGCCTTTCTTGAATTGTGCCATCACACACATATGAAAGTCCAGCTTATATATATGCCATCTGCCTTGTTCTTCTCATTGCATGCCTTACCGGCTCTTTGCAGCTTAATTCCTCGTATGAAATGGATGTATCTCTACATTGTTAGGAGGGCGGCTTAAAAGCATAACCCAGAGATGATGTGTCTTCCTGGTGTATTGACAGAGTCAATTGCTTGGCTTAAGAGCCGGTCGATAGTGTATGATAAGCTACACCCATAGGGCAGAAGCCCCCTGCACGGCTATGTTAACTTGTCAACATTTTTGGCATGAAAGCTGGTTGTTAGGGATAGATAAGCTACACCCGGAGGTGGGAAGCCCCCTTCGACAACCAAAGTTGACTTGTCAACTTTTTTGGCATAAGAGCTGGTTGTTAGGGTTAGATAAGCTATACCCGAAGGTAGGAAGCCCCCTTCGATAGCCAATGTTGACTTGTCAACATTTTTGGCATGAAAGCCGGTTGTTAGGGATAGATAAGCTACACTCGGAGGTGGGAAGCCCCCTTCGACAACCAAAGTTGACTTGTCAACTTTTTTGGCATAAGAGCCGGCTGTTAGGGTTAGATAAGCTATACCCGAAGGTAGGAAGCTCCCTTCGACAGCCAATGTTGACTTGTCAACATTTTTGGCATAAAAGCCGGTTGTTAGGGATAGATAAGCTACACCCGAAGGTGGGAAGCCCCCTTTGACAACCAAAGTTGACTTCTCAACTTTTTTGGCATAAGAGCTGGTTGTTAGGGTTAGATAAGCTATACCCGAAGGTAGGAAGCCCCCTTCGATAGCCAATGTTGACTTGTCAACATTTTTGGCATGAAAGCCGGTTGTTAGGGATAGATAAGCTACACTCGGAGGTGGGAAGCCCCCTTCGACAACCAAAGTTGACTTGTCAACTTTTTTGCATAAGAGACGACTGTTAGGGTTAGATAAGCTATACCCGGAGGTAGGAAGCCCCCTTCGATAGCCAATGTTGACTTGTCAACATTTTTGGCATAAAAGCCGGTTGTTAGGGATAGATAAGCTACACCCGGAGGTGGGAAGCCCCCTTCGACAACCAAAGTTTTGGTTTTTTCCTTGCATCGATGAAGATATGCGAAACGATAGAGGCCCCGGCTTGCAGGGATGCTACTTTATTCATATATAAATATGATATGTACAATGATAGTGTATAGTGGCGAGTCTCAACAACTCAAGTGTAAAAAGGCCACAGATGTGCTATGTTCCACGACCGGCGGGTCTCCTGACCCGAAGTATCTGAGTCGTCCCGGATGTCAATGAGATAATATGACCCATTGTTGAGATTTCTACTGACCACGAAAGGCCATTCCCATGGAGGAGATAACTCATGCATATTTGTGTGGTCTTGAATCAGCCGCACCACTAAGTCGCCCTCTTGAAACGTCTGGGTCTTGACCCTACGGCTATGATAGCGGCGCAGGTCTTGCTGATAGATCGCTGAACGGGCAGCCGCCAGCTCTCGTTCCTCCTCCAAAGCATCCAACGCGTCTTCACGCGCTATCTCATTGTCCGTCTCAACGTAAGCCGCCACTCGTGGCGAGTCATGCCGTATTTCACTTGGTAACACGGCCTCTGCATCGTAAACCGTGAAGAAAGGTGTATACCCTATGGATCTATTGGGGGTAGTTCTGATGCTCCATAAGACGGACGGAAACTCTTCCACCCAACAACCCGGCGTCCGCTGTAAATGAACCATAAGCCTGGGCTTGATACCTCTCAAGATTTCTTGATTAGCCCGCTCTGCCTGACCATTGGACTGTGGATGAGCAACCGTCGAAACATCAAGCTAGATGTGCTCCAGGTCGCAGAATTTTTTCATAGCCCCCTTGGACAAGTTTGTGCCATTGTCCGTGATGATGTTGTGAGGGTAACAAAAATGGTAGATCAGCTTTTTCATAAACAAAGCCGTCGTAGCCGTGTCACACTTGCTGACTGGCTCAGCCTCTACCCACTTGGTGAACTTGTCAACCGCCACCAAGAGGTGCGTTTTCTTATCCTTAGATCTCTTAAAAGGCCCGACCATATCAAGCCCCCAGACTACAAACGGCCAAGTAATTGGTATCATGCACAATTCTTGAGCCAGAAGATGAGCACGCCGGCCGAATTTCTGGCAGACGTCGCACTTGCAGACCAGATCCTCCGCATCTTTGTGAGCCGTCAACCAGAAGAAACCATGCCGGAAGGCCTTAGCCACTAGAGATTTTGAGCCGGCGTGATGTCCACAATCTCCAGCGTGAATTTCATTCAAGATTTCCTTACCCTCCTCTAGTGAGACAGATCGTTGAAACACCTCGGTAACGCTGCACTTGTGCAACTCACCATTAACTATTGTCATGGACTTAGACCGCCGGGTGATCTATCTAGCCAGATTTTCATCATCAGGTAACTCACCCCGAGTCAAATATGTCAGGTAAGGCACGGTCCAATCCATAATAGCATGTAGAGCCGCCACCAATTGCCCCTCTGGGTCAGGAACAGCCAAATCTTCCTCTGAAGGTAATTTGACAGTCGGGTGATTCAAGACGTCCAGAAAGATATTGGGAGGCATCGGCTTTCGCCGAGAGCCTAACCTTGACAAGGCATCAGCTGCCTCATTCCTGCGACGATCAATGTGATCTACCTGATAACCTTTGAAGTGACCAGCAGTGACATCCACCGCCTGACGATTGATAAGCCGCCATCCGTGGGTCCTTGGAATCCCAAGTGCCTAAAACTTGCTGAGCCACAAGATCCAAGTCGCCCAAACACCTTACCCGGCTTAAATTCATCTCCTTGGCCACCCTGAGACCATGAAGCAGGGCTTCATATTCAGTTGCATTAGTGGTGCAAGGGAACATCAGCCGGAGCACATAACAAAACTTATCGCCCTTGGGAGATGTCAAAACAACTCCTGCCCCTGATCCTTCTAGTTGCTTGGATCCATCAAAGTGTATAGTCCAATATGTGTTATTCGGCTTTTCCTCGGGAGCTTGATACTCTGTCCAATCATTTATTAAATCCACAAGGGCTTGGGACTTGACAGCCATACGAGGCACGTATTTTAGATTGAGAGGTCCCAGCTCCAGTGCCCACTTAGCAATCCTACCAGTGGCTTCTCTGTTTTGAATTATGTCCCCTAACAGAGCAGACCTGACCACTGTGATCTAGTGCCCTAAGAAGTAGTGTTTTAACTTGCGATTGGCCATGAATATCCCATATACTAACTTCTGCCAATGTGGATATCTCTGCTTAGACTATGTCAAGACCTCACTGATATAATAAACTGGCCTCTGAATCGTATATTCCTTCCCTGCTTCCTTGCGCTCGACCACAATTGCAGCGCTGACAGCCCAGTTGTTAGCCGCTATGTATAGGAGCAAAGGTTCTTTCTCAGCTGGAGCAGCTAATACCAGCGGCTCAGTGAGCTGCTTCTTCAGCGCTTCAAATGCTTCACCCACCGCTGTACTCCAAAAAAAATTATCTGTCCTTTTCATCATCTGATATAAAGGGATAGCTTTCTCACCAGGGCGGCTTATGAACCGGCTCAACACGGCGATCCGCCCTACCAGGCATTGGACATCATTAATACAAGCCGGCTCTACCAGGGAGGTGATAGCTTTTATCTTATCCGGGTGAGCTTCAATGCCACGCTCAGAAACCAGAAATCCGAAGAGCTTGCCAGACGGAACACCAAAGACACACTTTGCCGGGTTAAGCATCATCTTATAGATCCAGAGATTGTTAAAGGTTTCCCTTAGGTCGTCCAAAAGGGTCTCCTTCTTCTTGATTTGATCACAATATCATCCACGTACGCGTGAACATTGCGCCCGATCTGACTGTGAAGGTAATTCTGCACACAACACTGATAAGTCACCTGGGCACTCTTGAGCCCAAAAGGCATAGACACATAACAGAAGGCTCCAAAAGGTGTAATGAAAGCCCTCTTCTCTTGGTCCTTAACTGCCATCTTGATCTGATGATATCCTGAATAAGCATCCAGAAAGCATAGGCTTTCACAACCCGCCGTAGCATCAATGATCTGATCAATATGAGGGAGAGCAAAAGGATCAGCCGGACAAGCATTGTTAAGATCCGTATAGTTCACGCACATACGCCATGTGTCGTTCTTCTTGAGCACCAGTAGTGGGTTAGCAAGCCACTCCGAGTGAAAGACCTCGACAATGAAACCCGTCGCTAAGAGCCGGGCAACTTCTTCTCCAATGGCCTTGCGTCTCTCCTCATTGAACCGCCATAGAAACTGCTTGACAGGTTTAAACTTAGGATCCACATTAAGGTTGTGCTCAGTGAATTCTCTCAGTACACCCGGCATGTCAGAAGGTTTCCATCCAAAGATGTCCCGATTCTCATGGATGAATTCGATGAGAGCGCTTTCCTATTTGGGATCCACGTTCGCCCCGATGATGAACTGTTTGGATGAGTCGCCCGGAGTGAAATATATTGCCTTGGTATCATCCCCCGAAAATTTGAGGGGCGGCTCAACCTCCGTCGTGGGTTTTTTCAGCGGGGTCATATCCTCCGGGTCAATGTTCTCCTTATAGAATTTGAGTTCCACCTCAGCACAACTAGATTCCGCATAAGCCACATCTCCTTCCTCGCACTCAATAGCTATTTTCCGATCGCCATGAACAGTGATCATGTCGTTCAATCCGGGCATCTTGAGCTACAAATAAACATAATAGGGCCTAGCCATAAACTTAGCATAAGTCGGGCGCCCAAACAACGCATGGTAAGGGCTCTTGATCTTGACCACTTCAAACCACAAGGACTCCACCTTGTAGTTATATTCGTCACCAAAAGCAACTTCCAAAGAAATCCTGCCCACCGGATAAGCCGACTTGCCTGGCACCACACCATGAAAAATGGTGGATGAGGGCTTAAGATCTTTGTCAAGCAGCTTCATCCGCCGGAAGGTATCATAATAGAGGATGTTGATACTGCTGCCTCCATCCATAAGTACCTTATTCACCATATATCCTCCCACTTGGGGGGCAACTACCAAGGCCAGCCGCCCGGGTCATGAACACGCGGTGGGTGATCCTCCCGACTCCATGTTATGTCATATTCAGACCACTTCAAGTACTACGGTAGAGCCGGCGCAAGTGCATTAACCGCCCGCTTGCGTAACTTCTGATCCCGCTTGTTAAGGTTGGTTGTGAAAACATGATACTGGCCTGAACTGAGCTGCTTTGGATTTCTCTGATATCCAGACTGGTTATGTTGTTGTTGATTGTTATTACCTGGGTGCTGAGGATGTCCTCCTTGATTGCCCTAACCGTGGTGACCGGACCCTGAGCCACCGGATCCAAATCCAGTTCCTGACCCGCTTGGTCCTGAGCCGCCGGGCGGGCCACCACCATGGTTGTTGTGCTATTGCATGTTGTAGTTCCTGAACTTCTGTATGATATGGCAATCACCCCATGTGTGCGCTGAAGGTTTATCGGGTCGGCTATGCTCCGGACAGGGCTTCTTAAGCGCATCCTCCAAATTGAGGGGATCCCTATTTTTGTTAAAAGGTTGCCTGAACTTCCCATTGCCCTTAGGATGATTCTGGCCGGTGCTTGCATTGGCTACCAGCTCTAACCCGCCTTCGGGGTTCTTCCGCTTACTCTGGTTACTATTGTTTGCCACACCCTTGCCGTGATTGTTCCTCTTACCTTGGTCGGCCTTCTCCTCATCAGAGCCTGGATCCTTCGTGTTATCAGAGTCGGCATATTTTGTGAGAGCCGTCATGAGCTCTCCCATGTCCTGACACGTACGCTTGAGCCAGCCAAGCTTCTGCTTTAGCGGGATGAAGTGACAGTTCTTTTCTAAGATCAACACCGCTTGAGCCGCCGTGATCTGCTCAGAGGAGTTGATTATGGTCGACACCCGACGTACCCAATTGTGAGCCGACTCATTCTCCTGCTGAACACAATGATCGAGATCCACAATGGTCATAGGCTGTTTGCAAGTCCCTTGAAAGTTTTTGATGAACTTTTCCCTCAACTCAGCCCATGAATTGATGGTATTGGGTGGCAAGCCCTTCAACCACGTGCGAGCCGGACCTTCCAGCATCATGATGAAGTACTTTGCACACACCGCCTCACTAACGTCCAGCATCTCCATGGCAAGCTCATAACTTTCAATCCAGGCCTCCGGAGTTGGATCAGCAGTGTAATTCGGGACCTTGCGAGTCCCTTTGAAATCCTTTGGCAACCGCTCACTCCGCAGAGCCGGCGATAAGCATGGTACTCCCACGGCCCTGGTGGTCACTGCCACTCCTATTGATACAAAGGGTGCGGGATCTTGGTGAGCCGTCATGGCCACCGTTGCCGCCTCTGGCTGATTTCTTTCCTGGTTCATGAGTGCTTGCGCATCTAGAGCCGCCTGATCGTCCCCCTGAGTCCCTCTATGATGATCGCTGCTGGAAACCGCCGGCAACTCATAGCGCCGGCTAAAGCTACGGCTGGGGAGAGGCGTTGAATGAACGCGGCTCCGGTTGTAAGCATACTTTTACTGCTAGGCCATCACCGTTTGAAGGTATCCAATGGCGTTCCGCACATCCTCCGCAAAAGGTGCTTTGTCTAGGATAGGAATTGTTTCAAGCCGGGTGGCTTCCGCCACCATGTTCTCCCCCGGGTTGGAATAATGACTTGTCGGCGTTGGAAAGACCACTTGTGAGGCCTGGATTCGTCGGGTCGGGGGTGGCATCGGTCGAGCCGTCGGTCGGCTTCCAGGTGCATCTACTGTCCGTCCCGTTCCTGGCGTGTTGAAGAGATTCCTAGCCTCATAACGTTCTGGTAAGCGGGATTGGTGTCTCACCCGGTGCACCACAGCCGCCGATTGCTGTTCCAGCCCCAGGTGGAAGGCATCTGTCTTAATACATTCTGCCTCTGCCTCCATCTAAATTTTTAGCTCAGCTATCCTCAGTTGCTCCTCCGTCATCCGGTCCTTGAGTCTTACAATCTCTAAGTTCCAAGCGGCTTGATTGTCTGGTGTGACCTTGGTGTCCATCAGGGCCGCGAGTTCATTCATCAGATCCAGAAGAACTTGAGCTGGCGGCGGTGGCTCAGCCCTTGAGGTTGCCGCTCCAGCGGCGGTGCTGCTCGTACCTGGGGCCGAACCCACCATGAACACGGCCGCATGAACCGGCGGCCCGAAAACATCCGGCTCAGAGTGCTCTGACTTAGGGTAAAGCTCGTCGTAAGCCCCGAGGCCACCATTGTGAAGCTTGTAGCTCGACTCCGTTTCCCCGCTCGAAGACTCGTTCTCTGAACAGACAAGAGTCTCCTAGGATGTTGAAGCTTCAAGATCCATACCTTGAGTAAACCCCACGAAGATGTGCTTCTGGCCCGGGTTAACACGGGCGGGCTACACATAACGGGCGGATTGCGCACGGCGAGCCGGCTCGACGATGTTGGTGCAGACGTTCGGCCTGGGCGTAGATCCATCGATCCTGCCAATGAAGACGTGGATCCCGCCGAAAGGAACCCGGAATCCATATTCCACAGAGCCAGCATCGAGCCCCCAGCTGGTGTCGTCGATGTAGAGCTGGCCATGGCGACTCTTGTTCATCCTTCCGACCACATATCCCTCGAGCCCTGGGAGAGAGCCCTTTGAGAACTCAACACCACCAAGCGCAAGCCCCATAGTGGGCGCCAACTGTCGTGGTTTTATCACGGCAGATGTCAAGGTGAACGGACTTGGATTCGAGGGCATTGCCAACATGATGGACTCAAAAGGGTTGGTTGGGACGAAGGGCATGAGTTTACCCAGTTTCGGCCCCTCAAGATGAGGTAACAGCCTACATCCTGCTTGTGCTTGTAATGCTTGATGTATTGATTACAAGGGAGCTATTGCTTGACCTAGTTCTCAATAGCCTGATCTCTAAGTCGCCCCGGGTCTTGCCTTTATATAGGAGGTCAAGAACACGGGTCATACAAGTTGTAACAGACTCTCATTACACGTCCGAGTCTACCTCTACCTTCTCTTGCCTTCCCTGACCAAGTTGTCTCCGGGCGGCTTACACGCTCGGGTCTGCTCCGTCCGGGCCATGTTTCGGCCATCCTATCAAGCCGCCAAGCGTCTTGGGCCTTAAGTCTTCAGGCTCACTCTTGAGCTGGCGTACGAGCCGCTTGGTGTGACCCGGAGCCCTCAGGGCGGGTCTCACCACGGGGTTATATCCCCAACAGAAAGGTTGCAACACAAATCGAAGAGATGATGTTGGAAGATTCTCAGGAAATTAACTACGGAATCCAACTCCAAAACATGAGCTGGATTGCAAGACACATGTGAGCGCGCTGTCCAAGACAATTGTGACCACATAGAAATCTTACAACAAAACACTATCGAGTTCTTGATGGAACCATCATTGGAGGTAGCGAAGTCCGGTGCAAGTCCGTCTGGTACCATCGGGGGTAGAACTTAACTTATTTTCCTTGAACAAGACAATCAGTGGCTTAGGTGCTAGGAAATGCATATGGATTGTAAGTTGCAAAGCTATCAAACCATAGCATACTTTGCACATGCATGATTGACTTGAGACGATTCCAGAGGAAACAAGATAACTTTCCTCGAATTCGCGGCGGCAACTTGCATCTATTGCACGTGAACTAAGAGGGAGTCACTTATTACACCTAACATATACTTCACGATCAGAGAGGGAGTCATGCATTGTCTAATCGATGTCGACTATTCTTGTGGTTTGTCAAGCCATTTTATTTCAGAATGACTAGGAGAAGCAAACTCCCGTAGCTTGTCCATTTCTAGGATTGGGTCATGCATTGATCATTCTTCCATTGATAGATAAAGGTCAGAACACAATTGAAGAAGGACAACTCAAGAGCACCTGGTTTTTCCTGAGTCATAGATGCCTGGATTGAATATGTCAAACGGAGTTCAACATGTTTCTTCCGGATAATCCATGCAGAAATGAAAGAATTGACAAGCTCACAACTATGAAATGGAGGACTCATCACGAGCACTCTTGTTGTGATATTAAGATCACAAGAAACTTCTGCCAATGGATCATGGTATTGGAAGAATGATATACCACGAACCTTGAAGACTATAACAAGGTTACTAATATCCTAAAGGGACAAGCAAATACTATCAACGGAAGTGAACAGAATGATCCTTGGGTTCATGAACCCAGAAATAGAGTACCTACTGACTAAGTAGCATTATAGCATGCTTTCGATAACGATGGCTAGAGTTATCACACTAGGAACAGAAGACACAACTAGACTGTTGGGTAGTTCACTTGTATAACATGGTTTCCTAATTACCTTCATCAAACACGCCGAGGTTATATAATACCTCAACTCAACAATTAGTGTGCTTTGTCTGGCCTGAAAGACATTGACTCAAGATGAAAGAGTTTTGCAATTGCATCAGATAATTTATAAACCTTGGATAACTCGGACAGCATAACGGTTGTACGGGCATGAAATATGAGGCAACCTGCATAACAAAACTGACAACAAGATATGAATTCTTATAGAGACATCGATCCAGAAAGACAACATCTTTCCTATAGGTCTCCAGCATAGTAACTCGTCATCCTGATAGATAGATAAGGAGCCTAGTTCTTAATCCCCGTAGAATAAAGAAGAGGGTGACTCAGAATTAGAATGACACAAGGAAAGGAGTAAAAGAGCCTACGTTCCCTTCCACAATCAATTCCCTTATATAACTAAAGCAGTTCTAGACTCAACATCGACCAGTTTGGCTTGGTAATCGTACATGCAGCCAAGCTCTAATACCAAAGCTGTTAGGACCCCGATCATAAGCCATAAGAATCTAGCCTGTAACACATCACATCACTTTGCAGTCTCACGCACGGTTATCTCCACGGCTGCCACCTTACCTGGGCCGGGACCGTTTGCGTCTTTTGACTCACATATGTGAACGTGTCGCTAGCATTCAAATGTCAAAGAACCCGGGCCGACATGACTAGTCATAGAACCCAAGTGGCACATCCATACAGGGGACAGGCATACGTAACCCAACAATGCAGGTGTATATCTCTAGCGTGTGTAGACGAGTCATAGCAAGATGCAAGGACTCCATTATGTTGTGGGACATAAATGTCATCACTTCAGTAGATGAGTCGTAGCAGGCTACAGGGACTCCATTACACTGCAAGACATTTCTAGGATTGGGTCATGCATTGTCAGGCCGCGGCGGATGCTGACAATGGCGGTCGTGGGGGTGACACTCTCGCCATTGGAAAGAGAAAAAGGAGCGTGGGGGATGGTGTGTGGTGGTGCTGGGTGCTCCACCGAGGCTCAAAGGAAAATGGAGAGGCTTGTTGGAAAAATGCCCTAGAGGCAATAATAAAGTAGTTATTATTATATTTCCTTGTCCATGATAATCGTTTATTATCCATGCTATAATTGTATTGACTGGAAACTCAAATACATGTGTGGATACATATACAACACTCTGTCCCTAGTATGCCTCTAGTAGACTAGCTTGTTGATCAAAGATGGTCAAGGTTTCCTAGCCATAGACATGAGATGTCATTTGATAACGGGATCACGCCATTAGGAGAATTATGTGATGGACAAGACCCAAACTGTGAACGTAGCATATGATTGTGTCAGTTTATTGCTATGGTTTTCTACATGTCAAGTATCCGTTCTTATGACCATGAGATCATGCAACTCACTGCCACCAGAGGAATACATTGTGTCTATCAAACGTCGCAACGTAACTGGGTGACTATAAAGATACTGTACAGATATCTCTGAGGGTGTTTGTTGATTGGGCATGGATCAAGACTGGGATTTGTTACTCCGTGTGACGGAGAGGTATCTTAGGGCCCACTCGGTAATACAACATCACTATGAGCCTTGCAAGCAATGTGACTAAAGAGTTAGCCACGGGATCTTGTATTACGGAACGAGTAAATAGACTAGCCAGTAATGAGATTGAACTAGGTATAAAGATACCGACAATTGAATCTCGGGCAAGTGACATACCGAAGAACGAAGGGAACTGCATAAGGGATTAACTGAATCCTTGACATGGAGGTTCAACCGATAAAGATCTTCGTAGAATATGAAGGAACCAATATGAGCATCTAGGTCCCGCTATTGGTTATTTACCATAGAGGTGTCTCGGTCATGTCTACATAGTTCTCGAACCCGCAGGGTCTACACACTTAACATTCGCTGACGTTTTGCTAGTATTGAGTTACGTATGTTGGTGACCGAAGGTTGTTCGGAGTCTTGGATGAGATCCCGGATGTCAGGACGAGCTATGGAATGGTCCGGAGGTAAAGATTGATATATAGGAAAGTGGTGTTTGTGTTGGAAATATGCCCTAGAGGAAATAATAAATTAGTTATTATTATATTTCCTTCTCCATGATAATCGTTTATTATCCATGCTATAATTTTATTGATTGGAAACTCAGATACATGTGTGGATACATAGAGAACAAAGTGTCCCTCGTAAGCCTCTAGTAAACTAGCTCATTGATCAAAGATGGTTAAGGTTTCCTAGCCATAGACATGTGTTGTCATTTGATAACGGGATCACATCATTAGGAGAATAATGTGATGGACAAGACCTAAACTATAAACGTAGCATATGATCGTGTCAGTTTATTGCTATTGTTTTCTCCATGTCAAGTATTTGTTCCTATGACCGTAATATCATGCAACTCACTCACACCGGAGGAGTACCTTGTGTGTATCAAACGTCGCAACGTAACTGGGTGACTATAAAGGTGCTCTATCGGTATCTCCGAGGGTGTCTGTTGAGTTGGCACGGATCAAGACTAGGATTTGTTACTCCATGTGACGGAAAGGTATCTCAGGGCCCACTCGGTAATGCAACATCACAATAAGCCTTGCAAGCAAAGTGACTAAAGAGTTAGCCACAAGATCTTGTATTACGGAACAAGTAAAGAGACTTGCCAGTAACAAGATTCAACTAGGTATTGAGATACCGACGATCGAATCTCGGGCAAGTAACATACCAATGAACAAAGGGAACTGCATATGGAATTAACTGAATCCTTGACATAGAGGTTCGACCGATAAAGATCTTCGTAGAATATGTAAGAACCAATATGGGCATCCAGGTCCTGCTATTTCTTATTGGCTGTAGAGGTGTCTCGGTCATGTCTGCATAGTTCTCGAACTCGCAGGGTCTACACACTTAACGTTTGGTGACGATTTAAGTATAGTTGTGTTATTATGTTGGTGACTGATAGTTGTTCGGAGTCCCGGATGAGATCCCAGACATGATGAGGAGCTCCGGAATAGTCCGGAGGTAAAGATTAATATATGCGATAATAGTGTTTGGTCTTCGTAAGGGTTCCAGAATTCATCGGAAGGGGTTTCGGATGTTTCCCGAAAATGTTCGGGTACAAGAACACTTTATTTGGGCCAAGGGGTAAAGCCCACAAGACTTTAGTAAGGTGCAAAAAGGATTTTTGCGGAGGCCAGGGGGCAGACGCCAGGGACCCTAGCATCTAGTCCTAGAGTACGAGGAGGACTCTTGCCTTGCATGCCAAACAGACTCTGAGGAGGCTCTTTCTCCAAGTTTTGACCCCAGGGCTCAACATATCAATAGAGGGGTAGGGCTAGTACCTAGAACACATCAAGATTTCCCCAAGACGTATGCCGGGAACCCCGCCCCTCTAGATTATCCTCCATCATAGTTTTTGTTGTGCTTGGCGAAGCCCTACGGATATTGTTCTTCACCATCACCGTCACCATGTCGTCGTGTTGCCGAAACTCATCTACTACTTCGCCCCTCTTACTAGATCAAGAAGGTGAGGACGTCATCAAGCTGGACGTGTATTGAACCCGTAGGTGTCATCCGTTCGGAGCTAGATCATTATTGGATTGTGGGATGGCTTGCGATTTGGATCATGAAGATGTTCGACTACATCAACCGCATTTCTTAAACGCTTCTGCTTAGCAATCTACAAGGGTATGTAGATCCATTCTCCCTCTCGTAGATGCTCATCACCCTGTATAGATCTTGTGTGTGCGTATGAAATTTTTTGTTTCCCATACAACATTCCCCAACGTCCCCCAATAGTGTATCGGGAGTGACGAATGAGTTCCGGGGGTCCACCAAGTGGGGCCCACACACCCCCAGGGGCCACATGGTATTGTGGGATGGCTGGGACCAACCTTTCTCGTCCACGTACGAGAGACCGGTTCCATCGATTGACATGTGACTTTGTTGCATAAAGATGGCTGGGCGGGTGTCTGTCTCTCCCACTTTAGTTGGATCGGATTCGACAAAGGCGGTCCTTGAGAAGGTTGAATAGCAATTTTTGTATCACCGTTGTGGTTTTGCGTAGGTAAGAATCGTTCTTGCTAGATACCCATAGCAGACATGTAAAACATGCAACAACAATTAGAGGACGTCTAACTTGTTTTTGCAGGGTATGTTGTGATATGATATGGCCAAAACATGATGAGATATAGTTGATGTATGAGATGATCATGTTTGTAATAGTTCACATCGACTTGCATGTCGATGCATACGGTAACCGGTAGGAGCCATCGGGTTGTCCTTAATTATTGTATGACCTGCGTGTCAATCATTAAGCGCTATGTAATGTGTTACTTTATGTCTAAGTGGTAGCAATAGTAGTAGAATCATGGTGGGCGTGACAACCCCGATGGTGACACAATGATGGAGATCATGGTGTTATGCCGGTGACGATGGAGATCATGCCGGTGTTTTGGGGATGGAGATCAAAAGCACAAGTTCATGGCCGTATCATGTCACTTATGATTTGCATGTGATATTAATACTTTTATGCATATTGTTTTTGTTAGGACGACGGTAGTATTATAAGGTGATCCCTCACTAAAATTTCAAGATAAAATTGTGTTCTCCCTGAGTGTGCACCGTTGCGAAATTTCATCGTTTTGACGCACCACGTGATGATTGGGTGTGTTAGACTCTACGTTCACATACAACGGGTGCAAGCCACTATTGCACATGCAAAACACTCAGGTTAAACTTGATGAGCCTAGCATATGCAGATATGGCCTCGGAACACAAGACCGAAAGGTCGAGCATGAGTCATATAGTAAATATGATCAACATGGAGATGTTCACCATTGAAACCACCTCATCTCACGTGATGATCAGACTTGGGTTGGTGAATTTGGATCATGTATCACTCGGATGGCTGGAGGGATGTCAATTTGAGTGGGAGTTTCTAAGTAATATGATTAACTAAACTCATTATCTTGACAATAGTCTCAGTAACCTTTGCAAATATATGTTGTAGATCAATGGCTCACGTAGTAGTTCGCCTGAATTTCAATGCGTTCCTAGAGAAAGCCAAGTTGTAAGATGATGGAAGTAACTTTGTAGACTGGGCTCGTAATTTGAGGATTATCCTCATGGATTCCCAAAAGGTTTATGTCCTTGATTCACCGCTCGGTGAAGCACCCGCTCTAGTGTCATTTGCAGACGTTGTGAACGCCTGGTAGGCGCGTTCTGAAGATTACTCAATAGTTCAATGTGCAATGTTGTATGTCTTAGAACCGGGACTTCAAAGGCGTTTTGAACGTCATCAAGCATATGAGATGTTCCAGGAGTTGAAGTTTATCTTTGAGAAGAATGCCTGGATCGAGAGGTATGAGACCTCCGATAAGTTCTATGATTGCAAAATGGAGGAGAACGGATCTATCTGTGAACATATACTGAGAATGTCAGGGTATTCGAACCATCTAGCTGAGTTAGGGACGCCCCTTCCTCCAGAGGCGATCGCTAACAGAGTTCTTCAATCACTGCCACCTAGCTACAAAAGCTTTGTGATAAACTATAACATGCAAGGGATGAACAAGTCAGTCGTCGAGCTGTTTGCAATGTTGAAAGTCGTTGAGTCTGAAATTTAGAAGGAGCATCAAGTGTTGATGGTCAATAAAACCACTAGTTTCAAGAAGAATGGAAAGGTCAAGAAGGGTAACACAAATAAGACTGGCAAAGCAGTTGCCCATCCCATGACGAAACCCAAGGCTGGACCCAAGCTAGAAACTGAATGCTTTCATTGCAAGGGAACTGGTCACTGGAAGCGGAATTGCCCTAACTATCTGGACGACAAGAAGGCGGCCAACACCAACCAAGGTATATATGATATACATTGTCGGTGTCTTGGGAATGGGGGTACCCAGAACTGTCTACCTGCGACCCAGGGTGCGGCCCACTTTGATGACCTGGTATGGCCCAACGCGGCCTCACTCAAGAACAAGGCCCTCGCAAGAGCCCTACCCTCGCGAGGGGAACGGCACCAAGACCCCCGAAGGGAATACGCCTCCCTAGGTCGCCTCCCGAGGGGCGAAGATCTCTATGCAGCACTCAACCTTGGGAGGTCGGGGGTGATGCAAGCCAGGCCAGGCAGGCACCAGCACTCGCAGAGGAGTTAGTTTCCCCTTTGGTGCAAAGGAGGCAAAGACGTACGCAGGCTCCCAAAGCACCTCACAAAGGTTTCCATTCCGGTGCAACGATACCAAGACCACAAGCCTCGCGGGGCGAACGTCATCGCCGAGCCCACCTCTGCATCACCACCGGCTACTTTCTAGGCGAAGACCACCTTTCGTCAGGATATAGTGTACCCTTGTCTCCCTTCGAAATTGGCCGTTGTGGGATCACTTCTCCACATTGCAATAAGGGAAGAGGACCCGAGCCAATATAAATAGAGGATAGGCTGCTCCGTAGAGGGAGGGACAAATCGAACACCACTTGAGCACTCTCGCGAGGTTACCCACCATTGTACTAGTTCATCCGCAAACCTCCTCGACAGGCAATCCTCCAAAGGAAAGAGTAGGGATTTACGCTTCGCAGCGGCCCGAATCTGGGTACATCCTTATGTGCTATTCTTCCCATGATGGAGTGAGTTAGTCGGGCTAGGTTGTCGAGCTGTGAGCATGAGGCCGAAGCTGATGGGGATCTTCGCACATGCCCCTGAGTTCAAACCTCTTTGGGTTTTGCGGAGCCCAAAATCCAACATTTGGCGTGCCAGGTAGGGGCGTGTTGAAGCTTCTCCATTTGCGACTACAGTCAGGCCTCGATTCACCGGCTCCATGGCTAGTGTCGCCTCCGAGGCCAAGCAGAACATGGCATGCGGGAGCACCTCGGTTTGCCTGTCCGACTTCGCGGTCGCATGCATCCTCGACGGATCGCAGGCGCCCGCCTCTATCCGCCAGGTAAAGAGGTTACTCCACCAGGCGAGCGTGGTTCGGCCACGGCTCGAAGCCCCACAACTTCGAACGTGGTCGGAGGTCGACATCACCTTCAGCCTCGTCGACCACCCCAGGACAACGGCCGCCGCTGGTACGCTCCCCATGATGTGCACACCAACCATAAGCAACATGGCCGTCACCAAGACCCTCATCGACGGTCGATCCGGCATCAACATCCTCTCCTTAGAAACCTTCAGCATGCTTCATGTGCCCTATGAATAGCTCACCCCTCCAAGCCTTTCTCTGGGGTGGCTAGGGGCTCTGTCGCCCCCTCTAGGCGGGTGCGCCTCCTCGTCACCTTTGGCACCCGCTACAACTACCGCACCAAGCAGATCGACTTCGACATCGCTCACATCCACCTCCATTACAATGCAATCCTTGGATACCCCGCCCTCGCCAAGTTCATGGCAGCAACGCACCCAGGCTACAACGTCATCAAGATGCCTGTGAGCAACGGCATCATCTCCGTCCCCGGAGATGCCAAGGACGCGGTCCACGCACTCAAGCTCGCTTACAAGCCCGCGGCTGTGGCGCACCCAAACGCTAGGGATGCCGCGCAGCCTTCCGAGGACGATGGGGCCGCCAACGACGCCATGCAACTAAAGAAGAAGTAGTTGTTCTCTCAGAACCGGGATGAGATGAAGTAGGTGCTTGTAGACGACAAGAACCCAGGCCTCAGCTTCACCATTGGCACCGGCCTCCCTCCGAAGCATGAGGAGGTATTGGTGGCCTTCCTCCGCGCAAACAAGGATGCGTTTGCATGGAACGCATCGGACCTGGTGGGGGCCCCGAGGGATGTGATTGAGCACCACCTCATGGTGTGCCCTAATGAACATTCGGTAAATCAAAAGGCGAGGAGACGGGCCCATGAGAAGCAAGCATTCATCGCCCAGGAGGTCGGCAAGCTGAAGGAAGCCGGGGTCATCCGAGAGGTGCAATATCCGGAGTGGCTGATCAACCCAGTGGTCATCCCGAATAAGGGCGGGAAGGAGCGCATGTGCGTCGACTTCACGAACCTCAATAAGGCTTGCCCCCAGGACCCGTTCCCGCTGCCTTGCATCAACTGGATCGTGGACTCCACCGCCGAGTAAGACCTCCTATGCTTCTTGGATGCCTTCTTTGGCTACCATCAGATCAAGATGGCAGTGAAGGACGTCAAGAAGACGGCCTTCCTCACCACATGCGGTGTGTTCTGCTACACGTGCATGCCCTTCGGGCTACAGAACATAGGCGCAACCTTCCAGCGGTTGATGCACATTGCCCTAGGGCAGCAGCTCGGAAGGAACGTCAAGGCCTAGGTCGACGACATCATGGTCAAGTCGTGAGAAGCCAAGACCCTGATTGAGGACCTATGGGAGACATTCACCAGCCTGCGGTGGGTGAGCCTGAGGCTGAACCCTGGGAAGTGTGTCTTCGAGGTCCCATTGGGTAAACTACTCGGTTTCCTGGTGTCGCACCGGGGGATCGAGGCCAACCCGGAGAAAATCAAGGCTATAACAAAGATGAGTCCGGCTCAGACCCTCAAGGTAATGGAGAAGCTGGTGGGTTGCATGACCTCCTTGGGGCGCTTCATCTCCAAGCTTGGCGAGCGCACCTTGCCGTCTTCAAGCTCATGAAGAGGAAGGGCCCCATCGAATGGACTTCGAAGGAATATGCAGCATTCGAGGACCTCAAGCGGTACCTCACGAGCCCACCGGTAATGGTGGCACCCCGCCTACAGGAGCCCCTATTGCTATACCTGGCTGCCACCCTGCACTCCGCCAGTGCTGCTCTCGTGGCGGTCAGGGAGGAACGTGTCGGCACGCGTGCGACACCCTCAAGCGCAGGCGGATTCCCAAGCATGAAGCAAGGTGACTCACAGGGTGCCCCGAAGCCCTCACCTCTCCAAGATGATGCTCCTAAGGCCTCGCTCACCCTGGCGACCCCCGAGGCACCAGGATCTCATGAACCCGTTGTGGAGTGGGGTGGCATGGAAGACTTCTCCCTCGTCGAGCACCCGGTGTACTACGTCAGTACCGTACTGTGAGACGCGTGCTCACGTTACCCTATGCAGTAAAAGCTCCTGGTTGGGCTTCTCGTCGCTTCAAGGAAACTGTGCCATTACTTTCAAGCCCACCCCATCAAGGTCGTCTCTGCGTATCCCTTGGAGAAAGTGCCGCGCAACCCCAATGCCGTGGGGAGAGTCGCAGAGTGGAACATCGAGCTCCAGGCCTCCGGGTTAGAGTTCAGCACGACCAGGGTTATCAAAGGGCAGCCCTAGCAGACTTTGTGGCCAAGTGGATGGACGCCCCCGACCGAGGGTTGGACGAGGGCCAGTCTCTCACCCCCGGCGACGAGGCGCCCGATGGTGGGACCATGCACTTCGATGGGACCTTCGCGCACACGGGAGCTAAGGATGGAGTTGTGTTCATCTCCCTGACTAGGGACAAGCTCTACTACGTCGTACATCTTTGCTTCCAGCATGGTGAGAAGGTCTCCAACAACATTGTGGAGTATGAGGGCTTGATTGCTGGCCTCACGGCCGTGGCGGCCTTGGGGATTCAGTGCCTCACCATCAAGGGCGACTCCCAGCTCCTCGTCAACTTCTCCAACAAGGAGTGTACGCCTAAGGACGAGCACATGGAGGCATACTTGGAAGAGGTACGTAAGATTGAAAAGCCTTTCCAGGGCTTGGAATTGCAGCACATCCCGCACGACACGAACAAGGAGGTTGATGACATCGCCAAGAGGGCATTGCGTTGCGAGCCTCAGGACCTAGGTGTCTTCGAGGAACGGCTCTTCAATCCATCCGCAGAACCCCCAACCATGGACCAGGCACCGTAGAGTGAAGAATTGCCCCCGGCACTGCCCTCAGGGGCTCCAGCTTGCGGCTCGGCCTCGGGAGCCTAGCTGCTCCTGGCGCTGGAGCCCCAGGTCGACGACTGGACCAAGGAGTTCCTGATGTACCTACTCCATGGCACACTACTAGAAAAGGAGGAAGACGCAGAGCGTGTGGCACGTTAGGCCGCAACATATTGTTTGCGGGACGGCAAGCTATACTGCAGGCATACGAACGATGTCGCGTTGTGATGCGTGTCCGGAAAATATGGACACAAGCTACTGGCCGACATCCACGGAGGAGACTGTGGGCACCACTCCTCGTCGCGCACCCTTGTAGGGAAGGTGTTCCGTAGTGGCTTCTACTGGGCTACAGCGCTCAACGATGCCACCAAGCTGGTTTGGTCCTGTGAGGCTTGCTAGTTCCATGCCAAGCAAATTCATCAGCCTGCGCAGGGCCTCCAAACCATCCCACTTTCTTGGCCCTTCGTGGGCTGGGGGCTAGATATACTGGGGCCCTTTCCGCGAGCACTCGGTGGGTACCGCTACCTTTACGTCACCATTGACAAGTTCACCAAGTGGGCGGAGGTGGAGCCCGTCCGCACCATCCCCGCTGGCTCGGCCATCAAGTTCATCAAGGGCCTCATGAGCCGCTTCGGCATACCCAACCGCATCATAGCCGACAATGGTTTGCAGTTCACAAGTAACCTTTTCATGACATATTGTACTAACCTTGGAACGCAGATATGCTACGCTTCAGTAGCGCACCCATGATGCAACGGTCAGGCCGAGTGCGCCAACGTGGAGGTCCTGTGGGGCCTCAAGCAAAGGAGCTTCAAGAAGAAGCTTGAGGCCTACGGCAGGGATTGGCTTGATGAGCTTCAGTCCGTGTTGTGGTCCATCTGCAGCATCGTGACTAAGCCCACCGGCGAGACTCCGTTCTTCCTCATCTATGGAGCTGAAGCCGTCCTCCCACACGAGGTCAAGCATCGATCCCCACGGGTCTTGGCATTCAATGAGGAGCACCCGGATGCCTCGTGGGGAACAGACCTCATGCTTAGGGAGGAGGCCTGTCATCAAGCCTTGCTCCGAGCTGCAAGGTACGAGCAGGTGTTGTGGCGTTACCATTGCCGTAACGTCCGCTCCAGGACCCTCGAAGCCAGAGACCTTGTTCTGAGGCGGGTCCTTTCCAGGGAGGGCTTGCACAAGCTCTCTCCCATGTGGGAGAGCCCGTTCAGGGTGGCTCGTGTCTCCAGGCCTGGCGCCGTGCGCCTGGAGACTCGGGACGAGGTCCCCATCCAGAATGCCTAGAACATCCAACACTTTCGCAAGTTATAACCGTGACACTCTCACGTAATAATGAGTGGGTTGTATACGCCTGGAGCCCCCTGAGGACGCGGAGGGGTTCCCAGCCACGCCCAAGTGGAAACCCCATGCTCCGCACTAGCGGACAACACTGTCCTCCAATGACTATGCCCATGCAACGTGGATGCCCTATGCTCCGCGCTGGGGGAAGACGAAGACTAGTCTAGATGCTGGACGTGGTTATTCCTTGCTTTTCTGGTGTTCGAATTTGCCATTTTTATGGAATGAAACTTAGGGCTTTTCAACCATATTTTAAGAATAAGGGTGCGGATCTTTCTCCTTGTAGTTTTCTATCTTGGAGTTTATTTTTCGGGTCGAACACCTGCCAGCCTCTCCCTCTCACACCCCGCGAGCGGGGGCTATGGGGAACGGTGCATGCACCTTGCCAAGGCCTTGGCGCCCTGGTCCTCGTGTGGCACTCTCGAGTGAGCTAGCAGGCGTGTGTCGCCTCACCCTCGCTCGGGGGCTCCGTCATG
Source organism: Hordeum marinum (assembly GCA_022496015.1). Taxonomy (NCBI): domain Eukaryota; kingdom Viridiplantae; phylum Streptophyta; class Magnoliopsida; order Poales; family Poaceae; genus Hordeum; species Hordeum marinum. The sequence continues at coordinate 376,363,265 of CM039678.1, read as the reverse complement.
GCCCGATGCGCTATCTTGAAGCCTCTGAAGGCTCACGCCTCCCGGGGCAGGAACTGGCAAAAAGGTATGGTTGTCGCCTGAGCGTCAAGGGGGACTACTGAGCAATGTGCCTCATGAGCCTCACTGGTCACGTATCCCCTCACCCCTTGGTCTCGTCCTGGTGATCCGAATGCCCCAACGATGGTCGAGGCCTCACCCCTTGTTCTCGTCCTGGTGATCCGGATGCCCCAACGGTGGTCGAGGAATGCACGAGATTGGGCCCGGCCGACGTAGAGCGCTGCTTGAGCGTCAAGGGGGACTCCTGAGCAAAGCGCCTCAAGAGCCTCACTGGTCACGTAGCCCCTCGCCCCTTGGTCTCATCCTGGTGATCTGGACGCCCCAATGGTGATCGAGGCCTCACCCCTTGGTCTCGTCCTGGTGATCCGGACGCCCCATCGGCGGTCGAGGAATGGGCGGGATTGGGCCCCGCCAACATAGAGTGTCGAAAGGGCTCGCAAACCGCCTCACTCGCAAGAAGGAGGAACCCCCAAGACCCCCAAGTGTTGGAAATATGCCCTAGAGGCAATAAATAAAGTGTTTATTATCATATTTCCTTGTTCATGATAATTGTTTATTATCCATGCTATAATTGTATTGGTTGGAAACACATTACATGTGTGGACAAATAGACAACACTTTGTCCCTAGTATGCCTCTAGTGAACTAGCTCGTTGATAAAAAATGGTCAAGGTTTCCTAGCCATTGACATGTGATGTCATTTGATAACGGGATCATATCATTAGGAGAATTATGGGATGGACAAGACCCAAACTATAAACATAGCATATGATCGTGTCAGTTTATTGCTACAGTTTTCTGCATGTCAAGTATATTTTCCTATGAACATGAGATCATGCAACTCACGGACACTGGAGTAGTGCCTTGTGTGTATCAAACGTCGCAACATAACTGGGTGACTATAAAGGTGCTCTACAGGTATCTCCGAGGGTGTCTGTTGGGTTGGCATGGATCAAAAATGGGATTTGTTACTCCGTGTGACGGAGAGGTATCTCAGGGCCCACTCGGTAATACAACATCACAATAAGCCTTGCAATCAATGTGACTAAGTGTTACTCATGGGATCTTGTATTATGGAATGAGTAAAGAGACTTGCCAGTAACGAGGTTGAACTAGGTAAGGAGATACTGATGACCGAATCTCGGGCAAGTAACATACCGAAGAACAAAGGGAACATCGTACGGGATTAACTGAATCCTTGACATAGAGGTTCGACCGATAAAGATATTCATACAATATGTAGGAACCAATATTGGCATCCAGGTCCCGCTATTGGTTATTGACCATAGAGGTGTCTCGGTCATGTCTACATAGTTCTCGAACCCGCAGGGTCTGCACACTTAAGGTTTCGTGACGTTTTGGTAGTATAGAGTTATGCATGGTGGTGACCGAAGGTTTTTCGGAGTCCCAAATGAGATCCCAGACGTCAAGAGGAGCTCCAAAATGGACCGGAGGTAAATATTGATATATAGGATATCCTGTTTTGGTCGCCGGAAAAGTTTCGGGCTGATCGATAGTGTATCGGGAGTGCCGGTAGTGTACCGGGGGACCATCGGGAGGGGTATTTCAACCCAAGAGGCTAAATGGGCTGTGGGAGGGTTAATACCAGCCCTTTGTGGGCTGGTGGAAGTCCCACACAAGGCCCATGCGGCTGGGAAGAAAAGCCCAAAGAGAAAAAGGTGGAAAAAGGCAAAAAGACCAAATAAGGAAGGAGTCCTAGTCCTACTAGGATTGGAGGACGATTCCTCCTCTCCTCCCTTCGGCCGAAGCCTAGATGGCTTGTCCCTTGGGCCAAGCCTCCTCCTCTCTTCCTCTTATATATACAAGAGGTTTAAGGGTTTTGGCTCAAGATTTTCAGCCACGTGCAACCCTACCCTCTAGTTCGTAGTTTCTCATCTAGATCGGTTTCAGCTGTACTTAGGCGAAGCCCTGCTGAGATTACTCCATCACCATCGCCGCAGTGACATCACGCTGCCGAAGAACTCGTCGACCTCTCCGCTCCCTCTTGCTAGATCAAGAAGGCAGAGATCGTCACCAAGTTGTACGTGTTCTGAACGCGGAGATGCCGTCCGTTCGGTACTTGATCGGGACGGATCGTGATTGGATCGCGGGACGCTCGGCGATTTGGATCGCGAAGACGTTCGACTACATCAACTGCGTTTCTTAAAGCTTCCTGCTTAGCGATCTACAAGGGTATGTAGATCTACTCTCCCTCTCGTAGATGCTCATCACCATGGATAGATCTTGCGTGTGCGTAGGAAAATTTTTGTTTCCCATGCAACATTCCCCAACAGTGGCATCATGAGCTAGGTCTATTTGTAGATGAGATCTCGAGTAGAACACAAAGAGTTTGTGGGCATTGATGCTTCGATAGCTTCCTCCCTTGGTCGTGTTTTGGTTCAGCGGTATTGTGGGATGAAGCAGCCCAGACCAACTTTACTCGTATGCTTACGAGAGACCGGTTCCATCGACTAAAGTGTAACCTCGTTGCACAAAGATGGCTGGCGGGTGTCTGTTTCTCCTACTTTAGTTGGATCTGATTCAACTCAGGCGGTCCTTGAGAAGGTTGAAGAGCAACTTATGTATCACCGTTGTGGTTTATGCATAGGTGAGAATTGATCTTGCTAGATACCCGTAGCAGCCACGTAAAACATGCAACAACAATTAGAAGACGCTTAACTTGTTTTTGCAGGGTATATTGTGATGTGATATGGCCAATCACATGATGAGATATATGTGATGTATGAGATGATCATGTGTTGTATATAATATCACGACTTGCATGTCGATGAGTACAGCGACCGGCAGGAACCATAGGGTTGTCTTTAATTATTGTATGACCTGCGTGTCAATCATCAAGTGCTATGTAATGCTTTAGTTTATCGCTAAACGGTAGCAATAGTAGTAGAAGCATTGTGGGCACGACAACCCCGATGGCGACACGCTGATGGAGACCAAGATGATCAAGATCATGGTGTCGTGCCCGTGATGATGGATATCATGCCGGTGCTTTCTAGATGGAGATCAAAAGCACAAGTTCATGGCCATATCATGTCACTTATCATTTTCATGTGATGTTAATCCTTTTATGCACCTTGTTTTGCTTAAGACGACGGTAGCATTATAAGGTGATCCCTCACTTAAATTTCAAGATGAATTGTGTTCTCCCCGAGCGTGCACCGTTGCGAAAGTTCGTCGTGTCGAGACACCACGTGATGATCGGGTGTGATAGACTCTACGTTCACATACAATGGGTGCAAGCCAGTGTTGTACATGCAGAACACTCGGGTTAAACTTGACGAGCCTAGCATGTATAGACATGGCCTCAGAACACAAGATACCGAAAGGTCGAACATGAGTCATATAGTAGATATGATCAACATGATGATTTCACCATTCAAACCACCTCAACTCACGTGATGATCGGACTTGAGTTGGTGAATTTGGATCATGTGACACTCAGATGACCTGAGGAATGTCAATTTGAGTGGGACCTTTAGTAATTTGATTAACTAAACTCATTAACTTGAACAATAGTCTAAGTAACCGTTGCATATTTATGTTGTAGATCAATGGCTCGCGCAGTAGCACCCCTGAATTTTAATGTGTTCCTAGAGAAAGCTAAGTTGAAAGATGATGGAAGTAACTTTGTTGACTGGTCCCGTAATTTGAGGATTATCCTCACGGCTTCCTAGAAATCATATGTCCTTGATGCACCGCTTGGTGACCAACCAGAAGACATGACCTCCGAAGACGTTGAGAATGCTTCGGAGGCACGTACTGGAGATTACTCAATAGTTCAGTGTGCAATATTGTATGGCTTAGAACCGGGACTTCAAAGACGTTTTGAACGTCATGGAGCATATGAGATGTTCCAGGAGTTGAAGTTTATCTTTCAAAAGAATGCCCGGATCGAGAGGTATGAGACTTCCGATAACTTCTATGCTTGCGAAATGGAGGAGAACGGGTCTATCAGTGAACATATACTCAAAATGTCTGGGTATTCGACTCATCTGGCGGAGTTGGGAATTGCCCTTCCGCTAGAGGCGATCACTGACAGAGTTCTTCAATCATTGCCACCTAGTTACAAGAGCTTTGTGATGAACTATAACATGCATGGGATGAACAAGTCAGTCGCCGAGCTGTTTGCGATGCTAAAAGTCGCTGAGTCTGAAATCCAGAAAGAACATCAAGTGTTGATGGTCAATAAAACCACTAGTTTCAAGAAGAATGGCAATGGCAAGGGCAAGAAGGGTAAAACCAAGAAGGATGGCAAAGCAGTTGCTACTCCTGTAAACAAGCCCAAGGCTGGACCCAAGCCAGAAACTGAGTGCTTTCATTGCAAGGGAACTGGTCACTCGAAGCGGAACTTCCCCAAGTACCTGGCTGACAAGAAGGCGGCCAACGACAAACAAGGTATATATGATATACATGTTATTGATGTGTACCTTACTAGCTCTTGTTGTAGTGCCTGGGTATTTGATACCGGTTTGCTTGCTCACATTTGCAACTCAAAACAGGAACTACGGAATAGACGAAGGCTGGCAAAGGACGAAGTGACGATGCGTGTGGGAAATGGTTCCAAGGTTGATGTGATCGCTGTCGGCATGCTCTCTCTTCGATTACCATCGGGATTAGTGATGAACCTGAATAATTGTTATTTAGTGTCTGCGTTAAGCATGTACATTATATCTGGATCCTGTTTATTGCGAGACGGTTACTCATTTAAATCAGAGAATAATGGTTGTTCTATTTATATGAGTAATATCTTTTATTGTCATGCACCCAATGTGAGGGGTTTATTCATATTGAATCTTGATAGTGATGATACACATTTTCATAACATTGATGCCAAAATATGTAGAGTTGATAATGGTAGTACCACTTTCTTGTGGCACTGCCGTTTGGGTCATATTGGTGTAAAATGCATGAGGAAGCTCCATGTTGATGGACTTTTGGAGTCACTTGATTTTGAATCACTTGACACATGTGAACTCTGCCTCATGGGCAAGATGACTAAAACGCCGTTCTCTAGAACAATGGAACGGGCAAGTGACTTATTGGAAATCATACATACTAATGTGTGTGGTCCAATGAATGTTACAGAGCGCGGTGGATATCGTTATTTTCTCACCTTCACTGATGACTTAAGTAGATATGGGTATATTTACTTAATGAAACACAAGTCTGAAATGTTTGAAAAGTTCAAGCAATTTCAGAGTGAAGTTGAGAATCATCGTAACAAGAAGATTAAGTTCCTGCGATCTGATCGAGGAGGTGAATATCTGAGTTATGAGTTTGGCAGTCACTTAAGACAGTGTGGAATTGTTTCACAGTTGACACCTCCTAGAACACCATAGAGTAATGGTGTGTCCGAAAGTAGTAATCGAACCTTATTAGATATGGTGCGTTCTATGATGTCTCTTGCCGATTTGCCACTATCGTTTTGGGGTTATGCATTAGAGACAGCTGCATTCACTTTAAATAGGGCACCATCAAAATCCGTTGAGACGACGCCATATGAACTATGGTTTGGCAAGAGGCCAAATTTGTCGTTTCTTAAAGTTTGGGGATGTGATGCTTATCTCAAAAATCTTCAGCCTGAAAAGCTGGAACCCAAAGCGGAGAAATGCGTCTTCATAGAATACCTCAAAAAAGATAGCCTTCAGGAACTTGCGCTTGATCCAAGTATCATCCACATCCTTGCTCCCATGATCCTTGAGGGAAATAGCGAGAGCAGTCACCCTTCTATAGAGCTCACACGGTTCTTCATCCTCTATCATCACAAACTCATCTGACTGATCAAGAACAACTTCATAGTTTGACCGTTGAATGCTTGAGCTGCCCTTGTACATGGAGATGATGTGTTCCCAACATTCTTTAGCAACGGTGAAGGGTCGCAGGTGAGGTAGATCTTCAGGAGGAATCGCAGCTTGGAGTATGAACAGGGCGGACGAATTCTGTTGCTTATCCGCTTGTTCTCTTGGAGTAAGATTGCGTGGATCATGAGGATAGTATCCTTCTTCAGTGACTCTCATGAGATGAATTGAGCTGTGATCTACATGAGACTTGATACTGAAAACCCAGTTAGCGAAATCATTCTTAACAAGTTTAGGAGGAGGACCGAGATTAACTATATGAGGTGGGTGCACCGGTCCTCCATAAACCATGGGAGGGGGCACAGAGGCAAAGCTTCCCAACCCGTTAACTCTTTGAGCATGATTATCTCTGTCGGAATTACCCCCCTCCTTATCGGAGTTGACATCCGATGACGAGTTAGTGGGTTTAACCACTTGGCCCGCATCGGTAGACAATTTAAGAGTACTAAGAAAATCTTTAAACATGGATTGAACCTCGGTAGTCATGGAGGATTTGAGTAAGGTCAAAGCCTCGTTCAAATCCTCGCGTGAGACCGTGTTCACACCCATGGCCTCGGGAAGTTCTCCCAACCGAGCCTCGTCGTCAGCCATACTCTTCGGGTGGTGAAACCCTTAATTAAAGAGACGTGGCTCTAATACCAATTGACAGGATCGATATGGTTGACTAGAGGGGGGGTGAATAGGCAACAACCAATTTTTAGCTTTTCTTTAACAATAAAGGTTAAGCAACAAATAGGTTAACTAGATATGCAACTAGGTGACAAGCCTATATGATGCTACTCAATACAAAAGCACAAACAAGCAAGTAAAATGATACAATAAATGCTTGTAGAAGTAAAGGTGCGAAATAACCAAAGGTGGAACCGGTGGAGACGAGGATGTGTTACCGAAGTTCCTTCCCTTGTGAGGAAGTACGTCTCCGTTGGAGCGGTGTGGAGGCACAATGCTCCCCAAGAAGCCACTTGGGCCACCGTATTCTCCTCACGCCCTCACACAATGCGAGATGTCGTGATTCCACTATTGGTGCCCTTGAAGTCGGCGACCGAACCTTTACAAACAAGGTTGGGGCTATCTCCACAACTGAATTGGAGGCTCCCAACGACACCATGAAGCTTCACCACAATGGAATGTGGCTTCGAGGTGACCTCAACCGTCTAGGGTGCTCAAACACCCAAGAGTAACAAGATCCGCAAGGATTAGTGGAGGGAATCAAATTTCTCTTGGTGGAAGTGTAGATCCGGGCCTTTTCAACCTATCCCTAGGAAATCAACAAGATTGATTGGCTAGGGAGAGAGATCGGGAGAAAATGGAGCTTGGAGCAACAATGGAGTTTTGGTAAGGAAGAGGACACCTTCTTGGAGAACAAGACCTCCCTTATATAGTAGGGGGAAAGTTCCAACCGTTACCCACTTGCTAGCCCCGCACATTACGGTAGTACCGCAGAACCCACGGTACTACCGTGATGGCTTACGGTACTACCGCAGGGCAGTGCGGTACTACCGCTTGTGCGGAAGTACCTGGCTCTGGCCAAATAGCACTACGGCGCTAGCGGTAGTACTGCCACAGCAGTACTACCGCGAGCCCGTGCGGTACTACCGCACGGCTCGGCAGAGGCAGGTACTGGAGGCGCACGGAAGTAAAAAATTACTTCCGTGCCAACCTCCACATAGGAAACTATGCGAAAAAAGTCCGCACGGTAGTACTGTGCAGGAATCACGGTACTATCGTAGCAGGGCGGATGTAAAAAATTACATCCGTGCCTACTACCGCAGAGGTAGAGGTCAGGCCAGGGGCAAGCGGTACTACCGCTCCTTTGGAGCGGTACTACCGCTCCTTTGGAGCGGTACTACCGCGGCGACCTCCGGTACTACCGCAACCACGAGCGGTACTACCGCGGGCTCGTGCGGTACTACCGCACCCTGGGGCGGTACTACCGCTGGCCACTAAACTCAAACACTTCACAGGCATTCCTTTTTGCACAGAGAGAGAGATAACAGGTTGGGGGCTCCACTGAAGAGAGGGAAAGACGGGCAAAGGATAAATGTGCACGTGTTGATTCCACCCAGACCTTTCCGATGCGGACCCCCTCTTGATAGTACGGCTTTCTTACGAATCAAATCCACCGAAAAGAAACGTAAAGAACAACCGTCTTCGAGAGACTCCGAGGGGCACTGAATCGTCTTGTGCCTAGACCTGATTTATCTGAAAAGCTCAACGCACACGATTAGTCCGCAAACATATTGTCATCAATCACCAAAACCCCTTAAGGAGAAATATGCCCTTACAATCTCCCCCTTTTTGGTGGATTGATGACAATACGGGATTTGCACAAAAGGATATATAATTAGTATTTGCAACCTCAAGACCTACAAAATATAGAATAGCTCCCCCTAGATGTGTGCACACTATAGATATGCTTTGGACTGCATGGCACACACACTAGGATCAACACAACCCTATATTTTATAGACAATGTAATCTTTGCTACCGAATGAACGACACTGAGTATGGGAACTAGATATAGCAAGTGAGTATAAAGATAATGGAATGAGATGGGCAGACTCACTAGCTACATGATCATACGAGACGATAATAACGGAGAGGAGATAGCATATGTCTCACACCATATGATAAAGAGAATCACCAGTTCACACACACAAAGACGACATAAGGCAGTGTTCAATGAAAGCAAAGAGACGATGAAAAGGCAAATGCAAACACAGCAAATCCTACACTCTCTCCCCCTTTGGCATCGAGACGCCAAAAAGGCAGAGAGGACGCCTAACACCTAGGTGGTAGCTCCCAGGAAGAACGCTCAGGCATCGGGCTCCTCGGAACCATCGGAAGCAGCTGGAACAGACTCTGCATTTGAATCATCCCACTGATACTGTTGGTTATCCATCCAGGTGGCCTCAGGGGTGATGTCCTGCTCAGACCCACTGGAGATGTGCTCGCCAAGCTTCCTCAGGATGCGCTTGTCACGCTGGCGACTCTCCTTCTGAGCAACATGAGCCTGATACTGACCCTTGGCCTGCATGTAGAACAAGGCCTTCATCTTGATAGAAAGCTTCTTGGCCCAAGATGGCTCAGAAGAGGGGGGCACAAAGGACTCGGAACTAGTATCAGCCTCCTCGTCAAAGTCATCCTCATCGACCTCCATGCGGGCAGATGGTGGCTTGGTGGTAGTGTTGGCCCACTTGTCCTTCAAACGCAGACAGATGGGCTCATGAAGAAACGTGTGCACCGGCAAGTTCTGAGCAGGGAAGGTCTTCTTCCAAGTATGCTGAATTAGGAGGAACAAGTATGGCCCATAAATGGGGACCTTCCGATGAAAGATGGATGTGCGAAGTTCAGACCACATCACATGAGACACATCCAGAACGCCAATGGGCTCATTCCTCCCTTTTTCACAGAGCAGCAGCATATCCACCAAGTATGAGTGAACCTTGTCTTTGTCTCCCATGCTAGGAAACAAGGTGTTACGGAAGATCCGGTGCATGACATCCAAGAAGGGGTTGAGCACAGGGACTTGCTCACCAGATCGAAGGGTCTTCAGAATGTGGTAGGGAAAGAGCCGGTCCTTACCGGCTGCTTGAGGGTTGCCGTGAGGGCGCAAACCAAGTGGCTCATCAAGCCCAGCATCAGGAACATGAAGCAGTCCCATGAAATCCATCCAAGTGACAGTAAGTTGCTCTCCATTGGTCATCCATGCCATAGTTCGTGCCACATCAGAGTGAAAGTGCACTGAGGCGTAGAACTGACCGACAAGCTCTAGATCGAAGTCAAGGTTGAAGGAGATGATGTCTGCAATAGCCAGCTGGTCCACCAACTCAAGAGCCTCACCAAAGTATTTAGGATCCTTCCTCATGTGTTCCAGATCAATGGATTGAACCGGAACATATAGATTCTTCTTGCCCTTGATCACATCTGCATGAATGAGAAATTGCTGCTTGGACCAAAACAATCCAAAGGCCTGAGAGGATACCCTTGGTTTGTCATAGGGGTTGATCACCCGACGTTGCAGGAATTCAGCTTGAGGCATGTTGTCATAGTTCTCAACGACTGGCTTCAGCTTGGTGGCAGTCCTCTTGAAGTGTTGGGATGGACGGGAGCCTTCAGGAACATCTGGATTGCGGAGCCTCTTGGAACTAGTGTCGCGAGATGGATTGGAACGGCGCGAAGCGGAGCTGGAACCACCACCTAGTACACACAACACAAACACAGTGACAATCGAGAGAATAAGGCAAAACGAAAGCACAACACAAAAACCATTTAGAAGCAAGAATGGATAGGACAAAACGAGGAAATTGTGGAATGAGAGGAGTAGCACAGGATTCCGGCGGAAGTAAAATTTGACAACCGCTCCAGACGCAGTAGTACCGCTAGGGTGGTAGTACCGTGGATGGGGCGGTAGTACCGCCTTGGCCGCGGAAGTAAAAAATAGTTCCGCACCCAGCGCGGTAGTACCGCCGTAGCGGTAGTACCGTGATGAAGGCGGAAGTAAAATTTTACTTCCGCTCCAGCGGTAGTACTGTGAATCCATGGTAGTGCCGCACAGAACGGATCTGCACAAACCCACAAAACAATCTCATGATACTCCCCTAAATCCAGAACTACTCCGTTTAATCCGATCAATGCGCACTTCTAAACAAACTAGCCCTAGAAACACATCTCCTCATGCTTAGATTGGATGAAAAAAGAGCTCTAACACCTCATATGACTCCAAAAACCTAGATGCAAAAGAAGAGATGCAAAACACGAAGGGATTGGGGAAATACAGGTGTCCATAGCAAGAGGACGGCGAGGGGAACAATCCCACCGGATCAAAAACGAATCCGGTGGCCGGAGGAGAAGATCCGGCGATGAGATCGGCAGCTGTTTGAGGAGAGGAGAGAGAGAGGCGAGAGGAGAAGAGGAAATTGGGGTATGGAGGAGATGGAATAACCCCCTGCCCCGCTCTTAACCTCCCCCACGCGCTCGCGGTAGTACCGCTGGTCATCGCAGTAGTACCGCTCGTCGGGCGGAAGTAATTCTTTACTTCCGCACGTCGAGCGGTAGTACCGCTCCAGCGGTAGTACCATGACCTCCACGGTAGTACTGTGCTGCAGTCTCGGAGAAAAACACAAAGATCAAGCATACACGAATAGAAAGACAATATCCGGTAAAATTTCCAGACTCCGCATGACAGGACAAGAAGAGTGATGCTCCAGCGGAGACGAGAAGAGGGCGGTGGCCCTAGAGCCACCTATGTTTGAGTCAGGAGGTATGGCACCACGAAGAATTATCCTTGGGCCCATGACCAAGACTCGTCTATGAAGCACCATGACCATCACAAATGGCAAGTGATAGACTATTGATTAATTTATGCATAATAGGAGGAGGAATAGTTCATTGAGAGAACTAGACTCCCCCTAAATCCATGCCTATATCTAGACAAGACATAACGATGAGTGTGGGGAGGTGTGCACTAAGTCAATCCACATTGCTCGAATCAATGATATTTAGCTCATGCCTTAACTCGTGAAATCTTGCTTCATCCAAAGGCTTCGTGAAGATATCTGCAAGTTGCTCATTAGTGCTCAAATGAATAAGATCAATGTCTCCCCGCTTGACGTGTTCCCGAAGAAAGTGATGACGTATATCAATATGCTTCGGCTTGCAATGTTGAACTGGGTTGTTGGAGATCATGATAGCACTTTCATTATCACAATAAAGAGGCACTTTATCACAATGGACACCGTAATCCTTTAAAGTTTGCCTCATCCAAACAATCTGAGCACAACAACTGGCAGCAGCTACATACTCGGCCTCGGTGGACGAGAGAGACACACAGTTTTGTTTCTTTGAAGACCAACTTACCAAAGACCGACCAAGAAATTGGCAGCCTCCGGAAGTGGACTTTCTATCCACACGGTCTCCCGCCCAATCTGAGTCAGTATATCCAACAAGATCAAATGAAGCCCCCTTGGGATACCATAAGCCAAAGTTTGGGGTATGAGCCAAATATCAAAAGATTCGCTTGACAGCCACATGGTGACTCTCCTTAGGTGCGGATTGAAATCGTGCACAAATACCCACACTTAACATGATATCTGGTCTAGATGCACAAAGGTAAAGCAAAGATCCTATCATGGAGCGATTTACCTGTTGATCCACTGCTTTACCATTGGGATCATTGTCAAGATGGCATTTGAGTGGCATGGGAGTGTTGGCCTTGGGAGGATTGAGCTCATCCATCTTGAACCTCTTGAGCATGTCTTGGGTGTATTTGGCTTGATTGATGAGGGTACCTTGACTTTGTTGCTTGACGTAGTCGATACCCTCGACTTGGGAGTATCCTTGTGCCACCAGTCGTGCCTTGTTGCGAATGACAATACCGTTCGCATCTTGCTTGTTTTTGAAGATCCATTTTGTTCCAATAACATTGTGATTCTCCTTAGGTCTTGGCACCAATCGCCACACTTGGTTGCGCTCGAAGTTGTTGAGTTCATCGTGCATAGCTTCAACCCACTCCATATCCTCGAGCGCATCTTGTACCTTAAGGGGTTTAGTGCAAGAACCAAACGCATGATGTTCACAAAAGTTTGTTAATTGTTGACGAGTGGTTACCCCCTTTTTTAGGTCGCCGTAGACGTTCTCCAACACATGTTGTCTAAGTCTGAGCTTGTTGGCATTCTTGGCGACTTTCGCGGCAGCTTGTCTCACTAAGATTTCTTCCATGGAGGGTTGAGGGACAGTTACTGGAGACACAGCAGCTTGATGATCTTGACCATCTACATGTGCTTGCTCTTGATCTTGAAGAAGATCTTGATCTTGAGATGGCTCGGAGGTGGGAACTTGATCTTGGAAAACACTTGGTGAAACACCATCTTCAGTGGATTGATCTTGCCCTTGATCTTGATCAAGTGGTAGAGGACCATCAGTTGGTTCATCAGAAGCGTGTGGTTCATGCGTCAGTGATGGTTCCACTTGAGTGGAACATTGTCCTTCTCCTTTGGCCACAAGGGGTTCCTCAACGGGTAGGAAGTATCCCACACCCATTCTTCTTATGGCTTGAGGAGGAATTTCATCACCTACATCACAAAGACCACTTTGCTCCACTTGGGAGCCATTATTTTCATCAAACTCTACGTTACACGTCTCCTCAATGAGTCCCATGGACTTGTTGAGGACACGGTAAGCATGAGTGTTTGCAGCATAACCAACAAATATGCCCTCATGGGCTTAAGATTCAAATTTAGACAAACGAGCACCTTTCTTGAGAATGAAACACTTACAGCCAAACACCCAGAAGTATGCGAGGTTGGGCTTGTTCCCGATAAGAATCTCATATGGGGTCTTGTTCAACCCTTTGCGAAGATAGAGTCGGTTAGATGCACGGCATGCTGTGTTGATGGCTTCGGCCCAAAAGTTGTACGAAGATTTAAACTCCGCCATCATGGTTCTTGCCGCATCAATCAACGTCCTGTTCTTCCTCTCCGCAACACCATTTTGTTGAGGGTGTAAGGTGTGGAATATTGATGCTTGATCCCTTCGTCACTGAGAAACTCATTTAGGGTGTAGTTCTTGAACTCGGTGTCGTTGTCACTTCTGATCAACAGAATCTTTGCATCATGTTGGCGTTGGACTTCATTTGCAAAGTCGATGACGGTTTGTTGAGTCTCACTCTTCTTCTTGAAGAAATAAACCCAAGTATATCTTGAGTAATCATCCACAATCACCAAGCAATATTTTCTCCCACCAAGACTGTCATAAGATGGAGGACCAAAAAGATCCATGTGGAGGAGCTCTAAGGTCCTCTTAGAGTATATTGTAGTGGTCGGGCGATGAGCCTTCTCATGAAGTTTTCCTTCGATACAAGCACTGCAAGCACGATCTTTGACAAAGCTCACATTTGTTAGTCCAGGATGTGATCCCCTTTGAGGAGACTTTGCAAAGATCTCATATTGACATGGGCTAGCCGGCGATGCCAAAGCCACCCCACATCAACTTTAGCCATTAAGCATGTCGCGGTCTTAGTGGGTTGCTCCGAGAAGTTCACCACATAGAGACCGTTCTCGACATACCCAATATAAGCTACTTTAAGAGTCTTGCTCCACAAAAGGGTCACAGAGTCAATACTAAAGAAAGTACTAAAACCCATGGTTGCAAGTTGATAAACTGATAGTAGATTGTACGCAATGGTTTCAACAAGCATGACATTCTTTATGGTGAGTTCCGGAGAGATTACCACCTTACCCAGACCCAAAACCTTTGACGTTACATCATCACCAAACGAGACTTGGGTGGCCATAGATGTGTCTGGATGAACGTCCACCACCAAGTCCTTGCTTCCGGTCATATGATTTGTCGCTCCACTATCGAGCAACCATGACGTTCCCCCGGAAGCAAACCCCTACAAGAGATCAATGTTTGGTTTTAGGTACCCATTCTTTAATGGGTCCTTTCATGTTAGCAACAAGGGTCTTAGGAACCCAAATCACCATTCAATGTACTCATAAGAAGGACCAACAAATTTGGCATAAACATGCCCATCACTAGCACGACATAACACATAAGAGGGGTTAAAGTCGCCGGTCTTGTTGGGTTGGATATTCTTGCTCTTGCCCTTCTTGGCATTTTCCAATGTAGCTTGGCTTTTCTTTTCCTCATGAGGACCTTCACCAGCTCTTACAAAGGTTTTCTTGAGTGATGGAGCTTCCTTGGTGTTAGCCTTCTTCTTCTCATTTATTTTCGGGACAAACCCCACATCTTCTTTTGCCACAACTTCCTTCTAAGAAGTCAAAAGGTCATTGAGAGTCTTCTCACCTTGGATGCACATTACCAGACCCTTCTTAAGGTGTTCCTTGAGCATGGCATTCTCCTCCACAATATGTGCATGCTCACAACAGGGGTTAGTAGCAGATGCATTATCAATCAACACAAAAGGAGGACATGTGGCAATTTCCTTAGTGAGTTTCACTTGTAGTCTATCGTGTGACTCCTTAAGCGAGGTATGAGCTCACGTCAATGCCTTGTGAGCATTGACAAGAGTGTCAAGCTCAACCTTGAGACGATCACGATCCACCCCATGTGAAACATTCTCAGACTTGAGAGCACGATTAAGAACAATGGCATGATCATATTCTTTATGTAACTTAGTAAGATCAACATTTTGTGACTCCTCAAGAGTCATACGAAGACCTTGCTCTTCCTCAAGAGCGATAGAAAGATCAGCAATCTCATCAGCATAGTCACGACTATGACTTCTTAGTTCCTCAAGACACTCTTCTTGAGACTCAATAGTGTCATGGGCCTCGCCAAGTTGTTCCAAGAGAGCAACAAAGTGCTTCTTGGACTCTCCCTTTAGTTTGGCCAAGAATTTGTCAACTCATTCTTATCTTCTTTTCCTTCCTCAAATTCATTCATTTTATCTAAGGATGAAGTGTAAGAAATGGAAGCCTTAATGTTTGAGGTAATGACGTTGGAGGTTACCTTAGAGATACCTTTAGCCATGAGGCACCTTGCGATGATGTTCTCATTGGGGGCCTCGAAGAGTGATGCCTTCGTTGGGGTAGAAGAAGCAATTGCCACGGATGCCATTGCCATCCCTTCACCGCTTGTGTCTTCATCATCAACATCATCATCTGAAGCATACTCTTCTTGAGCGACCAACACCTTGTGGGGAGCCTTCTTGACAAAGTTGGTTTTGTTTGGGAAGGAGTTGGCTTTATCCTTGCGAATGAGTTTGCCACCATTGTCTTCCCCCTTCTCATATGGACACTCCACCACAAAGTGATTTACATTACCACAGTTGTAGCAAGTTCTCACACGTTGCTTTCCCTTTGACCCATTTGAGTTGTTCTTGGAGAAGTTTGGCCTTGAGTTTCTCTTGTTTCCCCAGAATTGTCTGGACGCAAGAGCCATGTGCTCATGATATGCATATTTGGTGTCCTCGGGGCAAACTTCTTCTTCTTCATCTTCTTCCTCTTGACTAACCTTGGCCTTCAATGCAAGATTCGGAGAAGACTTTCTCGACCGTTGAACGCGGGCTAGAGCATTGTCGGCTGTCGTGTTGAGGATGTTCATTGCGATAAATTCATCCAACACATCTCCAGATGATAAGGTGTGGAAGTCTAGCCTTTGACGAATGACAGCGGACATGGCCTTGCTGTAGGGCATGATAGCCTTCAGGAACTTGCGCTTGATCCAAGTATCATCCACATCCTTGCTCCCATGATCCTTGAGGGAAACAGCGAGAGCAGTCACCCTTCTATAGAGCTCACGCGGTTCTTCATCCTCTATCATCACAAACTCATCTGACTGATCAAGAACAACTTCATAGTTTGACCGTTGAATGCTTGAGCTGCCCTTGTACATGGAGATGATGTGTTCCCAACATTCTTTAGCAACGGTGAAGGGCCGCAGGTGAGGTAGATCTTCAGGAGGAATCGCAGCTTGGAGTATGAATAGGGCGGACGAATTCAGCCGCTTATCCACTTGTTCTCTTGGAGTAAGATTGCGTGGATCATGAGGATAGTATCCTTCTTCAATGACTCTCATGAGATGAATTGAGCTGTGATCTAAATGAGACTTGATACTGAAAACCCAGTTAGCAAAATCATTCTTAACAAGTTTAGGAGGAGGACCGAGATTAACTATATGAGGTGGGTGCACCGGTCCTCCATAAACCATGGGAGGGGGCACAGAGGCAAAGCTCCCCAACCCGTTAACTCTTTGAGCAGGATTATCTCTGTCGGAATTACCCCCCTCCTTATCGGAGTTGACATCCGATGACGAGTTAGTGGGTTTAACCACTTGGCCCGCATCGGTAGACAATTTAAGAGTACTAAGAAAATCTTTAAACATGGATTGAACCTCGGTAGTCATGGAGGATTTGAGTAAGGTCAAAGCCTCGTTCAAATCCTCGCGTGAGACCGTGTTCACACCCATGGCCTCGGGAAGTTCTCCCAACCGAGCCTCGTCGTCAGCCATACTCTTCGGGTGGTGAAACCCTTAATTAAAGAGACGTGGCTCTAATACCAATTGACAGGATCGATATGGTTGACTAGAGGGGGGTGAATAGGCAACAACCAATTTTTAGCTTTTCTTTAACAATAAGGTTAAGCAACAAATAGGTTAACTAGATATGCAACTAGGTGACAAGCCTATATGATGCTACTCAATACAAAAGCACAAACAAGCAAGTAAAATGATACAATAAATGCTTGTAGAAGTAAAGGTGCGAAATAACCAAAGGTGGAACCGGTGGAGACGAGGATGTGTTACCGAAGTTCCTTCCCTTGTGAGGAAGTACGTCTCCGTTGGAGCAGGTGTGGAGGCACAATGCTCCCCAAGAAGCCACTTGGGCCACCGTATTCTCCTCACAGCCCTCACACAATGCGAGATGCCGTGATTCCACTATTGGTGCCCTTGAAGGCGGTGACCGAACCTTTACAAACAAGGTTGGGGCTATCTCCACAACTGAATTGGAGGCTCCCAACGACACCATGAAGCTTCACCACAATGGAATGATGGCTTCGAGGTGACCTCAACCGTCTAGGGTGCTCAAACACCCAAGAGTAACAAGATCCGCAAGGATTAGTGGGGGGGGGAATCAAATTTCTCTTGGTGGAAGTGTAGATCCTGGCCTTCTCAACCTATCCCTAGGAAATCAACAAGATTGATTGGCTAGGGACAGAGATCGGGCGAAAATGGAGCTTGGAGCAACAGTGGAGTTTTGGGAAGGAAGAGGTAACCTTCTTGGAGAAGAATACCTCCCTTATATAGTAGGGGGAAAGTTCCAACCGTTACCCCACTTGCTAGCCTCGCACATTACGGTAGTACCGCAGAACCCACGGTACTACCGTGATGGCTTACGGTACTACCGCAGGGCAGTGCGGTACTACCGCTTGTGCGGAAGTACCTGGCTCTGGCCAAATAGCACTATGGCGCTAGCGGTAGCACCGCCACAGCGGTACTACCGCGAGCCCGTGCGGTACTACCGCACGGCTCGACAGAGGCAGGTACTGGAGGCGCACGGAAGTAAAAAAATACTTCCGTGCCAACCTCCGCATAGGAAACTGTGCGAAAAAAGTCCGCACGGTAGTACCGTGCAGGAATCACGGTACTACCATAGCAGGGCGGATATAAAAAATTACATCCGTGCCTACTACCGCAGAGGTAGAGGTCAGGCCAGGGGCAAGCGGTACTACTGCTCCTTTGGAGCGGTACTACCGCGGTGACCTGCGGTACTACCGCAACCACGAGCGGTACTACCGCAGGCTCGTGCGGTACTACCGCACCCTGGGGCGGTACTACCGCTGGCCACTGAACTCAAACACTTCACAGGCATTCCTTTTTGCACAGAGAGAGAGATAACAGGTTGGGGGCTCCACTGAAGAGAGGGAAAGACGGGCAAAGGATAAATGTGCATGTGTTGATTCCACCCAGACTTTTCCGATGCGGACCCCCTGTTGATAGTACGGCTTTCCTACGAATCAAATCCACCGAAAAGAAACGCAAAGAACAACCGTCTTCGAGAGACTTCGAGGGGCACTGAATCGTCTTGTGCCTAGACCTGATTTATCTGAAAAGCTCAACGCACACGATTAGTCCGCAAACATATTGTCATCAATCACCAAAACCCCTTAAGGAGAAATATGCCCTTACAGGTGGTCTCGCTCGCACGTAGGCCCCCGCCACCCAGCGACGCACATCTACCATCCTCCATACGCTGCCACTTGTGTTAAACGAATTCACGCTATCCACACGCAGTCACATCCTGATCGCATCCTACTACTATTCCATGCTTCTGTCTGTATAAAGCATATGGGTGCTGATTAGGGAGTACTACTAGCAAGGGAGGCATCAAGTACCCCTGGCAGAACAAAACCCCTAGCTAAAACCAAGTGCCAGTACAACACGGGGAGAGACACAGAGATAGATAGATAGATAGATAGAGAGAGAGAGAGAGAGAGAGAGAGAGAGAGTTCAACAACCATCTGTGCGAGCAGATCTACTCGTTGTCTCGTTCCGATGGAGGCCGACATGGACATGAGCTTCAACTCTTCTTGGGAGACGCCTAATTTCTTCTAGACCTAGGTGCTCGAGCTCGACGGCATCGACAGGTGAGCCTGCACATTCAAGTGCGCCGCTCCGCTTTTTGATCAGGGGCAATCCATCGCCCGTGATTGTTCATTCCTTTCGTGCCTATTAATCGTTGGATTATCCTTGTTGATTGTTCTAGTAGGTACCTGCCGGCTGAGGACTCGCTGTCCGGTCTGTACTCCTGCTACGCCGACTCGAGCCCGCCGGACGGCGCCAGCTCGTGGTCGACGGCCACGACGAGGGCAAACCAGGGGAGCAAGAACATAATCATGGAGAGGGACCGTCGCAGGAGGCTCAACGAGAAGCTTTACAACCTGCGCGGCGTCGTTCCAAACATCACCAAGGTGAGCGCGCCCGACCCGCGTGCGATTGATCAATTTACAGATCAGTACAAGAACAAAACCATTTACTTGCGTTTGTGCGACGTTAGATGGACAAGGCATCGATCATCCAGGACGCCATCGCGTACATCCAGGCGCTGCAGGAGGAGGAACCGCAGCTTCTAGCCAAGATATCCAACCTCGAAACTCACAACAGCGCGGCCTCCGTCGGGAGCCAGGCGAAGGATGACGGCGTGGACTTGCCACGGCGAAAGAAGATGAGAAGGACGAGCTCCACCTCCTCCATCAACGACACCATCACGACACCATCACTTCCCCAGCCGCATATCCTGTCGAAATCCTCGAGGTAAATATCAACCTTCCAGGCAACGTTATGAAACTACACCATGCAATTGTAAAGACGTGCTTCTTCTATCTCAAAATAAATATTGCAAATTTAATATTAAGTTAGTACAAATTTTATACTAAAACAGTAACATTTATCTTGGGACGGAAAAAGTATTACGGTACAATCGATCGAATGACAGCTTGGTTACGGTCTGTGCAGCTGCAGGTGACGAGTGTAGCGGAGAAGCTGTCGGTGGTGAGCCTGAGGCACGGCAAGGCGCGTGACGCCATGGCCAAGGTGTGCGGGGCGCTGCAGTCGCTGTGTCTCAAGGTGATCACGGCAAAAGTCACCACCGTGGCCGGCAGCATGGTCCACACCATGTTCGTCGAGGTAACCATCCATCGATTCGCTGTCTTTCCCGCACAATCAATTGCTCCCCTCGCTCTATCCTGATTTCGTCGACGAAAAGGATTTGCTTCCGTCCCTTTTGCTTGGTTGCTCCCAAATTTCTTTGATGACATCACCTTTGGTGACGTCACAAAGATGATGTCACATGTGACATGGCTCGGTTCAGGAAGAGCATACGCTGGGTTTCTTCATGAACTGGGTAGATTCTTTGTTTTTGTTTGAGTGAACTGGTAGATTCAGGAGTTGTCTGTTCTTTTTTTTTCTTTGAGAATAAGAGTTGTCTTTTGTGTCATGTGTGAGAAGTATAATTAGACGGGCAATATATTAAACATAATGTACCATATCATCTAATTCGTAACAGAGAAAGTACGTAAAAAGGAAAGTAAGACGGTTGACATCCTATCAATACTTCTAAATTTGCGTCTTTTGGATCATATTTTTGGCATTTGACCTCAAACACCAACAAAAATTCTTTAGAATATGCCTCCGAAGCTGCATCACCATTTGATCTTCCGAGATACAAGTGTTATTTTTGTCCTTGCATTTTCAAGGCATACAAGTCTCAAACTGCAAACACAATATATCGTCACCACTGACTTAGGCATCGAAAGAAGCGCAAGATCATAAAAAATGTGATCCGGCTTTAAACAACACTACTACATATATTTAAATATAATTTTTATTATATTAGTTTTGCTATGCAAAATTTATAATTTATTAATTTCAACCATGGTCAAAATATGACCCAAAATATGAGGAGGGCAACTAAATCAGGATGGAGGTAGTATTGCATGGCTTAACCGTGCAGTCCATGGCAATGTGTCCAACCAGTCCACACATGAAACAATAACTCTACTCTTTTTTCCTCGTCAACTCGTCTTTCAGATCGACACTCGTTGCGAATAAATATTAGCTCTCCACGAGACTGCACCAAACACCGATACTACTGCAAGTGTCGCCGCATGGAGATGAGTGAGATACTAGAGGTGTCGAACCCAGCTTAGGGATATGAGGCATTGTCAGTTGTGACCTCAGTAGTAGTAGCACGAGGAGGCGGGTCATTACCTCAACCCCTGCCACCACGTCCACCCCTAGGGATGCAACGAGATGAGTCTGTAACGTCCTTGACCGTCCATGAAGCCAAAATTAAGCTAGTCATCGCTACTTTAATAACAATGCTAATGTCAAATCTATCAAAGCTCGTAGGCTTCGCGGATGCATCCGTCGACCTCCTACCGGCCCCTTGCGATTTCCTCAAGGAGACCTAGCCGGATAGATGTAGCCATCCGTCAGCCCCGAAGATCCCTCGACATAGCTTCCAGTAGGCGCACCAAACTGCATACCAGAATCAGCCACAAACCATTACCACGAGTATACTCCTCCTCAAACCTTGGTATGTAACCCGGGTCGTGAATGTAACCCAAGTCACCACAACAATTCCGTCACTAATATTTGCCGCCGTCGAACGACGAAGACCCTTTGCAATAATCATCACATATGCAACATCTCCATCATAATCAAACGCTCCCTTGTACCCACTCCTTCCGCTGGCGCGTTACCAAATCGATAACATCAAAATACCATCGTGCCTCGCCCGGATGTGTGTTCTTTCTATTTGTATCATCTTGATGATCAATTGTTTTTCCAATAAAGGGTGGATTTTGTTTACTTAAATGACACATCATGATCTTTGCATAGTCAGGATGCACACAACAAACACCAACGCACGCACACCGAAACACGTCGGCAAATAGCAAAGTAATATACGATCAAAGCTATGCGTATGCAAGGAAAAAAGAACACCCATCCGCAATCGACAAACTACATCAACGTCCATATCCACACCAGCAATTTTGTAACACCACACACATGACAACGAGATTCTTTAACGACAACGCCTTCAGGAGGGATCGTCGCTCAAGTGCCCTGTCACCAGATCCTAAAAATATTGGAATTGCTATGTATTATAACCAACATGGGTCAGACCTGGACTTTCACCCTATAATTAGAGACCAACGTCACTTATCTATTGTCACCGACACTTTTCGGTGATCTCAGCCATATGTCGATGTGGTCGCCATAAGGACCAACACAAATGGTGGAGCCCAACATTGCCGACTACCACCTCACCGGCGAGAGCCCTGCCCAGGCCCGTCAGTCTAGAAGATGACATGGCTGGAGCAGGAGCATGAAAGGCACATCAATATCGCCTGCGTGGAGCGCAGCTGCCGGTAGATCAGGAGCGCACAACCGCTAGATCGGCATCGTGCCTCCCGATCGAGGCTGGCAAGAACCAATGCCACAATTCCAAATAGTGCCACCGCTACGTGAATCGAGACTGCAGCCTTCGCTGCGTAACGAGGCTTCCGTCTTGGAGCCACCCACCCA
Source organism: Hordeum marinum (assembly GCA_022496015.1). Taxonomy (NCBI): domain Eukaryota; kingdom Viridiplantae; phylum Streptophyta; class Magnoliopsida; order Poales; family Poaceae; genus Hordeum; species Hordeum marinum. The sequence goes on along the minus strand of CM039678.1, from coordinate 376,340,776 downwards.
TCGTTACAAGGAAGTGGCCGCATCCGTGCAGCAAAAGCCATAGGAACGACACCCCCGTCTTCACCTTCCTTGAGTCATCCGAGGCTTCTCCTGTGAGCTCTCGGGTGGCGGCGATGTGTTGGGAAGAAGAAGGAACCCCCCCCCCGGGTGGTGGCACCGGTCAGTGTTTAACCCATATCACAGGAGGTGACGCGAGGGAGACGGCTATTTGGTTCTTTTCTAGGTTGTCATCGTCGGATCAATTGTTTTTTGATGAGTAAGAGTAGGACTATAAGTTTCAAGAGATGAAAGTAGGTATAAATATCGCTGTGCACATAATATCACAATCTTTTGTGCCAATATTAATAGTCATTTATTTTACGAGTGCGCTAAGTAGCAGCGCCGCATACGGGGCTTGAAGTGTGGCACCCCCCTTCACGCGTGCATGCATACATACAAAAACATGATAAGCATTTTGCGTAAACTTAAGAAAATCTTTATATATTAAATCATTGAACCGATTAGTGATCCACTTTCACCGACATTCTAGTGGATAAATCTTCAAAAATAGATCCCATATCCACATGTTTCTACTTTTTTCTCATCGGTACTATCCAGATTAGCGTCACTTACTTACGTTTTTATTAGCTACTAAGTTGTCAGATTAAATTAACTTAGTTTGTCGATTTTTGGAAGTTGAGATACATGGTGCTTATGTTAGTTGATGCCTCTTCGTACTTATTTTTAATCGTTGAATACTCACTCTCTAGCTATGCATAACATTGTAGTTTCGAATAATATATGAAAGTATTGCTCGGTAACTATATACAATCATCATTACAACTGCTCATGGTTAAGGATAGCAACTAGGGTGACATAATTTACAAATGATGGCGACTAAAAAAACTCATTGAAGAATGTCAACATGAGATCTTGTTTTGAAGCACTTGTGGAGAAAAACCCAACGGTGTAGATGAGTCCCTAATCGGATTAACGATTTCTGATATAAATTATTTGAAAAGATCAAAAAATGCTACTAATGTAATGAGATAAACATTAGGTGAAAGTTTCCTGCATACATGCGTGTGCTCTTTCTATAAGTGAAATGTCCCATTGGAAGGTGGTAGCATCAAAAGACATCTGCACACATTGCTGCATATATTTTCCCTTAATTTTACTCCTAAAATCTAGTTCTATTTTTCAGACGGAAGGCATGGATGGGGCTCAAACAATCAAGGAGATGATACAGGTTGCACTCCACCATCTCATATGAGCAGAAACCCATCAACGTCTGTGAGTTTTGGATGATGTTAATGTGTTGCAAACGATGCACTAACGGGCATCCCAACTTCTACCTACAGTGTATCATGTTCACTACATCATGACAGGAGAGGACTATCAGTCCACCTTATTAGTACTAATGTCTTCATCTAATAACACCATAATAACTGCAGTTATTGATCATAATCACAAAAGGGTACCACATGGGTTAGACCGGCGTGGCACTACGTGGAGCATGGACGTTGTTTAGTGGGATTTCTGCCACGATTGGCATGGGTGGGCTATTGTACGTCCATTTATTCTTGAAGATTCAAAATCCAAAATCAATACCGAGGGTCCAAATTACAAATACCCTCATTCCGATATCTTCAAAATTAGATACTATTTGAATAGGTTTTGACAAACTTTTTGCATGAGGTATACCATATACCTATTACCATGGTAAAGGACTACTCGTGTTAGTTAGTTAGTTAGTATGTGCACACTTTTAGATATTATGGTTCTCGGCCCACTAAGTCTTGTACCTCGGCCCAACTAAATTCTGAAATCACCAAGGCCAGTTTAACTTGCATGGCAAGTATGTAAGTTTAGTCTTGTAATACTAGTTGAGAAACAATAGTACGGATGTATAAGGTTAGTAGATATACTACTCCATGTACCATGAGAAAAGAGTGGATCAACGCATACACTCACTCACTCCCCACTTCATACCACACAATACCGATTGTGTCATATCTTGTCATGTCTCCTGAGTCGAGCTTGAGTTTGAGACAATGTTATATGCCCTACTGGAAGAGGTAATTTTTGGCTACACAGTGCACTACTAAATCATTTCTCAGTGTACCTGTCAAAACCATATCTTGTTGTGGACACCGTTTGCTTCCACATATTCCTTCCACCATGTGTGACTAGATCAGTACCGTGCCAAGGCACGAGGGTGTCGGTCCCCACGATGTGTAGTTTCAAAGAAAGAAAAAACATTCACTTATACCAGAAGCAAGATATCATTGAGGTCAAAAAAAATTCTGGTTCAAAACAAAGAAGAAACATTCACTTGTACCATTTTCGTAGTTGCTCAACAGAAAATAGAGCTTGTACATAAAGTGTATCCTGATGCATAGAGACAAACATGTTTCTCTATTAAAGGTAAACTAGATGGCATAGTGATGCTGTTTCTAACGTATTCAAGGTAGAATAAAGAAGGGACCATAGACATGGAATACATGTAGATTATAGAATACTTCGGTGACATAGAGAGGGCACGAAGGTACATAGCATGATAGTAGACACACCACTAAAGTGACAAATCCAATAGTAGAAACCCATTGTTCGGTTATTTATACATACAAAATAACAAAGGCACAAAGGCTCTAGGACTGACTCTCTACACAATAATCACTAAGTGACCTTCCAGTGGCCTAAAGACACAGTATGAAGGAAACGCAAGGAACTTTCAGATGCCATAACTTTTTTCTTAATCAAACTATCCATGTAGTTCTCGGGGAAACACCTTGATAGTTCCTTTTATAGAAATGCACTAGGTTCAATCTCCTTGAGTGAGGAAAATTACAGATGCTATAGTACAGAGCAGCCTTGATAGTTGTCTTCCCTTGTATAGAAAAAATAAAGTCTGTCATCTTCCCACAAAACATAAATTACAATCCTACAATTTCAACATGTGCTTCAACATTAATGTTTGACTTAACCAAGTAAGTAGCAGCGCTACACTTTCGACGCAGGTCCATTTATTTGATTTTTTGGAATAGTTTCGACACACTGCATGGATATTTTAGATATATGCTAGTTCAATCATGGAGTTGATGTCAATCAACATAAGTTTTATATACCAAAGTACGTAAGTTGGCCATTAATAAAGCATGGAGCTAAAGTAGATCAAGTGGGCTACCTTAAAGCCTTCTTGATTCCAACAGATCTTGTATCCATTTTGATGCCATCAAGTAATGAATCAAACTCCTATAGTTGTAGCGCATAGTAGATCATCAAAAATGTTTAGACGCGGGATTATAGTAAGTGCCAAACCATGATTCTTTATAGCTACAAGTATCTTCCAGCCAACAAGCATGTGTGCAGCCAAATCATGAATCTTTATCACCTGTTCTTGCAAAATCTGTGAAACAAGGATTTTTTCAGTTAGTTGAAGCTAGATGTGCCATGCATCTTGGAAAACTACCACACATATCATGCAACAGGGTATGAATTAGTATGAAACTAGAGAGAGAGTGAGTGAGAGAGAGATTTTACATCGTGCGGTTGGGCAACCAGGAGTCGACGGAGGTGTAGACCCTCTTTGATAAATGATCCACCAAGTACAGTTTATCAGTTCCTATGAGAATCAAGTTTAAACCTAAATGCTCCCAAGAACCTAAGAAACAATACATACATGGTATGACATATAAATTTTATTTCAAAGAGGCAAAGTATCAAGCATTTAGAATTAGAGAGGTCAATGTGCAAAGCACAAAATCTTGTTTGTGAGATGTGGTTAGCCAAAAAAATAGAAGCATTAAAATGGAACATAAGAACAATTGAAGAAGATCAATGGAAAGATGCCAGAATACAACTACTTCAATAGTGTAGTAACCTATGCATCATAAAAATCCAAGCCGCGCTTTCTGGATGTATAAAAAAAGATACATAGTTGCAACAGAAGAAATGCTATGTGAGTAATTTGATGATGCAAAAATAATATTATTAGATAAGTATCACCATAATTAGCAAGAACGATTGAAGAAAGCTAGGGAGCACACCGCTGTATCATCTAGTATAAGTTGGAAGACATCGTAAATCAAATCCTAAGGAGAAGCACTCTAGGCTACATCCAATGATTTTCATAATCAGTAACACCAATATAAATGAGAAGTTGAGAACAATATTTAACCATAGTATTCTATCCATCACCCGAAAACAAGATTATATTGGTCAACATATACAACTTTCTCCAAGATTTTATCTACCGAAACAGAATCACAATATGCAAGTACACATGACATAATCATATGGTTCATCAGGAAGAATATAAGCACAACAAGCTAATTGAGCAACAAACTAAAGAGAAAGGGTTCCATATTATTATACATTGCATTATTCAACATTGATAGAGTATTGCTACCCGACGTTTTTTCCTTTTGGAATATAAAGGAACTAACCTTCATAGAATACAAGACGAGCTTAATCAATCTTAGATCTATGTGAATGAATCCAACACTCTACTGGTTAGCTACTCTTAATCTAAATTTAGCTGATGGTGGGAGCTAATTAGTGGCACCACATCCAACGAATTGACGTGGTTATTCATAAACTGAAAAATAAGAGCCATTCTCTCTACAAAGTAGTAATTAACATGGAATGATGGAAGGGAATAATAAATTTTACCTGATTAGGGTTGGTGCAACCAGCAAACTCAATAGTCGGACCTTTATCATAACATCTTAGCGTCGTTACAAAGAATCATGATGTACAGAAAAACAAAAGTGCAACAGTTACACCCATAAATTCCTAAATGGAAAAATGAATAAATTGTATACATAATTAGCACATGGGAACACAGAGAATAACCTTGAAGGAACATTCACCAACATAGATACAAAGTGCTCCAACTGGGATATATTGGTATGGAACAATAAGTTTTAGCATGCAAAAGAAACACTAATAACATCAGCAAGATAACTATATGGTGGTATTCACTTTTTGGCATGCCATGCAAAAGGACATCCTGGTGAGCTCGTCGCTGCCGCTGCTCTCACGTCGAGCTCCGAGCCGCATCCACATCCCGTTGGCATCAACCCTCATAGGCTGCTAAAGCAGAGACAAAAAAAATTATAATGAGTACCTAGTTCATTTTTTTGTCCCAAATATATTAGCCTGATCCAAAATGTCAGAATAGAATATTTCTCAAACTTGGAACATGAAAAGAAGTTTTGATCATGACAAAACATTCACCACCATAGATACAAAGTGCTCTAGCTAGGATATATTGGTATGGAACAATAAGTTTTAGCATGCAAAAGAAACACTCATAACATCAACAAGATAACTATATGGTGATATTCACTTTTAGGCATGCCATACAAATGGTCAACCTGGTGAGCTCATCGTTGCCTCTGCTCTCACGTCGAGCTCGCAGCCGCGTCCACATCCCCTTGGCATCAACCCTCACAGCTTGCAACATTATTATTTTTAGCATGCAAGAACAAATAGCTACAACTGGTAACTTGCAAAAAATATAAGTAATGGTATCACAATGAATTAAAACAAGCCATTCAACCAATAACTTGTTGGGAGCGAGTATTTCTAGTACAACAAAGTGCAACTTACTCATAACCAGATTAAGTCAAGGACCAACTACAAACAATAAAAGGTCAGGAACAACTTATATGCAACAATAGTATGAGAGAGAAGAAATATTCACATAAGACAGCGATAAACACTGGAGCATAAATAAGCAACACCTTTAAATACAAATAAAATGGGATACAAATAAAAAAGGTTCAGGGTTCATTGCATAATGGACTCAGATTCGCCTTTCCTCGATCTTATAACCCACCCCTGTCATCTCTTATCACCAGATTAACCTATTTATACAGTGGAGTTGCCCTTGTTATCACTCAAGAAGAATGACCATCCAATGATAGAGTAATAAATATCACATGATCAAAAAGGATTCTAGAGACCATACGGAGAATCCAACTTGATACCACATGTGCCTCCATTTCTCAAAGGCACACTTATCTCAGTCACGGTGAATCATCATCGCCACAGCACGAGTGCTACTGATCAATTTAGCAAATCCAGGAGCATAGCTATAGGACCAGGGCATCGACATGTAAACCACATAACACGGGTATAAACATGGGACCATGAATAAGCAACACCTTGAAATACAAATAAAAAGGGTTCGGGGTTCATTGCATAGTGGGCTCAGATTCACCTTTCCTCGATCACATAACCTACCCCTGTCATCTCTTATCACCAGATCACTCGGTTTATACAGTGGAGCTACCCTGGTTATCAGTCAACAAGAATGACCATCCAAGGATAGAAAATTAAGTATCACAAGATCAAAAAGGATTCTAGAGACATGAGGGAGGATCCAACTTGATACCCACATGTGCCTCTATTGCTCAAAGTCACACTTATTTCAGCCATGGTTAATCATCATCGCCCTTGCACGAATGCCCCTGATAAATTTAGTAAATCTAGTAGCATAGATATATGACCAAGGCATCCACATGTAAACGAGAGCATCACATGAACTCCTATGATAGCATCTAAACATGAATAACAACTTACAAACCCCAAAATAGCATGGATCCCCAACTACAATGTTCAAGTAGGAACTGATGCATGAGTAGGGCATAGAGTATCCCCTAGAAAAGCACCACATCAATATAGCCACGACCATGCCCCCATACAATAGCTGAATCAGAGGAGAAGGAGGAAGATGGAGCTCATCGAGGGAGCTCATTGAGGGAGCTTGTAGCTGAGGAGAGAGACGGCTATGATTTCACCACAGGCGTATCGTTCTTTTATATGCCCATATGCGGAATGACTTAAATGCCCTTGGCGAGGCACCAAAATTGCATGTGGTGGCACAATGGCGAAGTTCAGCTATTCACTTCTGTAGTGCCTCGGGCTTGATCCAATGACGGACATCCTCCGGTGTCTCGTCCGACGGTCCAGATCGTATCAAGCAAACGAAATGGATAGCTGGATGTGTCAAATGATGAGAGTGGGCAGTGCTGCCCGCAAATCTTGTTTTAGAATGTTTTATTAAGGCTTCAAGGTTCATTGCATAGTCGGCTCAGATTTGCCTTTCCTCGAGCATATAACCTACCTCCGTCATTGCTTATCACTAGATCAATCTGTTTATACAGTGGAGTTGACCTGGTTACCACTCGACAAGAATGACCATCCAGGGACAAAGCAATAAGTATCACATGATAAAAAAGGATCATAGAGACAAGAAGGAGGATCCAACTTGAACCCACAGGTGCCTCGATTTCTCAAAGGCACACTTATTCTAGCCACGGTTAATCATCGTCGCCCTAGCACGAACGCCGCCGATCAACCAATTTAACAAATCCAGGAGCATAGCCATAGGACCACGACATTCACATGTAAACCAGAGGATCAATTGAGCTCCCATGTTAGCCACTAATCATGAACAAAAGCCTACAAACCCCAGAATACCATTGATCCACAACTACAGAGCTCAAGTAGGAACTGATGCATGAGTAGGGCATAGAGCATCAACCAGATGAGCACCACATCGATATAGCCACGGCCATGTCCTAGACAGTAGCCGAAGCACAGGAGGAGGAGGAAGATGGAGCTCACCGAGGGAGGTTGTAGCAGAGGCAGTACTCAACGGGCGCTGGGGTTGCGCCTGAACATCGTCCAACCAGAGAGGCGGCTTCCTACACCGCACATCCACCACGCTATCGCATGGGAGTTGCGCCTTGAACCGTCCCGCTGACGAGCATTAATGATGTCACGGATAACAAATAAATGGAAGGAGGTTATTATTACTTGAATTAAATACTTGATCTTCTACAATAATTCGAGCAAAACCAGCATAAATCATTTCGCTGTCAACTTGATTTTCTACATATGTTAACATAGCAAAAAACCAAGTGTTAGGACAGAATAGGTAGAGGTATATTTCACGCCCATATCAATAAATATGAAATTTTACATTCTGATGATTTAGCTACATTTGGATTCAACAATGTTGTTCTTGAGTGCAAATGTATAAACAACATGTGAAAATAAATATTCCAATATGGAGCAACAAGTCAGATTTGTTGCAAGTGGATCATGGTCACCTGGCTCATATTTTTGTGAGTTTATTTCCCCCCTGTCTAGAAATAACTTAGTAATTATCTAAAATTTAAATTGCACAAGATGAGCATATATTTTCAACATCAAATTAAATAATGGAACAAATTATGAATTACTATAACCAGATATAATTTTAGTAAGATCAACTTGTTTGTTGAAATTAGTATAAAATCATTGTAAGAGAATATGGAAATCATATAAGTTTTAGTCACAACATATCTTGGAAGATACATAGAAAACCAGCATACAATGGAAATGATGAAGAGAAAACATGCATCTAGTTAAATCATGTAAACAACAGATAGTTGAAGATCACATACAAAAAGGCACATATGATAGCTTAAGAGATTCAGATACATCAGTCAATGAGGAAAACAATATGTTATCAACTTTGCCTTGTAATCAAGATAATTCATCATCATCATCAAGATAAAAAAGGATGCAACAATAAGACCATGCCGAAACCATAATAATTTACTCCTTGAGGAGCAGGAGGAAGATGGAGCTCACTGAGGTAGGTTTGTAGCTACGACAGTACTCAACAGACTTTGGGGTTGCGCCTGAACGTCGTTCAACCAGAGAGGCCACTTCCTACACCACACATCCACCATGCCGCCGCGTCGGAGTTGTGCCTTGCACCACCCCGCTGACAAGCACGAATGCTGTCAAGCATACCAAATAAAGCGAAGGAGGTTATTATTACTTGAAGTCAATACCGGATATTCTACAATATTTCCAGCAAAACCAACGTAAATCATGTTAGTGTCAACTTGATTTTCTACATATGTTAGCATAGCACAAAATCAATTGTTAGGACATAATAGGTAGAGGTATATTTCACACCCATGTCAATAAATTACCATGATTTAGCTACATTTGCATTCAACAATGATGTTCTTTAGTGCAAAGGGATAAATAACGTGCGAAAATAAATATTCCAATATGGAGAAACAAGTCAGATTTGTTGCAACTGGATCATGGTCACCTCGCTTAGATTTTGTGAGTTTATTTCCCCTCCTAACTTGAAATAACTTACTAATTATCTGAAAGTTAAATTACACAAGGTGAGCATATACTCTCAACATCAAATTAAGTAATGGAACTAATTATGAATTACTATAACGAGATACAATTTTAGCAAGATCAACTCATTTGTTAAAATTAGTATAAAATCATTGTAGGAGAATATGGAAATCATATACATTTTAATCACAAAATATCTTGGAAGATACCTAGAAAACAAGCATACAATGGAAATGATGAAGAGAAAAATTGCATCCAGTTAAACCATGTAAACAATAGACAATTGAAGATGACATACAAAAAGGCACGTATTATAGCTTAAGAGATTTAGCTACATCAGTCAAAGAGGAAAATAATATGTTATAAACTTCGCCTCGTAATCAAGGTAATTCAGCATCATCAACTTCGCCTTGCAACTGTAAGATCATGCCTAAACCATAATAATTTACTCCTTGAACCCAACATTAAGATGCAATAAAAGGTTCTATATTTCATGTAATAGTAATAAACTAACATTTCAGCCAAACCATAATAATTTACTCCTTGAATCCAATGATGTTCATACATTAGCTGCTCCTTCGCTAGCAATTTACTCATTCGGTACTGACCTCCTAATAAAATGAAATCACCAATATAAAGACCAAAAAACGGGTACGACCTACACCCCTAATAACATATGCGGCATACTGGGAAATTATGCAAGCTAGCTCGCTTGTGGTGTAGATCAATACTCTAAAAGTCTCCAAAATCAATCGCATGACCGAAATTATGGATACTCAAGAAGAGGGGTGGAAGAGCAAGAGGAGCTTACCCATTGTGACGGCCCCATTTTCATCGTACGCTAATCATACACGCAAATGCGTACGACCAATATTAGGGACTCACGGGAAGATGTCACAGCACAACTCTAGACACAAATTGAAGTAATACAAGCTTCATATTACAAGCCAGGGGCCTTGAGGGCTCGTATACATAAGATTGAATACAAATGAGAGAGTGGAAGCAAATAATATCTGAGTACAGACATAAGTTAGACAAGTTTTGCCTTAAGAAGGTTAGCACAAACATAAACAACATATCGAACAGGCAAGGCCTCCTGCTTGGGAGCCTCCTATCCTACTACTGGTCAGGGGCAGCCTCCACGTAGTAGTAAGCTCCATCTTGGTACTAGTAGTCGTCGGCGGGATCAGCTGCCTCTTGGGTTCCGTCATCTGGTCGTGACAATCATGTCAAGAGGAAAAGGGGAGCAAGGCAATGGTGAGTACTCATCCAAATTACTCGCAATACTGACATTGTAGGATCGAAAGTAGGTCTAGAGGGGGGTGATTAGACTACTTGACCAAAGAAATATCTACCTTTTCACAATTTTAAGTGTTGGCGGATTTTAGTATTCACAACAAGTCAATCACACCCTACACATGCATGTCTACGAGTATAGCAGCGGAAAGTAAAGACAAGCATGTGTAGTAAAGGAAGCATAGGAAGATCAAACGCAATTTGGAGACACGATGATTTTTCCCGTGTTTCCGATAGGTGGTTCTATAGTATTCCACGTTTATGGAGTCATCAACCCACAGAGGGTAACGATCGCGAGAGTCCACGGAGGGCTCTACCCACGGAGGGTTCCACAAAGAAGCAACCTTGACTATACCATGATGGCCTACGTCCACGGAGGACTAGCCTAACTCGGGGTAGATCTTCATGAAGTAGGCGATCTCCTTTCCCTTACAAACTTCTTGGTTCACTCCACAACACGAAGTAGGAGGCTCCCAAGCAACACCTAACCAATCTTGGAGGCACCACCCTCCAAAATGTAATAGGCTCGATAATGTCGATGAACTCCTTGCTCTTATGCTTCAAGATGATAGACTCCTCAACACACAATCACTCTCTCATAGATTTTGCTATGGTGGAAGAGATTGATTGGGTGGAAATCAACTTGGGGAAGCTAGAGGTCAAGATTCATATGTTCGGAATGGAATTGCGTGATCTCAACACATGAGTAGTTGGCTCTCTCTCAGAAAATCAGTTGGTATGAGTGGGGATCTGTTCTGAGTGCTTCTCTTGCGAGTGAGTGGTGGTGGAGGGGTATATATAGGCATCTACAAAAATCCAACAGTTACACCTTAAGGGACCAACTCGATGACACCGATGTGTGAACTCGGTGGTACCGAGTTGCTCCAAATGTAGCAACTTTTGAATCTCGGCGAGACCGATACATAAAACTCGGTTGCACCGATTAAGTGACCAACAGTCAGATTGCACAAATCGGTGACACCGATCCAACAAACTCGGTGGGACCGATTTTGTGAATTAGGGTAACAGAATGTTGGCAACCCAAACTCGATGGCACCGAACCAGAATCGGTTGCACCAAAAAGCTAGGGTTCGGCATGGGTCTGTCTGGGTCTAGGAATCAGTGGCACCGAGTGGGAATTGTTTGTTTCACCGGTTTTAGATACTTGGCTTTGGACTGACTTTTGTGGAAGAGCTTTGTGGGAGTATTTGGTGACTATCATTTGTGCATGTATGAGCATTTTGTTCATCAATAGTACCTTACCCACTTTTAATAGTATTGCCTTTCCTATGGACTCAAAGTGATTTCTCACAATGCAAAATGTGGAGTCCTCTTCCTTGAAGCTTTGCCAATCTATTTCCTTGCATATTGGGGTATTCCACAATCCTTTTGCCATCCCTATCATTGAACTTTTCCTGAAATATGCTTAGTGGAAACATTAATTCAATGACATATATGTTGTTATTAATTACCAAAACCACCAAGGAAGCAAATGTGCTTTGAATCTCCCCCTTTTTGGTAATTTATGACAACATGTAGACCAAAGCTTCGACGTATGATATAATCAATGAATATAATCATCGCTTTGAGAAGTATGTGAGAAGCAAGATCTCCCCCTAAATTTGTGCAATATTTTAAATTTGCGTTTGAGTGCAAATGCTCAATCGATTAGGTACATGGGGGACTTCTTCCATGTCACATACATCTATTGGAAATATGCCCTAGAGGCAATAATAAATTCGTTATTACCATATTTCCTTGTTCACGATAATTGTTTATTATCCATGCTATAACTGTATTGATTGGAAACTCAGATACATGTGTGGATACATAGACAACAAAGTGTCCCTAGTAAGCCTCTACTAAACTAGCTCGTTGATCAAAGATGGTTAAGGTTTGCTAGCCATAGACATGGGTTGTCATTCGATAACGAGATCACATCATTAGGAGAATGATGTGATGGACAAGACCCAAACAATTAACATAGCATATGATCATGTTAGTTTATTGATATTGTTTTCTGCATGTCAAGTATCTGTTCCTATGACCATGAGATCATGCCACTCACTGACACCGGAGGAGTACATTGTGTGTATCAAATGCCGCAATGTAATTAGGTGACTATAAAGGTGCTCTACAGGTATCTCCGAGGTTGTTTGTTAGGTTGGCGTCGATCGAGACTAGGATTTGTCACCCCATATGACAGAGGGGTATCTCTGGGCCAACTCGGTAATACAACATCACAAGAAGCTTGCAAGCAATGTGACTAAGGAGTTAGTCACAGGATCTTGTATTACAGAATGAGTAAAGAGACTTGTCGGTAATGATATTGAACTAGGTATGGAGATACCGATGATCGAATCTTGGGCAAGCAATATACTGATGGACAAAGGGAACTGCATACGATATTGATTGAAGCCTTGGCATCATGGTTTGACCGATAAAGATCTTCATGGAATATGTAGGAACCAATATGGGCATCCAGGTCCCGGTATTGGTTATTGACCGGAGAGATGTCTCGGTCATGTCTACATTATTCTAGAACCCGTCGGGTCCAGATGCTTAATGTTCTGTGACGCGAGAGTAGTATTGGGATATGTACGTTGGTGACCGAATGTTGTTCAGAGTCCTGGATGAGATTATGGACGTCACGAGGATCTCTAGAATGGTCCGAAGGTAAAGGTTTCTGAATTTTTCGGTATTGTATCGGGAAGGTTCTAGAAGGTTCCAAAGTGCGGCCCACCTGCATGAGGACCCACATGGAAGTGGGTAGTGGGGAAAGTCCCCACACCCTGGTCTAGGCGCATCAAGATCCCCCCTTAAAAGGTATAAGATCATATCCCAAAAGAAATAGATCAAGATCCCTAAAAAGGGGGGATAGTGATCGGTGGGGAAGGAAAGGAGGGATTTCCTTCCTCCCCCCTTGACCAACGCCCCTAGGAGCTTGAAGGGAAATCCACCAGCCCCTCCCACGCCTATATAAAGGTGGGGAGGAACAAGGGGGTTGGGGTTACTACCACGGCCATGGCCCTCCTCCCGTCCCTCCCGTTTGTTCCTCGTACATCATTCTGAAGGCACTTGGCGAAGCCCTGTCGGCACAGTGACACCACCATCACCACCACGTCGTCATGTTGGTTGAGATCCCATCTACTTCTCCTCCCTCTATTGCTGGATCAAGAAGGAGGACACGACATGGAGCCACACGTGTGCTAAACGCGGAGGTGTCGTCCGTTCGGCACTAGATCAGATTGGATCGCGATTGGATCGTGAAGAGTACGACTACATCAAACACGTTGCATACGCTTCCGCTTAGCGATCTACGAGGGTATGTAGATCCACTCTCCTCTCATAGATGTTCATCTCCTAGATCGATCTTGGTGAGCGTAGGAATTTTTTGGTTTCCCATGCATCGTCCCCCAACAATGGCATCATGAGCTAGGTCTATGCGTCGATGAGATCACGAGTAGAACACAAAGGAGTTTGTGGACGTTGATATTCAGATTGCTTCCTCCCTTGGTATTTTCTTGATTGAGCTGTATTGTGGGATGAAGCGGCCCGGACCAACCTTACTCGTCCACGTACGAGAGACCGTTCCATCGACTGACATGTGACTTTGTTGCATAAAGATGGTTGGCGAGTGTCTGTCTCTCCCACCTTAGTTGGATCGGATTCGACAAAGGTGGTCCTTGAGAAGGTTGAATAACAATTTGTGTATCACCATTGTGGTTTTGCATAGGTAACAATCGTTCTTGCTAGATACCCATAGCAGCCACGTAAAACATGCAACACTAATTAGAGGACATCTAACTTGTTTTTGCAGGGTATGTTTTCATATGATATGGCCAATGACAAGATGAGATATATGTGATGTATGACATGATCATGTTTTGTATAGAATATCACGACTTGCATGTCGATGAGTACTGCAATCGGCAGGAGCCATATGGTTGTCTTTAATTTATTTTCGCCACTTTCGCTTTACTTTATCGCTATGAGTTAGCAATAGTTGCAGAAGCAGCAGCTGGCGTGACAACCTCATGGCGACACGCTAAGGGAGATCAAGATGATGGAGATCATGGTGTCATGCCGGTGACGATGGAGATCATGTTGGTGCTTTGGAGTGGAGATCAAAAGCACAAGTTCATGGACATATCATGTCACTTATGATTTGCATGTTATGTTAATCCTTTTATGCATCAAATTTTTGTTAGGACGACGGTAGCATTATAATGTGATCCCTCACTAAATTTGAAGACAAAATTGAGTTCTCCCCGAGTGTGCACCATTTTGAAAGTTTGTCGTTTCGAAGCACCACGTGATGATCGGGTGTGATGGACTCTACGTTCACATACAACAGGTGCAAGCCAGTGTTGCACATGTGGAACACTCGGGTTAAACTGGATGATCCTAGCATGTACAAACATGGCCTTGGAACACAAGAGACCAAAAGGTCGAGGATGAGTCATATAGTAGATATGATCAACATGGAGATGTTCACCATTGAAACCACGTCATCTCGCGTGATGATCGAACTTGGGTTGGTGGATTTGGATCATGTCACACTTAGAGAACCTGAGGGATTTTGATTTGAGTGGGAGTTCTTTAGTAATATGATTAATAGAACTCATTATCATGAACATAGTCTAAGTTGTCTTTGCAAAATTATGTTGTAGATCAGTAGCTCGTGTTATGGCTCCCTTGTATTTTTTGATACGTTCCTAGAGAAAATAGAGTTGAAATATGATGGTATCAATTATGCGGACTAGGTCCGTGATCGGAGGATTGTCCTTTGTTACTGCATAGAAGTCTTATGTCCTTAATGCACCGCTCGGTGTGCCACCCCCTCAAGTGGCGACTGTGGATGTTGTGAACATCTAACAGGCATGCCCTGATGACTACTTGATAGTTCAGTGCATCATGTAATACATCTTAGAATTAAGGCTCCAAATACGATTTGAACGTCACACAACATCTGTGATGTTCCAAGAGCTGAAATATGATTTCAGGCTCGTGCCCATGTTCAGAGGTATGAGACCTCCAACAAGATTCTTTGCCTGCAAAGATGAAGGAGAATAGCTCAATCGGTGAGCATGTGCTCAGATTGTCTAGGTGCTACAATCGCTTGAATCGAGTGGGAGTTGATCTTCCAGATAAGATAGGGATTTATATAGTTCTCCAAGTCACTTCCACAAAGCTACTAGAGCTTCGTGATGAACTATAAATATGCCAGCGGATGGAAAAGATGATCCCTGAGCTGTTCGCGATGTTTGACACCGTAAAGGAAGAAATCAAGAAGGAGCATCAAGTGTTGATGGTTAGTCAAACCACTAGTTTCGAGAAGGGAAAGGTCAAGAAGGGAAACTTCATGAATGGCAAGCCAGTTGCCGCTCTAGTGAAGAAATCCAAGGTTGAACTCAAACCCGAGACTGAGTGCTTCTATTATGAGGAAACTATCATTGAAGCAGAACTCCCTAAATACTTGGTAGATAAGAAGGCTGGCAATGTCGATAGAAGTACATTTGATATACATATTATTGATGTGTACCTTGCTACTACTCCTAGTAGCACCTGGGTCTTATATACCTGTTCGATTGCTAATGTTAGTAACTCAAAGTAAAATCTATGGAATAAACGGAGACTAGATAAGGGTGAGGTGACGATGTGTGGAAGTGTTTCCAAGGTTGATGTGATCACCATCGCACGCTCCCTCTACCTTCGGATTAGTGTTGAACCAAAATAAATGTTATTTGGTGTTTGCATTGAGCATGAACATGATTAGACCATGTTTATTGCAATATGGTTATTCATTTAAGTCAGAGAATAATAGTTATTATGTTTACATGAATAAAACCTTCAATGGTCATGCACCCAATGTGAATGGTTTATTGAATCTCGATCGTAGTGATACGTATGTGCATAATATTAATACCAAAAAGATGCAAAGTTAATAATGATAGTATCACATACTTGTGGCATAGCCGCTAAGGTCACATTAGTGTAAAACGCATGAAGAAGACTCCATGTTGTTGGATCTTTGAACACACTTGATTTCGAATCGGTTGAGACATGCGGACCATGCCTCATGCGCAAGATGACTAAGACCCCATTTCTGGCATGATGGAGAGGGCAAGTGACTTATTGGAAATGATACATGTTTATGTATGTGTCCAATGAGTGTTGTAGCGTGAGGTGGATATCGTTATTTTCTTATCTTCATTGACGATTTGAGTAGATATGGGTATATTTACTTAATGAAACACAAGTCTGAAACATTTGAAAAGTTCAAGCAAATTCAGAGTGAAGTTTGAGATCATCATGACAAGAAGATAAAATGTCTACGATATGATCGTGGAGGTGAATATCTAAGTTTCGAGTTTGGTATACAACTTAAGCAATGTGGAAGTTGTTTCACAACTCACGCAACCTGGAACACAATAGTGTGATGGTGTGTCCGAACGTCGTAGTCGTGCTCTATGGGATATGGTGCGTACTATGATGTATCTTATCGTTTTGCCACTATCCTTTTGGGGTTGTGCATTAGAGATAACTACATTCAATTTAAATAGGGAACCATCTAAATCCGTTGAGATGACACCGTATGAATTATGGTTTGGTAGAAACCTAAGTTGTCATTTCTCAGAGCTTGGGAATGTGACGCTTATGTATGATAAGCTCAAACCCAAAGTGGAAAAGTGCATCTTCATAGGATACCCTAAGGAAACAGTTGGGTATACCTTCTATCTCAGATTCGAGAACAAAGTGTTTGTTGCTAAAAACGATACCTTTCTTGAGAAAAAGTTTCTCTCGAAAGAATTGAGTGGGAGGAAAGTAGAACTTGATAAGGTTGTTGAACCGTCACTTCAGTTGGATAGTATCACGACGCAGAAAGATGTTTTTGTGACGCCTACACCAAGTGAAGAGGAAGAAAATGATGATGATCATGAAGCTTCGGATGAAGTTACTGCCGAACCTAGTAGGTCGACAAGGACTCGTACCACCCCTGGGTGGTACGTCAATCATGTCTTGGAGGTCATGTTGTTAGACAGCAATGAACCTACGAGCTATGAACAAGTGATGGTGCGCCCGGATTCCAACAAATGGCTAGGAGCCATGAAAACGAAGTATGGACTTTGGATAGACTTGCTCATTGAATGGCAGGCCGTTGAGTACAAATAGACCTTTAAAAGGAAGACACACGCTGATGGTAATGTCACCATTTATAAAGCTCGACTTGTCGCAAAGAAGTTTATGACAAGTTCAAGGAGTTAACTATGATGAGACTTTCTCACCCGTAGTGATGCTAAAGTCTCTTGGAATTATGTTAGCACTTGTTGCTTTTTTCGATTATGAAATCTGGCAGATGGATGTCAAAACATCATTTCCTTAACGGTTTCCTTGAGGAAAGGTTGTATGTGATACAACCAGAAGGTTTTGTCAGTCCTAAGGAAGCTAAAAGGTGTGCAAGCTCCAGCAATACTTCTATGGGTTGGAGCAAGCATCTCGGAGTTGGAATATATGCTTTGATGAGGTGATCAAAGTTTTGGGTTTATAGAAAGTTTATGGGAAACTTGTATTTTCAACAAAGTGAGTGGGAGCACTATAGAATTTCTGATAAGTATATGTGGTTGACATATTGTTGATCAAAAATAATGTAGAATTTCCGGAAAGCATATAGGGTTGTTTGAAAGGAGTTTTTCAAAGGAAGACCTAGATAAAGCTACTTGAATATTGGGCATCAAGATCTATAGAGATAGATCAAGACGCCTGAATAAATTTTTCAATGATTACATACCTTGACAAGATTTTGAAAGAGTTCAAAATGGATCAGTCAAATAAAGAGTTCTTGCCTGGTTTGTAAGGTGTGGAGTTGAGTGAGACTCAAAGCTCAACCATGGCAAAGAAAGAGAAAGTACGAAGGTCATCCCCTATGCCTTATCCATAGGCTCTATATAGTATGCCATGCTGTGTACCACACCTGGTGTGTGCCTTGCCATGAGTCTGTCAAGGGGTACAAGAGTGGTCCATGAGTGGATCACTGGACAACGATCAAATTTATCCTTAGTAACTAGAGGATTAAGAAATGTTTCTTGATTATAGAGGTGCTAAAGAGTTCATTGTAAAGGGTTACGTCGATGCAAGTTTTGACACTAATCTGGATGACTCTGAGTAGCAGTCCGAATATGTATAGTGGAGCGATCATATGGAGTAGCTCCAAGTGAAGCATGGTAGAAGGATCTACAGTATGACATAGAGATTTACAAAAGTACACACGGATCTGAATGTCGCAGAACCCTTGACTAAAACCTCTCTCACAAGCAAAACATGACATCTGGAGGGACGGCCAGCGTGGTCCCGTCATATGGGCCCCTCGGCAAAGTGGTGACCTTGGGAATGGGGGAGACTAGGCCTACAGACAGGGGCTGGCCGCAGCAAAACTGGGCTGCAGCCGGTGGCCCGGCTATTGGCGGTGCGCCGAGCGCCCTTGGGGCGGTAGTGACCACCGTTATCGACAGGTTTGCCGCCTGCCGCGCCCAAACGATGCAGGACGCCCGGGCCACCAACGATCGGCTGGTGAACCTGGAGCAGGTAGTTGCAGTAAGTTCTCAACTTTTCTTCTGCCTTGTTGTTTTCTCCAATGGGGGCACACAAGCGCACCCGCTGGGTATAGCCCCCGAGACTCAAGCCGACTGGGGCGCAGGCGGGTCAAGTCTAAATGAGTCTTTTCTTCTACGTTGTTTGCAGGCAGCACACGACCGTCGGGTGGCCGCGTACAACACCATGCCGGGCTTCTATCGAGAAGCCGACGGCCGGCTGGCCACCCTGTCCACGGACCTGCAAGGTAAGGTCCCTGCGACTTTCTAGTGTAGGTGTAGCCCCTGAGATTTGCCCCGCCTACCATGAAGGCGGGCCGAATCCCACTCTCTTCTTGTTTTTCTAATGAAGGCTTCTTCGTCCCGGGCAGCTACCCATGCCGAGACGGCCAGCCTTTGTCACCAAGTGGTGCATCCCGGCGAACAACGGAGCCTTTTGACCACGGAGTGCGAACAGCTCTGCCGGGAGGCGTGCCGGGCTAGGCGGAGAAGGAGGAGTGCAAGGCGCCCACCGCCAAGAGCTGGAGGGGCGCGAGGCGGCTCTCTGTTAGGAGGCGGAGGAGCGGGAGAGGGTTCTCCGCCAGTAGGTGGAGGCCAAGGACGCCTTGCTGGCGAAGGAGGCCAAGGAGGCGCAGACGGCCCGGGATGAGCATGAGCGCCGGCTCCAGGAGTGGTCGGCCAGGGAGGCAGCGTTGCAAGAGCAAGGGAAGGAGGTGGACCGGCTCCTTGTCGGTATGTCTTGGCCATCTCAATTCTTCCGCGCGTTGCTTCTGGGTTCTTGGTTTTCTTCGTTGCTCATCCTGCGTCCCCTCCCCTCTTAGGGCTTTTCCCTAGTACACATGACGCAGCGGAGGTGGCCGTGGAGGCCCATCGCAAGGGCCAGCGGGCGCAGAGGGTCGCCGTCGGGCAGCTTGCCCATGGACCTTGGACGAGGTGGGGGATCGCAGCCAAGGTGCGGCTGACCGAGGTAGTTCAAGCCCTGAAGCGGCTCCAGGCGGCCGGCGAGGCACTGGTTCGCACCCCTTGTCCGGGCACGATGGACCTGACCTCCATGAGCCGACTGTCGAGGTGGCTGGAATTCGGGACCGCGCGGGTGAATGCCTGGAGGGCTTTTGTCGCGCGTGCCGGCACGGCACGGTGCTTCACATCGTGAGATCGTGGTACCCCGAGCTTGATCTGGGGATGCTCACGGCCCAACGTGCCGGCACCGACGTGGAGTTGGAGGCGGTTGCCGACACGCTGGTCATGAGGGCAAGCGATCTCGCATCCTTTGTTGTGTGGGACAAGTACGTCCTAGAGCGCTGGGCAGATGGCGAGGTGGTCCCGAAAGACTTGTACACGCTTGCCCTGGATGACTCAGAGGGTAGCGCCGCCGATACGGGCGATGAAGATGTCGGCTCCAGCACCGTCGACTATGCCGACTCTGAGCTGGCTCGGGACTCGGAGATGGGGGCAGACACGGATCACGTCGTGGCCAAGGATGGAGCCTCTTTGTCAGCTGCCATGGGGGATGTCGGAGGGGAAGACAGCGCTGCCGCCATCTAGTGCTTTTTTTTATCTTTCTGCATTTGTTAATCTCCAATTCCACCCACTAGGGGTGTAGATGTAATGAATTTGTGGCCGTGGGCTGTTTAAGTTTTATGAAGCTTTTCGTTGCCAAATATTGTTTATGTGTGTCGGCTCGGCCTTACCCTTTTTACCATTTTCATACCGTCTGCCCAAAGCCTTTTCCCCTGTCATCGTTTTCTCACGGCAGATGCCATAGGGTGGCTTATCGGTGGTGTTGGGGCCATTGTGCGCCGGCTGACGGGCGCAACGATTGGCCCTCCCCCACCTGCTCCGGCATGGGCTGCCCGGGAGGCGTCACCTAGCGCCAGCCGGCCGGGTCATCGGTACGGCTGGCGGCACTGTAGCCACGCCGGGGCAGGTACTCAAGTGGCGGGGTGTGTTGGAACTGTTCCCCGTACGGTCACGCTCACTGAGGTCAGCGGGCCAGACGGATGGACTGTAGCCATGCGGGACGGTGCGTCGGTGACCACTATGGCCACAGGGTCGCACGCCCCGCTAGTCACATTGTGCTGCTGTACCTGTGGTCAGAGAGACGGGACATGGCGTGTCCGTCCCCAAGTCAATGGGCTGCCCGGCTCGTGGACGGGCGGCTACTTGGCCAGCCGGGCGGGAGCTCGCCCGGTCGCTAGGCCGGCCGGACGAAGCACCAGCCGAAGATGGCTCATGTGGAATGTCCCCAGCCGGCCTCGTCCAGCCAGCCGTTTGGTTTTTCTTCGAGCGGAATGGGGAGGATCCCGTCGCCTTGGCCTACCCCGGGGTATGAGCTCCGTCAGTAGCCCTCGAAGCTGGCAGGGGCCCACGTCCGCCAGATGGTGGGGTGCCGGTGGCTTCCCCCCAACCTAGCCTGCCTCTGCCCAAAGGCGAAGGGGCAGCCGGGCCAGCTACAAGACCCGACGCCTCGGGTTTTGGCGCGTTGCTCCGAGGCACGCGCCGGCACGCGACTCGCCATGCGGCGCGCAATGATGTGCTGGGCCCCACGCACGTGGGGAACGGGACGTCGCCTAGGGCTAGTCCGATAGGGCCCAGGCGTAGTCCGGTAGGCCTCGGGGCCGGGGCCGGATCCTCTGTGCCCCGTTACGGCCGGTGGCGACCCACTCGCGCGGGATTTTCGGGGAACATGGGCGCAGACAATCCCATGTCCCCGGTCGTGTCCTCCCCTACAAAAGGGGAGGAAATGGCAGGGGTGGAGGTACCCGCGTCCCACTCGCCCCCTTGTAGTCCTTTTCTCCATTGCCCCTTGCCTCTCGACCTCGCCTCCCCCCGCGCTGCCGCGCCCGAGCCCGCGCAGCGCTCGCAGCCACCCTACCACTGAGATGGCCGACGGACGCGGCGACAGCTAGGGAGGATCCTTTGTCACCGATGCCGACATCAGGGAGCTGTGCAAGGCGGGGTGCTACTGCCGTTCGAGCGGGTGGCCGCCCGTGCACTGGGCGGCGAGCTGGTGCCGGTGCCACAGCCAGGGGAACGGGTAGTGTTCCTCTGGCACTTCTCCCGGGGCTTCGCACTCCCAGTGAGCAACTTCTTCCGCCTCTTCCTTGAAACCCTTGACCTTCAACCCACAATCTCGGTCCCAATGCCATCTTGTATCTCTCTGCCTTCGTGACGTTGTGCGAGGGGTATCTGGGAGTTCTTCCTTTTCTTGGCCTCTTCAACGCACTTTTTTATCTCAAGCCGTTGATCAACAACGCATGCGGGGGCACCGTAGTGTGCTGGCGCGACGTCGCCCGCTTCCCTCCCCTTTTTGATTGACTCCGTCAAGGGGTGGCACCACACATTCTTCTACGTGCGGAACGTCGACCTGGTGGCTGACTACATCGGGCTGCCGCTGTTCGAGGACCGCCAGTCGTCCCAGCAGAACTGGTCGGCGCCAGCCCCGCGCGGCGTCGCTTTGGAGGAGCTGGGCCGGTCGGGGAGCTGAAGAGCTCCGAGGGGCTGGTCGCCTCCGATCTAGTGGCGGCCTTCATATCGCCCCGGGTGTCACCTCTACAGATGAGGCCGCACTGGATCTGTGACATGTCAGGCTGGCACGACCCCTATCGGCAGTCCACCGTGGAGCTGACGCCGGCTCAGGTGGCGAAGCGTGTGAACACTCTCACGACGATCAAGCTGAAGCCCTCCTTGTGGTCATTCGGCATGGAGCCGTGTGACCGCATCAACCGGCCCCCTGGTAAGTCTTCTTGTTGAGGTTTGCCTTTTGCTTAGTATCCCTAGACGGCAGCCGGTGGGAGAACTTATGACGGGGTGCTGACCGCAGCGGCTGGTACGACAGAACACCCCAGACGGCCCGCATCCGC